>JAQSUU010000373.1:1250000-2500000 GCA_038087645.1 Saccharum hybrid cultivar R570
CTCCACAAGATACCATGGACTCTCCGATGACTCAGGTTGACAGGAGTTAAGGTTCTGATGGGTGGGTTTCTAGAGTTATTGGGCATTTTGTATACTTTGATGGACACTCTGTTAAACGGTCGACATAACCTATGTTCTTGGGTGATCTTGGGTTTCAAGTTTAGATGTGTGGAGCTGTGATCTATGCATGTGCAAGACCTTTCTAGGACAGCTTAGGTGGTTCACTAGGCTCAAGATCGCTAGGTTTAGAGCTCGGTTTGCTATGTGTTGCTATAGGTTTAGGATCAAATTTAGATATATGCGGATATGAAGATGCAACCTTGAGATAGAGATGAAATCCTTAGCTTTGAGATTTGAGAGTTTTTGTAGCCAAAAACTTGAAGATCCAAACCTTCCTCACTCTTGCTTCTTGATCCATATGATTGATCACTCATGAGCTTCCTCTTGGAGTGCGTCAAAAGATGAATCAAAGAATAATCCATGAGATGCTTGAGTGATTGAGCTAGGTGAAGGTTTCTTGAACTTACTCTACATATGATGGGACCACCACTAGCAAGAAATGAAATCCTTCAATCTTTCACCAAAAACCACAAATTAGTTCTTGGGAAGAAAGTCCAAGAAATGAGAGGTGCTTCTCTTGAGCACACCAAGAACAAGTTGGAAGAAGTTGATGTGTTCAAGGAGTGGTACTGGTGCTTCCTTTCTCTTCTTCTTCTTCTTCTTCTTCTTCTTCTTCTTCTTCTTCTTCTTCTTCTTCTTCTTCTTTAATCTCCCTTCCAATCCATAGGGAAACGTGTGAGACTAACTATAGTCTAACTTAATTAAGGGTGGCAACAAGGTTAGGATAAACAAGAGCGTAGAGAGGATAACTAAGGTTCTCTAGTTCTAACTTTGGTAAGCTATGTCTTCCACTATTCAACTGGGGACATTACTAAAGGAAAGACACCAGCAGAGGATGCTTTCCTTTGTAACTGGGTCCTACTTAGCCTACAAACAGGAGGTGGAATAAAAAGGATTCAACGAGACTATAAGAGTCACCCTCATGAGCTACCACCAATCTGGAGTGTAGGGTGCATCCACGATTAACCTAAGTGCATCCACGATTAACCTAAGCCTAAGCACCAGTTGACAGTAGATAAGTATCATTTTTTAACTGTCAACATAGCATAAAAAGGACTAAACAATAATTACCACTTAGATATAGGGGGTTTACTGACATAATTCCATGAGTTTTGGTGAATATCTATTTCTACAGGGTGCCAGCTGAAAATAATCAAAGATGGCCCACATGTTAGGTTTTCATAGAGAGAAAGGGCCACGGATGGAAAAAGTATAATCTAGAAGGTTCGGGAAGCCAAACCCTAGGAGGTGGGACCCACCTGTCACTGTGACAGGGACGAGCACCCAGCCCTAGGGGCGGCCGCCCCACCCAGGTGGTCAATCAGGCTTCACCTCGTGGATCTTGCCTCCACCGCCTTTGAGGATGAATAATAATCGTTGATTAAGGTCGGTTTGATCCGAGGGCTATAGTGCTTTCTAGGGGGCTATATAAGCAAGGCCCCTAGCCCCTAGAGGAGAGAGTTTAGAAACCCTAATTCATATTTTCTAGAGAGAATTCGCCTGAGAGGTGTCCCTTGAATGGATCTTTCTCTAGGGCACATACAAGAGAGTTTAGCTTTGTAGTCTCTATGTGAGATTAGAGTTATTCTTCTAGATTGAGAGAGTTAAAGTGGAGGGATGAGTTGGAGGAAGCCCAACATGTCGGTGTCTCCTCTCCGACTTGTACCTACGGGATCAAGTCTCCTAACCCGAGGCTTGGTTCCAGGATTCTTCGGTAATTCAACTTCTAATACTAAGTAAGTACGTTGTTATTATTTTTCTATGGTTTATGAGTTTACTTTATTCTCTTCCATGGTAGAGGGTAGGGTAATCGTCTGTAGCATAAGCGTGGTGCTTAGGCTAGAGATACTCATAGATATCTCCTGTCTGGCCGGATCCGTGGTAGTAGCGCGGGACGTGACAATCCTGTTGCTTCCTTTGTACCCCACATCCCATTAGAAGGATTGGTAGGATTAAGTGCCCTGGTTAAGCATCCTCTGTGGTGTCTCTTTTCCATCGGTATGTCCCCATAGACCAATAGTTTCATAGCTTACCATAGGTTGGAACCAGACTATCGTCGTAATCTTCTCTAATCGCTTATATCTTCGCTACCTTGTAGTGTGGCCCAGGGGTTAAGTACAGATTTAGGTTAGTCATTGCACACTTTCTCCTTGTGGATAAACAAATATGATACTCTAGAAATATCTCCCGAGTGAAATGCTCACTAATATCTATGCGCTTGTGGATCCTTTTCTGTGTGCGTTAACAAATATTAACAAGCATTTCTGGCGCCGTTGCCAGGCAGAAAGACGTCAGCTGAGTTAACCTCAAGTCTTGCTTAACTTTGTATTATACTTTTATCTTTTTCTCTTTTCCTTTTGCCTTTTCTTTTCTATCCTTATGGATAACCCAAATTCCACACCTATCTATCAATATCCTGCACCCATGAACCAAAGCTTAGAGCCACCAGAACCCATGATTCTCACATCTAGCTATGAGCTACAACCATGTTTGGTTGCAATAGGTCAAAACCAACCCTTTCCTACAGCCAAGGTCCTATCTTCTAATCAAGAAGGTAATGAACCAAAGGTCCTATGTTCTGATCAAGGAGATAATTAACTTTTGGCTACACTAAGGGAATCTTTCAAGCGTCTTATAAATTCAGGTTTTAGACCTAGCCTTACAAGACCCTATTCTTCTTCAATATTTTTATATGGGTCTTGATAATATCACCTTTGGAGGAGTTTTCCTTTCTTTATCCATTAGTGGTGCAAGGTTTGTCCTTATTAGTAGACACACTCCTTGCACTAGCCTTCATGATAAACTCCTAGAGGAAGAGAAGGAACCATCCCCCAAACTAGAAGAGGGAGTTTTCATAGCCACGTTACGAACATTCCAACTCCATGATTTGGCTATCCATCTCAAACTAGTTGTACTCCAAAATCCTCTGAGGGAAAAAGAAATTCTACCCTTATAAATCCTTTCCAATGATCTTGGGAGGAGCATAAACTTCCTGCTTCATGAGAGACCTTTTAGTACATATAGTTTGAATCTTTTCAAGAAGGGATCTCTTTGGAAGCTTTTCAAATCCAATCCCTTTGAAGGACATTTAGAAAGACTCAAGGATGGCATGTCAAGTGATCTCTTTGGAAGCTTTTCAAATCCAATCCCTTTGAAGGACATTTAGAAAGACTCAAGGATGGCATGTCAAGTGATGCCACAGAAGGAGAGCAAAGCCATCTAGAATCCACTCCTATCTTCTCCCTTTTTATGCCCACATTAGATATGAAATTCGAACCCATCTTTAAACCCATCCTTAATCCCTATGAATCTTCCTATGCTCTTTCTCCTGAGCAATCCTAGAAATCCACCGAGACGTCTAAAGCATAGGATTCATCAAGACCATAAGAAGGATCGAGAAGAGCAAAATCAATGGCAAAAGAGCATTAAAAACCTATTTCCATTGAATGTGTAGGCGAGTCCTTATATGAGACCTACTCGAGAGGCAATACAAGGGAAAGTTTGGACATTTATGCTGAATCACCCTTGGAAGTTGAAAATGATGGAGACTTCAATGAAAAAGGAAGCTACTTTATAAAAACCCTATCAAGTCCTTGCTCATATAAGAAATCTCCTGATTCACTTAGTCTCTCTAACATTACCCCACACGAGATCTTCAACCCCTTATGCCCCCTGTTCCTAAAGATTTTGAAAGGGTGGTTGAAGACACATATGTTTATCATAAACATTGCAGATCTCATTGTGTTGAATCTTAAGATTAGTACACATAAACTAGTGCTAGAGGGGAAACCACTTTGCCAATTCATATCTTGAAGGTTTCTCAAGGACAAGCTTAGTGTCCTAAAACAAGCACTGTTCAGACCATGACATGAGTATTCACCTTTCTGCTGCGCTGCCCTTGTGAAATGAGCATAGAGTTATAATTGTGAAAATATTCCTTCGGGTATTCTTGTCACTAACCATTCCAGGTTGGAGCAAAAAGATTGAAGGAACAACAAATGTAAGGTATTTCCAACCAATCATTATACAACATTGAATTACATTCATCTAATCTTAATTTTTATAAAATTCAAGTTTGGGGGATATTCTCCCATGAAAACATCTTTTGCCATGTTGCTACATTATCTTGGTTGTCCCTACCTTTAAGACATGCTTAATTTTCTAAATAACAATCATGCTCTTTGATCACTTTTTGAGTAAATCTCTATTATGCTTTAATGCTTCCTCCATTTACTATTGTATATGTTTAGGTTTGGAGTAGTTTCATTCATCTCTTAAATAAGGCATGGTGCTTAATTTAGGAGGTAGTGATCTTACTTTCAAAGGCTTTTAATTGCACGCGATTAGAATGCCTTCCTAAATCAAATTAGACGTGGTGTCTAGGTTGATTTTTGAGCCGATAGTATGCTATAGTAGATGTTGGATATTTTGTTAGACTAACCCCTACAGAGAAACTCTCAAATTCAAATTGGGAAAGTCCTGAGATGAACTCATACTGGAGATGAAGAGAGACACAACTCATTCATAGCCAAAGAGAAAGAAGAAGAGTGCCACAAAACAAGATCCACAATCAAAGCACTCCTAGAAATTGACAAGAGGAGAGCATGCAACTTTTTGCACTCTCACTAGATTGAGAAGCTGATGCATGAGGAAAGAAGGCCAACTCCTTTAGATGATCCAACCATGACCTTACTCCTATCATGCTCTCATTGCTCTACACGCTGGTTTGCAATCTCTCAATTAACTATTGCTTTATTTCTATAAGTTTGAGTTATTTCATAATGCCTATATATGATAATCAAATATAAGATAAAATCAATCCTCTAGAAAAGAAGTAATAGTGAATGTTTCTATGCTAGTATGTTCAAATAAATTCTTCTATAGCATAGAAACTGACCCTTAGCTTTGTGACAACAATGCTCCTATTATTACTTGTATACTCCTTTGGGTATGTGTGTCCACTAATGATTCACAGGAATGAAACAATAAGAAGAGCTAACGGTCCAAGCACAAATTAAAGAGAGAACGAAACATGGCATTACTAAATGTAAGAAAGAAGGAGTGCAACAGAGAAGACATTGGCGCATGAACAAAAGAACAAGAACAACCAACGAAGGAAAACTTCCACAAGGTGTTATAGTGCTAGCACGCTCCAACATTAAAGGTAACATCCTAAGGTTAGTGATCATCACATTAAAATCCTTTCCTTGATGTTGGTATACACATAAATAGAGAACCAACCATATTTGAGTTACAACCTCATTTGACCCAACCTAATTAACTCAACATGCTTAGTTCTCTAATCTTTGTTCCTGTCACCACTTTCTTGATCTTATAATCTTAACTCAATAATCTAAAATGATTGCACATCTTTTCTTTGGAAGTTGATAGTCATAATCATGAAATCATTACACAATATGCATAGATAGACTATCCTTCCATAAGGTTAAGAAATTTGATCTACCCAAATTGATTTAATGCTACATTCATGCTCATTGTTTGATCCTATCACCCATGTCAAGTTCAAGCAAAACACATAAACATCAACTTTATCTTGCTCAATATGCCTAAGGTTAGAGAAGAAGAAACTTTTGGTTCTGTTGGTGTTTTTCCACCAACAGAGCCCATGCACTTGATCTCTGCCTTGTCTCTATGAGCAGGACCCACTTTGAACACAACAGTAGAGGAGCTTGTCAACTCCCCAAGAATCCTACAAGTGAAGATCTTGGACCTACGAACATGTACAATGAGTAAGATGCTGCCAGTTTCCACAACTAGTACTTCACTTCAAACTACTGGAAGAGCAAGGAACTTGGGTGACACCATTTCAAGAGGTGCAAGCTGTCAAGGTCTCTACTATGGGACCAGATGGTGCACCTATAGAATGAACATGGTAAGAGGTCTTGTTTAGAGGACCTAAAAACACAGAACCCTTGCCGAAAGGTAAAATCGGTAGTTATCCATATTTATCCTTTTTCAGCATTGCATCAGTTTCCCTTTTCACATAGTTACTTTCCAACAGTTGCATAATCATTCTCCTTTTAGCATGTTTACTTTTCTGCATTAGCATTGCATTAGAAAATAAAATAAATATATGTTTGCTTTGCTGCATCATAAATTATAAGCCCCATGTGAATAATTTTATGGCATATAAGGACCCATAGGAATATTAACTGTGGTGGCATAAAATAAAAATAAATATGCATTCATCTTGTTAGAATTTCTCTGCATTATAAAAATATAAAAAGTATTTGAGAGAAATCCTATTGAAACTCTACTTAAAAGAATCAAGAACAATCTTAAAAACTCTAGACAATTAAGGCTTGAGTGGCCAACCACTAACACTTAATCTATTCCACAAGTTTTTTTTTATCTATTTGAGTTCCACAGGATTTGAAGGACCAAGAAGAGCCAATAAGCAAGTGGATGTTCTATCCACTGGTGGAGCACTGTCTCAACAATCATCAACATCAATTAATGCTCCACTAGAGGAGGAAAAACATCCCCGCTGCCAGTCTGCTACTTCATAAGATTGAATGACTACGTCAACATCCAGCTTGGGAGAAAGCACCCCCATGTATCCAGCTAAGTATTTTCTTCTCTCAGTTTTACCATATTCTTTATGAGTTTTCCTATTTAGTAATAATAATGTTCTAAAATAATAGAAACAAAATAAAAAGGGTGTGTCTAGTTTGCTTGTCTTTGTTCTTAAAGAAGTTGTTAATAAAAGAAGAATCTTGAATAATCTCTTACATGGAAATGATGAATAGTTGCTCTGCCATAATTCCTATCAAGTACCTAGTTTTCAACCTCGAACTCTCCTGAGTTTTAGACACAACTGTTTTGATCTAAGATTTGCTCTGAACCTAAAACTCGTGGGTAGCAAATGCTTGATCTAACTCTAGGTAGTTGGCGGATATAATATGGGAAGGTTTTGAGCTGCTGTTTATCATGCTCCTAGAGATACCAGATTTCTGGAGAATTTATCTTTGAAAATTAAAAATCATGCATGATGAGTTCCTATATGACGAGAGTTTAATTCCTACCACAACCATATATACTTGCTTACTAGATTAGGAAAAACTTTCACTTGTTAGCTTAGCTGCTTGTAAGCATTGATTATGGTCAGTCTGTGTTGACCCTAGGGGATTAGTCAAGCGGTTAAAATCAAGATTCACATGCACTCCACCTACTTATGCTGCTTCTACCCTGGAGGTATGTATTTAAATATTTTCCATTAGACATAACCCAACAAGTTGTTCTGCTCCTATACTAGGAGTGAATAGAACCCTTCATCCATTGCTAGCCCCTTTTGTTATAAGCTCCAATATTTCTGTTGCTATCTCTTATCTATGTTTCCAAAAAGATACTTGGGAATTATTCCATCGTATTCAGTTCCTTTAAAAAAAGAGAAAAAAAGAAAAGAGAGTGAGAAAGAAAAATAAGGAGAGAATAAAAGGACAAGGGTCCTAATTATGAGAGATTTTTCAGCAACCCAAGTTCTCAGCAAGTTCTTCAAAGTTTAAGAGAGGTATAAATTTCTTTAAAGGAGCAAAAGTAGAAATAGATATTCACCATTTTTCCTCTACCCCTTCATTTCCACTTACATCCACCATCATTACCACTATATACATATCCACTCAGCCTATATTTAGGATCACACACATGAACATCTTGATTTGACTGTATGGTCGGACTTGTCCCTCTGGATCCATGTGTCTGACTATGCAATAAATGTTTGCAAGTATGGATTCCTTGTCTCCCACCTATGAGCTCTAGATAGACCTATTAGAAGTAGGGTGAGAGAGAGAAGGTATAATGTTACTATGCCTTATGCCAAAAATACCACATATTTTGAGAGAAGAGAGAAGGCATACACCATAAATGACTTGGTGAGGATCCAGAAATACCATAAAGGAGAGACGTGTAAGGGTCATACAAAGGAAACTCTGAGTTTTATTTGAAAATCTTGCAAAAAAGATCTGGAATAATAGTTGATCAAAGAGCTTGAGACATAGCGCTTGACTTAACCATTCTGTCTTTCAACTGCTCAAGACCCAAGTGATGGCTACAAGCCCCATGGTAAAAGGTAATATGGGTAAGTTTGAAGTCAGGATAGTTTGTTCTAATCCAAAGGAGAGTTTTTGTTTGAACGCATGTGTACTCTTGAGGCGTGAAAGCATTGTAGCAACCCCTGATCCATCACTGAGTTTATCTTTGCTCAGGGACGAGTGTCACACCCGGTTTTCTAAAGAACAAAACCAGACTAATCATATGTGTGCCCAGGAAGTCCACACATATGTCAGAATGAAAAAATATCAGAAACAATGTTATTATATAACGTATACATAGCCATATTAACACTTACATCGGAGTATCGCGGAACGGTGACTAAACTTCAGGCTCCATTCTTCTCAGGGACGGCTGACTGGTGGCTCCATATGCCAAACACTTCTGAAAGACTTCTGAAAACTCCACTACCTCTTTATCCTTCTTCTGAGCAACACCTTACTACACACTGGGGTGTGGTGGAAATAGCAAGAGTGAGTCCATGTCGAACTCAACAAGTATAACACAGGGTTCATGAGGCACAAAAGCTAGACATTGTTTTACTGCATTTAACTTTTAATCATCATATAATTAGCAATTGAGTAGCATCAAGGTATTCCAATTCCCATTAATGAACCAATGATCAATTGTAATAAGGATAATGAATATCATTAACATGAGTATAATAATAATCAATAGTAATTAAACATGCTATAACAATGGTGATCATCTATCTGTAGATGTTCCAAGGCCGACCGTATCTGTGGGTACGGCTAGTATACCAGTTTTTAACTCTGCGCAGAGGTGTACACTTTCACTGTGAGTCATGATTTCCAAATGTGTGGGGAGATCAAACCCAAACACCAGAGAACCATATAAAGTCATTCAAGAGTTCGTCTAACAAGTTAGGGCCGCTAGGTTTCACCAATCAGTTTGTGTGATACAACCAGTCCTAGGGATCCACATTCTGCTTTTCCCCATTTGCGCCACAAGGGTAACCTCTAACAAGCTAGAAAAGGTCTCTTAAACAACTAGAGCCAGAGTCATATAGCCCTCACAGCTGTACTGTATGTCCTAGATAATCATGTACAGATAAGTCCTTATGGAGAGAAACCAGAGCAACAATATAACCCCTTGCTCTAGCCCCCTTTTCAACAGTAATAAAATCATCTTAATGGTTGATTGCTTAATCCATTAATCAAATTACAAGATCATTGTTCATAATTAAGCACTAGCAATAGCTACCCAAATGCATCCCCAAGGTTGACAAGGAATCAAGGTAACAATCACTAAATTATAATCTCTAAGGTTGTCAAGGAAGACACATGCATATGTATGATAATTTCAGTGAATAGGACAATAAGGATGGTCCCATGTTATACTTGCCTTGATCAAAGCTTTCCTGACGATACTGCTGATCTGGCTCAAAATAATACTCCTGATCGTCAAGAAACTGCTCACCGTCTATACTCGATCACCAAGCATCAACACACAATCATCCGAGCAATCATACACGAAGCAAACAAAGAGACATAATTAAAATAGTACACCAACAGTAGCAAAATAGTATAAAAAGTTTGTAAAACTCTTCTACACGTTACTACGATCACACAGACATAAAGATCACGAAATTCAGATTTAAAACGTAAAAGTTATGAATTTTTTAAGATTTCCTATTGATAAATAATTACTTTAATATAAACTCGAAAATTAAAATTTCCAAACCTACTGTATAATAACACTAACATGTAGAGCTCGTAAATACGAATCTAACGCAACTTGAACGGGTCAAATCGGAGTTAAAACGAATAAACGGTGGAGAAAAAACGATGGATGTCAAAACTGTAAATATGTCATCTTCTACCTTGGGCTTAGAGGAGCTCCGGTCAGCCATGGTAGAACCTTGTCGGAGAGAAGCAAGATGAGATGGGAACTTGATGAAACAGCGATGGATTCGCGCAAACGGATATACCACGGTGTAGAGAACGACGAGGTCTGCCTCTTGGTGGTGGTGGCTGGCGTCGGGACGCGACGGTTTGGCCGGAAAAGCTCGTCGGAGAGTTCGCCGGAACGCAAGTTGTAGATGAAGAACTTCGGCGACGGGTGGAGGGAGCTACGAGCGGTGGCTCACGATAAGGGTTGTACTTCTAAAACCAGGGCGTCGAGGGCTACGCCGGCATATATATAGTCGTAGGGTTTGGAAACTTTTCGGATTTTCTTAATTTCGAGATTATTTTAATTCCACGAATAAAAATAATTTCAGAAAATCTAGAATTACCTTTTAAGCCACGAAAAATAGCCCGAAGCTCAGAAAAATCACGGAAAAAATCCTGGAGACTCTTGGGGAGATAAGGAACTCAACTAAATAGGTTTGGGCTCATGAAAAGATTGATGAAGAGATAAGGAAAAAGATTAAGCTCATGGAAATTAAAATTTTAAATCCAGAAAATACCAAAAAATTTTCCGATAAGAAGTAAACGTCGTCCTATGGTATTTAAAAAAAAATAATAGCACTCACCAACACCAAAGACAAGCATCACACAAACACCATATTATCAAATCAATATGGAAAAGTTTAAAACCACAATTTTCTATATTTAAATTAGCAGCAACTTAACTTATCTAATAAATTTATTCAAATATTGAAATCATTTATTTTATTTAGTGTTTTTCATGCACAATCCAAAATAGAAAATTTTGGGTGTGACAATTCTACCCCACTTAACAGGAATCTCGTCCCGAGATTTGAAGAGACTAGGGAGAAAGATAAGGTTGATATGCAAGTATTCACTTTTCCTTCATCAACTCCTATCCAATGATGATGCCACAAACTCAAAACCAACTTTGTAAATGTGTCCTTTAGAGCCTTATGATCCTTGTAGATGTTCTAACAGGTTACTAACCCTGAGAAAAGATACTTGCGCTCGATAGTGACTTTACAACCATGTAGATAGCTGATGCTTCTAGGTGAAGAAATAGAACGTATAAAACCTCCATCTTGTATCATATTTAGTTCGTCAAACCCTTCTTAAGAAGAGATCAACTGGAGAACACAAATGGATAACTTGCATTTGTTTCTGAGTGATGACTATCATCATGTCCTTCTGGCATCCCAAAGAGATTCATGAGCATATACAAGAACAAGTAATCCTGCACTTCCTCACGAGCAGAAAAAATAGCAGTGCAGAAATATAGTTATAACTCAAGTACTACGAATCCGATGATATTGTAGCTTATACCGTTGGAAAGATTATCAAATTTACTACAACTTTCTTATAGAACAGTTATCCAGATTCTACAGTTAAGGTAGTCAAAAACTATGCACAACAGAAACTATTCCAGATTACTGACAACACAGATGCGTCGCCTTGAGATTTTCATAACTCCCAAACCATAATAGCTATCAGGGTGGTTCTTACTGTCAGAGAAAGATATTGAAGTCTACTATTATCTAGAATTTATTCATGATTTTTGGGCATCCAAAAATAGAGATATAAGCTAAGGAAGACAGACTGTTCTGAAAAGACAAGATAAGGTAGAAACAAGATTCAGGGAGATTAGAGGGATAGATAACACTAATCTTCAAGTCTTCATGCTTCTTTGCTTTGTGTTGATGAAATATAAGACATGGATCAAGGATAGCCAAAAGATGACAAGAAAGATAAGGTTTGATCTTCAGTTCTTCGTACCTCATCGCTTGAGATTAATGATGGTAGCAGACACTACCCCACTTAACAAAGATTGAGCTACTTCTCAAGACTTATACCTTCCGAGCCACCTTTGAAACACGAGGACAAGGACAACATACAAGCAACACATCAAGCACAACAAGCACACATCACATCATCGGTACTACACGTGCTTCTTCAACAATAGTGGTCATCTTAAGGAAAAAGTATGGATGATGAAAGGCCATCGAATCTTTGAACCAGGTGAGATCAAAATTAAAAAAAAACAAGAAAACAAAAACCATGGGAGTAAGAAATAATAGCTCAAAGGAAGCTATCAAGGAGGAGATACAATAGGATAAGGAAGAGGAAATAGTTAAAATCAATGAGTCAAGAGATGATAAAATAGTTTTATAGTAAAATGAGATTTATAATATGTCCGGTGCTACTTGGCATATGTCCTACAGTCAACACCGCTCTGATACCACTCTATCACACCTAGTTTTCTAAAGAACAAAACCAAGCTAATCATATGTGTGCCCAGGAAGTCCACATATATGTCAGAATGAAAAAAATATCAGAAACAATGTTATTATATAATGTATACATAGCCATATTAACACTTACATCAGAGTATCACGGAACGGTGACTAAACTTCAGGCTCTATTCTTCTCAGGGACGGCTGACTGGTGGCTCCGCATGCCAAACACTTCTGAAAGACTTCTAGAAACTCCACTACCTCTTTATCCTTCTTCTGAGCAACACCTTACTACACACTGGGGTGTGGTGGAAATAGCAAGAGTGAGTCCATGTCAAACTCAACAAGTATAACATAGGGTTCATGAGGCACAAAAGGCTAGACATTGTTTTACTGCATTTAGCTTTTAATCATCATATAATTAGCAATTGAGTAGCATCAAGGTATTCCAATTCCCATTAATGAACCAATGATCAATTGTAATAAGGATAATGAATAGCATTAACATGAGTATAATAATAATCAACAGTAATTAAACATGCTATAACAATGGTGATCATCTATTTGTAGATGTTCTAAGGGCGACCCTATCCGTGGGCACGGCTAGTATACCAGTTTTTAACTCTGTGTAGAGGTGTACACTTTTACTGTGAGTCATGATTTCCAAATGTGTGGGGAGATCAAACCCAAACACCAGAGAACCATATAAAGTCATTCAAGAGTTCGTCTAACAAGTTAGGGCCACAAGGTTTCATCAGTCAGTCTGTGTGATACAACCAGTTCCAGGGATCCACAGTCTGCTTTTTCCCATTTGTGCCACAAGGGTAACCTCTAACAAGCTCGAAAAGGTCTCTTAAACAACTAGAGCCAGAGTCATATAACCCTCACAGCTATACTGTATGTCCTGGATAATCATGTACAGATAAGTCCTTATGGAGAGAAACCAGAGCAATAATATAACCTCTTGCTCTAGCCCCCTTTTCAACAGTAATAAAATCATCTTAATGGTTGATTGCTTAATCCATTAATCAAATTACAAGATCATTGTTCATAATTAAGCACTAGCAATAGCTACCCAAATGCATCCCCAAGGTTGACAAGGAATCAAGGTAACAATCACTAAATTATAATCTCTAAGGTTGTCAAGGAAGACACATACATATGTATGATAATTTTAGTGAATAGGACAACAAGCATGGTCCCATGTTATACTTGCCTTGATCAAAGCTTTCCTGATGATACTGCTGATCTGGCTCAAAATAATACTCCTGATCGTCAAGAAACTGCTCACCGTCTGTACTCGATCACCAAGCATCAACACATAATCATCCGAGCAATCATACACGAAGCAAACAAAGAGACATAATTAAAATAGTACACCAACAGTAGCAAAACAGTATAAAAAGTCTGTAAAACTCTTCTATACGTTACTACGATCACACAGACGTAAAGATCACGAAATTCAGATTTAAAACGTAAAAGTTATGAATTTTTTAAGATTTCCTATAGATAAATAATTACTTTAATATAAACTCGAAAATTAAAATTTCCAAACCTAATGTATAATAACACTAACATCTAGATCTCGTAAATACGAATCTAACGTAACTTGAACGGGTCAAATCGGAGTTAAAACGAATAAACGGCGGAGGAAAAACGATAGATGGTAAAACTGTAAATATGTCATCTTCTACCTTGGGATTGGAGGAGCTCTGGTCAGCCATTGTGGAACCTCGTCGGAGAGAAGCAAGATGAGATGGGAACTCGATGAAACAGCGATGGATTCATGCAAACGGATATACCACGGTGTAGAGAACGACGAGGTCTGCCTCTTGGTGGTGGTGGCTGGCGTCGGGACGCGACGGTTTGGCCGGAAAAGCTCGTCGGAGAGTTCGCCAGAACGCAAGCTGTAGATGAAGAACTTCGGCGACAGGTGGAGGGAGCTACGAGCAGCGTCTCACGATAATGGTTGTACTTTTAAAACCAGGGCGTCGAGGGCTACGCCGGCATATATATAGTCGTACGGTTTGGAAACTTTTCGGATTTTCTTAATTTCGAGATTATTTTAATTCCGTGAATAAAAATAATTCCAGAAAATCTAGAATTACCTTTTAAGCCGCGAAAAATAGCCCGGAGCTCAGAAAAATCACGGGAAAAATCCTAGAGACTCTTAGGGAGATAAGGAACTCAACTAAATAGGTTTGGGCTCATGAAAAGATTGATGAAGAGATCAAGGAAAAAGATTAAAGCTCACGGAAATTGAAATTTTAAATCCAGAAAATACCAAAAAGTTTTCCGTTGAGAAGTAAACGTCATCCTTTGGTATTTAAAAAAAATAATAGCACTCACCAACACCAAAGACAAGAATCACACAAACACCATATTATCAAATCAATATGGAAAAGTTTAAAACCACAATTTTCTATATTTAAATTAGCAGCAACTTAACTTATCTAATAAATTTATTTAAATATTGAAATCATTTATTTTATTTAGTGTTTTTCATGCACAATCCAAAATAGAAATTTTTGGGTGTGACAACGAGCAAAGGGTAAGCTTGGGGGAGTTTATTGACGGTAGATAAGTATCATTTTTTAACCATCAACATAGCATGAAAAATGACTAAACAACAATTACCACTTAGATATAGGAGGTTTACTGACATAATTCCATGAGTTTTGGTGAATATCTATTTATGCAGGGTGCCAGCTGAAAATAATTAAAGATGACCCACAAGTCAGGTTTACATAGAGAGAAAGGGCCACGGATGGAAAAAGTATAATCTAGAAGGTTCGGGAAGCCAAACCCTAGGAGGTGGGACCCACCTGTCACTGTGACAGGGGCGGGCGCCCAGCCCTAGGGGCAGCCGCCCCACCCAGGTGGCCAATCAGGCTCCACCTCGCGGATCCTGCCTCCACCGCCTTTGAGGATGAATAATAATCGTTGATCAAAGTCGGTATGATCCGAAGGCTGTGGTGCTTCCTAGGGGGATATATAAGCAAGGCCCCTGGCCCCCTAGAGGAGAGAGTTTAGAAACCCTAATTCATATTTTCTAGAGAGAATTCACCTGGGAGGTGTCCCTTGAATGGATCTTTCTCTAGGGCACATACAAGAGAGTTTAGCTTTGTAGTCTCTATATGAGATTACAGTTATTCTTCTAGATTGAGAGAGTTAGAGTGGATGGATGAGTTGGAGGAAGCCCGACATGTCGGTGTCTCCTCTCCGGCTTGTACCCACGGGATCAAGTCTCCTAACCCGAGGCTTGGTTCTAGGATTTTTTGATAATTCAACTTCTAATACTAAGTAAGTACGTTGTTATTATTATTCTATGGTTTACGATTTTACTTTATTCTCTTCTATGGTAGAGGGTAGGGTAATCGTCTATAGCGTAAGCATGGTGCTTAGGCTAGAGATACTCGTAGATATCCCCTGTCTGGCCGGATCCGTGGTAGTAGCGCGGGACGTGACAATCCTGTTCCTTCCTTTGTACCCCACATCCCGTTAGAAGGATTGGTAGGATTAAGTGCCCTGGTTAAGTATCCTCTGTGGTGTCTCTTTTCCATTGGTATGCCCCCATAGACCAATAGTTTCATAGCTTACCATAGGTTGGAACCAGACTATCATCGTAATCTTCTCTAATCGCTTATATCTTCGCTACCTTGTAGTGCGGCCTAGGGGTTAAATATAGATTTAGGTTATTCATCGCACGCTTTCTCCTTGCGGATAAACAAATACGATACTCTAGAAATATCTCTCGGGTGAAATGCTCACCGATATCCGTGCACTTGTGAATCCTTTTCTATGTGCATTAACAAATATCAACAGCACCATGCTTACACTTAAAATTAATACTTTACTCCCCCTAGGAAGAGAATAAATCACTCAAAAGAGTCATGATCCTGATGAACAATATAAATAAGATGCTTACTTGAATCAGAAGTTGATCACTAGAGAAGTCTCAAAAGCAAGCTTAAATAGAACTTGGATCTTCCAAGGTACAAGCCGTAGAGAGAGCACCGATAGGCCGGAACTTCCTCTAAACTCTTCCCTCACACTCTATCTGACTATGTATCAAGTTCTTTGTTCTACCATTGTTCTAGAGTTTTTATAAGTTTTCAAAATAAAACTAAAAAATTCCATTGTATGACACTCTCAAGTCTCAATATATGTTGTATTTGTGGATCTTCACCAATAAAGATGTTATGCCTTTTTCTCTTTCTACCATTAAGGCTTATATGGAGTTCATAGGTAGGGAGAAAGCTAGAGCGTACTTGCAATGCATTTATTGTAAAGTCAAACAACAGATCCAAAGAGAGCTGAGTCATACAATCAAATCAAGATGTGCATGTGTGTAGAATATATGGTTGATATAAATGGTGGCTAACCTAATTCTACTTTGCTCCTTGAAAACATATCTCTCTTTTGAAACTTAGAAACATTTGCTAGAGAACATGAGCTATCTTATTCATCTCTTCTCTTTTTTTTTCAGGCGGGCATCTAAGTACCTATTGTTTTAGATAGCTCGGACACTTGTCCATTTTTTCTCAACTCTTCTTTTTTTATTATTTTTTTTATGAATAACTTTTGCATAGACCCATGTCTCTTTTCTGCAACAAAACTTTTAGAGAGATATTAATAAGAACTTGGAGCATTTATTTTGAGTGAAAACCTAGCAGGCTTATTTTTGTGTTCACTCCCAATGTAGGAGTAAAACATTTTTGGATGGATTTAGATGGAAGACATGTTTTTGTGCCTACCCCCAGTGTAGGAGTAGTGCATATTTGAGTGGTGTGTACATGATCTTGATTTTAAGAGCATGACAAATCTGTCATAAGGGTCAACAAAGCTTGACAAAATTTAATGCACAAGCAAGCATCATATATATGGAAGTTTTTCTAGCCTAAATAACATATATGGCCCTGGGGGAATTCAAGTTTTGTCATACAGGAACTCATCATGTAGCATTTTTATGTTTTTTAAAATAAATCTCCAGAACTTTAGTGTCACTTGGAACAAGATAACCAATAGCTCAGACCTTCTCATATCATAACCAATAGATCAAACATATGCTACCCACGAGTTTCCAGTTCAGAGTAAATCCTTATATCAAAACATTCTTACTCAAAACTCGGGAGAATTCAAGGCTGAAAACTAGATACTTGAAAGGAATTACAACAGAGCAACTATTTATCATTTCCATTTAAGAGATTATTCTGAATCCTCTTTATTTATTTAGCTCTTAAAAATAAATTAAAGCAAAATAGACACACCTTTTTATTTTGTTTTTATTTTTTAGATCACACATTATTACTATAACTATATATATTTATTATAAAGATAACTTTTTTATTTTGTTTCATCATTTTTTAACTATTGAAAAGAAACTAAAACTAAACAAAAGGGGAAAGAATACTTACCTGGATACACGGGAGTGCTTTTCCCCCAAACTAGCTCTTTCGGTGAGGGTTCGACATTGTAAGTTCTTTGAACCGGACTTCTCCTTGTGAAGTTCATTGATCAAATACCTCGATTCACTCTGAAGATGAGGATTCTTGAGGTGCCGCCTCTAATTGTGATGTCACCTTCTTCCGTCAAACCCGTCTTGGTTTTGAGTTTGAATTTTGAATTGATAGGTTCATAACACTTGTAGAAATTTGGAGAATCAACTGACTCTCCCACACTTTGCTTGAAGTGTATCCTGCTCATAAAAGACAAGGTAGAGATCAAGTGCATGGGCTCTATTGGTGGAAAAACAACAACAAAACCAAAACTTTATTTATTCCTCTCTATCCTTAGGCATATTGAACAAGATGAAGTTGATGTTATGTGCTTTGTTCAATTATAACATGAGTGATAAGATCAAAAAATTGAGCATGAATGTAGCATTTGAAGATATTTGGCCAAAAGGGTTGAACTGCTTAACACATGGATGGATTGTCTATTTGTGCATAATGTATCAATCTTTATATGATTATAACTATCATCTTCTAGAGATATGATGTGCATTTTTTAGTTTATTTGGTTAAGGCTATGAGATCAAGAAAATGGTGCTAGTAACAAGCTTAAAGAACTAAACATGTTGAGTTAATTAGATTGGATCAAGTAAGTTGTAACTCAAACATGTTTGTCTCATCGTTATGTGCCTACCCGAATCAAGGAAAACTATTTAAATAATAAACATTTACCTTAGAATGTTACCTTCGTCATTGAAGCGTGATGACACCACAAGACGAATGGTAGATGACTCGTGATGGTCCTTCCCTTTTTGCTTGAAGTTTTTCCTTGTTTGGCTAGCCTCACAGTTATGAGCTTCTTATTGCATATTGCACCCTTCCTTTCTCATCCTTTTGTCATACCATCTTTCTACTCTTCGATATTACCATTTTGTTGGACCTTCCACCTCACCCTTTGTTTTATGCCTCAATGATTTGTTTTCACAAATGATCTCCTATTGGTGAGGGCTTATTAGGTCTGTTGATCAAGACCTCTTCTTGCATTTAGCTTTTCTTTGCATCATCTGATCCAGGAGATGAGGATGTGACAAGTTGTATATTCTTCTCTCGTCAACCTCTCTTTGATTTTTGTTGATTCTTGGTTGACGAGATGCTATTAATTGGAGCTGCAGACTTGAGTTCCTCCATCCATGAAGAATGAGCTGTGTTTTCTTTGCGCAATGTTATTAGAGTTCGTCATGTGCCTTACTTCATCTTCGATTTGAATTCATTTCATGACTTACCCAAATTGAATTGAGAGTTTCCTATAGGGGTTAGTCTAACAAAATATCTAGTATCTACTACAACATACTATCGGCTCAAAAATCAACCTAGACACCACGTCTAATTTAATTTAGAAAGACATTTTAACCTAGGCACCATGCTTAATTTAAAAGCCTTTGGAAGTAAAATTAGCACCCCTTTTGGTTCAAGAATCAAACTAGACACCTTGGCTAATTTAATTTAGGAATACAATTTAAACTAAGCACCATGCCTAATTTAAAAGATGTATGAAAATACTTCAAAACCTACGCATATACTATAGCAAATAAAGGTAGCATGAAAGCATTATAGAGATGTTGATTGTAACACCCTAGGTGTTTGTCACTCACTAAGCAGTGGATTTGAGCTCAAACATGATAGATTAAGTGGAGATGACGATGTCAAGGTCAACCTATGGAGATGATCCTGACCTAAAGTTGGATGTTGCACCATTGCTTTACATATAGGCCCCTTTTCAAATTATATGCTTGGGTAGTGTTATTACAATATATTCATGTGTCTCACCTTAGTACCTATCTATATTGATCCCTGGAAAAGTTTCATGGAGTTTGGAATCAAAAAGTCACATGAAATGATAAGTTATATACTTGTTTGGATTATAACTGAAACATACTTCTGAAACAATTGAAATATGGCCTTGAAACAAGCACTACAATTATAGTGACTTCTATGTTTCAGTGCATGTGAGGCCTACACTTTTGTGCAACCTATGCGTGGTGTGTATGTTTGGCCTCTACAACACCTTAACTATACTTAGGACACTTAATGGAACAATGTTCATGTTGATCATTTTGCCTAAATATGCTTCTAAGTGATGGTTGACCATGTATGGACCCTAGAACACTTTTGTTTGACCATTTCCAAAGTGTGACCTAGAAGCTTTGCATGACTATGCACCCTTTTACAAAGTTGTAGAGAATTCATAAGGAACAAACTTTGTTTAAGAGTCAAGTCATGAAAATGTGTGGAACATGCTCAAAAAGGGCCCACAGGTCAGATTGAGGGGTGTTTCCAACACTTAGAAATTTCTAAGCCTAGAAATTCATCTCGTCGACATTGTCATCTCACGTTCTCCGAATTTTGTTGAGTAACTCAAGTTGACCCAAAAATGAAAGTTGGAAATAATTCATTGGAGAACAACATGTAAAAATTTGGGACCAATTTGACCAGGTTTGGCATTGCAAAGTCCCAAAAATCGAGCCCTAGTTTAACGTGTTGACACTGGTGACTTGGGGACGGATTATCTCCTAATCTACAACACTAATGACCATGACCTTTAAATAGAAAATGTAGAGCATGGTATGGGCTTCAACTTTGGTTTTAGGCCCAAGACCCAGATCGGCCCAGATTAGGCCCAAATTGGAGCTCCAAACGGTCCACTTCACTGCCCGCCACCTGTTCGCGTTTTTGCACCAAAGGAGGACGCGTGGCATGGACGTGCCCGCCATGTGCAGCGGCGAGCGCCTCTCCTTGACACGTGGTTGTGTCCCTACCCTTCCCTCATGCATTGGGGAGAGGTCACGGCCATCTAGTGCCACCCTGCGCTCGCCCTCTGCTCCCCTCGGCCCTCTCTCCACGCCCTCTGCTAGCCTCCTCCTCGAGCCGCTCGTGCAGAGCGCGGCCAAGTCCGCCATGGACGGCCGAGCCGAGTTCCATGGCCGCCGTCATTCCTCCACACCAAGCACTCCACAACCCTGCACCACGGCCACCATCTCCACCTCGTAGTGCCTTTCCCTACGCGCGCACTCGCCTGAGCCTTTTTCGCCGCAAAAACTTCGGCCGCGGACGCCTCCATGGCCGATGAACAGCGACAATGCCGGCCACCGTGGCCAAGCCGCCTTAGGCCGTCTCTCCACAAACTAAAGCCACCAATGGTTGTGGCCAGGTGCTACCATTCTCCAGAGCTGCCTCCTCGCCCACGGCGACCTTGCTGGCTCGCTACCGGCTAGTCGCCGCCGCTGCTGCCGCTCTAGTGCGTGGCCAGGCCACCACCGGCCGCCCTAGGCTAAGCTAAAGCCCTACATAGGTGCAGGCAGGCCAGGGTAGTGCCACAACCCCTCCCTCGCCGCCGGCGCCGCCCCTGCCGGCCGGAGCCGCAAGTCCGGCGATCCCCCCCTCTGTTTCCCGGCGAGCTAAAGAAGGAAGCCGTCGCCTCTCTCTGTCTCTCCTTGTGTGGGTACGACAAGTGGGCCCAATGGTACAACGAGTCCCACATGTCGGTTAAGTGGTGAAAGACTTGGGTGTATGTTTGGGGTGCGCCTAGCAAATTCAGTCAGGGTTAGGAAATGCTGATTTTGAATATTAGATTTTGTGTAAATCTTCTAAATTCCATAGTTCATGCTAGGTAATTCCAAAAATAGCAAATGTGGACTTTTTGGAAACGTTGAGAAGAGATCTTTGCAGTGGAGTCATAAAGTGTTAGGTGTTTATAGGTGTTTTCTGATGTTTTTATTTAAGCTTTAAAAATGCTCTAAAAATGCCTTAAACATTGACTAGAGCAAGATCTGGAGTTTTAGAACTTCAAAAATGGTGATTCTTGTTTTGTTAATTTTGTGATGACATGTACTTGCTAGGAAAAATATTAAACACACTAGTTGTTCACTGTTTTCTTAAGGTTTTGATTTGACCTTGATAAATAAGGAAATCTACCTTATATTGCTTGTCATTTTATGTCTTGATTTTTGTTGCTCCAAATGATGTGAAATTTTTATGGTAGTCTTTCCATGCTATGAATGTACTGTGGTATAAATTTCATGGGCATTGCTTACTATATGATCAAGTTATGGGTTTAACTTGTTTATGTCTGGATAACTAGCTTATAAATAATATATAAATGATAAAATGGGAAAATGTTGTTTCATTAGCTTAGTATGATGTTTATATATCATATTGATTCATGCTAGGGCCATGTGTTCATAGAAAATATGGAGTTTTAGGTTTAACTTGCTCTCACATGATTTATTGTATTAGCCATTTGTCTTTTTCATAGAGGTTGATATGCATGTCCAAATGGCTTGAAATTTGGACAGTAGGCTTTTGGGAGCATTAATAGGTCACTGTAATTTTGGTAGAATTTATTGTGCACTTTTGATATGTGTTCATAATTCCACCTAATTATTTAAATAAATTAAGAAAAGGCATTAAAAGAATTTATCTAGAAATGGACACTAAGTTTTCTGGTGTTCATTAGTCATGTGTGAAATGTTGATAAAGTTGGTTTTGTCTAATTATATGTTTGCAACATAAGTTAATAATTATTTCTTGCAAATGAAGTTTCTGGATAGATCTGGAAACTTGGCAAAGTTCTTCATGATAATGTCCTTGGTTGTGAAACTTGTTTATACAAAAGTTGTAGATAATTTATATATCTAGCTGCTGTTAAAATTTGGTGGTATTCTGCCATGTGGTTTAGGAGTTATAGCTGTTTAAAGTTGGGTTACAGAATTATTTGCTCTCTGTCTTGTTAGACCAGTTTCTGTGTTTGTGTAAATTCGACATGTTAAACTTTGGAATCATGCTGTGATGATTATAAATTAAATGTATAGAATTTCATAAGCTTTTCATAATGTCTTCTTTCAAGTCATTTGGATTTATAAAACTCCAGATATGATTGAATTATGAAGCTACTGTTTGCTTGTCCAGAAATGAATAAATTCCAATTATAGTTGTTTGCTTGTATATTGTTAAATGTGACTTATGCCTTTGAGGGTAGTTAAGTTAATACACATGAGATCTTGTGAAACCTTGTGTGCCATGCCTAATATGCTTGTCATCTTTTATATTAGGTTGGGTGATGTTTATTTAAGCAACATAAAGTGTCTATGCATGTGGAGTGTGATATGGTGTTTGTCTTGTTTACTGTATGTGATGCATTGTCCATTATACTTCCATGTATTCATGCACTTGCATCTTGCATCTCATATAGGTACGCTAGCAGAAACGTGTGAAGGAAATGGCGTTGGAGCCAAACCCGAAGACGGTGTTTGGTGGATCCATCCCGAAGGTAGAAGGATCGGACGAGTGCTAGATTGGAGGATGCTCGCCAAGCGGATTTCACCTGACAAACTCTAACTTGAGTCAGATCCTAGGCAAGCCCTGGAGCATTATAAGCCTCCTACCTTCAAAGCAATTAATTCTATATATGTTATAAGTATTGTTGCATTAAGTGGTAGGAGTTGGTTGAAAACCTTGCTGCATTATATCACTCCTTGTCCAGATATATGAATCCTTGAATCCTACATAGACTAGGATCAAGTAGATGCTTAGCCCTGCTTTAATTGGTAGAAGTCAGGTGATTTTCTGTCACCTGCGAGATATAAGGATGTTCATATATGGCATGGTTGGCTATATGTGCTATCGTGGAATGGAACCATGTGTTAATAAAATGAAATGAGACCGGGCGGGATGACGATAGTGAAGCAACAAGGCATGGAGGTCTTGGGTGTGGATCTATCCCTGTCTGAGTCGTTTAAGGACCGATTCGCTGTACATCCTTGAGTCATGTTGAACGCAGTCTAACACTTAGTTGGCTGGATAAGCCGTTCCGACCGCGAATCCGAGTAATACAGTTCAGGCCGGGAATCGACTGGTAGGTCGCATCTTGGAGGAGAGAAAACGTTGTGCTTGGGAACATTGGCGTGAGACCAAGGGGGGGTTAGAGTCCCTAGCACCTGATAGAGTGTCGCCCTTGGGGATGCGGCATCAGTCGGACCCACGACTCCTGAACTGTACCAAAGGTGACCTGAGCAGCCCTTGCGAGGCGTGACTCAGTGAGTGTTAGAAATACCCCTCCAGCTAGATAGGAATTTGATTCGAATCGCCGTCGCTCCCGGTTAGTGAGCACTTGACTTGAGCAGCGGCAACGTAGATTCCATTAAATTAAACGGATGGTTAATTGGATAACGATGGAAAGGTTGCCTCAATTTATACCTGCTATGGTTAATATTGTTTGCTCCTAAATAAGTGAGTGCTCTAGTACAGGTTCTAATATAGATGATAGGTTAATGATAATTAACTTGATGCTTAAGCATTAATGATTGATCATCTATATTAAGCTTTTATGCAAAATGTTGTCAAGCTAGCCCCACTTTATATCAGCCTTGCATGATCCTTGGTGTCACCTTATTTCTAGTTTCTGACGGGTAAGTCTAGCTGAGTACCTTCTTGTACTCAGGGTTTTATCCCCACTTGTTGCAGGTTGTGATGTATCATGGCGACTGCAAGAGTTGGTTGGCTCCTACCTTGTGGCAGAGTGTGATCATGGGCATGATCCTTCTTATTTACCTTATCTCTAATGCTTTTGTTGGAAGTCACCGTGGTACTGGCATGTATTTGAAATAAGATTACTGTTAGTTTCAAATTACTTTGCTTCCGCTACTTTTCAATGTAAGTTGTAATAACTATGTTGAACTCCGATGTAAATTGATTTACTTGTGAAATGGTTGTAACATGTGACTTGTTATGTTGAATCACTACGATCTTGGCTTGTATGTTGGTTGGTTTGAAATCCCTCGTGATTTCATTGGACTACCGGAGTTATATGGGCTCAAGTGCGAGAATTTGATCACTTCGGTGATTGTTTTTGTACTGGTGCTCTTATAATTTGGACGGTTCCGTCACATTGATGGTAGTTACCATCCATCATAAGCCATCAACATAACTTAAATAAATGCATAAAAAGGATCACCAACATAGACTTGGGGGTTTAAACTGATAATTTCCACGAGTTTTGGTGAATCTGTGTTTTTAGCAGGTTTTATCTAGAAGACCGTCAAAAGGGATCAAATCATCAAATAAAATCACACATATCTGCGATGAAAACTACCCTAGAAAGTTTGAGAAGGATCGGGAAGACTCCACACCGAGGCAGAGCTCAAGTCATCGCCAGGTGGGGCTGGCCGGCCCCATGCTGCCTGGCACCCTAGGGGCCCACCTATCAGCAAGCTTCTTATGTGGGTTCCCCACCGCCTCTTAGGATGCATCTCTACCGTTTCTTAAGTCGGTTTGATCCAAGGGCTCATGTTGCAAGCTTCGGGCTATATATATCAGGCCCTGCCCCCTCCCTTAGGGCATCTGCCATAAGTCAAGATCAGAACAAAAATTAGGGTTTCTAGAGAGAAGAGAGGAGAGCTCCAATTCTTTGAGTTTCTAGTATAGGTTAGCTAGCAAGGTTCAACTAGAGTTTGGGCTATTGCTCAGGATTCTAGATCTATCGTCTAGAGACTGGTATAGCCATTGTATCTCTATATTTATGACTTTGTGCTACTTCAATATGATGTTGCTATTTATTATGTTCATAGTTTGCTCTAGTTGTATGCTTGATACAGTTATGTTTGATGATGAATATATATGTTCGCAAAGCACTTAGCTCAGTTCTCGAGAGAGTTAAGTGGTTGACATTATATAAGCATGGTGCTTAGATATTGTTTGCCTGTGGATTCACTCTACACTCTGGGTCATGTGGTAGATCACAGATGTGACACTCCCATTGAGTCCTTTGTAGTCCACTTCCTGTTTGTAGAACAAATAGAACCAAGTTGCGAAGGAAGACAGCTCTGTTCTTAATCTTCCTTAGTAATGTTCCTTATGATAGGTGCATAGTTTGTGCCAAACGTACCATAGGCTCATAAATCATTTTGGGCGCAACCAATGGTACTCCTACAAGACGTGGCTCAAGTGGAAACTCGTTTCGGTCTATTTGGAGATAGTGTTAATCTTGACACAAGATAGGTGCACTATTTGCACCAAATGTACCATAGGCATAGAAATCATTTTGGGCGCACCCAATGAAACTCCTAGGTGATGTGGGTGAAATGGAAGCTTATTTCGGTCTGTTTAGAGATACTATTAATCTTGACACATGATAGGTACATGGTTTGCGCCGAACGTACCAAAGGCTTGGAAATCATTTTGGGCGCAACCGATTGTACTCCTATGTGATGTTGGTCAAGTGGAAACTCATTTTGGTCCATTTGGAAATAGAGTTATTCTCGACGTAAGATAGGTGCATGGTTTGTGCCGAACATACCATAGGCTCAAAAATCAATTTGGGCGCAACCGATGGTACTCCGACATGATGTGGGTCAAGTGGAAACTCGTTTTGGTCCACTTGGAGGTAGTGTTAACATCCACGCAAGATAGGGGCACAGTTAGCGCCGAACGTACCATAGGCTCAGAAATTATTTTGGACGCACCTGGTTGTACTCTTAGGTAAAGTGGATCAAGCAAAAGCTCAGTTTGATCTGTTTAGAGATAGTTTTAATCTCGACGCAAGACAGGTGCACAGTTTGCGTTGAATGTACCACAGGCAAGGAAATCGCTTTGGGCACACCCGAATGGTACTCATAGATGACGTCGGTCAAGTGGAAGCTCATTTCAGTCCATTTGGAGATAGTGTTAATCTCAGTGGAAGCTCATTTTGGTCCATTTGGAGGTAGTGTTTGTAACACCCCAGGTGTTTATCACCAATTAAGTAGTGGGTTTAAGCTCAAACATGATAGATTAATGGAGATGACAATGTCAAAGTCAAACCTATGGAAATAAGCCCTAACCTAAACTTGGATATTGCACCCTCGTTTACATATAGGCTCAATTAAAAGATATATGCTTGGGTGTTGCTATCAAAGTATCTTCACATGTCTCACCTCAATAACTATCTATATTGATCCCTGGAAAAGTTTCTTGAAGTTTGGAATCAAGAAGTCACATGAAATGATAAGTTATATGCTTGTTTGGATTATAACTAAAACCTGCCTTACATCCCATGGGAACTATTGTTTATGCAACATACCAATGCAACATGTGCAACAAACCTTTGCAACATGAGGAACAACCTAGTAAAACATATGTAGCATGTACCTTGAAGCAAACACCTGAAACAATTGAAATAGAGCTTTGAAACGTGCATTTCAATTATAGGGATTTCTATGTTTCAATGCATGTGAAACCTACACTTTTGTGCAACCTAAGCATGGTGGGTATGTTTGGCCCCTACAACACCTTAACTACACTTAGGACACTTAATGGAACAATGTTCATATTGATCATTTTGCCTAAATGTGTTTCTAAGTGATGGTTGACCATGTATGGACCCTAGAACCCTTTTGTTTGACCATTTCAAAAGTGGGACCTAGAAGCTTTGCATGACTGTGCACCCTTTAACAAAGTTTTAGAGAATTTTATAAGGAACAAACTTTGTTTAAGAGTCAAGTCATGAAAATGGGTGGAACATGCTCAAAAAGGGCCCACAAGTCAGAATTAGGGCTGTTTCCAACACTTAGTATTTTCTAAGCCTGGAAATTCATTGTCGTCGACATTGACATCCCGCGTTCTCGAGTTTTTGCTAAGCAACTTAAATTGGTCCAAATACAAAAGTTGGAGCTTACATGATGGGGAAGGTCATGCAAGAAGATGGCATAAGTTGCATTTCATGTTGACCATGAATTCTTGTAGTTGTTAATCACTGTCAACTCACTGACACTGCCAAATTGGGGGTTAATTATCTGCTAATCTATTGCCCTAATGACCATGACCATTAAATAGGAAATGTAGAGCATAGTACGGGCTACAACTTTGCTTTTAGGTCCAAGACCTAGATCGGCACAGATCAGGCCCAAATTGGACCTCCAAATGGTCCACTTCGCTGCCCGCCACCTGTTCGCGTTTTTGCTCCAAAGACGACGCGTGGACAAGGGCGTGGCGGCCATGCACCATGCGCCTCCACCATGGATGCCGCGCATCCTCCACCTCGCCACGCGCCTCCGTCTGGTTGAGCCGTTGGGGAGAGGATGAGCTGCCCACCGTCGCCCCTCCCTCGTCCCTGAGCTCGCCTCCGCCTTCTACCTCGCTCCCTGGCGCCCGCTCGCGTAGAACGCGGCCATGTCCACCATGGACAGCCGGGCTGAGTTCCATGGCTGCCATCATTTCCTCCACCCGAGCGTCCCATAGCTCTGCACCTCGGCCACCACATCTCCCTCGTGATTCCCTATGTCGTGTGTGAGCTCGCGGGATGGTAGTGCTCTCGGAAACCGCCACCGTCACCATTGCAGGTGGAGCAGAGCTCGCGGCCGCCGGTGTTCTTGCTCCTCCATGCACCCTCCTCGCTCACAGAAACCTCCCTCAGCCTCGTGCAGTCCCAAGCTACCCACGCCACCGCCGCTCAGTCGCCGAGCCGCGCCTCCGTCCTGCCGCCGCGGCGAAGCCGCTGCCGTGCGTCCTGGCTCGCGTGGCCAGAGGACCACGGACGGCCGCAGGCCACGCTGCGGGTGGCCACAGGTGCGCCTTGCCGTCGCGCAGCTCCCGCGCTGCTCCTCCGCCGCCGTCGAGCCGCAGGCCGGCCTTTCCCCTCGCCAGAGGCCGCCTCCCCTGCTCGGCCGGTTTGAGGAAGAGGACGGCGATCCCCTCTCTCTGTCTCTCCCTGTGTTTGTCTGGCAAGCGGGCCCAACAGCTCAGCGGGTCCCACTTGTCAGTTTAAGAAAGCGGTTGTCTGGGTATGTATTCGGGTGGAGCTAGCAAATTAAGTAGGGTTGTTCTAATTCGTATTTTTGAATTTCAGAATTTTGTAAATCTTCTAAAATGCATATCTCTTGCTAGGAAACTCCAAAAATAGTAAATGAGGACTTTTTGGGAACCTTGAGAAAAGATCTATGCAGTGGAGTCATAATATGCTAGATGTTTGTAGATATTTTCTGATGTTTTTATTTAAGCTTTAAAAATGCTCTAAAATACGTATAAACTCGACCAGAGCCTTATCTGGAGTTTTAGAACTCTAAAAATAGTGATTCTTGTTTTGTTAATTTTGTGATGACATATACTTCCAAGGAAAAATATTAAACACACTTTTTGTTCACTGTTTTCTTAGGGTTTTGATTGGACCTTGATAAATAAGGAATTTACATTATATTGCTTGTTATTTTTATATCTTGAGTTGTGCTGCTCTAATTGATGTGAAATTTTTATGGTAGGCTTGTCATGCTATGGATGTGCCGTGGTATAAATTTCATAGTCATTGCTTACTGTATGCTCAAGTTATTGATTTAACTTGTTTATAGCTTGATAAATAGCTTATAAATAATATATAAATGATAAAATAGAAAATGTTGTTCTTTTACCTTAGTATGATGTTTCTATATCATATTGATTCATAATATGGCCTTGTGTTCATAGAAAATATTGAGTTTTAGGTTTTACTTGCTATCACATGATTTATCTCATTAGCTATTTGTCTTTTTCTTAGAGGTTGATATACTTGTCCAAATGGCTTGAAATTTGGACAGTAGACTTTTGGTAGCATATATAGGTCACTGGAATTTTGATAGAATTTATTATGCATATTTGGTAGGTGTTCATAATTCCACCTAATGATCTAAATAAATTAAGAAAATGTATTAAAAGAATTTATTTAGTAATTGACACTATGTTTTCTGATGTTCATTAGTCATGTATGAAATGTTGGTAAAGTTGGTTCTATCCAATTATATGTTTGCAACATAAGTTAATAATTATTTCTTGCAAATGAGGTTTCTGAACAGATTTGATAATATTGTTAATTACCCTATGCAAATGATGTTTTCATGTCTTGTGTGCTATAACAAAGTTGTTGTGAATTTCATGATCTAGCTTCTGTTATAATTTGGTGGCATTTGGCCATATGGTTTAGAAACTACAGCTATTTAAAGTTAGGTTATAGAATTGCTTGCTCTCTGTCTTGTTAGACCAGTTTCTGTGTTTGTGTAAATTCGACATATTAAACTTTGGAATCATGCTGTGATGTTTATAAATGAAATTTAGATAATTTCATAAGCTTTCCATAATGTCTTCTTGCAAGTCATTTGGAGTTGTAGATCTCCAGTTATGATTAAATTACTCAGCTGTTGGTTTGATGTCCAGAAGGTAGCAATTTCTAGTTCTAGTACTTTGATTAACTTTGTCATGCTTGGGTATTGAAATGTGACTCATATCTTTGATGATACTTGAGTGGTACCCTGTAATCTTGTGAGACTTGTTTCTTGATTAATGTGCTTGCCCTCTTCTATGTTATGTCTTCTTGAGGATTAAGTTAATTAGCTCTAGGGTTTATGTGAACTTTGGTATGCTTGCATGATTACTTGTTTATTGCACTTATTTGCATTCATACATACACATTGTTGCACCTCATTTATGTACGTTAGCTGAAGCACGTGAAGGACCTGACGTGGAGCCAAACCCGACGACGGTGTTTGGTGGAACTATCCCGAAGATGGATGTACTCAGCGAGATTCATCTGACATACTCTAACTTGAGTCGGATCCCAGGCAAGCCCCGGAGCATTATGAGCCTCCTATCTTCAAAGCAATTAATTCTATATATGTTATAAGTATTGTTGCATTAAGTGGTAGGAGTTGGTTGAAAACCTTGCTGCATTATATCATTCCTTGTCCAGATATATGAATCCTTGAATCCTACATAGACTAGGATCGAGTAGATGCTTAGCCCTGCTTTAAGCGGTAGAAGTCAGGTGATTTCCTGTCACCTGTGAGATATAGGGATATTCATATATGGCACAGTTGGCTATATTTGCTATCGTGGAATGGAACCATGTGTTAATAAAATGAAATGAGACCGGGCGGGATGACGATAGTGAAGCAACAAGGCATGGAGGTCTTGGGTGTGAATCTATCCCCGTCTGAGTCGTTTAAGGACCGATTCGCTGTACGTCCTTGAGTCATGTTGAACGCAGTCTAACACTTAGTTGGCCAGATAAGTCGTTCCGACCGCGAAGCCGAGTAATGTGATTCAGGCCGGGAATCGAATGGTAGGTTGCTTCTTGGAGGAGAGAAAGGATGTGCTTGGGGACATTGGCGTGAGACCAAGGGGGGGTTAGAGTCCCTATCACCTGGCAGAGTGTCGCCCTTGGGGTCGCGACATCATTCAGACCCGCGATTCCTGAATCATATGAAAAGGTGGCCTGTGCGACCCTGGCAGGGGTCTGCACGGTGAGTGTTAGAAATACCCCTCCAGCTGGATAGGAATTCGATTCGAATCGCCGTCGCTCCCGGTTAGTGAGCACTTGACTTGAGCAGCGGCAACGTAGATTCAATTAAATTGAACTAATGGTTAATTGGATCACGAGGGAAAGGTTGCCTCAATTTATACCTGCTATGGTTAATATTGTTTGCTCCTAATAAAGTGAGTGCTCTAGTACATGTTCTAATATAGATGATAGTTTAATGATAATTAACTTGATGCTTAAGCATTAATGATTACTATCCATAATAAGCTTTTATGCAAAATATTGTCAAGCTAGCCTACTTTATATCAGCCTTGCATGATCCTTGGTGTCACTTTATTTCTAGTTTCTGATGGGTAAGTCTAGCTGAGTACCTTCTTGTACTCAGGGTTTTATCCCCACTTGTTGCAGGTTGTGATGTATCATGGCGGCTGCAAGAGTTGGTTGGCTCCTGCCGTAGAGGCAGAGTGTGATCACGGGCATGATCCTTCTGAGTTATCTTCTCTCTAATGCTTTTGTTGGAAGTCGACCTTGGTACTGGCATGTATTTGAAATAAGAATAATGTTAGTTTCAAATTACTTTGCTTCCGCTACTTTTGAACTTAAGTTGTAATAACTATGTTGAACTCCGTTGTATATTGAATTACTTGTGAAATGGTTGTAACATGTGACTTGTTATGTTGAATCACTACGATCTTGGCTTGTATGTTGGTTGGTTTGAAATCCCTCGTGATTTCATTGGACTACCGGAGTTATATGGGCTCAAGTGCGAGAATTTGATCATTTCGGTGATTGTTTTTGTACTTGTGCTCTTATAATTTGGACGGTTCCGTTACAGCTGGTATCGGAGCAAGATTCAACATTAAACTTGTCGTATGTGTATTTAAAACAAAGGATTTGTTTTATAAAATTAGTTTTATCAACTTATAGCTATATATAGGTTTGTGAAAACTGAATTCTAATTTTAAGTATGCCAGTGGTCAATTTCCTTATGCCCATTTAATGATTATTAGGTGGCTTATATAAGTACTAACTTGGGGTTTTTCATTTATGCATCTACGCCCAGGCCAAGGTATGTATGTGTGATGACTCTCCCACACTATGCTATCCGGTGTGTTAGATTAGAGGTAGCCTTCATATATGAAATAGCCATATATGTTGTTAGTTTACTTTTATGCAACGTCGCACCTACGCTCAGGTAAGTGTGAGTTGTGAGAGCATGACCGTACAACCCTCGGTCTAGGGGAGAGCTAGTTTTGGTTACTGGATTATTTACATGTTATACACATGTATATATGAAGGTACTTAATTGTGGGTGATCGAATGATTCGGGTAGTTTTGGTACTACATGTACGTATATAGGGGTATATGTATATGGGAGTGCTTAGAATTTCACCTTTCTGTTTTCATTGTGTGCTATGTTGGGAAATGTTGGGCTGCAATGAAAATTTTCTGTAGGTACGCTAACCACGAATGCGTAAGTCGAATGTAGTTGTCGACTAGCTATATATCGAGAGAGTGCGTGTTATGCCACCAACATAGAACGTGATTGCCACCTTAGGTTGGCAATCTTGTGAGGACGAATAGGGCAACGCATGCATCATCTTGATTGTTGCTTTATGCATAGCTCTGCTCCTCTCACCCTTATTCTATAGCAAGTAACATGTGATTGATGTGACACTATCTTCCGTGTGTGGAGTCAAACAAGAATGCCTTGTTCCATGTTGCTTGAATAGGAAATGCTTGATAAAAGTGTGTGCTTAGCCTTGCTAGAAATAATGGTGGATTCTCATGAATGAATTAAATTCATGTTGGTCTAAGGTAACAAAATTTAGAGCTACTAGAATAACATGTTTGTGTGCTCTCTTGTTAAGTAGAACAAAGGCAAGCTTTGTTTTGCTTATTAAACGTTGGCTGCTAGAACTGTTTCTGTTGTAGTGATGCTTTCGTGATCATAATGGTGTTTTCTGTAGTTATAGAGAATACCAAAGTTGTAGCTAACTTACTTATCTATTTTGTCCTAAAATTTTATGACACTAGGCCTTATGTTTTGGGAGTTATAGATTTTAGAAGTTTGTTGTCAGAATCTGCTCATGTTCAGAACAAATCTGAAGGTTTGCTTTATTTGACCTATGTGCTTATGGAATAATGTCTTGGAAATATTATAGGAAGAGTAGTACTTTTTCTAAGCTTTCCAAAGTGTCCTATAGCACTAATTTTGGTGGTCGAAATTTCTAGTTATGAGCTTGCCAAGTGGAATGATAGAATCTGTCCACATCTGGGCAGAGATGTCTTCCTTGTCTTGTTTGGCCTTGTTAGATATAGAATCATCTTAATATTATAATAAGAAAGTTATAGACAACTTAATAAGCTTTACATAAAGTTAAGGATCAGCCTTGTTGGGTCCCTAGAACTCCAGTTATGCATTTCTGAAGTTCTTGTCAGTTTTCTGTCCATATTGGTACAGATCTGAAACATCAGCATGTTTGACCATGCTAACCTGTGATTTAGCTTTTGGTATGAATAATAAACATGTGTAAAACTTCCTAAACCTTCCAGAAAGTCTAGTATCACCTTTATAGAAGGTCTACAACCTCAGTTATGGTTAAAACAAGTAGTTACTATGCTGCTATCTAGATTCTGTGCACATGCTAAGTTGGCTCCCTTAGCTAGCGTTTGTTGAGAGCTAAACTTGTAGTTAGTTCATGCTTGAGATAAATGCTTATTTTGGGTGAGCCTTGTGCCTTGTATTGGTTGCTTAAGCCCATTCGTTTGAATTTTCTCAAATGATTGCTTGAAGTTATGATGCGTGTATGTATGCTTGTTATCTAGGTAGTACCCTAGTTATCACCTCATTTGTCCTCGGTGAGCATACGAGGGTCGCATAGCTTTATCCTAGAACAACATTCATGTTACGTAATCGCATGGTTGTCGTCTCTAGTTAGGTTCTCTCTCTTAGGAGTCTGATCCTGTAGCCATGGTTGCTTGCCTTGAGTGCTTATATCCATGCCTTTGCTTGACCGAAAGCCCAAAGTTTAGTTATCCTATATGTTTGCATGAGCCGTGGATGTTTTCCAACCCTTTTTGTGAAGACCTTTATTGACTGACCAACCAAGTTAACTTTCATCAACGCTAGCCTTTGACCATGGTTCGTACGTTGCTAGTTGTGGATACCGTACCCAAATCCATGTTGGACCTTCCGGTTACCTCTCTCAAAGGTTAGCCAGTGTGACGCAACGTCTCTCTATTATGGCCTCTCAATCGTATGCTTGCAAATTCATGCATCTACCTTATCAACCCAATCTGTGCCATTTGAAATTCCTCATCAGGTGTATGTTCAGTAATGGTGTTATGAGTAGCAACTAATGGTGCCGCGACGAAACCGAGAGCCTCCTGTGGGTGCACACACACGGTTGTGCTGCTCGGCACGCGCTGGTATCATGGTTTCTAATCGTAATCCATTGCAAAACAACACTGATGTGATTTTCACGTGACCTTCTTCCTTGATTGTTTTCCCATATCTTATCGAAAGACCCTTATATTGAACCAAAAGTAGTAGAACTTCCTCCTGAAGTTGCTAAGAGGATAACCTTTGAAGAACAGGTCACCGACATAAACATTAACAGACTGCAATAGGTGGTAGACATGCGACTCTAATTAGTTGTCCCAAGTATTGACAACCACCATCTATGGAGCAACGTTTCTCATCTCTATTGGATAAAAAGGACACACAACACTTACTACTGGACAAGTCATCCGTTGGCTAAGACTCGATCGTTACAATATGCAAGTTTTAACCTTTGTATGCATAATGACCACACCGTCAAAATCAATCATCTCTGGTGAGACTCCATATCTGCTGACTTCGATGGCAACCATCTGCTTTGTATCAACCGCAATTATTGTGATCAAGAATGAAGATTTGGAACTTTTTAGTGTTGATAGACAACTAATTAGTTACCAATAGGAAGGTTAATCTCTAGCTAGGTAACGACTCTTTGATAGCTATGAAGGCTATGTCTTATAGAGCAATAACCAACAAGAAGTTAATCAACTAGCCACAACTTGAGTGATACTCTATCTTTCAGAGCCATAGAGATCAAGTAAATTCCATCTTGGACAATCACACAGATAGTGCAAGGTGTTCTATCAGCTAAAGTAAAGAATTAGAGAAAGTATGCCCTAGTTCCGATCTGTATCCTTATGCCCTTAGGTGCCACAAACGGTTTGTTCATAACTTTACTGATCGAAGTGTTGAGGAATATTCGGAAGCGGTTCCTTATCCTTGTAGAAAGGTTCTCCAGGCAGAGTATGTGTTTTGCCCTGCAAAAGTAACCTGCAAGTTCAAAGCGTGTGCATCCTCGGATTGGTATGAAAATTTATAGTCGAGATCTGCTGTTGGGTGGCCCTTTTGAGGTCTCACAGATACTAGTTTACACTCTTTCATTTGCTTTTGCTTTCTCGTATCCCCAATGTACGAGCAGCCTTGGTGTTCTGCAAATTAATTTATACCATCTCAAGTCAAAAGCAATTTGAAAAGTGTCAAATAACAGATTTTCCATCTTCGAGCTGCTGTTTGATCCTAAAAAGGAAGCCTCAAGGTGAAATGTTGGCCTGACAAAGTTGCTACACTGCAAGTCAACTCAACTTATAGTGCAACTAAGTCACAAAGGAAAATTTTACTCAATCGCTTGGTGGTAGACTACTCCCCGTGGTTTAGTAAATATTACAACTTTTGTTGTCCTTAAGGCCTCGTACATCTTTCTTTGGGAATTATTTTCCAATGATGACATACTTTGGTACCTTATACATGCTTTTACCAAGAGGTTGCATCTGATTCAACCCAGATAACTGTTGTCTTTGGATAAAAGAATCTTATTAGATAACTGTTGGCAGAAATAGGAAGCCGATAGAGTCAGCTATCACATTCACTGACCATCGAAAGACTCAGATAATACAGTGTTGTCATCAGAGAAAGAGAATTGCACGCATGGAATAGTAAGTAGCTTTCCATTAGCTGATATATGAATGTTTGAACATTTACGACCAACATAGACCCTGTCTATTGGTTAGTTAGTATCCTATAGCCTCAGAGTATATTTGTCGTCTATGATCTCATCCTTTTGGAAGGTTGTGCTCAAACCATTTTGGTAGAGGACTGCTTTTCAAACCATGTGAACAGAGTCATTTCAACGAGTATACTTCTGAAAATTTTGGTCTAGTGTCAAGTTCATATGGCCTATGTGGTGCTCTTTAGAGAGTCAGATACTTGTGAGTGGTTCACTCATGGACCAAATGATCTCCGTACACTAAGAACGCAGTATGTGCTATCTTGGATTCCTCCCAAAGTAACAATGCTTCATGGAAGTCAACGAAGGAAAGTCTTCAGACAAATTTTACGATAAAGAGTAAGTATCAAAAAGTGCCTTTGACCAAATTGTTCACCGACGTTGAAGCTTTTAGCTGAATGCTATAGCAGATGTTGGGAACTAGATAACGTGTCTCTCTTCCTTAAAAGATCTTCCATTCTGAATCTCGGGATGCGATTCTTTTAAGGGGGGAGGGCTGTAACACCCCAGGTGTTTATCACCAATTAAGTAGTGGGTTTAAGCTCAAACATGATAGATTAATGGAGATGACAATGTCAAAGTCAAACCTATGGAAATAAGCCCTAACCTAAACTTGGATATTACACCCTCGTTTACATATAGGCTCAATTAAAAGATATATGCTTGGGTGTTGCTATCAAAGTATCTTCACATGTCTCACCTCAATAACTATCTATATTGATCCCTGGAAAAGTTTCTTGAAGTTTGGAATCAAGAAGTCACATGAAATGATAAGTTATATGCTTGTTTGGATTATAACTAAAACCTGCCTTACATCCCATGGGAACTAGTGTTTATGCAACATACCAATGCAACATGTGCAACAAACCTTTGCAACATGAGGAACAACCTAGTAAAACATATGTAGCATGTACCTTGAAGCAAACACCTAAAACAATTGAAATAGAGCTTTGAAACGAGCATTTCAATTATAGGGATTTCTATGTTTCAATGCATGTGAAACCTACACTTTTGTGCAACCTAAGCATGGTGGGTATGTTTGGCCTCTACAACACCTTAACTACACTTAGGACACTTAATGGAACAATGTTCATATTGATCATTTTGCCTAAATGTGTTTCTAAGTGATGGTTGACCATGTATGGACCCTAGAACCCTTTTGTTTGACCATTTCAAAAGTGGGACCTAGAAGCTTTGCATGACTGTGCACCCTTTAACAAAGTTTTAGAGAATTTTATAAGGAACAAACTTTGTTTAAGAGTTAAGTCATGAAAATGGGTGGAACATGCTAAAAAAGGGCCCACAAGTCAGAATTAGGGCTGTTTCCAACACTTAGTATTTTCTAAGCCTGGAAATTCATTGTCGTCGACATTGACATCCCGCGTTCTCGAGTTTTTGCTAAGCAACTTAAATTGGTCCAAATACAAAAGTTGGAGCTTACATGATGGGGAAGGCCATGCAAGAAGATGGCATAAGTTGCATTTCATGTTGACCATGAATTCTTGTAGTTGTTAATCACTGTCAACTCACTGACACTGCCAACTTGGGGGTTAATTATCTGCTAATCTATTGCCCTAATGACCATGACCATTAAATAGGAAATGTAGAGCATAGTACGGGCTACAACTTTGCTTTTAGGTCCAAGACCTAGATCGGCCCAGATCAGGCCCAAATTGGAGCTCCAAATGGTCCACTTCGCTGCCCGCCACCTGTTCGCGTTTTTGCTCCAAAGACGACGCGTGGACAAGGGCGTGGCGGCCATGCACCGCGCGCCTCCACCATGGATGCCGCGCGTCCTCCACCTCGCCACACGCCTCCGTCTGGCTGAGCCGTTGGGGAGAGGATGAGCTGCCCACCGTCGCCCCTCCCTCGTCCCTGAGCTCGCCTCCGCCTTCTACCTCGCTCCCTGGCGCCCGCTCGCGTAGAACGCGGCCATGTCCACCATGGACAGCCGGGCCGAGTTCCATGGCTGCCATCATTTCCTCCACCCGAGCGTCCCATAGCTCTGCACCTCGGCCACCACATCTCCCTCGTGATTCCCTATGCCGTGTGTGAGCTCGCGGGATGGTAGTGCTCTCGGGAACCGCCACCGTCGCCATTGCAGGTGGAGCAGAGCTCGCGGCCGCCGGTGTTCTTGCTCCTCCATGCACCCTCCTTGCTCACAGAAACCTCCCTCAGCCTCGTGCAATCCCAAGCTACCCATGCCACCGCCGCTCAGTCGTCGAGCTGCGCCTCCGTCCTGCCGCCGCGGCGAAGCCGCTGCCGTGCGTCCTGGCTCGCGTGGCCAGAGGACCACGGACGGCCGCAGGCCACGCTGCGGGTGGCCACAGGTGCGCCTTGCCGTCGCGCAGCTCCCGCGCTGCTCCTCCGCCGCCGTCGAGCCGCAGGCCGGCCTTTCCCCTCGCCGGAGGCCGCCTCCCCTGCTCGGCCGGTTTGAGGAAGAGGACGGCGATCCCCTCTCTCTGTCTCTCCCTGTGTTTGTCTGGCAAGCGGGCCCAACAGCTCAGCGGGTCCCACTTGTCGGTTTAAGAAAGCGGTTGTCTGGGTATGTATTCGGGTGGAGCTAGCAAATTAAGTAGGGCTGTTCTAATTCGTATTTTTGAATTTCAGAATTTTGTAAATCTTCTAAAATGCATATCTCTTGCTAGGAAACTCCAAAAATAGTAAATGAGGACTTTTTGGGAACCTTGAGAAAAGATCTATGCAGTGGAGTCATAATATGCTAGATGTTTGTAGATATTTTCTGATGTTTTTATTTAAGCTTTAAAAATGCTCTAAAATACGTATAAATTCGACTAGAGCCTTATCTGGAGTTTTAGAACTCTAAAAATAGTGATTCTTGTTTTGTTAATTTTGTGATGACATATACTTCCTAGGAAAAATATTAAACACACTTTTTGTTCACTGTTTTCTTAGGGTTTTGATTGGACCTTGATAAATAAGGAATTTACATTATATTGCTTGTTATTTTTATATCTTGAGTTGTGCTGCTCCAATTGATGTGAAATTTTTATGGTAGGCTTGTCATGCCATGGATGTGCCGTGGTATAAATTTCATAGTCATTGCTTACTGTATGCTCAAGTTATTGATTTAACTTGTTTATAGCTTGATAAATAGCTTATAAATAATATATAAATGATAAAATAGAAAATGTTGTTCCTTTACCTTAGTATGATGTTTCTATATCATATTGATTCATAATATGGCCTTGTGTTCACAGAAAATATTGAGTTTTAGGTTTTACTTTCTCTCACATGATTTATCTCATTAGCTATTTGTCTTTTTCTTAGAGGTTGATATACTTGTCCAAATGGCTTGAAATTTGGACAGTAGACTTTTGGTAGCATATATAGGTCACTGGAATTTTGATAGAATTTATTATGCATATTTGGTAGGTGTTCATAATTCCACCTAATGATCTAAATAAATTAAGAAAATGTATTAAAAGAATTTATTTAGTAATTGACACTATGTTTTCTGATGTTCATTGGTCATGTATGAAATGTTGGTAAAGTTGGTTTTATCCAATTATATGTTTGCAACATAAGTTAATAATTATTTCTTGCAAATGAGGTTTCTGAATAGATTTGATAATATTGTTAATTACCCCATGCAAATGATGTTTTCATGTCTTGTGTGCTATAACAAAGTTGTTGTGAATTTCATGATCTAGCTTCTGTTATAATTTGGTGGCATTTGGCCATATGGTTTAGAAACTACAGCTGTTTAAAGTTAGGTTACAGAATTGCTTGCTCTCTGTCTTGTTAGACCAGTTTCTGTGTTTGTGTAAATTCGACATATTAAACTTTGGAATCATGCTGTGATGTTTATAAATGAAATTTAGATAATTTCATAAGCTTTCCATAATGTCTTCTTGCAAGTCATTTGGAGTTGTAGATCTCCAGTTATGATTAAATTACTCAGCTATTGGTTTGATGTCCAGAAGGTAGCAATTTCTAGTTCTAGTACTTTGATTAACTTTGTCATGCTTGGGTATTGAAATGTGACTCATATCTTTGATGATACTTGAGTGGTACCCTGTAATCTTGTGAGACTTGTTTCTTGATTAATGTGCTTGCCCTCTTCTATGTTATGTCTTCTTGAGGATTAAGTTAATTAGCTCTAGGGTTTATGTGAACTTTGGTATGCTTGCATGATTACTTGTTTATTGCACTTATTTGCATTCATACATACGCATTGTTGCACCTCATTTAGGTACGTTAGCTGAAGCACGTGAAGGACCTGACGTGGAGCCAAACCCGACGACGGTGTTTGGTGGAACTATCCCGAAGATGGATGTACTCAGCGAGATTCATCTGACATACTCTAACTTGAGTCGGATCCCAGGCAAGCCCCGGAGCATTATGAGCCTCCTATCTTCAAAGCAATTAATTCTATATATGTTATAAGTATTGTTGCATTAAGTGGTAGGAGTTGGTTGAAAACCTTGCTGCATTATATCATTCCTTGTCCAGATATATGAATCCTTGAATCCTACATAGACTAGGATCGAGTAGATGCTTAGCCCTGCTTTAAGCGGTAGAAGTCAGGTGATTTCCTGTCACCTGTGAGATATAGGGATATTCATATATGGCACAGTTGGCTATATTTGCTATCGTGGAATGGAACCATGTGTTAATAAAATGAAATGAGACCGGGCGGGATGACGATAGTGAAGCAACAAGGCATGGAGGTCTTGGGTGTGAATCTATCCCCGTCTGAGTCGTTTAAGGACCGATTCGTTGTACGTCCTTGAGTCATGTTGAACGCAGTCTAACACTTAGTTGGCCAGATAAGTCGTTCCGACCGCGAAGCCGAGTAATGTGATTCAGGCCAGGAATCGAATGGTAGGTTGCTTCTTGGAGGAGAGAAAGGATGTGCTTGGGGACATTGGCGTGAGACCAAGGGGGGGTTAGAGTCCCTATCACCTGGCAGAGTGTCGCCCTTGGGGTCGCGACATCATTCAGACCCGCGATTCCTGAATCATATGAAAAGGTGGCCTGTGCGACCCTGGCAGGGGTCTGCACGGTGAGTGTTAGAAATACCCCTCCAGCTGGATAGGAATTCGATTCGAATCGCCGTCGCTCCCGGTTAGTGAGCACTTGACTTGAGCAGCGGCAACGTAGATTCAATTAAATTGAACTAATGGTTAATTGGATCACGAGGGAAAGGTTGCCTCAATTTATACCTGCTATGGTTAATATTGTTTGCTCCTAATAAAGTGAGTGCTCTAGTACATGTTCTAATATAGATGATAGTTTAATGATAATTAACTTGATGCTTAAGCATTAATGATTACTATCCATAATAAGCTTTTATGCAAAATGTTGTCAAGCTAGCCTACTTTATATCAGCCTTGCATGATCCTTGGTGTCACTTTATTTCTAGTTTCTGACGGGTAAGTCTAGCTGAGTACCTTCTTGTACTCAGGGTTTTATCCCCACTTGTTGCAGGTTGTGATGTATCATGGCGGCTGCAAGAGTTGGTTGGCTCCTGCCGTAGAGGCAGAGTGTGATCACGGGCATGATCCTTCTGAGTTATCTTCTCTCTAATGCTTTTGTTGGAAGTCGACCTTGGTACTGGCATGTATTTGAAATAAGAATAATGTTAGTTTCAAATTACTTTGCTTCCGCTACTTTTGAACTTAAGTTGTAATAACTATGTTGAACTCCGTTGTATATTGAATTACTTGTGAAATGGTTGTAACATGTGACTTGTTATGTTGAATCACTACGATCTTGGCTTGTATGTTGGTTGGTTTGAAATCCCTCGTGATTTCATTGGACTACCGGAGTTATATGGGCTCAAGTGCGAGAATTTGATCATTTCGGTGATTGTTTTTGTACTTGTGCTCTTATAATTTGGACGGTTCAGTTACAGTGTTAGTCTCAAAGCAAGCTAGGTGCACGGCTTGCATCGAATGTACCACGACCATGGAAATCTTTTTTGGCACACCTGATAGGAGAAGTTGGTCAAGTGGAAGCTCATTTCGGTCCGTTTGAGGATAGTACAAATCTCGACACATGATAGGTGCACGGTTTGTGTCAAATGTACAATAGCCTCTAGAATCGCTTGGGGCACACATGAGGGTACACCTAGGTGACATAGGTCAAGTGGAAGATCATTTTAGTCTCTTTGGAGATTGCGTTAATCTCAACGCATGATAGGTGCATAATTTGCACTGAACGTACCAAAGGATTGGAAATCATTTTGGGCGCAGCCGATTGCACTCCTACGTGACGTCAGTCAAGTGGAAACTCGTTTTGGTCTATTTGAAAATAGTGTTAATCTCGACACAAGATAGGTGCATGGTTTGTGCCGAACGTACCATAGGCTCAAAAATCATTTTGGGCACAACCGATGGTACTATGACGTGACGTGGGTCAAGTGGAAACTCGTTTTGGCCCACTTGGAGGTAGTGTTAACCTCCACATAAGATAGGTGTACAGTTTGCACGGAACGTATCATAGGCTCAGAAATTATTTTGGACGCACCTGGTTGTACTCCTAGGTGACGTGGATCAAGCGAAAGCTCATTTTGATCTGTTTGGAGATAGTTTTAATCTCGGCGCAAGATAGGTGCACGATTTGCACCGAATGTACCATAGGCATGGAAATCGCTTTGGGCACATCGGAATGGTACTCCTAGGTAATGTATGTCAAGTGAAAGCTTGTTTCTGTTCATTTGGAGAAAGTGTTAGTCTTGGCGCAAGATAGGTGCATGGTTTGCGCCGAACGAACCATAGGCTCGAAAATCATTTTGGACTCACCTGATGGTGCTCCTAGGTGACGTGGGTCAATTGGAAGTTCATTTAGGTCTGTTTGGAGATAGTGTTAATCTCGGCGCAAGATAGGTGCATGGTTTGTGCTGAATGCACCATGGGCATGGAAATCATTTTAGACACACCTGATGGCACTCCTAGGAGACGCGGGTCAAGTGAAAGCTCGTTTCGGTCCATTTGGAGATATTGTTAATCTTAGCGCAAGATAGGTGCACGGTTTGCGCCGAATGTACCACGAGCATAGAAATCATTTTGGGCACATCTGATGGTACTCCTAGGTGTTGTGAGTCATGCAGAAGCTCATTTCAGTCCATTTTGAGGTAGTGTTAGTCTCGGTGCAAGCTAGGTGCACGGTTTGCGCCGAATGTAGCACGGGCATGGAAATCATTTTGGGCACACCCAATGGTACTCCTAGGTGACGTGAGTCATGTGGAAGCTTGTTTCGATCCGTTTAGAGGTAGTGTTAGTCTCAGCGCAAGATAGGTGCACTGTTTGCGCCAAATGTACCACGGGCACTGAAATCATTTTTGGCACACCCTATGGTACTCCTAGGTGACGTGTGTTAAGTGGAAGCTCGTTTTGGTCTATTTACAGATAGTGTTAATCTAGGCACAAGATAGTTGCACGGTTTGGGACCGAATTTACCATGGGCATTGAAATCGCTTTGGGCACACCCCATTGGTACTCCTTGATGACGTGGGTCAAGTGGAAACTCATTTTGGCCCACTTGGAGGTAGTGTTAACCTCCACATAAGATAGGTGCACAGTTTGCGCAGAACGTACCAAAGGCTCAGAAATTATTTTGGACGGGCCTGGTTGTACTCCTAGGTGACGTGGATCAAGCGAAAGCTCATTTCGATCTATTTGGAGATAGTTTTAATCTCGGCGCAAGATAGGTGCATGGTTTGCACCGAATGTATCATAGGCATGGAAATCGCTTTAGGCACATCCGAATGGTACTGCTAGGTAATGTATGTCAAGTGAAAGCTTGTTTCTGTTCGTTTTGAGAAAGTGTTAGTCTCGGCGCAAGATAGGTGCATGGTTTGCGCCGAACGAACCATAGGCTCAAAAATCATTTTGGACTCACCTGATGGTACTCCTAGGTGACGTGGGTCAATTGAAAGTTCATTTAGGTCTGTTTGGATATAGTGTTAATCTCGGTGCAAGATAGGTGCATGGTTTGTGCCGAATGCACCATGGGCATAGAAATCATTTTGGACACACCCGATGGTACTCCTAAGTGACGCGGGTCAAGTGGAAGCTCGTTTCGGTCTATTTGGAGATAGTGTTAATCTTAGCGCAAGATAGCTGCATGGGTTGCGCCGAATGTACCACGAGCATAGAAATCATTTTGGGCACATCCGATGGTACTCCTAGGTGTCGTGAGTCATGCAGAAGCTCATTTCGGTCCATTTTGAGGTAGTGTTAGTCTCGGTGCAAGCTAGGTGCACGGTTTGCGCCGAATGTAGCACGAGCATGAAAATGATTTTGGGCACATCCGATGGTACTCCTAGGTGACGTGAGTCATGTGGAAGCTCGTTTCGATCCATTTGGAGGTAGTGTTAGTCTTAGTGTAAGATAGGTGCATTGTTTGCGCCACATGTACCATGGGCACTGAAATCATTTTGGGCACAACCTATGGTACTCCTAGGTGACGTGTGTTAAGTGGAAGCTTGTTTTGGTCCGTTTGGAGATAGTGTTAATCTAGGTGCAAGATAGTTGCACGGTTTGGGACCAAATTTACCATGGGCATTGAAATCGCTTTGGGCACACCCCAATGGTACTCCTTGATGACGTGGGTCAAGTGAAAGCTTGTTTTGGTCCGTTTGGAGGTAGTGTTAATCTCAGTGCAAGATAGGTGCATTGTTTGAGCCGAATGTACCACGTGCATGGAAATCATTTTGGGCACACCCGTTGGTACTCCTAGGTGTCGTGAGTCATGCGGAAGCTCGACTCGGTCAATTTGGAGATAGTGTTAATCTCGGCGCAAGATAGGTGCATGGTTTGCGCCGAATGCAGCACGGGCATGGAAAAAATTTCGGGCACACCTGATGCTACTCCTAGATGACGTGGGTCAAGTGGTAGCTTGTTTCGGTCCTTTTTGAGATAGTGTTAATGTCAGTATAAGATAGGTGCACGGTTTGCGCTGAATGTACCACAGGCATGGAAATCATTTTTGGCACACCCGATGGTACTCCTAGGTGTCGTGAGTCATGTGGAAGCTTGTTTTGGTCCATTTAGAGGTAGTGTTAGTCTCAGTGCAAGCTAGGTGCACGGTTTACATCAAATGTACCACGTGCATGGAAATCTTTTCGGGCACACCCGATAGAAGAAGTTGGTCAAGTGGAAGCTCATTTCGGTCCGTTTGGAGATAGTACAAATCTCGATGCAAGATAGGTGCACGGCTTGTGTCGAATGTATAATAGGCTTTGAAATTGCTTGGGGCACACCTGAGGGTATGCCTAGGTGACATAGGTCAAGTGGAAGATAATTTGTCTCTTTGGAGATCGCGTTAATCTCGACGCATGATAGGTGCACAATTTGCGCTGAACGTAACAAATGATTGGAAATCATTTTGGGCACAACCGATTGTACTCCTACGTGACGTCGGTCAAGTAGAAACTCATTTTGGCCCACTTGAAAATAGTGTTAATCTTGACGCAAGATAGGTGCATAGTTTGCGCCGAACATACCATAGGCTTGGAAATTATTTTGGACGCACCTGGTTGTACTCCTAGGTGACGTGGATCAAGCGGAAGCTTATTTCGATCCATTTGGAGATAGTGTTAGTCTCAGCGCAAGATAGGTGCATGGTTTGCGCCGAACGAACCATAGGCTCAGAAATAATTTTGGACTCATCCGATGGTAATGCTTGGTGACGTGGGTCAATTGGAAGCTTGTTTAGGTCTGTTTGGAGATAATATTAATCTCGGCGCAAGATAGGTGCATGGTTTGCGCCAAATATACCACGGGCATGGAAATCATTTTGGGCACACCCGATGGTACTCCTAGGTGTCGTGAGTCATGTAGAAGCTCGTTTCGGTCTATTTGGAGGTAGTGTTAGTCTCGGCGCAAGCTAGGTGCACGGTTTGCGCCGAATGTACCATGGGCATGGAAATCTTTTTAGGCACTCCCAATGGTACTTCTAGGTGAAGTTGGTTAAGTGAAATATCATTGCGGTCTGTTTGGAGATAGTACTAATCTTGACGCAAGATAGGTGCATGGTTTCTGTCGAATGTACCATTGGCTCTGAAATCGCTTTGGGCACACCTAAGGGTACGCTTAGGTTACGTAGGTCAACTCAAAGGTCGTTTCAGTCTATTTGGAGATCATGTTAATCACGATGCAAGAGAGGTGCATGGTTTGCGTCGAACGTACCATAGGCTCAGAAATCATTTTGGACGCACTCGATGATACTCCTAGGTGATGTGGTCAACTGGAAGCTCATTTAGGTCTGATTGGAGGTAGTGTTAATCTCAGTGCAAGAAAGGTGCACGGTTTGCACCGAATGCACCACGGGCATAGAAATCATTTTGAGCACACCCGATGGCACTCCTTGGTGACGTGGGTCAAGTGGAAGCTTGTTTCGGTCTGTTTAGAGATAGTGTGAATCTCAGTGCAATTTAGGTTCACGGTTTGCGCCGATTGTACCACGAGCATAGAAATCATTTTGGACACACCCGATGGTACTCCTAGGTGTCGTGAGTCATGTGGAAGCTCGTTTATGTCCGTTTGGAGATACTATTAATCTAGGCACAAGATAGATGCTTGGTTTGCGCTGAATATACCATGGGCATGGAAATCTTTTTAGGCACACCCGATGGCACTTCTAGGTGAGGTTGGTCAAGTAGAAGCTCATTTTGGTCTGTTTAGAGATAGTACCAATATCGACGCAAGATAGGTGCGCGGTTTCCACTGAATATACCATAGGCTCTGAAATCGCTTAGGGCACACCCGAGGGTACGCCTAGGTGACGTAGGTCAAGTGGAAGATCGTTTTAGTCACTTTGGAGATCACGTTAATCTCAACGCAAGATAGGTGCATGATTTGCGCCGAATGTACCATAGGCTCAGAAATCATTTTGGACGCAACCAATGGTACTCCTATGTGGCGTGAGTCAAGTGGAAGCTTGTTTTGGTCCATTTAGAGATAGTGTTAATCTAGATGCAAGATAGGTGCAGGGTTTGCGCCGAATGTACCATGGGCACAGAAATCATTTTGGGTGCACCCGATGGAACTCCTAGATCACGTGGGTGAAATGGAAGCTCGTTTTGATCCATTTGAAGATTGTGTTTGCCTCGACACATGATAGGTGCATGGTTTGCGATGAATGTACCATGGGCATAGAAATTGTTTTGGGCGCCGAATGTACCACGTGTGTGGAAATCTTTTCAGGCACACCCAATGGTACTTCAAGGTGAAGTTGGTGAAGTGGAAGCTCGTTTCGATCTGTTTGGAGAGTACTAATCTCAACGTAAGATAGGTGCATGATTTGTGTCAATTGTACCATAGGCTCTGAAATCGCTTGGGGCACACCTGAGGGTACGCCTTGATCATGTAGGTCAAGAGGAAGATCATTTTAGTCTCTTTGGAGATCGTGTTAATCTCGATGCAAGATAAGTTCATGATTTGCACCGAATGTGCTATAGCCTTGGAAATCATTTTGGACGCAACCGATGGTACTCCTACGTGATGTGAGTCAAGTGGAAACTCGTTTCAATCCATTTAGAGATAGTGTTAATCTCGATGCAAGATAGGTGCAAGGTTTGCACTGAATGTACCATGGGCATGGAAATCATTTTGGGCACACCCGGTGGTACTCATACGTGACGTGGGTCAAGTGGCAACTTGTTTTGGTCCATTCGAAGGTAGTTTTCATCTCGGTGCAAGCTAGGTGCACGGTTTGTGCTGAATGTACCATGGGCATGGAAACCTTTTCAGGCACACCCAATGGTACTTATTGGTGAAGTTGTTCAAGTGGAAGCTCATTTTGGTCCATTTGGAGATAGTACTAACCTCGATGCAAGATAGGTGCACAGTTTGTGTCGAATGTACCATAGGCCCTGAAATCGCATGGGGCACACCTGAGGGTATGCCTTGGTGATGTAGGTCAAGTGCAAGGTCGTTTCAATCTCTTTGGAGATCGTGTAAATGTCGACGCTAGATTGGTGCATGACTTGCGATGAATGTAACAAAGGCTAGGAAATCATTTTGGGCGCAACCGATGGTACTCCTACATGATGAGAGTCAAGTGGAAACTCATTTCGGTCCATTTAGTGAGTGTTAATCTCAACACAAGATAGGTGTATGGTTTGCACCGAATGTACCATGGGCATGGAAATCATTTTGGGCACACCCGATAGAACTCCTAGGTCACATGGGTGAAATGGAAGCTTGTTTCGATCCATTTGGAGATAGTGTTTATCTCAACACATGATAGGAGCACGGTTTGCGCCGAACGTACCAAAGGCTCGAAAATCTTTATGGGTGCAACCGATGGCACTCCTATGTGACGTGGGTCAAGTGGAAACTCATTTTGGTCCATTTCAAGATAGCATTAATCTCGACTCAAGATAGGTGCACGGTTTGCGATGAATGTACCATGGGCATGGAAATTGTTTTGGGGCACCTGATGGAACTTGAAGGTGGGTGAAATGGAAGCTTGTTTCGGTCTGTTTGGAGATACTGTTAATCTCAACGCATGATAGGTGCATGGTTTGCGCCAAACGTACCAAAGGCTTGAAAATCCTTTTGGGCACAACAGATTGTAGTCCTACGTGACGTTGGCCAACTAGAAACTGGTTTTGGTCCATTTGGAAATAGTATTAATCCCGACGCAAGATAGGTGCTTGGTTTGCGCCGAATATACCATAGTTTGGGCGCAAGCTAGGTGCACGGTTTGCGCCAAATGTACCATGGGCATGGAAATCTTTTTAGGCACACCCAATGGTACTTCATGGTGAAGTTGATCAGGTGGAAGCTCGTTTTGATCCATTTGGAGATAGTACTAATCTCGACGCAAGAAAGATGCACGGTTTGTGTCGAATGTACCACATGCTCTAAAATCGATTGGGGCACACCTGAGGGTACGCCTTGGTCACGTAGGTCAAGCGGAAGATCATTTAAGTCTCTTTGAAGATCATGTTAATCTCGACACAAACATAGGTGCACGATTTGTGCTGAATGTACCATAGGCTCAAAAATCATTTTGGGTACAATCGATGGTACTCCGACGTGACGTGGGTCAAGTGGAAACTCGTTTCGGTCCATTTGGAGGTAGTGTTAACCTCCATGCATGATAGGCACAGGGTTGGCGCCGAACGTACCATAGGCTTAAAAATCATTTTGGATGCATTTGGTTGTACTCCCAGGTAATGTGGATCAAGCGAAAGCTCATTTTGATCCGTTTGCAGATAGTTTTACTCTCGGCGCAAGATCGGTGCACGGTTTACGCCGAATGTTCCACGACCACAGAAATTGCTTTGGGCACACCTGAATGGTACTTGTAACGTCCCACCTCCTCGAGGCCGAGCCCGCTTACATCTGGTCGCTTTTCTAGAATATAGACTGCCCTCATAGACCAACACAAGTCTTTTCTGCGCACTTTGTCCTCACTCGTGCGCACCTGGGAAGAACTTTCCGGTCAGTCACCCATCACTCCAGGCCAAGCACGCTTAACTTTGGAGTTGTTTGGAGATGGGCTTCTAGAAAAGAAGTTGCAACTTGTTCGTATGAGTATCCTATTAAGCCCTGGGTCGGGATATTACATCCTCACCCCCTGAAGAGACTGATGTCCTCATCGGTCAATCCCAAGCCAGGAACGTCCTCTCTTGGCCACGTCCGTGTGTCCAGTGCCAGCGCATGTGCCATATTGTGTGACCACTCTGGGTCCACACCAGTCATGCGCACCATGCCTGCGCAACTGCGACACACGTGCCCATGAAACTGTGAGAATCAGCTCTAATACCATTCTGTAACGTCCCACCTTCTCGAGGCCGGGCCCGCTTATATCTGGTCGCTTTTCCAGAATATAGACTGCCCTCACAGACCAACACAAGTCTTTTCTGCGCACTTTGTCCTCACTCGTGCGCACCCGGGAAGAACTTCTGGTCGGTCACCCATCGCTCCAGGCCAAGCACGCTTAACTTTGGAGTTGTTTGGAGATGGGCTTCCGGAAAAGAAGTTGCAACTTGTTCGTATGAGTATCCTATTAATCCTGTTAAGCCCTGGGCCGGGATGTTACATCCTCACCCCCTGAAGAGACCGACGTCCTCGTCGGTCAATCCCAAGCCAGGAACGTCCTCTCTTGGCCACGTCCGTGTGTCCAGTGCCAGCGCATGTGCCATACTGTGTGACCACTCTGGGTCCACACCAGCCATGCGCACCATGCCTGCGCAACTGCGACACACATGCCCGTGAAACCGTGAGAGTCAGCTCTAATACCATTCTGTAACGTCCCACCTCCTCGAGGCCGGGCCCGCTTACATCTGGTCGCTTTTCTAGAATATAGACTGCCCTCATAGACCAACACAAGTCTTTTCTGCGCACTTTGTCCTCACTCGTGCGCACCCGGGAAGAACTTTTCGGTCGGTCACCCATCACTCCAGGCCAAGCACACTTAACTTTGGAGTTGTTTGGAGATGGGCTTCCGGAAAAGAAGTTGCAACTTGTTCGTATGAGTATCCTATTAATCCTATTAAGCCCTGGGCCGGGATGTTACATCCTCAACCCCTAAAGAGACCGACGTCCTTGTCGGTCAATCCCAAGCCAGGAACGTCCTCTCTTGGCCATGTTCATGTGTCCAGTGCAAGCGCATGTGCCATACTGTGTGACCACTCTGGGTCCACATCAGCCATGCGCACCATGCCTGCGCAACTGTGACACACGCGCCCATAAAACCGTGAGAGTTGGCTCTAATACCATTCTGTAACGTCCCACCTCCTCGAGGCTGGGCCCGCTTACATCTGGTAGCTTTTCTAGAATATAGACTGCCCACACAGACCAACACAAGTCTTTTCTGCGCACTTTGTCCTCACTCGTGCGCACCTGGGAAGAACTTCACGATCGGTCACCCATCGCTCTAGGCCAAGCACGCTTAACTTTGGAGTTGTTTGGAGATGGGCTTCCGAAAATGAAGTTGCAACTTGTTCATATGAGTATCCTATTAATCCTGTTAAGTCCTGGGCCGAGATGTTATATCCTCACCCCCTGAAGAGACCGACGTCCTCATCGGTCAATCCCAAGCTAGGAACGTCCTCTCTTGGCCACGTCCGTGTGTCCAGTGCCAGCGCATGTGCCATACTGTGTGACCACTCTGGGTCCACACCAGCCATGCGCACCATGCCTGCGCAACTACGACACACGCGCCTGTAAAACCGTGAGAGTTGGCTCTGATACTATTCTGTAACGTCCCACCTCCTCGAGGCTGGGCCTGCTTATATCTGGTCGCTTTTCTAGAATATAGACTGCCCTCACAGACCAACACAAGTCTTTTCTGCGCACTTTGTCCTCACTCGTGCGCACCTGGGAAGAACTTCCCGGTCGGTCACCCATCGACCCAGGCCAAGCACGCTTAACTTTGGAGTTGTTTGGAGATGGGCTTCCAGAAAAGAAGTTACAACTTATTCGTATGAGTATCCTATTAATCCTATTAAGCCCTGGGCCGTTATGTTACAGTACTCCTAGGTAATGTATGTCAAGTGGAAGCTTGTTTCGGTCCCTTTGGAGATACTATTAGTCTCGGCGCAAGATAAGTGCACGGTTTGCGCCGAATGAGCCATAGGCTCGGAAATCATTTTGGACAAACCCGATGGTACTACAAGACGACGTGGGTCAATTTCAAGCTTGTTTAGTTTTGTTTGGTGAGAGTGTTAATCTCGGTGTAAGATAGGTGCACGGTTTGCACTGAATGTACCACAGGCATGTAAATCATTTTGGGCACACCCGATGGTGCTCCTAGGTGAAGTGGGTCAAGTGGAAACTCATTTCGGTCCATTTGGAGATAGTGATAATCTCAGCGCAATATAGGTGCATGGTTTGTGCCGAATACCATGGGCATGGAATTCATTTTGGGCACACCTAATGGTATTTCTAGGTGAAGTTGGTCAAGTGGAAGATCATTTCGAGATAGTACTATCTTCGACGCAAGATAGGTCCATGGTTTGTGTCGAATGTACCATAGGCTCTAAAATCGCCTGGGGCACACCCAAGGGTACGCCTTGGTGACGTAGGTCAAGTGAAAGATTGTTTTAGACTCTTTGTAGATCGTGTTAATCTCGATGCAAGATAGGTGCACGATTTGCGCCAAATGTTCCATAGGCTCAGAAATCATTTTGGGCGCAACCAATGGTATTCCTACATGACATGAGTCAAGTGAAAACTCGTTTCGGTCCATTTAGATATAGTGTTAATCTCGACGCAAGATAGGTGCACGGTTTGCGCCGAATGTACCCCGGGCATGGAAATCTTTTCGAGCACACCCAATGGTACTTCTAGGTGAAGTTGGTCAAGTGGAAGCTCGTTTCGATATGTTTAGAGATAGTACTAACCTCGACCTAAGATAGGTGCACGGTTTGTGTCGAATGTACCATAGGCTCTGAAATCGCTTGGGGCACACCCGAGGGTATGCCTTGGTGATGTAGGTCAAGTGGAAGATCGTTTCAGTCTCTTTAGAGATCGTGTTAATCTCGATGCAAGATAGGTGCACGATTTGCGCCGAATATACCATAGGCTCGGAAATCATTTTGGGCGCAATCGATGGTATTCCTACGTGACGTGAGTCAAGTGAAAACTTGTTTTGGTCCATTTAGAGATAATGTTAATCTCGATGCAAGATAGGTGAACGGTTTGTGCCGAATGTACCCCAGGCATGAAAATCTTTTCCAGCACACCAATGGTACTTGTAGGTGAAGTTGGTCAAGTGGGAGCTCGTTTCGATCTGTTTAGAGATAGTACTAACCTCGACACAAGATAGGTTCACGGTTTATGTTGAATGTACCATAGGCTCTGAAATCGCTTGGGGCACACCCGAGGTTATGCCTTGGTGACGTAGGAAAGTGAAAGATCATTTCAGTCTCTTTGGAGATCGTATTAATCTCGATGCAAGATAGGTGCACGATTTACGCCGAATGTACCATAGGCTCAGAAATCATTTTGGGCGCAACCGATGGTAGTCCAATGTGACATGGATCAAGTGGAAAGTCATGTCGGTCCATTTAGAGATAGTGTTAATCTTGACGCAAGACAGGTGCATGATTTGCGCCAAATGTATCATGGGCATGGAAATCATTTTGGGCGCATCCAATGGAACCCTTAGGTCATGTGGGTGAAATGGAAGCTCATTTTGATCCATTTGGAGATTGTGTTTATCTCGACGCATGATAGGTGAACGGTTTGCGCCGAACGTAATATAGGCTCAGAAATCATTTTGGGCGCAACTAATGGAACTCCTAGGTGACGTGGGTGAAATGGCAGCTTGTTTCAGTCCATTTGGAGATACTATTAATCTTGACGCATGACAGGTGCATGGTTTGCGCCGAATGTACCAAAGGCTTGGAAATCATTTTGGGCGCTAACAATTGTACTCCTATGTGATGCCAGCCAAGTGGAAACTCATTTTGGTCCATTTGAAAATAGTGTTAATCCTGACGCATGATAGGTGCATGGTTTGCGTCGAACATACCATCGGCTTGGAAATCATTTTGGGCACAACCGATGGTACTCTGGCGTGATGTGGGTCAAGTGGAAACTTGTTTTGGTCCATTTGGAGGTAGTGTTAACCTCCACACAAGATAGGTGCACGGTTTGCACCAAATATACCATAGGCTCAGAAATCATTTGGACGCACCTAGTTGTACTCCTAGGTGACGTGGATCAAGCGGAAGCGCATTTTGATCCATTTGAAGATAGTTTTAATCTCAGCGCAATATAGGCGCACGGTTTGCGCTGAATGTACCATGAGCAAGGAAATCTCTTTGGACACAACCGAATGGTACTCCTAGGTAATGTATGTAACTAGAAGCTTGTTTCAGTTTGTTTGGAGATACTATTAGTCTCGGCGCAAGATAGGTGCACAGTTTGCGCCGAACGAACAATAGGCTCAAAAATCATTTTGGATGCACCTGATGGTACTCCTAGATGACGCGGGTCAATTGGAACCTTGTTTAATTCTATTTAGAGATAGTGTTAATCTTGGCACAAGATAGGTGCACGGTTTGTGCCGAATGTACCATAGGATGGAAATCATTTTGGGAACACTCGATGGTACTTCTAGGTGACGTGGGTCAAGTGGAAACTCATTTCGGTCCGTTTGGAAATAGTGTTAATTTCAGTGCAAGATAGGTGCACGGTTTGCGCTGAATGTACCATGGGTATGGAAATCATTTTGCGCACACCCGATGGTACTCCTACGTGACGTGGGTCAAGTGGAAACTCGTTTTGGTGCATTTGGAGGTAGTGTTAGTCTTGGCGCAAGCTAGGTGCATAGTTTGCGCCGAATGTACCACGGGAATGGATACCTTTTCAGGCACACCCAATGGTACTTCTTGGTAAAGTTGGTCAAGTGGAAGCTCGTTTCAGTTCATTTGTGGATAGTACTAATCTCGACATAAGATAGGTGCACGGTTTGTGTCGAATGTACCATATGCTCTGAAATCGCATGGGGCACACCCGAGGGTATGCCTTGGTGACGTAGGTCAAGTGGAAGGTCATTTTAGTCTCTTTGGAGATCGTGTAAATGTCAACGCAAGATTGGTGCACAATTTGCGCTAAATGTACCATAGGCTCGGAAATCATTTTCAGTGATACTAATGGCACTCCTACGTGGTGTGAGTCAAGTGGAAACTCATTTCGGTCCATTTAGAGATAGTGTTAATCTCGATGCAAGATAGATGCACGGTTTGCGCCGAATGTACCATGGGCATGGAAATCGTTTTCGGTGCACCCGATTGAACTCCTAGGTCCCATGGGGTGAAATGGAAGTTAGTCTTGGTCCATTTGGAGATAGTGTTTATCTCATCGCATGATAGGGGCACGTTGTGCACCAAATGTTCCATTGGCTCAAAAATCATTTTGGGCGCAACCGATGGCACTCCTATGTGACGTGGGTCATGTGGAAACTCATTTTGGTCAATTTTCGAGATAGTGTTAATCTCAACACAAGATAGGTGCACGGTTTGTGATGAATGTATTATGGGCATGGAATTCATTTTGGGGGCACCCGATGGAACTCCTAGGTGACATGGGTGAAATGGAAGCTCGTTTCTATCCGTTTGGAGATACTTGATAGGGGCGTGGTTTGCACCGAACATACCAAAGGCTTGGAAATCATTTTGGGCGCAACATATTGTAGTCCTACGTGATGTCGGCCAAGTGGAAACTTGGTTTGGCCTATTTGGAGATAGTGTTAATCCTGACACAAGATAGGTGCTTGGTTTGCGCCGAACATACTATAGTCTCAGTGCAAGCTAGGTGCACGGTTTGCGCTGAATGTACCATGGGCATGGAAATCGTTTTGGGTGCACCCGATGGAACTCCTATTTCACGTGGGTGAAATAGAAGCTCGTTTCGGTCCATTTGGAGCTAGTGTTTATCTTGACGCATGATAGGTGCATGGTCTGCGCCAAACGTACCATAGGCTCGAAAATCATTTTGGGCGCAACTAATGCTACTCCTATGTGAGGTGGGTCAAGTGGAAACTCATTTCGGTCCATTTGTTAATCTCGACGCAAGATAGGTGCATGGTTTGCGATGAATGTACCACGGGCATGGAAATTGTTTTGGGGCACCCGATGGAACTCCTAGGCGACGTGGGTGAAATGGAAGCTCGTTTCGGTCCGTTTGGAGATATTATTAATCTCGATGCTTGATTGGTGTACGGTTTGCGCCGAATGTACCAATGGCCTGGAAATCATTTTGGGCGCAACCGATTGTACTCCTACATGACGTCGGCTAAGTGGAAACTTGTTTTGGTCCATTTGGGAATATTGTTAATCTTGATGCAGGGTAGGTGCATGGTTTGCGCCGAACATACCGTAGGCTCAAAAATCATTTTGGGTGCAACCGTTGGTACTCCAACGTGACGTGGGTCAAGTGGAAACTCATTTCGGTCTATTTGGAGGTAGCGTTAACTTCCACGCAAGATAGGTGCACGGTTTGCGCCGAACGTACCATAGGCTCAGAAATCATTTTGGATGCACCTGGTTGTACTCCTAGGTGACGTGGATCAAGCGGAAGCTCATTTCGATCCGTTTGGAGATAGTTTTCATCTCGGCGCAAGATAGGTGCACAGTTTGTGCCGAATGTACCACGGGCATGGAAATCGCTTTGGGCACACCCGAATGGCACTCCTAGGTACTATATGTCAAATGGAAGCTTGTTTCGGTTTGTTTGGAGATACTGTTAGTCTCGACGCAAGATTGGTGCGTGGTTTGCGCCGAACGAACTATAGGCTCAGAAATCATTTTGGATGCACCCGATGGTACTCCTAGATGACATGGGTCAATTGGAAGCTCATTTAGGTTCGTTTGGAGATAGTATTAATCTCAACACAAGACAGGAGCATGATTTACGATGAATGCACCACGAGCATGGAAATCATTTTGGGCACACCTGATGGTACTCCTAGGTAATGTGGGTCAAGTGGAAGCTTGTTTCGGCCGTTTGGAGATAGTGTTAATCTCAGCGTAAGATAGGTGCATGGTTTACGCTGAATGTACCATGGGCATGAAAATCATTTTGGGCACACCTGATGGTACTCCTAGGTGTCTTGAGTCATGTGGAAGCTCGTTTTGGTCTATTTGGAGGTAGTATTAGTCTCGGTGCAAGCTAGGTGTGTGGTTTGCGCCGAATATACCACGGGCATGGAAATCTTTTCAAGCACACCTGATGGTAGTTCTAGGTGAAGTTGGTCAAGTGAAAGCTCGTTTTGATCCATTTGGAGAAAGTACTAATCTCGACGCAAGATAGGTACACAGTTTATGCCGAATGTACCATAGGCTCTGAAATCGCTTTGGGCACACCTGAGGGTATGCCTAGGTGACGTAGGCCAAGTGGAAACTCATTTTAGTCTGTTTGGAGATTGTGTTAATCATGATGCAAGATAGGTGCACGGTTTCCATGCCCGTGGTAGATTCAGCGCAAACCGTGCACCTATCTATAAATGGACCGAAACAAGCTTTCACTTGACCCACGTCACCTAGGAGTACTGTCGGGTGTTCCCAAATGATTTCCATTCCCATGGTACATTCATCGCAAATTGTGCACCTATCTTGCGCCGAGATTAAAACTATCTCCAAATGGATCAAACTAAATTTATGCTTGATCCACGTCTCCTAGGAGTACAATCATGTGCGTCCAAAATGTTTTATGAGCCTATGGTATGTTCGGCGCAAACCGTGCACCTATCTTGCTTGAAGACTAACAATATCTCCAAATGGTCCAAAACAAGTTTCCACTAGACCCACGTCACGTAGGAGTGCCATCAGTTTGGTCCAAAATAATTTCTGAGCCTATGGTAGGTTCGGCGCAAACCGAGCACTTGTCAGGCATTGAGATTAGCACTATCTCCAAACAGACTCAAACGAGCTTCCACTTGACCAATGACACCTAGGAGTACCATTGGGTGTGCCCAAAGCGATTTCAGAGCCTATGATACATTTGGCGTAAACCCTACACCTATCTTGCCTCGAGATTAATATTATCTCCAAATGGACCGAAATGAGCTTCCAATTGACGAACGCCACCTAGGCGTAACATCGGGTGTGCCCAAAATAATTTCCATGCCTGTGGTACATTTGGCGCAAACAATGCACCTTTCTAGCACTGAGATTAAAACTATCACCAAGTGGACCGAAATGAGCTTCTACTTGACCAACGTCACCTAGGTGTACCATCGGGTGTGCCTAAAAAAATTTCCATGCCGTGGTACATTTGGCACAAACTGTGCACCTATATTGCGCCTAGATTAACACTATCTCCATATAGACCGAAACGAGCTTTCACTTGACAAATGTCACCTAAGAGTACCATTGGGTGTGCCCAAAATGATTTCCATGCCTATCATAGATTCGGTGGAAACAATGCACCTATCTTGCGTTGAGATTAACACTATCTCCAAACGGACCGAAACGAGCTTCCACTTGACCCACATCACCTAGGAGTACCATCGGGTGTGCCCAAAGCGATTTCAGATCCTATGGTACATTTTGCGTAAACCCTATCCCTATCTTTCCTCGAGATTAATAATATCTCCAAATGGACCAAAACAAGCTTCCACTTGACCAACGTCACCTAGAAGTACCATCAGGCATGCCAAAAATGATATCCATGCCCGTGGTGCATTCAGTGTAAACTGTGCACCTGTCTTGCATTGAGATTAGTACTATCTCAAAATGGACCGAAATGAGCTTCCACTTGACCAATGTCACCTAGAACGACCATCGAGTGTGCTTAAAAAGATTTCTGTGCCCGTGATACATTCAGCGCAAACCGTGCACCTATCTTGTCCCTAGATTAACACTATCTGCAAATGGACCGAAACGACCTTCCACTTGACACACGTCACCAAGGAGTACCATCGGGTGTGCCCAAAATGATTTCCATGCCCATGGTACATTTGGCACAAATAGTGCACCTATCTTGCGCTGAGATTAACAGGATCTCCAAACAGACCGAAACATGCTTCCACTTGACCCACGTCACCTAGAAGTACCATCGGGTGTGTCCAAAATGATTTCCACGCCCGAGGTGCATTCGACGCAAACCGTGCACCAATCTTGCGCCGAAATTAACACTATCTCCAAACAGACCTAAATGAGCTTCCACTTGACCCACGTCATGTAGACTATCATTGGTTGTGTCCAAAATGATTTCCATGCCCGTGGTACATTCGGCACAAACCGTACTCGTATCTTGCACCTAGAATAACACTATCTCAAAACAGGCCAAAAGAATGACACACGTCACCCAGGAGTACTACCCGGTGTGCCCAAAATGATTTCCCTGCCCATGGTACATTCGGTGCAAACAGTGCACCTATCTTGCGCTGAGAATAACACTATCTCGAAATGAACCGAAATGAGCCTCCGCTTGACCCATGTCACATTGGAGTACCATCGGATGTGTCCAAAATAATTTCCATGCCCATGGTACATTTAGCGCAAACCGTTCACATATCTTGCCTCGAGATTAATACTATCTCTAAACGGACCGAAATGAGCTTCCACATGACTCATGTAGCCTAGGAGAACCATCGGGTGTGCCAAAACTAATTTCCATGCTTGTGAACCTATCTTCTATCTATATTAACACTGTAACAGAACTGACCAAATTATAAGAGCACAAGTACAAAAACAAGCACCGAAGCGCTCAAATTTTCGAACTTGAGCCCATATAATCCTGGTAGTCAATCGAAACCACGAAGGATTTCAAACCAACTTGCTTACAACCAAGATCGCATCATTCAACATACAACATCATACGTTACATTTCGCAAGTAGTTCCGAAATAAGTTTACACACACAGAGTCGCAAATATTACAAACCAAGTTTATAAAATAGCGGAAGCAAACACACGCCAGTTGTTTTAACTATTGCCAGTCTTGTTGATCAACATCCCACAAAAGCATCAGGAAAGTACATAAAAGATGATCACACCCAAGTGATCTAGTCTTCGTCACCCGCAGGGTGGAGACAATTTTTGCAGAAGCCTTGGTAGAGCATATCATCTGCAACAGGAGGGAATAAACCCTGAGTACTGGAATGTACTCAGCTAGACTTACCCGTCGAAAACCAGAAATAAGATGACACCAAGGATTATGCAAGGCTTACACAAGAGGCTAGCTGACATCACATTTTTGCATAAAGGCATAAGTAATTGAGACTCTTATAACCTGTACTAGCAGTTATTTTTAGCATTTACCTGTCATCTATCTTAGCACCTGTACTAAACATGCACTTGATTATAATCAAACAATTATCATCATTATATCCAGAGCAGGTATGAATTGTGGCAACATTGTATCATTCCCTTAACCACCAGTTTATTTAATGAGATCTACGTTGCCGCTACTCAAGTCAAGTGCTCACTAACCGGGAGCGACGGTGATTCGAATCGAATTCCTATCCAGCTGGAGGGGTATTTCTAACACTCACCGAGTCACGCCTGGCGAAGGCTGCTCAGGTCATCTTTTGTACAGTTCAGGAATCGCGGGCCCGAATAATGTCGCGTCCCCAAGGGCGACACTCTGCCAGGTGATAGGGACTCTAACCCCCCCTTGGTCTCACGCCAATGTCCCCAAGCACATCCTTTCTCTCCTCCAAGATGCAACCTACCATTCGATTCCCGGCCTGAACCATACTACTCGACTTCGCGGTCGGAACGGCTTATCCGGCCAACTAAGTGTTAGACTGCGTTCAACATGACTCAAGGACGTACAGCGAATCGGTCCTTAAACGACTCAGACGGGCATAGCTCCACACCCAAGACGTGAAGTGTCTTGCGGCTGTACTATCGAACTCCCGCCCGGTCTCAGTTTCATTTTTAAGCATGGTTCCATCCACGATAGCCATAAAGCCACTCGTGACTCCTTCCTACATCTCGCGGATGACCGGAAATCACCCGACTTTTACCGTACTAAGCAGGGCTAAGTATTGACACGTGCCTAAACCTAATATAGGATTAAGTACGATATCTGGACAAGGACAGGTATAATGCAACAAGTGTTTTCATTAACTCCTACAACTTAATGCAGTAAACAATTAAAAGTACTCAAGATTAATTTATAAATCAGTAGGTTCAGCATGCACCGGGGCTTGCCTTTCAGAAAGGTCGAGGGCCGGTGGTCAGGACACTCGGGCAAGTCTTCAGCGGCGTCTCCTTCGCCGACTGGTTCCGCTGGCTCCTCTGGCTGGTCCTGGACTTCCTCCGGAATCACAGGCTCGAATTCGAGGAGAGTTACCCCCTCCGGCACACCTATTGCATGAATGCACAATAAATATCATGGATGCATAAAGGTGTAACATGCTCGGAATGAAATGCATTTCAGAAATAAAATAATAATCTAATCAAGTTACTTTATTAGTACGTGCAAATCTCTTCTCCGGTGGAGAAGTACTTACCTAATCTACCCAACCTAAGATATAGTTGTTCCTCTTCGGTTAAGGCCCTAACACCTAACAAACACAAGAGTAATATTACTTAGGTTACCACAGTAAGACATTCTGGACAGCAGCTCAAAGATTCCAACAACTGGAGAATCCCAACTCCAAAAGATAGGATCTAAGACAATCTGGAAAGATTATGAAATGCACCACCAATTGTTTTCAGACCACAACACTTAATTCCAAAGTTTACCTAGTCGAAATTCCAAAGTTCCAGAATCTGTTCTCTCTAAACAGAGACCAGTCAATTCTGGACTGTCACTTTCAACAGCAACAACTCCCAAACTACTAAGCCAAATGTTCTCAAATTTTGACATAAGCTAATTTATCAATTTTACTACAACTTTGGCATTCACAAGTTTTCCAGCAACCACCTTTATCCAAGGTCAAACCTAGAAATACTATCAGCTGCCCAGAAAACCTAAAATTGCAAAGATTAAATATTTATTGATGTGGCAAACATTCTCTAAGACCAAACTAATACTACTACAAGTTCACAAAGGTCACAAAAATACCAGAAAGTAAGGTGTGCCCACCTAGAATATTTATTTAAACTCATTTCTTAATTTACTTAAGTAATTAAGTGGAATTTCAAACATATATGTAAACTGCTCCTAAAATCCTACAAAAATTACAGGAGACTCTCTGACCCAAAAAGAGGCTACTGTAAAAATTTGAACTAAATTTATTCACAGGAACTCTCTGAACAAAATTCACAAGCCCCAAAAGGCTGATTTTTGTATAAATAACAAGGCATAGTAAAAAGTGTCAAACAACAGATTTCTTAATTTTCTTGGACACTCTAGGGTACCAAGACATTCTCCAAAAATTTATATGAACATTGCACATGTAGAAAAATTACTACAATTCATTTAAATATTTCCTAGAATAACAAGATAGCATTATAACTTGAAAAGTACTTAAGCACTACTGCCCAAATTTTTACCAGAGCTAGAGCAAGTATAAATTAGTCTACCCACCAAATTTCATAATTTTTGTAACAATGAAACTCAAGATATAATTTAAACAAGTTTGCATGTGATTTAAAACACATTTCAAAGACCTATTTAAATATCCCAAAAACTAAACATCTCATAGCAAACTCATATTTTTCTAAAATACTACACACCCTGTAGATCCCAACAAAATTTATCTCATAATTTTTGGGCAAGTAAAACCCTAGATCTAAAATTTCTAAACATTATCTAAAACTGTGACAGAATAAAAGAAATGAAATAAATCAGATTTGTTACTGGGCCGGCCCGGGAAAATACGTGGCCCAAGACGCGCGTGCGCGGCCCGCGACGAACGCGCGGCCTGCTCGGGCTCCCGCCCGCACGCGCGTGGCACTGACAGCGTGGGCCCGCAGGCCAGAGAGAGAAGAACAGAGGGGAGGAACGGTGGCCGGAGCTCACCGCCGGTAGCAGATTTTGGCGCGGCCAAGTGCACCGTCATGTTTCCCCACCTCGATACGATTATAAGGGTACCATCTACGAGGGCTATGGCGGCAGCTAAGGTAGCCAGCGACGGCAATGGCGGCCCGTGGCCGCGGCATGCCGGCTCCGATGAGCTAGGCGGCTGCTCGGCCCTAAGGGCCGGTCCGGTGAGCATCAGTGGCTCAAGGCGGACACGACACACCAAGGACGCAAGATAGGGAGACGCTGGGGAAGCACGACCACGCCACGGGGGTGCTCTGGCGAGAAATGCCTGAGGCGGACGGTGGCGGAGATGGCGATGCTGTCTTACCCTCGTGCAATTGGCCCCGACGGCGAGGTGGAGGATGGAGGGGGTTACAAGGCGGAGCAGTGGACGAGTTTTGGTGGGCTGCGGTGCGGTGGTGAGCGCGCATGAGCTCGCCAGAGTGGGGCGGCAATGGCGGCTCAGTTTTCTCCGTGTCGAAGCCGAATGAGGGAGGGAGAGGAAATGGGGCAGCTCCGGTGCGGCGTGGCGGCCTTGAAGGCGCCGTGGACTGACCGGTGGGGCCAGGACCGGCGTACGGTCGCCACCGCGTGTCCACGCGTCGGCGAGGGCCTGTGGCCGGTCGGCCACCCCCCCCCTTCTGACGAAACTGAATCGCGGTGAATGGTGACATCGACGACCGACTGACATAGCGACTTCAACGATGATTAACTCATAAACCAGCTCGTGTTAGTGAAACTTCCAATTAGCAAAGTTGTAGACCTATTTGAGCACTACAAGTTTGTAAGAGACATCATGGGCTGGTTCGGCTTAGTTGGTGAGATATAGTGACCTCAAGTGGTGCCCGGTGAAACTGAAACGCAGTTTCAGAGATAAACGCCGATTGAAACCCTAACTTCTTGACACTGTATCTCCTAAACTATTGAGAACCAGGTGATGGTGATATTGACAATGTTGTAGAGCTATGTGTGGACAACAACTTTGTCAATTGGCTCCAGGACTGGTTTGGCCTAGTTTGTGAGTTACAAGTTGCTAAAGTGAGGTACTGTGAAACGGTTTTCAGCTCCACACTTAGCAAAAATGGCTAAGTCCCAAAACAGCCTCTAATACTGACTTGTGGGCCATTTTTGAGCATGTTCTGGTCATTTTCATGAGATGGCCATATTAGAACTTTTGTTCCTTATGAAATTCTCTACAACTTTGCTTAAGGTTGCTCCTCCATGCAAGATCTCTAAACTAGACTTTTTAATTGGTCAAACCAGATCACTCTAGGGGTCCAACTTAGTCAACAACATTTGGAAGGGCAAATTTGGTAATTTTGGTCAACATGAACATTGCTCCACTACTTACCCTAAATGTAATTAAGGTGTTATAAGACCTAATTAGCCACTCTACACATTGGTTGCACAAAATTCCTAGTGTCACATACTTTGGCACAAGTAATTCAATACTTTCACCCAAATGTTGCAAGCTCATGTTGCACATGTTGCATGAGTGTGTTGCACAACACTTGCTAATTATGTTACACTAAAGTGGTTGACATATCTCACAAAGGAAATTGCACATAAGGTACTTGTGTGTTGCACACTACTCACTTCTTACTTCACATGAAATATAAACATATTATAAGCTTATGCATGAAATGAATGATGCTTGCTTATGCTCATGCAAATGCAATGCAATTAAGGAGCTAAACACCTGGGGTGTTACAGCCCTCCCCCTTATAAAAATCTCGTCCCGAGATTTGGAAAGCGTACCATTTTTCATAGAATTCCTTATAACCATCCCGCAAATAGTCCTCCCGTTCCCATGTAGCGTCACTTTCACTACCCTGATTACTCCACATTACTTTATACCACTTAACCACTTTGCTTCTAGTCACTCGTTCCTGAGTATCAATCACTCGGACTGGCTTTTCTTCGTAAGTTAGATCGGATTCTAGCCTGATATCTCCTAAAGGGACGCTTTCTTCAGGAACACGAAGACACTTTTTGAGCTGTGATACATGGAAGACGTTGAATATGGCACTCATTTCTGGAGGTAACTGGATTTTATACGCAACAGCTCCGCTCTTGCCTATGATTTGGAAAGGACCCACGTATCTTGGCGCAAGTTTCCGCTTAACACCAAAACGTTGGACACTCTTCATCGGAGAAACTTTCAGATAAACGAAGTCTCCAACTTCAAACTCGAGTGGTTTTCTACGACGATCAGCATAACTTTTCTGTCTAGCTTGGGCTGCAGCCATATGTTTTTGGATGGTACGGACTTGTTCCTCAGCTTCCTCAACAAAAGAAATACCATAAAATCTTCTCTCACCAGATTCTATCCAATTTAGTGGGGTTCTACACCTACGACCATACAACGCTTTGAATGGGGCCATCTTAATACTCTCTTGGTAACTATTATTGTACGAGAACTCAGCTAGAGGTAACCATTTTTCCCAAGAACCCTTGGATGATATTACACATGCCCGCAACAGATCTTCCAAGATTTGGTTAACCCGTTCCGTCTGTCCTGACGTCTGGGGGTGATAAGCAGAGCTTCTCACTAACTTGGTTCCCAGAAGGTGATGCAAGTGCTCCCAAAAGCGAGCAGTGAACTGGGGACCACGGTCAGATATGATAGTACGAGGTATCCCATGGAGCCGGACTAACAGCTCAGCATAGTCAGTGGGACGATAGTCCACTCTAACAGGAATGAAGTGAGCTGACTTGGTTAGGCGGTCCACAATTACCCAGATGGAGTTATGATTTTTGACAGTAGGAGGAAGTCCGACAATGAAATCCATACTTATCTCTTCCCATTTCCAACCTGGGATAGAAAGTGGTTGAAGTAACCCAGCTTTCAAATGCACAGCTTTAACTCTACAGCAGGTGTCACACCTAGCCACATATGCAGCTATCTCTTTCCGCATCTTGGTCCACCAATAGCATGGCTTTAAATCATAATACATCTTATTGCTACCAGGGTGGATGGACAACTTAGAGGAGTGTGCTTCAGACATAATATCATTTCGAAGCTCCCGGTCCTTAGGCACAACTAACCTATCCTTGAACCATAGTACACCCTCTTCATCTACCCTGAACTGTGTAGTTTCTTGCTCTTTCATCTTACGCTTGATGTGGAATATACCAGTGTCAGTCTTTTGGAGCTCAATAATTCTGCTTTTGAGAGTACAACTGACAGTGATGTTGTACAAGACTGCTGGATGTAGAAGGCGAGATCGATAAAAATCAGTTTCAACTAGGGAATGGCAATGAGACTTACGGCTTAAAGCATCCGCAACCACATTTGCCTTGCCAGGATGATAGTGCACTTGAAGGTTATAATCCTTAATCAACTCGAGCCATCTTCTTTGACGCATATTTAACTCGGGTTGGGTGAAGATGTATTTGAGGCTTTTGTGGTCGGTGTAGATATTGCAAACATTGCCCAACAGGTAGTGTCGCCAGGCTTTCAAAGCATGAACAACTGCAGCGAGTTCTAAGTCATGCATTGGATAATTCGCCTCATGCTTCCGAAGTTGTCGAGAGGTATATGCAATTACTCGACCTTCCTGCATCAACACACCTCCCAAACCTATGCCTGAGGCATCACAATAAACATCAAATGGTTTCTCGATATCCGGTTGTGCCAAAACCGGAGCTGAGGTTAGGAGAGTTCACAGTTTGTGAAAAGCCACATCACACTCAGGAGTCCAGACAAACCTGGTGTCTTTTTGCAGCAACCGAGTCATTGGCTTGGCTATTTTGGAGAAATCCGGGATGAAACGACGATAATAGCCAGCCAAACCAAGAAAACTCCGAACCTCGTGAACCGAGATAGGAGCTTTCCAGTTCAGTACTTCTTGTACCTTGGCGGGGTCCACCATAATTCCTACATCAGACAACACATGCCCAAGGAAAGGTACTTCTCGAAGCCAGAATTCGCACTTACTGAACTTTGCATATAATTGATGTTCACGCAGTCTTGTGAGGACTATACGCAGATGTTCAGCGTGATCTTCTTCATTTACAGAATATATCAGGATGTCATCAATAAATACCACCACGAACTTATCCAATTCGGGCATAAACACCGAATTCATCAAGTACATAAAGTGTGCGGGGGCATTTGTTAAGCCGAAAGACATTACAAGATACTCATAAAGACCGTATCTGGTAGAAAAGGCTGTCTTTGGAACATCTTCCCGGCAGATTTTAATTTGATGGTAGCCAGATCTTAGATCGATCTTGGAGAAAACTTTAGCTTTAGACAACTGATCGAACAAGATGTTGATACGTGGTAGAGGGTACTTATTTTTGACAGTGACTGCATTGAGAGGTCTATAATCTACGCACATTCGCAATGACTGATCCTTCTTCTTTACAAAGATAGCAGGACATCCCCACGGCGACGAACTAGGACGAATCAACCCCTTCTTCAATAGTTCGTCCAATTGCACCTTAAGTTCAGCTAACTCATTCGGAGGCATCCTATAGGGTCTCCTAGAGATGGGAGCCGTGCCAGGCAACAACTCGATTTTAAATTCCACATCTCGATCCGGAGGGAGCCCCGGCAAATCATAGGGAAAAACGTCCGGAAACTCATTTACTACTGGAATTTCGGCCAACGCCTTTGCTTGCACAGCATGAATTTCCCCCGACAAATCAACTTTTCTGGGAAGTTGTACCAGAAAACCCTTTTGATCTGTAGGATCTCTGAGCATAACTACCCGAGTGGATGTATCAATGAGTACCCCATTCTGACTCATCCAATTCATGCCCAGAATAACATCTATGCCTAATCCCGGCAAAACCACTAAGGCAAGCGAGTACTTTCGCCCTTCTATCTCAAGCTCAAGATTCACCACTACTTTATTTGTGGAAATATTCCCACTTGCTGCACTAATACAATAACCCCCACCTTCAACAGTATGCAATTTGTGTGCAAATTCTGATGCAAACTTAGGACTGATAAAGGAATGCGAAGCACCTGAATCAAAAAGTACCACTGCAGGGTGTTGATCAACTAGGAACTTACCAGCAGTGACAACCTAACCAGATGGGATTTCCTCAATACTGTTATAATGAGTGTGCCCTTGATGGCCACCTTGGTTGACATTCTTCTTAGGGTAAGGGCAGTTCCTGGACCAATGGCCTAGCTTGTTGCAGTTCTAGCAAGGCATGTTGCTAGGAGGGACACTGGAGCTGCCTTGGCCCGAATTACTCTTTGGCAGAGCCACTGTATATGCCTTGCGAAACCCAGTCTTCATTGGCGCCTTCTTTTGCGGAGGACGGAACTTAGCACTTGTGGCAGGAGGGCGAGGAGGAGCTCTCGGGGCAGCTGGAGCTCGAGACTGTGAAGCACCTGCCTCAAGTGCCCTCTTGCGGCTCTTAGAAGCAGCATAGATAGAGTTATTGTTCTCTTGAGTCAGAGCATCACTGATAAATTCATTGAAGGTAGTGCACTTGCTAGTGCCGATAGTCTTCATCAGCTTTGGGCCGAGGCCTCTTTTAAAGCTAGCAATTTTCTTGGAATCGGTATCCACAAACTCCGTGGCATACCTTGCCAGGTTGTTGAAGGATTGCAGATATTCAGTCAAACTTTTATTGCCCTGCGACAGCCTCATAAATTCGGTGTGCTTGATAGCCATAAGACCTGGAGGAATATAGTTCCCACGAAATGCGGCCTTGAACTGATCCCAAGCAATAGGGACATTTGCAGGCAATGTGGAACGATAGTGGCTCCACCAAATACCCGCTGGACCATGTAATTGGTGAGAAGCATATTCAGTCTTTAGCTCATCAGTCAAGCGAAGCAGACGAAACTTTTGTTCAATAGTGTTCAACCATTCATCAGCTTGCAGTGGTTCCTCCGCCTCCTTAAAGAGCGGGGGCTTAGTATCAAGAAAGTCCTTGAAATCACTGCACTGATTGGGTTCTGGGCCCTGGCGGCCAGGACGAGCTTCCCGGTTGGCCAGCTGGCGCATAGCATCTGCCAGCATGCGCTGCCCTTCGACCACTGTCTGCATCAGCTCAGCCGGGGTAGGTGGTGGCGGAGGGGGTGGCTGTTCCTCATCCTCATTGCCACGACCCCGACGAAGATTGTACGACATCTGCAAAATGCATAGCCAATGAGCACTGATGATGTGGGAATTTTGTAGATAAATTATTGTAAATATGTCAATCTGACTTCATGAAATAGACTTCTCAAAATACTCATGGTACAATAATTCATCACAACCGCACAATCCATTCAAGCGGATCAATTGGCGCAATCATACGAGAGAATCCAACCAGATGTACTTTGATAAAGGCTCACACACAAGGCACAACAGTGACTGAACCGTTTACACTAAAGTCTACGTGAGTTTTGATCTTTCGCCCGGTACTTGGATTCGATTTCAAAGTTTTTAGTTGACTGAGAAAGCTACTTCAAACTGACCACAAGGAGACTTCTCAAAGGTAGAGTTCCATGGTGAATCATGACTAGCCACCTCGATACCAGCACGTGCCAAGCAGCACAGCCTTATGTCGCGCGCCATAGGAGGCCCTCGGTTTCATCGCGGCACCGAAGGGTACTAATCGTGACACCATCATCGAACGCAACACAATAAGACATCCACTTGCGATCGAAATTAACAGGTTCCAACTAAACATCCAGGAAACATAGAGTTCGACCTTACATCCGAAAAGTCAAGTTATTACAAAGCCTCACTCCAACCCCAGGAGGCACAAAAGATGATCCTAACATCATAGCTACGTGATAACTACTCTAAGCATCGTCCTCAGAGTCAGTGTCAAGGATCTCCCCGCCGTCCTCATCACTAACAGGCTCTAACTCCTCATCTTCTTCTTCTTCTTCTGGTTCTTCCTCTGGTTCGGCATCTTGGGGTCCGTTGACCTCCACTTCATCATCATTTTCAGCCATGAAGATTCCCGAACCCATGTCCTCATCTACGTTGATATTCCTAGGTAGCAGAGGATTTAGCTGGTTGTTCAGGCGGTGCACTTCTTCATGAAGATTGTCATTGTATTCTTCAGCATTCTCCAACTGCTGTTCGAGCTCAAACTAACGAGCTCTCAGAACGTTCTCCTCGTGCCAGGCTTCATCCCTCTGGTTCATGACACGGACCAGCATGCGTTGACAGTTGCGGTTTGCTACTGTCAATCTCTGGACTGCAAGGGTTTCCTAGTCACGATCACGGATCACTTGCTCCAGTTGCTGATGCGCTGCATTCCGGGCAGCGGTCACTTCAGCCAACTCTGCCCTCAGCCCTTCCACCTCAGTAGGCTCAGGGCGGGGCTCACGTGGAGCGAGCTGGTGACGAGGTGCCCTGCCCCCAGTGGACTTGCGAGCGGTCCTCTTGGTACGTGCCATCTGTAGCAACAAGATACGACTTAAAGTGAGGATCATTTAGGGGATACAAAATTTAATTTAGTCGGGAGTACTGAAATTTTTAAGGAGGGAGTAAATGATATGTATGATATAATTAAACATGATGCATGCACGTTCTGTACGCCCTCTCACCTTAGTAGAATCCTAAAGTTCTAACGCTAGGCGGTGGCATACATACGTTCTCTCATATAAGCGAAACTATCGGTCTACTCGTTACGCTGTTAGTGTACCTGCAGAAAACCTCATTTCAGCCCAACAGTTTCCCAATATATGCACACAAGAAAGCAGTAATTTAAATACTTTCCATATACACATCCCCTGATGTATATACTTCAGTATCAAAGCTACCCGATATAAAGGTTCCCACAATTAAGTGCTTACGTAATTACATGATTTAAACATGTAAGTATGCAAGTCACCAACACTACTCTCCCCTAGATCGCCGGTTGGACAATCATGCTCTCACAACTCACACTTACCAGAGCGTCGAGGCAATTGATCCATACATTACCACCCAAGTGGATGGCATCCATACAATATCACGCCGTATGGATGACGAAACAAAAACAAACAAGGCCCCCCAAGTTAGTCTTTATAATAAGCCACCTAAGAGTCCTTATTTGGGCTAAGGGATGTGATCACTGGCATACCTATGAAAATAGTTTTTAGAATTTTAACCCTTTTCATAATCAAATACTTTTGTTTTTAAATACTCGTACGATGTTTTTAATGTTGAATTATGCTCCGGTACCAGCTGTAACAGAACCGACCAAATTATAAGAGCACAAGTACAAAAACAAGCACCGAAGCGCTCAAATTTTCGAACTTGAGCCCATATAATCCCGGTAGTCAATCGAAACCATGAAGGATTTCAAACCAACTTGCTTACAACCAAGATCGCATCATTCAACATACAACATCATACGTTACATTTCGTAAGTAGTTCCGAAATAAGTTTACACACACGGAGGCGCAAATATTACAAACCAAGTTTATAAAATAGCGGAACCAAACACACGCCAGTTGTTTTAACTATTGCCAGTCTTGTTGATCAACATCCCACAAAAGCATCAGGAAAGTACATAAAAGATGATCACGCCCAAGTGATCTAGTCTTCGTCACCCGCAGGGTGGAGACAATTTTTGCAGAAGCCTTGGTAGAGCATATCATCTGCAACAGGAGGGAATAAACCCTGAGTACTGGAATGTACTCAGCTAGACTTACCCGTCGAAAACCAGAAATAAGATGACACCAAGGATTATGCAAGGCTTACACAAGAGGCTAGCTGACATCACATTTTTGCATAAAGGCATAAGTAATTGAGACTCTTATAACCTGTACTAGCAGTTATTTTTAGCATTTACCTGTCATCTATCTTAGCACCTGTACTAAACATGCACTTGATTATAATCAAACAATTATCATCATTATATCCAGAGAAGGTATGAATTGTGGCAACATTGTATCATTCCCTTAACCACCAGTTTATTTAATGAGATCTACGTTGCCGCTGCTCAAGTCAAGTGCTCACTAACCGGGAGCGACGGCGATTCGAATCGAATTCCTATCCAGCTGGAGGGGTATTTCTAACACTCACCGAGTCACGCCTGGCGAAGGCTGCTCAGGTCATCTTTTGTACAGTTCAGGAATCGCGGGCCCGAATAATGTCACGTCCCCAAGGGCGACACTCTGCCAGGTGATAGGGACTCTAACCCCCCCCCCCCCTTGGTCTCACGCCAATGTCCCCAAGCATATCCTTTCTCTCCTCCAAGATGCAACCTACCATTCGATTCCCGGCCTGAACCATACTACTCGACTTCGCGGTCGGAACGGCTTATCCGGCCAACTAAGTGTTAGACTGCGTTCAACATGAGTCAAGGACGTACAGCGAATCGGTCCTTAAACGACTCAGACGGGCATAGCTCCACACCCAAGACGTGAAGTGTCTTGCGGCTGTACTATCGAACTCCCGCCCGGTCTCAGTTTCATTTTTAAGCATGGTTCCATCCACGATAGCCATAAAGCCACTCGTGACTCCTTCCTACATCTCGCGGATGACCGGAAATCACTCGACTTTTACCGTACTAAGCAGGGCTATGCATTGACACGTGCCTAAACCTAATATAGGATTAAGTATGATATCTGGACAAGGACAGGTATAATGCAACAAGTGTTTTCATATAACTCCTACAACTTAATGCAGTAAACAATTAAAAGTACTCAAGATTAATTTATAAATCAGTAGGTTCAGCATGCACCGGGGCTTGCCTTTCAGAAAGGTCGAGGGCCGGTGGTCAGGACACTCGGGCAAGTCTTCAGCGGCGTCTCCTTCGCCGACTGGTTCCGCTGGCTGGTCCTGGACTTCCTCCGGAATCACAGGCTCGAATTCGAGGAGAGTTACCCCCTCCGGTACACCTATTGCATGAATGCACAATAAATATCATGGATGCATAAAGGTGTAACATGCTCGGAATGAAATGCATTTCAGAAATAAAATAATAATCTAATCAAGTTACTTTATTAGTACGTGCAAATCTCTTCTCTGGTGGAGAAGTACTTACCTAATCTACCCAACCTAAGATATAGTTGTTCCTCTTCGGTTAAGGCCCTAACACCTAACAAACACAAGAGTAATATTACTTAGGTTACCACAGTAAGACATTCTGGACAGCAGCTCAAAGATTCCAACAACTGGAGAATCCCAACTCCAAAAGATAGGATCTAAGACAATCTGGAAAGCTTATGAAATGCACCACCAATTGTTTTCAGACCACAACACTTAATTCCAAAGTTTACCTAGTCGAAATTCCAAAGTTCCAGAATCTGTTCTCTCTAAACAGAGAGCAGTCAATTCTGGACTGTCACTTTCAACAGCAACAACTCCCAAACTACTAAGCCAAATGTTCTCAAATTTTGACATAAGCTAATTTATCAATTTTACTACAACTTTGGCATTCACAAGTTTTCCAGCAACCACCTTTATCCAAGGTCAAACCTAGAAATACTATCAGCTGCCCAGAAAACCTAAAATTGCAAAGATTAAATATTTATTGATGTGGCAAACATTCTCTAAGACCAAACTAATACTACTACAAGTTCAAAAAGGTCACAAAAACACCAGAAAGTAAGGTGTGCCTACCTAGAATATTTATTTAAACTCATTTCTTAATTTACTTAAGTAATTAAGTGGAATTTCAAACATATATGTAAACTGCTCCTAAAATCCTACAAAAATTACATGAGACTCTCTGACCCAAAAAGAGGTTACTGTAAAAATTTGAACTAAATTTATTTACAGGAACTCTCTGAACAAAATTCACAAGCCCCAAAAGGCTGATTTTTGTATAAATAACAAGGCATAGTAAAAAGTGTCAAACAACAGATTTCTTAATTTTCTTGGACACTCTATGGTACCAAGACATTCTCCAAAAATTTATATGAACATTGCACATGTAGAAAAATTACTAAAATTCATTTAATTATTTCCTAGAAGAACAAGATAGCATTATAACTTGAAAAGTGCTTAAGCACTACTGCCCAAATTTTTACCAGAGCTAGAGCAAGTATAAATTAGTCTACCCACCAAATTTCATAATTTTTGTAACAATGAAACTCAAGATATAATTTAAACAAGTTTGCATGTGATTTAAAACACATTTCAAAGACCTATTTAAATATCCCAAAAACTAAACATCTCATAGCAAACTCATATTTTTCTAAAATACTACACACCCTGTAGATCCCAACAAAATTTATCTCATAATTTTTGGGCAAGTAAAACCCTAGATCTAAAATTTCTAAACATTATCTAAAACTGTGACAGAATAAAAGAAATGAAATAAATCAGATTTGTTACTGGGCCGGCCCGGGAAAATACGCGGCCCAAGACGCGCGCGCGCGGCCCGCGACGCACGCGCGGCCTGCTCGGGCTCCCGCCCGCACGCGCGTGGCACTGACAGCGTGGCCCCGCAGGCCAGAGAGAGAAGAACAGAGGGGAGGAACGGTGGCCGGAGCTCGCCGCCGGTAGCGGATTTCGGCGCGGCCAAGTGCACCGTCATGTTTCCCCACCTCGATACGATTATAAGGGTACCATCTACGAGGGCTATGGTGGCAGCTAAGGTAGCCAGCGACGGCAATGGCGGCCCGCGGCCGCGGCATGCCGGCTCCGATGAGCTAGGCGGCTGCTCGGCCCTAAGGGCCTGTCCGGTGAGCATCAGTGGCTCAAGGCGGACGCGACACACCAAGGACGCAAGATAGGGAGACGCTGGGGAAGCACGGCCACGCCACGGGGGTGCTCCGGTGAGAAATGCCTGAGGCGGACGGTGGCGGAGATGGCGATGTTGTCTTACCCTCGCGCAATTGGCCCCGACGGCGAGGTGGAGGATGGAGGGGGTTACAAGGCGGAGCAGTGGACGAGTTTTGGTGGGCTGCGGTGCGGTGGTGAGCACGCACGAGCTCGCCAGAGTGGGGCGGCAATGGCGGCTCAATTTTCTCCGTGTCGAAGCCGAATGAGGGAGGGAGAGGAAATGGGGCAGCTCCGGTGCGGCGTGGCGGCCTTGAAGGCGCCGTGGACTGACCGGTGGGCCAGGACCGGCGTACGGTCGCCACCGCGTGTCCACGCGTCGGCGAGGGCCTGTGGCCGGTCGGCCACCCCCCCTTCTGACAAAACTGAATCGCGGTGAATGGTGACATCGACGACCGACTGACATAGTGACTTCAACGATGATTAAGTCATAAACCAGCTCGTGTTAGTGAAACTTCCAATTAGCAAAGTTGTAGACCTATTTGAGCACTACAAGTTTGTAAGAGACATCATGGGCTGGTTCGGCTTAGTTGGTGAGATATAGTGACCTCAAGTGGTGCCCGGTGAAACTGAAACGCAGTTTCAGAGATAAACGTCGACTGAAACCCTAACTTCTTGACACTGTATCTCCTAAACTATTGAGAACCAGGTGATGGTGATATTGACAATGTTGTAGAGCTATGTGTGGACAACAACTTTGTCAATTGGCTCCAGGACTGGTTTGGCCTAGTTTGTGAGTTACAAGTTGCTAAAGTGAGGTACTGTGAAACGGTTTTCAGCTCCACACTTAGCAAAAATGGCTAAGTCCCAAAACAGCCTCTAATACTGAATTGTGGGCCATTTTTGAGCATGTTCTGGTCATTTTCATGAGATGGCCATATTAGAACTTTTGTTCCTTATGAAATTCTCTACAACTTTGCTTAAGGTTGCTCCTCCATGCAAGATCTCTAAACTAGACTTTTTAATTGGTCAAACCAGATCACTCTAGGGGTCCAACTTAGTCAACAACATTTGGAAGGGCAAATTTGGTAATTTTGGTCAACATGAACATTGCTCCACTACTTACCCTAAATGTAATTAAGGTGTTATAAGACCTAATTAGCCACTCTACACATTGGTTGCACAAAATTCCTAGTGTCACATACTTTGGCACAAGTAATTCAATACTTTCACCCAAATGTTGCAAGCTCATGTTGCACATGTTGCATGAGTGTGTTGCACAACACTTGCTAATTATGTTACACTAAAGTGGTTGACATATCTCACAAAGGAAATTGCACATAAGGTACTTGTGTGTTGCACACTACTCACTTCTTACTTCACATGAAATATAAACATATTATAAGCTTATGCATGAAATGAATGATGCTTGCTTATGCTCATGCAAATGCAATGCAATTAAGGAGCTAAACACCTGGGGTGTTACAAACACTACCTCAAAACGGACTGAAAGAATGGCACACGTCACCTAGGAGTACCATCAGGTGTGCCCAAAATAATTTCCATGCTTGTGGTACATTCGGCGCAAACCGTGCTCCTATCTAGCGCTGAGATTAACAATATCTCCAAACGGACCAAAACGAGCTTCCACTTGACCAATGTCACCTCTACCATCGGGTGTGCCTGAAAAGATTTCCATGCTCGTTGTACATTCGTCGCAAACCATGCACCTATCTTGCACTGAGATTAACACTATCTCCAAATGGACCGAAATCAGCTTCCACTTGACGCATGTCACCTAGGAGTACAATCGCGTGTGCCCAAATTGATTTCCATGACCGTGGTGCGTTCAACACAAACGTGCACCTATCTTGTATTGAGATTAACACTATCTCCAAACAGACCTAAATGAGCTTCCACTTGACCCACATCATGTAGGAGTATCCTCGGGTGTGCCCAAAATGATTTCCATGCCCATGATACATTCAGCACAAACTGTGCACCTATCTTGCGCCTGGATTAACACTATCTCAAAACGGACTGAAAGAATGACACCCATCACCTTGGAGTACCATCGGGTGTGCCCAAAATGATTTCCATGCCCGTGGTACATTCAGCGCAAACCACACACCTATCTAGCGTCAAGATAAGTACTATCTCCTAACAAATCAAAATGAGCTTCTACTTGACCAATGTCACCTAGAACTACCATCAGGTGTGCCTAAAAAGATTTCTACACCCGTTGTACATTCGACGCAAACTGTGCACCAGTTTTGCGCCGAGATTAACACTATCTCCAAATGGATCGAAATGAGCTTCCACTTGACACATGTCACGTAGTAGTACCATTGGGTGTGCCCAAAATGATTTCCATGCCCGTGGTACATTCGGTGCAAACAATGCACCTATCTTGCGCTAAGATTAACACTATCTCAAAACAGACCGAAACGACCTTCCACTTGACCCATGTCACCTAGGAGTACCATCAGATGTGCCCAAAATGATTTTAGAGCCTGTGGTACATTTGGCGTAAACCCTACCCCTATCTTGCCTTGAGATTAATACTATCTCCAAATGGACCGAAACGAGCTTCTACTTGACCCATGTCACCTAAGAGTACCATTGGGTGCGCCCAAAGCGATTTTAGAGCCTGTGGTACATTTGGCTTAAACGCTACCCCTATCTTGCCTCAAGATTAATACTATCTCCAAATGGACCAAAACAAGCTTTCACTTGACCATCACCAAGAAGTACCATCGGGTGTCCAAAATGATTTCCGTGCCCGTGGTGCATTCGGTGCAAATCATGCACCTATCTTGCATCGAGATTAGTACTATCTCCAAATGGACTAAAACGAGCTTCCACTTAACCAACATCACCTAGAACTACCATCGGGTGTGCCTAAAAAAATTTCTAAGCCTATGGTACATTCGGCGTAAACCGTGCACCTATCTTGCGCCTAGATTAATATTATCTCCAAATGGACCAAAATGAGCTTCCACTTGACACATGTCACCTAGGAGTACCATCGGGTGTGCCTAAAATGATTTCCATGCCTATGGTATATTCAGCACAAACAGTGCACCTATCTTGTGCCGAGATTAACACTATCTCTAAACAGACCTAAAAGAGCTTCCACTTGACCCACGTCACGTAGGAGTACCATCAGGTGTGCTCAAAATGATTTCCATGCTGTCGCGGGGTTGAAACCATGGCAATGTTGTTTGAGTTGGTGTTAGAGTACCGGGTCTTCGGTGGCTTGGGTGGACTTAAGAACACAAGAATCATGTAGAGAAGATGCAATGGGTTATCTTGGTTTGGGCCAATTTGGTCCCTACATCCAGCAGCTGATGATCCTTATACTCAAGAGCACCCAAAATCTGGGGGGTAACAACAGAGTGTAAAGGAAGAATATTTGGTAGGGGGTTAGCTTGGTGCTAATCCTAAGGTTGCCTCACCGCCGGTAGAGTCTCTCCCTCATTGGAGAGGAAGGAGACGATGTGATGCGGTGGAGGAGAGGCTCTCAGTGCCCCTCTCTAGGTTGCCCTACTCTCAATGCAGAGCAGAGGCAGATGGAATGGAATGGAGTGTCTGGTGATCAAATCAGGATTCTCTCCCTCTAGGTCTGACCTTATCCCTTATATAATGAGATAGGTTGAGTACAAGGTGGTTTGAGGGTTCTAGTCTTTGGCCTACGTGCCCTGGAGTCTAGGAGGGGCTTGTAGCGGTGCGCTGTGGAACGTCGAGGTGTCTTGGAGCCGACGAAGCATGGGCTTCATCCGACTGCTCTGTTTTGACACTTTGCGTGTTAGGCGGTGTTGGCTTGGACCGGCGTCCCCCAAGTGAGACCTTCTGGAGCCTTCTTGGTGGCGAAGAAGGTTGGCTCCAAGGGTTGACACGCGGGTCCGAAAGCTCCTGAGCCTCAGAGGCCGCAGGAAGCTTTGTCTTCTTGTGTCACGCCTCGGACGTGACCCTGTCGGAGGAGTAGTTGGTAGGGGCACGCCCAGGGAGCGACACTAGGGAGCCCCCGGGCATCAGTAGCCTAGGCCTTGTCTTCCTGTACTCGGGCCTTAGCTAGCATCGTTAGCTAGGCAGGAGCCAAGGACCGGACTTGGTCATGCCGTAGACCGAGAGCCTAAGGCTCGGGGAAGCCCTCGAGCCCTAGGTGGAAGCTGCAGTCAAGTCAGACAAATCTCTTTACCAGAGTGTGCACATGAGCTTGCTCGATGGGCATAGTCCCTCGAGCCCCCGGGCATCCTAAAGGGGTTAGTGAGGGGGTCTTCTTCATTCAAGAACCACTAGACCCGAGGCTTGACATACCTGTATGTTAGGATCTTGTTAGGAGCCCCTGAGTCGTTCGTGGCCTCACCTGGTGTGATGGTGACGAAGGGCTAAATTCGATCTTTCGGTGACTGAACCCTCCTTGGCGTGGATTGCTTCTGCTGGCGACAAAGCTATGCCCTGCTGGGGGCCTTCTTCTCTAGTGTGATGGATGGTGCTCGGCTGTTGAGGCTATGCGAAGATGATGCTGATCCCTTCGCGAGTCTATGTCGCATGGGTCTTCAACTTGAGCGAGAGCTCGATGAACTCGTCTAGGAGTTGCTGACTATAGGCCTGGGGCACCCTCCTTTTTGATCGGAACCTACAATGGGCCAGGTGATCAGGAGCGCTAGGCTCTAGCTCAGGGCCATCTGATCATCCAGAGCTCCATGCACTTTTGAGGTCTGCAATAACAGGTCCTAGTCCTATCAAGCCGACCTTCTAGGGCCGACCCTCTACAACCATAGATTGGGGAAGTGGGAGCGCATCGAGGCTCGAACGGAGGCCCTCATTGGGCCCACTACTTAATGGCTCCTGACCCAACTCTAGGGAGTTGGTTGGTTTTGGGGGATGCGCCACCCGAGCACCTATAGATCAAGGGGTCAGGCTGCTCTGTTTGGGGAGCCAGTGTAGCCCCTGAGGCCATTGTGACCTCAAAGTCTTCATGGGCTATATCGAGGCTTCAACTTAGAGCTGATGTTCCCTCGGTGGGCTGGGCTGCCATGACAATAGCCTCAATGGCCAAGATTGTTGCGCCTGTGCTACTAGCGGGTCTGTGAGAACCCCAAGTTTATGGTCGTTCCGTGCCTTGGTCATGTCCCCTAGGGGGAGATCCTCTGCTTCTCGACTGAGCCACTCATATAGTTTCTAAGCCCGTCTATCGGTGCTTGGGGGCTCGTTGCCTCTCTTGTTGGGTCACAATGAGCGGCTCGAGGCTAATACTCGGACATCACTCGTCTGATGGTCAGGACGCTTCTTAGCGTCCTGGCTACAGCCGCGTGGGCTCATCTCCCGAGCGTCCCTCACACTTTTAGTTGCTTCGAGCAGCCTTGAAGCCTAGTGGGCTGGCCTTGAACCCTTGGCGATGGCCCTTCTGGGGGGGCCCAGACCGACATGCGGTGGGGTGGAACGATCTGATGAAGGATCGAGAGACAGGCAGATAGGTATAGAAATGGACACAAGAGAGGATAAAGAGGACATAGCTAGTAACATGATGGCTAGGGCCACTCCATTAGTGCCTTGTCAATCTTTTGCCTGCTCCTCCTGCTCTATCCATCCCGCCCTTGCCTCGCTCGGGGGCCTTCTATGGCAGTCCTCCTTCAGAAAAGGCCAGCAGCTTAGTCGATCCTCCGGTGCAGTCAAGCCATCACTGGGATGGCTCGGGTCAAGAAAGATAGCAGAATAGATCAAACAGAGTAAGTAAGAAGGTTGGTGTCGATAAAATATGGTCGGCAGTCCTTCGAGGGGTATGCCCGTGATGGTGATTTATCGGTAGATAGGTGCGCAAGACACGAACCAGATGGTAATAGGACACAAGACACAAGACTTATACAGGTTCAGGCCGTCAGCATGACGTAAAACCCTACATCCTGTGCTCTGTTATTTTGTATTGAGTTATGTGGTGTATGACCTGTCCTCTAGGGGATCCTTGCCCCTCCTTATATACTCCGAAGGGACAAGGTTACAAGTAGAATAGTCTAAGAAAATAATGACTTCTCAACTGTATGTGAGTCAAATTTCACATGTAGAAGGAAATCAGGCCTCGAGCTGTGTTCAGAGAGTGGTCGAAGCAATCCCCGAGCACATCGTGAGACGTGGTCGACGAATCCCCGAGCGCTAGTCGGGTGGTCGAGGAAGAACACTGGTCTGGTGGTCGAGGAAGCAGTCCCCGAGCACTGGTCGAGTGGTCGAGGAGGCAGTCCGCGACACTGGTCGAGTGGTCGAGGATGAACATTGGTCTGGTGGTCGAGGAGGCAGTCCTCTAGCGTAGTCCGAAATTCCTGCAATATAAATATGTAGAACAGTTTAGTTTATTGTAGACTTGTGCCTCGTCATCAGGCAAGTTTGTAATAATGTACTATTGTGACAATGTAAGCTTGTTTGTGTTTTTGTGAGAAAAACGTTTAAAGCTTGTATATTGTGTGGAAGATAATTAAGTTAGAACATATAAGGGTTCTGTTTTAGTTGTATCAGTTGGTAGACGCATCATCCTGTAGAATCCGTACGGCCCCAGCCGGATCTGCGGTCCGAGTGCGAGGCGCGGAGCCTGTTCGCACGTAAGAGCTCATAGGTCGGACCAGGGAGTGCCCGCCGACCACCCGGAGCGTAGAGAGCGGGTCCCGTGCACGCGTAGGGAGAAGCCGGAGACGGAGCTGGCTCCGAGAACTTGAGAAAGGATAGTGCTATGTCAACTGGTCTTTTATAAAATATTAATAGAAAGTAATCTTCAGGTAAACACGTTAGAGTGGTTGGAAGAAATTGTATTAAATACGAATATTGGAAGTGTACTTATTTTTGGATATAAATATGGTCGGTGGCGATGAAGTTGTCCGGTCCTCGAGCTTTTTCGGCCTGCTGTGATGGTGGCCGTGGTTGTCGTAGCGCCGTCTTTCGCGGTGATCGATGCGACAAGTGGTCGGAGTCCGAGGAGCTCACTTGGCAGCTCGGACGGACGTGGTCGGAGCTCGGACGGACGTGCGAAGTCATGGTGAACAGCTCGGGCGGCTGGCTGAGCAGCTCGGACAGCTTGTTTTGGTGCTCAACGCGGCTCACTGGTGGCCTGACGTAGCTCGTGTGATTCGCTTGATCGGTGGCGACGAAGGAGATGAAGACAAGCTTGCATGACGGTGTAGATGAACGCAATCAGAGTCCTGAAACAATCGTGCGTGTACGTATGTGGAGACATAATATACTGTATTGTAGGATATATTAGATTGAATACTAAAGAATTGACTTAGCTATGTCCGATGCTAAATCTGGATGTCCTCGCATGCATTCGCCCAGGCAAACCGAAGGATGATTATTCTAATCAGCATGGATGGTCCGTGTGCTTGTTTGTTGATTGGATGGCATGCGGCCACGTGTATGCTTGTGTATAGATGCATATGCGCTCCATGCAAATCCATCTTGTTTTGACATAAATCGGATCGTAAAACGCTACGAGGTACGGAATTCCGACGGGAGGTGCTGAAGGGCATCATCGCGTGGCGGCGAATTGTCGCAGACCATGTTGATTGCTGCCTGATTGCCGATCTCGTAACTGTCGTTGATCTGAAAAAAAGCTTCTGCCGCTGAAGTCGTCGAGTCCGTCGTTGTCGAGTTAATTCTCGATATTTATCCCAGCGAGCTCCAGGGTGATGTTAGCGAAGTAGATTGTGAACGAGGGAGATGAATCGTCACATGTAGAAAAATCAATCTGTATTTAATATGCGAAGAACAGACTGATCTAATCAACAACGTAGAATGACTCACCCGGTTTTAGTAGAGAATTAACGAAAAAATTCCTATCTGGCTCGCCTGGGAGTCTATATGCACACCCCCTACCTGGCGCGCCACTGTCGACGAAATGTGGTCGGCAGTCCATCGAGGAGTATGCCCGTGATGATGATTTATCGGTAGACAGGTGCGCAAGACATGAACCGGATGGTAACATGACACAAGACACAAGATTTATACAGGTTCAGACTGTCAGCATGACGTAAAACCCTACATCCTGTGCTCTGTTATTTTGTATTGAGTTATGTGGTGTATGACTTGTCCTCTTGGGGATCCTTGCCCCTCCTTATATACTCCGAAGGGACAAGCAGAATAGCCTATTTGGTACTATTACAATATCTAGTACAACCTATAATCTTGTGATGTACGCCTTGATCTTACGGGCCGGACCACCTCAGACGGCGCGGCCCATGTACCATCTTGTGGTACCGGGGGTTTATACCCCCACAGTTGGGAGGATGTGACATATTTTGGTTTTTGTTGTTGGAGAGGTAGGCCAGCGAAGGAGGTCGGCAAGCGGGCTATGGCTCAAGAGGCATCACTTCTGGGCAGATGGCTTGGCGATGGCCTTCCCACATGGGGAAAGGTCGGAACTCACCTCGATCGGGTCAGCCCCTTTTGGGGAGCTGAGCGCCTAGATGGAGGGGCTAGTCGAGCCACCATTATCACCAGAGGTCTTGACTGCCTTGCCGATGCTCGGTTAGTTGAGTGCCACCGCCGTCTTAGCTGCTTCCTTTGTCGGTGCCCTTCCTGCGTCACGGCCAGGGCCGTCGGAAGCACAGGGGGTGACAAGCACGGCCGCTTGGGCGCTGCAGTCTTGCTCGTACTAGTAGGCTTGCTCAAAGCTGCCCTCGATAGTGATGACCCCCTTCGGGCCAGGCATCTTGAGCTTGAGGTAGGTGTAGTTGGGACGACCATGAACTTGACAAAGCACGATCGACCGAGGAGGGCATGGTAGACACCAGGTAAGTCGACGACCTCGAAGGCGAGTGGCTCCTTGCGGGAGTTGTCTGGCTAGCCAAAGGTGATGTTGAGCCGGATGCGCTCGAGGGGTACGACTTCCTTCCCTAGCACGATCCCATAGAACGGCATCTTGCTGGGGCACATGCTACTTTGAGGGATGCCCATCTTATCAAGGGTACTAGTGTAGAGTATGTTGAGGCCACTGCCCCTGTCCATCAGCACATTGGTGAGGCGCGTGGTGCCCACGATTGGGCTGACCACGAGCGGGGTAGCGCCCTAGATGGGGGACACGATCGGGATGGTCTTCTTGATCGAATGTGATGGCCATCTAGGAACACCTGAGCCGTGTTAGGGCAGTGAGGGTGTGGATGACGTTCACCTTCTGCTCCATGATGCAGCGCTACCGGCGGGATTCATATGCCTAGGAGCAATTGAAGATCATGAGGCAGTGCTCAACCTCGGGAACTCGTTGTCTTCCTCCTGGGCACTGTCCGCCGGGTCGATAGTCTTCTAGGCAGGCTTCTAGGCCTTGCCCTATCGGTCGAGGGTGATACGGATGTAGCCCTTCATAGTGGTGTAGTCCTTGAGAAGATGCTTCACCTACCCCCGGTGGAATGGGCAGGGGGACTCGAGCACCTTCTTGAAGTGTTTTGGGCATGCAGCGCGCCCGTAGGGCTAAGGTCTGGCGGCCTGATCAGCCATAGTGATCATCTCCTTCTTAGGGCGCTTTCGATCCTTGTTCCACCTATCTAGTATCGCTGGAATGAGGTGGGATCGTCAGCACCATCACCACCACTAAGGTGGCCGGTGGCCTTGGCTTTCCCACTGAAGTTGGCCTAGACAGCTTCCTCGCCAGTGGTGTACTAGGTGGTAACATCCAGGAGCTCCCGCATTGTGTGTGGGGTCTCACGGCCGAGCGTGTGGACGAGCGTCTCACAGGTTGTGCCGCAGATGAAGGCGTTGATCACGTCGGCATCCGTGATGTTTGGTAGCTCATTGCACTTCATGGAGAAGCGCTGGATGTACTCTCGGGGAGACTCTTGGACCTCTACTTGCAGTTGTGGAGATCCTAGTAGTTCCCTGGGCAGGTGTATGTACCTTCGAAGTGGCCGATGAAGACCGCACAACGATCGTCCTAGCAGCTGATGCTACCGGGCTCGAGCTACTTGAGCTAAGCTCTGGTTGAGCTTGATAGGTGTAGAGGAAGGTACTGGATGATGAAGTCATCATCTAACCCCCCGGCCTTCATGGCAAGGTGGTAGTCCCCCAGCCAATGGCCTAGGTTGGTCTCACCGTTGTACTTGGAGATGTGCATCGATGGCCAAAAACACCTAGGGTAGAGGGCTGCCAGGATCGCTGCCCCAAACTCTAGGAGGCCGAAGTGATCTAGGACAGCGCCCCCGCCCCATCGCTCAGGGGTACGGGACCATGCCTAAGCATGGCGCCTAGCCTCAATGGTGTCATGGATGTCAGGGTCATCGCCGATCCAGTGTCACATAGGGGGACATCGAGGAGAAAGGTCGTGCCTTCACTCCAGCCAAGGCTTGGCGCCCTAGGCCCACGGTCGGTTGGAGCTATTGCCGAAGGTGTCACCGCTACTCCCTATCGCCCGTGGGGTGTAAGCGTCATAGCAAACCCTATTGGTGGTGGCCATCGTCTGGGACGCTCGGGAGAGCGCGGTGCGGTGCCGAGAGGCCATACTCTTGGCCTGCTATTCAAGGGCAATATGGAGGAGCTGCTTTGTCTCGTTCAGTCATTCATCGGTCTTTGGGTCTGACATGTCGGAGATGTCTTCCAGGCGGCAAGCGGTGGTCGCCGTGTCATACGCCATGTGGGGGAAGCAGAGGCCATTGGGAGCCCCCACGTGGGCGTCGTCATCATCGCCGAGAGGGTGCACAGTTTGCTACCACGCAAAGTCCTACCTTTGGCACTCGAGCTCTGCCTCGGCGACCTCCAAGTCCACCTGCCAAGAGTGCAAGCGGTCCGTCTTCTCCTGAAGGTAGGCCACGTGGCTGTGGGGACTCTGGTCCAGCAGCATGAGCCCATGCACCTCCTTAGGCTGAACCTCGCCTCGATGTGGTAGCACATGCACAGAGGGTCATTGTAGCCGATGTCTTCGTAGTCATACTCTAGGCCGTTCCCCGAGAGGACCTTGAGGAAGGCACAGAGTGAGGGGACGTCAGTCCCTGCTACACCGGAGAGGATGGTGCTTTGCGGTGCCTCATGACTGATGAGGTGGTCCAGTGTGCTAGAAGGACACCGCCGCGTCCTATATCCCGAAAGGCAGGTCTGAGAGGTAGTACTAGAAGCCATCAGGCGGCGGGAGCACCTCACCGATGGCGATCTAGTGGTAAATGTTGGCCAGCATGTAGAACATCTGGTGGTGGTCCGACATGGTGGGGTTCAGGCCCAGACCACGCACGGATCTAATGGGCTAGAACCTCGAGATCTACTCCCAAGAGCCCAGGTGGAGGGGACGACACTAGGGGCTCATTTCCCGCTGACGTAGCCCTGTGGAGTGGACGAAGCTCGCCGTAGCAGTCAGCGATGTAAGCCAGGCTCCTAAAGTTGAGGACCTAGCCCAGAGCGAAGGCGCCGCCCATGATGGAAAACTGTCCAGGGAAGCGGACACCGCCGTCTGAGGCGGCGTCACTTGCTCCTGCGATGAGGCGGGTGGCTCTAGCTATCGTAGAGCTAGAATTGAACTTGATGCTACCCCCTACCTGGCGCGCTAGCTATCGTGGGGTCGAAACCACGATAAGCATGTTGTTCGAGTCGGTGTCAGAGTACATGTTCTATGGTGACTCTAGTGGACTCAAGAACACAAGAATCATGCAGAGAAGATGCAATAGTTTATCCTAGTTCGGGCTAATTCGGTCCCTACGTCCAGCAGCTGATGATCCTTATACTCAAGAGCACCCCAAATCTGGGGGGTTACAACAAAGTGTAAAGAAAGAAGATTTGGTCGGATGATTAGCTCGGTGCTAATCCTAAGGTTACCTCGTCGCCGGTGGAGTCTCCCCCTTGTCGGAGCGAAAGGAGATGGTGAGATGCGGTGTCACGGAACCGTCCAAATTATAAGAGCACAAGTACAAAAACAATCACCGAAGTGATCAAATTCTCGCACTTGAGCCCTTATAACCCCGGTAGTCCAATGAAATCACGAGGGATTTCAAACCAACTAACATACAAGCCAAGATCGTAGTGATTCAACATAACAAATCACATGTTACATCCATTTCATAAGTAATTCAATATACATCGGAGTTCAACATAGTTATTACAACTTATGTTCAAAAGTAGCGGAAGCAAAGTAGTTTGAAACTAATATCACCCTTATTTCAAATACATGCCAGTACCAAGGTTGACTTCCAACAAAAGCACTAGAGATAAGATAACTCAGAAGGATCATGCCCATGATCACACTCCGCCACTACGACAGGAGCCAACCAACTCTTGCAGTCGTCAAGATACATCACAACCTGCAACAGGTGGGGATAAAACCCTGAGTATAAGAAGGTACTCAGCTAGACTTACCCGTCAAAAACCAGAAATAAAGTGACACCAAGGATCATGCATGGCTGATATAAAGTGGGGCTAGCTTGACAACATTTTGCATAAAAAGCTTAATATAGATGATCAATCATTAATGCTTAAGCATCATATTAATTATCATTAACCTGTCATCTATATTAGCACCTATACTAGAGCACTCACTTGTTTAGGAGCAAACAATATTAACCATAGCAGGTATAAATTGAGGCAACCTTTCCATCATTATCCAATTAACCATCAATTCAATTTAATTGAATCTATGTTGCCGCTGCTCAAGTCAAGTGCTCACTAACCGGGAGCGACGACGATTCGAATCGAATTCCTATCCAGCTGGAGGGGTATTTCTAACACTCACCGAGTCACACCTGGCGAGGGCTGCTCAGGTCACCTTTGGTACCGTTTAGGAAAGCGCGGGTTCGACTGATGCCACATCCCCAAGGGCAACACTCTGTCAGGATGATAGGGACTCTAACCCTTCCTTGGTCTTATGCCAATGTCCCCAAGCACATCCTTACTACCTCCAAGATGCGACCTACCATTCGATTTCCGGCCTGAACTGTATTACTCGGATTCATGATCAGAACGACTTATCCGGCCAACTAAGTGTTAGACTGCGTTCAACATGACTCAAGGACGTATAGCAAATTGGTCCTTAAATGACTCAGACGGGGATAGATCTACACCCAAGACCTCCATGCCTTGTTGCTTCACTATCGTCATCCCGCCCAGTCTCATTTCATTTGATTAACAAATGGTTCTTTTCCATAATAGCAAATATAGCCAATCGTGCCATATATGAATATCCCTACATCTCGCAGGTGACAGGAAATCACCTGACTTCTACCGCTTAAAGCAGGGCTAAGCAGCTACTCGATCCTAGTCTATGAAGGATTCAAGGATTCATATAACTAGACAAGGAGTGATATAATGCAGCAAGGGTTTCCAACCAACTCCTACCACTTAATGCAACAATACTTATAACATATATATAATTAATTGCTTTGAAGGTAGGAGGCTTATAATGCTCCGGGGCTTGCCTGGGATTCGACTCAAGTTAGAGTATGTCAGATGAAACCCGCTTGGCGAGCATCCTCCAATCTAGCACTTGTCCGATCCTTTTATCTTCGGGATGGATCCACCAACTCCGTCTTTGGATTTGGCTCCACCTTAGGTCCTTCACGTGCTTCAGCTAACATACCTAAATGAGGTGCAACAATGCATATGTATGAATTCATAGAAGTGCAATAAACAAAATAATCAAGTAAGCATACCAAAGTTCACGTAAGCACCTAGAGCTAATTAACTTAATCCTCATTAAGGCATAACATAGAAGAGGGCAAGCACATCAATCAAGAAATAAGTCTCACAAGATCACAGGGTACCACCCAAGTATCAAGTAGTGACACCAACATACTTATGTAACTCAAACTATGCTTAACAGAAAAGTTCAGATTTGCAATCAGCATAAACAGTCCAGAAATAACATCATTCCAGGAGCTACATAATTCCAAATGACATGCAAGAGGATAATCTGGAAATCTTATGAAATTATATATAATTCATTTAATATCACCTAAGCCTGATTCCCAAGTTTACTAGGTCAAAAAGATGAAACTACAGACTCTAGTCTGCTCCAAACAGAGAGCAACTAAATCTGGAACCTGACTTTAAACATCTATAGCTCAAAAACTACTTGACGAAATGCCACCAAATTTTACCACAAGCTAGATACATGAATTATATACAACTTTGCTATAGACAAGATGCTCAGAAAACACCATTAACATGGGGTAATTTACATTGCCCCCAGAACTGTCTAGAAACCAATAATTGCAAGAAATAATTATTAACATGTGTTGCAAACATATAATTGTGCAAAACCAACTTTACCAACACTTTACACATAACTAATGAACACCAAAAAACATAATGTCCATTGCTAAATAAATTTTTTAATACATTTTCTTACTTTATTTAGATAATTAGGTGGGATTATGAACACATATCAAAATTGCACAATAATTTCTACCAAAATTACAGTGGCCTAAATATGCCCTCAGTAGTCTACTATCCAAATTTCAAGCCATTTGGACATGTATATCAATCTCTATGAAAAAGACAAATTACTATTACAAGAATTCATGTGAGAACAAGATACGCTAATAACTCACTCATACAGCACTCAAAATTCATGAAATTTTTACCAAACATCAATCATCATATGGGTAGCAAGCCACAAAAAATTCACTTCATTTCAAGCTCTAAATTTACAGTTATGAAAATGACAAATACAACTAGCATTGAAAATCTAGTTGCCTAAATCTATTTTTACAGCTAAAATCTTAAACTAAAAAATGACATATTATAGATCTACTGCATAGAGAATTTCACAAGGATTCCAAAAAGTCCTCATTTGCTATTTTTGGAGCTTCCTAGCATGAGATATTAATTTCCAAAGTTTTAGCCAGAAATCTGCATAAAAGAAAAAGGAAAAAGGAAAAAGGAAGCACTTTCGCCTTGAGGCCCTTGGGTTTTCGCTAAATCAACCCGAGATCTGCTGGGACTGTTCATATGAGTCACATACTTCACAGTTAGGCCCCTGAAAGAATCTTTAAATAAACTAAGCAAATAGGTCCTAACCGCACTATTTAAATGAGTCTACGGCTTTGCATTTAGGACCCTTATTTATCTTGAATTCATGCCCGCGGGGTCCCTCCCTGGCTTCACTGTAGATCAGGAGCAGGGGAATTGGGGCCGGCGGGTCTCTGGCGAGGGGGTCACCGGCGGCAGTGGCGAAGGGCAGCACGACCACCAGGGGTTCTCCGCGCACCTGCTGGTGCCCATGGCTCGGCCCGAGGAGGCCTGGGGTGGCATGGCCACCACTGCAGGCGGCGGCGATGGCACTGCCTCCAATGGCCGAGCTGCTCCGGCGAGCTCTAGCTCAACCGAGGTGCACCAGCCATAGAGGAGTATGAGGCGGAGGTGGTGGTGTGCTTCACTCGTCATTCGACCGGACAATCCGCGAGAACGCGGCATGGCCGCGAGCTCTAGAGCTCGATTTGGCCGACAATGGTGGCGGCCTTCTGCAGTGGCGGCGAGGATGGAAAAAGGGCGCTGCGTGAGCGGTGAAAGTAGGAGAAGGTGATGCCGTGCTTGGCTTAAGGAAGGGAGGAGGGACGTCCCGGTCAGGAAGCTCGAGACGACGACGTCCATGGCGGACGTGCTCTAGGCTCGCGTTCACGTGCCGCTGCCGAGGCGAGAGCGAGCGCAAGTGCGGGGAGGAGTGGGAGAGCGTCCGTGGCTGCTCGGCGTGGTGTATGGAGGGCAGGGACGCGCGACCTCTCGATGGGAATGTGACCTCGTGCATGGCGGCCACGTCTGAGACACATGTCACCCTTTGAGGCCTTTCCTCGAACAGGTGGCGGGTGTCAGTGTGGCCGGCGTGGGAGACGATCTGGGCCGACTACGGGCCAAATTGGACCTTGGGCTAATTACGAAGTTTGTTGTGCTGATGATGCTCTACAACTTTGATTAAGGGACCATAGACATTAGGGCTTTGGATTAGCGGCTAATTAAGGTCCAAGTTAGCATTGTCAACATATTTGACCAAGATCAAGGACACCCAAAAAGGGTGATCAAAACGGGGTCCAACTCAAGTCAACTTCTTCCTAGACCTTCCTCATACAGTTAGCTCCAACTTTTATTTTTGGATCAACTTGAGTTGCTTAACAAAATTGGGAGAACGTCGGATGTCAACACGGTGACCAGGAATCTTTGAAATGCTGAGAATAGCAGCTACATACAAACTTCAACCCACAGTTTGACAAACTTAGAGATGAAATCAGGCTCGGGTCCTTTAACAAAGTTTATAGCATACAAACTAAACAACAACTTTTATTAAAGGGCCATAGACTGGTTCAGCATGGTTAGGGAGATAAAGATTACCAAACAAGTCAACTTATTGTTGTCAATTCTAGGACTTAGAATATTTTCTAGCTTTGAAAAACAGCAGCTGATTCAATGTTGTGAGCTCTATTTGACTAGGTTAGATGCGAAACTAGCTCTTGACCATTAAACAAAGTTTGTTGCACACAAGATGAACTACAACTTGTGTTTAAAGTCAAACCTCATAACTAGTATAGAAGTCAAACTTTTACTTTGGTCAACGTATTAACTCGGTAAAGCCAAAACTAAGGTTTTAGGCCAATCGGGGCATTTTCTTGACATTTGCTCAACATGAACCCTTCATGACATTTGTTGTAGAGTTCATCTAGAGTCTTTTGGGCAAGGTTGCAAGGTTTTTTTGATGACCTATATTTCCATTCACTTAATAGTGCAATTCAAGCACTTAGTAAAACCATTCCAACAAGGATATAACTTATCATTTCATGTGACTTTTTGATTCCAAACTTCGTGAAACTTTTCCAGGGATCAATATAGATAGTTACTAAGGTGAGACACATGAAGATATTGCAATAACACCATCCAAGCATATATCTTGAAAATGGCCTATATGTAAAGCAATGGTGCAACATCCAAGTTTAGGTTGAGGCTCATTTCCATAGGTTGACCTTGACATCGTCATCTCCACTTAATCTATCAGGTTTGAGCTCAGTCCCACTTCTTAGTGAGGGACAAACACCTAGGGTGTTACATGCGGTGGAGGAGAGGTTCTCGATGCCCCTCTTCGGGTTGCCTTGCTCTCGGTGTAGAGTAGAGGCAAATGGAATGGAATGGAGTGTCTGGTGATCGAATCGGGATCCTCCCCCCTCTAGGTCTGACCTTATCCCTTATATAATGAGATAGGGCGAGTATGAGGCGGTTTGAGTGTTCTAGTCTATGTGCATTGAAGTCCAAGAGGGGCTTGTAGTAGTGCGCCATGGACCATCGAGGTGTCTTCGAGCAAAAGAAGCCTGGGCGTCATTCGGTTGGTCTGTTCTGACACTCTGCATGTCAAGTGGTGTTGGCTTGGACTGGCCTCCCCCGGGTGAGAACTTTTGGAGTCTTCTTGGAGGCGAAAGAGGTCGGCTTCGAGGCTGACGTGCAGGCCCGGAAGCCCCTGAGCCCCCAGAGGTCGCAGGAAGCTGTCTTCTTGTGTCACGCCTTGTACGTGACCCTGTTGGAGGAGCAGCTCATAGGGGCATGCCTAGGGAGCGGCGCTAGGGAGCCCCTGGGCATCGGTAGCTTGGGGCTTGTCTTCTAGTGCCCGGGCCTTGGCTGGCATTATTAGCCAGGTAGGAGCCAAGGACCGAGCTTGGTCATGCCATAGATCGGGAGCCATAGGCGAAAGCTACGGTCGAGTCAGGCTTGACTGGATCTCTTTGCCAGAGTGTGCATGCGAGCGTGCTTGATTGGCATAGTCCCTCGAGCCACCAGGCGATCCTGAAGGGGTCGTCGGGAGGTCTTCTTTGTTCAGGAACCACTGGACCCAAGGCTTAACATACCTATAAATTAGGATCTCATCGCATGCCTATGGTACATTTGGCGCAAACCGTGCACCTATCTTGCACCTATATTAACACTATCTCAAGATAGATCGAAAGAATGACACACATCACCTAGGACTACGATCAGGTGTGCCCAAAATGATTTCCATGCCCGTGATACATTTAGTGCAAACAGTGCACCTATCTTGCACCAAAAACTATCACCAAACGGATCGAAATGAGCTTCTGCTTGAACCACATCGCCTAGGAGTACAATCATGTGCATCCAAAATGATTTCTGAGCCTGTGGTACGTTCGGCGCAAACCGTGCACCTACCTTGCATCAAGATTAATAGTATCTCCAAATGGCCTAAAACGAGTTTCCACTCGACCAACATCACGTAGGAGTACAATCAGTTGCACCCAACATGATTTCTAAGCCTATGGTATGTTCGGCGCAAACGGTGCACCTATCAAACGTTGAGGTTAACACTATCACCAAACAGACTCAAATGAGCTTCCACTTTACCTACGACACCTAGGAGTACCATTGGGTGTGCCCAAAGCGATTTTAGAGCCCATGGTACATTTGGTGTAAACCTTGCATCTATCTTGCCACAAGATTAATACTATCTCCAAACAGACCGAAACAAGATTCCACTTGACCAATGTTACCTAGAAGTACCATCGGGTGTGCCCAAAATGATTTTCATACCCGTGGTACAATCAGCGCTAACCGTGCACCTATCTTGTGCCTAGATTAACACTATCTCCAAATAGACCGAAACGAGCTTCCAGTGGACACACATCACCTAGGTGTATCATCAGTTATGCCCAAAATGATTTCCATAATCGTGGTACATTCGATGCAAACCATGCACCTTTCTTGCACTGAGATTAAAACTATCTCCCAACGCATCAAAATGAGCTTCCACTTGACCTACGTCACCTAGGAGTACGGTGTGCCCAAAGCGATTTCAAAGCCTATGATACATTTGGCGCAAATCATGCACCTATCTTACATCGAGACTAGTACTATCTCCAAACGGATTGAAATGAGCTTCCAGTTGACCAACATCACCTAGAAGTACCATCGGGTGTGCTTGAAAAGATTTCCATGCCCATGGTACTCTTGGCACATACCATGCACCTATCTTGCGCCTTGATTAACACTATCTCTAAATGGACCGAAACGAGCTTTCACTTGACACACGTCACCAAGGAGTACCATCAACTATGCCCAAAATGATTTCTATGCCCATGGTACATTCGGTGCAAACAGTGCACCAATCTTGCGCTGAGACTAACACTATCTCCGAACAGACCGGAACGAGCTTCCACTTGACCCACATCACCTAGGAATACCATCGGGTGCACAAAAAAGCGATTTTAGAACCTATGGTACATTTGTCGTAATCTCTACACATATCTTGCCTCGAGATTAATACTATCTCCAAACGGACCGAAATGAGCTTCCACTAGATCAACGTCACCTAGAAGTACCATCTGGTGTGCCAAAAATAATTTTCATGCCCGTGGTGCATTCGGTGCAAACCGTGCACCTATCTTGTAACGAGATTAGTACTGTCACCAAATGGACTGAAATGGGCTTTCACTTGACCAACGTCACCTAGAACTACCATCGGGTGTGCCTGAAATGATTTCCATGCCTGTGGTACATTTGTCGCAAACCGTGCAACTATCTTGCGCCGAGATTAAAACTAACTCCAAGTGGATCAAAATGAGCTTCCACTTGGCACACGTCACCTAGGGGTACCATCGGATGTGCCCAAAATGATTTCGATACCCATGGTACATTCAGTGCAAACAATGCACCTATCTTGCGCTGAGATTAATACTATCTCTAAATGGACCGAAACGAGTTTCCACTTGACCCACGTCAACTAGGACTACCATCGGGTGTGCCAAAAGCGATTTTAGAGCCTATGGTACATTTGTCGCAATGCCTACACATATCTTGCCTTGAGATTATTACTATCTCCAAACAAACCAAAATGAGCTTCCACTTAACCAAAGTCACCTAGAAGTACCATTGGGTGTGCCCAAAATGATTTTCATGCCCATGGTCCATTCGGTGCAAACCGTGCACCTATCCTGCATCGAGATTAGTACTATCTCCAAATGGACTAAAATGAGGTTCCACTTGACCAATGTCACCTAGACTAACATCGGGTGTGCTTGAGAAGACTTCCACGCCCATGGTACATTCGGCGCAAACGGTGCACCTATCTTGCGCCTAGATCAACACTATCTCCGAATGGATCGAAACGAGCTTCCACTTGACACACATCACCTAGGAGTACCATCGGGTGTGCTCATCATGATTTCCATGCCCATGGTACATTTAGCGCAAATAGTGCACCTATCTTGTGCTGAGATTAATACTATCTCCAAACAGACCAAAACGAGCTTTCACTTGACCCACGTCACCTAGGAGTACCATCGGGTGTGCCCAAATTTTTTTCCATGCCAGTCATGCATTCAACGTAAATAGTGCACCTATCTTGCCTTGAGATTGACACTATCTCCATACAGACCTAAACGAGCTTCCACTTGACCCACGTCACGTAAGAGTACCATCAGGTGTGCCCAAAATGATTTCCATGTCCGTGGTACATTCAGCACAAACCATGCACCTATCTTGCGCCTAGATTAATTCTATCTCAAAACTGGCCGAAGAATGAGACACATCACCTAGGAGTACAACCGGGTGTGCCCAAAATGATATCCATGCCCATGGTACATTTGGCGCAAACCGTGCACCTATCTAGCACTGAAATTAAACTATCTCCAAAACGGACTGAAATGAGCTTCCACTTGACCCAAGTCACCTAGGAGTACCGTCAGGAGTGCCCAAAATGATTTCCATGCCCGTGGTACATTCATCGCAAACCGTGCACCTATCTTGCGCCAAGATTAAAACTATCTCCAAACGGATTGAAATGAACTTCCGCTTGATCCACGTTGCCTAGGAATACAATCACATGTGTCCAAAATGATTCATGTGCCTGTGGTACATTCGGTGCAAACTGTGCACCTATCTTGCGTCAAGATTGACAGTGTCTTGAAATGGCCCAAAACGAGTTTCCACTCATCCCACGTCCCAAAGGAGTACCATCGGTTGCGCCCAAAATGATTTCTAAGCCTATGGTCCGTTCGGTGCAAACAGTGCACCTATTGTGCATCGAGATTAACACTATCTACAAACAGACTCAAACGAGCTTTCACTTGACCTACGACACCTAGGAGTACCATCGGGTGTGCCCAAAGCGATTTTAGAGCCCATGGTACATTTGGCATAAACCCTGCACCTATCTTGCCTCGAGATTAATACTATGTCCAAACGGACCGAAACGAGATTCCACTTGACCAACATCACCTAGAAGCACCATCGGGTGTGCCCAAAATGATTTCAATGTCTGTGGTACATTCGGCGCTAACCATGCACCTATCTTGCGCCTAGATTAACACTATCTCCAAACAGACTAAACGAGCTTCCACTAGACACACGTCACATAGGTGTACTATCGGTAATGCCCAAAATGATTTCCATGCCCATGTTACATTCAACACAAACCGTGCACCTTTCTTGTGCTGAGATTAAAACCATCTCGAAATGGATCGAACTGAGCTTCCACTTGACCTACGTCACCAAGGAGTACCCTCGGGTGTGCCCAAAGCGATTTTAGAGCCTATGATACATTTGGCGAAAACTATGCACCTATCTTGCGTCGAGATTAACACTCTCTCCAAACAGACTCAAACGAGCTTCCACTTGACCTACAACACCTAGGAGTACCATCGGTGTGCCAAAGCAATTTTAGAGCCTATGGTACATTTGGCGTAAACCCTACACCTATCTTGCCTCGAGATTAATACTATCTCCAAACAGACCGAAACGAGCTTCTATTTGACCAACATCACCTAGAAGTACCATCAGGTGTGCCCAAAATGATTTCCATGGCCATGGAACATTCGACACAAAGCGTGCACCTATCTCGTGCCTAGATTAACACTATCTCCAAATGGACCGAAATGAGTTTTTGCATGACACATGTCGCCTAGGAGTACTATTGGATGTGCCCAAAATGATTTCCATGACCGTGGTAAATTCGATGCAAACCATGCACTTATCTAGCGCTGAGATTAACACCATCTCCAAACGGACCAAAACGAGCTTCCACTTGACCCACGTCACCTAGGAGTACTATTGGGTGTGCCCAAAATGATTTCCATGCCCGTGATACATTCGGCACAAACCATGCACCTATCTTGCACCTAGATTGACACTATATCCAAATAGACCAAAATGAGCTTCCACTTGATACACGTCACCTAGGAGTTCTATCGTGTGTCCAAAATGTTTTCCAGGCTAGCGCTACATTCGGTGAAAACCGTGCACCTATCCAGTGCTGAGATTAACACTATCTCTGAATAGACCAAAACAAGCTTCCACTTGACCCACGTCACGTAGGAGTGCCATTTGGTGTGCCCAAAATGATTTCCATGCTTGTGGTACACTCATCGCAAACCATGCAACTATCTTGCGCCGAGATTAAAACTATCTCCAAATGGATTGAAATGAGCTTCCACTTGATCCACGTCGCCTAGGGGTACAATCACGTGTGTCCAAAATGATTACTGAGCCTCTGCTACGATTGGCGCAAACCATGCACCTATCTTGCCCTAAGATTAACACTATCTCCAAATAGACCTAAACGAGCTTCCGCTTGACCCACATCACGTAGGAGTACCATTGGGTGTGCCCAAAATGATTTCCATGCCCATGGTACATTTGGCGCAAACCGTGCACCTTTCTTGCGCCTAGATTAACACTATCTCAAATTGATCGAAAGAATGACACACGTCACCTAGGAGTACCATCAGGTATGCCCAGAATGATTTCTAGGTCTGTGGTACATACGGCGCAAACCGTACACCTATCACTGAGATTAACACTATCTCCAAATGGACCGAAACGAGCTTCCACTTGAACCACATCACCTAGGAGTAGAGTACTGTTGGGTGTGCCCCAAATGATTTCTAGGCCCGTGGTACATTTGGCGTAAACAGTGCACCTATCTTCTGTTGAGATTAACATTATCCCCAATCGGACTGAAACGAGCTTCCACTTGACCCACGTCACCTAGGAGTACTATCGGGTGTGCCCAAAATGATTTCCATGCCTGTGGTACATTCAGCCCAAATAGTGCACCTATCTTACGCTGAGATTAACACTGTCCCCAAATAGACTAAAATGAGCTTCCACTTGACCCACGTCACCTAGGAGTACCGTCGGGTGTGCCCAAAATGATTTCCATGCCCGTGGTACATTCAGCGCAAACCGTGCACCATTCTTGCGTTGACATAAAAACAATCTCCATACAGATCGAAATGAGCTTCTACTTGACCTATGTCACCTAGGAGTACCCTCGGGTGTGCCCAAAGCGATTTTAGAGCCTACGATACATTCGGCGCAAATTGTGCACCTCTTTTACATCGAGGTTAGTACTATCTCCAAACGGAACGAAATAAGCTTCCACTTTACCAATGTCACTTAGAACTACCATCGGGTGTGCTGAAAATGATTTCCATGCATGTGGTACATTCAGCGCAAACAATGCACCTATCTTGCGCTGAGATTAACACTATCTCCAAACGGACAGAAACGAGCTTCCACTTGACCCCCACCATGTAGGAGTACTATCAGGTGTGTCCAAAATGATTTCCGTACCCATGGTACATTCGGCGCAAACAGTGCACCTATCTTGCGCTAAGATTAAGACTATCTCCAAATGGACTAATACGAGCTTCCACTTGACACACATCACGTAGGAATACCATCAGGTGTACCCAAAATGATTTTCATGCCCATGGTACATTCGGTGCAAACAGTGCTCCTATCTTGCGCCTAGATCTCAAATCTAACCGAAAGAATAACACATGTCACCTAGGAGTGCCATTAGGTGTGCCCAAAATGATTTCCATATGCATGGTACATTTGTCACAAATCGTGCACCTATCTTGCACTGAGATTAAAACTACCTCTAAATGGATCGAAATGTGCTTCCACTTGATCCACGTCGCCAAGGAGTATAATCATGTGCGTCTAAAATGATTTTTGAGCCTATGGTACGCTCGGCGCAAACCGTGCACCTATCCTGCGTCAAGATTAACAATATCTCCAAACAAACCGAAACGAGCTTCCACTTGACAAATGTCACCTAGGTGTACCATTGGGTATGCCCAAAATGTTCTATGCCCATGGTACATTCGACGCAAACAGTGCATCAATCTTCCGCTAAGATTAACACTATCTCCAAACGGACCAAAGCGAGCTTCCACTTGACCCACCACACCTAGGAGTACCATCGGGTGTGCCCAAAATAATTTCCATGCCTATGGTGTATTCTGCCCAAATGGTGCACCTATCTTTGCCAGAGTCACCTAGGAGTACCATCGGGTGTGCCCAAAATGACTTCCATGCCTGTGGTTCATTCGGCGCAAACCATGCACTTTTCTTGCGCGTAGATTAACACTATCTCAAACTGATCGAAAGAATGACACACGTCACCTAGGAGTACCATCAAGTGTGCCCAAAATGATTTCTAGGCCCATGTTACATACGGCGCAAACAGTGCACCTATCTGCGCTGAGATTAATACTATCTCCAAACAGACCAAAATGAATGACAAAATTATTTCCATGCCCATGGTACATTCGACGCAAACCATGCACCTATCTAGTGCTAAGATTAACACTATCTCCAAATGGACAGAAACGAATGACACACGTCATGTAGGAGTACCATTCTGTGTGTCCAAAATTATTTCCATGCCCGTGGTACATTTGGCGCAAACTGTGCACTATCTAGTGCTGAGAGTAACAATATCTCCCAAAACAGACCGAAACGAGCTTCCACTTGACCCACATCACAAAGGAGTACCGTCGGGTGTGCCCAAAATGATCTCCATGCCCGTGGTACATTTGGAACAAACCATGCACCTTTCTTGTGCAGAGATTAAAACAATCTCCAAACGGATCGAAACAAGCTTCTACTTGACCTACGTCACCTACGAGTACTCTTAGGTGTGCCCAAAGCGATTTCAGGGTCTATGATACATTTGGTGCAAACTATGCACCTATTTTGCATTGAGATTAGTACTACCACCAAACGGAACGAAACGAGCTTCCACTTGACAACGTCACTTAGAACTACTATTGGGTGTGCTGAAAAAGATTTCCATGTCCGTGATACATTCAACGCAAACCGTGTACCCATCTTGAGCCTAGATTAACACTACCTCCAAATGGACCGAAACGAGCTTCCACTTCACACACGTCACCAAGGAGTACCATCAGGTGTTCCCAAAATGATTTACATGCCTATGGTACATTCAGCGCAAACCGTGCACCTATCTTGCGCACAGATTAACACAATCTCCAAACAGACCGAAACGAGCTTCCACTTGACCCACATCACCTAGGAGTACCACCGGGTGTGCCCAAAATGATTTCCATGCTCATGGTGTATTCAGCGCAAACCATGCACCTATTATGCCCCAAGATTAACACATCTCTGAACAGACCTGAATAAGCTTCCGCTTGACCCACATCACGTAGGAGTACCATCGGGTGTGCCCAAAATGATTTCCATGTCTATGGTATATTCGGTGCAAACCGTGCGCCTATCTTGTGTCGAGATTAACACTATCTTCAAATGGACCGAAATGAGTTTTGACTTGACCCACATCACGTAGGACTACCATCGGTTGCACCCAAAATAATTTTCGAGCCTATGGTACGTTCAGCATAAACTATGCACCTACCTTGCGTCGAGATTAATACTATCTCTAAACAGACTCAATCGAGCTTCCACTTGACCTACGACACCTAGGAGTACCATCGGATGTGCCCAAAGCAATTTCAGAGCCTATGATACATTTGGCGTCTTGCCTTGAGATTAATAATATCTCCAAATGGACCGAAACAAGCTTTCACTTGACCAACGTCACATAGAAGTACCAACATGTGTGCCCAAAATGATTTCAATGGCCGCGGTGCTTTCGGCACATGCGTGCACCTATCTTGCGCCAAGATTAACACTATCTCCAAACGGACCGAAACGAGTTTCCACATAATACATGTCGCTTAGAAGTACTATTGGTTGTGCCCAAAATGATTTCCAAGCCCATGGTACATTTGGTGCAAACCGTTCACTTATCCAGCTCTGAGATTAACACCATCACCAAACGGACCGAAATGAGCTTCCACTTGACCCACATCACCTAGGAGTATCGTCAGGTGTGCCCAAAATGATATCCATGCCCTTGGTACATTCGGGGCAAATCGTGCACCTTTCTTGTGTAGAGATTAAAACAATCTCCAAATGGATCGAAATGAGCTTCTACTTGACCTACATCACCTAGGAGTACCCTCGGGTGTGCCCAAAGTGATTCCAGAGCCTATGATACATTTGGTGCAAACTGTGCACCTATTTTGCGTTGAGATTAGTACTACCACCAAACAGAACGAAACGGGCTTCCACTTCACAATGTCACTTAGAACTACCATCGGGTGTGCTGAAAAAGATTTCCATGCCCGTGATACATTCGACGCAAACCGTGCACCCATCTTCCGCCTAGATTAACACAATCTCCAAACGGACCGAAACGAGCTTCCACTTGACCCACATCACCTAGGAGTACCACCGGGTGTGCCCAAAATGATTTCCATGCCCATGGTGTATTCGGCGCAAACCATGCACCTATTATGCCCCAAGATTAACACTATCTCCAAACAGACCTGAATGAGCTTCCGCTTGACCCACATCACGTAAGAGTACCATCGGGTGTGCCCAAAATAATTTCCATGCCCATGGTGTATTCAACGCAAACCGCGCGCCTATCTTGTGTCGAGATTAACACTATCTCCAAATGGACTGAAATGAGTTTTGACTTGGCCCACATCATGTAGGACTACCATCAGTTGCACCCAAAATGATTTTTGAGCTTATGGTACGTTCGGTGTAAAGTATGCATCTACCTTGCGTCGAGATTAATATTGTCTCTAAACAGACTCAATTGAGCTTCCACTTGACCTACAACACCTAGGAGTACCATTGGGAGTGCCCAAAGTGATTTTAGAGCCTAAGGTATGTTTGGCATAAACCCTGCACCTATCTTGCCTTGAGATTAATACTATCTCTAAACGGACCGAAACGAGCTTTCACTTGACCAATGTCACATAGAAGTACCATCGCGTGTGCCCAAAATGATTTCAATCGTCATGGTACATTCGGCACAAAGCGTGCACCTATCTTGTGCCAAGATTAACACTATCTCTAACGGACCGAAATGAGTTTCCACATGATACATGTCGCTTAGAAGTACTATCGGTTATGCCCAAAATGATTTCCATGCCCATGGTACATTCGGTGCAAACTGTTCACTTATCTAGCGCTGAGATTAACACCATCTCCAACTGGAATGAAACGAGCTTCCACTTGACCCACATCACCCAGGAGTACCACCGGGTGTGCCAAAATGATTTACATGCCCATGGTGTATTCAACACAAACCATGCACCTATTATGCCCCAAGATTAACACTATCTCCAAACAGACATGAACGAGCTTCTGCTTGACCCACATCACGTAGGAATACCATCGGGTATGCCCGAAATGATTTCCATGCCCATGGTACATTTGGCGCAAACCGTGCACCAATCTTGCACCTAGATTAACACTATCTCAAAACTGACCGAAAGAATGACACTTGTCACCTAGGAGTATCACCAGGTGTGCCCAAAATGGTTTCCATGCCCATAGTACATTCGTCGCAAACCATGCACCTATCTTGCGCCAAGATTAAAACTATCTCCAAACGGGTCGAAATGAGCTTCTGCTTGATCCACGTCGCCTAGGAGTATAATCACGTGTGTCCAAAATGATTTCTGAGTCCGCAGAATGCTCAACATAAACAGTGCACCGATCTTGCGTCAAGATTAATAGTATCTCCAAATGGCCCAAAACGAGTTTCCACTCGACCCATATCACGTAGGAGTGCCATTTCGTGTGCCCAAAATGATTTCCATGCTCAGCATACATTCATCGCAAACCATGCACCTATCTTGCGCCAAGATTAAAACTATCTCCAAACGTATCGAAATGATCTTCCACTTGATCCGCGTCACCTAGGAGTACAATCACGTGCGTCTAAAATGATTTATTAGCCTGTGGTACGTTTGGCGCAATCTATGCACCTATCTTGCATCATGATTAACACTATCTCCAAATAGACTCAAATGAGATTCCACTTGACTACGACACCAAGGAGTACCATCGGGTGTGCCTAAAGCGATTTTAGAACCTATGGTACATTTGGTGTAAACCCAGCACCTATCTTGCCTCGAGATTAATTATATCTCCAAACGGACCGAAATGAGATTCCACCTCACCAATGTCACCTAGAGGTACCATCAGGAGTGCCCAAAATGATTTCCATGTTCGTGGTACATTCATCGCTAACTGTGCACCTATCTTGCGCTGAGATTAAAACTATCTCCAAATAGATCAAAACGAGCTTCTACTTGACACATGTCCCCTATGTGTACCATCCGGTGTGCCCATAATGATTTCCATGCCCATGGTACATTCGGTGCAAATCGTGCACCTTTCTTGCGCTGAGTTAAAACTATCTCCAAACGGATCGAAACAAGCTTCCACTTGACCTATGTCACCTAGGAGTACCCTCGGGTGTGCCCAAAGCGATTTCAGAGCCTATGATACATTTAGTGCAAACCATGCACCAATCTTGCATAGATAATAGTACTATCTCTAGACGGACCAAAACGAGCATCCACTTGACCAAGGTCATTTAGAACTAATATTGGGTGTGCTGAAAAGATTTCTATGCCCGTGGTACATTCGGCGCAAACCGTACACCCATCTTGCTCCTAGATTAACACTATCTGCAAATGAACTAAAATGAGCTTCCACTTGACACACGTCACGAAGGAGTACCATCGGGTGTGCCCAAAATGATTTCCATGCCTGTGGTACATTCACCGCAATCTGTGCACCTATCTTGTGCGCATATTAACACAATCTCCAAATGGACTAAAATGAGCTTCCACTTGACCCACGTCACCAAGGAGTACCACCGAGTGTGCCCAAATTGATTTCCATGCCCATGGTGTATTCGGCGCAAACCCTGCACATATGATGCCCCAAGATTAACACTATCACCAAACAGACCTAAACGAGCTTCCACTTGACCCACATCACGTAGGAGTACCATCGGGTGTGCCCAAAATGATTTCCATACCCATGGTACATTCAGTGCAAACCGTGCACCTATCTTGCGCCTAGATTAACACTATCTCAAAACTGACTGAAAGAATAACACTCGTCACATAGGACTACCATCAAGTGTGCCCAAAATGATTTCCATGCCCATGTACACTCGTCACAAAACGTGTCACCTATCCTGTGCTGAGATTAAAACTATTTCCAAACAGGTCAAAATGAGCTTCCGCTTGATCCACGTCGCGTAGAAGTATAATCACATGCGTCCAAAACGATTTCTGAGCCCACGGTACACTCGGCACAAACCATGCACCGATCTTGCGTCAAGATTAACAGTATCTCCAAATGGCCCAAAACGAGTTTCCACTCGACCCACATCACGTAGGAGTGCCATTTGCTGTGCCCAAAATGATTTCCTTGGCCGTTGTACATTCGTTGCAAACCGTGCACCTATCTTGCGCCGAGATTAAAACTATCTCCAAACGGATCGAAATGAGCTTCGACTTGATCCACGTTGCCTAGGAGTACAATCACGTGTGTCTTAAATGATTTCTCAGCGTGTGGTACGTTCGGCGCAATCCATACACCTATCTTGCGTCAAGACTAACACTATCTCCAAACACACTCAAATGAGCTTCTACTTGACTATGACACCTAGCAGTACCATTGGGTGTGCCCAAAGCGATTTTAGAGCCTTTCGTAGATTTGGCGTAAACCCTGCACCTATCTTGCCTCGAGATTAATACTATCTCCAAACAGACCAAAATGAGATTCCACTTGACCAACGTCACATAGAAGTACCATCGGGTGTGCCAAAAATGATTTCCATGCCCGTGGCAAATTCGTCACTAACCGTGCACCTATCTTACGCTGAGACTAAAACTATCTCCAAATAGATTGAAACGAGATTCCACTTGACACACGTCCCTTAGGTGTACCATCGGGTGTGCCCATAATGATTTCCATGCTCGTGGTACATTCGGCGCAAATCGTGCACCTTTCTTGCGCTGAGTTTAAAACTATCTCCAAATGGATTGAAACGAGCTTCCACTTGACCTATGTCACCTAGGAGTATCCTCGGGTGTGCCCAAAGCGACTTCAGAGCCTATGATGCATTCGGCGCAAACCATGCACCTATCTTGCATAGATATTAGTACTATCTCCAAACGGACCGAAATGAGCTTCCACTTGGCCAAGATCACTTAGATCAACCATCGGGTATGAGAAAAATATTTCCTTGCCCATGGTACATTCGGTGTAAACCGTGGACCTATCTTCCGCTGAGATTAACACTATCTCTATATGGACCGAAATGAGCTTCCACTTGACAAACGTCACCTAGGAGTACCATCGAGTGTGCAGAAAACGATTTACATGCCTGTGGTACATTCTGCGCAGATTGTGCACCTATCTTCTGCTGAGATTAACACTATCTCCAAACGAACCGAAACAAGCTTGCACTTCACCCACGTCACCTAGTAGTACCACCAGGTGTGTCCAAAATGATTTCCATGCCTATGGTGTATTTGGCCCAAACCGTGCACCTATCTTATGCCGAGATTAACACTATCACCAAACAGATCTAAACAAGATTCCACTTGACCCATGTCACGTAGGAGTACGATCGGGTGTGACCAAAATGATTTCCATGCCCGTGGTACATTTGGCGCAAACCGTGCACCTATCTTGCACCTAAATTAACACCATCTCCAAATGGACCAAAACAAAAGACATTTGTCACGTAGGAGTACCATTCTATGTGCCTAAAATGATTTTAGTACCCATGATACATTCAGCGCAAACCATGCACCTATCTAGTGCTGAGATTAACACTATCTCCAAATGGACCGAAATGAGCTTCCACTTGACCTAGTCATAGAGGAGTACCATCGGGTGTGCCCAAAATGATTTCCACGCCCATGGTACACTCGCCACAAACCGTGCACCTATCTTGCTCTGAGATTAAAACTATCTCCAAACGTATCGAAATGAGCTTCCACTTGATCCACGTCGCCTAGGAGTACAATCACGTGCATCCAAAATGATTTCTGAGCCTGTGGCACGTTCGGCGCAAACTGTGCACCTATCTTGCACCTAGATTAACACCATCTCCAAATGTACTAAATTAAATGACACACGTCACGTAGGAGTACCATTCAGTGTGGCCAAAATGATTTTCGTGCCCATGGAACATTCGGCGCAAACTATGCACCTATCTAGTGCCGAGATTAACACTATCTCCAAATGGATCGAACCGAGTTTCCACTTAACCCACGTCACGTAGGAGTACCATCATGTGTGCCTAAAATGATTTTCCATGCCCGTTGTACATTCGCCACAAACCGTGCACCAATCTTGCGCCGAGATTAAAACTGTCTCCAAATGTATCGAAAGGAGCTTCCACTTGATCCACGTTGCCAAGGAGTACAATCACGTGCGTCCAAAATGATTTCTCAGCCTGTGGTAACTTCGGCACAAACAGTGCACCTATCTTCCGCTGAGATTAACACTATCTCCAAACGGACCGAATCGAGCTTCCACTTGACCCACGTCACCTAGGAGTACCATCGGGTTTGCCCAAAATGATTTCCATTCCTGTGGTGTATTCGGCATAAACTGTGCACCTATCTTACGCCAAGATTAACACTATCTCCAAATAGACCAAAATAAGATTCCACTTGACCCGCATCACCTAGGAGTACCATCGAGTGTTGCTAAAATCATTTCCATGCCCGTGGTACATTTGGCGCAAACCGTACACCTATCTTGCACCTAGATTAACAATATCTCTAAATGGACTAAAATGAATGACACACATCACGTAGTAGTACCATTCTGTGTGCCCGAATTGATTTCTATGCCCAGGGTACATTTGGCGCAAACCGTGCACCAATCTAGGGCTGAGATGAACACTATGTTCAAATGGACCAAAATGAGCTACCACTTGAACCACGTCACGTAGGAGTACCATCAGGTGTGCCCAACATGATTTCCATGCCCATGGTACACTCGCCGCAAATCATGTACCTATCTTGCATCGAGATTAAAACTATATCCAAATGGATTGAAATGAGCTTCCACTTGATCCACGATGCCTAGAGGTACAATCACGTGTGTCCAAAATTATTTTTGAGCCTGTGGTACGTTTGGCACAAACCATGCACCTCTCTTGCATCAACATTAACCGTAGGAGTACCATCAGGTGTACCCAAAATAGTTTCCATGCCCATGGTACGATCAGCGCAAACCATGGACCTATCATGCGTCAAGATTAACACTATTAGAAAACGGACCAAAATGAGCATCCATTTCACTCACGTGACCTAGGAGTTCCATCGGGTGCGCCCAAAATGATTTCCATGCCCATGGTACAATCGGTGGAAACCGTGCGCCTATCTTGCATTGAGTTTAACACTATCTCTAAATGGACCGAAATGAGTTTTTGACTTGACTCACGTCACATAGGACTACCTTCGGTTGCACCCAAAATGATTTGCTAGCCTATGGTGTGTTCGGCACAAACCGTGCACGTATCTTGTGTCGAGACTAATACTATCTCGAAAAAGACTCAAACGAGGTTCTACTTGATTTACGACACCTAGGAGTACCTTTAGGTGTGCCCAAAGTGATTTTAGAGCCTATTGCACATTTGGCGTAAACCCTGCACTTATCTTGCCTCGAGATTAATGCTGTCTCCAAACGGACCGAAACGAGCTTCCACCTGACACATGTCACCTAGTTGTACCATCGGGTGCACCTATCTTGACCCAAGAGTAACACTATCTCTGAACATACCTAAACGAGCTTCCGCTTGACCCACATCACATACGAGTACGATCGGGTGTGCCCAAAATGATTTCCATGCCCATGGTATATTCGGCACAAACCATGCACCTATCTTGCGCCATGATTAATACTATCTCAAAACTGACTAAAAGAATGACCTACGTCACCTAGGAGTACCATTGGATGTGCCCAAAATAATTTCCATACCCTTGGTGTATTTGGCACAAAACGTGCACCTGTCTTGCGCCGAGATTAACATTATCTCTAAATAGACCTAAACGAGTTTCTACTTGACCCAAGTCACATAGGACTACCATCGAGTGTGCCCAAAATGATTTCAATGCCTGTGGTACATTCAGTGCAAACCGTGCACATATCTTACGCTTAGATTAACACTATCTCCAAATAGACCGAAACAAATGACACACATCACATAGGACTACCATTGGGTGTGCCCAAAATGATTTCCATGCTCGTGGTACATTCGGCACAAACCGTGCACCTATCTAGTGCTAAGATTAACACTATGTCTGAATGGATCGAAACGATCTTCCACTTGACCCATGTCACGTAGGAGTACCATCAGGTGTGCCAAAAATGATTTCCATACTCGTGGTACATTCGTCGCAAACCGTGCACCTATCTTGCGTTGAGATTAAAACTATCTCCAAATAGATCAAAATGTGCTTTAGCTTGATCCACGTCACCTAGGAGTATAATCACGTGTGTCCAAAATGATTTATGAGCCTGTGGTACGCTCAGCACAAACTGTACACCTATCTTGTGTCAAAATTAATAGTATCTCTAAATGGCTCAAAATGAGTTTCCACATGACCCACATCACGTAGGAGTACCATTTGGTGTGCCAAAAATGATTTCCGTGCCTATGGTACATTCGGCACAAACTGTGCACCTATCTAGTGCTGAGATTAACACTCTCCAAATGGATCATAACATGTTTCCATTTGACCCACGTCATGTAGGAGTACCATCAGGTGTGCCCAAAATGATTTTTTTCCATGCCCATGGTACATTTGCCGCAAACCGTGCACCTATCCTGCACCGAGATTGAAACTATCTCCAAATGGATCGAAATGAGCTTCCACTTGATCCACGTCGCCTAGGAGTAGAATCACATGCGTCCAAAATGATTTCTCAGCCTGTGGTACGTTCGGTGCAAACAGTGCACCTATCTTCCGCTGAGATTAACACTATCTCCAAACGGACCGAAACGAGCTTTCACTTGACCCACATCACCTAGGAGTACCATCGAGTATGCCCAAAATGATTTCCACACCTCTGGTATATTCGGCCTAAACCGTGCACCTATCTTGCGCCGAGATTAACACTATCTCCAAACAGACCACTTGACCCACGTCACCTAGGAGTACAATCGGGTGTGCCCAAAATAATTTTCATGCTCGTGGTACATTTGGTGGAAACCATGCACCTATCTTGCACCTAGATTAACAATTTCTCTAAATAGATTGAAACGAATGACACACATCATGTAGGAGTACCATTCTGTGTGCCCAAAATGATTTCCATGCCTATGGTATATTCGGCGCAAACCGTGCACCTACCTAGTGTTGAGATTAACACTCTCTCAAAATGGACCAAAACGAGCTTCCACTTCACCCACGTCACATAGGAGTATCATTGGGTGTGCCCAAAATGGTTTCCATGCCTGTGGTACACTCACCACAAACCTTGAATCTATCTTGTGTCGAGAATAAAACTATCTCCAAATAGATCAAAATGAGCTTCCACTTGATCCACATCGCCTAGGGGTACAATCTCATGCGTCCAAAATGATATCTGAGCCCTGTGGTACGTTTGGTGCAAACCGTGCACCTATCTTGCGTCAACATTAATAGTATCTCCAAATGGCCCGAAACGAGTTTTCACTCAACCCACATCACGTAGGAGTACCATTGGGTGTGCCCAAAATGATTTCCATGCCCATGGTACAATCAGCGCAAACCGTGCATCTATCATGCGTTGAGATTAACACTACTAGCAAATAGACCAAAATGAGCTTCCATTTCACCCACGTGACCTAGGAGTTCTAGCGGGTGTGCCCAAAATTATTTCCATGCCCATGGTACATTCGGTGCAAACCGTGCGCCTATCTTGCATTGAGATTAACACTATCTCCAAATAGACCGAAATGAGTTTTGACTTGAACCATGTCACGTAGGACTACCATCGGTTGCACCCAAAATGAGTTCCGAGTCTATGGTATGTTTGGCGCAAAGTGTGCACCTATATTGCGTCGAGGTTAATACTATCTCCAAAAGGACTCAAATGACCTTCCACTTAAGCTAGGACACCTAGGAGTACCATCAGGTGTGCGCAAAGTAATTTCAGAGCCTATGGTACATTTGGCGTAAACCCTACACTTATCTTGCCTCGAGATTAATGTTGTCTCCAAACAGACCGAGAGCTTCCACTTGACACATGTCACCTAGGTGTACCATCGGGTGCGCCCAAAATGATTTCCATGCCCGTGGCACATTCAGCGCAAGCCCTGCACCTTTCTTGTGCTGAGATTAAAACTATCTCCAAACAGATCAAAACAAGCTTCCACTTGACCTACGTCACCTAGGAGTACCCTCAGGTGTGCCCAAAGCGATTTCAGAGCCAATGATACATTCAGCGCAAACCATATACCTATTTTGCGTCGATATTAGTATAATCTCCAAATGGACTGAAACGAGCTTCCACTTGACCAACGTCACTTAGAACTACCATCGGGTGTGCTAAAAAGATTTCCATGCCCGTGGTACTTTCGACGCAATGTGCACCTATCTTGCACCTAGATTAACACTATCTCTAATTGAACCGAAACGAGCTTCCACTTGACACACATCACCTAGTGAAAGCCTAAGTTTGGTTTTGGTAATTAATGACACCAAGTTGCTAATGCCATTGTGTTAAGTGAGTTGAGTTTGGCGTAGCAACACATGTTATGAAGGAGAAAGGAGCATGATGGTGATGGCCATAAGATCGCAAGTGCGTGAAGATAAAGATGATGGTGAACATGCACATAGGTGATGGACAAGGAATGAGATGATCAAGACAAAGGTATAATCATAGGATTCTCTTTTGCCAGTCTAAATATGAGTAGAGAAGTGATTGACTGGGTTTAGGATTGATAGTCGACTATCAAGAGGGGCAATCACGGTCATCTCATGAATCAAGTACTACTAGGTCTATATTCTTGAGCATATGCATTTAGGATCTAGTGAGATGCTAACTCCTTGAAAAATATTTGAGAAAATGATAACACACGAGCACAAGATGGTGAACACTTGGTGGTGTTAGCACATTTGCGAAGGCGGTGGAGTTTGAGCGGTAGAGAGGGGTTTGTGTTCGCACATTTGACGCTTTTTGTGGAAGTGAAATGCATATTTTCCACTGCGTTGGAGGCAAAGAAAAGGAGGTGAAAGGAAGTCACTGGGTGACCGGACACGTGACCGAATACTAGACCGGACGCGGTCTTAGCACGACCGGCGCGTCTGGTCAGTGGCAGCAGCTGTGCGCGGTGCGGGGCGCTAGGGTTTGCAACCGGTGCGTCCGGTCCCAAGCGGAACCGGAGCGTCCAGTCACGCACCCAGGAGAGTAGCGCGAAGGGAAGTTTGATCAGATGCGGTGGCACGTCCGGTCACGTGCGACCGGACGTGTCTAGTCAACAAAGTCGCTCTTTGGAACCTCTCTAGACAGCGATCGGACGCTAGCACTGTCATGTCCAGTCATGGCGTGGAGCGCGTCCGGTCACACTTTACCTGAGAGCGTAACGTTTCGTGACTGTTGGAAATCTAATGAGTGAAATTCAAAAAGGGACACATGGCGAGCATTGCGTGAGGTCGTGTTGGTGTGACTGGACGCTGGCCGTGTCCGGTTGAGCAGACCAGCGCGTCCGGTCAACGCGCGTAGAGCGGCATCTCGAGCCTAACGACTCTATTCTTTGGAGATACTTATAAATAGTTACTTGGCCGATTTTGGGAGGTCTCTCTTGACTCTTTGAACACTCAAGACATACTTTGAGCTAGAGAACTTCCCCTCCACTCATCTCCTTGCTTGGTTCATACTCTAGTGAGATTGAGTGAGATTTAAGTGCATTGCTTAGTGATTTGCATCTAGTGGCATTTGATCCTTGTGTTGGCTATGTATTTCTCATTACTGTTGGGTGTTTCCTGACATCCTAGACGGCTTGGAGTAGCAGTGGTGTTGAGCTCATGATTGAAGATTGTTTCGAGCCTCACCAAGTGATTGTGAGGGGTTCTTGAGCCTTCCCCGCGGGAGTTTGTGAATTGGCTACTCTAGTAGAGCTCATGGCTTAGAGGATCCCTATCTTGTGAGTGGATGTGTAGCACCCACTGAGGGTTTGACTCTTGATAGTCAATTAGCTCATGATCCATTAAGTGGGTGCATCGCCACAACAAGGAGTAGCTTGCCGAGAAGCAAGTGAACCTTGGTAAAAAATCTTGTGTCATCTCTTGCCGAGGATTCTATTTGTGATTATGTGTGATTGATTCTTTGGATACATCTCATCTCTACACCGTCGGTATAAGAATCAATTCACTCCTCCTTACATTCTTACATTATATCTTGTCTAGTGTGCTTAGAGTAGTTTGTATCACATAGAAGTAGTTTAGTGACTTAGCTTTGTTGGTGTGAATTAGAGATCATAATCTTGTTCACTAGAATTGTATAGATGGCTTGCTTAGTATAGTTGAGCTAGTGCTAGAATTAGCATCGCCATCTTTTATACTAACAATTGTTCTTTAGTGAAGTTTGTAGAATTTTAAATAGGCTATTCACCCCCCCTCTAGCCATTTGGACCTTTCACCTAGGAGTACCATCGGGTGTGCCCAAAATTATTTCCGTGCCCATGGTGTATTCGCCATAAACTGCGCACCTATCTTGCGCTGAGATTAACACTGTCTCTAAACATACCGAAATGAGCTTTCACTTGACCCACATCTCCTAGGAGTTCCATCGGGTGCACCCAAAATGATTTCCATGCCCATGGTACATTTGGTGCAAACTGTGTGCCTACCTTGTGTTGAAATTAACACTATCTCCAAATGGACAAAAATGAGTTTTGACATGACCCACATCATGTAGGACTACCATCCGTGGTGCCAAAAATGATTTCTTAGCCTATAGCACGTTCGGCACAAACTGTGCACCTATCTTGCGTCGACATTAATACTATCTCCAAACAGACTCAAACGAGCTTCCAATTGACCTATGACACCTAGAAGTAGCATCCGGTGTGCCCAAGGCGATTTCAGAGCCTATGGTACATTTGGCGTAAACCTAGCACCTATCTTGCCTTGAGATTAATACTATCTCCAAACGGACCAAAACAAGCTTCCACATGACCAATGTCACCTGGAAGTACCATCAGGTGCGTCCAAAATAATTTCCATGCCTATGGTACACTCGGCGTAAATTGTGCAGTTATCTTGCGCCTAGATTAACACTATCTCCAAATGGACCGAAACGAGTATCCACTTGACACACATCACCTAGGAGTACTATTGGGTGTGCCCAAAATGATTTCCATGCTCGTGGAACATTAGTTGCAAATCCTGCACCTATCTAGCACTGAGATTAACACCATCTCCAAACGGACCGAAATAAGCTTCCACTTGACCCACATCACCGAGGAGTACCATTGGGTATGCCCAAAATGATTTCCATTCCCGTGGTACATTCATGGCAAACTGTGCACCTATCTTGTGCTGATATTAAAACTACCTCCAAACGGATTGAAATGAGCTTCCATTTGATCCACGTCATCTAGGAGTACAATCACGTGCGTCCAAAATGATTTATGAGCTTGTGGTACGTTCGGCGCAAACCGTGCAACTATCTTGCATCAAGATTAATAGTATCTCCAAATGGACCGAAAAGAGCTTCCACTTGACCAACGTCACGTAGGAGTACCATCGGGTGTGCCCAAAATGATTTCCATGCCCATGGTACATTCGTCGCAAACCGTGCACCTATCTTGCGCCAAGTTTAAAACTATCTTCGAACAGATCGAAATGAGCTTCCACTTGATCCACATTGCCTAGGAGTACAATCATGTGCGTCTAAAATGATATCTGAGCCTGTGGTACATTCGACACAAACTGTGCACCAATCTTGCGTCATGATTAATAGTATCTCTCAGTGGCCCGAAATGACTTCCCACTCGACCCACATCACGTAGTACCATTGGCTGCGCCCAAAATGATTTCCATGCCCCTAGTACATTTGGTGCAAACAATGCACTTATCTTGTGTTGAGATTAACACTATATCCAAATGCACCGAAATGAGTTTTGACTTGACCCACGTCATGTAGGACTACCATCGGTTGCGCCCAAAATTATTTCCAAGCCTATGGTACGTTCGGCGCAAACTGTGCACCTATTATGCGTTGAGTTTAATACTATCTCCAAACAGACTCAAATGAGCTTCGACTTGACACACGTCGCCTAGGATTACTATCGGGTGTGCCCAAAATGATTTTCATGCCCATGGTACATTCGGTGCAAACCAGACACCTATCTAGCGCTAAGATTAACACCATCCCCAAATAGACCGAAACGAGCTTCCACTTGACCCACATCACCTAGGAGTACCGTTGGGTGTGCCCAAAATGATTTCCATGCTTGTGGTACATTCGTCACAAACCATGCACCTATCTTGCGTCGAGATTAAAAAATGGATCAAAATGAGCTTCTGCTTGATCCTCGCTGCCTAGGAGTATAATCACGTGCGTCCAAAATGACTTCTGAGCCTATGGCATGTTCGGCACAAACCCTGCACCTATCTTACGTCAAGATTAACAGTATCTCCAAATGGCTGAAAACGAGCTTCCACTTGACACACGTCTCCTAGGAGTACCATTGGGTGTGTCAAAAATGATTTCCATTCCCATGGTACATTCGGTGTGAACTACACCTATCATGCGTCGAGATTAACACTCTCTCCAAATGGACTGAAACGACCTTCCATTTCACACACGTCAACAAGGAGTTCCATCGGGTGTGCCCAAAACGATTGTCATACCCATGGAACATTTGGCGCAAACTAGGCACCTATCTTGTGCCTAGATTAACACTATCTCAAAATGGATCAAAACGAGCTTCCACTTGACACATGTCACCTAGGAGTACCATCGGGTGTGCTCAAAATGATTTCCATGCCCGTGGTACATTCGGCGTAAACAGTGCACCTATCTGCGCTGAGATTAACACTATTTCCAAATGGACCGAAACGAGCTTTCACCTGACCCACGTCACCTAGGAGTACCATCGGGTGTGCCAAAATGATTTCCATGCCCATGGTACATTCGGCACAAATAGTGAACCTATCTTGCACTGAGATTAAAACTATCTCCAAATGGATCAAAATGAGCTCCCCGCTTGATCCACATCGCCTAGGACTACAATCACGTGCGTCCAAAATGATTTCTGAGCCTGTGGTACATTCGGTGCAAACCGTGCGCCTATCTTGCGTTAAGATTAACAGTATCTCCAAATGGCCCAAAAACAAGTTTCCACTCGACCCACGTCATGCAGGAGTACAATCGGTTGCGCCCAAAATGATTTCTAAGCCTATGGTACATTAGGCGCAAACCGCGCACCTATCATGCGTCACTATCTTCAAATGTTCTGAAACAAGCTTCCATTTCACCCACGTGACCTAGGAGTTCCATCAGGTGCATCCAAAATGATTTCCATGTGCATGGTACATTCGGTGCAAACCGTGCGCCTATCTTGCCTTAAGATTAACTCTATCTCCAAATGGACCGAAATGAGTCTCAACTTGACCCTCGTCATGTATGACTAACATCGGTTGTGCCCAAAATGATTTTTGAGCCTATGGTACGTTCAGCGCAAACTATGCACGATCTTGCAACGAGATTAATACTATCTACAAACAGACTCAAACGACCTTCCACTTGACCTACGACACCTAGGAATATCATCAGGTGTGCCAAAAATGATTTCCATTCCCATGGTACATTCGCCGCGAACTGCACCTATCATGCGTCGAGATTAACACTATCCCAAAATGGACCAAAACAACCTTCCATTTCACCCACGTCCACTAGGAGTTCCATCGGGTGCGCCCAAAATGATTGCCATACCCATGGTACATTAGGCGCAAACCATGCACCGATCTTGCACCTAGATTAACACTATCTCCAAATGGACCGAAACGAGCTTCCACTCGACACATGTCACCTAGGAGTTCCATCAGGTGTGCCCAAAATGATTTCTAGGCCCATGGTACATTCGGCACAAACCGTGCACCTATCTTGCGCCGAGATTAACACTATCTCCAAACAGACCTAAACTAGCTTCCACTTGACCCACGTCATATAGGAGTACCATCGGGTGTGCCCAAAATGATTTCCATGCCCATGGTATATTCAGCGTAAACCGTGCACCTATCTTGTGCCTAGATTGACACTATCTCCAAATGCACCGAAATGAGCGACACAGGTCACCTAGGAGTATCATTGGTTGTGCCCAAAATGATTTCCATGCTCGTGGTACATTCGGCGCAAATCGTGCACCTATCTAGTGCTAAAATCAACACTATCTCCAAATGGACCGAAACGAACTTCCGCTTGACCCACGTCACCTAGGAGTACTATCGGGTGTGCCCAGAATTATTTCCATGCCCAAGGTACATTCGGCACAAATAGTGAACCTATCTTGCGGTGAGATTTAAACTATCTCCAAACAGATCAAAATGAGCTTCCCGCTTGATCCACGTCGCATTGGAGTACATTCACGTGCGTCCAAAATGATTTCTGAGCCCGTGGTACATTCGGCGCAAACCGTGCACCAATCTTACGTTAAGATTAACAATATCTCCAAATGGCCGCAAAACGAGTTTCCACTCGACCCACATCACGTAGGAGTACAATCGGTTGCGCTCAAAATGATTTCTGAGCCAATGGTACGTTCGGCGCAAACCACGCACCTATCATGCATTGAGTTAACACTATCTCCAAATGGACCAAAACAAGCTTCCATTTCACCCACGTGACCTAGGAGTTCAATTGGGTGCATCCAAAATGATTTCCATGTGCATGGTACCTTCAGTGCAAACCGTGCACCTATCTTGCGTTGAGATCAACTCTATCTCCAAATGGAGCGAAATGAGTCTCAACTTGACCCTCATCACGTATGACTACCATCGGTTGCTCCCAAAATTATTTCCGAGCCTATGGTACATTCAACGCAAATTGTGCACCTATCTTGTGTCGAGATTAATACTATCTACAAACAGACTCAAACGGGCTTCCACTTGACCTACGACGCCTAGGAGTACCATTAGGTGTGTGGAAAATGATTGCCATTCTCGTGGCACATTCGTCGTGTACTGCACCTATTGTGCGTTAAGATTAACACTATCTCCAAACAGACCAAAATGACTTTCCATTTCACCCACGTCAACTAGGAGTTCCATCGGGTGCGCCCAAAACAATTGCCATACCCATGGTACATTCGACACAAACTGTGCACCTATCTTGTGCCTAGATTAACACTATCTTCAAATGGACCAAAACAAGCTTCCACTTGACACATGTCACCTAGGAGTATCATCAGGTGTGCTCAAAATGATTTGCTTGCCCGTGGTACATTCGATGCAAACAGTGCACCTATCTGCGCTGACATTGACACTATCTCCAATCGGACCGAAACGAGCTTCCACTTGACCCACGTCACCTAGGAGTACCATCGGGTGTGCCCAAAATGATTTTAGGCCCGTCGTGCATTCGGGGCAAACCGTGCACCGATCGTGCGCTGAGATTAACACTATCTCCAAACAGACCTAAACAAGCTCCCCCTTGACCCACATCATGTTGGAGTACCAACGGCTGTTCCCAAAATGATTTCCATGCCCGTGGTATATTCGGCGCAAACCATGCACCTATCTTGCGTGATGATTAATAGTATCTCCAAATGGCCACAAAACGAGTTTCCACTCGACCCATGTCACGTAGGAGTACAATTGGTTGCGCTCAAAATGATTTCTGAGCCTATCGTACGTTCGGCGCAAACCGCGCACCTATCATGCATCGAGTTAACACTATCTCCAAATGGACCAAAACAAGCTTCCATTTCACCCATGTGACCTAGGAGTTCAATTGGGTGCATCCAAAATGATTTCCATGTGCATGGTACCTTCAGGGCAAACCGTGCACCTATCTTGTGTTGAGATCAACTCTATCTCCAAATGGACCGAAATGAGTCTCAACTTGACCCTCGTCACGTATGACTACCATCGGTTGCTCCCAAAATGATTTCCGAGCCTATGGTACTTTCAGCGCAAATTGTGCACCTATCTTGTGTCGAGATTAATACTATCTACAAACAGACTCAAACGGGCTTCCACTTGACCTACGATGCCTAGGAGTACCATCAGGTGTGTGGAAAATGATTGCCATTCTCGTGGCACATTCGTCGTGAACTGCACCTATCGTGCGTCGAGATTAACACTATCTCCAAACGGACCAAAATGACTTTCCATTTCACCCACGTCAACAAGGAGTTCCATCTGGTGCGCCCAAAACAATTGCCATACCCATGGTTTATTCGACACAAACCGTGCACCTATCTTGTGCCTAGATTAACACTATCTTCAAATGGACCAAAACGAGCTTCCACTTGACAGATGTCACCTAGGAGTACAATCGGGTGTGCTCAAAATGATTTCCATGCCCGTGGTACATTCGACGCAAACAATGCACCTATTTGCGCTGACATTGAGACTATCTCCAATCGGACCGAAATGAGATTCCACTTGACCCACGTCACCTAGGAGTACCATCGGGTGTGCCCAAAATAATTTTATGCCCGTTGTGCATTCGGGGCAAACCGTGCACCGATCATGCGCTGAGATTAACACTATCTCCAAACAGACCTAAACGAGCTCCCCCTTGACCCATGTCATGTCAGAGTACCAACGGCTATTCCCAAAATGATTTCCATACCCGTGGTATATTCGGCGCAAACCATGCACCTATCTTGCGTGAAGATTAATAGTATCTCCAAATGGCCGCAAAACGAGTTTCCACTCGACCCACGTCACATAGGAGTACAATCGGTTGCGCTCAAAATGATTTCTGAGCCTATGGTATGTTCAGCGCAAACCACGCACCTATCATGCATCGAGTTAACACTATCTCCAAATGGACCAAAACAAGCTTCCATTTCACCCACGTGACCTAGGAGTTCAATCAGGTGCATCCAAAATGATTTCCATTTGCATGGTACATTCCCGTGGTCATATAGCGTGAACTAGACCTATCATGCGTCGAGATTAATATTATCTCTGAATGGACCGAAATGACCTTCCATTTCACCCACGTCAACCAGGAGTTCCATCGGGTGCGCCCAAGACGATTGCCATACCCATGGTACATTTAGCGCAAACCATGCACCCATCTGCACTGACATTGACACTATCTCCAAATGGAGTGAAACAAGCTTCCACTTGACCCGCATCACCAAGGAGTACCATCGGGTGTGCCCAAAATGATTTTTAGGCCCATGGTGCATTTGGGGCAAACCGTGCGCCGAGATTAACACTATCTCCAAATAGACCTAAACGAGGTTCCCCTGGACCCACGTCACGTAGGAGTACCATCGGCTGTGCCCAAAATGATTTCCATGCCCGTGGTATATTCGACGCAAACCGTGCACCTATCTTGCGCCTAGATTAACACTATCTCCAAACACACAAACAAATGACACACGTCACCTAGGAGTATCATCGGTCATGCCCAAAAAGATTTCCATGCCCGTAGTACATTCAGCGCAATCCGTGCACCTATCTGGCACTGAGATTAACACTATCTCCAAATAGACCGAAACGAGCTTCCACTTGACCACATCACCTAGGAGTACCATCGGGTGTGCCCAAAATGATTTCCATGCCCATGGTACATTTGGCACAAACAATGAACCTATCTTGCGCGGAGATTAAAACTATCCCCAAACGGATCGAAATGAGCTTCCCGCTTGATCCATGTCGCCTGGGAGTACAATCACGTGTGCCCAAAATGATTTCTGAGCCTGTGGTACATTTGGCACAAACCATGCACCTAACTTATGTTAAGATTAATAGTATCTCCAAATGGCCGCAAAACAAATTTCCACTCGACCCACATCACGTAGGAGTACAATCGGTTGCACCCAAAATGATTTCTGAGCCTATGGTACGTTCAGCGCAAACCGCGCACCTATCATGCGTCGAGATTAACACTATCTCCAAATGGACCGAAACAAGCTTCCATTTTACCCATGTGACCTAGGAGTTCCATCGGGGGCATCCAAAATGATTTCCATGTGCATGGTACATTCGGTGCAAACCGTGTGCCTATCTTGCATTGAGATTAACTCTATCTCCAAATGGACTAAAATGAGAATCAACTTGACCCTCATCACGTACGACTACCATCGGTTGTGCCCAAAATGATTTCCAAGCCTATGATACATTCGGTGCAAATTGTGTACCTATCTTGCGTCAAAATTAATACTATCTACAAACAGATTCAAACGAGCTTCCACTTGACCTACAACACCTAGGAGTATCACCAGGTGTGCCCAAAGCAATTTTAGAGCCTATGGTACATTTGACGTAAACCCTTCACGTATATTGCCATGAGAATTATACTATCCCCAAACGGACCGAAATGAGCTCCCACTTGACTAACATCACCTGAAAGTACCATCGGGTGCGCCCCAAAATGATTTCCATGCCCGTGGTACACTCGGCGTAGACCGTGCACCGATCTTGTGCCTAGATTAACAATATATCCAAATGGACCGAAACGAGCTTCCACTTGGCACACGTCACCTAGGAGTACCATCACGTGTGCCCAAAAATGATTTCCACGCTCGTGATACATTCGACGCAAACAGTGCACCTATCTGCGTTGAGACTAACAGTATGTCCAAATAGACTGAAACAAGTTCTACTTGACCCACATCACCTAGGAGTACTATCGGGTGTGCCTAAAATGATTTCTAGGCCCGTGGTGCATTCGGCATAAACCGTGCACCTATCTTGCACCGAGATTAACACTATCTCCAAACATACCTAAACGAGCTTCCACTTGACCAATGTCACCTAGAAGTACCAATAGGTGCGCACTATCATGCATCAAGATTATCACTATCTTAAAATGGACAGAAACAAGTTTCCACTTCACCCACATGACCTAAGAGTTCCATCAGATGCATCCAAAACGATTTCCATTTGCATGGTTCATTCGGTGCAAACCATGCGCCTATCTTGCATTGAGATTAACTCTATCTCCAAATGGACCGAAATGAGTTTTGACTTGACCCACATCACGTAGGACTACCATAGGTTGGGCCCAAATTGACTTCTGAGCCTATGGTACATTCAACAGAAACTGTGCACCTATCTTGCGTTGAGATGAATACTATCTACAAACAGATTCAAATGAGCTTCCACTTGACCTATGACAACTAGGAATATCATCAGGTGTGCCCAAAGTGATTTTAGAGCCTATGGTATATTTGGCGTAAACCCTTCGCCTATATTGCCTCGAGATTAATACTATCTCCAAACGGACCGAAACGAGCTTCCACTTGACCAATGTCACCAAGAAGTACCATCGGGTGTGCCCCAAAATGATTTCCATGCCCATGGTACACTCGGCGCAAACCGTGCACCTATCTTGCGCCTAGATTAACACTATCTATAAATGGACCAAAAGGAGCTTCCACTTGCCACACGTCACCTAGGATTACCATCGGGTGTGCCCAAAATGATTTCCATGCCCGTGGTGCATTCGGTGCAAACCGTGCACCTATCTTGCGCCAAGGTTAACACTATCTCCAAACAGACCTAAACAAGCTTCCACTTGAGCCACGTCACATAGGAGTACCATCGGGTGTTCCCAAAATAATTTCCATGCCCGTGGTATATTCGATGCAAACCGTGCACCTATCTTGCGCTTAGATTAACACTATCTCCAAACGGACCGAAACGTATGACACACGTCACCTAGTAGTAGCATCTGGTGTGCCCGAAATGATTTCCATGCTCGTGGTACATTTGGCATAATCCGTGCACCTATCTAGCGCTGAGATTAACACTATCTCCAAATAGACTGAAACGAGCTTCCACTTGACCCATGTCACCATCGGGAGTGCCCAAAATAATTTTCATACCTATGGTACATTCACCACATACCATGCACCTATCTAGCGCCTAGATTAACACTATCTCCAAATGGACCAAAAGGAGCTTCCACTTGCCACAGGTCACCTAGCAATGCATCAGGTGTGCCCAAAATGATTTCCATGCCTGTGATACGTTTGGCACAAAAGTGCACTTATCTTGCGCTGAGATTAACACTATCTCCAAACCAACCAAAAACGAGCTTTCACTTGACCCACGTCACCTAGGAGTACCATCGGGTGTGCCCAAAATGATTTCTAGGCCCGTGGTGCATTCGGTGTAAACCGTGCACCTATCTTGTGCCGAGATTAATACTATCTCTAAAAAGACCGAAATGAGCTTCCACTTAACCCACATCACGTAGGAGTATCATCGGGTGTGCCCAAAATGATTTCCTTGCCTGTGGTACTTTTGGCGCAAACCGTGCACCAATCCTATGACTAGATTAACGCTATCTCCAAACAGACCAAAACTAATGACACACGCCACCTAGTAGTTGCATCGGGTGTGCCCAAAATGATTTCCATGCCCGTGGTACAGTCGGCGCTATCCGTGCACCTATCCAGTGCTAAGGTTAACACTATCTTCAAAGGGACCGAAACAAGCTTCCACTTGACACATGTCACCCAAGATGATTTCCATGCCCATGGTACATTCAGTGCACATCGTGCACCTTTCTTGCGCTGAGATTAAAACTACTCCCAAATGGATCCAAATGAGCTTCCACTTGATCTATGTTGCCCAAAGCGATTTCAGAGCCTACGATACATTCGGTGCAAACCGTGCACCTATCTTGCGTCGAGATTAGTTCTATCTCCAAATAGACTGAAGGAAAATTTCCACTTGACCAACATCCCCAACAACTTCCATCCGGTGTGCCTGAAAAGATTTCCATGTCCATGGAACATTCAGCACAAACCGTGCACCTATCTTGCGCATAGATTAACACTATTGCCAAATGGACCGAAACAAGCTTCCACTTGACACATGTCCCCAAGGAGTACCATTAGGCATGCCCTAAATGATTTCCATTCCTGTGATACATTCGACACCTATCATGCATCGAGATTAATACTATCTCCAAACAAACCGAAATGACTTTCCATTTCACCCACGTCTACTACGAGTTCCATTGGGTGCGCAAAAAACGATTGCCATGCCCAAGGTACAATTAGCACAAATAGTGCACCTATCCTGCGCTGAGATTAACACTATCTCGAAATGGACCGAAACAAGCTTCCACTTGACCCACGTCACCAAGGAGTACCATCGGGTGTACCCAAAATGATTTCTAGGCCCATGGTGCATTCGGCGCAAACCGTGCACCTATCTTGCACTGAGACTAATAGTATCTTGTGTTGAGACTAACTCTATCTCCAAATGGACTGAAATGAGTTTTGACTGACCCTCATCACGTAGGACTACCATCCATTGTGCCCAAAATAGTTTCAGAGCCTATGGTACGTTTGGCGCAAATAGTGCACCTATTTTGCGTCGAGACTAACACTATCTCCAAATAGAGTCAAATGAGCTTTGACATGACCTATGACACCTAGGAGTATCATCAGGTGTGCCTAAAGCAATTTCAGAGCCTACCATACATTTGGCGTAAACCTTGCACCTAGTTTGCCTTGAGATTAATACTATCTCCAAACATACCAAAACAAGCTTCCACATGACCAACGTCACCTAGAAGTACCATCGGGCGCGCCCAAAATGATTTCCATGCCCGTGGTACACTCGGCATAAATTGTGCACTTATCTTGCGCCTAGATTAACACTATCTCCAAATGGACCAAAATGAGCTTTCACTTGATGCGCGTCACCTAGGAGTACCGTCGGGTGTGTCCAAAATGATTTCCAAGCCTGTGGTACATTCGGCGCAAACTGTGCACCTTTCTTGTGCTGAGATTGAAGCTATCTCCAAACTGATCGAAACGCGCTTCCACTTGACCTACGTCACCTAGGAGTACCCCCGGGTGTGCCCATACTAATTTCAGAGCCTTTGGTACATTCGTTGTAAACCATGCACCTATCTTGCGTCAATGTAGATTCGGCGGAAACCGTGCACCTATCTTGCGCCTAGATTAACACTATCTCCAAATAGACCGAAACGAGCTTCCACTTGATACACATCCCCAAGGAGTACCATCAGGTGTGCCCAAAATAATTTTTATTCCCCTAGTACATTCGGCCAAACCGTGCACCTTTCATGCTTCGAGATTAATACTATCTCCAAATGGTCCGAAACTACCTTCCATTTCACCCACGTCAATTAGGAGTTCCATCGGGTGCGCCCAAAACGATTGTTGTGGCCAAGGTACATTCGGCGCAAACAGTGCACCTATGCTATGCTGAGATTAACACTATCTCTAAACGGACCGAATCGAGCTTCCACTTGACTCACATCACCTAGGAGTACCATCGGGTGTGCCCAAATGATTTCCAGGCCCGTGGTGCATTCAGTGCAAACCGTGCACCTATCTTGCGCCGAGACTAATAGTATCTTGTGTTGAGATCAACGCTATCTCCATATGGACCGAAATGAGTTTTGACTTGACCCACATCACGTAGGACTACCATCGGTTGCGCCCAAAATGATTTCCGAGCCTATGGTACATTCAGCGCAAACAGTGCACTTATCTAGCATCGAGATTAACACTATCTCCAAACATAGTCAAATGAGCTTTCACTTGACCTACGACACCTAGGAGTATCATCAGGTGTGCCCAAAGAAATTTCAGGGCCTATGGTACATTTGGCGTAAACCCTGCACCTATTTTGCCTCGAGATTAATATTGTCTCCAAACGGACCGAAACGAGCTTCCACTTCACCAACGTCAATTAGAAGTACCATCGGGTGCGCCCAAAATGATTTCAATGCCCATGGTACACTCGGCGTAAATTGTGCACCTATCTTATGCCTAGATTAACACTATCTCCAAAAGGACCGAAATGAGCTTTCATTTGACACGCGTCACCGAGGAGTACCATCGGGTGTGCCCAAAATGATTTCCTTGCCTGTGGTACATTCGGCGCAAACCATGCACCTATCTTGAATCGATGTACATTTGGCGAAAACCGTGCACCTATCTTGCGCCTAGATTAACACTATCTCTAAAAGGACCGAAGCAAATGACACACGTCACCTAGGAGTAGGGATGAAAATGGAACAGAAATATTCCGAATTGACCATTTTTGTTTTCTATATTATGAACCGTTTTTAACATGAAAAATTGTCATTTTCAATTGGTTTCACAACCATTTTCAACCATTTTTTGTACTCTTTAATTGCTAAATGTAGAAATATCCCGAACCGACCGTTTTTGTTTTTCTTTATCGTAAGTCCATTTTTGACCGTTTCCGACCATTTTCATCCTTACCTAGGAGTATCATCGGGTGGGCCCAAAATGATTTACATGCCGATGGTACATTCGGCGCAAACCGTGCAACTATCTTGCGCCTATATTAACACTATCTCCAAATAGACCAAAACAAGCTTCCACTTGACCCACGTCACCTAGAAAGTACCATCGAGTGTGCCCAAAATGATTTCCATGCCTGTGGTACATTCGTTGAACCATGTGCCTATCTTGCGCTAAGATTAAAACTATCACCAAACAGACTAAAATGGGCTTTCACTCGACCCACGTCAACTAGGAATACCATCAGGTGTGCCCAAAATGATTTGCATGGCCATCGTACATTCGGCGCAAACCATGCACCTATCTTGTGCTGAGTTTAATACTATCTCCAAATGGACTGAAATGAGCTTCCTCTTGCCCACGTCACCTAAGAGTACAATCTGGTGCGTCCAAAATTATTTATGAGCATATCGTATGTTTGGCATAAATCGTGCACCTATCTTGCGCCGAGACTAACAGTATATCTAAACGGATCGAAATGATTTTCCACTTGACGCACATCACGTAGGAGTACCTTCGGTTGCGCCCAAAATGATTTCTGAGCCTGTGGTATGTTTTTTTGTGACTTATCCTATGGAACGTTCGGCACAAACCGTGCACCTATCCTGCGTCAAGATTAACACTATCTCCAAATAGAACGAAATGAGCTTCCACTTCACACATGTCACATAGGTGTACCATCTGGTGTGCCTAAAATGATTTCCATGCCTAGGTTACATTCGACGCAAACCATGCACCTATCTTGCATTGAGATTAATACTATCTCGAAATGGACCAAAACGAGCTTCCACATGACCAACGTCACCTCGAAGTACCATCGGATGCGCCCAAAATGATTTCCATGCCCGTGGCACACTCAACGTAAATTGTGCACTTATCTTGCGCCTAGATTAACAATATCTCCAAATGGACCGAAATGAGTTTTCACATGACGCGCGTCACCTAGGAGTACCATCAGGTGTGCCCAAAATGATTTCCATGCATGTGGTACATTCGGTGCAAACCGTGCACCTTTCTTGTGCTGAGCTTAAAACTATCTCCAAACTGATTGAAACGCGCTTCCACTTGACCTACGTCACCTAGGAGTACCCCCGGGTGTGCCCATAGCAATTTCAGAGCCTTTGGTACATTTAGTGCCCATAGCAATGCACCTATCTTGCATCGATGTACAATCGGCAGAAACAATGCACCTATCTTGCGCCTAGATTAACACTATCTCTAAATGGACCGAAACGAGCTTCCACTTGACACACATCCCCAAGGAGAACCATCGGGTGTGCCCAAAATGATTTTTATTCCCCTAGTACATTTGGCCAAACCATGCACCTTTCACACTTTGAGGTTAATACTATCTCCAAACGGTCTGAAACGACCTTCCATTTCACCCAGGTCAATTAGGGGTTCCATCGGGTGCACCCAAAATGATTGTTGTGCCCAAGGTACATTCGGCGCAAACAGTGCATCTATCCTACGCTGAGATTAACACTATCTCTAAACGGACCGAGCTTCCACTTGATTCACGTCACCAAGGAGTACCATCAGGTGTGCCCAAATGATTTCTAGGCCCGTGGAGCATTCAGCACAAACTGTGCATGTATCTTGCGCCAAGACTAACAATATCTTGTGTTGAGATCAACTCTATCTGCAAATGGAATGAAATGAATTTTAACTTGACCCATGTCACGTAGGACTACCATCAGTTGCGCCCAAAATGATTTCTGAGCCCATGGTACGTTCAGCGCAAATAGTGCACATATCTTGTGTCGAGATTAACACTATCTCCAAACATAGTCAAATGAGCTTCCACTTGACCTATGACACATATGAGTACCATTAGGTGTGCCCACAGCAATTTCAGAGCCTATGGTACATTTGGCATAAACCCTGCACCTATTTGGCCTCGATATTAATACTATCTCCAAACGGACCAAAACGAGCTTCCACTTGACCGACGTCACCTAGAAGTACCATCGGGTGCACCTAAAATGATTTCCATGCCTGTGGTACACTCAGTGCAAATTGTGCACCTATCTTGTGGCTAGACTAACACTATCTCCAAATAGACCAAAACAAGCTTTCACTTGACACGCATCACCTAGGAGTACCATCGGGTGTTCCCAAAATGATTTCCATGTCTGTGGAACATTTGGTGCAAACCGTGCACCTATATTGCGCCTATATTAACACTATCTCCAAACAAAACAAAATGAGCTTCTAGTTGACACACGTCACCTAGGAGTACCATCGGGTGTGGCCAAAGATTTCAATGTTCGTGATACATTCGGCGAGTACCGTGTAGCTATCTTACACTGAGATTAACACTATCTCCAAGTAGACCGAAATGAGCTACCACTTGACCCGCATCACCTAGGAGTACCATCGGGTGTGCCCAAAATGATTTCCAAGCCAGTGGTGCATTCGGCGCAAACTGTGCACCTATCATGCGCTGAGATTAATACTATCTCTAAACAAACCTAAACAAGCTTCCACTAGACCCACGTCACCTAGGAGTACCATCGGGTGTGCCCAAAATGATTTCCATGCCCATGGTGCATTCGGCGCAAACTGTGCACCTATCTTGCGTCGAGATTTACACTCTCTCCAAATGGATCGAAATGAGCTTTCGCTTGATCCACGTCGCCTAGGAGTATAATCAGTTGCGTCCAAAATGATTTATGAGCCTATAGGACATACGGCACAAAGTATGCACCTATCTTGCATTGAGATTAATAGTATCTCCAAATGGATCGAAACAAGCTTCCACTCAACACAGCTTACGTAGGTGTACTATCGGTTGCGTCCAAAATGATTTTTGACCCTATGGTATGTTTGGCACAAATCGTGCACCTATCATACATCGAGATTAACACTATCTCAAAATGGACCGAAACAACCTTCCATTCCACCCACGTCACCTAGGAGTTCCATCGGGTGCGCCCAAAACGATTGCCATACCCATGGCACATTTGGCGCCAACCGTGCACCTATCTTGCATCAAGATTAACACTGTCTCCAAATGGACCGAAATGAGTTTCCACTTAACCCATGTCACCTAAGAGTACCACTGGTGGCACCAAAAATGATTTCCGAGCCTATGGTACGTTTGGCGCCAACCATGCACCTATCTTGCGTCGAGATTAATATTGTCTCCAAACAGACTAAAACAAGCTTCCACTTGACCTACGCCACATAGGAGTACCATCGGGGGTGCCAAATGTGATTTCAGAGCCTATGGTATTTTTGGCACAAACCGTGCACATATCCTGCCTCAAGATTATTACTATCTCCAAAAGGACCAAAATGAACTTCCACATGACCAACGTCACCTAAAAGTACCATTGGGTGTGCCTGAAAAGTTTTCCATGCCTATGGAACATTCGGTGCAAAATGTTTACCTGTATTGCGCCTATATTAATACTATCTCCAAACGGAATGAAATGAGCTTCCACTTTACACACGTCACCTAGGAGTACCATCGAGTGTGCCTAAAGTGATTTCCTTGCCCATGGTAGATTTGGTGCAAACCATGCACCTATCTTGCACTGAGATTAACACTATCTCTAAACGGAATGAAACGAGCTTGCACTTGACCTAGGTCACCTAGGAGTACAATCGGGTGTGCCCAAAATGATTTCCATGGCCGTGGTGCATTCGGCGCAAATTGAGCACCTATATTGCACCAAGATTAACACTATCTCCAAACGGATTGAAATGAGCTTCTGCTTGATCCATGTCGCCTAGGAGTACAATCAGGTGCGTCCAAAATCATTTTTGAGCCTATGGTATGTTCGGCAAAAACCGTGTACCTATCTTGTGTCACGGTTAACAGTATCTCCAAAAGGAATGAAACTAGCTTCCATTTAACCCATGTCACCTAGGAGTTCCATCGGGTGCGCCCAAAACGATTGCCGTGCCCAGGATACATTCGGCACAAACTGTGCACCTATCTTCTGTCGAGATTAACACAATCTCCAAATGGACCGAAATGAGTTTCCACTTGACCCACGCCACGTAGACTCACCTTCGGAGGCGCCCAAAATGATTTCTGAGCCTATGGTATGTTCAGCGCAAACCGTGCACCTATCGTTCGTCGAGATCAACACTATCTCCAAACAGAACGAAACGAGCTTCTGTTTCACCCACGTCACCTAGGAGTTTCACCGGGTGTGCCCAAAATGATTGCTATACCCATGGCTCACTCGGCGCAATCCGTGCACCTATCTTGCATCAAGATTAATACTATCTCCAAATATATAGAAATGAGTTTGCACTTGACCTACATCACCTATGAGTACCATCGGTGGAACCCAAAATGATTTCTGAGCCTCTGGTACATTCGGCGCAAACTGTGCACCTATCCTGCGTCGAGATTAAAATGTCTCCAAACAGACTGAAACGAGCTTCCACTTGACCTATGTCAGAAAGGAGTACCATCGGGTGTGCCCAAAGCGATTTCAGAGCCTATGGTACATTTGGCGCTAACCATGCACATATCTGACCTCGAGATTAATACTATCTCCAAACGGACCGAAACAAGCTTCCACTTGACCAACGTCACCTAGAAGTACCATCGGGTGTGCCTGAAAAGATTTCCATGCCTATGGTACATTAGGCGCAAACCGTGCACCTTTCTTGCGCTAAGATTAACACTACCTCCAAGCGGACCAAAATGAGCTACCACTTGACCCACGTCACCTAGGGTTACCATCGGGTGTGCCCAAAATGATTTCCATGCCAGTGGTGCATTCTGTGCATACCATGCACCTACCTTGCACCGAGATTAACACTATCTCCAAGCAGGCCTAAACGAGCTTCCAATGGACACACATCACCTAGGAGTACCATCGGGTGTGCCAAAAATGATTTCCATGCCCATGGTGCATTTGGCGCAAAACCGTGCACCTATCTTGTGTCGAGATTAACAATATCTCCAAATGGACCAAAATGAGTTTCCACTCGACCCGCATCACGTAGGAGTACCATCGGTTGCGCCCAAAATGATTTCCGACCCTATAGTACATTTGGTGCAAACCACGTAACTATCATGCGTTGAGATTAACACTATCTCTAAATAGACCGAAACAAGCTTCCCTTTCACCCACGTCGCTTTGGAGTTCCATCGGGTGCGCCGAAAATGATTGCCATGCCCATGGTAGATTCGGCGCAAACCGTGCAACTATCTTGTGTCGAGATTAACACTATCTCCAAATGGACCAAAATGAGTTTCCACTTGACCCACGTCACGTAGGAGTACCATCGGTGCCACCAAAAATGATTTCTGAGCCTACATTACATTTGCCGCAAAACGTGCACCTATCATGCATCGAAATCAATACTATCTCCAAACGGACCGAAACGAGCTTCCATTTCACCCACATCACATAGGAGTTCCATTGGGTGTGCCCAAAATTATTGCCATGCCCATGGTACGTTCGGCGCAAACCGTGCACCTATCTTGCCTCGAGATTAACACTATATCTAAATGGACCGAAACAAGTTTCCACTTGACCCACATCACCTAGTACCATCGGTGGCACCCAAAATGATTTCTGAGCCTATGGTACGTTCAGCGCAAACCATGTGCCTGTCTTGGGTTGAGATTAATACTATCTCCAAACAAACTGAAATGAGCTTCTAGTTGACCTACGTCACCTAGGAGTACTATCGGGTGTGCCCAAAGCGATTTCAGAGCCTATTGTACATTTGACGCAAACTATCCACATATCTTGCCTCGAGATTAATACTATCTCCAAATGGACCAAAATGAGCTTCCTATTGACCAACGTCACCTTGAAGTACCATCAGAAGTGCCTAAAAAGATTTCCATGCCTGTGGTACATTCAGCGCAAACCGTGAACCTATCTTGCGCCTATATTAACACTATCTCCAATGGAAACGAAATGAGCTTCCACTTGACACACGTCACATAGGAGTATCGTCTGATGTGCCCAAAGATTACACGCCCGTGGTACATTCGGTGAAAACCATACACCTGTCTTGCGCTAAGATTAACAATATCTCCATGTGGACCAAAACGAGCTACCACTTGACCCATGTCACCTTGGAGTACCATCGGGTATGCCCAAAGATTTCCGTGCAAGTGGTGCATTCGGCGCAAACCATGCACCAATCTTGCCCAAGATTAACACTATCTCCAAATAGACCTAGACGAGCTTCCACTGGATACACGTAACCTAGGAGTACCATCGGGTGTGCCCAAAATGATTTCTATGGCCGTGGTGTGTTCGGCACATACTGTGCACCTATCTTGCGCCAAGATTAACACTCTCCAAACAGATCAAAATGAGCTTCTACTTGATCCACGTCGCCTACAAGTACAATTAGGTGCATCCAAAATGATTTTCTGAGCCTATGGTACGTTCGGCACAAATCGTGCATCTCTCTTGTGTTGAGATTAACAATATCTCCAAATGGACAGAAACGAGTTTCCACTCGACCCACGTCAAGTAGGAGTACCATCAGTTGTGCCCAAAATGATTTTCGACCCTATGGTACGCTCGGTGCAAACCATGCACCTATCAAGCGTCGAGATTAACACTATCTCCAAACAAACTGAAACGAGATTCCATGTCACCCACTTCACCTTGGAGTTCCATCGGGTGTGCCCAAAACGATTGCCTTGCCCATGGTACATTCGGCACAAACTATGCACCTATCTTGCGTCGAGATTAACACTATCTCCAATTGGACCGAAATGAGTTTCCATCTGACCCACGTCACGTAGGAGTACCATCGGTGGCACCCAAAATGATTTCCAAGCCTATATTACATTCGCCGCAATCTGTGCAACTATCATGCATCGAAATCAATACTATCTCCAAACGGACCGAAACGACCTTCCATTTCACCCACGTCACCTAGGAGTTGCATCTGGTGTGCCCAAAATTATTGCCATGCCCATGGTACATTCAGTGTAAACCGTGCTCCTATCTTGCCTTGAGTTTAACACTATCCCCAAATGGACCAAAACAAGATTTCACTTGACCCATGGCACCTAGGAGTACCATCGGTAGTGCCCAAAATGATTTCCGAGCCTATGGTACGTTCAACGCAAACCGTGCTCCTATCTTGTGTCGAGAATAATACTATCACCAAACAGACTGAAACAAGCTTCTAGTTAACCTACATCACCTAGGAGTACCATCTGGTGTGTCTAAAGCGATTTCAGAGCCTATGCTACATTTAGCGCAAATTGTGCACATATCTTGCCTCGAGATTAATACTATCTCGAAATGGACCAAACGAGCTTCCAGTTGACCAACATCACCTAGATGTACCATCGGAAGTGCAAGAAAAGATTTCCATGCCTGTGGTACATTCGGTGCAAATCGTGCACCTATCGTGCGCCTTTATTAACACTATCTCCAAACGAAATGAAATGAGCTTCCACTTGACACATGTGACCTTGGAGTACCATTGGGTGTGCTGAGATTAACACTATCTCCAAATAGACCTTGATGAGCTTCCATTGGACGCATGTCACCTAGGAGTACCATCGGGTGTGCCCAAAAAAATTTCCATGCCCGTGGTGCGTTCAGCGTAAACCGTCCACCTATCTTGCACCAAGATTAACAGTCTCTCCAAACGGATCGAAATGAGCTTCCGCTTGATCCACATCGCCTAGGAGTATAATCAGGTGCGTCCAAAATGATTTCTAAGCCTATGGTATGTTTGGCACAAACCAGGCACCTATCTTGTACCAAGATTAACCGTATCTCCAAATGGACCGAAACGAGTTTCCACTCAACCCACGTCACGTAGGAGTACCATCGGTTATGCCCAAAATGATTTTTGACCCTATTGTACACTTGGTGCAAACCATGCAACTATCATGCATCGAGATTAACACTATCTCCAAATAGACCGAAACGAGCTTCGATTTCACCCATGTCACCTTGGAGTTCCATCGGATGCGCCCAAAGTGATTGCCATGCCCATGGTACATTCGACGCAAACCGTGCACCTATCTTGCATCGAGATTAATAGTATCTTCAAATGGCCCGAAACAAGTTTCCACTCAACCCACGTCACGTAGGAGTACCATCAGTTGTGTCCAAAATGATTTCTGACCCTATGGTGCGCTCATTGCAAACCGTGCACCTATCATGCATCGAGATTAACACTATCTCCAAACGGACTAAAACGAGCTTCCATTTCACCCATGTCACCTTAGAGTTCCATCGGGTGCACCCAAAATGATTGCCATGTCCATGGTACATTCGGCGCAAACTGTGCACCTATCTTGCGTCGAGATTAATAGTATCTCCAAATGGATGAAATGAGTTTCCACTCGAACCACATCACGTAGGAGTACCATCGGTGGCACCCAAATTGATTTCCATGCCTATATTACATTTGCCGCAATCTGTGCAACTATCATGCATCGAAATCAATAATATCTCAAAACGGACCGAAACGACCTTCCATTTCACCCACGTCACCTAGGAGTTGCATCGGGTGTGCCCAAAATTATTGCCATGCCCATGGTACGTTCAGTGTAAACCATGCTCCTATCTTGCCTCGAGTTTAACACTATCCCCAAATGGACCAAAACAAGATTTCACTTGACCCATGGCACCTAGGAGTACCATCGGTAGTGCCCAAAATGATTTCCGAGCCTATGGTACGTTCAGCGCAAACCGTGCTCTTATCTTGTGTCGAGATTAATACTATCACCAAACAGACTGAAACAAGCTTCTAGTTGACCTACATCACCTAGGAGTACCATCAGGTGTGTCCAAAGCGATTTCAGAGCCTATGGTACATTTGGCTCAAATTGTGCACATATCTTGCCTCGAGATTAACACTATCTCAAAATGGACCAAATGAGCTTCCAGTTGACCAACATCACCTAGATGTACCATCGGAAGTGCAAGAAAAGATTTCCATGCCTGTGGTACATTCGGTGCAAATCGTGCACCTATCGTGTGCCTTTATTAACACTATCTCCAAACGAAATGAAATGAGCTTCCACTTGACACACGTGACCTCGGAGTACCATCGGGTGTGCTGAGATTAACACTATCTCCAAACAGACCTTGATGAGCTTCCATAGGATGCATGTCACCTAGGAGTACCATCGGGTGTGCCCAAAAAAAATTCCATGCCCGTGGTGCGTTTAGCGTAAACCGTCCACCTATCTTGCGCCTAGATTAACAGTCTCTCCAAACGGATCGAAATGAGCTTCCGCTTGATCCACATCGCCTAGGAGTATAATCAGGTGCGTCCAAAATGATTTCTAAGCCAATGGTATGTTTGGCACAAACCAGGCACCTATCATGTACCGACATTAACCGTATCTCCAAATGGACCGAAACGAGTTTCCACTCAACCCACGTCACGTAGGAGTACCATCGGTTATGCCCAAAATGATTTTTGACCCTATGGTACGCTCGGTGCAAACCATGCAACTATCATGCATCGAGATTAACACTATCTCCAAATAGACCGAAATGAGCTTCGATTTCACCCATGTCACCTTGGAGTTCCATCGGATGCGCCCAAAGTGATTGCCATGCCCATGGTACATTCGATGCAAACCGTGCACCTATATTGCATCGAGATTAATAGTATCTTCAAATGGCCCGAAACGAGTTTCCACTCAACCCACGTCACGTAGGAGTACCATCAGTTGTGTCCAAAATGATTTCCGACCCTATGGTGCGCTCGTTGCAAACCGTGCACCTATCATGCATCGAGATTAACACTATCTCCAAACGGACTAAAACGAGCTTCCATTTCACCCATGTCACCTTAGAGTTCCATCGGGTGCACCCAAAATGATTGCCATGTCCATGGTACATTCAGCGCAAACTGTGCACCTATCTTGCGTCAAGATTAATAGTATCTCCAAATGGATGAAATGAGTTTCCACTCGAACCACATCATGTAGGAGTACCATCAGTGGCTCCCATAATGATTTTTGACCGTATGGTAGGTTCGGTACAAACCGTGCACCTATCATGCGTCGAGATTAACACTATCTTTAAACGGCCCGAAACGAGCTTTCATTTCACCCACGTCACTTATGGGTTCCATCAGGTGGGCCCAAAATGACTGCCATGCCCATGATACATTCGACACAAACTGTGCACCTATCTTGCCCATGATAACAATATCTCTAAATGGGCCGACACGAGTTTCCACTCGACACACATTACGTAGGAGTACCATTGGTTGCGCCCAAAATGATTTCTGACCCTATGGTACGTTCGGTGCAACCATTCACCTATCATGCATCGAGATGAACACTATCTCCAAACAGACCGAATCGACCTTCCATTTCACCCACGTCACCTAAGAGTTCCATTGGGTGCACCCAAAATGATTGCGATACCCATGGTACATTCGGTGCAAACTATGCACGTATCTTGTGTCGAGATTAACACCATCTCCAAATGGACCAAAACGAGTTTCCACTTGACCCACGTCACCTTGGAGTACCATTGGCGGCACCCAAAATGATTTCTGAGCCTATGATATGTTTGGCACAAACCGTGCACCTATCTTATGTCGAGATTAATACTGTCTCCAAACAGACTGAAATGAGCTTCCACTTGACCTACATCACATAGGAGTACCATCAGGTGTGCCCAAAGTGATTTCAGAGCCTATGGTACATTTGGCGCAAACCGTGCACATATCTTGCCTCGAGATTAATACTATCTTCAAATGGACCAAAACGAGCTTCCACTTGACAAACGTCACCTAGAAGTTCCATCGGGTGTGCTTGAAAGGATTTCTAGGCCTATGCAACATTCGACGCAAACTATACACTATCTTGCGCCTATATTAACACTATCCAAACCAAACAAAACAAGCTTCTACTTTACACATGTAACCTAGGAGTACCATCGAGTGTGCCCAAAATGATTTCCATGTCCGTGGTACATTCAGTGCAAATCATGCACCTGTCTTATGCTGAGATTAACACTATCTCCAAATGGAATGAAACGAGCTTGCACTTGACCCAGGTCGCCTAGGAGTATCATCAGGTGTGCCCAAAATGATTTTCATGCCCGTGGTGCATTTGGCGCAAACCACACACCTATCTTGCGCAGAGATTAATACTATCTTCAAACAGACCGAAATGAGCTTTTGCTTGATCCACATTGCCTAGGAGTACAATCAGGAGCGTTCAAAATAATTTCTAAGCCCATGGTACATTTAGCACAAACCGTGAACCAATCTTGTGTCAAGACTAATAGTATCTCCAGATGGATCGAAATGAGTTTCCACTTGACCCACATCACGTAGGAGAACAATCAGTTGCGCCCAAATTGCTTTTCGAGCCTGTGGTACATTTGGCGCAAAACCGTGCACCTATCATGCATCGAGATTAACACTATCTCCAAATGGACCAAAATGACCTTCCTTCTCACCCACGTCACCTAGGAGTTCCATCGGGTGCAATAAAAATATTTGCCATGTTGGTACATTCAGCACAAACCATGCACCTATCTTGCGTCAAGATTAATAGTATCTCCCAATAGACTGAAGTGAGTTTCCACTGGACCCACATCACCTTGGAGTACCTTTGGTGGTGCCCAAAATGATTTTTGAACCTATGGTACGTTCGGCGCAAACTATGCACCTATCTTTCGTCGAGATTAATACCATCTCCAAACAGACTAAAATGAGCTTCCACTTGACCTACGTCCCCTAGGAGTACAATCGACTGTGCCCAAAGCGATTTTAGAGCCTATGGTACATTTGGCGCAAACCCTGCACATATCTTGCCTCGAGATTAATAATATCTCTAAACAGACTAAAACGAGCTTCCACTTGACCTACATCACCTAGGAGTACCATCAGGTGTGCCCAAAGCAATTTTAGAGCCTATGGTACATCACCTAAGAGTACCATTGGGTGTGTCCAAAATGATTTCCAATGCCATGGTACATTCGGCGCAAATAGTGAACCTATCTTGCCCCGAGAATAAAACTATCTCCAAACAGATCGAAATGAGCTTCTGCTTACCGTGCACCTATCATGCATCGAGATTAACACTATCTCCAAATGGACCAAAATGACCTTCCTTCTCACCCACGTCACCTAGGAGTTCCATTGGGTGCAATAAAAATATTTGCCATGTTGGTACATTCAGCACAAACCATGCACCTATCTTGTGTCAAGATTAATAGTATCTCCCAATAGACTAAAGTGAGTTTCCACTGGACCCACATCACCTTGGAGTACCTTTGGTGGTGCCCAAAATGATTTCTGAACCTATGGTACGTTCGGCGCAAACTATGCACCTATCTTTCGTCGAGATTAATACCATCTCCAAACAGACTGAAATGAGCTTCCACTTGACCTACGTCCCCTAGGAGTACAATCGACTGTGCCCAAAGCGATTTTAGAGCCTATGGTACATTTGGCGCAAACCCTGCACATATCTTGCCTCGAGATTAATAATATCTCCAAACAGACTGAAACGAGCTTCCACTTGACCTACATCACCTAGGAGTACCATCAGGTGTGCCCAAAGCAATTTTAGAGCCTATGGTACATCACCTAAGAGTACCATTGGGTGTGTCCAAAATGATTTCCAATGCCATGGTATATTCGGCGCAAACAGTGAACCTATCTTGCCCCGAGAATAAAACTATCTCCAATAGATCGAAATGAGCTTTTGCTTGATCCACGCCACCTAGGAGTAGAATCACATGTGTCCAAAATGATTTCTAAGCCTGTGGTACATTTAGCGCAAACCGTGCACCTATCTTGCATCAAGATTAGCAGTATGTCCAAATGGCCTGAAACGAGTTTCCACTCAACCCACGTCAATCGGTTGCGCCCAAATTGATTTATGAGCCTATGGTATGTTCGGCACATACCGCGCACCAATTATGCGTCAAGATTAACACTATATCCAAATGGACCCAAATGAGGTTCTATTTCACCCACGTGACCTAGGAGTTCCATCGGGTGCATCCAAAACAATTTCCATGCGCATGGTACATTCTTTGCAAATAGTGTGCCTATTTTGCATTGAGATTAACTCTATCTCCAAATAGACCAAAATGAGTTTCGACTTGACCCACATCGCGTAGGACTACCATCGGTTGTGCCCAAAATGATTTCCGAGCCTATGGTACGTTCGACGCAAACTGTGCACCTATCTTGCGTCGAGATTAATACTATCTCCAAACAAACTCAAATGAGCTTTCACTTGACCTATGACACCTAGGAGTATCATCAGGTATGCCCAAAGTGATTTTAGAGCCTATGGTACATTTGTTGTAAACCCTGCACCTATATTGTATCAAGATTAACATTATCTCCAAACAGACCGAGATAAGCTTCCACTTGACCAACATCACTTAGAAGTACCATCGGGTGCGCCCAAAATGATTTCCATGCCCGTGGTGCACTCGGCACAAACCGTGCACTATCTTGCGCCGAGATTAACACTATCTCCAAATGGACCGAAATGAGCTTCCACTTGATACATGTCACCTAGGGGTACCATTGGTTGTGCCCAAAATGATTTTCATGCCCGTGGTACATTTGGCGCAAACAGTGCACCTATCTTGCGCGGAGATTAACACTATCTCCGAATAGACCGATATGAGCTTCCACTTGACCCATGTCGCCTAGGAGTACTATTGGGTGTGCCCAAAATAATTTCTAGGCCCGTGGTGTGTTCTGCGCAAACTGTGCACCTATCTTGCGCTGAGATTAACACTATCTCCAAATAGACCTAAATGAGCTTCCACTTGACCCACGTCACGTAGGAGTACCATCGGGTGTGCCCAAAATGATTTGCATGCCCGTGGACCATTCGACGCAAACCGTGCACCTACCTTGCGCCTAGATTAACACTATCTCCAAACGCACCAAAACGAATGACACATGTCACCTAGGAGTATCATCGGTTGTGCCCAAAATGATTTCCATCCCCGTCGTACATTCGGCACAAACCGGGCACCTATCTAGCGCTGAGATTAACACTATCTCCAAACGGACCAAAACAAGCTTCCACTTAACCTTGTCACCTAGGAGTACCATTGGGTGTGTCCAAAATGATTTCCATGCCCGTGGTGCATTCAGGACAAACAGTGAACCTATCTTGCGCCGAGATTACAACTATCTCCAAACGGATTGAAATAAGCTTTCGCTTCATCCACGTCGCCTAGGAGTACAATCACATGCGTCCAAAATGATTTCTGAGCCTGTGGTATGTTCGGCGCAAACCATGCACCTATCTGGCGTCAAGATTAACAGTATCTCCAAATGGCCTGAAATGAGTTTCCGCTTGACCCATGTCACGTAGGAGTACAATCGGTAGCACCCAAAATTATTTCTAAGCCTACGGCACGTTCAGTGCAAAACTCGCAACTATCATGCGTCAAGATTAACACTATCTCCAAATGGACCAAAATGAGCTTCCATTTCACCCATGTGACCTAGGAGTTCCATCAGGTGCATCCAAAACAATTTTCCATGCCCATGGTATATTCGGTGCAAACCATGCGCCTATCTTGTGTTGAGATTAACTCTATCTCCAAATGGACCGAAATGGGTTTTGATTTGACCCATGTTGGTTGCACCCAAAATGATTTCCGAGCCTATGGTACATTCAGCGCAAACTGTGCACCTATCTTGCGTTGAGATTAATACTATCTCCAAACTGACTCAAACGAGCTTCCAATTGACCTACGACACCTAGGAGTATCATCATGTGTGTCCAAAGCAATTTCAGAGCCGATGGTACATTTGGCGTAAACCCTACATGTATATTGCCTTGAGATTAATACTATCTCCAAATGGACTGAAACGAGCTTCCACTTGACCAACATACCTAGAAGTACCATCGGGTGCACCTAAAATAATGTCCATGCTCGTGGTACATTCAGCGCAAACAGTGCACCAATCTTGCGCTGAAATTAACACTATCTCCAAACGGATCAAAATGAGCTTCCACTTGACCCACGTCACCTAGGAGTACCATCAGGTGTGCCCAAAATGATTTTCAGGCCCATGGTGCATTCAGCACAAACCGTGCACCTATCTTGCACCGAGATTAACACTATCTCCAAGCAGACCTAAACGAGCTTCCACTTGAGCCACGTCACGTAGGAGTACCATCGGGTGTGCCCAAATGCTTTCCACACCATTGGTACATTTGGCGCAAACCGTGCACCTATCTTGCACCTAGATAAAGACTATCTCCAAACGCATCGAAACGAATGACACACGTCACCTAGGAGTATCATCAGTTGTGCCCAAAATGATTTCCATGGCTGTGGTACATTTGGCGCAAATCATGCACCTATGTACCGCTGAGATTAACACTATCTCCAAACGGATCGAAATGAGTTTCCACTTGACCCACGTCACGTATGAGTACCATCGGGTGTGCCCAAAATGATTTCCATGCCCGTGGTACATTTGGTGCAAACAGTGCACCTATCTTGTGCCGAGATTAAACTACCTCTAAACAGAATGAAATGAGCTTCCGCTTGATCCACGTCGCTTAGGAGTACAATCACATGCATCCAAAATGATTTCTGAGCCTATGCTACGTTCGCACAAATCATGCACCTATCTTGAGCTAAGAATAATGGTATCTCCAAATGGCCCAGAATGAGTTTCCAGTCGACCCACGCCATATAGAAGTACAATCGGTTGTGCCCAAAATGATTTCTGAGCCTATGGTACGTTCGGCGCAAACCACACACCTATCATGCATCGAGATTAACACTATCTCCAAATGGACCAAAATGAGCTCCCATTTCACCCATGTGACCTAGGAGTTCCATCGGGTGCGTCCAAAATGATTTGCTGTCCATGGTACATTTGGTGCAAACCGTGTGCCTATCTCGTGTTGAGATTAACTCCATCTCCAAATGAACCAAAATGAGTTTTGACTTGACCCACGTCACGTAGGACTACCATCGGTTGTGCCCAAAATCATTTCTGAGCCTATGGTACAATCGGCGCAAACTATGCACCTATCCTACGTCGAGATTAATACTATCTCTAAATAGACTCAAATGAGCTTCAACTTGACCTACAACACCTAGGAGTATCATCAGGTGTGCCCAAAGCGATTTCAGAGCCTATGGTACATTTGGCATAAACCCTGCACCTATATTGCCTCGAGATTAATACTATGTCCAAACGGACCGAAAGGAGCTTCCACTTGACCAACGTCACCTAGAAGTGGCATCCGGTGTGCCCAAAATGAATTCCATGCCCATGACACACTCGGTGCAAATCGTGCACTTATCTTGAGCCTAGATTAACACTATCTCCAAATGGACCGAAACTAGCTTTCACTTGACATGCATCACCTTGGAGTTCCATCGGGTGTGCCCAAAATGATTTTCATGCCCATGGTACATTCGGCGCAAACGGTGCAACTATCTTGTGCTGAGGTTAAAACTATCTCCAAACTGATCAAAATGAGCTTCCACTTGACTTACGTCACCTAGGAGTACCCCCTGGTGTGCCCGTGGCAATTTCGGAGCCTATGATACATTCGGTGGAAACCATGCACCTATCTTGCATCGAGGTACATTCAGCAAAAACCGTGCACCTATCTTGTGCCTAGATTGACACTATCTCCAAAAGGAACAAAACAAATGAAACACATCACCTAGGAGTACCATCGGGTGTGCCCAAAATGATTCCCATGACTGTAGTACATTCCATGCAAACCATGCACCTATCAAGAGCTGAAATTAACACTATCTCCAAACGGACTGAAATGAGCTTCCACTTGACCCATGTCACCTAGGAGTACCATCGGGAGTGCCCAAAATGATTTCCATACCTGTGGCACATTCGGTGCAAACTGTGCACCTTTCTGGTGTTGACATTAAAACTATCTCAAAACTTATCGAAATGAGCTTCCACTTGACCTACGTCACCTAGGAGTACCCCCGGTGTGTCCATAGCGATTTCAAAGCCTATGATACATTAGGCGAAAACCGTGCACCTATCTTACATCGAGGTACATTCAGCGGAAACCATGCACCTATCTTGCGTCTAGATTAACACTATCTCCAAAAGGACCAAAACAAAAGACACACATCACCTAGGAGTATCATCGGGTGTGCCCAAAATTATTCACATGCCATTAGAACATTTGGCGCAAACCGTGCACCTATCTAGAGCTAAGATTAACACTGTAACGTCCCGCCTCCTCGAGGCCGAGCCCGCTTACATCTGGCCGCTTTCTAGTACATAGACTGCCCTCACAGATCAGCACAAGTCTTTTCTACGCACTTTGTCCTCACTCGTGCGCACCCGGAAAGAACTTCCCGGTCGGTCACCCATCGCTCCAGGCCAAGCACGCTTAACTTTAGAGTTCTTTCGAGATGGGCTTCCAGAAAAGAAGTTGTAACTTGTTGGTATGAGTATCCTATTAATCCTGTTAAGCCCTGGGCCGGGATGTTACATCCTCACCCCCTTAAGAGACCGACGTCCGCGTCGGTCAATCCCAAGCCAGGAACGTCCTCTCTTGGCCACGTCCGTGTGTCCAGTGCCAGCGCATGTGTCATGCTGTGTGACCACTCTAGGTCCACACCAGCCATGCGCACTATGCCTGAGCAACTGCGACACACGCGCCCGTGAAACCGCGAAAGTCGGCTCTGATACCATTCTGTAACGTCCCGCCTCCTCGAGGCCGAGCCCGCTTACATCTGGCCGCTTTCTAGTACATAGACTGCCCTCACAGACCAGCACAAGTCTTTTCTACGCACTTTGTCCTCACTCGTGCGCACCCGGAAAGAACTTCCCGGTCGGTCACCCATCGCTCCAGGCCAAGCACGCTTAACTTTGGAGTTCTTTCGAGATGGGCTTCCGGAAAAGAAGTTGCAACTTGTTGGTATGAGTATCCTATTAATCCTGTTAAGCCCTGGGCCGGGATGTTACAAACACTATCTCCAAACGGACCGAAATGAGCTTCCACTTGACCCACGTCACCTAGGAGTACCATAGGGAGTGCCCAAAATGATTTCTATACCTATGATACATTCGGCGCAAACCGTGCACCTATCTTGCGCCAAGATTAAAACTATGGCCAAACAGATTGAAATGAGCTTACGCTTGATCCATGTCACCTAGGAGTACAATCACGTGTGTCCAAAATGATTTCTGAGCCTGTGGTACGTTCGGTGCAAACCGTGAACCTATCTTGTGTCAAGATTAACAGTATATCCAAATGGCCCGAAACAAGTTTCCACTCGATTCACGTCATGCAGGACTACTATCGGTTGCGCCCAAAATGATTTCTATGCCTATGGTATGTTCGGCGCAAACCACACACCTATCATGTGTCGAGATTAACATTATCTCCAAATAGACCAAAATGAGATTCCATTTCACCCACGTGACCTATGAGTTCCACTGGGTGCATCCAAAATGATTTCCATGCCCATGGTATGTTCAGCGCAAACCATGTGCCTATCTTTTATTGAGTTAACACTATCTCTAAATGGACCGAAATGAGTTTTGACTTGACCCACGTCACGTAGGATTACCATCGGATGTGCCCAAAATGATTTCTGAGACTATGGTACGTTCCGCGCAAACTGTGCACCTATCTTGTGTCGAGATAAATACTATCTCCAAATAGACTCAAATGAGCTTCCATTTGACCTACGACACCTAGGAGTACCATCAGGTGTGCCTAAAGTGATTTTAGAGCCCATGGTACTTTGTCATCAACCTTGCAACTATTTTGCCATGAGACTAATACTATCTTCACACGGACCAAAATGAGCTTCCACTTGACACACATCACCTAGTAGTACCATCGATTGTGCCCAAAATGATTTCCATGCATGTGGTACATTCGGTGCAAATAGTGCACCTATCCTGTGCCAAGATTAAAACTATCTCCAAATGGATCGAAATGAGCTTCCACTTGATCCATGTCGCCTAGGAGTACAATCATGTGTGTCTAAAATGATTTCTGAGCCTGTGATACGTTCGGCACAAACCATGCACCCATCTTACGTTAAGATTAACAGTACCTCCATAATGGCCCAAAACGAGTTTCCGCTCGACCCACGTCACATAGGTGTACAATCGGTTGCACCTAAAATGATTTCTGAGCCTACGGTACATTCGGCGCAAACTGCGCACCTATCATGTGTCAAGATTCACACTATCTCCAAATGGACCAAAACGAGCTTCCATTTTACCCACGTGACCTAGGAATTCCATCGGGTGCATCCAAAATGATTTTCCAAGCCCATGGTACATACAGTGCAAACCATGCACCTATCTTGCGTTGAGATTAACACTATCTCCAAATCGACCGAAATGAGTTTCGATATGACACATCACGTAGGACTACTATCGGTTGCACCCAAAATGATTTGTGAGCCTATGGTACGTTCGGCGCAAACTGTGCACCTATCTTGCATCGAGATTAATACTATCTCCAAACATACTCAAATGAGCTTCCACTTGACCTACGACACCTAGGAGTATCATCAGGTGTGCCCAAAGCGATTTCAGAACCTATGGCACATTTGGCGTAAACCTTGCACCTATATTGCCTTGAGATTAATACAATCTCCAAACGGACCGAAACGAGCTTTCACTTGAACAACGTTACCTAGAAGTAACATCAGGTGCGCCCAAAATGATTTCCATGCCTGTGGTACACTCGGTGCAAATCGTGCAGCTATCTTGTGCCTAGATTAACACTATATCCAAATCGACCGAAATGGGCTTCCACTTGACACACATCAGCTAGGAGTACCATCGGGTGGGCCCAAAATGATTTACATGCCCATGGTACATTTGGCACAAACAGTGCACCTATCTTGCACTGAGATGAACACTATCTCCAAATGGACCAAAACGAGCTTCCACTTGACCCACGTCACTTAGGAGTACCATCAGGTGTGCCCAAAATGATTTCTAGGCCCATGGTGCATTCGGCGCAAACCGTGCACCTATCTTGTGCCAAGATTAACAATATCTCCAACCGAACCAAAATGAGCTTCCATTCACTCACGTGACCTATGAGTTCCATTGGGTGCATCCAAAAAGATTTCCAATGCCATGGTACATTCGGTGCAAACTGTGCGCCTATTTTTTATTAAGATTAACACTATCTCTAAATGGATCGAAATGAGTTTCGACTTGACCCACGTCACGTAGGACTACCATCGGATGCGCCCAAAATGCCTTCTAAGACTATGGTACGTTCGGCGCAAACTATGCACCTATATTACGTCGAGATTAATACTATCTCCAAACAGACTCAAACGAGCTTCTACTTGACCTATGACACCTAGGAGTACCATCAGGTGTGCCCAAAAGCAATTTCAGAGCCTCGGGTACATTTGGCGTAAACCCGACACATATATTGCCTCGGGATTAATACTATCTCCAAACGGACCGAAACGAGCTTCCACTTGACCAACGACACCTAGAAGTACCATCGGGTGCGTCCAAAATGATTTCCATGCCCGTGGTACACTCGACACAAATCATGCACCTACCTTGCACCTAGATTAACACGATCTCCTAATGGAATGAAACGAGCTTCCACTTGACATGCGTCACCTAGGAGTACCATCGGGTGTGCCTAAAATGATTTCCATGCCCATGGTACATTCGGCACAAACCGAGCACTTTTCTTGTGCTGAGATTAGAACTATCTCCAAACTGATCAAAACGGGCTTCCACTTGACCTACATCACCTAGGAGTACCCTCGGGTGTGCCCATAGCGATTTCAAAGCCTATGATACATTCAGCGCAAACCGTGCACCTATCTTGCGTCGAGGTACATGCGGCGGAAATCGTGCACCTAGATTAACACTATCTCCAAAAAGACCAAAACAAATGACACACGTCACCTAGGAGTACCATCGGGTGTGCCTAAAATGGTTCCCATGCCTATGGCACATTCGGTGCAAACCGTGCACCTATCTAGAGCTGAGATTAACACTATCTCCAAGTGGACTGAAACGAGCTTTCACTTGACCCATGTCACCTAGGGTTTACCATCGGGTGTGCCCAAAATGATTTAGATGCTCGTGGTACATTCGTCGAACCGTGTGCCTATCTTGTGCCGAGATTAAAACTATCATCAAACGGACCAAAACGGGTGTGCCCAAAAAAATTTCCATGGCCATCATACGTTTGGCGCAAAACCATGCACCTATCTTGTGATGAGATGAACACTATCTCCAAACGAAGCGAAACGAGCTTTCTCTTGACCCACGTCACCTAAGAGTACAATCAGGTGCATCCAGAATGATTTATGAGCCTATGGCACGTTTGGCGCAAACCGTGCAACGATCTTGCACCGAGACTAATAGTATCTCTAAACGGATCGAAATGAGTTTTCACTTGACGCACGTCATGTAGTACCATCGGTTGTGCCCAAAATGATTTCTAAGCCTATGGTACGTTTAGCACAAACCATGCACCTATCTTGCGTCGAGATTAATACTATCTGCAAATAGACTAAAACGAGCTTCTACTTGATTTACGTCGCCTAGGAGTCTATCGGGTGTGCCCAAAGTGATTTTAGAGACTATGGTACATTCAACACAAACTGCACACCTATCTTGCATCGAGATTAATACTATCTCCAAATGGACCGAACCGAGCTTCCACTTGACCAATGTCACCTAAAAGTACAACCGTGTGTGCTTGAAAAGATTTCCATGCTCATGGCACATTCGGTACAAACCGTGCACCTATCTTGCGTTTAGATTAACACTATGTCCAAACAGATCGAAACGAGCTTTTACTTGACCCACATCACCTAGGAGTACCATCGGGTGTGCCCAAAATGATTTCCATGCCCGTGGTGCATTCGGGGCAAACCATGCACCTACCTTGCTCCAAGATTAAAACTATCTACAAAAGGATCAGAAATAAGCTTCCGCTTGATCCACATCACTTAAGAGTACAATCAGGTGCGTCCAAAATGATTTCTGAGCCTATGGTATGTTCAGCGCAAACCATGCACCTACCGTGCGTCAAGATTAATAGTATCTCCAAACGGCCCAAAATGAGTTTCCACTCGACCCATGTCACATAGGAGCAAAATCGGTTGCGCCCAAAATTATTTTTTAGCATGTGGTTCATTTGACGAAAACCGCGCACCTATCAAGCGTCAAGATAAACACTATCTCCAAATGGACCAAAACAAGCTTCCATTTCACCCACGTGACCTAGGAGTTCCATGGGTGCATCCAAAATGATTTTTGTGCCCATGGTACATTCGACGCAAACCGTGCGCCTATCTTGCGTTGAGATTAACTCTATCTCCAAAAGAACTAAAATGAGTTTTGACTTGACCCACGTCACGTAGGACTACCGTCGGTTGCACCGAAAATGATTTCTAAGCCTATGGTACGTTCGGCGTAAACTGTGCACCTATCTTGCGTTGAGATGAACACTATCTCCAAAGAGAGACACATGAGCTTCCACTTGACCTACGACACCTAGGAGTATCATCAGGTGTGCCCAAAGGGATTTTAGAGCCTATGGTACATTTGGTGCAAACCCTGCACCTATTTTGCCTCGAGATTAATACTATCTCCAAACAGACCGAAACGAGCTTTCACTTGACCAACGTCACCTAGAAATACCAACGAGTGTGCCCAAAATGATTTCGATGCCCGTGAAACACTCTGCACAAATCGTGCACAGTCTTGCGCCTAGATTAAAACTATCTCCAATTGGACCGAAAGGAGCTTTCACTTGACACACGTCACCTAGGAGTACCGTCAGGTGTGCCCAAAATGATTTCCATGCCCGTGGTACATTCGCACAAACCATGCACCTTTCGTATGTTGAGATGTGTCAGATGGATTATCTATGATGGCAAGTGAAATACATAGTGATGGTACTGTTGCTACTGTGAAGGGGCAACGCTCCAGCATATTTCAGTCAGAGTGCACAATTAAGGATAAGGTATGCAAACTAATTATTGACGGTGGTAGTTTCGCTAATGTCATTAGTTCAGATGTTGTTCATGCTTTGTCTTTATCTACGCGGAGGCTTCCAACGTCGCGTTATATGCAATGGATGAATCAAAGTGGTACATTGAAAATTACTCATAAGGCTAGAGTTCAATTTTCAGTTGGAAATTATATTGATACCGTGGATTGTGATGTTGCACCATTGAGTGCATGTCATTTGTTGTTGGGTCGACCATGGCAATTTGATCTTGATGCTACTCATGGTGGTCATTCTAATACTTATTTGTTTGTGCACAAGGGAGTTCATCATGTGCTCAACCCAATGTTTGAGAGTGCTATTAAGGCTGAGATATTTGCTACCTCGAAAGTGAAGAAAAAAGTTGCTGAAACTACTCCAAAGCCGAGGACGGCTTTGTTTCGAGAAGGAGGGAATGATGTGGATGTTCCTGCTCCAATTAATACTGCTAGTATCGTTGATGTTCCAATAATTACAGCAGCTAATGACACTCCTAAGATTCAAATTGTAGCTTCTCATATTGGTGAAAGTAATTGCATATCAGAAAGGAGTTGCCATAATTTTATTAATACCACAGGCAGTAGTTCTGGAAACTCTTATATGATTACTAGTTCTGTGAGTAATGCTTCTAAAAGATGTTGCGTGCAGTCTGAAACTCCAGAGAAATTGGAGATGTCATTTCGGGATACACTAAAGCCGAAGAGAGGATGATGAGCCCATGACTCCTCAAGATTCAAATGACGGTGATGATGATCAGATGAATGAGGATGTTAGAATGAAGCCAAAGCCGAGGACAACTTTGTTTTGAGAAAGGGAGGATGATAAGCCCATGGCTCCTCATAATATATCTACAAAAATTTCAAATATGGTAATTGGTCTTAAATTTGGAGCTATTATTTTTATGAGAAATATAGCAATAATATGGACAAATTTACTACTGTCAGCTTGTCTTGAAGTATAATTTTTGGTGGCACAACATTCATGAAAGGATAAAATATGAAGCCATGAAACTATATTTACATTGGTTGCATTCAGGTCGATGTCACATGAGCCATTGGGACCGAATTTGCTGCATGCAAGTTGCTAGTACGGAGGTTTATATTGCTAATGGTGTGGATTTGCATCGTGGCCGGATTAATTTATTATATATTTTAATATAATGCTCTTTGTAGAATCCAAGTTTTCTACGTACGTGCTGGTGCCTGCGTGTACCTATTTTGAGTTTGGTTGTACGGTGTAGTCGAACCAGGTGCTGTGCGTGAGTCTGAGTCCTAGTCCGAGTTTGGCCGGCCTGCGAGCCATAAGGCCTGGGGTTCATCCGTGTACCAGTTAGATGTGATTTTATTTGGGATTATTCCTCGTCGAGCCACCGCTCGTGAAACCCTAGTTGGGTGTTTCCGGATCCTTGTGGATTTGCATAGAGTTGCGTGATCAAGCTGCTACAGCTTGGGTGCGTCGCTTGGAATCTCAGAGTTCCTCGTCTTCTGATCATGATTCGTCGTGGCCACGGGTGGAAGAAGTTATCTAGGGTTTGGTTTGCATCATCTATTGTAAGCTGATCCCTCTATTTATCACTGCTACTGTTTGAGTTCATTAATCAGAGAAAGTTATTTGGTGTTGCCGATACTTTCATCTATCAAGTTTGGATTGTTGCATCTATTAATTCCGCGTGAGAATAATTTGTCAAGTCGCTGCCCTGCTGAGATTTGTTTGCTGAATATTTGAATCTGATTTTACGTGACATCTGCAAGTGGTACTGTTCTGATTGAGAGGCTGGTAATACAGTTGCGTCTCTATTTCTTATTTGATAATTGCGTCAATCTGTGCTCCACAAATCGAACTTACCGGCTACCTCTCGGAAGATCGGGCCTATACTCATCAATTGGTACCAGAGCTTTTAGGTTTACTGTGAGGTATATTCTCGTTTGCCTTAGATTCATATTTGTTCATTACCTAGGGTCCACAAAAAGCCCAAAAATATTTCAATTTCCGCTGTCCTATCACCCTTGTGCCTTTGCAATTTCGTTTCAGATTCGCGTTGTTGAGTTTGTGTCCGTGGTCGAGTCTTGTTGCTGGTTTAGGATTGTGTTCGTAGTCGTAGTTCAATCGCCCGTTGCTGTGATTTTTGTTTTCCACCGCTATCCCATCCACCGTTCCCAAACAACAAGTCGAAGCCACCACATTACTCGACTTGCCCCGCTAGCCGCCTTGTGTAACTTCTTGCCGCCACGCAAACCCTAGATAGGTTGTCAACCCCTCTTATTTTGCCTGCATCGCAGCCCTCCTTACATCATCAGGTGAATACCTACTGCTGTTAGTCACAGGGACGATCTTGTGATCGGTGTTGGAGTTTAGGGACGCTTTGCCCTAATTGTGGCTACCGTATTGTGCCTTCCGAAAAACATAACTTGAGATACCTTCGGTAAAACAGGCATAACTTTTCGCTCGTTTATCAGAAAAATCTAAAATTTTTACAGCAGCTTCTTGACACTATTTGGAGCCGACCCAAACTATGCTTTGCCCTGTTTGGTTTCATCAAAATTTCCAAAAAAAATTCAAGAAAATAAAGAAAAAAATTGTCAAAGTTTTTGCACACTTTTCAGAGAACGTGCTGTATTTCTATAGACCACATCCTACCTCAGTTGTAGGTGCCAATTTTTGTAGTTGCATCTTTTTTTATCCTTGTTTAGATAAAGATATAAAAAATAGTGAAAAAAATAAAAAAGTTTAATTCCTACTAGTGCCTTTTGGAAAAATCAGGGAAAAATTCAGGAAAAAGGAAAAATCCAGGCTATTTGCTTGTTCTGTGAGTTCTTTTCTATCGTCATTTGTTTTCACCTTGTTGCGCTACGTCTCGACACATCTTAGCTAGCACCTATGATTTATACTTTGGATCCGGATTGAACAATCGCTAATCTGCATTCGTTAATTGCTAATCCTTACTGTCATATTGTGTGCCTACCCATAGCTCCACATATTCTTCTATTAGCATAGGTTCATCTTGCAACTGTTACCCACGCTCAACAACAGATTACTTCGCCACTTTGGTTTTGCTCCTGTTTGGCGTTGGTAAGAATACAGGCAAGACGGTGGTAAGCCGCTTGTGATTTTGCATTCCACTTTCACCACCACCACCACTTGGTTCCTTTTAGTTGATAGGGATAATACTTTGGTGTTGTCTTTTTCTATCTTCTAACAATGGCAGGATCTCCGATGGACTTCAATAAGTGCGTGTCCAAGGGCGAGCTTACAACGTTCATGACTGAACAACGCAATCTTATGACCGAGCTGACGCGCAATGTGAACAATCTAGTCACCCGCATTGAACAGCTTGAGCAACACCCTCCACCTCATCGTGCTGATGATGAAGATGCGGATGATTTTGATGATGAAGATGCAGATGCTGACGGTTATGCCCGTCGCCGCCTCAACTTCAACCGTCACGGTATGGGAGGTAATAATCATGGTAATAATGATCCTTTTGCTAAAATTAAATTTAGTCTTCCTCCTTTTACTGGTAATGTTGATCCAGAGGCTTATTTAGATTGGGAGCTTGCTGTTCAATAAAAATTTGATTCTCATAATGTTCCTACTGAGCATAGAGTTAGACTTGCTACTAGTGAGTTTACTAATTTTGCTTTGTTCTGGTAGAGTGATCTTTGCAATGCTAATAATGCTGCTGCTGTGCCTCAAACTTGGAATGCTTTAAAGCAACGTATGAAATCTTGTTTTGTTCCTCCTTATTACCAACGTGATTTACGTTTGAAACTACAAACTTTAAAACAAGGTGATAAAGGAGTAGGAGCATACTATCAAGAATTGCTTATTGGTTTAGCCCGTTGTGGTATAAATGAAGATGATAATGATGCTAGTGCTAGATTTTTTGGTGGTTTAAACCATGATATACAGAACATACTTGATTACAAAGAATGGCGCAATTTTTCCCAATTGTATCATCTTGCTATTAAGGCAGAACGTGAAGTACAGGGCCGCAAACAACACCAGCCTTTTAGGTCTAACAATGGGAGGAATTTTCAGCAGCGTTTAGAGCCGAAGACGCCCAAGATTCCTGTTGCATCACAGCCATCTACACCACCATTTTCTTCCGGGGTAAGTAAACTGTCTAATGTGCAGAAGAAAGGTGCCACTCCGGGTGCTTCTACTAGCTCCTCCTTGTCCAGCTCTAAAATCATTTACCACCGATGCAAAGGCATGGGACATGTCATGAAGGATTGCCCCAGTCGTCGTGCTTTCATTACTACCGAGGATGAATATGTAAGTACTAGTGATGTTGAAGATGATTTAGCCCTTGCTGCTAACATTGATACAGATTCCACCGAGGACGATCAAGACAAGGAGGCCATCATCATTGACTCCGTGGTTGCTGCCGCAGACTACCCTAGCCTTCTTGTGCAGCGTTTGTTGAGTACACGTGTGGGACATGAAGAAGAGATGACGATCCAACGCCACAATTTGTTCCACATGTATTTCATTATGCAGGGTTGTCGTGTTCTCACTATCATTGATAGCGGAAGTTGCAATAATTTGGTGAGTTCAGATTTGGTTGAGAAGCTTGGCTTGACCACACGACAACATTTGTATCCATATAAACTTCAATGGTTCAATAATAGTGGTAAGACTAAGGTAACTAAATCAGCACGCATTAGCTTTTTCACAGGTTCTTATCATGATACTGCTGATTTTGATGTTATCCCTATGCAAGCTTGTTCCATTTTGTTAGGTCATCCATGAGAATTTGATAATGATGCTTTACACTATGGTAGAACTAATACATACACTATCATACATAAGGACAAGAAAATTACATTGCTGCCTTTGTCTCCTACAGATATTATTAAACATGCTAATGAGATTAAAAATAAACCTCCAACTACTAAAAATAATGGGATTAAGTTAAAAGGAGGTGTTTTTCTTGCTACAACTTCTGCTACTGCTAAGTTATGTGATAATCCTGATGCACCATGTTATACTATGTTTTGTCAACCTATTATGTTTGGTGCATTGCCTGCTGTCACTAACCTTTTGCAGGAGTTCGCTGATGATGGGATGAAGTCGAGGACGACTCCAATTCTAGAAGGAGGGGATGATGAGGACATTGCCAAGATGGTGTAACAGAACCGACCAAATTATAAGAGCACAAGTACAAAAACAAGCACCGAAGCGCTCAAATTTTCGAACTTGAGCCCATATAATCCCGGTAGTCAATCGAAACCACGAAGGATTTCAAACCAACTTGCTTACAACCAAGATCGCATCATTCAACATACAACATCATACGTTACATTTGGCAAGGAGTTCCGAAATAAGTTTACACACACGGAGTCGCAAATTATTACAAACCAAGTTTATAAAAGTAGCGGAAGCAAACACACACCAGTTGTTTAACTACTGCCAGTCTTGTTGATCAACAACCCGCAAAAGCATCAGGAAAGTACATAAAAGATGATCATGCCCTAGTGATCTAGTCTTCGTCACCCGCAGGGTGGAGACAATTTTTGCAGAAGCCTTGGTAGAGCATATCATCTGCAACAGGAGGGAATAAACCCTGAGTACAGGAATGTACTCAGCTAGACTTACCCGTCAAAAACCAGAAATAAGATGACACCAAGGATTATGCAAGGCTTACACAAGAGGCTAGCTGACATCACATTTTTGCATAAAGGCATCAGTAATTGAAACTCTTATAACCTGTACTAGCAGTTATTTTTAGCATTTACCTGTCGTCTATCTTAGCACCTGTACTAAACATGCACTTGGTTATAATCAAACAATTATCATCATTATATCTAGAGCAGGTATGAATTGTGGCAACATTGTATCATTCCCTTAACCACCAGTTCATTTAATGAGATCTACGTTGCCGCTGCTCAAGTCAAGTGCTCACTAACCGGGAGCGACGACGATTCGAATCGAATTCCTATCTAGTTAGAGGGGTATTTCTAACACTCACCGTGCAGACCCCTGCCAGGGTCGCACAGGCCACCGTTTCATATGATTCAGGAATCGCGGGTCCGAATAATGTCGCGACCCCAAGGGCGACACTCTGCCCGGTGATAGGGACTCTAACCCCCCCTTGGTCTCACGCCAATGTCCCCAAGCACATCCTTTCTCTCCTCCAAGAAGCAACCTACCATTCGATTCCCGACCTGAATCACATTACTCGGCTTCGCGATCGGAACGACTTATCCGGCCAACTAAGTGTTAGACTGCGTTCAACATGACTCAAGGACGTACAACGAATCGGTCCTTAAACGACTCAGACGGGCATAGCTCCACACCCAAGACGTGAAGTGTCTTGCGGCTGTACTATCGAACTCCTGCCCGGTCTCAATTTCATTTTAAAGCATGGTTCCATCCACGATAGCCATAAAGCCACTCGTGACTCCTTCCTACATCTCGCGGATGACCGGAAATCACCCGACTTCTACCGTACTAAGCAGGGCTAAGCATTGACACGTGCCTAAACCTAATATAGGGTTAAGTACGATATCTGGACAAGGACAGGTATAATGCAACAATTGTTTTCATACAACTCCTACAACTTAATGCATTAAACAATTAAAAGTACTCAAGATAGATTTATAAAATGATGGGTTCAGCCTGCACCGGGGCTTGCCTTTCAGAAAGGTCGAAGGCCGGTGGTCAGGACACTCGGGTAGATCTTCGGCAGGAGCTTCGTCGCCGGTTGGTTCCTCTAGCTGCTCCGGCTGGTCCTAGACTTCCTCCGGAATCACTGGCTCGAATTCGAGGAGAGTTACCCCCTCCGGTACACCTATTGCATGAATGCACAATAAATATCATGGATGCATAAAGGTGCAACATGCTCGGAATGAAATGCATTTCAGAAATAAAAATAATAATCTAATCAAGTTACTTTATCAGTACGTGCAAATCTCTTCTCCAGTGGAGAAGTACTTACCTAAGCTACTCAACCTAAGATACAGCTGTTCTTCTTCGGTTAAGGCCCTAACACCTAACAATACAAGAGTAATATTACTTAGGTTACCACAGTAAGACATTCTGGAAAGCAGCTCAAAGATTCTAACATAACTGGAGAATCCCAACTCCAAAAGATATGATCTAAGACAATCTGGAAAGCTTATGAAATGCACCAAAAAATGTTTTCAGACCACAACACTTAATTCCAAAGTTTACCTAGTCGAAATTCCAAAGTTCCAGAATCTGCTCTCTAAACAGAGAGCAGCCAATTCTGGACTGTCACTTAAAACAGCAATAACTCCCAAACTACTAAGCCAAATGCTCCCAAATTTTGACACAAGCTAGTTTATCAAGTTTACTACAACTTTGGTATTCACAAGTTTTCCAGCAAACACTTTTATTAAGGGTCAACCTAGAAATACTACCAGCTGTCCAGAAAACCTAGAATTGCAAAGATTAAATATTTATTTATGTGGCAAACATCCCATAAGACCAAACTAATGTTACCATAAGTTAACAAAGGTCACAAAAACACCAGAAAGTAAGGTGTGCCCACCTAGAATATTTATTTACACCCCTTTCTTAATTTACTTAATTAATTAAGTGGAATTTCAAACATATATGTAAACTACTCCTAAACTTCTACAAAAATTAAAGGAGACTCTCTGACCCAAAAAGAGGCTACTGTAAAAATTTGAACTAAATTTATTCACAGGAACTTCCTACACAAACTTCACAAGCCCAAAAGGCTGATTTTTGTATAAATAACAAAGCATAGTAAAAAGTGTCAAACAACAGATTTCCTAATTTTCTTGGACACTCTAGGGTACCAAGACATTCTCCAAAAATTTATATGAACATTGCACATGTAGAAAAATTACAAAAATTCATTTAAGTATTTCCTAAAATAACAAGATAGCATTATAACTTGAAAAGTACCTAAGCACTACTGCCCAAATTTTTACCAGAGATAGAGCAAGTATAAATTAGTCTACCCACCAAATTTCATAATTTTTGGAACACTGAAACTCAAGATATAATTTAAACAAGTTTGCATGTGATTTAAAACACATTTCAAAGACCTATTTAAATATCCCGAAAACTAAACATCCCATAAGCATTTGATATTTTTCCTAGATCCTACACTTTATTTGGAACCCAACAAAATTTGGATCACAATTTTTGGATCTACCAAACCCTAGATAAGAAAATTACAAACATTATTCAAATCTATGAAATAATACAGAAACTGAAATTTCAAACAATTCAAAAAGGGCACTGGGCCGGCTCAACACGCCCGCACGGCCCAGATCTCACGCGCGGCCCACTTCTCCGCGCGCGGCCCGCGACGCACGCGCGGCCTGCTCGGCCATCCCGCCCGCGCGCGCGGGGGCTGACAGCGCGGGCCCGTAGGTCATAGAGAGAAGAGCGGAGGGGAGGAGACGGCCGCGACTCCGACGAGCTCTAGCTCGCCGACGACGGCGTCTCCGGTGACGGGAAGATCACCGACGGTTTCCCCGTGACTTTCCGCATCGACCAAACCTAGCTTTGCTGACCCTATCCCACCCTAGCTACGACGGCCATGGCGGCCGCGGCTCGGAGACGGCACCCGGCGACGGTCCGGCGAGCTCCAGGGGCCAGGGACCTAAGTGAGGTGTACTATGGCTTCCTGAGGACATGGCGGGCCTCTCCATGCCAAGGAAGAGGACAGAGATGGAGTGAGTGCCGTTGGCCGCGTGAGCACCGCACCGGCGGCCATGGCGCGGCAGCGCATGACGGTGTTCCGACGTGTACCGGCCATCCCAACCGGTAGCGTCATCACCTAGGCTGCTCTACCCACCCCGGAACCCAGAACACTTAGCGGGGAGACTGGATGGTGACCGTAGGGAGCTGACCACGGTGAGCCACCGCGCGGACAGTGCGCCGGCGAGGACTCACGGTGGTGGAAACCGAAATTTGCCCTCACCTCAACACAATCCGGTCAAGCCACGGGTGGAGGAGGTGGAGGGGATTTAGGTGGAGCGGTGGACGGGATTTGGAGGACGGGGGTGTGACGGTGAGCTTGCACGAGCACAGAGCGGGCTGCGGCGATAATGGCGCCTTCGTTTTCCGCCTTGGTGAACCCGGCCAGAGCGAGAGTGAAGGAGAGAAGAGTGAGCGCGAGTGTGGGGGTGGAGGTGTCCGCTCGGTGTTCATCTCCGCGCCTAGGCTTGCGACATGGAGACGACAGCAGAACGCACGCGCCACGCGGCCACCGGGCTCTGCCCGAGCGCCACGACGTGAGCCGGCTGTCCGGCTGAAAGGCGTCGGGGTTGACTGAATAGAGGCCGTCATCCTTCGACTGACAGCGCGATTTCAACGATGATTATCTCCGGAAACAGCTCGATTTAGCCGAAGGTGATAACATCAAAATGATAGAGCTACATGAGGGCTACAATCTTGCTAATTGGCTCAAGAACAGATTCGGTTTGGATTTGAAACTACAAAGCTCCAAAGTCGGGTACTTGGAAACTGAAACGTGTTTTCAGTCAGTGAAACCGACTGAAACCCTATTTTCAAGACACCACAACTCCTAAACCATTTAGAACTAGGTGATGGTCATGTTGACAATGTTGTAGAGCTATGTGTGGACAACAACTTTGTCAATTGGCTCAAGGACTGGTTTGGCCTAGTTTGTGAGTTACAAGTTGCCAAAGTGAGGTACAGTGAAACGGTTTTCAGCTTCACACTTAGCCAAAATTGCTAAGTCCCAAAGCAGCCTCTAATACTGACTTGTGGGCCATTTTTTAGCATGTTCTGTTCATTTTCATGAGATGGCCATATTAGAACTTTTGTTCCTTATGAAATTCTCTACAACTTTTCTTAAGGGTGCTCCTCCATGCAAGGTCTCTAAGCTGGACTTTTTAATTGGTCAAACTAGAGCATCCTAGGGCTCAATGGTGGTCAGCTACAACTTGGAGGGCATTTTGGTGATTTTGGTCAACATGAACCTTGCTCCATGAGTGACCCTACGTATAACTAAGGTGTTGTGAGATATAATTGGCTACTCTACCCTTTAGTTACACCAACTCCCTAGTGTCACAAGATGTGAGCCAAACAAAACTTTAAAAACAAATCACATTTGTTGCAACCATATGAAATAACATGAAATGATGCATGCTTATGCTCATGCAATGCAATGCAATTATAGAGCTAAACACCTGAGGTGTTACAGCCCTCCCCCTTATAAAAATCTCGTCCCGAGATTTGGAAAGCGTATCATTTTTCATAGAATTCCTTATAACCATCCCACAAATAGTCCTCCCGTTCCCATGTAGCGTCACTTTCACTACCCTGATTACTCCACATTACTTTATACCACTTAACCACTTTGCTTCTAGTCACTCGTTCCTGAGTATCGATCACTCGGACTGGCTTTTCTTCGTAAGTTAAATCAGACTCAAGCCTGATATCTCCTAACGGGACTCTTTCCTCAGGAACTCGAAGACACTTTTTGAGCTGAGATACATGGAAGACGTTGAATATGGCACTCATTTCAGGAGGTAACTGGATTTTGTACGCAACAGCTCCACTCTTGCTAATGATTTGGAAAGGACCCACGTATCTTGGCGCAAGTTTCCGCTTAACACCAAAACGTTGGATACTCTTCATTGGAGAAACTTTTAGATACACGAAGTCTCCAACTTCAAACTCGAGTGGTTTTCTACGACGATCAGCATAACTTTTCTGTCTAGCTTGGGCTGCAGCCATATGTTTTTGGATGGTACGGACTTGTTCCTCAGCTTCATGAACAAAATTAATACCATAATACCTCCTTTCACCAGCTTCTACCCAGTTTAGTGGAGTTCTACACTTACGACCGTACAAAGCTTCGAATGGAGCCATCTTAATACTCTCTTGATAACTATTATTGTACGAAAACTCGGCTAGAGGTAACCATTTTTCCCAAGAACCCTTGGATGAAATGACACATGCCCGCAACAGATCTTCCAAGATTTGGTTAACCCGTTTCGTCTGACCAGACGTCTGGGGGTGATAAGCAGAGCTTCTCACTAACTTGGTTCCCAGAAGGTGATGCAAGTGCTCCCAAAAGCGAGCAGTGAACTGGGGACCACGGTCAGATATGATAGTACGAGGTATCCCATGGAGCCGGGCTATCTGATTGAAGTACAACTCAGCATAGTCAGTAGGACGATAGTCTACTCGAACAGGAATGAAGTGAGCCGACTTGGTTAGGCGGTCCACAATTACCCAGATGGAGTTATGATTTTTGACAGTAGGAGGAAGTCCGACAATGAAATCCATACTTATCTCTTCCCATTTCCAACCTGGGATAGAAAGTGGTTGAAGTAACCCAGCTTTCATATGCACCGCTTTAACTCTACAGCAGGTGTCACACCTGGCAACATATGCAGCTATTTCTTTCCGCATTTTGGTCCACCAATAGTATGGCTTTAATTCATAATACATCTTATTGCTACCAGGATGGATGGATAACTTGGAGGAGTGTGCTTCAGACATAATATCATTTCTAAGCTCTCGGTCCTTAGGCACAACTAACCTATCCTTGAACCATAGTACACCCTCTTCATCTACCCTGAACTGTGTAGTTTCTTGCTCTTTCATCTTATGCTTGATGTGGAATATACCAGTGTCAGTCTTTTGGAGCTCAATAATTCTGCTTTTGAGAGTGCAACTGACAGTGATGTTGTACAAGACTGCTGGATGTAGAAGGCGAGATCGATGAAAATCAGTTTCAACTAGGGAATGGCAATGAGACTTACGGCTTAAAGCATCCGCAACCACATTTGCCTTGCCAGGATGAAAGTGAACTTGAAGGTTATAATCCTTAATCAACTCGAGCCATCTTCTTTGACGCATATTTAACTCGGGTTGGGTGAAGATGTATTTGAGGCTTTTGTGGTCTGTGTAGATATTGCAAACATTGCCCAGCAGATAATGCCGCCACACTTTCAACGCATGAACGACTGCAGCGAGTTCTAAGTCATGCGTTGGATAATTCGCCTCATGTTTCTGAAGTTGTCGAGAGGTATATGCGATTACTCGGCCTTCCTGCATCAGAACACCTCCTAAGCCTATGCCTGAGGCATCACAATAAACATCAAATGGTTTCTCGATATCCGGTTGTGCCAAAACCGAAGCTGAGGTTAGGAGGGTTCGCAGTTGGTGAAAAGCCACATCACACTCAGGAGTCCAGACAAGCCTGGTGTCTTTTTGTAGCAACCGAGTCATTGGCTTGGCTAATTTGGAGAAATCCGGGATGAAGCGACGATAATAGCCAGCCAAACCAAGAAAACTCCGGACCTCATGAACCGAGATAGGAGCCTTCCAGTTCAGTACTTCTTGTACCTTGGCGGGGTCCACCATAATTCCTCCATCGGACAACACATGCCCAAGGAAAGGTACTTCTCGAAGCCAGAATTCGCACTTACTGAATTTTGCATATAGTTGATGTTCACGCAGTCTTGTGAGGACTATACGCAGATGTTCAGCGTGATCTTCCTCATTTACAGAATATATCAGGATGTCATCAATAAATACCACCACAAACTTGTCCAATTCGGGCATAAACACCGAATTCATCAAGTACATAAAGTGTGCGGGGGCGTTGGTCAAGCCGAAGGACATAACAAGATACTCATAAAGACCGTATCTGGTAGAGAAAGCTATCTTGGGAACATCTTCCGGGCGGATTTTAATTTGATGGTAGCCAGATCTTAGATCGATCTTGGAGAAAACTTTAGCTTTAGACAACTGATCGAACAAGATGTCGATGCGCGGTAGAGGGTACTTATTTTTGACAGTGACTGCATTGAGAGGTCTATAATCTACGCACATTTGCAATGACTGATCCTTCTTCTTTACAAAGATAGCAGGACATCCCCAAGGAGACGAACTAGGACGAATTAACCCCTTCTTCAAAAGTTCGTTCAATTGTACCTTAAGTTCAGCTAACTCATTCAGAGGCATCCTATAAGGTCTCCTAGAGATGGGAGCCGTGCCAGGCAACAACTCAATTTTAAATTCCACATCCCGATCCGGAGGGAGCCCCGGCAAATCATCGGGAAAAACGTCCGGAAACTCATTTACTGTGGGAATTTCAGCCAACGCCTTTGCTTGCACAGCATGAACTTCCCCAGACAAATCAACTTTTCTGGGAAGTTGTACCAGAAAACCCTTTTGATCTGTAGGATCTCTGAGCATAACTACCCGAGTGGATGTATCAATGAGTACCCCATTCTGACTCATCCAATTCATGCCCAGAATAACATCTATGCCTAAACCCGGCAAAACCACTAAGGCAAGCGAGTACTTTCACCCTTCTATCTCAAGCTCAAGATTCCCCACTACTTTATTTGTGGAAATATTCCCACTTGCTGCGCTAATGCAATAACCCCCACCTTCAACAGTATGCAATTTGTGTGCAAACTCTGATGCAAACTTAGGACTGATAAAGGAATGCGAAGCACCCGAATCAAAAAGTACCACTGCAGGATGTTGGTCAACTAGGAACTTACCAGCAGTGACAACCTCACCAGATGGGATTTCCTCAATACTGTTATAATGAGCGTGCCCTTGACGGCCACCTTGGTTGACATTCTTCTTAGGGTAAGGACAGTTCCTGGACCAATGGCCTGGCTTGTTGCAGTTCCAGCAAGGCATGTTGCTAGGAGGAACACTGGAGCTGCCTTGGCCCAAATTACCCTTTGGCAGAGCCACTGTATATGCCTTGCGAAACCCAGTCTTCACTGGCGCCTTCTTTTGCGGGGGACGGAACTTAGCACTTGTGGCAGGAGGTCGAGGAGGAGCCCTCGGGGAAGCTGGAGCTCGAGACTGTGAAGCACCTGCCTCAAGTGCCCTCTTGCGGCTCTTAGAAGCAGTATAGATAGAGTTATTGTTCTCTTGAGTCAGAGCATCACTGATAAATTCATTGAAGGTAGTGCACTTGCTAGTGCCCATAGTCTTCATCAGCTTTGGGCCGAGGCCTCTTTTAAAGCTAGCAATTTTCTTGGAATCGGTATCCACAAACTCCGTGGCATACCTTGCCAGGTTGTTGAAGGATTGCAGATATTCAGTCAAGCTTTTATTGCCCTGCGATAGCCTCATAAATTCTGTGTGCTTGATAGCCATAAGACCTAGAGGAATATAGTTCCCACGGAATGCGGCCTTGAACTGGTCCCAAGCAATCGGGACATTTGCAGGCAGTGTGGAACGATAGTGGCTCCACCAAATCCCCGCTGGACCATGCAGTTGGTGAGAAGCATATTCAGTCTTTAGCTCATCAGTCAAGCGAAGCAGACGAAACTTTTGTTCAATAGTATTCAACCACTCATCGCTTGCAGTGGTTCCTCCGCCTCCTTAAAGAGCGGGGGCTTAGTATCAAGAAAATCCTTGAAATCACTGTACTGATTGGGTTCTGGGCCCTGGCAGCCATGACGAGCCTCCCGATTGGCAAGCTGGCGCATAGCATCTGCCAGCATGCGCTGCCCTTCGACCACAGTCTGCATCAGATCAGCCGGGGTAGGTGGTGGTGGTTCCTCATCCTCATTGCCACGACCCCGACGGAGATTATACGACATCTACAAAATGCATAGCCAATGAGCACTGACGATGTGGGAATTTTTGTAGATGAATTATTGTAAACATGTCAAACTGACTTCATGAAATGGACTTCTTAAAATAATCATGGCACAATCATTCATCACAACCGCACAATCCATTCAAGCGCATCAATTGACGCAATCATGCGAGGGAACCCAACAAGATGTACTTTGATAAAGGCTCACTCACAAGGAGCACAGCAGTTACTGAACCGTTTATGTTAATATCTACGTGATTTTTGTCCTTTCGCCCGGTACTTGGATTCGATCTCAACCTTTTTAGTTGTCTGAGAAATGCTTCTTCAAACTAACCACAAAGAGACTTCTCAACGGTAGAGTTCCATGGTGGATCATGACTAGCCACCTCGATACCAGCGCGTGCCAAGCAGCACAGCCTTATGTCACGCGCCATAGGAGGCCCTCGGTTTCGTCGCGGCACCGAAGGGTGCTAATCGTGACACCATCATCGAACACACGCAATAAGGCATCCAATTGTGATCGAAATTAATAGGTTCAAATAAACATCTAGGAAACATAGGGTTCGACCTTACATCCCAAAAGTCAAGTTATTACAAAGCCTCACTCCAACCCCAGGAGGCACAAAAGATGATCCTAACATCATAGCTACGTAATAACTACTCTAAGCATCGTCCTCAGAGTCGGTGTCAAGGATCTCCCCGCCGTCCTCATCACTAACAGGCTCTAACTCCTCATCTTCTTCTTCTTCTGGCTCTTCTTCTAGTGCTTCTTCTGGTGCGGCATCTTGGGGCCCATTGACCTCCACTTCTTCATCATCTTCAGCCATGGCGATTCCCGAACCCATGTCCTCATCTGCGTTGATATTTCTAGGCAGCAGAGGATTTAGCTGGTTGTTCAAGCGGTGCACTTCTTCATGAAGATTGTCATTGTATTCTTCAGCATTCTCCAACTGTTGTTATAGCTCAAACTGACGAGCTCTCAGAACGTTCTCCTCGTGCCAGGCTTCATCCCTCTGATTCATGACACGGACCAACATGCGTTGACAGTTGCGGTTTGCTACTGTCAATCTCTGGACTGCAAGGGTTTCCTGGTCACGATCACGAATCACTTGCTCCAGTTGCTGACGCGCTACATTCCTGGCAGTAGTCACTTCAGCCAACTCTGCCCTCAGCCTTTCCACCTCAGTAGGCTCAGGGCGGGGCTCACGTGGAGCGAGCTGGTGACGAGGTGCTCTGCCCCCCAGTGGACTTGCAAGCGGTCCTCTTGGTACGGGCCATCTATAGCAACAAGATACGACTTAAAGTGAGGATCATTTAGGGGATACGAAATTTAATTTAGTCGGGACTATTGAAATTTTTAAGGAGGGAGTAAATGATATGTATGAGGTAATTAAACATGATGCATGTACGTTCCATACGCCCTCTCATCCTAGTAGAATCAAAAATTTCTAACGCTAGGCGGTGGCATACATACGTTCTCTCATATAGGCGAAACTATCGGTCTACTCGTTTGCGCTGTTATTGTACCTGCAGAAAATCTCATTTCAGCCCAACAGTTTCCCCAAAATCAGCACACAAGAAAGCAGTAAATTAAATAATTTCTATATATACATCCCCTGATGTATATACTTCAGTATCAAAGCTACCCGATATAAAGATTCCCACAATTAAGTGCCTACATAATTACACGGTTTAAACATGTAAGTATGCAAGTCACCAAAACTACCCTCAACTAGATCGCCGGTTGGACGATCATGCTCTCACAACTCACACTTACCAGAGCGTCGAGGCAATTGATCCATACATTACCACCCAGGTGGATGGCATCCATACAATATCACGCCATATGGACGACGAAACAAAAACAAACAAGGCCCCCAAGTTAGTCGTTATAATAAGCCACCTAAGAGTCCTTATTTGGGCTAAGGAATGTGATCACTGGCATACCTATGAAAATAATTTTTAATGTTTTAACCCTTTTCATAATCAAATACTTTTGTTTTTAAATACTCGTACGATGTGTTTAATGTTGAATTATGCTCCGGTACCAGCTGTAACAGAACCGACCAAATTATAAGAGCACAAGTACAAAAACAAGCACCGAAGCGCTCAAATTTTCGAACTTGAGCCCATATAATCCCGGTAGTCAATCGAAACCACGAAGGATTTCAAACCAACTTGCTTACAACCAAGATCGCATCATTCAACATACAACATCATACGTTACATTTGGCAAGGAGTTCCGAAATAAGTTTACACACACGGAGTCGCAAATTATTACAAACCAAGTTTATAAAAGTAGCGGAAGCAAACACACACCAGTTGTTTAACTACTGCCAGTCTTGTTGATCAACAACCCGCAAAAGCATCAGGAAAGTACATAAAAGATGATCACGCCCTAGTGATCTAGTCTTCGTCACCCGCAGGGTGGAGACAATTTTTGCAGAAGCCTTGGTAGAGCATATCATCTGCAACAGGAGGGAATAAACCCTGAGTACTGGAATGTACTCAGCTAGACTTACCCGTCAAAAACCAGAAATAAGATGACACCAAGGATTATGCAAGGCTTACACAAGAGGCTAGCTGACATCACATTTTTGCATAAAGGCATCAGTAATTGAAACTCTTATAACCTATACTAGCAGTTATTTTTAGCATTTACCTGTCGTCTATCTTAGCACCTGTACTAAACATGCACTTGGTTATAATCAAACAATTATCATCATTATATCCAGAGCAGGTATGAATTGTGGCAACATTGTATCATTCCCTTAACCACCAGTTCATTTAATGAGATCTACGTTGCCGCTGCTCAAGTCAAGTGCTCACTAACCGGGAGCGACGGCGATTCGAATCGAATTCCTATCCAGCTGGAGGGGTATTTCTAACACTCACCGTGCAGACCCCTGCCAGGGTCGCACAGGCCACCGTTTCATATGATTCAGGAATCACGGGTCCGAATAATGTCGCGACCCCAAGGGCGACCCTCTGCCAAGTGATAGGGACTCTAACCCCCCCTTGGTCTCACGCCAATGTCCCCAAGCACATCCTTTCTCTCCTCCAAGAAGCAACCTACCATTCGATTCCCGGCCTGAATCACATTACTCGGCTTCGCGGTCGGAACGACTTATCCGGCCAACTAAGTGTTAGACTGCGTTCAACATGACTCAAGGACGTACAGCGAATCGGTCCTTAAACGACTCAGACGGGCATAGCTCCACACCCAAGACGTGAAGTGTCTTGCGGCTGTACTATCGAACTCCCGCCCGGTCTCAATTTCATTTTAAAGCATGATTCCATCCACGATAGCCATAAAGCCACTCGTGACTCCTTCCTACATCTCGCGGATGACCGGAAATCACCCGACTTCTACCGTACTAAGCAGGGCTAAGCATTGACACGTGCCTAAACCTAATATAGGGTTAAGTACGATATCTGGACAAGGACAGGTATAATGCAACAATTGTTTTCATACAACTCCTACAACTTAATGCATTAAACAATTAAAAGTACTCAAGATAGATTTATAAAATGATCGGTTCAGCATGCACCGGGGCTTGCCTTTCAGAAAGGTCGAAGGCCGGTGGTCAGGACACTCGGGTAGATCTTCGGCAGGAGCTTCATCGCCGGTTGGTTCCTCTAGCTGCTCCGGCTGGTCCTGGACTTCCTCCAGAATCACTGGCTCGAATTCGAGGAGAGTTACCCCCTCCGGTACACCTATTGCATGAATGCACAATAAATATCATGGATGCATAAAGGTGCAACATGCTCGGAATGAAATGCATTTCAGAAATAAAAATAATAATCTAATCAAGTTACTTTATCAGTACGTGCAAATCTCTTCTCCGGTGGAGAAGTACTTACCTAAGCTACTCAACCTAAGATACAGCTGTTCTTCTTCGGTTAAGGCCCTAACACCTAACAATACAAGAGTAATATTACTTAGGTTACCACAGTAAGACATTATGGACAGCAGCTCAAAGATTCTAACATAACTGGAGAATCCCAACTCCAAAAGATATGATCTAAGACAATCTGGAAAGCATATGAAATGCACCACAAAATGTTTTCAGACCACAACACTTAATTCCAAAGTTTACCTAGTCGAAATTCCAAAGTTCCAGAATCTGCTCTCTCTAAACAGAGAGCAGCCAATTCTGGACTGTCACTTAAAACAGAAATAACTCCCAAACTACTAAGCCAAATGCTCCCAAATTTTGACACAAGCTAGTTTATCAAGTTTACTACAACTTTGGTATTCACAAGTTTTCCAGCAAACACTTTTATTAAGGGTCAAACCTAGAAATACTACCAGCTGTCCAGAAAACCTAGAATTGCAAAGATTAAATATTTATTTATGTGGCAAACATCCCATAAGACCAAACTAATGTTACCACAAGTTCACAAAGGTCACAAAAACACCAGAAAGTAAGGTGTGCCCACCTAAAATATTTATTTACACCCCTTTCTTAATTTACTTATTTAATTAAGTGGAATTTCAAACATATACGTAAACTGCTCCTAAAATTCTACAAAAATTACAGGAGACTCTCTTACCCAAAAAGAGGCTACTGTCAAAATTTGAACTCAATTTATTCACAGAAACTTCCTACACAAAATTCACAAGCCCAAAAGGCTGATTTTTGTATAAATAACAAAGCATAGTAAAAAGTGTCAAACAACAGATTTCCTAATTTTCTTGGACACTCTAGGGTACCAAGACATTCTCCAAAAATTTATATGAACATTGCACATGTGGAATAATTACAAAAATTCATTTAAGTATTTCCTAAAATAAAAAGATAGCATTATAACTTGAAAAGTACCTAAGCACTACTGCCCAAATTTTTACCAGAGCTAGAGCAAGTATAAATTAGTCTACCCACCAAATTTCATAATTTTTGGAACACTGAAACTCAAGATATAATTTAAACAAGTTTGCATGTGATTTAAAACACATTTCAAAGACCTATTTAAATATCCTGAAAACTAAACATCCCATAAGCATTTGATATTTTTCCTAGATCCTACACTTTATTTGGAACCCAACAAAATTTGGATCACAATTTTTGGATCTACCAAACCCTAGATAAGAAAATTACAAACATTATTCAAATCTGTGAAATAATACAGAAACTGAAATTTCAAACAATTCAAAAAGGGCACTGGGCCGGCTCAACATGCCCGCACGGCCCAGATCTCACGCGTGGCCCACTTCTCCGCGCGCGGCCCGCGACGCACGCGCGGCCTGCTCGGCCATCCCGCCCGCGCGCGCGGGGGCTGACAGCGCGGGCCCGCAGGTCATAGAGAGAAGAGCGGAGGGGAGGAGACGGCCGCGACTCCGGCGAGCTCTAGCTCGCCGACGACGCGTCTCCGGTGACGGGAAGATCACCGACGGTTTCCCCGTGACTTTCCGCATCGACCAAACCTAGCTTTGCTGACCCTATCCCACCCTAGCTACGACGGCCATGGCGGCCGCGGCTCGGAGACGGCACCCGGCGGCGGTCCGGCGAGCTCCGGGGGCCAGGGACCTAAGTGAGGTGTACTACGGCTTCCTGAGGACATGGCAGACCTCTCCATGCCAAGGAAGAGGACAGAGGTGGAGTGAGTGCCGCTGGCCGCGTGAGCACCGCACCGGCGGCCATGGCACGGCAGCGCACGACGGTGTTCCGATGTGTACCGGCCATCCCAACCGGTAGCGTCATCACCTAGGCTGCTCTACCCACCCCGGAACCCAGAACACTTAGCGGGGAGACTGGATGGTGACCGTAGGGAGCTGACCACGGTGAGCCGCCGCGCGGACAGTGCGCCGGCGAGGACTCACGGTGGCGGAAACCAAAATTTGCCCTCACCTCGACACAATCTGGTCAAGCCACGGGTGGAGGAGGTGGAGGGGATTCAGGTGGAGCGGTGGACGGGATTTGGAGGACGGGGGTGCGACGGTGAGCTTGCACGAGCACAGAGCGGGCTGCAGCGACAATGGCGCCTTCGTTTTCCACCTCGGTGAACCCGGCCAGAGCGAGAGTGAAGGAGAGAAGAGTGAGCGCGAGTGTGGGGGTGGAGGTGTCCGCTCGGTGTTCATCTCCGCGCCTGGGCTTGCGACGTGGAGACGACAGCAGAACGCACGCGCCACGCGGCCACCGGGCTCTGCCCGAGCGCCACGACGCGAGCCGGCTGTCCGGCTGAAAGGCGTCGGGGTTGACTGAATAGAGGCCGTCATCCTTCGACTGACAGCGCGATTTCAACGATGATTATCTCCGGAAACAGCTCGATTTAGCCGAAGGTGATAACATCAAAATGATAGAGCTACATGAGGGCTACAATCTTGCTAATTGGCTCAAGAACAGATTCGGTTTGGATTTGAAACTACAAAGCTCCAAAGTGGGGTACTTGGAAACTGAAACGTGTTTTCAGTCAGTGAAACCGACTGAAACCCTATTTTCAAGACACCACAACTCCTAAACCATTTAGAACTAGGTGATGGTCATGTTGACAATGTTGTAGAGCTATGTGTGGACAACAACTTTGTCAATTGGCTCAAGGACTGGTTTGGCCTAGTTTGTGAGTTACAAGTTGCCAAAGTGAGATACAGTGAAACGGTTTTCAGCTTCACACTTAGCCAAAATTGCTAAGTCCCAAAGCAGCCTCTAATACTGACTTGTGGGCCATTTTTGAGCATGTTTTGATCATTTTCATGAGATGCCCATATTAGAACTTTTGTTCCTTATGAAATTCTCTACAACTTTGCTTAAGGGTGCTCCTCCATGCAAGGTCTCTAAGCTGGACTTTTTAATTAGTCAAACTAGAGCATCCTAGGGCTCAATGGTGGTCAACTACAACTTGGAGGGCATTTTGGTGATTTTGGTCAACATGAACCTTGCTCCATGAGTGACCCTAAGTATAACTAAGGTGTTGTGAGATATAATTGGCTACTCTACCCTTTAGTTACACCAACTCCCTAGTGTCACATGATGTGAGCCAAACAAAACTTTAAAAACAAATCACATTTGTTGCATCCATATGAAATAACATGAAATGATGCATGCTTATGCTCATGCAATGCAATGCAATTATGGAGCTAAACACCTAAGGTGTTACAGATGGAGTCGAGGATGACTCCAATTCAAGAAGGGGAGGATGATGAGGACATCGCCACGCTGGACACACCGACGCTATGGTCTTCCCCAAGTTGCAATTCGTTCCCAACTCAGCTGCCACGTCACCCTCGGATTTAGCAGACACGTCGTCAGTGTTTTGGTCATAACTCTCTCATACGACATCGAAACGGGGCGTTCTTGGATGCGTTGGAAAGCGGACGACGACACCATTGTTTTGGATCTGGTCCTAGCCCCAGAAGGTCCGTGGATCATTCTGTGTGACCACGGCAAGGTGCTGCATCACCTATTTAGGCCAACTTGGCCATATATCGTGTCGGGCCTTAACCCCTGGCCGTCCCCAACCCTAGGTCGAGTCTTAGACTATAAACACAGCCGCCACCGCTGCTAGACAATTGTGTTTTGTTTAGAGTTTAGTTTTCCATCGAGAAACTAAATCATTCATCATAACTGTGGTGACAAGTCCTTTTACAGTGATCTAGGGCCCCTGTTCTTGATCTCCTCCACTGTGTTGATTAGTCCTTTGGAACCGAGTTCTCAAACCCTCTACTGATATTCACCTCATTCATATTTGCAATTTTAGATTGCGTGTTTTACCTTCTTGCTTGTGCTCTTCGATTTGCTTGCAGGAAAAGCCTTCTTGGCAAGGTCAATCAAGTTGTGCTTGGTTGATAACCAACGAAGCAGTGGTGTAACGGTTGCAGGGTTCAAATCATGTCTGATTTGAAGCCGGATCACCAACGTCGAGATCTCCACAAATCGAACTTACCGGCTACCTCTTGGAAGATCAGGCCTATACTCATCACACTTGACCAACGACACCTAGAAGTACCATCGGGTGCGCCCAAAATAATTTCCATGCCCGTGGTACACTTGACACAAATCGTGCATCTATCTTGTGCCTAGATTAACACTATCTCCAAACGGATTGAAATAAGCTTCCACTTGACACGCATCACCTCGGAGTAGCATCAGGTGTGCCCAAAATGAATTCCATGCCCGTGGTACGTTCGGCGTAGACCGTGCACCTTTCTTGTGCTGAGATTAAAACTATCTCCAAACCGATCAAAATGGGCTTCCACTTGACCTACGTCACCTAGGAGTACCCCAGGTGTGCCCATAACAATTTTAGGGCCTATGATACAATCGGCGCAAACCATGCACCAATCTTGCATCGAGGTACATGCGGCGGAAACTATGCACCTAACTTGCGCCAAGATTAACACTATATCCAAAAGACCGAAACAAATGACACATGTCACATAGGAGTACCATTGGGTGTGCCTAAAATGATTCCCATGCCTGTGGTACATTCGGCACAAACCGTGCACCTATCTAGAGCTGAGATTAACACTATCTTCAAACGGACCGAAACGAGCTTCCACTTGACCCATGTCACCTAGGGTGTACCGTCGGGTGTGCCTAAAATGATTTCCGTGCCCGTGGAACATTCATCAAAAACCATACACCTATCTTGCGTCAAGATTAATAGTATCTCCAAATGGCCCAAAATGAGTTTCCATTTGACCTAGTCACCTAGGAGTACAATCGGTTGCGCCCAAAATGATTTCTGAGCTTGTCCTACGTTCGACGCAAACCGTGCACCTATTATGCGTCAAGATTAACACTATCTCCAAATGGACCGAAATGAGCTTCCACTTCACCCACGTGACATAGGAGTTTCCATTGGGTGCAACCAAAACAATTTTCAAGCCCAAGGTACATTCGGTGCACACCTTGCGCCTATCTTGTGTAGAGATTAACTCTGTCACCAAATGGACTGAATGAGTTTCAACCAGACCCACATCACATAGGACCATCGGTTGCACCCAAAATGGTTTATGATCCTTTGGTACGTTCGGTGCAAACTGTGCACCTACCTAGAGCTGAGATTAACACTGTCTCCAAACGGACCGAAATGAGCTTCCACTTGACCCATGTCACCTAGGGTGTACCATCGAGTGTGCCCAAAATGATTTCCATGCCCGTGGTACATTCGACGTAGACCATGCACCTTTCTTGTGCTGAGATTAAAACTGTCTCCAAACTGATGGAAACGGGCTTCCACTTGACCTATGTCACCTAGGAGTACCCCCGGGTGTTGCCATAACAATTTCAGAGCCTATGATATAATCGACGCAAGCCGTGCACCAATCTTGTGTTGAGGTACATGCGGTGGAAACCGTGCACCTATCTTGCGCCTAGATTAACACTATATCCAAAGCACCAAAACAAATGACACATGTCACCTTGGAGTACCATCGGGTGTGTCTAAAATGATTCCCATGCATGTGGTACATTCGGCGCAAACCGTGTACCTATCTAGAGCTGAGATTAACACTATCTCCAAACGAACCAAAATGAGCTTCAACTTGACCCATGTCACGTATGGTGTACTACCCAAAATGATTTCCATGCTCGTGGTACATTCGTCAAACCGTGTGCCTATCTTGCGTCGAGATTAAAACTATCACCAAACGGACAGAAATGGGTTCGACTCGACCCACGTCAAACGGACCAAAATGAGCTTCCTCTTGACCCGCGTCATCTAAGAGTACAATCAGGTGCATCCAAAATGATTTATGAGCCTATGGCATATTTGGCGCAAATCGTGCACCTATCTTGCTCCGATTCTAATAGTATCTCGAAACGTATCGAAACGAGTTTCCACTTGACACACGTCATGTAGGAGTACCATCCATTATACCCAAAATGATTTCTGAGCATATGGTATGTTTGGCATAAACCATGCACCTATCTTGCAATGAGATTAACACTATCTCCAAACAGACTGAAACGAGCTTCTACTTGATCTACTTCACCTAGGAGTACTATCGAGTGTGCCCAAAGCGATTTCAGAGCCTATGGTACATTGGCACAAACTATGCACCTAGTTGCATCGAGATTAATACTATCTCCAAATGGACCATACCGAGCTTCCACTTGACCAATGTCACCTAGAAGTACAACCGGGTGTGCTGAAAAGATTTACATGCCTATGGTACTTCGGTGCAAACCGTGCACCTATCTTGCGTTTAGATTAACATTATCTCTAGACGGATCGAAACGAGCTTCCACTTGACTCACGTCACCTAGGAGTACCATCGGGTGTGCCCAAAATTGTTTCCATGCCCGTGGTACATTCGGGGCAAACCATGCTACCTTGCGCTGAGATTAAAATTATCCCCAAACGGATCGAAATGAACTTCCACTTGATCCACATCGCCTAGGAGTACAATCACGTGGATCCAAAATGATTTATAGGCCTATGGTACATTCGGCACAAACCATGCACTTATCTTGCATCAAGATTGATAGTATCTCCAAATGGCCCAAAATGAGTTTCCACTCGACCCACGTCACGTAGGAGTAAAATCAGTTGTGTGCAAAATGATTTTTGAGCACTTAGTTCATTCGGCGCAAACCGCGCACGTATCAAGCGTTGAGTTTAACACTTCTCCAAATGCACCAAAACAAGCTTCCATTTCACCCACATGACCTAGGAGTTCCATCGGGTGCATCCAAAATGATTTCCATGCCCATGGTACATTCGGTGCAAACCATGTGTCTATCTTGTGTTGAGATTAACTCTATCTCCAAATGAACCAAAATGAGTTTCGAGTTGGCCCACATCACGTAGGACTACCATCGGTTGCGCCCAAAATGATTTCCAATCCTATAGTACATTCGGCACAAACTGTGCACCTATCTTGCGTTGAGATTAACACTATCTCCAAACAGAGTCAAACGAGCTTCCACTTGACCTACAACACTAGGAATATCATTAGATATGCCCAAAGTGATTTCGGAGCCTATGGTACATTTGATGTAAACCCTGCACCTATTTTTCCTCGAGATTAATACTACCTCCAAACAGATCGAAACGAGCTTCCACTTGACCAACGTCACCTAGAAGTACCATTGGGTGCGTCCAAAATGATTTCCACGCCTATGGTACACTCTGCGCAAATCGTGCACTTATCTCGCGCCTTGATTACCACTATCTCCAAATGGACTAAAACAAGCTTCCACTTGACACGCGTTACCTAGCAGTACCATGACGTTTGCCCAAAATGATTTCCGTGCCCGTGGTCCATTCAACGCAAACCATGCACCTTTCTTGTGTTGAGATTAAAACTATCTCCAAACCAATCGAAACGAGCATGCACTTGACCTGTATCACCTAGGAGTACCCCTGGGTGTGCCCATAGCGATTTTAGGGCCTATGACACATTCGGCGCAAACCGTGCAGCTATCTTGCGTCGACGTACATTCGGCGAAAACCCTGCAACTATCTTACGCGTAGATTAACACTATCTCCAAAAGGACCAAAACAAATGACACACATCACCTAGGACTACCATCAGGTGTGCCAAAAATGATTTCTGTGCCCATGGTACATTTGTCGAACTGTGCACCTATCTTGCGCTAAGATTAAAACTATCACCAAACGAACCAAAACGGGCTTTCGCTTGACCCACGTCACCTAGGAATACCATTGGATGTGCCCAAAATGATTTCCATGGCCGTCGTACGTTCCATGCAAACCATGCACCTATCTTGCGCTGAGATTAACATTATCTTCAAATGAACCGAAACAAGCTTCCTCTTAACCCACGTCACCTAAGACCACAATCAGGTGTGTCCAAAATGATTTATGAGCCTATGGTGTGTTTGGCGCAAACCGTGCACCTATCTTGCATTGAGACTAACAGTATCTCCAAACAGATCAAAACAAGTTTCCACTTGACGCACGTCACGTAGGAGTACCTTTGGTGGTGCCCAGAATGATTTCTGAACCTATGGTACGTTCGGCACAAACCGTGCACCTATCTTGGGTTGAGATTAACACTATCTTCAAACAGACTGAAATAAGCTTTAACTTGATCTATGTCCGCTAGGAGTACTATTGGGTGTGCCGAAAGCGATTTCAAAACCTATGGTACATTCGGCGCAAACTGTGCACCTACCTTGCGTCAAGATTAATACTATCTCAAAACAGACTGAAAGGAGCTTCCACTTGACCTACAACACCTAGGAGTACCATCGAGTGTGCCCAAAGATTTCCATGCCCATGGTACATTTGGCGAAAACTGTGCACCTATTTTGTGCTGAGATTAACACTATCCACAAGTGCACTAAAATGAGCTACCACTTGAGCCACGTCACCTAGGAGTACCATTGGGTGTGCCCAAAATGATTTGCATGCCTGTGGTACATTCGACGCAAACTGTGCACCAATCTTGCTCTGAGATTCAAACTATCTCCAAATGGATCGAAATGACCTTCCGCTTGATCCACATCGCCAAGGAGTACAATCACGAGCATCCAAAATGATTTCTGAGCCTATGGTATGTTTGGCACAAACCATGCACCTATCTTGCAATGAGATTAACACTATCTCCAAACAGACTGAAACGAGCTTCTACTTGATCTACTTCGCCTTGGAGTACTATCGAGTGTGCCCAAAGCGATTTCAGAGCCTATGGTACATTGGCACAAACTATGCACCTAGTTGCATCGAGATTAATACTATCTCCAAATGGACCATACCGAGCTTCCACTTGACCAATGTCACCTAGAAGTACAACCGGGTGTGCTGAAAAGATTTACATGCCTATGGTACTTCGGTGCAAACCGTGCACCTATCTTGCGTTTAGATTAACATTATCTCCAGACGGATCGAAACGAGCTTCCACTTGACTCACGTCACCTAGGAGTACCATCGGGTGTGCCCAAAATTGTTTCCATGCCCGTGGTACATTCGGGGCAAACCATGCACCTACCTTGCGCTGAGATTAAAATTATCCCCAAACGGATCGAAATGAACTTCCACTTGATCCACATCGCCTAGGAGTACAATCACGTGGATCCAAAATGATTTATAGGCCTATGGTACATTCGGCACAAACCATGCACTTATCTTGCATCAAGATTGATAGTATCTCCAAATGGCCCAAAATGAGTTTCCACTCGACCCACGTCACATAGGAGTAAAATCGGTTGTGTGCAAAATGATTTTTGAGCACTTAGTTCATTCGGCGCAAACCGCGCACGTATCAAGCGTTGAGTTTAACACTTCTCCAAATGCACCAAAACAAGCTTCCATTTCACCCACATGACCTAGGAGTTCCATCGGGTGCATCCAAAATGATTTCCATGCCCATGGTACATTCGGTGCAAACCATGTGTCTATCTTGTGTTGAGATTAACTCTATCTCCAAATGAACCAAAATGAGTTTCGAGTTGACCCACATCACGTAGGACTACCATCGGTTGCGCCTAAAATGATTTCCAAGCCTATAGTATATTCGGCACAAACTGTGCACCTATCTTGCGTTGAGATTAACACTATCTCCAAACAGAGTCAAACGAGCTTCCACTTGACCTACAACACTAGGAATATCATTAGATATGCCCAAAGTGATTTCGGAGCCTATGGTACATTTGATGTAAACCCTGCACCTATTTTTCCTCGAGATTAATACTACCTCCAAACAGATCGAAACGAGCTTCCACTTGACCAACGTCACCTAGAAGTACCATTGGGTGCGTCCAAAATGATTTCCACGCCTATGGTACACTCTGCGCAAATCGTGCACTTATCTCGCGCCTTGATTACCACTATCTCCAAATGGACTAAAACAAGCTTCCACTTGACATGCGTTACCTAGCAGTACCATGAGGTTTGCCCAAAATGATTTCCGTGCCCGTGGTCCATTCAACGCAAACCATGCACCTTTCTTGTGTTGAGATTAAAACTATCTCCAAACCAATCGAAACGAGCATGCACTTGACCTGTATCACCTAGGAGTACCCCCGGGTGTGCCCATAGCGATTTTAGGGCCTATGACACATTCGGTGCAAACCGTGCAGCTATCTTGTGTCGACGTACATTCGGCGAAAACCCTGCAACTATCTTACGCGTAGATTAACACTATCTCCAAAAGGACCAAAACAAATGACACACATCACCTAGGACTACCATCAGGTGTGCCAAAAATGATTTCCATGCCCATGGTAAATTCGTCGAACTGTGCACCTATCTTGCGCTAAGATTAAAACTATCACCAAACGAACCAAAACGGGCTTTCGCTTGACCCACGTCACCTAGGAATACCATTGGGTGTGCCCAAAATGATTTCCATGGCCGTCGTACGTTCCATGCAAACCATGCACCTATCTTGCGCTGAGATTAACATTATCTTCAAATGAACCGAAACAAGCTTCCTCTTAACCCACGTCACCTAAGACTACAATCAGGTGCGTCCAAAATGATTTATGAGCCTATGGTGTGTTTGGCGCAAACCGTGCACCTATCTTGCGTTGAGACTAACAGTATCTCCAAACGGATCAAAACAAGTTTCCACTTGACGCACGTCATGTAGGAGTACCTTTGGTGGTGCCCAGAATGATTTCTGAGCCTATGGTACGTTCGGCACAAACCGTGCACCTATCTTGGGTTGAGATTAACACTATCTTCAAACAGACTGAAATAAGCTTTAACTTGATCTATGTCCGCTAGGAGTACTATTGGGTGTGCCGAAAGCGATTTCAAAACCTATGGTACATTCGGCGCAAACTGTGCACCTACCTTGCGTCAAGATTAATACTATCTCAAAACAGACTGAAAGGAGCTTCCACTTGACCTACAACACCTAGGAGTACCATCGAGTGTGCCCAAAGATTTCCATGCCCATGGTACATTTGGCGAAAACTGTGCACCTATTTTGTGCTGAGATTAACACTATCCACAAGCGCACTAAAATGAGCTACCACTTGAGCCACGTCACCTAGGAGTACCATTGGGTGTGCCCAAAATGATTTGCATGCCTGTGGTACATTCGACGCAAACTGTGCACCAATCTTGCTCTGAGATTCAAACTATCTCCAAATGGATCGAAATGACCTTCCGCTTGATCCACATCGCCAAGGAGTACAATCACGAGCATCCAAAATGATTTCTGAGCCTATTGTCCATTCAACGCAAACCATGCACCTATCTTGCGTCAAGATTATAGTTTCTCCAAATGGCCCAAAATGAGTTTCCACTCAACCCACGTCACCTAGGAGTACAATTGGTTGTGCCCAAAATGGTTTCTGAGCTTATGGTACATTCAGTGCAAACCGCTCACCTATCATGCATCAATATTAACACTATCTCCAAATGGACTGAAACGAGCTTGCATTTCACCCACGTGACATACGAGTTTCATTGGGTGCATCCAAAATGATTTCCAAGCCCATGGTACATTCGGTGCACACCGTGCGCCTATCCTGCGTTGAGATTAACTCTATCTCCAAATGGACTGAATGAGTTTCAACCTGACCCACGTCACGTAGGACTTCCATCGGTTGCACCCAAAATGATTTTCGAGCCTATGGTACGTTCGGTGCAAATTGTGCACCTATCTTGCGTTGAGATTAACACTATCTCCAAACAGAGTTAAACGAGCTTCCACTTGACCTATGACACCTAGGAGTATCATCAGATGTGCCCAAAGCTATTTTAGAGCCTACAGTATATTTGGCGTCAACCCTGCACCTATTTTGCCTCTAGATTAATACTATCTCCAAATAGACCGAAATGAGCTTCCACATGACCTATGAAAAATAGAACTACCATCGAGTGTGCCCAAAATGATTTCCATGCTCGTGCAACACTCGGCACAAGTCGTGCACCTATCTTGCGCCTAGATTAACACTATCTCCAAATGGACCAAAATGAGCTTCCACTTGACACGCGTCACCTTGGAGTACCATCGGGTGTGCCCAAAGTGATTTCCAAGCCCATGGTACATTTGGCGCCGACCGTGTACCTTTCTTGTGCTGAGATTAAAACTTTCCAAACTGATCGAAATGGGCTTCCACTTTACTTACGTCACCTAGGAGTAGCCCCGCGTGTGCCCATAGCGATTTCAGAGCCAATGATACATTCGGCGCAAACCGTGCACCTATCTTGCATTGAGGTTCATGTGACAGAAACCGTGCACCTGTCTTGCGCCTATATTAACACTATCTCCAAAAGGACCAAAACAAATGACACACGTCACCTAGGAGTACCATCAGGTGTGCCCAAAATGATTCCCATGCCTATGGTACATTCGGCGGAAATCGTGCACCTATCAAGAGCTGAGATTAACTCTATCTCCAAACGGACCGAAACAAGCTTTCACTTGACCCACGTCACCTAGGGTGTACCATCGGGTGTGCCCAAAATGATTTCCATGCCCGTGGTACATTCGTCGAATCGTGTGCCTATCTTCCGCCAAGATTAAAACTATCACCAAACGGACCAAAATGGGTTTCCGCTCGACCCACATCACCTACGAGTACCATCGGGTGTACCCAAAATGATTTCCATGGCCATGGTACACTCTACACAAATCGTGCACCTATCTTGCACCTAGATTAACACTATCTCCAAACGGACCGAAACAAGCTTCCACTTGACCAACGTCATCTAGAAGTACCATCGGATGCGCCCAAAATGATTTCCATGCCCATGGTACACTCTACGCAAATCGTGCACCTATCTTGCGCCTAGATTAACACTTTCTCCAAATGGACCGAAACAAGCTTCCACTTGACACGTGTCCCCAAGGAGTACCATCGGGTGTGCCTAAAATGATCTCCACGCCCGTGGTACATTCGGCACAAACCATGCACCTTTCTTGTCCTAAGATTAAAACTATCTCCAAATAGATCAAAATGACCTTCCACTTGACCTGTGTCACCTAGGAGTACCCCTAGGTGTACCCATAGCGATTTTAGAGCCTATGATAGATTCGGCACAAACCGTGCTGCTATCTTGCGTCGAGGTACATTCAGCGAGAACCATGCACCTATCTTGCGCCTAGATTAACACTATCTCTGAAAGGACCAAAATAAATGACACACGTCACCTAGGAGTACCATCGGGTGTGCCCAAAATGATTACCATGCCCATGGTACATTCATCGAACCATGCGCATATCTTGCGCTGAGATTAAAACTATCACCAAACAGACCGAAACGGGCTTTCACTCGACCGACGTCACCTAGGAATGCCATCGAGTGTGCCCAAAATGATTTCCCTGGCCATCGTACGTTCGGCGCAAATCGTGCACCCATCTTGCACTCAGATTATCCCTATCTCCAAATGGACCGAAACGAGCTTCCTCTTGACCCACGTCACCTAAGAGTACAATCAGGTGCGTCCAAGATGATTTATGAGCCTATCGTACGTTTGGCGCAAACCGTGCACCTATCTTACGCCGGGACTAATACTATCTCAAAACAAATCGAAACGAGTTTCCACTTGATGCACATCACGTAGGAGTACCATGGTTGTGCCCAAAACGATTTCTGAGACTATGGTACGTTTTTTTGTGACTTAGCCAATGGTATGTTCGACACAAACCGTGCACCTATCTTGCGTCGAGATTAACACTATCTCCAAACAGACCGAAACGAGCTTCCACTTCACACACGTCACTTAGGTGTACCATCCGGTGTGCCAAAATAATTTCCATGCCCAAGTTACATTCGGCGCAAACCATGCACCTATCTAACGCTGAGATTAATACTATCGCCAAACAGATCGAAATGAGGTTCCACTTGACCCACGTCACCTAGAATTACCATCAGGTGTGTCCAAAATGATATTCGACCCTATGGTATGTTTGGCGCAAACCGTGCACTTATCTTGCACTAAGACTTATACCATCTCGAAACAGCCAGAGACAAGCTTCCACTTGACATACATTAAATAGGAGTACCATCGGGTGTGCCTAAAGTGATTTCTATGCCCGTGGTACATTTGGTGCAACTGTAGCAGAACCGTCCAAATTATAAGAGCACGAGTACCAAAACAAGCACCGAAACACCTAAATTTTTGAACTTGAGCCCATATAATTCTGGTAGTCAATCGAAATCATGAAGGATTTGGCAGTCCTAAAATGAATTCCATTGAAATATCTTCCCACGGTGCACTTGGAACAGGAAGAGGCATGTATAAACCATGAGGATTTAGGCGTGACTTAGCTTTTTGGCATGTTGTGCAGCGAGCAACGAACCTCTCCACGTCTCTCCTCATCTTGGGCCAAAAGTAATGATCAGCAAGGATGTCCTCTATCTTCTTCACACCAAAATGTCCCATGAGTCCTCCTTCATGTGCTTCCTGCAACAATAACAAACACACGAAGCTAGCTGGAATGCATAGCTTGTTAGCTCTAAAGACAGACCCATCAGCTAGGACAAATTTGTTCCAAGTTTTTCCCTCTTTGCAATTCAGCAACACATCCTTGAAATCATCATCATGAGCATATTGTTCTTTAATTGTTTCCAAGCCAAATATTTTGAAATCAAGTTGAGACAACATGGTGTAACGCCTAGATAAAACATCAGAAATGACAATTTCTTTACCCTTCTTGTGTTTGATGACATAAGGAAAAGACTCAATGGATTCAACCCATTTAGCATGCCTATGATTTAGTTTTGCTTGACTTCGAATGTGTTTCTAGGACTCATGATTAGAATGTATAACAAATTCTTTGGGCCATAAATAGTGGTGTCATATTTCCAAAGTTCGAACTAACGCAAGCAATTCCTTATCATAAGTAGAATAGTTTAGACTAGGCCCACTCAATTTCTCGCTGAAATATGCTACAGGTTTGTCATCTTGTAGCAGCACACCACCCAAACCAATTCCACTAGAATCGCATTCAAGCTCAAAGGTTTTATTGAAATCTCAAAGTTGGAGCAAGGGTGAATGAGTTAACTTATCTTTTAGCGTGGTGAAAGCATCCTGTTGGGCTGCAGCCCAAGTGAAGGTTGCACCCTTCTTGGTGAGTTCATGCAGCGAGGCTTCAATGGTGCTGAAGTCCTTCACAAATCGATGGTAGAAACCAGCAAGTCCTAGAAAACTTCATACTTGTGTGACCATGGAGGGCACAGGCCAGCTATGTATGGCCTCCACCTTGGCTTGATCAACTTCAATTCCCTGTGGTGTCACAACGTATCCAAGAAAAGAGACTCGACCTGTGCAAAAAGTGCACTTCTAAAGGTTTCCAAACAAACATGCATCTCATAGAGCATTAAAAACAACACGCAAATGTTCAAGATGTTCCTCTAATGATCTATATCAAGATATCATCAAAGTATACCACCACAAATCTGCCAATAAAAGCGCGTAAAACCTCATTCACTAATCGCATGAAGTGCTGGGTGCGTTAGTCAATCCAAAGGGCATGACTAGCCATTCATATAAACCAAACTTAGTTTTAAATGTTGTTTTCCATTCATCTCCTAGCTTCATGCGAATTTGGTGGTAACCACTACGCAAGTCAATTTTAGATAACACAATTGAGCCACTCAATTCATCAAGCATATCATCTAACCTAGAAATAGGATGACGATACCTGATTTGTGATGTTGTTTATCGCTCTGCAATCTATACACATGCACCACGATCCATCTTTTTTTGGAACTAAAAGCACGGGAACAGCACAAGGGCTGAGAGACTCACGCACATAACCTTTGTCGAGTAGTTCTTGAACTTGGCGCTGAATCTCTTTTGTTTCTTCTGGATTGGTCCTATATGGCGCACGGTTGGGCAAGGAAGCCCTAGGAATGAGGTTAATTTGGTGCTCAATCCCTCGAATTGGTGGCAGTCCTGGTGGCACCTCCTTTGGAAAAATATCAGCATACTCCTACAAAAGATTAGTGACAACAGGAGGCATGGAAATAGATGCATCGTCAAGTGAAAATAAAGTTTCTTTGCACACCAACGCATAGCAAACAGTAGTACTACCATCAATCTCATCCAAATCAGATTTGGTGGCAAGGCAACAAGAGCCTTTTAGCTTGATCTCACTTTTATTACAGTGGACAAATTTGGTAGACTTCTTTTGTTTCTCAAGTTCATTAGCAAGAACCTGATTTTCACTAGCAACATGCTCTTGGTTCTTAAGTTTGCTAGATCTAGCAAGTTCATCTCTTAGAATAGCTTCAGGAGAAATGGGGTGCAACACAATCTTCTTGTCATTATGCATGAAAGAGTACTGATTTGTTTTAACAAAGTGCAAGGAATCTTTATCAAACTGCCATGGTCTGCCTAACAACATAGAGCATGCTTGCATAGGCACAACATCACAATCAATGGAATCATGATAAGAACCAATGGCAAACTCTACTCTTACCAACCATGTTACCTTCACCTTGCCACTGCTGTTAAGCCACTGAATGTAGTAAGGCTGCTGGTGTGGTCCTATGATCAATGAAAGCTTTTCCACCATTTCAGCACTTGCCAAGTTGTTGCAGCTTCCCCCATCTATGATCACACGGCAAGAGCATTCCTTGATCACGCACTTTGTTTGAAACAAGATGTGGCGCTAATTTTGTTCAACCCTCTCCATTTGTGCACTTAGCACTCACTGCACCACTAGGCTCTCATTGTGCTCAGCAGCATCAGCGCCAATGTGCTCTTTGTCTTGTTGAAAACTATCTCCCTTCCCTACATTGTTAGCAGCAAGCAAAGCATATGTTACTTCATCGAAATCACTAGCAAAGGAGTACCCACCATCAGCTCGCACAACCATCACACGTGTGCTTGGGCAGTCCTTGCGTACATGGCCATACCCTTTGTAGCATAGGCACTGAATATCCCTTGATCTCCCCGTGGATGCCACCGAGGTTGAACTTTTGGTAGGTGTAGCCGTTGCTCCTTTATTTGGTTCGCTTGGGCATTGCACAGCATGTGTTGGAGAGGAGCGTGTCTTGATGGTCGAGGAAGATTGTGCGGGTGCACGTGTTGATGGTGCAACAACGTTGGAGGGTGTCCATGGGCTAGCACGACCTGCAGGAATGTTAGCTCTCATGCTAGCTCGTCGTCCTTGCACTTCCCATTCAGCTTTACAAGCAAGGTGAAATAAACGATTGATAGAATTATATTCCTTGTAAGCTAGAATGTCCTGAATCTCCCGGTTCAGCCCACCAAAGAATTTAGCTATAGCACCATCCTCATTTTCCTCTAACCCACAATGAAGCATACCCATTTGTAGCTCTTGATAGTACTATTTTACATATTTAAATCCTTGCCTCAATTGTTGCAACTTATGTAAAAGATCATGGGCATAATAAGAAGGAACAAATCTGGCCCGCATGATCCTTTTTAAGGCATCCCAACTTGGTGTGTTGTTTGGGTTCTTACGATGATATTCAGACCACCAAATAGAGGCAAAATCAGTAAACTCACTAGTGGCAGCCCTAACACGTTTGTCTAGGAAAATCATGGCAACTAAATTTTTGATCAACAGCTAGTTCCCAAGTAAGGTATGCATTAGGATTGTATTTTCCATCAAAAGCAGGGATGGTGAATTTAATCTTTCCTAGAGAGTCATCAGCATGTATCTCTCGCCGTGGTGGACGCGTACCTACACTACGACGGCTGTGACGTGGATGGCTACATTAACGACCATTTACCTCGCCATCAAACTCGGTGTCCGCAGAATACTCTTCCTCATCTAGACCCACGGTGCTGCCCACAATGTTGTTGCTTTTCTGAGGTTCAGCCCTGTCCATCTTCTCTAATCTGTTCAAAATGGCTGCAAGAGAAGCATTCACATCCCCAATAGACCTCTCTAGTGTGGCCAACCTAGTGTTGGTGTCAACTTGGGCTGTTTCCATCTGACCAATGCACTCATTGGTGACTCACATTCTCATCAAGGTGTTCAACATGCAGCCTCACTTTGCGCTCGAAGTGTTGCAGCAAGGCTTTCGAACAAGGTGATTGTGGAGGGGTCCTTTCATCTTCTCCTGTCATGGTTAGTTACAACAAGGAAATCACAACGAAAATTTCCTACCAACTAAATGAATCAGCTGGCAACAATTTTCATTCTCTCAGCATGTGCAACCAAGTTCTTACATGTCCTTACCATGCTAGGCAGATGGTGTTGGCAGCAACAAGAACAACACAAAACGGTGACACAAACATAGCCTTGTGAAGTCGTAGATGATTTGTGGACCTATAGGTGGCTGCAAGCAAAGTCAAGGAATAGCTGGAACCACATTAGTTAAAGCAAGTTGAATAAATGTTCAGAGATGGTACTTGGTGGTCCTAGGCTAAGCCGTGCTAGAGACGCGAGCCTACACACAAGCGTTGTCACCTAGATTAGCAACAAAGATGCAACAAGTGAGCAGCTATGGAAGCACTTCCCCTTCTTCTTCTCCCCCCTTTTCCTTTGTTTCCTCCTTTTCTATTTTTTTGTTCTTTCTTTTTCTTTTTCTTTTTCTTTTTTCTTCTTTGCACAACTAGCCCAAATCTGAAAACTTCTCACAAGGATTTCAGAATGACAATTTGCACACACACTTTTTTTTTGTGTCTCTTTCTTTTGAACACAACAACCCTTCCTTTGGGGATTGCACAACTACAAGAACGGGGAGCTTATTTGAACTAGCAGCGGTGGGGAAAAGGGATGCGGTGGTGGTGGTGGTGATGGCAATAGTGGCAACGAACTGGATGAGGTGGAGACGATGGCGGCGGATCTGGTGGTGGATGTGATGGAGGTGCTGCTAGTTGTAAAAGCGGTGACCAAAATGTGAGGAGAACTCGAAACTCTAAAGGATTAGACACCAAGAACCAGCAACTCTACCAACAATGCAACTAAAAATTCAACAAGCAAGATCTAAGCAGAAATAGCCAGGCTCAAACATGTTTTGGGATTTCAGTTCTATCCTATTTTGGGATTTCTCGACTATAGGTAATGTACAATTATGGGTAGAATCTCTCACCGATAAACCTTGCTTTGATTACCAAATGATAGGACCCGCTAGGGTTTGTTCCTGATCTTCGATGAGAGTTGGGGATAACTTTCGATTTGGGGTGGATCCGATGTTGGCTGTCCGACTACAACACCACAAGGGCTGTGCCTCAGCAACAGGTACACCGCCTCCGATTGGGATGTTCTTGCCATGCCAACAACACCTCTGAACCTACTAGCAATCGAGAACAAGCAAGAACAAGATGAACAAGCAAATAACTCATGGTTGCAAGATACAAAGGTGAATCTAAATCATGAGTTGGGGTCTTGAATCAAGCAAACGGGGGGTCTAATCGACACACGAGCTCACCAGGAGGAAGCAGTAGCTAAAATTACAACAAAACAAAACCCAACCACATCCTGGTGGCTGTTGGTTCTATTTATAGGGAGGAGAGCACAAGAGGGGTATGGGAAACCCTAATCTGGGCATCCCTTAATGGGTTCTAGTCAATACAAGGCCCAGGCCCAAGCTGTAGTCTATGCACCCTTTTGCTTGCTGCGCACAGGTTCGGTAGAGTCTGATAGTGTGTGCTTGGACCCATCTGAAAGAGGGCGATGAGCTCTTTCCAACAAGTCAAAAACCACCTTCATTAGATCTCGTATCAAGGAGTTATGGTGTTTTTGATGGAGCCTTCCCTACTGTCTCGATATGAGTGGAGCGCCCCATTAATGATGATTCCTACTTGTTTGGTTGTTCCATCCTCATCATAGGGTCTGAACATGAGCTAATGGGGTCTTGACCAACATTCCTAAGAATAAGACAATCATAACCATGATTTAGTAGCATCTAATTCTGAGACGAGTTTGTATGAACAACGTGGAATGACTTAACCTGATAATTGAGTTGTCATGTTCAAGCTCTTGTCATTGGACCCTGTTGTGCAGTAGGTGTGGTTGTATCAATGGAAGAGATGTCCTCATCACAAGCCCATGTACTTTCGGCGCAAACCATGCACCAATCTTGCACCAACACAAACACCGACTCCAAACAGACCGAAATGAGATTCCACGAGACCAATGTCATTTAGGAGTTCCATCGGGTGCCTCTAAAACAATTTCTGAGCCTATGGTACGTTCAGTGCAAACCGTGCACATATCTTGTGTCAAGATTAGCACTATCTTCAAACAGACCGAAACGAGCTTGCACTTGACCCATGTCACCTAGGAGTACCATCGGTTGTGCCCAAAATGATTTCCATGCCAGTGGTGCATTCAACGCAAATCATGCACCTATCTTGTGCATAGATTAAAATTATCTCAAATAGACCTAAATGAGCTCACACTAGATCCACATCACCTCCGAGTACCATCGGGTGTGCCTAAAATGATTTCCATGCCCGTGGTGCATTCGGCACAGAGCGTGCACCTGTCTTGTGCCGAGATTAACACTATTTCCAAACGGATCTAAATGAGCTTCCACTTGATCCACTTCATCTAGGAGTACAATAAGGTGTGTCCAATATAATTTCTGAGCCTGTGGTATGTTCGGTGCAAACCGTGCACCTATATTGCGTCGAGATTAACAGTATCTCCTAACGGACGTAAATGAGCCTTTGCTGGACCCACATCACTTAGGAGTACCATCGGGTGTGCCCAAAATAATTTTCATGCCTATGGTACATTCAGCGCAAACTGTGCACCTATCTTGTTCCTATATTAACAGAACGAAACGAGCATCCACTTGACACATGCCACCTAGCAGTACCATTGGTTGTGCCCAAAATGATTTCCATGCTAGTGGTGCATTCAGCTTAAACTGTGCACCTATCTTGTGCCGACATTAACACTATGTCCAAACAAAGCTAAATGAGCTTCCACTTGACCCAAGTCTCCTAGGTGTACCATCGGGTGTGCCTAAAATGATTTTCATGCCCATGGTGCATTCGGCGCAAACTGTGCACCTATCTTGCACCGAGGTTAATACTATCTCCAAATGGATCGAAATGAGCTTCCGCTTGATCCATGTCACCTAGCAGTACAATCAGGTGCGTCCAAAATGATTTCTGAGCCTATGGTTTGGTGTGAACTATGCACCTATCTTTCATCGAGATTAACAGTATCTCCAAATGGACCCAAACGAGTTTTCACTTGACCCCAATCACGTAGGAGTACCATCGGTTGCGCCCAAAATGATTTGCATGCCTGTGGTGCATTCAGCGCAAATCATGCACCTATCTTGCGCCTATATTAACACTATCTCCATACAGAATGAAACAGGCTTTCACTTGACACACGTCACCTAGGAGTACCATCGGGTGTGCCCAAAATTATTTCCATGCCAGTGGTGCATTCGGCGCAAACTGTGCACCTATCTTGTGCACAGATTAACACTATCTCAAATAGACCTAAACGAGCTCCCACTGGACCCATGTCACCTCCGAGTACCATCAGGTGTGCCTAAAATGATTTCCATGCCCGTGGTGCATTCAGCGCAAACCGTGCACCTATTTTGCGCCAAGATTAACACTATTTCCAAATGGATCGAAATGGGCTTCCGCTTGATCCACTTTGCCTAGGTGTACAATCAGGTGTGTCCAACATAATTTCTGAGCCCATGGTACGTTCAGCGCAAACCGTGCACCTATGTTGTGTTGAGATTAACAGTATCTTCGAATGGTCTGAAACGAGTTTCCACTTGACCCACATCACGTAGGAGTACCATCGGTTGTGCCCAAAATGATTTCCTTGCCTATGTTATGTTCGGCACAAATTGAGCACCTATCATGCATTGAGATTAACACTATCTCCAAATGTACAAAAATGACCTTCCATTTCACCCACGTCAACTAGCAGTCCCAACGGTTGCGCCCAAAACGATTGCTATGCCCATGGTACATTTGGCGCAAACCGTGCACCTATCTTGCCTTGAGGTTAATACTATATCTAAATGGACAAAAATGAGCTTCCTCTTGACCAATGTGACCTAGAAGTACCATCAGGTGTGCCTGAAAAGATTTCCATGCCTGTGGTACATTCGGCACAAACTGTGCACCTATCTCACGCCTATATGAACACTATCTCCAAACAGAACGAAACAAGCTTCTACTTGACCCATGTCACCTAGGAGAACAATCAAGTGTGCTCAAAATGATTTCCATGCCCATGGTACATTTGGTGCAGGCTGTGCACCTAACTTGCGCTGAGATTAACACTATCTCCAAACGGACCGAAACAAGCTTCTACTTGACCCACGTCACCTAAGAGTACCATTGGGTGTGCCCAAATTGATTTCCATGCCCGTGGTGCATTCAGCGCAAATTGTGCACCCATCTTGTGCCGAGATTAACACTATCTCCAAATGGATCAAAATGAGTTTCCACTTGATCCACTTCGCCTAGGAGTACAATCAGGTGCGTCCAAAATAATTTCTGAGCCTATGGTACGTTCGGCGCAAACCATGCACCTATCTTGTGTCAAGATTAACAGTATCTCCGAATGGACCGAACCAAGTTTTCACTCGACCCACATCACGTAGGAGTATCATCGGTTGTGCCCAACATGATTTCCAAACACACCTATCATGCATTGAGATTAACACTATTTCCAAACACACCAAAATGACCTTCCATTTCACTCACGTCAACTAGGAGTTCCATCGGGTGCACCCAAAATGATTTCCATGACCGTGGTGCATTCTGCACAAAACGTGCACCTATCTTGTGATGAGATTAACACTATCTCAAAATAGACAGAAACGAGCTGCCACTTGACCCACGTCACCTAGGAGTACCATCGAGTGTGCCCAAAATGATTTCCATGCCCGTGGTACTTTTGGTGCAAACCGTGCAACTATCTTGCAGTGAGATTAACACTATCTCCAAATGTACCAAAATAAGCTTGCACTTGACCCATGTCACCAAGGAGTACCATTAGGTGTGCCCAAAATGATTTCCTTGCCAGTGGTGCACTCGGCGCAAACTATGCACCTATCTTCCACTGAGATTAACACTATCTCCTAATAGACCTAAACGAGCTTCTGCTGGACCCACGTCACCTAGGAGTACCATCGGGTGTGCCCAAAATGATAGCTTTCGCTTGATGCACTTCGCCTAGGAGTACAATCAAGTGCGTCCAAAATAATTTCTGAGCCTATGGTACGTTCAGCGCAAACCGTGCACCTATCTTGCGTCAAGATTAATAGTATCTCCGAATGGACCGAAACGAGTTTCCACTTGACCCAAATGATGTAGGAGTACTATCGGTTGCGCCCCAAATGATTTTGGTGCCTATGGTATGTTCGGCACAAACCGTGCACCTATCATGCGTCGAAGATTAACACTATCTCGAAACGGAGCGAAATGACCTTTCATTTCAACCACATCAACTAGGAGGTCCATCGGTTGCGCCCACAATGATTGCCATTCCATGGAACATTTAGCACAAACAGTGCACCTATCTTCCCTCAAGTTTAATACTATCTCTAAACAAACCAAAACTAGCTTCCTCTGGACCAAGGTCACCTAGAAGTACCAAGATTTCCATGCATTTGGTACATTCGGTGCAAACCGTGCACCTATCTTGCGCCTATATTAACACTATCTCCAAACGCTACAAAACAAGCTTCCACTTGACACATGTCACCTAGGAGTACCATCAAGTGTGCCCAAAATGATTTCCATGCCTATGGTGATTCGGCGCAAACCGTGCACCTATCTTGCGCTGAGATTAACACTATCTCCAAAAGGACCAAAACGAGCTTCCACTTGACCCACATCACCTAGGAGTACCATCGGGCGTGCGCAAAATAATTTCCATGCTCGTGGTGCATTCGGCACAAACCGTGCACCCATCCTGCGCTGAGAATAACTCTATCTCCAAACGGATCAAAATGAGCTTTCACTTGATCCACTTTACCTAGGACTACAATTAGGTGCATCCAAAATAATTACTGAGCCTATAGTATGTTCGGTACAAACCATGCACCTATCTTGTGTTGAGATTAACAGTATCTCCGAATGGACCGAAATGAGTTTCCACTCGACCCACATCATGTAGGAGTAGCATTAGTTGCACCCAAAATGATTTCTGAGCCTATGGTATGTTCAGCGCAAACCGTGCACCTGTCATGCATCAAGATTAACACTATCTCTAAACGGACCGAAACGAACTTCCATTTCACACACGTCAACTAGGAGCTCCATCAGGTGCCCCCAAAACGATTGCCATGCCCATGGTACATTCAGCGCAAACTATGCACCTATCTTGCGTCGAGATTAACACTATCTCCAATTAGACCGAAACAAGTTTTCACTTGACCCATGTCACCAAGGAGTACCATCGGTGGTGCCCAAAATGATTTCTAAGCCTATGGTACATTCGGCGCAAACTGTGCACCTATATCAACACTATCTCCAAATGGAACGAAACAAGCTTTCACTTGACACACGTCACCTAGGAGTACCATCGAGTGTGCCCAAAATGATTTCCATGCCCATGGTACATTCGACGCAAACTATGCACCTCTCTTGCACTGAGATTAATACTGTAACACCCTAGGTGTTTGTCACTCATTAAGTAGTGGGTTTGAGCTCAAACATGATAGATTAAGTAGAGATGACGATGTCATGGTCAACCTATGGAGATGAGCCTAACCTAAAGTTGGATGTTGCACCATTGCTTTACATATAGGCCCCATTTCAAGATATATGCTTGGGTAGTGTTATTACAATATATTCATGTGTCTTACCTTAGTACCTATCTATATTGATCCCTGGAAAAGTTTCATGAAGTTTGGAATCAAAAAGTCACATGAAATGATAAGTTATATGCTTGTTTGGATTATAACTAAAACCTGCCTTACATCCCATGGGAACTAGTGTTTGTGCAACATACAAATGCAACATGTGCAACACATCTTGGACACATGTGGAATGACCTAGTGGAACATGGGTAGCATGTATCTTGAAACAACCACATGAAACAACTATAGCATTTCACTTGAATTCTATGTTTCAAGGCATGTGAGGCCTACACTTTTGTGCAACCTATGCATGGTGGGTATGTTTGGCCTCTACAACACCTTAACTACACTTAGGACACTTAATGGAACAATGTTCATGTTGATCATTTTGCCTAAATGTGCTTCTAAGTGATGGTTGACCATATGTGGACCCTAGAACACTTTTGTTTGACCATTTCAAAAGTGTGACCTAGAAGCTTTGCATGACTATGCACCCTTTTACAAAGTTGTAGAGAATTTTATAAGGAACAAACTTTGTTTAAGAGTCAAGTCATGAAAATGTGTGGAACATGCTCAAAAAGGGCCCACAAGTCAGAATTTGGACTGTTTCCAACACTTAGCAATTTTAAAACCCCGATTTCAGTGTCTTCGACATTGGCATCCCGCGTTCTCTAGTTTTTGCTAAGCAACTGGGTTGGACCCCTTAATAAAAGTTGGAGCTAACCATATGGGGAAGGTCTAGGAAAAGGTTGGCATTGATTGGACCCCTCTTGACTAACTAAATGGAGCTCAAATGAAGGTTTGATTAGTCATTGATAGTCGCAATTTGAGAGGTAATTATCTGCTAATCTATTGCCCTAATGACCATGACCATTAAATAGAAAATGTAGAGCGTGGTATGGGCTACAACTTTGCTTTTAGGCCCATAGCCTAGTTCAGCACATAGCCAGCCCAAACATGGCCTCCAATTCAGACGGCTTCACGCACACCACGTGCTCGAGAAAATGCGCGAACGACCGATACGTCCTCCCCTGCGTGGCGACCATGCCCAGCTGAAAGTCCCTAGTTTGGTTTTGGCTAATTGATGAAACCTAAGACTAACCTTTGTATCTAAGTGGATGATTTAGATAAAGGTGGTCAATGAATATGAGACATGACATTGACTCATGTGACCAAGATGATGAAGACCAAGATGATGCTTGCCTCGATGGACCGGTTGTGAAGGTGAAGGGCAAGTCGAGGCTTCGAAGTGAAGGACCATGCGATGGTGAAGCTTGAGCAAGACTTGGCGCCGATGGACCGATGCAACGGTGAAGAGCAAGTGAAGTCAAGGTCGATGGATCGAGACGGTCATGTGATGAAATGAAGTGGATCATATCTTTTGCGAGAACAAAATGGGCTCAAGGCAAAGGTATAACCATAGGGCCATTTTGTTTTGCACTCAAGACACCATAGAGGGTGTGAGTGGTTTAGGATCGATAGCCGAACTATTAAGAGGGGAAGTCTTATCGGTTATTCGACACATGGGTGCCACTAGGTGAATTCATGAAGTGCATTGCATGTAGGGCCTAGTGACCTAACTGGAAAACCTTCGAAAATGTTTATGAAAAGGCTAACACACGTGCACAAGGTGGTGATCACTTGTTGGTGTTGGCACATTTACGAAGGCGATGAAGTTTGAGCGGTAGAGAGGGTTTGGGTCTCTCTCTCTCTCTCCCTCTCGCCGAGCTTGCGAGCGTGGGATTCAGGCGTTTTTGAGGAGTTGAAATGCCTATTTTCCACTACGACGGAAGTCAGAAAAGAAACGGAGGCGAACGAAGGTCACAGAGGTGACCGGACACTGCACCGGACGTGGTCTTGGTATGACTAGACGCGTCCGGTCAGCAGTCAGGCGCGCGGGTGCTAGGGTTTACAACCGGCGCATCCGGTCACTCGCGGGACCGGCGTGTCCGGTCATGCGCCCAGAAGGAACTGCGGTTCACAAGGATGATCGGACACGAGGCGCGTCCGGTCACACACGATCGGACGCGTCCGATCGTTGAGGGAGCTTACTGGACTCTAACCGGACGCGGGCACTATCGCGTCCGGTCGTTATGAGGGGCGCGTCCGGTCGTTGCGAGGGGCGCGTCCGGTCGTTGCTTCACGGGCGCGCGGTGCTGTGCGATCGGCGCGTCCGGTCGTTGACTGGAGTGCGTCCGGTCACTCAGGACTGGCGCATCCGGTCGTTGTGAGAAGCGTGTCCGGTCATGGGGTTTGACCGTTGACGCAGTGACCGTTGGAGGATCGGACGCGGTTGAGCGCGTCCGGTCAGTTATGACCGGCGCGTCCGGTCATCCCGAAAAGACCCAGTGAAGGGGTATAACGACTCTATTTGGATGGGATGCTTATAAATACTTGTTGGCCGGCCCTTGGGGAGGTCCCTCGTGATTTCTAACATACTTGTGCATCCTTTGAGCTAGAGCATCTCCTCCCACTCATCTCTCTTGCTTGTTTGCAAATCAAAAGTGAGATTGAGTGTTCCCAAAGTGCATTACATAGCTTGAGGGCAGCTAGTGGCACTTGTGGGTGGTTTAGCCGGTGGATTTCTTGTTACTCTTGGAGAGTACCACTCCTAGCCGGCTTGGAAATTGTTGGAGGCGTTGGCAAGAGAAGGTGATTGTTCTTGGCCACCTTCGGTTGATTGTAAGAGGTTCTTGTGCTTTCCTCGGCGGAGTGCCAAAAGCAACTCTATTACATTATGCGTGTCATTGAGTTACCTCACTTGAGAGTGGTGTCTTGCGGTGCCTTGAGGGGCAAGTGACTTGAGGGTCACACCGAGGAACCATCTAAGTGTTGGTCGACACAACCGGTGACGTAGCTTGTCGGTGCACAAGTGAACACCGGGTGAACAAAAATATTGTGTCTCTTATCTCCCGGTGATTGGTCTTCATATTGTGTTGTTGTCAATATTGATTGTTTGTATATCATCTTGGTGATTGGCAACATCTTCACTACACCATTGGTATAAGATACTCAATCCTCTCTCTTGCATTTACATTTACTAGATTATCTTGTGTAGCTCTAATAGTAGCTTTGCTAGTTATTGATTGCTTGCTCACTAGTGCAAGATTAGTAACTTAGCCCTTGTGTGAACTAGAGATCATAATCTACTAGTCTTGTGGATAGGAGTCTTGCATCACAACCATAGGCTAAGCAAAACTCGCTTTGCGCCATTTGTTGTTCTAACAAGTTTACTTAGTGGTTCTTGTAGAATTTTTATAGGCTATTCACCCCCCTCTAGCCATCTAGGACCTTACAAGTGGTATCGGAGCCGTGGTCACCATTTTAATCAAGGCTTAACATCCTTCGGTGTGAAAAAATGGCTCAAATTGTGTTTAATCATGTTGGGGGCAAGCCACCGTTCTTTGATGGTGTTAGTTCTTTTGCTCATTGAAAGAGAAAAATAACAATGTACCTTGGTTCTATTCATGAGAGAGTTTTGCAAGTCACTGAGAATGACTTTGCTATCATTGATCCCGATCATCTCACCGATGAAGATAGAGCAAATAGAACATACAATAGAATGGCTCTCAATACACTTTACAATGGTATTAACACAAAAGTATTTGAGGGCATCAAGGATTTAGAATTGGCAAATGAAGTATGGACAAGGTTGAGTGAAACATATGAGGGCACTAAGGTTGTAAAGAGTGCCAAGCTATATGGGCTCAAGAGTGAGTTTGAGAACTTCAAGATGAAAGAAGAAGAAACAATCTTAGAAATGTTTCATAGATTGCAAGTTATTATGAATGATCTCAAGAGCTTGGGGCACAGACACAAGACCAAGATTTTTGCCACAAGTTCTTATTGAGCTTACCAAAAAGATTCAAAATGTTGATCATGATGCTACAAAGAGATGGGCTTGATGCAACGAAGCCCAATGATTTGCTTGGAGAGGTATTCACCTTTGACAAGTATGATCAAGATGTTGACGAGAAGGAGGAAGAAAAGAAGAAGAAGACCGTGGCATTCAAGGCCACCTCCTCTAAGGGCAAAGCTTCAATTCAAGAAGAAGATGACAATGAAGAAGATGAAGAATTGGAAATTGATGATGAGGCACTTGCTCTAGTTGTCAAGAATATTGGCAAGATGTTTATCAAAAGAAGAGGCTTCAAAAAGATAAATGACTATTTCAAGAGCAATGAGCAACAAAGGAAGTGCTTCAATTGTGATAGCACCGAACATCTTCAAGCCGAATGTCCCTATGACAAGAAGAAGAAGAACAAGAGGGGCAAGTTTGAGAAGAAAAAGAGAGAAGCCAAGATGACTTTCAAGAAGGTCAATAATGGAGCCTATGTGGTCACTTGGGAAAGTGATGATGATGAAGAAGAAGAATCATCATCCAACAAGGCTTTTGCTTCCATTGCTATCAACAAGAAGCCATCACTATTTGATTCATCCTCTTCATGCCTCATGGCCAAAGAAACTAAGGTAATATATGATGAGAGTGATGATCAAAGTGAAATGGAATATGCTCATGATAGTGATAATGATAATGATAATGAAAATGATGATGATGAACCAACTAAAGAACAACTATATGACTTGATGCAACAAACTAGAGACATAGCTATTGCCAAGGACAAGGAGTGTAAGAAGCTTTCAATGAAAGTAGCAATACTTGAGAAAGTTCTTAGTGAGCTTAAGACCACTCATGAGAGTCTAGTGGAAGACCATGAGGATCTTGGTAAGGCTCATTCCAAGCTTGAAAAAGCTCACTCATTGTTACTTGAGCAACAAGCAAAGAAGGATGTTGTTGAATCATGTGATATAGGTGTTACTTATGATATAATTGATGAATCCTTTTATGAACCTATCATCATGTCAAATGCTAACCCTTCTTATAGCTCTTCATCCACCACCACCAACTCTACCTCCACTACTAGTGATGGTTTCACTTGTGATGCCTCACTAATGGTTGAGAATGAGACTCTCAAGAAAGAGGTGGATGAGCTCACTCACGCCCTAGGCAAGGCCTATGGTGGTGAGGCCCGCTTGCTTAAGTGCTTGGGTAGCCAAAGGTTCTCTCTTAACAAAGAGGGATTGGGCTATACCCCCAAGAAAGGCAAGTCGGCCTTTGCAACTCCAAAGCCTAGCTTTGTGAAGGGCAATGGTCGATTTTGCAATAGATGCAAGCAAGTTGGGCACCTAGAGCATAATTGCAATAAAAAGAACCAAAGCAAGAAATTTGTTAATGCTATACCTTTTGATTCTTGCTATGTGCTTACCAAAGGTGTGAAGGGTGTGAAAGCTAACTTTATTGGTACACCCATTGTTGGCCCAAAGAAGAAGGCTATTTGGGTACCAAAGAGCTTAGTTACTAACCTACAAGGACCCAAGCAAAAATGGGTACCTAAGCTTCATTGATTTGCTTATAGGTCAATTACAAAGCCGGAGGAAGACATTGGATTATTGATAGTGGGTGCACTCAACACATGACCGGTACATCAAGAATGTTTGACTCAATCAATGACAATAATAGTGGTGTTGATTCTATCATATTTGGCAATAACAAGAAAGGCAAGGTTATTGGCTTGGGCAAGATTGCAATATCAAATGACTTGAGTATCTCTAATGTGTTGCTAGTTGAAAGCTTGGATTTCAATCTTCTATCCGTGGCACAAATATGTGATCTTGGTTACAAATGTATCTTTGGGGTTAAAGATGTGGAAGTCATTAGTATGGATGGTTCAAATGTAGCATTCAAGGGCTTTAGATATGAGAATCTCTACCTAGTTGACTTCAATGCAAGAGAAACTTCCTTGACAACTTGCTTAATCTCCAAATCAAGCATGGGTTGGCTTTGGCATAGAAGGCTTGGTCATGTTGGCATGAAACAATTGAAGAAGCTTACAACTCATAATCTTGTCAATGGTTTGAAAGATGTTGAATTTGAGAAGAATAAGCTTTGTAGTGCATGTCAAGCCGGGAAGCAAGTCAGAAGCTCACATCCAAAGAAGAGTACAATGAGCACATGCAAAGTATTTGATTTGATGCATATGGATCTATTTGGCCCAACAACATACACAAGCATAGGCGGCAACAAGTATGGCTTTGTCATAGTGGATGACTTCACAAGATTCACATGGGTATTCTTTCTTAGTGACAAAAGTGAAGTGTTTGACACCTTCAAGACCTTTCTCACTAGAGTTCACAATGAGTTTGAGATTAGAATCAAGAAAGTGAGAAGTGACAATGGAAGTGAGTTCAAGAATACAAGAATTGAAGAACTTTGTGATCACTATGGCATTGGACATCAATTCTCGGCCAAGTACACTCCACAATCAAATGGCCTAGTTGAGAGAAAGAATAGAACATTGCTTGATATGGCTAGATCAATGCTTCATGAGTACAATGTGAGTCAATCATTTTGGGATGAAGCAATCAATACCGCTTGCTACTACATCAATAGACTATATTGTCATCCATTGCTAGAGAAGACCCCATATGAGCTACTTCATGGAAGAAAGCCCAATATTTCTTACTTTAGGGTGTTTGGTTGCAAATGCTATATCTTGAAGAAGGGCACTAGATTGGGAAAGTTTGATAAGAGATGTGATGAGGGGTTCTTACTTGGTTATTCAACTACAAGCAAAGCTTATAGAGTTTGGAACAATTCAAGTGGCATTCTAGAAGAAGTCCATGATGTGCAATTTGATGAAACCAATGGGTCACAAGATGAAGAAGAGAATCTAGATGATGTTGGTGGAACTCAATTGGTGGAAGCAATGAAGAACATGGACATTGGGGACATTAGAGCAAAGCAAGTAATTGATATTCAAGATGATGATAAAGATCAAGTGCTCAATTCTCCATTCAAGCTAGCTAGTGACTCTCAAGTGCAAGATCATGGTGCTAATTCATCTCATCAAGATACATCAAGTGATCAACCAAGCTCAAGCAATCAAGTGCAAGTACTCCAACCACAACATATTGCAAGAGATCACCCCATTGATAGTATTATTGGTGATATTAGAAGTGGTGTGCAAACAAGATCAAGATTGGCCATGTGTTTATGAGCATGCATCATTTGTGTCAACCTTAGAACCAAAGAAAATAAAAGAAGCTTTGAAGGATGCCAATTGGATCATGGCTATGCAAGAAGAGCTTAATAATTTCATAATAAATGATGTTTGGGAATTGGTAGAAAGGCCAAATGACTACAATGTGATTGGAACCAAGTGGGTGTTCAAAAACAAGCAAGATCAAGATGGCATTGTGGTGAGAAACAAAGCAAGACTAGTTGCTCAAGGTTACACTCAAGTAGAAGGTCTTGACTATGATGAGACATATGCTCCCGTGGCAAGATTGGAGGCAATAAGGATTCTTTTGGCTTATGCTTGTGCACACAACATCAAATTATATCAAATGGATGTCAAAAGTGCATTTCTCAATGGGATCATCTTTGGATCAACCGATCAAGCTTATTGTGAAGAATTTAGTGTTTGTATGTGAGCTAGATATCAAGCCTCACCTAGAGAGAGTCATCTCACGGCCGCAAAGAGGATATTGAGGTACTTGAAGCAAACAAGAGATGTTGGACTATGGTATCCCAAGGGGTCAAAGTTTGAATTGATTGGATATTCGGACTCCGACTATAGGGGTTGCAAGATCAATAGAAAGAGCACAAGTGGCACATGTCAATTACTTGGAAGATCACTTGTGTCATGGTCCTCAAAGAAACAAAATAGTGTGGCAATCTCTACCGCCGAAGCTGAATATGTGAGTGTGGGGAGTTGTTGTGCACAATTGCTATGGATGAAATCAACTTTGAAGGATTATGGTCTCAACTTCAAGAATGTGCCATTGCTATGTGATAATGAAAGTGCAATCAAGATGATACAAAACCCGGTTCAACATAGAAGAACAAAGCATATTGACATAAGGCATCATTTCATTAGAGATCATCAACAAAAGGGAGATATTGCCATTGAAAGTGTTGGCACCGATGATCAACTTGCTGATATTCTCACCAAGCCCCTTGATGAAAAGAGGTTTTGCAAGCTAAGGAATGAGTTGAACATTCTTGATTTCTCAAACATGAGTTGAATGCACCTCACCCACTTATTGACATGCCTCTCCTTCGACATTGCAAGGTAAAGTTGAGTGACATGTCATTCATCCTATGCTAAGGACTTGCTAGAGCATATAGACATAATAAGTGGTACACATGAGCATTCATGATAAATCAAATGAATTTGATGGATATATGTTACCACTATTGCTTCTATGCTTATTTTGATCTAGTGGTGGCGTATGACATGTTTGTGAGCTTGTAAACCTAGTGTTGAATCTAGAAGATTTGCTATAAGTGTTTAATTCAACATAGGTAAGATAACCCTTATTTTGAGGAGTGAAGAAGCTTGTCTTTGGTTCAAATCAAATTAAATATCTTTGGCAAGTGTTCTAGGTTGAACCAAATTTGATAAATTCTAACCTACTCCATCAAACATTGTTTTCTCTCCACAATTTGATCCCATTTTTGGGTAAGTTGTTGACAAAGGGGGAGAGAAAAAGATGATTCAACATGATAAAGGGGTAAAAAAAATTTTGATGCACACAAGTAGGGGGAGCAAGCTCATAAACTAAGTTGTTGCATTTGTTTGTGCATTCTCATATGACTTGCTCATTGCACATGTATTTAAATTCAATATACATGCTTGTGTGGTGCAATGCTAGTATAGAACTTGAATGATGAAATGATCTACTAGCATGCAAAGGAATAGTTTCCTTGTGGTATCTAGACATGCCTTAAACTTTACAAGTGGTCCAAGAACCTTTACATATAATGTTGATCTCACGGGGTTCTTGAGTTGTGATGGATGTCTAGTTACTTCATGATGCTAATGATGGTGTAAAAGGCAACTCCGATTGGTATCACGCTTCAAAGGTCCATTTCTTACTCCTTAGCATCATTTTGGTAGAATTACTCTCTCAACACTTCTATCCATGCATATGTGCAAAGCTTACAATCCAAACTCTATGCACATATGTAGGGAGAGCTAATACTACCAAAACCGAGCTTGTGATAATTGTCCAAACTTTACTTATGAGCAAAATGATTGGACAAGTATGACAAGTTCAAAACTTTTATTATCAAAATCATCTTTGTGAGGGTTGTCATCAATTACCAAAAAGGGGGAGATTGAAAGTCCCTAGTTTGGTTTTGGCTAATTGATGAAACCTAGGACTAACCTTTGTATCTAAGTAGATGATTTAGATAAAGGTGGTCAATGAATATGAGACATGACATTGACTCATGTGACCAAGATGATGAAGACCAAGATGATGCTTGGCTCGATAGACTGGTTGTGAAGGTGAAGGGCAAGTCGAGGCTTCGAAGTGAAGGACCATGCGATGGTGAAGCTTGAGCAAGACTTGGCGCCGACGGACCGATGTAACGGTGAAGAGCAAGTGAAGTCAAGGTTGATGGATCGAGATGGTCATGTGATGATATGAAGTGGATCATATCTTTTGCGAGAACAAAATTGGCTCAAGGCAAAGGTATAACCATAGGGCCATTTTGTTTTGCACTCAAGACACCATAGAGGGTGTGAGTGGTTTAGGATCGATAGCCGAACTATTAAGAGGGGAAGTCTTATCGGTTATTCGACGCATGGGTGCCACTAGGTGAATTCGTGAAGTGCATTGCATGTAGGGCCTAGTGACCTAACTAGAAAACCTTCAAAAATGTTTATGAAAAGGCTAACACACGTGCACAAGGTGGTGATCACTTGTTGGTGTTGGCACATTTACGAAGGCGATGAAGTTTGAGCGGTAGAGAGGGTTTGGGTCTCTCTCTCCCTCCCGCCGAGCTTGCGAGCATGGGATTCACGGGTTTTTGAGGAGTTGAAATGCCTATTTTCCACTATGACGGAAGTCGGAAAAGAAACGGAGGCAAACGGAGGTCACAGAGGTGACAGGACGCTGCACCGGACGCGGTCTTGGTATGACCGGACGCGTCCAGTCAGCAGTCAGGCGCGCGGGTGCTAGGGTTGGCAACCGGCGCGTCCGGTCACTCGCGGAACCGGCGCGTCCGGTCATGCGCCCAGAAGGAACTGCGGTTCACAAGGATGATCGGACGCGTCCGATCGTTGAGGGAGCTTACTGGACTCTAACCGGACATGGGCACTATCGCATCCGGTCATTACGAGGGGCGCGTCCGGTCATTGCGAGGGGCGCGTCCGGTCGTTGCTTCGTGGGCGCGCGGTGTTGTGCGATTGGCGCGTCCGGTCGTTGACTGGAGCACGTCCGGTCACTCGGGACCGGCGCGTCCGGTAGTTGTGAGAAGAACGTCCGGTCATGGGGTTTGACCATTGACACAGTGACCGTTGGAGGATCGGACGCGGTTGAGCGCGTCCGGTCAGTTATGACCGGCACGTCCGGTCATCCCGAAAAGACCCAGTGAAGGGGTATAACAGCTCTATTTGGATGGGATGCTTATAAATACTTGTTGGCCGGCCCTTGGGGAGGTCCCTCGTGATTTCTAACATACTTGTGCATCCTTTGAGCTAGAGCATCTCCTCCCACTCATCTCTCTTGCTTGTTTGCAAATCAAAAGTGAGATTGAGTGTTCCCAAAGTACATTGCATAGCTTGAGGGCATCTAGTGGCACTTGTGGGTGGTTTAGCCGGTGGATTTCTTGTTACTCTTGGAGAGTACCACTCCTAGCCGGCTTGGAGATTGTTGGAGGCGTTGGCAAGAGAAGGTGATTGTTCTTGGCCACCTCCGGTTGATTGTAAGAGGTTCTTGTGCTTTCCTCGGCGGAGTGCCAAAAGCAACTCTATTACATTGCGCGTGTCATTGAGTTACCTCACTTGAGAGTGGTGTCTTGTGGTGCCTTGAGGGGCAAGTGACTTGAGGGTCACACTGAGGAACCATCTAAGTGTTGGTCGACACAACCGGTGACATAGCTTGTCGGTGCACAAGTGAACACCGGGTGAACAAAAAAATTGTGTCTCTTATCTCCTGGTGATTGGTCTTCATTTTGTGTTGTTGTCAATATTGATTGTTTGTATATCATCTTGGTGATTGGCAACATCTTCACTACACCGTTGGTATAAGATACTCAATCCTCTCTCTTGCATTTACATTTACTAGATTATCTTGTGTAGCTCTAGTAGTAGCTTTGCTAGTTGTTGATAGCTTGCTCACTAGTGCAAGATTAGTAACTTAGCCCTTGTGTGAACTAGAGATCATAATCTACTAGTCTTGTGGATAGGAGGCTTGCATCACAACCGTAGGCTAAGCAAAACTCGCTTTGCGCCATTTGTTATTCTAACAAGTTTACTTAGTGGTTCTTGTAGAATTTTTATAGGCTATTCACCCCCCCTCTAGCCATCTAGGACCTTACACTGGCTCCATGCCCCACCTCCTTGCCACGGGCCCTGGCTCCTCCTCGTGCGTCATGGACACCGAGCCGCTCCTGGACGCTCCGTGCTCCTCACTTGCTCGCCCTCCTCCGCTCTCTCTCCTCGCCTCGGCGGCAGCGTGCGAAAGCGCAGCTCAGAGCACGCCGCCATGGACAGACGGGTCAAGGTCACTGCCACGCCGCCCTCATTGCTCCACACCTCCTCGTCCTCAGTCGTGCGTGGCACCATCTTCTCCGAGTCGCGTGACACCTCACGCGCCCCTTCGCCGGCTGCCTCGGCCGCCGGAGCACGCCATCACCCTGGCCGCCATTGCCAAGCCAAGCAGAGCTCCGTGGCCGGCCACCACCAAGCATTCTATCACCAAATCGAACCACTACACCACCTTCCTCCCCTCATGTCGCACCTCCTGCGCTCCTTGCTGAGGTTGCTCGTCACCAGAGCCCCGCCACCGCCTGCCGCCGTCGTCCCGCACCGCCGGTGCTCGCGGTCAGAATGTCGTAGGTGGTCTCCAAGGGAGCTACCACCTCCCTTGGATGCACGTAGACTAGCGCATCGCCATGGCCCCGCCGCTCACCGCTGGCGCCGCCCCTATCGGCCGGAGCCGCAATTCCGGCCACCTCCCCTGCCGTGCTGTCCGGAGGAAGGGGAAGACCGTCTGCTCCCCCTCTCTCTGTATCTCTCCATGTGTGCATGACAGGTGGGCCCCTCTAGGTGCGGGTCCCACAGGTCAGCGTTAAGAACGGCAGAGATTGGGTACACGTCCGGGTGCACCTAGCATATCTAGGGTTAATCCTGTTTTTGAATTTCAGAAATTATGTAAATCTCCTAAAATCCATATCTTAGGCTAGGAAATTCCAAAAATGGCAAATGTGGACTTTTTGGAAACCTTGAGAAGAGATCTATGCAGTGGAGTCATAATATGTTAGATGTTTGTAGAAGTTTTCTGGTTTTTTATTTAATCTTGAAAAATACCTCAAAAATGCTTACAAACTTGACCAGAGCCATATCTTGAGTTTTAGAACTCCAAAAATAGGGATTCTTGTTTTGTTAATTTTATGATGACATGTACTTGCTAGGAAAAATATTAAACACACTAGTTGTTCACTGTTTTCTTAAGGTTTTGATTTGACCTTGATAAATAAGGAAATCTACATTATATTGCATGTCATTTCTATATCTTAAGTTGTGTTGCTCCAAATAATGTGAAATTTTCATGGTAGTCTTGTCACGCTATGTATGTACTATGGTATAAAATTTATGGTCATTGCTTACCGCATCGTCAAGTTATTGATTTAACTTGTTTACGGCTTGATAAATAGCTTATAAATAATATAGAAATGATAAAATGGAAAATGTTGTTCCATTACCTTAGTATGATGTTGCTCTATCATGTTGATTCATACTATGGCCATGTGTTCATAGAAAATATTTAGCTTTAGGTTTAATTTGCTCTCACATGATTTATTGCAATAGCTATTTGTCTTTTTCATAGAGGTTGATATACTTGTCCAAATGGCTTGAAGTTTGGATAGTAGACTATTGGGGGCATAGTTAGTCTACTGTAATTTTGATAGAATTTATTGTGCAATTTTGATAGGTGTTTATAATTAAACTTAATTATCAAAATAAATTAAGAAAAATGAATTAAAAGAATTTATTTAGCAATGGACATTATGTTTTCTGGTGTTCATTAGTCATGTGTGAAATGTTGGTAAAGTTGGTTTTACATAATTATATGTTTGCAACATATGTTAATAATTATTTCTGGCAATTAGTAGTTTCTGGACAGTTCTGGGAGCAATGTAGATTACCCCATGATAATGATGTTTTCTGAGCACCTTGTCTATAGCAAAGTTGTATATAATTCATGTATCTAGCTTGTGTTAAAATTTGGTGGCATTTGGTCAAGTAGTTTTTTAGTTATAGATGTTTAAAGTTAGGTCCCAGATTTGGTTGCTCTCTGTTTGGAGCAGACCAGATTCTGTAGTTTCATCTTTTCAACCTATTAAACTTGGGAATCAGACTTACTTGGTATTAAATGAAATATAGATAATTTCATAATATTTCCATAATGTCTTCTTTCAAGTCATTTGGAGTTGTAGATCTCCAGTTATGATTAAATTACTTAGCTGCTGTTCTGATGCCCAGAATGTGGCAATTTCTAGTTCTAGTGCTTTGATTAACTTTGCCATGCTTGTGTATTGAAGTGTGACACCTATCTTTGTTGGTACTTGGTTTAGTACCCTAGGATCTTATAAGACTTGTGTCTTGATTGATGTGTTTGCAATCTTCTATGTTATGCCTTAATGAGGATTAAGTTAATTAGCTCTAGGTGTTTATGAGAACTTTGGTATGCTTGTTTGATTACTCTGTTTATTGCCCTTCTAGGCATTCATACATATGCATTATTGCACCTCATTTAGGTACGCTAGCTGAAGCACGTGAAGGACCTGATGTGGAGCCAAACCTGAAGATGGAGTTGGTGGATCCATCCCGAAGATAGAAGGACCGGACAAGTGATAGATTGAGGGAATGCTCGCCAAGCGAGTTTCTTCTGACAAACTCTGACTTGAGTCGGATCCCAGGCAAGCCCCAGAGCATTATAAGCCTCCTACCTTCAAAACAAATAATTCTATACATATTATAAGTATTGTTGCATTAAGTGGTAGGAGTTGGTTGGAAACCATTGCTGCATTATATCATTCCTTGTCTAGATATATGAATCCTTGACTCCTACATAGACTAGGATTGAGTAGATGCTTAGCCTTGCTTCAAGCGGTAGAAGTCAGGTGATTTCCTATCACCTGCGAGATGTAGGGATATTCATATATGGCACGGTTGGCTATAGTTGCTATCGTGGAAAAGAACCGTGTGTTAATAAAATGAAATGAGACCGGGCGGGATGACGATAGTGAAGCAACAAGGCATGGAGGTCTTGGGTGTGGATCTATCCCCGTCGAAGTCGTTTAAGGACCGATTCGCTGTACGTCCTTGAGTCATGTTGAACATAGTCTAACACTTAGTTGGCTGGATAAGTCGTTCCGACCGCGAATCCGAGTAATACAGTTCAGGCCGGGAATCGAATGGTAGGTCGCATCTTGGAGGTAGTAAGGATGTGCTTGGGGACATTGCCATAAGACCAAGGGGGGTTAGAGTCCCCATCATCCTGGCAGAGTGTTGCCCTTGGGGATGCGACATCAGTCGAACCCGTGCTTTCCTGAACGGTACCAAAGGTGACCTAAGCAGCCCTCGCCAGGCGTGACTCGGTGAGTGTTAGAAATACCCCTCTAGCTGGATAGGAATTCGATTTGAATCGCCGTCGCTCCCAGTTAGTGAGCACTTGACTTGAGCAGCGGCAACGTAGATTCAATTAAATTGAACGGATGGTTAATTGGATAACGATGTATATGTTGCCTCAATTTATACTTGCTATGGTTAATATTGTTTGATCCTAATCAAGTGAGTGCTCTAGTATAGGTGCTAATATAGATGACATGTTAATGATAATTAACTTGATGCTTAAGCATTATTGATTGATCATCTATATTAAGCTTTTATGCAAAATGTTGTCAAGCTAGCCCCACTTTATATCAGCCCTGCATGATCCTTGGTGTCACTTTATTTCTGGTTTTTGACGGGTAAGTCTAGCTGAGTACATTGTCGTACTTAGGGTTTTATCCCCACTTGTTGCAGGTTATGATGTATCATGGCGACTGCAAGAGTTGGTTGGCTCCTGCCTTAGTGGCGGAGTGTGATCACGGGCATGATCCTTCTAAGTTATCTTCTCTCTAATGCTTTTGTTGGAAGTTGACCTTGGTACCGGCATGTATTTGAAATAAGGGTGTTGTTAGTTTTAAATTACTTTGCTTCCACTACTTTTGAACTTAAGTTGTAATAACTATGTTGGACTCTGATGTATATTGAACTACTTATGAAATGGATGTAACATGTGACTTGTTATGTTGAATCACTACGATCTTGTCTTGTATGTTGGTTGGTTTGAAATCCCTCGTGATTTCATTAGACTACCGGAGTTATATGGGCTCAAGTGCGAGAATTTGATCACTTCGGTGATTGTTTTTGTACTTGTGCTCTTATCATTTGGACGATTCTGTTACAAATACTATCTCCAAACAGGCTGAAATGAGCTTGCACTTGACCCATGTCACCTAGGAGTACCATCAAGTGTGCCCAAATTGATTTCCATGCCAGTGGTGGATTCGGCGCAAACCATGCACCTATCATGTGCCAAGATTAACACTATCTCCAAACACACCTAAACGAGCTTCCACTTGACCCATGTCACCTAGGTGTACCATCAGGTGCGCCCAAAATGATTTCCATGCCCGTGGTTCATTTAGCGGAAACTGTGCTCCTATCTTGCACTGATATTAAGACTCTCCAAATGGATCGAAATGAGCTTCCTCTTGATCCATGTCGCCTAGGAGTACAATCAGGTGCGTCCAAATGATTTTTGAGCCTATGGTATGTTCGGCGCAAACCGGGCACCAATCTTGCATCGAGATCCACTCGACCCACATCACGTAGGAGAAGAATCGATTGCGCCCAAAATTATTTCTGAGGCTATGGTCCATTGGTGTGAACCATGCACCCATCATGCATCGAGATTAACGCTATCTCCAAATAGAATGAAATGACCTTCCATTTCACTCATGTCACCTAGAAGTTCAGTCGGGTGTGCCCAAAATGATTGATGTGCCCATGGTACATATGGCGCAAACCAAGCACCTATCTTGCGTTGAGATTAACACAATCTCCAAATTGACAGAAACGAGTTTCCACTTGACCCACGTCACCTAGGAAGTACCATCGGTGGTGCCCAAATTGATTTCTGACCCTCTGGTACGTTCGGCGCAAAACGTGCACCAATGTTGCGTTGAGATTAATACAATCTACCAACAAATTGAAAGGAGCTTCCACTTGACCTACGTCACCTAGGGGTACCATCGAGTGTGCCCTACACGATTTCAGAGCCTATAGTACATTTGGCGCAAACCGTGCACATATCTTGCCTCAAGCTTAATACTATCCCAAATAGACCGAAACGAGCATCCACTTGACCAACGTCACCTAGAAGCACCATCAGGTATGCTTAAAAAGATTGCCATGCCTATGGTACATTTCACGCATACCGTGCACCTATCTTGTGCCTATATTAACACTATCTCCAAACAGAATGAAATGAGCTTCCACTTGACACAAGTCACCTAGCAGTACCATCGGATGTGGCCAAAATGATTTCCATGCCTGTGGTACATTCGGCACAAACCGAGCACCTCTGTTGCGCTGATATTAACACTATCTCCAAACGGACCGAAACGAGCTTGCACTTGACCCACATCACCTAGGAGTACCATCGGCTGTGCCCGAAATGCTTTACTTGCCATTGGTGCATTCAGCGCAAACCATGCATCTATCTTGTGCTAAGATTAACACTATCTCCTAATAGACCTAAACAGGCTTCCACTAGACCCACGTCACGTAGGAGTACCATTGGGTGTGCCCAAAATGATTTCCATGCACGTCGTGCATTTGGCGTAAATCGTGCACCTATCTTGCGCCGAGATTAACACTATCTCCAAATGGATCGAAATAAGCTTCTACGTGATGCACATCGCCTAGGAGTACAATCAGGTGCGTCCAAAATAATTTCTGAGCCTATGGTACGTTTGGCACAAACCATACAACTATCTTGTGTCGAGATTAACAGTATCTCTAAATAGACCGAAACGAGTTTCTAGTTGACCCACATCACATAGGAGTACCATCAGTTGTGCCCAAAATGATTTCCGTGCCTATGGTATGTTCAGCGCAAACCGTGCAACTATCATGCATCGTCTGCACACAAAACGATTGCCATGCCCATGGTACATTGACGCAAACTATGCACTTATCTTGCCTCGAGTTTAATACTATCTCCAAATGGACCAAAATGAGCTACCTCTTGACCAACATCACCTAGAAGTACTATCAGGTGTGCTTGAAAAGATTTCCATGCATATGGTACGTTTGGCGCAAACCGTGCACCTACCTTGCGCCTGTATTAACACTGTCTCCAAATGGAACGAAATGAGCTTCCACTTGATACACGTCACCTCGGAGTACCATCAGGTGTGCCCAAAATGATTTCCATGCCCATGGTACATTCGGCACAAACCGTGCACCTATCTTACGCTAAGATTAACACTGTCTCCAACGGACCGAAACGACCTTCCATTTGACCCACATCAGTTAGGAGTACCATCGGGTGTGCGCAAAAAGATTTCCGTGCTCGTGGTGCATTCGGCGTAAACCGTGCGCCCATCCTGCGTCGAGATTAACACTATCTCCAAACAGATCAAAATGAGCTTCCACTTGATCCATTGCATCCAAAATAATTACTGAGCCTATTGTACGTTCGGCGCAAACCGTGCACCATTCTTGCATCGCGATTAACAGTATCTCCGAATGGACCGAAACAATTTTCCACTCGACCCACATCACATAGGAGTAGCATTGGTTGCGCCCAAAATGATTTTTGAGCCTATGGTACGTTCAGCGCAAATCGTGCATCTATCATGCATTGAGATTAACACTACCTCAAAACGGACCGAAATGACCTTCCATTTCACCCACGTCAACTAGCAGTTCCATCGGGTGCGCCCAAAACGACTACCATGCCCATGGTATATTTGGCGCAAACCGTGCACCTATCTTGCGTGGAGATTAACTCTGTAACACCCTAGGTGTTTGCCACCAGTTAAGCAGTGGGTTTGAGCTCAGACATGACAGATTAAGTGGTGATGAAGATGTCAAGGTCAAACCTATGGAAATGAGCCTAAACTAAACTTGGATGTTGCACCATTGCTTTGCATATAGGCCATTTTCAAGATATATGCTTGGGTGGTATTACATGTGTCTCACCTTAGTACCTATCTATATTGGTCACTCAAAAAGTTTCATGATGTTTGGAATAAAAAAGTCACATGAAATGATAAGTTATATCATTGTTGGAATGACTTTACTAAGTGCTAGAATTGCATTATTAAGAGGATAGAAATATAGGTCATCAACCAAACCTTGCAACCTTACCCAAATGACTCTAGATGGACTCTACAACCAAAGTTGTGAAAGGTTCGTGTTGAGCAAATGTCCAGAAAAATACTCCAATGGATCACCAAGGACAATTCAAGCTTTATCGCGATACTACTTTGGTCAAAGTAGAAATGTTGGTTCTATACCAGTTCTGATGTTGGACCTTAAATGAATGTTGTAGTTCATGTTTTGTAGAAGAAACTTTGTTTTTGGACCAAGAGCTAGATCAGCATGGAAATAGGTCAAACCGAGGCACAAAGATTGAATCTGCCGCAGTTTTCAGCACTAGGAATTCCAGCACTATTACGGTTAGCATGACGCGTTCTCATGTTTTCGTTAAGCAACTTGATTCGATCCAAAAATAGAAGTTGGAGCTAACTCATTGGAGAAGATCTTGTAAAAAGATGGGAATAGTTGGATCAAGTTTGACCTCCCAAAACCCTAGAACCGAGCTCTATTTTGATCGTCATTGGCATGTTGACATTGTCATTTTGGCGGCTAATTACCCATGGATCCATAGCCCTAATGATAGCACACCCTTAATCAAAGTTGTAGCTGGGTCAGTGTAGAAGATATTTTGTTCAGGCGCCAAGATCCGAATCACAAAGGAATATGTCGTTTTGGGCCTCCAAGTCGGGTCGAACCGTGCACGCCAGGTGTCCGACGAAATGCCATCGTGGCGTTCATGCAGAGCAGTGCGCCACACCTCCATGCCACGTGTCATGCCGCACCTCTACCGCTCCTTTATGAATGTCGAGCTGCCCCAGTGCTCCTCACTCATTCTCTGCTCGCCCCCGCGCTCACGCTCGCCTCTCGCCTCGCCAGCCGTGTGCGTCCGCCATGGATGGCTGGCCAAGCTTGCTGCCGCCCGCGTCCTCACCACTCTAGGCCCCCACGGCCGCAGCCACGTGCCCCACCGCCTTTGCCTCATCATGCTGCACCTCGCGCACACGCTCGCCCAGGCCATCGGCCACTGGAGCCGCTACCATTTTTGGCCGGAGCAGAGCTCCGATCTGCTGCGCCTCCCCCTTGGTTCCCATCCTTCTCCTCACTGCCGGTTGTGGCACCACCAACTACGTGTTGAGATGCGGCCCTCGCGACCTGTACTTGGGCCACTTTGCCATCGAAAGCCGCCGGAGCCCTGCGGCGAGGCGAGCCGCTGCCGGTGAGCCGCTGCTCCGCGTGGCCCCGCCTCCTCGGGCCACCTCGAGGCGAACCGAGGCCACCAATGGGTGCGCGGGCGCCCCCTGGTGCCCCCCGCCATTCCCCTTCGTCATCGTGCCTCCTCCGGCCGCCACCGGCCGTTTCCTCGGCAAGCTTCTCTGTTCAGTTCGCGTCAAGGACCTCGTCCGAGAATTCGACAAAATCCAGGGGCCTTTTTGCGAAGTCTGTGACTCAAATGAATAGTGTCGCATAGTGCAGTTTTTCTTTTTCTTTGTGAATAAATGGCTGAATCTTGCATAATTCATAGTAAATTGTAGAAAAATTGTAAAATAGCAAATGAGTACTTTTTAGAATCCTTGTGAAATTCTCTATGCACTAGATCTATAATATAGTATGTTTTAGTTTAAAGTCTTCTCTGTAAAAATAGATTTATGCAGTTAGGTTTTAAGGCTAGTTGTGTTTTGTCTTTTTTATAACTGAAGATATAGGGCTTCAAATGAGGTGAATTTTTTGTGGCATGCTACTCATGTGATGTTTGAGGTGTGGTAAAATTTTCATGAATTTTGGTTGCTATATGAGTGAGTTATTAGTGTATCTTGCTCTCACATGAATTCTTGCAATAGCAAATTGTCTTTTTCAAAGAGGTTGACATACATATCCAAATGACTTGAAATTTGAATAATAGACTATTGTGATGATATTCTAGCTACTTTAATTTTTTGTAGAATTTATGGTGCACATTTGGTATATTTTTATTAAATCACCTAGGCATCTAAATAAATTAAGAAATGCATTAAAAGAATTTATTTAGTGATGAGAACTATGCTTTTTGGTGATCATTTAACATGTAATTTATGATGGTTATATTGGTTGTGTCCAAATATATGTTTATAATATAAGTTAATATTTATTCTTGCAATTGATGCTTTCCTGGACAGTTTTTGGGACTTTGATAATTGCACCATGAAAATGATGTTTGCTGAGAAACATGCTTATAACAAAGTTGTAGAGGACTCATTAATCTAGTTTGTGTTAAAGTTTGGTGGCATTTGGCCTTGTAGTTTGTGAGTTATGACTGTTCTAAGTTGGGTTTCAGAAATAGTTGTTCTCTGAAATCTCTGGACCAGATTCTGTAAATATGCATGTTTGACTTGGTTAGCTTGAGAATCATGCTAAGAGGATTAAAGATGAATTGTAGGAAATTTCATGATCTTTCCAGAATGTCTTGTTGCATGGCTATTGGATTTGTATAACTCCAGTTATGATCCAAACATGCAGCTGTTGTTTGCAGTCCAGAAATAGACAGATGCTAGTTGTGGTTGTTTACTCCATGTGTTGCTAAGTGTGGCTTATGCCCTTGATGATGGTCAAGTTAAGATACTTGTGATCTTGTTAAACTTGCACTATGCTTGATGTGCTTGCCCTCTATAATTGGTTATGTGATGCTAGTTAATTAGTTATTGGTGTCTATGTCTCGTATAATCTGTGTTGTTTGAATGCTTATGTGATGCATCTTGTGTTACCATTCATCATATTCATGCACAGGCATCTTGCATCTCATTTAGGTTCGCTAGATGCACCATGTGAAGGACGAGATGTTGGAGCCAAACCCGAAGACGGTGTTTGATGGACCTATCCCGAAGATGGAAAGACTAAGCAAGTGTCGGGATAGAAGAGGCTCGCCAAGCGAGTGTCATCTGTCAAACACAAACGTAAGTGTTTGATCCCAGGCAAGCCCCAGAGCATTCTAAATTCCCTATTTTATCCAAATAATTCTTTATATATGAGTTATATATATTGTTGCATTAAGTTATAGGAGTTGAGTCAAAACATTTGCTTCATATATACCTTTTCCTTGTCCCATAAATATGCTTGTTATCCTATTTTAGTTTAGGATCGAAAGTATTGCTTAGCCATGATGGATAAACGAGCCATAATTGTTATCGTGGAAAGTAACCAAGTGTTGATGGATAAACAGAGACCGGGCGGAGTCTTATAGGGTTTTGGATTATAGTGATTCCGTCTGTGTCGATTAAGGACAGATCATTGCTCGTCCCTCTTGTCATGTTGAATGCATGTCTCACATTTAGCTGGCTGAATAAAGTACCTTTCGACCATGAAGCTAGTGACATGATTCGGGCCGGGACCTACACGGGTGCGCGTACTGGTGCTGAAGGGAGTATGATAGGGACGCAAAGAGTGAGCCCAAGGTGCGTCCTGGCAGTCGGGCGGTCCCTGGGTACTGCGGCCGTAGTTTATCCCGTGACGTTTACCGGAATCTTGTCATTGGTGATCTGTAGCTCACTTGATCGGTGAGTGTGGTTTGTGTGAGGAATAAATCACCAGCTGTTTAGGAATCGATTCGAATCGCCATCGCTCCTGGATAGTGAGCACTTGACTCGAGCTACGACATCGTAGTAATAATGATGGAACACGGATGATTATGTGGATGATGTTAGAAATGCTAAACCTGAGATGGTAACCTTTGAAGTTAATAGTTAATCAAGCGATTGCTTTATCATAGGTGCTTACTTAGATTAATCAGGAATTAAGTTGATGCTTATATTTTAAATGGTTCATAGAGGATAACTTATGCTTTTCTGCAAAACAAGTCAAGCCAGTCCACCTTATAAAAGTCTTGCATACTCCTTGGTGTCATTATTTCTGGTTTATGACAGGTAAGTCTAGTTGAGTATCTTCTCGTACTCAGGGTTTATTCCCACTTGTTGCAGGTTGTGATGTATCATGGCTACTGCAAGAATTGGATGACTTCTGCTATAGTGGCGGAGTGTGATCATGGGCATGATCCTCCTGAGCTATCTTGTCTTTCATGCTTTTTGTTGGAAATTGACCTTGGTACTGGCATGTATTTGAATTAAGATGATATTAGTTACAAACTATTTTGCTTTCGCTACTTTTAAACTTGAGTTGTAATAACTCTACTGAACTCCGATATATGTTGAATTACTTATGAAATGGATGTAACATATGACCTGTTATGTTGGACCACTATGATCTTGGCTTGTATGTTGGTTGGTTTGAAGTCTCTCGTGATTTCATTAGACTACCGGAGTTATAGGGGCTTAAGTACGGGAATCTAATTGCTCTTGCGACTGTTTTTGTACTTTTGTTCTTATAATTTGGGCGGTTCCGTTACAGCTGGTATCGGAGCAAGGTTCAACACTAAACATGTCATATGTGTATTGAAAACAATAGTTTTTTTGCAAAAATCAATTTTTGACAACTTATAGCTACTACATATTTAGGTTTGTTCAAATCTAAATTTTAAATCTAAGTATGCCAGTGGTCATTTCCTTTATGCCCAATTAAGGACCTTAGGTGGCTTAATTAAGTACTAACTTGGGGGGTTTAATTTTTGCATCTACGCCCAAGCCAAGGTATGTATGAGTGATAACTTGACCGCGCTATTACCCTATGGTCGAATGGTAGAGGTAACCTTCATATATGAAATAGCCATATATGTTGCTAGAGTTACATTCTTGCAACGTCGCACCTACGCCAAGGTAAGTGTGAGCTAGGAGAGCATGACCGTTCAACCGTCGGTCTACGGGAGAGTTAGCTATGGTTACTGGCATAATTACATGTTTAACCATGTAATTATGAAAGTACTTAATTTGTTGGGTAGCTATGCACTACTAACTTCTAACCCTTGTGCAACGACGAAAAACCGTTGTAAGAGACCCAATTTGGTTGTAAAAGGTAGAAGTTGCAACCAAATCACGCTCGTTGCCAATGGTTGCAAAAAGTCACGTTGCATTAAGGTATTGCAACCGTTGCTAGTTTGGCGTTGCAATTGTTGGAGTTTCTTGCAACCACGGATGTTCGTTGCCAAGCATGGAAATAAGACGTTATCGCAACGTTCACAGTCATAGCAATATAAGCACTTGCCACGCCCGTCTTCGTAGCAAGAGGTGGTACATATAACGATCAATAGTAAGGGTGGGTAAAATACCGATACCCAATTCCTGAACCCGAATTACTCGAACCCAGACCCGAAGTACCCGAACCCGAATTACCCAATCATAATTTCGGATAGTGATCGTAAAAACCCGAAATTAGTTTGGGTAATTCGGATAATGTTTTTCGGTACCCGAACTACCCGAACTACCCGAAATATCTCAAATATTTGCTCTTTTATTCCTAATATGAAGACATGAGGTAGTTCAATACCATATAAATATATTATTTGGCATGAATTAATGTAGATTTATGCTAACTTGATAAGTGATTTGTTGATAATTGATATAAAGACATGATGTGATTTAAAGGACTATTGTTTATTGCTTTAAAATGGTACTTGAATTCTTCTAAAATGGTTGGTTTTGTCAATTTCGGGTATATCGGGTAAAACCCGAACCCGAACCCGAATTATCGGGTACCCGAAATTTCGGGTAATGCTTTTTCAGGACAAAAACCGGGTAGCAATTTTCAATACCCGAATTTCCAACTACCCGAATTACCCGACCCGAAATTTTCGGGTAACCCGAATGCCCAGCCTTAATCAATAGCGTAACAATAGAGACATTTGCCACGAACCATGTCATTGCAATAGTCTATATTGCCATGCCATGGTTTTGTTGCCAAAAGCATTATTGCCACAACAATCATAGCATGGCAATGAAACCATTTGCCACACAATGTTATTCGTTGCCAGAGATCATATATTGCTACGCAATGTAACTCGTTGCTAGAGATCATATTGCCACGCAAGGCAGTTCATTGCCATGGATCATATTGCCACATGAATTATTTCGTTGCAACAGAATCTCACCACCAAATATGTTGTTGCAAAACAATTATACCATAATAGAATCGATTGCACATACATATATCAATCTCAATCAACCATTCATTAGATAGAAAAACTGTTGAAATAGTATCTAAAATCATAGCCAAAAGTACAGAACACTCAAACTTAAAACTTGCAGCGGTACAAGACTTTGTAACATCTATTCAGCACTTGTGGACTTTCGGATGGTATTGTTGCTTGCTGGTTGTTAGAGTTTGACCTGGCGATGGACCGTCAAGAGGGAGTGCCATAGACAGAGCACATGGCACATTAAGGAGTAGTCACCACATCGATGGCTTGCTTCCCGCCAACGTCTAAGCATGGATGGAGATGGAGCAGCCACCATTATGCCACAAACCTCCACGAGAACAAGGACAAGGACCGAGCAGCTTCTTTATGATGCCCTTCAATGGCAAAACAATGGATGACAGGAATATGTACTCAGCAGTTGCAGGAACATAAGACATTGACAACATCAGGTAAAAATTAGAGCCAATATTACAATTTTTTGTATTTCTTAATTCTCTTATCACCAAGTTAAAATGTTTTTTTTATCAGTAGGCAATCAATCAGAGTGCAGTTGTGGGCACAAAATTCTATCATATTAATACGCAATTCATACCACGGAACAAAGGCATAAAAGAATTTGCAATGGTAAGGCTTCCTGTATTCAGGATTTGTGCTTGCCAGCCCAAAAATATGAGCTTACCAACTCTTTAAAAGCAAGATGTGGGCATTCAAATTTCTGATGAAACTACGAACAGATTAGACAGAAATGAAATTGAAGAAAAGTAATTTAAGCATTGTTATATGTCTCTTTAAGACAATAAGCAGTGTGGGTGTGAGAAAAAAGACAGCACAGTTTTGTGTCATATTTTCTTTCCAGCAAGCCTTGTTAAACAATAAAGGCCTCTTTCTTTATAGCTTCAAATTTTAGGCACAACACCAGGCTGCTTTTCAGCAGAATATTGTCCAACTTCAAGTCCTGGTGGCTTATCACAGAAATGAAGCAACATCCAGGTTCATGACAACAGGAATTACTCCTGAGCAAGCATCCTAACAGTGGCAATTGATGCCTATTGAAAGGGTGGTTGGCCTCAACACGTTGCTCAATAACAAAGCCAGCACTAACTGAATCAGCTTGAAGGAAGTATTTACTGCAAAACAATGATTATTTTGAGGTAGGGATAGGTGGTTTGTTAGGAATGAACATGAATCATTTGTATATCATCTCAGTCAACCAAATCACAAGCAATTTGGGCAGCAGGGAAATAATTTAGATTGCAGATAAACTTATATCTAGAGCATGTCATCTGACACGTGATAGCTTAGTATTTCCCTAGGCAACTTGATTACTCCTATTACATAACAGTGGCAATGAGATGCTTTAGGGTAGGTTTAATTTGGAACCAAATCTCGAGTGTGTTAACAATAGCAACCCTGCAAGCTCAATATTATGCACTAAAAGAACATATCCATAAGGACAGGTGAAGGGAACCCAAGAGGCAACCTAACCCAAGATTCCCAAAACAATGTATTCATAATTCATCCATGCAATCATCCATTAGAAGTAGGAGCTCACCACAGCAGTGCCCATGTTCGATACTTAAGCTGTGGCAGTCGGAGGGGCACGGCAATGGGAGGGCAGCGCGGACATCATCGCGGACAACACGAATCAGCTAGCCCGGTCCACCAGCTTGCCAATCCTGCCAGGGGATCCACACAGCAGCCGCCCGCGCAAGGGGGGCACTTCGTCGCGTTCAGTGGCGGACCCAGTTAAAATACATCAAAAGGAAATTAATCAACCTGTTTAAATTTTACAAAGGTCAAATAGTGAGTGATAAAAATGGGATGCTACATAGCCTACACTGAAAAGCTAAATTAGCAATAATTTCAAGAAGAATAATGAAAATTAACAGATCAGATCATACCATTTGTTTCGGTCTTCTTGCCTCCGATTCGAGCGCCGAACTCCGATTGGAGGGCCACCGCCCCACCAGGCGACGATGCCGGCCGGCCGTCCGCCACTCTGCTGCCCGCCGCCAGCCGGCCTGCACCCCGCCGCCTTGCCGCCCTCTGCACGCTGTCCTGCGTGCCTGCTGGCCTGCTACTACCTGCCGCGGTGCCGGCTGCTGCAAGCCGCAGATCCACCCGCACCCTGTGGTGTGCCGGCGTGCAGCCCGCCGTGCTGCCCCCACCCGCCGCCGACTAGGGTTGAGGAGCTCGCAGCGGGAGCGTCGGCCGCCGCACCAAGCGACTGCCGAGCGCGAGCGACCCCGATAAGCACAAATCCCGCCAACCATTAATTGGATCCAGCGTGGGACTGGAGGAGGAAGGAAATGGAGCTGAAGAGGGCGACCCAGGCGGCGGATCGGGGCTCGCGTACGGAGGCAGAAGGGGCGGGGGTCCCGTGTGTAAAGATAAGGTTCTTATTTATGTTTCGGGCGCGGGACTCGGCCAATTTTTTGGCTCGCTAGTGGTCTAAGCGCGGGAGTCGTCAATTTTTGACTCACTGTGCGCGGGATTTAGTATCTCCGGAGTTATTTAACTTCTATAAGTATACTGTAGATGCTAAAAATTAAGGATTAATTGGAATCGTGCAATTACAAAATCTACATTTCTGAAAAATACTATTATTATTCGTCTATTTCAAGATATGTCATTATAATTCGTTATCTACTTAACCGTGCTATTTTTTATATTGGGGACTACTTTGGGGCCACCTGCATGTCACCGTAATTTAGACTACCCGCAGTGGGTACTCTAAAACGATACTCTAAAGCTTTATAGTATGAATATAGAGTAAAAACTGCTGCACTGGGTACTCTAAAACGATACTCTATCTTTTCTCTCACTCTATATTTAGAGTAGTACTGTGCTTACTTTATACTCTATGTGGCGGACCCCACTAGCTAAACAAAAGGAAAAAATGTTATAACTCACAAACCAAAAATCCAAATTAAATTTCGATTTCACCATTAAATTCGTCTCAATAAATCCTTCAAAACTAGATCACACATGGATATATTTAGATAAAGTGACAAGTGGGTCCCAAAGTGGATAGAGTGGATAGAGGATGATATAGAGGATGGATGAGTGCGGGAGAATTGAGTATAGAGGAGAGAATCTTGCTGACTAGGATGTATAGAGGATGAATATAGAGGTCCATGAGTGCGGGTGGTCTTAGTATGGCCCAAGGTAACCTGTCTTCTTTCTCTGTTCTCTGCTGAAAGTAGGCGCCACTCATCAGATCCATCTTCTTCCTCTTCGGCCACGCTGCCGCACCGCATAGCTGCCGGTCTACTCACCCCGGCCCCGCTCTCACGTCCCTGCCGTCAGCAAGGGCGTACGGCAACCTTGCAGCTGTGCCGTCGCTAGCCTCTGTCCTGCTCCTCCGCCCATGCCGCCGCACGTCATCGGTATGGCTATAGCGCTGCACACCGCCAGCCCCATGCCCGCGCCATCGCCCGCCGTCGTTGTCCTCGAACTGATGGCGGTTGGATCTATGCGCGAACCGAGCTCGCCGCCCTTGGCTTGACAACGGCTGGATCTGCCCACACCCGCGCTCGCTGTCCTCGGCCCTCTAATGCCAGTCGCTGCCATGGATCGAGCCACCATCGCTACACAAAAGAATATAGAACCAGTGTGTGGCATGGTAGTTGGGCCAGCGCAACTGCGCACCAGTTGGGTGGCCAGCGGATGGCCGCAGCGAGGTTGTGGGGTTTGCGAGCGGCAAGTGTGGTCGTGATGCCGGCAAGGGTCAACACAGTGACAGACAACCGTGCCATGATGGGTTGAATGAAGAACCGAAGAAGACCATGAGGGGTATTTTGGTCCATACAAAACTAAGTGACTCTACAACTAGGCTCAAGAAGGCTGGAGACTATACAACTGGGCTCAAGGTGGCTGCAGAATAATGACATGTTTTAAAAAAGATGAATTGTAACGGTGTTTCTCGTAATTACAAGAATTATAATGGTATTGTTCCAATTAACCTAGAAGTTAAACATGATCAATTTATTATATGTAATATACTACACATACGTTATTGTGAAAGAATTTCAATAATTCTAAACTTTACCAAATATAAATGTTATTATGATTATTCTATAGTAATTCTACAAATAATTATAATAATATCTAAATATGATCATAAGATTCTACAAACTAGCATGGAAATATATTTTAAACCCATAAGCATTTTATTAAATTTTAGTTCAATTTAATAAAGCATGCAGTATGATTATATATTCGTCATAAATAGATACAACTCTTAAAGTTACTTATTGCTATGTGAGAGATATATCCAGTTGTGAACAATATGTACTTTCGATTTATTACTGTGTGAGAGATATATCCAGTTGTAAACTATGTGAGAGATATATCCAATTGTGAACTTTGTAGAATTATCTAACCACATATATATTTATTATGACTATTTTATTGTAATTCTATGTTATCAGTCACACACAAACAGCTTTGTAGTCGAGAGGTGGGCGTGCTTTGTGTAAACGGGATTGATCTCAGGTTCAAATCCCACAACGACTTTTTGGTCTATTTTTCATAATTTCCCGATTATATTATCAATTAACTTATAATAAAAAAAGATTACTATGCATAAACAAACACAACAGTGGTCGTAACATGGTGGTAAGTTTGCTTTCTCAAGATGGGAGCTCGAGTCCCCCTTGTGCTTGTTTTCCTTATAAATTATAATTCTTTTTTCTCATATTTTTAGTAGGGGGAGAGAGGGGAGGGAAATGAAACGTTGTTTCTCATATTTTTATTGGGGAGGGGAGAGGAGGGAAATGAAACGTGAAGTTTCGGGTTTGGGCGGGGATTGGTGCTACCTTTTGTTTCAGATACAATTTAAAATTTCCTCTGTCAATTTCTAATAAAACTAAGAAAGTGGATACAATTAATTTTTAAAAATAAAAATTTGACTTACAATTGAAATTGTAAAGTCATATAGATAGGCCTTTTTTTTGCTTATGATTCTTTTTTCTTATATTTTTAATTTTTACTATAGGGAGAGAGAGGGGAAATGAAACGTAAAGTTTATGGTTTGGGCGGGGATTATAAATTTCAATTCGTATTAATAAAGTGGGATTATAAATTATTCAGAAATAAATACTTCTCTCAAAGTGTTATATATTAATATGTGTAAATGTTAGTGTATTTTTGCATTTATAACTAAATTACTCCAAATTTAACTTATTGACAAACTAATTTCACTTTTCAATGAAAATGTATTTTCAAATTTAACTTATTGTTAAACTCCATTGAATTTTCCAACCAACAAATGTAATTTCAAATCTATCTGAATGTTTGTGAACACGACAGCAAGCTAAGAGTGGAGCGGGAGTGAGGGAGACAAATTCGGCTACAGAAATTTTAGCTACCAAAACGGGCGCTACTGAAATAAAAATGCACCCTCGTTTAGTTTAAACATTCATTTTGTATGTACTCATGCGTGGTATTTAAGTTCATGTATGTACTCATATGATAGACAAAGAAATAATATCTCCAAAATACAGTAGCTTTTTTTTGTTCTTTTATGCTTTTCCTTTAATTCATGCACCTCTCATATACAACGAATAAACTCGCAATTAATCTGACAAATGCCTTCATATTGTAGTGAAGTTTTTGTTTTCTATTTTTTTTCTTCATGCAGAACTTAGCTCCGACACATAGTAGTTTTTTTGTTCTTTTCTGTTTTTTCTTTCTTCATATACACGTATCAGGTTCGAGCTCCTGCGTGTAGCGTTTTTTTTTTCTTTTTTTCTTCTTCATGGAAATTCATATAATTTGGATAAACTGCAGTCATATACACAAATAGCTTCGTAGCTTAGTGGTATGGTTACTTTAATTCGAATCAACAGGTCTTAGCTTTGAGTGCCCGCAAAGTGTTTTTTTTTCTGTTTTTTCTTAGGGCTACATTAGTTGCATGCACCGTTTGTATATATTTAATAAACTTATCCACTTTCATAAATAGTTATCTTGCTCATTGGTACGGTAGGTTCCTCCTCAAGCAGCAGGTCACGAGTTCAACTACCCGTGGTGCACTTATTTTGTCTTCCCATATAATTTCTATTTATTTTAATAAACAGCAGGACTATACCTTGTTTACAAATAGTTACATCTCTCTCAGAGAGTTACATAAACATATGTAACCACTTTGTTAACATCATTTAAATTTTTTGGAATGATTATACACAAAAAAATACTGTCATGCAAGTTTTTAAAATTCTCTAACCAAATATATATTTATTATGGTTATTTTATTACATTTCTATGTTAACTTATTATACAAAGAGTTTGATATGCAAATGCAAACACAAACACCTTTGTAGTCTACTGGTGGCCTACCTGGTGAGTGTGGTTGGTCTCAGGTTCGAAACCCTTAATCACTTTTTTTATCTATAGTTTCAACATTTCCTGGTTGTTAATGTATTAGCAGCTAACCTATAATACAAAGAGTTTTTTTTATTACTAGCAAATATGCCCGTGCGTTGCAACGGAAAACATAAGCAATTGAATATTCATAGGAAATGAGAACAGGAACGTTGTAGATCTATTTGTGTTTTACTTTTAAAGCTACAATCAATAATATGACAATGTTTTATTAAACTTGTATATCAAATTAATGCATGACTTTGTATATAAGTACATGAGCGCCGGTCCCAGCAGAGCTGACTCACCCCACCAAGCATCCCCAGGCTAATCACGCGCAGGTCTGTGCCGGATAGCCTGCCCTGCGGTAGCGCAGCCAGGTCTGCGTAGCCCAATAGCGACCGCGCATACTCCTGCCCGTGCCCCATCGCCCCACGGAGCCGACGAGCGCCAAAACCCCAACGGGTTGGTTAGGAAGTCGCCGACGCGGCCGAACACCGAGCGAGGTGCGCACCACCGAGGCAAGACTCGGTATCGGGAGCCAGCACGTGCAACGCTGGACGTGGACCACAAGCGCATGGAAGGTGGACACCGCGCCGATCACACGTAGGATCATGCTGGCGTACTCCGCCTTGTTGCCACCGGTTATTGTTGGCCTAGAGGTGCGACCGCGCGCTTAACTCGTGGGTGTGGTTGAATAGGGCACTAAGTCGTGGCCTGCCCGGGCTCCCGGAGGGGCGTGAGGAATGCGGTCAAGAGGCTGGGGCACGACAGCGATGGTGATGTCTCTGCGGGCGATGCTAGACCACGTTTGAAACTCCGGATGAAGTGGGCGACACTATTGCCGTCGATGACGAAGTGGTGCATCTCGTTGACGAGCACGTGCCGCTGCACCTAAAGAAGGTGATCTGCCAAATCCCAAACCAAACTTCGTTTCATCTTTACTACCATCCTTATCTCATTGAATCATTCTATTCATTAACCATGCCATGCATGCACAAACTCCATCGAGGAAGCGATGATTCGTTCCAACAAATAGGAAGTCAGCGCATGTAGCAACCTAAAGCAGGAGGCGCATCGGGGCCCACAGAGTCATACTTCGGCACAAACATGTCATTCATGGCCTTGGACGGCGCGATGTCATCGAAGTCCTTGAGCATGGCCATGGACCATGCGACGATGAAGAAGCACGCCCACGGCATTGCAGTCCCATGTCGGGCGAGAAGAAGTCCGGCTGAGGCTGGTTGCTGCCTCCCTAGGCGGCGAAACAAGTAAACCAAGGTGTAGCCGTTTCACGCGGCGAGGTCAAGGTTGGACAACCAGAGCACACCACTACGTGGGCAACGCGAGCTGTTGCGTGGTTCACAGAGTCCAAATCACAAAGCGATATGAAGAACGTGAACCAATGTGTATTGAAATCGGACTTTGTATCCATTGTAGCCCATAATTATTTCCTTTTTCTTTGTTTGAGAAAAGCCATAGAAAAATTGAGAAACGGACAATCAATATAATATATAGATGAAAAACAGCTAGAGAAGAAAATCCAGCGTGAAATAGATCACGACGGCCACGACAAACGTGATGTAGTCCAACCGGCCACAAAATAGTCGTATTTATCTATTCTTTTCTATTTGATTAGGATATCTACTCCTATTTAGTTTATATCTTAGAATCCGACTCCATATCAATCTGGACACGAATCACGAGCTATATATATATAAGTCCGGACGGAAGAAACTCTACATTGTTCGGTAGTTAGAGAAAAACAGACAAAAGAGAATGGATGGACGAAAAAAAGAGCCTAAAATTTTGTCTCTTTATTATTAGGTATAGATGAACTAACTATAATAAAAATGAATATGACATAGTGGTGATTCTGCACTCTCAAGGTGGGAGGATCCTAGGTTCGAGTCACGCCTATGTCTCTTTTTTGTTATGATTCTTTTTTTGTCATATTTTTACTAAACGTGTAACCTTAGCTATTGCAACCATGTAGTTTTTCGTTGCTATATGTACAACCCTGTTGCAACGCAAGCGCCTATTACATACAACGAAACATATTTGTTGCAACATAGGCGCACTATCGCAACCATTAGCTAAAGAGTTGCAATATCTTATATGTATTGCAACACCAATAGAACTGTTCACAACGCAGCTAAAATCGTGGCAACAGTGATCACTTATTGCAACCATTCTACAATTGGTTGCAACAACACTTACTTCTTGCAACGATCTCCATACTTAGGGCAACAAAACAATTTACGTGGCAAAAATCTCATCTAACGCAACCGAAAGTGCAAATGGTCGCGATAACACTCCCTGTTGCAACCAAATCTTGTCGTTGTAGCAAAAAAGCGTGGCATAAGGGTCAGAAGTTAGTAGTGATGATACCGAAGTATATGCATCCGGGGATGTATGTATGGAGAGTATTTAGTTTACTGCTTTCATTGTGTGCTATATTGGGATTTGTTGGGCTGCAATAAAATTTTCTGCAGGTACGCTAACCACGAATGTGTAAGTTGAATGTAGTTGACGACTAGCTATATATCAAGAGAGTGCATGTTATGCCACCGACATAGAACATGATTGCCACCTTAGGCAGGCGATCTTGTGAGAACGAATAGGATGAAGCATGCATCATCATGATTGTTGCTTGGTGCATATAAATATGCTCCTCTCACCTTTGTGCTAATAATAAGTAACTTGTGATTGATGTGAGGCACTATCTTCCTTGTTTGAAGTTAGTCAAAAATGTCTTGTTCCATGTTGCTTGATTAGGAAGTGCTTGAAATAGTGTTTTCTTAGCCTTAATAGGTAATTGAGGTCACATGCTTAAATTTGTAGATGTCCTCTAGTTTAGTCTAGTAGTGGATATGTTGCTCATGCGAGCTCTTGCAAATGCTTTAGATCTCACTTAAGTAATTGTGATTCTTATGTCTAAGCTAAATTATGGTTTGGTCTAAAGTAATAATGCTTGGAGTTACTAGAATAATGTGGTTGTGTGCTCTCTAGTTAACACAACAAGGTGAAGCATTGTTTTGTATGTAATGAACTTTGGCTGCTAGAACAATTTCTGTTGCAGTAATGTTTTCATGGTCATAATAATGTAATATGTGAATTAGTCCTTAGTGTGAATAAGAAAGTTATAGATAACTTAGTAAGCTTTCCAATAAGTCTAGTACCACCTTAGTTTGATGCTTACAACTTATGTTTTGTTTAAAACATGTGCCTGCTGCGTTGCTGTCTAGGCTCTGTGCATGCACTAAGTTAGTTACTTTAGCATGTCTTTATTTTAGCTAAACTTGTGGTAAATTATTGTTTGATAAATGCTTGTTAGGTGTGAGCATTCTGCTTAGTATTGGGTGCTTAAGCTAACCTGATTGATTGTCTTAAGTGTCCGCTTAAAACCATGATGTTGTGTAGATGCTTGTTATCTAGGTAGTGTCATAGTTGACCTCTCTTTTGTCCTTGGTGGGCATATGAGTGTTGAAGATGCTTTATCCTAGAACAACGCTCAAGTTACGTAATCGCATGGTTGTTATCTCTAATTAGATTCTCTCTTAGGAGCCAGAGCGTGTAGACGTGGTTGCTAGCCCTTGAATGTTTGTGTATCTACGCCTTTGCTTGAACATAAGCCTATGCTTAGTTCTCGTATATATCTGCTTAGGCCTTGGACGTCCTCTACCTTTTGGAGAATGCCCTTGTTTGATTGACCAACCAAGTTAAGTCCTAACGTACGTCTGTCTTGGCCACGGTTGTTGCTTGCCAAGTTTTGGAGACCATACCCAATTTCACGTTGGACCTCCCGATTTTCTCTCCTACAGATGATCTAGGCAATGCTAATTTCTCGCTGTTTGATCTCAAAATCTTTGCTTGCAAAATCAGGTGGCTACCTTATCGACCCAATCCCTAATCGGTGTATCAGTTTTGTTTTAGAAGTTTGCCAAGTTCATCTCACTTCTCATATCTCTCAACGTTTATCAGTCCTGATCTCATGTTGTTGCCCAATATGACTGGATCTCATGTTAATCTTTCACCTGGCAATCATCTGGGCGTTCGCAAGGCATGCAGGGAATTTAAGCAAGAGTCTCCTGCTTAGTTGTCTTCGATAATTAAGCTAGGTTCTCTTGTGTTGTGTTTTGATCTTTGAATCACCTCCTTGTTGATTTTAAACCTTGTGACTACCTTTGCTTGCTATCCCACCCTTGTTTGGTGATTGTTCTTACCACCTCATCGGTGCCACCCAGAATTTCACTTTGTTTGTGCGTTTAATAATGGTGTTATGATTAGCATTCTATGGTGTCGCGACAAAACTGAGAGCCTCCTGTGGGCACACACACAAGGTTGTGCTGCTCAGCACGTGCTGGTATCAGGGTTGCTAGTCATGATCCATTATGAAATGACAACCAATGTGTTATTTCTTGTGATCCTTTTTCCTTGGTTATCTCCCTATGTCTTATCAGAACATTCATATCTTTGACCAATTGTAGTAGAGCTTCCTCCTGAAGTTTCTAAGAGGATAACCTTTGAAGAATAGTCACCGACATAAACATTAACAAACTGTAAGAGGTGGTAGACAAGTGACTCTCCCTATGTGTCCTTGTACGACGTCGGTCATCGAGTGAGCAACGTACGTCATCCCTGTTAGATCAAAAGGGCACCTAATAATTAATGTTGGACAAGTTATCCATTATATAAGAATCTATCGTCACATTGTACATATGACCTTGCTATCAAAGTCTTGATCCTTGGGTGTATGATGGTCATACAGTCAAAATCAACCCTCTCTGGTGTGACTCCTTATCTACAGACTTCGATGACGACCACCTGTTTATGCCTCAACTGAATTACTATTGTGGTCATGAGTAAAGGTTTGGAACTTTGAGTGTTGATTAGTTACTAGCAGGAAGATTAATCTCCAGTCAAGTAACGATTCTTTGATAGCTATGATGGTTATGTCCCGACAAACAATAGTAAGCAAGGAAGCCATGAAGCGGGTCAGAAATGCAAGTGCTACTTCTTCTCCAAATGTACTATCAAGTCAATCCCATCTTGGACAATCACGTATATGGTGCAAGATGTTGTATTAGCTAAGTGAAGAACTAGAGAAAGCATGTCCATAGTTTTGATCTGCATCATTGTGCCCCTAGATACCACAAACGGTTTTGGTTCAAGGTTCTATTGGATGAAATGCCAGAAAATATTCCGAAATGGTTCCTTATCTATGTAGGGATGCCCTCCATGTGGAATAATGCTTTGTGCTCTATGGAAACAGCCCACAAGTCCATGCTTGTGCATCATCAAGTTGGTGTCTAGCTCAATGACGGAAATTGTTCCCCGAGAAACATGTCAGGAAGACTATAGCCTCCATCCTCAGCTAGAGAAAGGTTGCTGCTGCTATGAGAAAGATTAGAGAGTGCAAAACACACACCTCAACGTGTGAAGCAAAGAAAAGGAAGAACATGAAATCCGTTCAGATTTTGTGGCACTAAACCGGTTATCTTCAAACCGACGATTAGTGACTCAAACAAAGTTGGATTGACCTCAAATTTGGTGATCTCATTCCTCACTTAGGACCCTTCAATATCTTAAGTTGGTTTGAGTATTGGTTGAGTAAAACATCGAATTTGAGAGATGTCTTGTCAGCTCGGTTTGCTGCCATTTTTGAACAGAGCAGTTTTGGTAGATGGATTGTTTGGATAGTCAAATGGTGTCCGTTTGAGATAAATTTTGGTGAGTAGATAGAAGACTCATGGATCTACCTGCCCACCAAAATTTGTGCATATTGGACCAGTAATTTGTGTGATATGAACAGAAAACAAAAGGGTATAGAATCGGTAATTTCTCTGTTGACTGCGGTCATCCTTTGCATTGGAAGATTATGTTTGTATTGCATGCCAAGAATTTGCAATTGATAGGTATCTTGCTGTTAGACAACCCTCAATACCCTTGAGAAGACTAATTGCACCCCAGTGTGCCTTGTGTTTGCCCTCTTAGATCGGCAATGCGTGAGCAATCAAGGCATTCTGCAAGTCAAATTGTGTCATTGCGATTTGAAAGCATTTGGGAAGGTGTCAAACCATAGATTTTTGGATTATGGTTTTGAGGTATAGATTGACATTAGAATGGAAGCCTCAATGTCAAATATAGATCAAGAAGGCTAGTTTTGCCATAGTGCAGGTCAACCCAACTTGTTACACAACTGCACCATGAGGGAAAAATTGTGCTCAACCTACTTAGTAATGAACTATTTTTCCCTAGTTTGGTGGATACTTGCAACTTTTGTTGTCTTTCAGACCTAGCTATCATCCTTTCGTAGTAATGGTTCTCCAGTGTTAACATGCCTCTGGTACTTTATATGTGTTTTTACCCAAGAGGTTGCATCAGATTCAACCTAGATAACTGCTGCAACTTGGATACGAAGGTTCCCTAAGGGATGGTCATCGAGAATATTGGGCTAACAGAGTTAGCTTTTACATTCACCACTCACATGACATACTCAGATAATACAGTGTTGGCATCAGAGAAAGAGAACTACACACGTGGAGCAATATGTAGTTTCCATCAATTGGCATCTAAGTGAATGAATAGTCTATGATTGGTATATACATTGTCTATTAGTTAGACGGTTTCTGATGGCCTCAAAGAATGTTTTCCTCATATATGGACACAACCCTTATCTAAAGTTGTACATGCTATGCACTAGATAAATAGATGCTACGAGTAGTTAGTCCATGCTTGTAGTACTCTCCATGCACCATGAACGAAGTACCGTATTGTCTTGGATTCCTCCCAAAGTAACAATGCTTCATGGAAGCCAGTGAAGGAAATTATTTAGACAAAAGTTTCTACATAGAGCGAGTATCAGAAAGTTATCTTCCTAATTAGCCTCTTTGATTCTTGAAGCTAAGTAGCCTGATGCGCTTGCAGATGTTGGAATTGGATAACATATTCTCTTCCCTTGAAAAGTTCTTCGCACCGAATCTCAGGACGCGATTCTTTTAAGGGGGAGGGTTGTAACACCCCAGGTGTTTGCCACCAGTTAAGCAGTGGGTTTGAGCTCAGACATGGCAGATTAAGTGGTGATGAAGATGTCAAGGTCAAACCTATGGAAACGAGCCTAAACTAAACTTGGATGTTGCACCATTGCTTTGCATATAGGCCATTTTCAAGATATATGCTTGGGTGGTGTTATTACAATATCTTCATGTGTCTCACCTTAGTACCTATCTATATTGGTCACTCAAAAAGTTTCATGAAGTTTGGAATAAAATTCACATGAAATGATAAGTTATATCATTGTTGGAATGACTTTACTGAGTGCTAGAATTGCATTATTAAGTGGACGGAAATATAGGTCATCAACCAAGCCTTGCAACCTTGCCCAAATGAATGGACTCTACAACAAAAGTCGTGAAAGGTTCATGTTGAGCAAATGTCCAGAAAATACTCCAATGGATCACCAAGGACAATTCAAGCTTTATCGCGATACTACTTTGGTCAAAGTAGAAATGTTGGTTCTATACCAGTTCTGATGTTGGACCTTAAATGAACGTTGTAGTTCATGTTTTGTAGAAGAAACTTTGTTTTTGGACCAAGAGCTAGATCAGCATGGAAATAAGTCAAACCGAGGCACAAAGATTGAATCTGCCGTAGTTTTCAGCACTTAGAAATATTTCTAAGTCTGGGAATTCCAGCACTATTACGGTTGGCATGCCGCGTTTTCATGTTTTCGTTAAGCAACTTGATTCGATCCAAAAATACAAGTTGGAGCTAACTCATTGGAGAAGATCTTGTAAAAAGATGGGAATAGTTGGATCAAGTTTGACCTCCCAAAACCCCAGAACCGAGCTCTATTTTGATTGTCATTGGCATGTTGACATTGTCATTTTGGCGGCTAATTACCCATGGATCCATAGCCCTAATGATAGCACACCCTTGATCAAAGTTGTAGCTGGGTTAGTGTAGAAGATATTTTGTTTAGGCGCCAAGATCCGAATCACAAAGGAATATGCCGTTTTGGGCCTCCAAGTCGGGCCGAACCGCGCACGCTAGGTGTCCGACGAAATGCCATCGTGGCGTTCATGCAGAGTAGCGCGCCACACCTCCATGCCGCGTGTCCTACCGCACCTCTGCCGCTCCTATATGAATGCTGAGCTGCCCCAGTGCTCCTCACTCATTCTCTGCTCGCCCCTCGCCTCGCTAGCCGTGCGCGTCCGCCATGGATGGCCGGCCAAGCTCGCTGTCGCCCGCGTCCTCGCCACTCTAGGCCCCCACGGCCGCAGCCACGTGCCCCACCGCCTTTGCCTCATCATGCTGCACCTTGCGCACATGCTCTCCCAGGCCATCGACCACTAGAGTGTCGTCGCCATTTTTGGCCGGAGTAGAGCTCCGAACTGCTGGCGCCTCCCCCTTGGTTCCCATCCTCATCCTCACTACCGGTTGCGGCACCACCAACTACGTGTCGAGATGCGGCCCTCGCGACATGTACCTAGGCCACTTTGCCACCGAAAACAGTCGGAGCCCTACGGCTAGACGAGCCACTGCTCCGCGTGGCCTCGCCTCCTCGGGCCACCTCGAGGCGAACCGAGGCCACCAACGGCTGCGCGGGCGCCCCCTGGTGCTCCCCCGCCATTCCCCTTCGCCGTCGTGCCTCCTCCGGCTGCCACCGGCCATTTCCTCGTCGAGCTTCTCTATTCAGTTCGCGTCAAGGACCTCGTCTGAGAATTTGACAAAATCCAGGGGCCTTTTTGCGAAGTATGTGACTCAAATGAATAGTGTTGCATAGTGCAGTTTTTCTTTTTCTTTGTGAATAAATGGCTGAATCTTGCATAATTCATAGTAAATTGTAGAAAAATTGTAAAATAGCAAATGAGTACTTTTTGGAATCCTTGTGAAATTCTCTATGTACTAGATCTATAATATATCATGTTTTAGTTTAAAGTCTTCTCTATAAAAATAGATTTATGCAGTTAGGTTTTAAGGCTAGTTGTGTTTTGTCTTTTTTATAACTGAAGATCTAGGGCTTCAAATGAGGTGAAACTTTTGTGGCATGCTATTCATGTGATGTTTGAGGTGTGGTAAAATTTTCATGAATTTTGGTTGCTATATGAGTGAGTTATTAGTGTATCTTGCTCTCACATGAATTCTTGCAATAGCAACTTGTCTTTTTCATAGAGGTTGACATACATATCCAAATGACTTGAAATTTGAATAGTAGACTATTGTGATGATATGCTAGCTACTTTAATTTGTTCTAGAATTTATGGTGCACTTTTCGTATATGTTTATTAAATCACCTAGGCATCTAAATAAATTAAGAAATGCATTAAAAGAATTTATTTAGTGATGAGAACTATGCTTTTTGGTGATCATTTAACATGTACTTTATGGTGGTTATATTGGTTGTGTCCAAATGTATGTTTGGAATATAAGTTAATATTTATTCTTGCAATTGATGCTTTCCTAGACAGTTTTTGGGACTTTGGTAATTGCACCATGAAAATGATGTTTGCTGAGAAACATGCTTATAACAAAGTTGTAGAGGACTCATTAATCTCGTTTGTGTTAAGGTTTGGTGGCATTTGGCCTTGTAGTTTGTGAGTTATGTCTGTTCTAAGCTGGGTTCCAGAAATAGTTGTTCTCTGAAATCTCTAGACCAGATTCTGTAAATATGCATGTTTGACTTGGTTAACTTGAGAATCATGCTAAGAGGATTAAAGATGAATTGTAGGAATTTTCATGATCTTTCCAGAATGTCTTGTTGCATGGCTATTGGATTTGTATAACTCCAGTTATGATCCAAACATGCAGCTGTTGTTTGCAGTCCAGAAATGGACATATGCTAGTTGTGGTTATTTACTCCATGTGTTGCTAAGTGTGGCTTATGCCCTTGATGATGGTCAAGTTAAGATACTTGTGATCTTGTTAAACTTGCTCTATGCTTGATGTTCTTGCCCTCTATAATTGGTTATGTGATGCTAGTTAATTAGCTATTGTTGTCTATGTCTTGTATAATCTGTGTTGTTTGAATACTTATGTGATGGATCTTGTGTTACCATTCATCATATTCATGCACAGACATCTTGCATCTCATTTAGGTTCGCTAGATGCACCACGTGAAGGACGAGATGTTGGAGCCAAACCCGAAGACGGTGTTTGATGGACCTATCCTGGAGATGGAAGAACCAAGCAAGTGTCGGGATAGGAGATGCTCGCCAAGCGAGTGTCATCTATCAAACACTAACCTAAGTGTTTGATCCCAGGCAAGCCCCAAAGCATTCTAAATTCCCTATTTTATTCAAACAATTCTTTATATATGAGTTATATATATTGTTGCATTAAGCTATAGGAGTTGAGTGAAAATACTTGCTGCATATATACCGTTTCCTTATCCCATAAATATGCCTGGAATCCTATTTTAGTTTAGGATCAAAAGTATTGCTTAGCCATGCTTAGACCGGTAGAAGTCGGGTGATTTCCTGTCGCCTGCGAGATATAGGTGGATACCTGGTTATGGTTGGCTATAATTGTTATCATGGAAAGTAACCAAGTGTTGATGGATAAACGGAGACCGGGCGGAGTCTTATAGGGTTTTGGAATATAGTGATTCCGTCTGTGTCGATTAAGGACCGATCGTTGCTCGTCTCTCTTGTCATGTTGAACGCATGCCTCACATTTAGCTGGCCGAATAAAGTACCTTTCGATCGCGAAGCTAGTGACATGATTTGGGCCGGGACCTACATGGGTGCGCGTACTGGTGCTGAAGGGAGTATGACAGGGACGCGAAGAGTGAGCCCAAGGTGCGTCCTAGCAGTCGGGCGGTCCCTGGGTACTGCGGCCCCAGTTTATCCCGCGACGTTTACCGGAATCTTGTCATTAGTGATCTGTAGCTCACTTGATTGGTGAGTGTGGTTTGTGTGAGAAATAAATCACCAGCTGGTTAGGAATCGATTCGAATCGCCATCGCTCCTGGATAGTGAGCACTTGACTCGAGCTACGACATCGTAGTAATAATGATGGAACATAGATGGTTATGTGGATGATGTTGGAAATGCTAAACCTGAGATGGTAACCTTTGATGTTAATGGTTAATCAAGCAATTGCTTTAGCATAGGTGCTTACTTAGATTAATCAGGTATAATTAAGTTGATGCTTATATTTTGAATGGTTCATAGAGGATAACTTATGCTTTTCTACAAAACAAGTCAAGCCAGTCTACCTTATAAAAGCCTTGCATACAACTTGGTGTCATTATTTCTAGTTTATGATGGGTAAGTCTAGCTGAGTACCTTCTCGTACTCAGGGTTTATTCCCACTTGTTGCAGGTTGTGATGTATCATGGCTACTGCAAGAATTGGATGACTTCTGCTATAGTGGCGGAGTGTGATCATGGGCATGATCCTCCTGAGCTATCTTGTCTTTCATGCTTTTTGTTGGAAATTGACCTTGGTACTGGCATGTATTTGAATTAAGATGATATTAGTTGCAAACTACTTTGCTTCCGCTACTTTTAAACTTGAGTTGTAATAACTCTACTGAACTCCGATATATGTTGAATTACTTATAAAATGGATGTAACATATGACCTGTTATGTTGGACCACTACGATCTTGGCTTGTATGTTGGTTGGTTTGAAGTCCCTCGTGATTTCATTGGACTACCGGAGTTATAGGGGCTTAAGTACGGGAATCTAATTGCTCCGGCGATTGTTTTTGTACTTTTGTTCTTATAATTTGGGTGGTTCCGTTACAAACTCTATCTCCAAATGGACCGAAATGACTTTCCACTTGACCCACATCACCAAGGATTACCATTGGTGGTGCCCAAAATGATTTTCGAGCCTATGGTATGTTCTACGCAAACTGTGCACCTATCTTACGTCGAGATTGATACAATCTCCAAATAGACTGAAACGAGGATCCACTTGACCTACATCACCTTGGAGTACTATTAGGTGTGCCCAATGTGATTTCAGAGCCTGTGGTACATTTGGCGCAAACCGTGCACATATCTTGCCTTGAGATTAATACTATCTCCAAACGGACCGAAACGACCTTCCACTTGACCAACGTCACCTAAAAGTACCATCGGGTGTGCTTGAAAAGATTTTCATGGTTCTGGTACATTCGGCACAAATTGTGCACCTGTCTTGCACTTATATTAACACTATCTCCAATTGGAATGAAATGAGCTTCCACTTGACACATGTCACCTAGGAGTACCATCGGGTGTGCTCAAAATGATTTACATGCCTGTGGTACATTCGGCGCAAACCGTGCACCTATCTTGCGCTGAGATTAACACTATCTCCAACGGACCGAAATGGGCTTCCACTCGACCAACACCAGCTAGGAGTAACATTGGGTGTGTGCAAAATGATTTTCGTGCTCGTGGTGCATTCAGCGCAAACCGTGCACCCATCCTGCGCCGAGATTAACACTATCTCCAAACGGATTGAAATGAGCTTCCACTTGATCCACTGCGTCCAAAATAATTACTGAGCCTATGGTACGTTTGGCACAAACCATTCACCTATCTTGTGTCATGATTAACAGTATCTCTGAATGGACCGAAATGAGTTCCCACTCGACCCATATCACGTAGGAGTAGCATCGGTTGCGCCCAAAATGATTTTGAGGCTATGGTACGTTCGGTGCAAACCATGCACCTATCATGCTTCGAAATTAACACTATCTCCAAACAGAACAAAATGACCTTCCATTTCACTCATGTCACCTAGGAGTTCCATCGGGTGTGCCCAAAATGATTGTGGTGCCCATGGTACATTCGACACAAATCGTGCACCTATCTTGCATCAAAATTAACACTATCTCCAAATGGACCGAAATGAGTTTTCACTTGACCCACGTCACCTAGGAGTACCATCGGTGGTGCCCAAAATGATTTCCGACTCTATGGTACGTTAGGCGTAAATCGTGCACCAATGTTGCGTCGAGGTTAATACTATATACCAACAGATTAAAACAAGCTTCCACTTGACCTATGTCACCTAGGAGTACAATTGGGTGTGCCCTAAGCGATTTCAAAGCCAATGGTACATTTGGCGCAAACCGTGCACATATCTTGCCTCGAGATTAATTCTATCTCCAAATGTACTGAAACGAGCTTCCACTTGACCAACGTCACCTAGAAGTACCATCGGGTGTGCCTGAAAAGATTTCCATGCCTATGGTACATTCAGCGCAAACTGTGCACCTATCTTATGCCTATATTAATAGTACTCCAAACGGAACGAAACGAGCTTCCACTTGACACACAACACCTAGGAATACCATTGGATGTGCCCTAAATGATTTCCATGCCCATGGTACATTCGGCGCAAACCATGTACCTATCTTGCACTGAATTAAAACTATCTCCAAATGGACCAAAACGAGCTTCCGCTTGACCCACATCACCTAGCAGTACCATTGGGTGTGCGCAAACCGTGCACCTATCATGCATCAAGATTAACACTATCTCCAAACAAGCCGAAATGACTTTCCATTTCACCCACGTCAACTAGGAGTTTCATCTGGTGTGCCCAAAATAACTACCATGCACATGGTATATTCGGCGCAAACCGTATACCTATCTTGCATCAAGATTAACACTATCTCTAAATGGACCGAAACGACTTTCCACTTGACCCACGTCACCAAGGACTACCATCTATGGTGCCCAAAATGATTTTCAAGCCTATGGTTTGTTCTACGCAAACCGTGCACCTATCTTGCATCAAGATTAATACAATCTCCACACAGACTAAAATGAGCGTCCACTTGACCTACATCACCTAGGAGTACCATTCGGAGCCTATGGTACATTTGGCGCAAACCGTGCATATATCTTGCCTCGAGATTAATACTATCTCCAAACGGACCGAAATGACCTTCCACTTGACCAACGTCACCTAGAGCTTCCATCGGGTGTGCATGAAAAGATTTCCATGCCTGTGGTACATTCGGCGCAAACCGTGCACCCATCTTGTGCCTATATTAACACAATCTCCAAACGGATCGAAATGAGCTTCCTCTTGATCCATGTTGCCTAGGAGTACAATCAGGTGTGTCCAAAATGATTTTTTAGCCTATGGTATGTTCGGTGCAAACCGAGCACCAATCTTGCTTCGAGATTAGCAGTATCTCCAAATGGACCCAAATGAGTTTCACTCGATCCACATCACGTAGGCGAACAATCGGTTGTGCCCAAAATGATTTCCGAGGCTATGGTACGTTCGGTGCAAACCATGCACCTATCATGCGTCGAGATTAACACTATCTCCAAACAGACCGAAATGACCTTCCATTTCACCCATGTCACCTAGGAATTCCGTCAGGTGCGCCCAAAACGATTGTCGTGCCCATGGTACTTTCGGCGCAAATCGTTTGGCTATTTTAGAGAAATCTAGGATGAAGCGACGATAATAGCCAGCAAACCTAAGAAAACTCCAAACTTCATGTACCGAAGTTGGGGCCTTCCAATCCAATACTTCCTATACCTTGGTCAGACCTATAGAGATTCCTTCATCAGACAATACATGCCCTAGGAAAGGTACTTTCTTTAACCAGAACTCACACTTGCTGAACTTGGCATAAAGCTTATGTTCTCGCAATCTGGATAAGACAACTCTCTGATGTTCAACATGATCTTCCTCATTTTTAGAATAAACCAGGATATCATTAATGAATACAACCACAAACTTATCTAATTCAGGCGTAAGACTGAATTCATCAGATATATGAAATGTGTAGGAGCATTTGTCAAACCGAAAGACATGACAAGATACTCATACAAACCGTATCTGGTAGAGAAAGCCATCTTAGGTATATCCTCTGGTCGGATATTGATTTGATGATAGCCAGATCTCGAATCAATCTTAGAGAATACCTTAGCCTTAGACAACTGATCAAACAAGATATCAATGCGAGGCAATGGATACTTATTCTTGATTTTTACCGCATTGAGTGGCTGATGATCCACACACGTGCTCAAAGATTGATCCTTCTCTTCACAAAGATAGCGGGACACCCCCATGGAGATGAACTAGGGCGAATGAGACCTTTCTTCAAAAGTTTGTTCAACTAAACCTTAAGCTCTACTAATTCGTTGGGCGGCATTCTATAAGGTCTTCTAGAAATGGGTGTAGTACTGGGGATTAGCTCAATCTTGAATTCCACATCATGATCTAGAGGTAAGCTAGGTCATTCATCGAGAAAAAATCCAGAAACTCACACACTACCGAAATATCAGCAATGGTCTTGGCTTGGATAGCATTAGACACGTTGTGGAGGTCAATCTCCCTAGGAAGCGATACTAGAAAAGCCTCATTACCATTAGGTTCCCTCAACATAACAACTCTAGTGGAAGTATCGATAAGAACTCCATGACCACTCATCCAGTTCATGCCTAAAATCACATCTATCCCCAACCCTAGTAATACTACAAGATTAGCATTATACTTTTGACCCTCTATCAAGATACACACATCTCTCACTATCTAATTGGTAGAAATATTACTTCTAGCTACACTAATGCAATAACCACCTTTGTCTACTATAAACACCTTCTAATCATACTTTGATGCAAATGCTGGACTCATGAATGAATGCAAAGCACCTGAATTGAATAGCACAACTACAGGATGTAGGTTCATAAGAAACTTACCGGCAATGACAACTTCACCCGAAGGGATCTCTTCTAAGGTGGTGAAGTGAACATGTCCCGAGCGTGCATTTGCATTGCCTTGCCTCTGATTGTTGTTCTTCTTATTAGGATAAGGACAGTTCTTTGCCCAATGACTAGGCATATCACAATTCTAGCAGGGTCTGTTACTTGGTGGCACATTGGAGCTGCTCTGTCTAGTGGCGCCCTTTGGAAGTGCAATAGTGTAAGCCTTACGAAACCCTGTTTTGGCCTGATTCTTCTTCTATGGTGGGTGATACCTTGTAGCTACAACAGGTGGGCAAAACTAAGGCCTTGCTACCACAAGAGCTTTGGCCTAAGATGCACCTACCTCATAGGCCCTCTTGCGACTCTTGGAAGCCAAATAGATAGCATTATTGTTCTATTGAGTCAGGTTATCACTTACAAATTCATTGAAAGTAGCACACTTGCTGTTTCCCAAAGTTTTCATTAGTTTGGGGCTAAGCCCTCTCTTGAAGCTAGCAATCTTCTTTGCATCGGTATCCATGAACTCGGTAGCATACCTTGACCAGTTATTGAAAGTCTACAGTATTCATTCAAGCTCTTGGTACCTTGTGTCAACTTCATAAACTCGGTGTTTATGATGTTTCTTTTCAACCACGTCAACTAGGAGGTCCATCGGTTGCGCCCAAAATGATTGCCATTCCATGGAACATTTAGCACAAACTGTGCACCTATCTTCCCTCAAGTTTAATACTATCTCTAAACAAACCAAAACTAGCTTCCTCTGGACCAAGGTCACCTAGAAGTACCAAGATTTCCATGCATTTGGTACATTCGGTGCAAACCATGCACCTATCTTGCGCCTATATTAATACTATCTCCAAACGCAACAAAACGAGCTTCCACTTGACACATGTCACCTAGGAGTACCATCAAGTGTGCCCAAAATGATTTCCATGCCTATGGTGATTCGGAGCAAACCATGCACCTATCTTGCGCTGAGATTAACACTATCTCCAAAAGGACCGAAACGAGCTTCCACTTGACCCACATCACCTAGGAGTACCATCGGGCGTGCGCAAAATGATTTCCATGCTCGTGGTGCATTCGGCACGAACCGTGCACCCATCCTACGCTGAGAATAACTCTATCTCCAAACAAATCAAAATGAGCTTCCACTTGATCCACTTTACCTAGGACTACAATTAGGTGCATCCAAAATAATTACTGAGCCTATAGTATGTTCGGTACAAACCATGCACCTATCTTGTCTCGAGATTAACAGTATATCCGAATGGACTGAAATGAGTTTCCACTTGACCCACATCATGTAGGAGTAGCATTAGTTGCACCCAAAATGATTTCTGAGCCTATGGTATGTTCAGCGCAAACCGTGCACCTGTCATGCATCAATATTAACACTATCTCTAAACGGACCGAAATGAACTTCCATTTCACCCACGTCAACTAGGAGCTCCATCAGGTGCCCCCAAAATGATTGCCATGCCCATGGTACATTCAGCGCAAACTGTGCACCTATCTTGCGTCGAGATTAACACTATCTCCAATTAGACCGAAACAAGTTTTCACTTGACCCATGTCACCAAGGAGTACCATCGGTGGTGCCCAAAATGATTTCTAAGCCTATGGTACATTTGGCGCAAACTGTGCACCTATATCAACACTATCTCCAAATGGAACGAAACAAGCTTTCACTTGACACACGTCACCTAGGAGTACCATCGAGTGTGCCCAAAATGATTTCCATGCCCGTGGTACATTCGGCGCAAACTATGCACCTCTCTTGCACTAAGATTAATACTGTAACACCCCAGGTGTTTGTCACTCATTAAGTAGTGGGTTTGAGCTCAAACATGATAGATTAAGTAGAGATGACGATGTCAAGGTCAACCTATGGAGATGAGCCTAACCTAAAGTTGGATGTTGCACCATTGCTTTACATATAGGCCCCTTTTCAAGATATATGCTTGGGTAGTGTTATTACAATATATTCATGTGTCTTACCTTAGTACCTATCTATATTGATCCCTAAAAAAGTTTCATGAAGTTTGGAATCAAAAAGTCACATGAAATGATAAGTTATATGCCTGTTTGGATTATAACTAAAACCTGCCTTACATCCCATGGGAACTAGTGTTTGTGCAACATACAAATGCAACATGTGCAACACATCTTGGACACATGTGGAATGACCTAGTGGAACATGGGTAGCATGTATCTTGAAACAACCACAAGAAACAACTATAGCATTTCACTTGAATTCTATGTTTCAAGGCATGTGAGGCCTACACTTTTGTGCAACCTATGCATGGTGGGTATGTTTGGCCTCTACAACACCTTAAATACACTTAGGACACTTTAATGGAACAATGTTCATGTTGATCATTTTGCCTAAATGTGCTTCTAAGTGATGGTTGACCATATATGGACCCTAGAACACTTTTGTTTGACCATTTCAAAAGTGTAACCTAGAAGCTTTGCATGACTATGCACCCTTTTACAAAGTTGTAGAGAATTTTATAAGGAACAAACTTTGTTTAAGAGTCAAGTTATGAAAATGTGTGGAACATGCTCAAAAAGGGCCCACAAGTCAGAATTTGGACTATTTCCAACACTTAGCAATTTTAAAACCCCGATTTCAGTGTCTTCGACATTGGCATCCCGCGTTCTCGAGTTTTTGCTAAGCAACTAGGTTGGACCCCTTAATAAAAGTTGGAGCTAACCATATGGGGAAGGTCTAGGAAAAGGTTGGCATTGATTGGACCCCTCTTGACTAACTAAATGGAGCTCAAATGAAGGTTTGATTAGTCATTGATAGTCGCAATTTGAGAGGTAATTATATGCTAATCTATTGCCCTAATGACCATGACCATTAAATAGAAAATGTAGAGCGTGGTATGGGCTACAACTTTGCTTTTAGGCCCATAGCCTAGTTCAGCACATAGCCAGCCCAAACATGGCCTCCAATTCAGACGGCTTCACGCACACCACGTGCTCGAGAAAATGCGCGAACGACCGATACGTCCTCCCCTGCGTGGCGACCATGCCTGGCTCCATGCCCCACCTCCTTGCCATGTGCCCTGCCTCCTCCTCGCGCGTCATGGACACCGAGCCGCTCCTGGACGCTCCGTGCTCCTCACTTGCTCGCCCTCCTCCGCTCTCTCTCCTCGCCTCGGCGGCAGCGTGCGAAAGCGCAGCTCAGAGCACGCCGCCATGGACAGACGGGTCAAGCTCACTACCACGCCGCCCTCATTGCTCCACACCTCCTCATCCTCAGTCGTGCGTGGCACCGTCTTCTCCGAGTCGCGCGACACCTCACGCGCCCCTTCGCTGGCTGCCTCGGCCGCCGGAGCACGCCATCACCCTGGCCGCCATTGCCAAGCCGAGCAGAGCTCCGTGGCCGGCCACCACCAAGCATTCTATCGCCAAATCGAACCACTGCACCACCTTCCTCCCCTCATGTCGCACCTCCTGCGCTCCTCGCCGAGGTTGCTCGTCACCAGAGCCCCGCCACCGCCTGCCGCCGTCGTCCCGCACCGCCGGTGCTCGCGGTCAAAACGCCGTACGTGGTCTTTGAGGGAGCTACCACCTCCCTTGGATGCACGTAGACCAAGGCATCACCACAGCCCCGCCGCTCACCGCTGGCGCCGCCCCTGCCGGCCGGAGCCGCAATTTTGGCCACCTCCCCTGCCCTGCTGTCCGGAGGAAGGGGAAGACCGGCAGCTCCCCCTCTCTCTGTATCTCTCCATGTGTGCCTGACAGGTGGGCCCCTCTGGGCGCGGGTCCCGCAGGTCAGCGTTAAGAATGGCAGAGATTGGGTACACGTCCGGGTGCACCTAGCATATCTAGGGTTAATCCTGTTTTTGAATTTCAGAAATTATGTAAATATCCTAAAATCCATATCTCAGGCTAGGAAATTCCAAAAATGGCAAATGTGGACTTTTTGGAAACCTTGAGAAGAGATCTATGCAGTGGAGTCATAATATGTTAGATGTTTGTAGAAGTTTTCTGGTGTTTTTATTTAATCTTGAAAAATACCTCAAAAATGCTTATAAACTTGACCAGAGCCATATCTTGAGTTTTAGAACTCCAAAAATAGGGATTCTTGTTTTTGTTAATTTTATGATGACATGTACTTGCTAGGAAAAATATTAAACACACTAGTTGTTCACAGTTTTCTTAAGGTTTTGATTTGACCGTGATAAATAAGGAAATCTACATTATATTGCTTGTCATTTCTATATCTTGAGTTGTGTTGCTCCAAATAATGTGAAATTTTTATGGTAGTCTTGTCATGCTATGTATGTATTGTGGTATAAATTTTATGGTCATTGCTTACCGCATCGTCAATTTATTGATTTAACTTGTTTATGGCTTGATAAATAGCTTATAAATAATATAGAAATGATAAAATGGAAAATGTTGTTCCATTACCTTAGTATGATGTTGCTCTATCATGTTGATTCATAATATGGCCATGTGTTCATAGAAAATATTTAGCTTTAGGTTTAATTTGCCCTCACATGATTTATTGCAATAGCTATTCGTCTTTTTCATAGAGGTTGATATACTTGTCCAAATGGCTTGAAGTTTGGATAGTAGACTATTGGGGGCATAGTTAGTCTACTATAATTTTGATAGAATTTATTGTGCAATTTTGATAGGTGTTCATAATTCCACTTAATTATCAAAATAAATTAAGAAAAATGATCTAAAAGAATTTATTTAGCAATGGACATTATGTTTTCTGGTGTTCATTAGTCATGTGTGAAATGTTGGTAAAGTTGGTTTTACACAATTATATGTTTGCAACATATGTTAATAATTATTTCTGGCAATTAGTAGTTTCTGGACAGTTCTGGGAGCAATGTAGATTACCCCATAATAATGATGTTTTCTGAGCACCTTGTCTATAGAAAAGTTGTATATAATTCATGTATCTAGCTTGTGTTAAAATTTGGTGGCATTTGGCCAAGTAGTTTTTGAGTTATAGATGTTTAAAGTTAGGTCCCAGATTTGGTTGCTCTCTGTTTGGAGCAGACCAGATTCTGTAGTTTCATCTTTTCAACCTATTAAACTTGGGAATCAGACTTACTTGGTATTAAATGAAATATAGATAATTTCATAATATTTCCATAATGTCTTCTTGCAAGTCATTTGGAGTTGTAGATCTCCAGTTATGATTAAATTACTTAGCTGCTGTTCTGATGCCCAGAATGTGGCAATTTCTAGTTCTAGTGCTTTGATTAACTTTGTCATGCTTGTGTATTGGAGTGTGACACCTATCTTTGTTGGTACTTGGTTTGGTACCCTAGGATCTTATAAGACTTGTGTCTTAATTGATGTGTTTGCAATCTTCTATGTTATGCCTTAATGAGGATTAAGTTAATTAGCTCTAGGTGTTTATGAGAACTTTGGTATGCTTGTTTGATTACTCTGTTTATTGCACTTCTATGCATTCATACATATGCATTATTATACCTCATTTAGGTATGCTAGCTGAAGCACATGAAGAACCTGATGTGAAGCCAAACCCGAAGATGGAGTTGGTGATCCATCCCGAAGATAGAAGGACCGGACAAGTGATAGATCGAGGGAATGCTCGCCAAGCGATTTTCTTCTGACAAACTCTGACTTGAGTCGGATCCCAGGCAAGCCCCAGAGCATTATAAGCCTCCTACATTCAAAACAAATAATTCTATACATGTTATAAGTATTATTGCATTAAGTGGTAGGAGTTGGTTGGAAACCATTGCTGCATTATATCATTCCTTGTCCAGATATATAAATCCTTGACTCCTACATAGACTAGGATCGAGTAGATGCTTAGCCCTGCTTCAAGCGGTAGAAGTCAGGTGATTTCCTGTCACCTGCGAGATGTAGGGATATTCATATATGGCACGGTTGGCTATAGTTGCTATCGTGGAAAAGAACCATGTGTTAATAAAATGAAATAAGACCGGGCGGGATGACGATAGTGAAGCAACAAGGCATTGAGGTCTTGGGTGTGGATCTATCCCCGTCGAAGTCGTTTAAGGACCGATTCGCTGTACGTCCTTGAGTCATGTTGAACACAGTCTAACACTTAGTTGGCTGGATAAGTCGTTCCGACCACGAATCCGAGTAATACAGTTCAGGCCGGGAATCGAATGGTAAGTCACATCTTGGAGGTAGTAAGGATGTGCTTGGGGACATTGGCATAAGACCAAGGGGGGGTTAGAGTCCCTATCATCCTGGCAGAGTGTTGCTCTTGGGGATGCGGCATTAGTCGAACCCGCACTTTCGTGAACGGTACCAAAGGTGACCTGAGCAGCCCTCGCCAGGCGTGACTCGGTGAGTGTTAGAAATACCCCTCCAGCTAGATAGGAATTCGATTCGAATCGTCGTCGCTACCGGTTAGTGAGCACTTGACTTGAGCAGCGGCAATGTAGATTCAATTAAATTGAACAGATGGTTAATTGGATAACGATGTATATGTTGCCTCAATTTATACCTGCTATGGTTAATATTGTTTGCTCCTAATCAAGTGAGTGCTCTAGTATAGGTGCTAATATAGATGACAGGTTAATGATAATTAACTTGATGCTTAAGCATTAATGATTGATCATCTATATTAAGCTTTTATGCAAAATGTTGTCAAGCTAGCCGCACTTTATATCAGCCCTACATGATCCTTGGTGTCACTTTATTTCTGGTTTTTGACGGGTAAGTCTAGCTGAGTACATTGTTGTACTCAGGGTTTTATCCCCACTTGTTGCAGGTTGTGATGTATCATGATGACTGCAAGAGTTGGTTGGCTCCTGCCTTAGTGGTGGAGTGTGATCACGAGCATGATCCTTCTGAGTTATCTTCTCTCTAATGCTTTTGTTGGAAGTCGACCTTGGTACTGGCATGTATTTGAAATAAGGGTGTTGTTAGTTTCAAATTACTTTGCTTCCGCTACTTTTGAACTTAAGTTGTAATAACTATGCTGAACTCTGATGTATATTGAAATACTTATGAAATGGATGTAACATGTGACTTGTTATGTTGAATCACTACGATCTTGGCTTGTATGTTGGTTGGTTTGAAATCCCTCGTGATTTCATTGGACTACCAGAGTTATATGGGCTCAAGTGCGAGAATTTGATCACTTCGATGATTGTTTTTGTACTTGTGCTCTTATAATTTGAACGGTTATGTTACAGCTGGTATCGGAGCAAGATTCAACATTAAACTTGTCATATGTATATTTAAAACGAAGGTTTTATTTTATAAAATCAGTTTTATCAACTTATAACTATATATAGGTTTGTCAAATCTGAATTTTAAACCTAAGTATGCCAGTGGTCAATGTCCTTATGCCCATATAAGGATTATTAGGTGGCTTATATAAGTACTAACTTGAGGGTTTTTCATGTATGCATCTACACCCAGGCCAAGGTATGTATGTGTGATGACTCTCCCACACTATGCTACCCGGTGTGTTAGATTGGTGGTAGCCTTTATATATGAGATAGTCATATATGCCGCTAGTTTACTTGTATGCAACATCGCACCTACGCTCAGGTAAGTGTGAGTTGTGAGAGCATGACCGTCCAACTAGCGGTCTAGGGGAGAGCTAGTTTTGGTTACTGGGTTATTTACATGTTACACACATGTATATATGAAGGTACTTAATTGTGGGTGATTGATGATTCAGGTAGTTTTGGTGCTACATGTATATATACGGGGGTATATGTACATGGGAGTACTTAGAATTTTACTTCCTGCTTTCATCATGTGTTATATTTGGGGAATTGTTGGGCTATAATGAAACTTTTCTGCAGGTACGCTAACCACGAATGCGTAAGTCGAATGTAGCTGATGACTAGCTATATATCGAGAGAGTGTGTATTATGCCACCGACATAGAACATGATCGCCACCTTAGGTTGGCAATCTTATGAGGACGAATAGGACGAAGCATGCATCTTCATGATCGTTGCTTTGTGCATGACTATGCTCCTCTCACCCTTATTCTATATTAAGTAACTTGTGATTGATGTGGTACACTATCTTTCTTGTGTGAAGCTAAACAAGAATGCCTTAATCCATGTTGTTTGAAAAAAGTGTGTGCTTAGCCTTGCTAGAAATAGTTGTGGTTATGTGCTTGAACCTATAAATGTCCTCTAGTTTAGCCACGTGGTGGATATGTTGTTAAGAGTTTGCAAATGCTTTAGACCTTATTTCAGTAATTGTGATTCTCATGAATGAATTAAATTCATGTTGGTCTAAGATAACAAAATTTAGAGCTACTAGAATAACATGTTTGTGTGCTCTCTTGTTAAGTAGAACAAAGGCAAGCTTTGTTTTGCTTGTTGGACGTTGGCTGCTGGAACGATTTCTGTTGTAGTGATGCTTTTGTGGTCATAATGGTGTTTTCTGTAGTTATGGAGAATATAAAAGTTGTACCTAACTTACTTTTCTAGCTTGTCCAAAAATTTCATGACCCTAGGTCTTATGGTTTGAGAGTTATGATTTTTTTAAAAAAATTTACTGTTAGGTTTTGCTAATGCTCTGAATAGATCTGAATGTTTAGTTTGTGTTGACCTATGTGCATATGAATCGTGTCTTGGAGATAATAGAAGATGTGTAGTACTTTTTCTAAGCTTTCGAAAATGTCCTATAGCACTAATTGTGGTGGTATAAATCTCTAGTTATGAGCTGGCAAAGTGGAATGACAGAATCTGTCCAAATCTGGGCAGAGATGTCTTCTTTGTCTTATTTGACCTTGTTAGCTGTAGAATCATCTTAATATGATAATAAGAAAGTTATGGGAAACTTAATAAGCTTTACATCAAGTTAATGATCAGCCTTGTTGGGTCCCTAGAACTCCAGTTATGCATTTTTGAAGTTTTTGTCAGTTTTCTGTCCATATTGGTATAGATCTGAAACATCAGCATGTTTGGCCATGCTAACCTATGATTTAGCTTTTGGTAGGAATAACAAACATGTTGAAAACTTACTAATCTTTCTAGAAAGTCTAGGATCACCTTTATGGTATGTCTACAACCTCAGTTATGGTTGAAATAAGTAACTACTGTGCCCATGCTAAGTTAGTCACCTTAGCTAGCGTTTGTTTTCGGCTAAACTTGTAGTTATTTCTTGCTTTAGACAAAGCTTGTTAGGTGTGAGCCTGGTGATTAGTAATGATTGTTGTGTGTGAGCTTTATGCTTGATAATAGTTGCTTGAGTTCGTTTGTTCAAGCTTCTTCATGTGTTTGCTTGAAGTTATGATGCGTGTATGTATGCTTGTTATCTAATTAGTGCCATAGTTGTCACCTCGTTTGTCCTCGGTGAGCATACGAGTGTCGAATAGCTTTATCTTAGAGCAATCCTTGAGTTACATGAAATGATCTCTTGGTGTCGTCTCTAATTAGGTTCTTTCCCTTATGAGCCTGAGCTTGTAGCCGTGGTTGCTTGCTTTGAATGTTTGTGCACCATGTCTTTGCTTGATATGTAAGCCTGAGCCTGGACCCTTAAATATTCGCGTATACCATGGTTGTCCTGCACTGCACGTGAATACCTTGTTTGATCTACCAAACAGGATAGATTCTCGCAAACACTTCCTGTTGTCCATAGTTGTTCTTTGCCAAGTTGTGGAGACCATACTTACATCCGTGTTGGACCTCCCGGTTGCCTCTCCTAAAGATTAGCTAGCGTGACGCAACGTCTCTTTGCTGTGGCCTCAAAATCATTTGCTTGCAAATTCGTGTATCTATCTTATCGACTCAATCTTTGATTACATACCGGTTTTCACCCTTGAAGTTGGTTTAATCCATTCCCAACCTTCCCAAGTCTCGGGATGGTTACCAGTCTTAATCTCATGTTGTTGTCTAACATGACCAAATCTCATGGTAATCTTTCATCTTGTCATCACCTTGGTAGGACGCAAGGCATGCGTGGAATTAAGCAAAAATCTCATACTTAGTCGCATTCGGCAATTGAGCTATGGTCTCTTGTGTTGTGTTTTGATCTATGGATACCTCCTTGTTGATTCTAAACCTTGTGACTACCTTTATTTGATCTCCCTCCTTGGTATGATGCTTGTTCGGACAACCCAATCTGTGCCATTTGAAATTCCTCATTGGGTGTATTTTCGGTAATGGTGTTATGAGTAGCAACTAATGGTGCCGTGACGAAACCGAGAGCCTCATATGGGTGCACACACAAGGTTGTGCTACTCGGCACGTGCTGGTATCATGGTTTCTAATCATAATCCATTATAGAACAACACTGATGTGATGTTCACATGACCTTCTTCCTTTGTTGTTTTCCCATATCTTATCAAAAGACCCTTATCTCAAACCAAAAGTAGTAGAGCTTCCTACTGAAGTTGCTAAGGGGATAACCTTTGAAGAATAGGTCACCGACATAAACATTAACAGACCACAATAGGAGGTATACAAGTGACTCTACTTAGTTGTCCCAGTATTGATGACCACCATCTAGGGAGCAACGTTTCTCATCTCTATTGGAAAAAACACACACAACACTTAATGCTGGACAAGTTATCTATGGCAAGAGAATCGATTGTTGCATTGTGCATATGACCTGAGCTATCCAAGTCTCAATCTTGGGTGCATAATGACAATATAATCGAAATCAACCATCTCTGGTGTGACTCCTTATCTACTGACCTCGATGGCAACCATTCGTTCTGTGTCAACCACGATTGTTGTGGGCAAGAGTGAAGATTTGGAATTTTTAGTGTTGAGAGACAACTGATTAGTTACCAATAAGAACATTAATCCCCAACTAGGTAATGACTCCTTGGTAGCTACGAAGGCTATGTCTTACAGAGCAATAACTAACAAGAAGTTGATCAACTAGCCAACAACTTGAGTGATACTCTATCTTTCAGAGCCATGGAAATCAAGTCAATTCCATCCTAGACAATCACATAGATAGTGCAAGGTGTTCTCTCAACAATGTACGAAAAGCCTTGGTTTCTACAAATCAATGTATACCATCGCATATCAAAAGCAAATTGAAAAGTGTCAAACAATAGATTTCCCAGCTTAGAGCTGCTGTTTGATCCTAAAGAGGAAGCCTCACGGTGAAAAGTTAGCCTGACAAAGCTAGTTTCACTATGTTGCAAGTCAAACTCAACTTACTGTGCAACTGCCTCACAGAGGGGATTGTACTCAACTTGCTCGGTAGTGAGCTAATTACCAAAGTTGGTAAATACTTGCAATTTTTGCTGTCTGCCAGACCTCGCTATATCCTTCTTTGGCAATAATTGATAATACTCACTGATCTTTGGTATCTTAAAGTGTTCTTACCCAATAGGTTGCATCTGATTCAACCTAGATAACTGTTGCCTTTGGATAAGAGAATCTTCTTAGGTAACATTTGACAGAAATACGAAGCCGACAGAGTCAGCTATCACATTCACTAACCCCTCGACAGACTCAAATAATATAGTGTTGTCATTAGAGGATGTTTGTCATCTATGATCTCACACCTTTTGAAAGGTTGCGCTCAAGCCATTTTGGTAGAGGACTACTTTTCAAACTTTGTGAACATAGAGTCATTTCAACGAGTATACTTCTGAAGATTTCGGTCTAGTGTCAAGTTCATATGGCCTATGTTGTGTCCATTAAAGAATCAGATACTTGTGAGTGATTCGCTCATGGACCAAATGATCTCTGTACATTGAGCATGCAGTACTGTGCTATCTTGGATTACTCTCAAAGTAACAATACTTCATGGAAGTCAATGAAGGAAATTCTTCCGACAAAGCTCACCATCAGGAGCAAGTATCAGAAAATGTCGTGACCAAAATAGCTTCTCGGATGCATGAAGTTTAGTAGCCTAATGCTATAGTAGAGGTTGGAAACTAGATAACATGTCTCTCTTCCTTAAAGATCTTCCGTTCTGAATCTCGGGACGCGATTCCTTTAAGGGGGGAGGGCTGTAACACCCTAGGTGTTTGTCACTCATTAAGTAGTGGGTTTGAGCTCAAATATGACAGATTAAGTAGCGATGACGATGTCAAGGTCAACCTATGGAGATGAGCCTAACCTAAAGTTAGATGTTGCACCATTGCTTTACATATAGGCCCCTTTTTAAGATATATGCTTGGGTAGTGTTATTACAATATATTCATGTGTCTCACCTTAGTACCTATCTATATTGATCCCTGGAAAAGTTTCATGAAGTTTGGAATCAAAAAGTCACATGAAATGATAAGTTATATGCTTGTTTGGATTATAACTAAAACCTGCCTTACATCCCATGGGAACTAGTGTTTGTGCAACATACAAATGCAACATGTGCAACACATCTTGGACACATGTGGAACGGCCAAGTGGAACATGGGTAGCATGTATCTTGAAACAACCACATGAAACAACTATAGCATTTCACTTGAATTCTATGTTTCAAGGCATGTGAGGCCTACACTTTTGTGCAACCTATGCATGGTGGGTATGTTTGGCCTCTACAACACCTTAACTACACTTAGGACACTTAATGGAACAATGTTCATGTTGATCATTTGCCTAAATGTGCTTCTAAGTGATGGTTGACCATATATGGACCCTAGAACACTTTTGTTTGACCATTTCAAAAGCGTGACCTAGAAGCTTTGCAGACTGTGCACCCTTTTACAAAGTTGTAGAGAATTTTATAAGGAACAAACTTTGTTTAAGAGTCAAGTCATGAAAATGTGTGGAACGTGCTCAAAAAGGGCCCACTAGTCAGAATGTGGAACCCTCTTGACTAACTAAATGGAGCTCAAATGAAGGTTTGATTAGTCATTGACAATCATAATTTGAGAGGTAATTATCTGCTAATCTATTGCCCTAATGACCATGACCATTAAATAGAAAATGTAGAGCGTGGTATGGGCTACAACTTTGCTTTTAGGCCAATAGCCCAGTTCGGCCCATAGCCAGCCCAAACATGGCCTCCAATTCAGACGGCTTCACGCACACCACGTGCTCGAGAAAATGCGTGAACGGCCGACACGTCCTCCCCTATGTGGTGACCATGCCCGGCTCCACGCCCCACCTCCTTGCTGCGTGCCCTGCCTCCTCCTCGCGCGTCATGGACACCGAGCCGCTCCTGGACGCTCTGTGCTCCTCACTTGCTCGCCCTCCTCCACTCTCTCTCCTCGCCTCGGCGGCAGCGCGTGAAAGCGCAGCTCAGAGCACGCCGCCATGGATGGACGGGTCGAGCTCACTGCCACGCCGCCCTCGTTGCTCCACACCTCCTCGTGCTCAGCCGTGCGCGGCACTGTCTTCTCCGAGTCGCGCGACACCTCACGCGCCCCTTCGCCGGCTGCCTCGGCCGCCGGAGCACGCCATCACCCTGGCCGCCATTGCCAAGCCGAGCAGAGCTCCATGGCCGGCCACCACCATGCATTCCATTGCCAAATCAAACCACCGCACCACCTTAATCCCCTCATGTTGCACCTCCTGCACTCCTCGCCGAGGTTGCTCGTCACCAGAGCCCCGCCACCGCCTGCCGTCGTCGTCCCGCACCACCGGTGCTCGCGGCCAGAACGCCGTAGGTGGTCTCCGAGGGAGCTACCACCTCCCTTGGATGCGTGCAGACCAGGGCATCGCCACGGCCCTGCCGCTCGCCGCCGGCGCCGCCCCTGCTGGCCGGAGCCGCAATTCCGGCCACCTCCCCTGCCCTGCTGTCCGGAGGAAGGGGAAGACCGTCTGCTCCCCCTCTCTCTGTATCTCTCTGTGTGTGCATGACAGGTGGGCCCCTCTGGGCATGGGTCCTGCAGGTCAGTGTTAAGAATGGCAGAGGTTGGGTACACGTCCGGGTGCACCTAGCATATCTAGGGTTAATCCTGTTTTTGAATTTCAGAAATTATGTAAATCTCCTAAAATCCATATCTCAGGCTAGGAAATTCCAAAAATGGCAAATGTGGACTTTTTGGAAACCTTGAGAAGAGATCTATGCAGTGGAGTCATAATATGTTAGATGTTTGTAGAAGTTTTCTGGTGTTTTTATTTAATCTTGAAAAATACCTCAAAAATGCTTACAAACTTGACCAGAGCCATATCTTGAGTTTTAGAAGTCCAAAAATAGGGATTCTTGTTTTGTTAATTTTATGATGACATGTACTTGCTAGGAAAAATATTAAACACACTAGTTGTTCACTGTTTTCTTAAGGTTTTGATTTGACCTTGATAAATACGGAAATCTACATTATATTGCTTGTCATTTCTATATCTTGAGTTGTGTTGCTCCAAATAATGTGAAATTTTCATGGTAGTCTTGTCATGCTATGTATGTACTGTGGTATAAATTTTATGGTCATTGCTTACCGCATCGTCAAGTTATTGATTTAACTTGTTTACGGCTTGATAAATAGCTTATAAATAATATATAAATGGTAAAATGGAAAATGTTGTTCCATTACCTTAGTATGATGTTGCTCTATCATGTTGATTCATACTATGGCCATATGTTCATAGAAAATATTTAGCTTTAGGTTTAATTTGCTCTCACATGATTTATTGTAATAGCTATTTGTCTTTTTCATAGAGGTTGATATACTTGTCCAAATGGCTTGAAGTTTGGATAGTAGACTATTGGGGGCATAGTTACTCCACTGTAATTTTGATAGAATTTATTGTGCAATTTTGATAGGTGTTCGTAATTCCACTTAATTATCAAAACAAATTAAGAAAAATAAATTAAAAGAATTTATTTTGCAATGGACATTATGTTTTCTGGTGTTCATTAGTCATGTGTGAAATGTTGGTAAAGTTGGTTTTACACAATTATATGTTTGCAACATATGTTAATAATTATTTCTGGCAATTAGTAGTTTCTAGACAGTTCTGGGAGCAATTTAGATTACCCCATAATAATGATGTTTTCTGAGCACCTTGTCTATAGCAAAGTTGTATATAATTCATGTATATAGCTTGTGTTAAAATTTGGTGGCATTTGGTCAAGTATTTTTTGAGTTATAGATGTCTAAAGTTAGGTCCCAGATTTGGTTGCTCTCTGTTTGGAGCAGACTAGATTCTGTAGTTTCATCTTTTCAACCTATTAAACTTGGGAATCAGACTTAGTTGGTATTAAATGAAATATAGATAATTTCATAGGCTTTCCATAATGTCTTCTTTCAAGTCATTTGGAGTTATAGATCTCCAGTTATGATTAAATTACTAAGCTGCTGTTCTGATGCCTAGAATGTGGCAATTTCTAGTTCTAGTGCTTTGATTAACTTTTCCATGCTTGTGTATTGAAGTATGACACCTATCTTTGTTGGTACTTGGTTTGATACCCTAGGATCTTATAAGACTTGTGTCTTGATTGATGTGTTTGCAATCTTCTATGTTATGCCTTAATGAGGATTAAGTTAATTAGCTCTAGGTGTTTATGAGAACTTTGGTATGCTTGTTTGATTACTCTATTTATTGCACTTCTATGCATTCATACATATGCATTATTGCACCTCATTTAGGTACGCTAGCTAAAGCACATGAAGGACCTGATGTGGAGCCAAACCCGAAGATGGAGTTGGTGGATCCATCCCGAAGATAGAAGGACCGGACAAGTGATAGATTGAGGGAATGCTCACCAAGCGAGTTTCTTCTGACAAACTCTGACTTGAGTTGGATCCTAGGCAAGCCCCGAAGCATTATAAGCCTCCTACCTTCAAAGCAAATAATTCTATACATGTTATAAGTATTGTTGCATTAAGTGGTAGGAGTTGGTTGGAAACCATTGCTGCATTATATCATTTCTTGTCCAGATATATGAATCCTTGACTCCTACATAGACTAGGATCGAGTAGATGCTTAGCCCTGCTTTAAGCGGTAGAAGTCAGGTGATTTTCTGTCACCTGCGAGATGTAGGGATATTCATATATGGCACGGTTGGCTATAGTTGCTATCGTGGAAAAGAACCATGTGTTAATAAAATGAAATGAGACCAGGCGGGATGACGATAGTGAAGCAACAAGGCATGGAGGTCTTGCATGTGGATCTATCCCCATCGGAGTCATTTAAGGACCGATTCGCTGTACGTCCTTGATTCATGTTGAACGCAGTCTAACACTTAGTTGGCCGGATAAGTTGTTCCGACCGCGAATCTGAGTAATACAGTTCAGGCCAGGAATCGAATGGTAGGTCACATCTTGTAGGTAGTAAGGATGTGCTTGGGGACATTGGCATAAGACCAAGGGGGGTTAGAGTCCCTATCATCCTAGCAGAGTGTTGCCGTTAGGGATGCGACATCAGTCGAACCCGTGCTTTCCTGAACGGTACCAAAGGTGACCTGAGCAGCCCTCGCCAGGCGTGACTCGGTGAGTGTTAGAAATACCCCTCTAGCTGGATAGGAATTCGATTCGAATCGCCGTCGCTCCCGGTTAGTGAGCACTTGACTTGAGCAGCGGCAACGTAGATTCAATTAAATTGAACGGATGGTTAATTGGATAATGATGTATATGTTGCCTCAATTTATACCTGCTATGGTTAATATTGTTTGCTCCTAATCAAGTGAGTGCTCTAGTGTAGGTGCTAATATATATGACATGTTAATGATAATTAACTTGATGCTTAAGCATTAATGATTAATCATCTATATTAAGCTTTTATGCAAAATGTTGTCAAGCTAGCCCCACTTTATATCAGCCCTGCATGATCCTTGGTGTCACTTTATTTCTGGTTTTTGACGGGTAAGTCTAGCTGAGTACATTGTCGTACTCAAGGTTTTATCCCCACTTGTTGCTGGTTGTGATGTATCATGGCGACTGCAAGAGTTGGTTGGCTCCTGCCTTAGTGGCGGAGTGTGATCATGGGCATGATCCTTCTGAGTTATCTTCTCTCTAATGCTTTTGTTGGAAGTCGACCTTGGTACTAGCATGTATTTGAAATAAGGGTGTTGTTAGTTTTAAATTACTTTGCTTCCGCTACTTTTGAACTTAAGTTGTAATAACTATGTTGAACTCTGATGTATATTGAACTACTTATGAAATGGATGTAACATGTGACTTGTTATGTTGAATCACTATGATCTTGTCTTGTATGTTGGTTGGTTTGAAATCCCTCGTGATTTCATTGGACTACCGGAGTTATATGGGCTCAAGTGCGAGAATTTGATCACTTCGGTGATTGTTTTTGTACTTGTGCTCTTATAATTTGGACGATTCTGTTACAAATACTATCTCCAAACAGGCTGAAATGAGCTTGCACTTGACCCATGTCACCTAGGAGTACCATCAAGTGTGCCCAAATTGATTTCCATGCCAGTGGTGGATTCGACGCAAACCATGCACCTATCATGTGCCAAGATTAACACTATCTCCAAACACACCTAAACGAGCTTCCACTTGACCCATGTCACCTAGGTGTACCATCAGGTGCGCCCAAAATGATTTCCATGCCCGTGGTTCATTCAGCGGAAACCGTGCTCCTATCTTGCACTGATATTAAGACTCTCCAAACGGATCGAAATGAGCTTCCTCTTGATCCATGTCGCCTAGGAGTACAATCAGGTGCGTCCAAATGATTTTTGAGCCTATGGTATGTTCGGCGCAAACCAGGCACCAATCTTGCATCGAGATCCACTCGACCCACATCACGTAGGAGAAGAATCGATTGCGCCCAAAATTTTTTCTGAGGCTATGGTCCATTGGTGTGAACCATGCACCCATCATGCATCGAGATTAACGCTATCTCCAAATAGAACGAAATGACCTTCCATTTCACTCATGTCACCTAGAAGTTTAGTCGGGTGTGCCCAAAATGATTGACATGCCCATGGTACATACGATGCAAACCATGCACCTATCTTGCGTTGAGATTAACACAATCTCCAAATTGACAGAAACGAGTTTCCACTTGACCCACGTCACCTAGGAAGTACCATCGGTGGTGCCTAAATTGATTTCTGACCCTATGGTACGTTCGGCGCAAACCGTGCACCAATGTTGCGTTGAGATTAATACAATCTACCAACAGATTGAAAGGAGATTCCACTTGACCTACGTCACCTAGGGGTACCATCGGGTGTGCCCTACACGATTTCAGAGCCTATGGTACATTTGGCGCAAACCGTGCACATATCTTGCCTCAAGCTTAATACTATCCCAAATGGACCGAAACGAGCATCCACTTGACCAACGTTGTAACAGAACCGACCAAATTATAAGAGCACAAGTACAAAAACAAGCACCGAAGTGCTCAAATTTTCGAACTTGAGCCCATATAATCCCGATAGTCAATCGAAACCACGAAGGATTTCAAACCAACTTGCTTACAACCAGGATCGCATCATTCAACATACAACATCATACGTTACATTTCGCAAGTAGTTCCGAAATAAGTTTACACACACGGAGTCGCAGTTATTACAAACCAAGTTTATAAAGTAGCGGAAGCAACACACGCCAGTTGTTTTACTATTTCCAGTCTTGTTGATCAACATCCCACAAAGCATCAGGAAAGTACATAAAAGATGATCACGCCCAAGTGATCTAGTCTTCGTCACCCGCAGGGTGGAGACAATTTTTGCAGAAGCCTTGGTAGAGCATATCATCTGCAACAGGAGGGAATAAACCCTGAGTACTGGAATGTACTCAGCTAGACTTACCCGTCGAAAACTAGAAATAAGATGACACCAAGGATTATGCAAGGCTTTCACAAGAGGCTAGCTGACATCACATTTTTGCATAAAGGCATAAGTAATTGAGACTCTTATAACCTGTACTAGCAGTTATTTTTAGCATTTACCTGTCATCTATCTTAGCACCTGTACTAATCATGCACTTGATTATAATCAAACAATTATCATCATTATATCCAGAGCAGGTATGAATTGTGGCAACATTGTATCATTCCCTTAACCACCGGTTCATTTGATGAGATCTACGTTGCCGCTGCTCAAGTCAAGTGCTCACTAACCGGGAGCGACGGCGATTCGAATCGAATTCCTATCCAGCTGGAGGGGTATTTCTAACACTCACCATGCAGACCCCTGCCAGGGTCGCACAGGCCACCGTTTCATATGATTCAGGAATCGCGGGTCCAAATAATGTCGCGACCCCAAGGGCGACACTCTGCCAGGTGATAGGGACTCTAACCCCCCCTTGGTCTCACGCCAATGTCCCCAAGCACATCCTTTCTCTCCTCTAAGAAGCAACCTACCATTCGATTCCCGGCCTGAACCACATTACTCGGCTTCGCGGTCGGAACGACTTATTCGGCCAACTAAGTGTTAGACTGCGTTCAACATGACTCAAGGACGTACAGCGAATCGGTCCTTAAACGACTCAGACGGGCATAGCTCCACACCCAAGACGTGAAGTGTCTTGCGGCTGTACTATCGAACTCCCGTCCGGTCTCAATTTCATTTTTAAGCATGGTTCCATCCACGATAGCCATAAAGCCACTCGTGACTCCTTCCTACATCTCGCGGATGACCGGAAATCACCCGACTTCTACCGTACTAAGCAGGGCTAAGCATTGACACGTGCCTAAACCTAATATAGGATTAAGTACGATATCTGAACAAGGACAGGTATAATGCAACAAGTGTTTTCATATAACTCCTACAACTTAATGCAGTAAACAATTAAAAGTACTCAAGATTAATTTATAAATCAGTAGGTTCAGCATGCACCGGGGCTTGCCTTTCAGAAAGGTCGAAGGCCGGTGGTCAGGACACTCGGGTAGATCTTCGGCAGGAGCTTCGTCGCCGGCTGGTTCCTCTAGCTGCTCCGGCTGGTCCTGGATTTCCTCCGGAATCACCGGCTCGAACTCGAGGAGAGTTACCCCCTCCGGTACACCTATTGCATGAATGCACAATAAATATCATGGATGCATAAAGGTGCAACATGCTCGGGATGAAATGCATTTCAGAAATAAAAACAATAATCTAATCAAGTTACTTTATTAGTACGTGCAAATCTCTTCTCCGGTGGAGAAGTACTTACCTAAGCTACTCAACTTAAGATACAGCTGTTCTTCTTCGGTTAAGGCCCTAACACCTAACAACACAAGAGTAATATTACTTAGGTTACCACAGTAAGTTATTCTGGACAGCAGCTCAAAGATTCTAACATAACTGGAGAATCCCAACTCCAAAAGATATGATCTAAGACAATCTGGAAAGCTTATGAAATGCTCTACAAATCATTTTCAGACCTCAACCCTTAATTCCTAAGTTTTCCATTTCGAATTCCTCAAGTTCCAGAATCTGTCCTCTCTAAACAGAGAGCAGTCAATTCTGGACCGTCACTTAAAACAACAACAACTCCCAAACTACTAAGCCAAATGTTCCCAAATTTTGACACAAGCTAATTTATCAATTTTACTATAACTTTGGTATTTACAAGTTTTCCAGCAACCACCTTTATCCAAAGTCAAACCTAGAAATACTATCAGCTGTCCAGAAAACCTAAAATTGCAAAGATTAAATATTTATTGATGTGGCAAACATTCTCTAATACCAAACTAATACTACTACAAGTTCACAAAGGTCACAAAAACACCAGAAAGTAAGGTGTGCCCACCTAGAATATTTATTTAAACTCATTTCTTAATTTACTTAAGTAATTAAGTGGAATTTCAAACATGTATGTAAACTGCTCCTAAAATTCTACAAAAATTACAGGAGACTCTCTGACCCAAAAAGAAGCTACTGTAAAAATTTGAGCTAAATTTATTCACAGGAACTTCCTACACCAAATTCCCAAGCCAAAAAGGCTGATTTTTGTATAAATAACAAAGCACAGTAAAAAGTGTCAAACAACAGATTTCTTAATTTTCTTAGACACTCTAGGGTACCAAGACATTCTCCAAAAATTTATAAGAACATTGCACATGTAGAAAAATTACTAAAATTCATTTAATTATTTCCTAGTATCACAAGATAGCTTGATAACTTGAAAAGTACTTAAGCACTACTGCCCAAATTTTTACCAAAGCTAGAGCAAGTATAAATTAGCCTACTCACCAAATTTCATAATTTTTCAAACACTGAAACTCAAGATATAATTTAAACAAGTTTGCATGTGATTTAAAACACATTTCAAGGACCTATTTAAATATCCCAGAAAACAAACATCACATATCCAATTTATATTTTTCTAAAATACTACACATCCTGTAGATCCCAACAAAATTTATCTCATAATTTTTTGGGCAAGTAAAACCCTAGATCTACATTTTCCAAACTTAACCAAAATTCTGTAGCAAAAATAAATAAAAATGAAAAAGATCTCATTTTATACTGGGCCGGCCTGGGAAAGGACGCGGCCCACGGCGCGCGCGCGCGGCCCGCTCGGGCTCCCGCCCACGCGCGGCACCGACAGGTGGGTCCCCGCGGTCAGTGACAGAGGGCAGAGGGGCGGCGAACCGCGAGCTCCGGCGAGCTCAAGCTCGTCGGAGGGGAGCTCGCTCGGGAAACCAAGCACACCCTCGCGTTCTCCGTCACATGGTGCTTCGATTCGTGCAAGAAGGACGGCTTGGGTTGGAGTGGGAGGGGCTCGCCACCGCGAGCGGCGGCCGGTGAGGGTCGGGTGGCGGTGTACCGCCGCCGGTGAGGCCGCACGGTCCCAGCTAAGCTCGGTACGAGCTTCACTGCAGCTAGGCGGAGCTATTGAGGTAGGAAGGGAAGACGGAGAGAGGCTCGAGCTACCCCGGCCACGGTGAGCCTCCATGGCGGAGCTCCGGTGGCCTCTCGGGAATGGCGGAGGTAACAATGGGGCTCACCTTGAGTTCAATCAAGGCCGCCGGTGGGTCGAGGAGGTGTAGGGTGGTGAGGCGGAGGAATTAGCGTGATTTGGTGGCCGGTGATGCAGTGGAACACGCGCGCGAGCTCACCGGAGGTGGAGCGGCAATGGCGGCTCGGTTCTGGCGTTTTGAAACCGGAAGAGGGAGGGGAAAGGAATGGAGGCCGCCTCGACGCGTCGTGGCAGTCTTGAAGGCACCGTGGTCTGGCCGGTGGGGCCAGGGCCGGCGTACGGGCGCCACCACGTCTCCACGCGTCGGCGAGGCCCTGTGGCCGGTCGGCCACTCCCCCTTCACTGACGAACTGAACGAGGCGAACGGTGCCATCGAGCTCGACTGATAGAGGGATTTCATCGCCTCATAGCTCGTGATCGAGGCTGATTCGGTGAGAGCCGTAGTTAACAAAAGTGTAGAGCTACGTGAGGGCTTCAACATTGCCAATAGGGTCATGAGCCAATTCGGCTTGGTTAGTGAGATACAACGCTCCAAAGTGAGGCACACGAAATCTGAACTGAGTTTCAGTTACTTTCCCCCGACTGAAACTCGATTTTCGAAGCACGCTAACTCATAAACCGTTGGGAACCTGGCTTGGGTGATGTGGACAATGTTGTAGAGCTACATGAGGGCTCCAACTTTGTCAATTGGCTCAAGGACTGGTTTGGCCTGGTTTGTGAGTTATAAGGTGTCAAAGTGGGGTACAATGAAACTGAAAAGTCCAAATTTCCAGACTTAGAATTTTTTCTAAGTGTTGATCACCACTCAAGCTGACTTGTGGGCCATTTTTGAGCATGTTCTGGTCATTTTCATGAGATGGCCATATTAGAACTTTTGTTCCTTATAAAATTCTCTACAACTTTGCTTAAGGTTGCTCCTCCATGCAAGATTTCTAAGCTGGACTTTTTAATTGGTCAAACCAGAGCATCCTAGGACCAAAAGGGTGGTCAACCACCTCTTGGAGGGCACTTTAGTAATTTTGGCCAACATGAACCTTGCTCCAAGAGTTACCCTAAGTATAACTAAGGTGTTGTAGGACATAATTGGCCACTCTACCTTTTTGTCACACCAACTATCACGTATCACATGATGTGAGCCAAATAAAATTTCTAAAACATTCACAGTTGTTGCATCACATAAAATAATATGCATGATGCATGCTTATGCTTATGCAAATGCAATGCAATTAAGGAGCTAAACACTTGAGGTGTTACAGCCCTCCCCCCTTATAAAAATCTCGTCCCGAGATTTGGAAAGCGTACCATTTTTCATAGAATTCCTTATAACCATCCCGCAAATAATCTTCCCGTTCCCACGTAGCGTCACTTTCACTACCCTGATTACTCCACATTACTTTATACCACCTAACCACTTTGCTTCTAGTTACTCGTTCCTGAGTATCGATCACTCGGACTGGCTTTTCTTTGTAAGTTAAATCGGATTCCAGTCTGATGTCTCCTAAAGGGACTCTTTCCTCGGGAACTTGAAGACACTTTTTGAGCTGAGATACATGGAAGACGTTGAATATGGCCCTCATTTCAGGAGGTAACTGGATTTTGTATGCAACAGCTCCACTCTTGCCTATGATCTAGAAAGGACCCATGTATCTTGGCGCAAGTTTCCGCTTAACACCAAAACGTTGGACACTCTTCATTGGAGAAACTTTCAGATAAACGAAGTCTCCAACTTCAAACTCGAGTGGTTTTCTACGACGATCAGCATAACTTTTCTGTCTAGCTTGGGCTGCAGCCATATGTTTTTGGATGGTACGGACTTGTTCCTCAGCTTCATGAACAAAATCAATACCATAATACCTCCTTTCACCAGCTTCTACCCAGTTTAGTGGGGTTCTACATTTATGACCGTATAAAGCTTCAAATGGGGCCATCTTAATACTCTCTTGGTAACTATTATTGTACGAGAATTCGACTAGAGGTAACCATTTTTCCCAAGAACCCTTGGATGATATTACACATGCCCGCAATAGATCTTCCAAGATTTGGTTAACCCGTTCCGTCTGACCAGACGTCTGGGGGTGATAAGCAGAGCTTCTCACTAACTTGGTTCCCAGAAGGTGATGCAAGTGCTCCCAAAAGCGAGCAGTGAACTGAGGACCACGGTCAGATATGATAGTACGAGGTATCCCATGGAGCCGGACTATCTGATTGAAGTACAACTCAGCATAGTCAGTGGGACGATAGTCCACTCTAACTGGAATGAAGTGAGCTGACTTGGTTAAGCGGTCCACAATTACCCAGATAGAGTTATGATTTTTGACAGTAGGAGGAAGTCCGACAATGAAATCCATACTTATCTCTTCCCATTTCCAACCTGGGATAGAAAGTGGTTGCAGTAACCCAGCTTTCATGTGTACCGCTTTAACTCTACAACAGGTGTCACATCTAGCAACATATGCCGCTATCTCTTTCCGCATCTTGGTCCACCAATAAAGTGGTTTCAAATCATAATACATCTTATTGCTGCCAGGATGGATGGACAACTTAGAGGAGTGTGCTTCAGACATAATATCATTTCTAAGCTCTCGGTCCTTAGGCACGACTAATCTATCCTTGAACCATAGTACACCCTCTTCATCTACCCTGAACTGTGTAGTTTCTTGCTCTTTCATCTTACGCTTGATGTGAAATATACCAGTGTCAGTCTTTTGGAGCTCAATAATTCTATTTTTGAGAGTACAACTGACAGTGATGTTGTACAAGACCGCTGGATGTAGAAGGCGAGATCGATGAAAATCAGTTTCAACTAGGGAATGGCAATGAGACTTACGGCTTAAAGCATCCGCAACCACATTTGCCTTGCCAGGATGATAGTGCACTTGAAGGTTATAATCCTTAATCAACTCGAGCCATCTTCGTTGACGCATATTTAACTCGGGTTGGGTGAAGATGTATTTGAGACTTTTGTGGTCTGTGAAGATATTGCAAACATTGCCCAGCAGATAGTGCCGCCAGGCTTTCAAAGCATGAACAACCGCGGTGAGTTCTAAGTCATGTGTTGGATAATTCACCTCATGTTTCCGAAGTTGTCGAGAGGTATATGCAATTACTCAGCCTTCCTGCATCAGAACACCTCCCAAACCTATGCCTGAGGCATCACAATAAACATCAAATGGTTTCTCGATATCCGGTTGTGCCAAAACCGGAGCTGAGGTTAGGAGGGTTCGTAGTTTGTGAAAAGCCGCATCACACTCAGGAGTCCAGACAAACCTGGTGTCTTTTTGTAGTAACCGAGTCATTGGCTTGGCTATTTTGGAGAAATCCGGGATGAAGCGACGATAATAGCCGGCCAAACCAAGGAAACTCTGGACCTCGTGAACCGAGATAGGAGCCTTCCAGTTCAGTACTTCTTGTACGTTGGCAGGGTCCACCATAATTCCTCCATCGGACAACACATGCCCAAGGAAAGGTACTTCACGAAGCCAGAATTCGCACTTACTGAACTTTGCATATAGTTGATGTTCACGCAATCTTTTGAGGACTATACGCAGATGTTCAGCGTGATCTTCCTCATTTACCGAATATATCAGGATGTCATCAATAAATACCACCACAAACTTGTCCAATTCGGGCATAAACACCGAATTCATCAAGTACATGAAGTGTGCGGGGGCATTGGTCAAGCCGAAAGACATAACAAGATACTCATAAAGACCGTATCTGGTAGAAAAGGCTGTCTTTGGAACATCTTCCGGGCGGATTTTAATTTGATGGTAGCCCGATCTTAGATCGATCTTGGAGAAAACTTTAGCTTTAGACAACTGATCGAACAAGATGTCGATACGTGGTAGAGGGTACTTATTTTTGACAGTGACTGCATTGAGAGGTCTATAATCTACGCACATCCGCAACGACTGATCCTTCTTCTTTACAAAGATAGCAGGACATCCCCACGGAGACGAACTAGGACGAATCAACCCCTTCTTCAAAAGTTCATTCAATTGCACCTTAAGTTCAGCGAGTTCATTTGGAGGCATCCTATAGGGTCTCCTAGAGATGGGAGCCATGCCAGGCAACAACTCAATTTTAAATTCCACATCCCGATCCGGAGGGAGCCCCGGCAAATCATCGGGAAAAATGTCCAGAAACTCATTTACTACTGGAATTTCAGCCAATGCCTTTGCTTGCACAGCATGAACTTCTCCAGACAAATCAACTTTTCTGGGAAGTTGTACCAGAAAACCCTTTTGATCTGTAGGATCTCTGAGCATAACTACTCGAGTAGATGTATCAATGAGTACCCCATTCTGACTCATCCAATTCATACCCAAGATAACATCTATGCCTAAGCCCGGCAAAACCACTAAGGCAAGCGAGTACTTTCGCCCTTCTATCTCAAGCTCAAGATTTCCCACTACTTTATTTGTGGAAATATTCCCACTTGCTGCACTAATACAATAACCCCCACCTTCAACAGTATGCAATTTGTGTGCAAACTCTGATGCAAACTTAGGACTGATAAAGGAATGCGAAGCACCCGAATAAAAAAGTACCACTACAGGATGTTGGTCAACTAGGAACTTACCAGCAGTGACAACCTCACCAGATGGGATTTCCTCAATACTGTTATAATGAGCGTGCCCTTGACGGCCACCTTGGTTGACATTTTTCTTAGGGTAAGGACAGTTCCTGGACCAATGGCCTGGCTTGTTGCAGTTCCAGCAAGGCATGTTGCTAGGAGGGACACTGGAGCTGCCTTGGCCCGAATTACTCTTTGGCAGAGCCACTGTATATGCCTTGCGAAACCCAGTCTTCACTGGCGCCTTCCTTTGCGGAGGACAGAACTTAGCACTTGTGGCAGGAGGGCGAGGAGGAGCCCTCGGGGCAGCTGGAGCTCGAGACTGTGAAGCACCTGCCTCAAGTGCCCTCTTGCGGCTCTTAGAAGCAGCATAGATAGAGTTATTGTTCTCTTGAGTCAGAGCATCACTGATAAATTCATTGAAGGTAGTGCACTTGCTAGTGCCCATAGTCTTCATCAGTTTTGGGCCGAGGCCTCTTTTAAAGCTAGCAATTTTCTTGGACTCGGTATCCACAAACTCCGTGGCATACCTTGCCAGGTTGTTGAAGGATTGCAGATATTCAGTCAAACTTTTATTGCCCTGCGACAGCCTCATAAATTCTGTGTGCTTGATAGCCATAAGACCTGGAGGAATATAGTTCCCACGAAATGCGGCCTTGAACTGATCCCAAGCAATAGGGACATTTGCAGGCAATGTGGAACGATAGTGGCTCCACCAAATACCCGCTGGACCATGTAGTTGGTGAGAAGCATATTCAGTCTTTAGCTCATCAGTCAAGCGAAGCAGACGAAACTTTTGTTCAATAGTGTTCAACCACTCATCAGCTTGCAGTGGTTCCTCCGCCTCCTTAAAGAGCGGGGGCTTAGTATCAAGAAAGTCCTTGAAATCACTGTATTGATTGGGTTCTGGGCCCTGGCAGCCATGACGAGCCTCCCGGTTGGCAAGCTGGCGCATAGCATCAGCCAGCATGCGCTGCCCTTCGACCACGGTCTGCATTAACTCAGCCGGGGTAGGTGGTGGCGGAGGGGGTGGCTGTTCCTCATCCTCACTGCCACGACCCCGACGGAGATTGTACGACATCTGCAAAATGCATAGTCAATGAGCACTGACGATGTGGGAAGTTTGTAGATGAATTATTTTAAATATGTCAAACTGACTTCATGAAATAGACTTCTCAAAATACTCATGGCACAATAATTCATCACAACCGCCCAATCCGTTCAAGCGGATCAAAGGGACGCAATCATGCGAGGGTATCCATCAAGATGTATTTTGATAAAGGCTCACTCACAGAGGCACAACAGTGACTGGACTGTTTACACTAAAGTCTACGTGAGTTTTGATCTTTCACCCGGTACTTGGATTCGATTTCAAAGTTTTTAGTTGACTGAGAAAGCTACTTCAATCTGACCACAAGGAGACTTCTCAACGGTAGAGTTCCATGGTAGATCATGACTAGCCACCTCGATACCAGTGCGTGCCAAGCAGCACAGCCTTATGTCGCGCGCCATAGGAGGCCCTCGGTTTTGTCACGGCACCGAAGGGTGCTAATCGTGACACCATCATCGAACGCCACACAATAAGACATCCAATTGCGATCGAAATTAACAGGTTCCAACTAAACATCCAGGAAACATAGGGTTCGACCTTACACCCGAAAAGTTAAGTTATTACAAAGCCTCACTCCAACCCCAAGAGGCACAAAAGACGATCCTAACATCATAGCTACGTGATAACTACTCTAAGCATCGTCCTCAGAGTCGGTGTCAAGGATCTCCCCGCCGTCCTCATCACTAACAGGCTCTAACTCCTCATCTTCTTCTTCTTCTTCTGGTTCTTCTTCTGGTTCGGCATCTTGGGGTCCGTTGACCTCCACTTCATCATCATTTTCAGCCATGAAGATTCCCGAACCCATGTCCTCATCTGCGTTGATATTTCAAGGCAGCAGAGGATTTAGCTGGTTGTTCAGGCGGTGCACTTCTTCATGAAGATTGTCATTGTATTCTTCAGCATTCTCCAACTGTTGCTCGAGCTCAAACTGACGAGCTCTCAGAACGTTCTCCTCGTGCCAGGCTTCATCCCTCTGGTTCATGACACGGACCAACATGCGTTGACAGTTGCGGTTTGCTACTGTCAACCTCTGGACTGCAAGGGTTTCCTGGTCACGATCATGAATCACTTGCTCCAGTTGCTGACGCGCTGCATTCCTGGCAGCAGTCACTTCAGCCAACTCTGCCCTCAGCCTTTCCACCTTAGTAGGCTCAGGGCGGGGCTCACGTGGAGCGAGCTGGTGACGAGGTGCCCTGCCCCCAGTGGACCTGCGAGCGGTCCTCTTGGTACGTGCCATCTGTAGCACAAGACACGACTTCAAGTGAGGATCATTTAGGGGATACGAAATTTACTTTAGTCGGGAGTACTGAAATTTTTAAGGAGGGAGTAAATGATATGTATGATATAATTAAACATGATGCATGCACGTTCCGTACGTCCTCTCACCTTAGTAGAAACCTAAAGTTCTAACGCTAGGCAGTGGCATACATACGTTCTCTCATATAAGCGAAACTATCGGTCTACTCGTTACGCTGTTAGTGTACCTGCAGAAAAATCTCATTTCAGCCCAACAGTTTCCCAATATAAGCACACAAGAAAGCAGTAATTTAAATACTTTCCATATACACATCCCCTGATGTATATACTTCAGTATCAAAGCTACCCGATATAAAGGTTCCCACAATTAAGTGCTTACGTAATTACATGGTTTAAACATGTAAGTATGCAAGTCACCAAAACTACTCTCCCCTAGATCGCCGGTTGGACGATCATGCTCTCACAACTCACACTTACCAGAGCGTCGAGGCAATTGATCCATACATTACCACCCAAGTGGATGGCATCCATACAATATCACGCCGTATGGACGATGAAACAAAAACAAACAAGGCCCCCAAGTTAGTCTTATAATAAGCCACCTAAGAGTCCTTATTTGGGCTAAGGGATGTGATCACTGGCATACCTAAAAATAATTTTTAGTGTTTTAACCCTTTTTCATAATCAAATACTTTTGTTTTTTAAATACTCGTATGATGTTTTTAATGTTGAATTATGCTCCGGTACCAGCTATAACAGAACCAACCAAATTATAAGAGCACAAGTACAAAAACAAGCACCGAAGTGCTCAAATTTTTGAACTTGAGCCCATATAATCCCGGTAGTCAATCGAAACCACGAAGGATTTCAAACCAACTTGCTTACAACCAGGATCGCATCATTCAACATACAACATCATACGTTACATTTCGCAAGTAGTTCCGAAATAAGTTTACACACACGGAGTCGCAGTTATTACAAACCAAGTTTATAAAGTAGCGGAAGCAACACACGCCAGTTGTTTAACTATTGCCAGTCTTGTTGATCAATATCCCACAAAAGCATCAGGAAAGTACATAAAAGATGATCACGCCCAAGTGATCTAGTCTTCGTCACCCGCAGGGTGGAGACAATTTTTGCAGAAGCCTTGGTAGAGCATATCATCTGCAACAGGAGGGAATAAACCCTGAGTACTGGAATGTACTCAGCTAGACTTACCCGTCGAAAACCAGAAATAAGATGACACCAAGGATTATGCAAGGCTTTCACAAGAGGCTAGCTGACATCACATTTTTGCATAAAGGCATAAGTAATTGAGACTCTTATAACCTGTACTAGCAGTTATTTTTAGCATTTACCTGTCATCTATCTTAGCACCTGAACTAATCATGCACTTGATTATAATCAAACAATTATCATCATTATATCCAGAGCAGGTATGAATTGTGGCAACATTGTATCATTCCCTTAACCACTGGTTCATTTGATGAGATCTACGTTGCCGCTGCTCAAGTCAAGTGCTCACTAACCGGGAGCGACGGCGATTCGAATCGAATTCCTATCCAGCTGGAGGGGTATTTCTAACACTCACCGTGCAGACCCCTGCCAGGGTCGCACAGGCCACCGTTTCATATGATTCAGGAATCGCGGGTCCGAATAATGTCGCGACCCCAAGGGCGACACTCTGCCAGGTGATAGGGACTCTAACCCCCCTTGGTCTCACGCTAATGTCCCCAAGCACATCCTTTCTCTCCTCCAAGAAGCAACCTACCATTCGATTCCCGGCCTGAACCACATTACTCGGCTTCGCGGTCGGAACAACTTATCCGACCAACTAAGTGTTAGACTGCGTTCAACATGACTCAAGGACGTACAGCGAATCGGTCCTTAAACGACTCAGACGGGCATAGCTCCACACCCAAGACGTGAAGTGTCTTGCGGCTGTACTATCGAACTCCCGCCTGGTCTCAATTTCATTTTTAAGCATGGTTCCATCCACGATAGCCATAAAGCCACTCGTGACTCCTTCCTACATCTCGCGGATGACCAGAAATCACCCGACTTCTACCGTACTAAGCAGGGCTAAGCATTGACACGTGCCTAAACCTAATATAGGATTAAGTACGATATCTGAACAAGGACAGGTATAATGCAACAAGTGTTTTCATATAACTCCTACAACTTAATGCAGTAAACAATTAAAAGTACTCAAGATTAATTTATAAATCAGTAGGTTCAGCATGCACCGGGGCTTGCCTTTCAGAAACGTCGAAGGCCGGTGGTCAGGACACTCGGGTAGATCTTCGGCAGGAGCTTCGTCGCCGGCTGGTTCCTCTAGCTGCTCCGGCTGGTCCTGGATTTCCTCCGGAATCACCGGCTCGAACTCGAGGAGAGTTACCCCCTCCGATACACCTATTGCATGAATGCACAATAAATATCATGGATGCATAAAGGTGCAACATGCTCGGGATGAAATGCATTTCAGAAATAAAAACAATAATCTAATCAAGTTACTTTATTAGTACGTGCAAATCTCTTCTCCGGTGGAGAAGTACTTACCTAAGCTACTCAACCTAAGATACAGCTGTTCTTCTTCGGTTAAGGCCCTAACACCTAACAACACAAGAGTAATATTACTTAGGTTACCACAGTAAGTTATTCTGGACAGCAGCTCAAAGATTCTAACATAACTGGAGAATCCCAACTCCAAAAGATATGATCTAAGACAATCTGGAAAGCTTATGAAATGCTCTACAAATCATTTTCAGACCTCAACCCTTAATTCCTAAGTTTTCCATTTCGAATTCCTCAAGTTCCAGAATCTGTCCTCTCTAAACAGAGAGCAGTCAATTCTGGACCGTCACTTAAAACAGCAACAACTCCCAAACTACTAAGCCAAATGTTCCCAAATTTTGACACAAGCTAATTTATCAATTTTACTATAACTTTGGTATTTACAAGTTTTCCAGCAACCACCTTTATCCAAAGTCAAACCTAGAAATACTATCAGCTGTCCAGAAAACCTAAAATTGCAAAGATTAAATATTTATTGATGTGGCAAACATTCTCTAAGACCAAACTAATACTACTACAAGTTCACAAAGGTCACAAAAACACCAGAAAGTAAGGTGTGCCCACCTAGAATATTTATTTAAACTCATTTCTTAATTTACTTAAGTAATTAAGTGGAATTTCAAACATGTATGTAAACTGCTCCTAAAATTCTACAAAAATTACAGGAGACTCTCTGACCCAAAAAGAAGCTACTGTAAAAATTTGAACTAAATTTATTCACAGGAACTTCCTACACCAAATTCCCAAGCCAAAAAGGCTGATTTTTGTATAAATAACAAAGCACAGTAAAAAGTGTCAAACAACAGATTTCTTAATTTTCTTATACACTCTAGGGTACCAAGACATTCTCCAAAAATTTATAAGAACATTGCACATGTAGAAAAATTACTAAAATTCATTTAAGTATTTCCTAGAATCACAAGATAGCTTGATAACTTGAAAAGTACTTAAGCACTACTGCCCAAATTTTTACCAAAGCTAGAGCAAGTATAAATTATCCTACTCACCAAATTTCATAATTTTTGGAACACTGAAACTCAAGATATAATTTAAACAAGTTTGCATGTGATTTAAAACACATTTCAAGGACCTATTTAAATATCCCAGAAAACAAACATCACATATCCAATTTATATTTTTCTAAAATACTACACATCCTGTAGATCCCAACAAAATTTATCTCATAATTTTTTGGGCAAGTAAAACCCTAGATCTACATTTTCCAAACTTAACCAAAATTCTGTAGCAAAAATAAATAAAAATGAAAAAGATCTCATTTTATACTGGGCCGGCCCGGGAAAGGACGCGGCCCACGGCGCGCGCGCGCAGCCCGCTCGGGCTCCCGCCCACGTGTGGCACCGACAGGTGGGTCCCCGCGGTCAGTGACAGAGGGCAGAGGGGCGGCGAACCGCGAGCTCCAGCGAGCTCAAGCTCGTCGGAGGGGAGCTCGCTCGGGAAACCAAGCACACCCTCGCGTTCTCCGTCACATGGTGCTTCGATTCGTGCAAGAAGGACGGCTTGGGTTGGAGTGGGAGGGGCTCGCCACCGTGAGCGGCGGCCGGTGAGGGTCGGGTGGCGGTGTACCGCCGCCGGTGAGGCCGCACGGTCCCAGCTAAGCTCGGTACGAGCTTCACTGCAGCTAGGCGGAGCTATTGAGGTTGGAAGGGAAGACGGAGAGAGGCCCGAGCTACCCCGGCCACGGTGAGCCTCCATGGCGGAGCTCCGGTGGCCTCTCGGGAATGGCAGAGGTAACAATGGGGCTCACCTTGAGTTCAATCAAGGCCGCCGGTGGGTCGAGGAGGTGTAGGGTGGTGAGGCGGAGGAATTGGCGTGATTTGGTGGCCGGTGATGCTGGAACACGCGCGCGAGCTCGCCGGAGGTGGAGCGGCAATGGCGGCTCGGTTCTGGCGTTTTGAAACCGGAAGAGGGAGGGGAAAGGAATGGAGGCCGCCTCGACACGTCGTGGCAGTCTTGAAGGCACCGTGGTCTGGCCGGTGGGGCCAGGGCCGGCGTACGGGCGCCACCGCGTCTCCACACGTCGGCGAGGCCCTGTGGCCGGTCGGCCACTCCCCCTTCACTGACGAACTGAACGAGGCGAACGGTGCCATCGAGCTCGACTGACAGAGGGATTTCATCGCCTCATAGGTCATGATCGAGGCTGATTCGGTGAGAGCCGTAGTTAACAAAAGTGTAGAGCTACGTGAGGGCTTCAACATTGCCAATAGGGTTGTGAGCCAATTCGGCTTGGTTAGTGAGATACAACGCTCCAAAGTGAGGCACACAAAATCTGAACTGAGTTTCAGTTACTTTCCCCCGACTGAAACTCGATTTTCGAAGCACGCTAACTCATAAACCGTTGGGAACCAGGCTTGGGTGATGTGGACAATGTTGTAGAGCTACATGAGGGCTCCAACTTTGTCAATTGGCTCAAGGACTAGTTTGGCCTGGTTTGTGAGTTATAAGGTGTCAAAGTGGGGTACAATGAAACTGAAAAGTCCAAATTTCCAGACTTAAAATTTTTTCTAAGTGTGGTTCACCACTCAAGCTGACTTGTGGGCCATTTTTGAGCATGTTCTGGTCATTTTCATGAGATGGCCATATTAGAACTTCTGTTCCTTATAAAATTCTCTACAACTTTGCTTAAGGTTGCTCCTCCATGCAAGATTTCTAAGCTGGACTTTTTAATTGGTCAAACCAGAGCATCCTAGGACCAAAAGGGTGGTCAACCACCTCTTGGAGGGCACTTTAGTAATTTTGGCCAACATGAACCTTGCTCCAAGAGTTACCCTAAGTATAACTAAGGTGTTGTAGGACATAATTGGCCACTCTACCTTTTTGTCACACCAACTATCACGTATCACATGATGTGAGCCAAATAAAATTTCTAAAACAATCGCAGTTGTTGCATCACATAAAATAATATGCATGATGCATGCTTATGCTTATGCAAATGCAATGCAATTAAGGAGCTAAACACTTGAGGTGTTACAAACGTCACCTAGATGCACCATCAGGTATGCTTAAAAAGATTGCCATGCCTATGGTACATTTCACGCATACCGTGCACCTATCTTGTGCCTATATTAACACTATCTCCAAATAGAATGAAATGAGCTTCCACTTGACACAAGTCACCTAGCAGTACCATCAGATGTGGCCAAAATGATTTCCATGCCTGTGGTACATTTGGCACAAACCGAGCACCTCTATTGCGCTGATATTAACACTATCTCCAAACGGACCGAAACGAGCTTGCACTTGACCCACGTCACCTAGGAGTACCATCGGGTGTGCCCGAAATGCTTTACTTGCCATTGGTGCATTCAGCGCAAACCGTGCATCTATCCTGTGCTAAGATTAACACTATCTCCTAATAGACCTAAACGGGCTTCCACTGGACCCACGTCACATAGGAGTACCATCGGGTGTGCCCAAAATGATTTCCATGCCCGTCGTGCATTTGGCGTAAATCGTGCACCTATCTTGCGCCGAGATTAACACTATCTCCAAATGGATCGAAATAAGCTTCTGCATGATGCACATCGCCTAGGAGTACAATCAGGTGCGTCCAAAATAATTTCTGAGCCTGTGGTACATTTGGCACAAACCATACAACTATCTTGCATCGAGATTAACAGTATCTCTAAATAGACCGAAATGAGTTTCTAGTTGACCCACATCACGTAGGAGTACCATCAGTTGTGCCCAAAATGATTTCCATGCCTATGGTATGTTCAGCGCAAACCATGCAACTATCATGCATCGTCTGCACACAAAACGATTGCCATGCCCATGGTACATTTGACGCAACCTATGCACTTATCTTGCCTCGAGTTTAATACTATCTCCAAACGGACCAAAATGAGCTACCTCTTGACCAACGTCACCTAGAAGTACCATCAGGTGTGCTTGAAAAGATTTCCATGCATGTGGTATGTTTGGCGCAAACTGTGCACCTACCTTGCGCCTGTATTAACACTGTCTCCAAATGGAACGAAATGAGCTTCCACTTGATACACGTCACCTCGGAGTACCATCAGGTGTGCCCAAAATGATTTCCATGCCCATGGTACATTTGGCGCAAACCGTGCACCTATCTTATGCTAAGATTAACACTGTCTCTAATGGACCAAAACGACCTTCCATTTGACCCACATCAGTTAGGAGTACCATCGGGTGTGCGCAAAAAGATTTCCATGCTCGTGGTGCATTCGGCGTAAACCGTGCGCCCATCCTGCGTCGAGATTAACACTATCTCCAAACAGATCAAAATGAGCTTCCACTTGATCCATTGCATCCAAAATAATTACTAAGCCTATTGTACATTCGGCACAAACCGTGCACCATTCTTGCATTGCGATTAACAGTATCTCCGAATGGACCGAAACGATTTTCCACTCGACCCACATCACATAGGAGTAGCATCGGTTGCGCCCAAAATGATTTTCGAGCCTACGATACATTCAGCGCAAACTGTGCATCTATCATGCATCAAGATTAACACTACCTCAAAACGGACCGAAATGACCTTCCATTTCACCCACGTCAACTAGCAGTTCCATCGGGTGCGCCCAAAATGACTACCATGCCCATGGTATATTTGGCGCAAACCGTGCACCTATCTTGCATGGAGATTAACTCTATAACACCCTAGGTGTTTGCCACCAGTTAAGCAGTGGGTTTGAGCTTAGACATGGCAGATTAAGTGGTGATGAAGATGTCAAGGTCAAACCTATGGAAACGAGCCTAAACTAAACTTGGATGTTGCACCATTGCTTTGCATATAGGCCATTTTTAAGATATATGCTTGGGTGGTGTTATTGAAATATCTTCATGTGTCTCACCTTAGTACCTATCTATATTGGTCACTCAAAAAGTTTCATGATGTTTGGAATAAAAAAGTCACATGAAATGATAAGTTATATCATTGTTGGAATGACTTTACTAAGTGCTAGAATTGCATTATTAAGTGGATGGAAATATAGGTCATCAACCAAACCTTGCAACCTTACCCAAATGACTCTATATGGACTCTACAACAAAAGTCATGAAAGGTTCGTGTTGAGCAAATGTCCAGAAAATACTCCAATGGATCACCAAGGACAATTCAAGCTTTATCGCGATACTACTTTGGTCAAAGTAGAAATGTTGGTTCTATACCAGTTCTAATGTTGGACCTTAAATGAACGTTGTAGCTCATATTTTGTAGAAGAAACTTTGTTTTCGGACCAAGAGCTAGATCAGCATGGAAATAAGTCAAACCGAGGCACAAAGATTGAATCTGCCGCAGTTTTCAGCACTGGGAATTCCAGCACTATTACGGTTAGCATGCCGTGTTCTCTTGTTTTCGTTAAGCAACTTGATTCGATCCAAAAATAGAAGTTGGAGCTAACTCATTGGAGAAGATCTTGTAAAAAGATGGGAATAGTTGGATCAAGTTTGACCTCCCAAAACCCCAGAACCGAGCTCTATTTTGATCATCATTGGCATGTTGACATTGTCATTTTGGCGGCTAATTACCCATGGATCCATAGCCCTAATGATAGCACACCCTTAATCAAAGTTGTAGCTGGGTCAGTGTAGAAGATATTTTGTTCAGGCGCCAAGATCCGAATCACAAAGGAATATGCCGTTTTGGGCCTCCAAGTCGGGCCGAACCGTGCACGCCAGGTGTCCGACGAAATGCCATCACGTTCATGCAGAGCAGCGCGCCACACCTCCATGCCGCGTGTCCTGCCGCACCTCTGCCGCTCCTTTACGAATGTCGAGCTACCCCAGTGCTCCTCACTCATTCTCTGCTCGCCCCCGCGCTAGCGCTCGCCCCTTGCCTCACGAGTCGTGCGCGTCCGCCATGGACGGTCGGCCAAGCTCGCTGCCGCCCGCGTCCTCGCCACTCCAGCCCCCCACGGCCGTAGCCACGTGCCCCACCGCCTTTGCCTCATCATGCTGCACCTCGCGCACACGCTCGCCCAGGCCATCGGCCACTGGAGCCGCCGCCATTTTTGGCCAGAGCAGAGCTCCAAACTGCTGCGCCTCCCCCTTGGTTCCCATCCTTCTCCTCACTGCCGGTCGCGGCACCACCAACTACGTGTCGAGATGCGGCCCTCGTGACCTGTACTTGGGCCACTTTGCCACCGAAAGCCGCCGGAGCCCTGCGGCGAGGCGAGCCGCTGCCGGTGAGCCGCTGCTCTGCGTGGCCCGCCTCCTCGGGCCACCTCGAGGCGAACCGAGGCCGCCAACGGGTGCGCGGGCGCCCCCTGGTGCACCCCCACCATTCCCCTTCGTCATCGTGCCTCCTCCGGCCGCCACCGGCCGTTTCCTCGGTGAGCTTCTCTGTTCAGTTCGCGTCAAGGACCTCGTCCGAGAATTCGACAAAATCCAAGGGCCTTTTTGCGAAGTCTGTGACTCAAATGAATAGTGTCGCATAGTGTAGTTTTTCTTTTTCTTTGTGAATAAATGGCTGAATCTTGCATAATTCATAGTAAATTGTAGAAAAATTGTAAAATAGCAAATGAGTACTTTTTGGAATCCTTGTGAAATTCTCTATGCACTAGATCTATAATATAGCATGTTTTAGTTTAAAGTCTTCTCTGTAAAAATAGATTTATGCAGTTAGGTTTTAAGGCTAGTTGTGTTTTGTCTATTTTATAACTGAAGATCTAGGGCTTAAAATGAGGTGAAATTTTTGTGGCATGCTACTCATGTGATGTTTGAGGTGTGGTAAAATTTTCAAGAATTTTGGTTGCTATATGAGTGAGTTATTAGTGTATCTTGCTCTCACATGAATTCTTGCAATAGCAAATTGTCTTTTTCAAAGAGGTTGACATACATATCCAAATGACTTGAAATTTGAATAGTAGACTATTGTGATGATATGCTAGCTACTTCAATTTTTTGTAGAATTTATGGTGCACATTTTGGTATATGTTTATTAAATCACCTAGGCATCTAAATAAATTAAGAAATGCATTAAAAGAATTTATTTAGTGATGAGAACTATGCTTTTTGGTGATCATTTAACATGTAATTTATGATGGTTATATTGGTTGCGTCCAAATATATGTTTGGAATATAAGTTAATATTTATTCTTGCAATTGATGCTTTCCTGGACAGTTTTTGGGACTTTGGTAATTGCACCATGAAAATGATGTTTTCTGAGAAACATGCTTATAACAAAGTTGTAGAGGACTCATTAATCTAGTTTGTGTTAAAGTTTGGTGGCATTTTTCCTTGTAGTTTGTGAGTTATGACTGTTCTAAGTTGGGTTCCAGAAATAGTTGTTCTCTAAAATCTCTGGACCAGATTCTGTAAATATGCATGTTTGACTTGGTTAACTTGAGAATCATGCTAAGAGGATTAAAGATGAATTGTAGGAAATTTCATGATCTTTCCAGAATGTCTTGTTGCATGGCTATTGGATTTGTATAACTCCAGTTATGATCCAAACATGCAGCTGTTGTTTGCAGTCCAGAAATGGACAGATGCTAGTTGTGGTTGTTTACTCCATGTGTTGCTAAGTGTGGCTTATGCCCTTGATGATGGTCAAGTTAAGATACTTGTGATCTTGTTAAACTTGCACTATGCTTGATGTGCTTGCCCTCTATAATTGGTTATGTGATGCTTGTTAATTAGTTATTGGTGTCTGTCTCGTATAATCTGTGTTGTTTGAATGCTTATGTGATGCATCTTGTGTTACCATTCATCATATTCATGCACATGCATCTTGCATCTCATTTAGGTTTGCTAGATGCACCACGTGAAGGATGAGATGTTGGAGCCAAACCCGAAGACGGTGTTTGATGGACCTGTCCCGAAGATGGAAAGACTAAGCAAGTGTCGGGATAGGAGAGGCTCGCCAAGCGAGTGTCATCTGTCAAACACAAACCTAAGTGTTTGATCCCAGACAAGCCCCAGAGCATTCTAAATTCCCTATTTTATTCAAACAATTCTTTATATATGAGTTATATATATTGTTGCATTAAGTTATAGGAGTTGAGTGAAAACATTTGCTTCATATATACCTTTTCCTTATCCCATAAATATGCTTGTTATCCTATTTTAGTTTAGGATCGAAAGTATTGCTTAGCCATGCTTAGACCGGTAGAAGTCGGGTGATTTCCTGTCACCCGCGAGATATAGGTGGATACCTGGTTATGGTTGGCTATAATTGTTATCGTGGAAAGTAACCAAGTGTTGATGGATAAACGGAGACCGAGCGGAGTCTTATAGTGTTTTGGATTATAGTGATTCCGTCTGTGTCGATTAAGGATAGATCATTGCTCGTCCATCTTGTCATGTTGAACACATGTCTCACATTTAGCGGGCTAAATAAAGTACCTTTCGACCGTGAAGCTAGTGACATGATTCGGGCTAGGACCTACACGGGTGCGCGTACTGGTGCTGAAGGGAGTATGATAGGGACGCGAAGAGTGAGCCCAAGGTGTGTCCTGGCAGTCGGGCGGTCCCTAGGTACTGCGGCCGCAGTTTATCCCGTGACGTTTACCGGAATCTTGTCATTGGTGATCTGTAGCTCACTTGATCGGTGAGTGTGGTTTGTGTGAGGAATAAATCACCAGCTGGTTAGGAATCGATTCGAATCGCCATCGCTCCTGGATAGTGAGCACCTGACTCGAGCTACGACATTGTAGTAATAATGATAGAACACGGATGATTATGTGGATGATGTTGGAAATGCTAAACCTGAGATGGTAACCTTTGATGTTAATGGTTAATCAAGTGATTGCTTTATCATAGGTGCTTACTTAGATTAATCAGGAATTAAGTTGATGCTTATATTTTAAATGGTTCATAGAGGATAACTTATGCTTTTCTGCAAAACAAGTCAAACCAGTCCACCTTATAAAAGCCTTGCATACTCCTTGGTGTCATTATTTCTGGTTTATGACGGGTAAGTCTAGTTGAGTACCTTCTCGTACTCAGAGTTTATTCCCACTTGTTGCAGGTTGTGACGTATCATGGCTACTGCAAGAATTGGATGACTTCTGCTATAGTGGCGGAGTGTGATCATGGGCATGATCCTCCTGAGCTATCTTGCCTTTCATGTTTTTTGTTGGAAATTGACCTTGGTACTGGCATGTATTTGAATTAAGATGATATTAGTTGCAAACTACTTTGCTTCCGCTACTTTTAAACTTGAGTTGTAATAACTCTACTGAACTTCGATATATGTTGAATTACTTATGAAATGGATGTAACATATGACCTGTTATGTTGGACCACTATGATCTTGGCTTGTATGTTGGTTGGTTTGAATTCCTCGTGATTTCATTGGACTACCGGAGTTATAGGGGCTTAAGTACGGGAATCTAATTGCTCTGACGATTGTTTTTGTACTTTTGTTCTTATAATTTGGGTGGTTCCGTTACAGCTGGTATCAGAGCAAGGTTCAATACTAAACATGTCATATGTGTATTGAAAACAATAGTTTTTGTTTGCAAAAATCAATTTTTGACAACTTATAGCTACTACATATATAGGTTTGTTCAAATCTAAATTTTAAATCTAAGTATGCTAGTGGTCATTTCCTTTATGCCCAATTAAGGACCCTTAGGTGGCTTAATTAAGTACTAACTTGGGGGGTTTTAATTTTTGCATCTACGCCCAAGCCAAGGTATGTATGAGTGATAACTTGACCGCACTGTTACCCTGTGGTCGAATGGTAGAGGTAACCTTCATATATGAAATAGCCATATATGTTGCTAGAGTTACATTCTTGCAACGTCGCACCTACGCCAAGGTAAGTGTGAGCTAGGAGAGCATGACCGTTCAACCGTCAGTCTAGGGGAGAGTTAGCTATGGTTACTGGCACAATTACATGTTTAACCATGTAATTATGAAAGTACTTAATTTGTTGGGTAGCTATGATACCGAAGTATATGCATCCGGGGATGTATGTATGGAAAGTATTTAGTTTACTGCTTTCATTGTGTGCTATATTGGGATTTGTTGGGCTGCAATGAAATTTTCTGCAGGTACGCTAACCACGAATGTGTAAGTTGAATGTAGTTGACGACTAGCTATATATCAAGAGAGTGCGTGTTATGCCACCGACATAGAACATGATTGCCACCTTAGGCTGGCGATCTTGTGAGAACGAATAGGACAAAGCATGCATCATCATGATTGTTGCTTGGTGCATATAAATATGCTCCTCTCACCTTTGTGCTAATAATAAGTAACTTGTGATTGATGTGAGGCACTATCTTCCTTGTTTGAAGTTAGTCAAAAATGTCTTGTTCCATGTTGCTTGATTAGGAAGTGCTTGAAATAGTGTTTGCTTAGCCTTAATAGGTAATTGAGGTCACATGCTTAAATTTGTAGATGTCCTCTAGTTTAGTCTAGTAGTGGATATGTTGCTCATGCGAGCTCTTGCAAATGCTTTAGATCTCACTTAAGTAATTATGATTCTTATGTCTAAGCTAAATTATGGTTTGGTCTAAAGTAATAACGCTTGGAGTTACTAGAATAATGTGGTTGTGTGCTCTCTAGTTAACACAACAAGGTGAAGCATTGTTTTGTATGTAATGAACTTTGGCTGCTAGAACAATTTCTGTTGCAGTAATGTTTTCATGGTCATAATAATGTAATATGTGAATTAGTCCTTAGTGTGAATAAGAAAGTTATAGATAACTTAGTAAGCTTTCCAATAAGTCTAGTACCACCTTAGTTTGATGCTTACAACTTATGTTTTGTTTAAAACATGTGCCTATTGCGTTGCTGTCTAGGCTCTGTGCATGCACTAAGTTAGTTAATTTAGCATGTCTTTATTTTAGCTAAACTTGTGGTAAATTCTTGTTTGATAAATGCTTGTTAGGTGTGAGCATTCTGATTAGTATTAGGTGCTTAAGCTAACCTGATTGATTGTCTTAAGTGTCCGCTCAAAACCATGATGTTGTGTAGATGCTTGTTATCTAGGTAGTGTCATAGTTGACCTCTCTTTTGTCTTTGGCGGGCATATGAGTGTTGAAGATGCTTTATCCTAGAACAATGCTCAAGTTACGTAATCGCATGGTTGTTGTCTCTAATTAGATTCTCTCTTAGGAGCTAGAGCATGTAGACGTGGTTGCTAGCCCTTGAATGTTTGTGTATCTACGCCTTTGCTTGAACATAAGCCTATGCTTAGTTCTCGTATATATCTGCTTAGGCCTTGGACGTCTGCTACCTTTTGGAGAATGCCCTTGTTTGATTGACCAACCAAGTTAAGTCCTAACGTACGCCTGTCTTGGCCACGGTTGTTGCTTGCCAAGTTTTGGAGACCATACCCAATTTCACGTTGGACCTCCTGATTTTCTCTCCTACAGATGATCTAGGCAATGCTAATTTCTCGCTGTTTGATCTCAAAATCTTTGCTTGCAAAATCAGGTGGCTACCTTATCGACCCAATCCCTAATTGGTGTATCAGTTTTGTTTTAGAAGTTTGCCAAGTTCATCTCACTTCTCATATCTCTCAACGTTTATCAGTCCTGATCTCATGTTGTTGCCCAATATGACCAGATCTCATGTTAATCTTTCATCTGGCAATCATCTGGGCATTCACAAGGCATGCAGGGAATTTAAGCAAGAGTCTCCTGCTTAGTTGTCTTCGATAATTAAGCTGGGTTCTCTTGTGTTGTGTTTTGATCTTTGAATCGCCTCCTTATTGATTTTATACCATGTGACTACATTTGCTTGCTATCCCTCCCTTGTTTGGTGCTTGTTCTTACCACCTCATCGGTGCCACCTGGAATTTCACTTTGTTTGTGCGTTTAATAATGGTGTTATGATTAGCATTCTATGGTGTCATGACGAAACTGAGAGCCTCCTGTGGGCACACACACAAGGTTGTGCTGCTCAGCACGTGCTGGTATCAGGGTTGCTAGTCATGATCCATTATGAAATGACAACCAATGTGTTATTTCTTGTGATCCTTTTTCCTTGGTTATCTCCCTATGTCTTATCAGAACATTCATATCTTTGACCAATTGTAGTAGAGCTTCCTCCTGAAGTTGCTAAGAGGATAACCTTTGAAGAATAGTCACCGACATAAACATTAACAGACTGCAAGAGGTGGTAGACAAGTGACTCTCTCTATGTGTCCTTGTACGACGTCGGTCATCGAGTGAGCAACGTACGTCATCCCTGTTAGATCAAAAGGGCACCTAACACTTAATGTTGGACAAGTTATCCATTGGATAAGAATCTATCGTCACATTGTACATTTGACCTTGCTATCAAAGTCTTGATCCTTGAGTGTATGATGGTCATACAGTCAAAATCAACCCTCTCTGGTGTGACTCCTTATCTACAGACTTCGATGACGACCACCTGTTTGTGCCTCAACTGAATTACTATTGTGGTCATGAGTAAAGGTTTGGAACTTTGAGTGTTGATTAGTTACTAGCAGGAAGATTAATCTCCAGTCAAGTAACGATTCTTTGATAGCTATGATGGTTATATCCCGACAAACAATAGTAAGCAAGGAAGCCATGAAGCCGGTCAGAAATGCAAGTGCTACTTCTTCTCCAAATGTACTATCAAGTCAATCCCGTCTTGGACAATCACGTATATGGTGCAAGATGTTGTATTAGCTAAGTGAAGAACTAGAGAAAGCATGTCCATAGTTTTGATCTGCATCATTGTGCCCCTAGATACCACAAACGGTTTTGGTTCAAGGTTCTATTGGATGAAATGCCAGAAAATATTCTGAAATGGTTCCTTATCTATGTAGGGATGCCCTCCATGTGGAATAATGCTTTGTGCTCTATGGAAACAGCCCACAAGTCCATGCTTGTGCATCATCAAGTTGCTGTCTAGCTCAATGACGGAAATTGTTCCCCGAGAAACATGTCAGGAAGACTATAGCCTCCATCCTCAGCTAGAGAAAGGTTGCTGCTGCTGTGAGAAAGATTAGAGAGTGCAAAACACACACCTCAACGTGTGAAGCAAAGAAAAGGAAGAACACGAAATCCGTTCAGATTTTGTGGCACTAAACCGGTTATCTTCAAACCGACGATTAGTGACTCAAACAAAGTTGGATTGACCTCAAATTTGGTGATCTCATTCCTCACTTAGGACCCTTCAATATCTTAAGTTTGTTTGAGTATTGGTTGAGTAAAACATCGAATTTGAGAGATGTCTTGTCAACTCAGTTTGCTGCCATTTTTGAATAGAGCAGTTTTGGTAGATGGATTGTTTGGATAGTCAAATGGTGTCCGTTTGAGATAAATTTTGGTGAGTAGATAGAAGACTCATGGATCTACCTGCCCACCAAAATTTGTGCATATTGGACCAGTAATTTGTGTGATATGAACAGAAAACAAAAGGGTACAGAATCAGTAATTTCTCTGTTGACTGCGGTCATCCTTTGCATTGGAAGATTATGTTTGTATTGCATGCCAAGAATTTGCAATTGATAGGTATCTTGCTGTTAGACAACCCTCAATACCCTTGAGAAGACTAATTGCACCCTAGTGTGCCTTGTGTTTGCCCTCTTAGATCGGCAATGCGTGAGCAATCAAGGCATTCTGCAAGTCAAATTGTGCCATTGCGAGTTGAAAGCATTTGGGAAGGTGTCAAACCATAGATTTTTGGATTATGGTTTTGAGGTATCGATTGACATTAGAATGGAAGCCTCAATGTCAAATATAGATCAAGAAGGCTAGTTTTGCCATAGTGCAGGTCAACCCAACTTGTTACGCAACTGCACCATGAGGGAAAAATTGTGCTCAACCTGCTTAGTAATGAACTATTTTTCCCTAGTTTGGTGGATACTTGCAACTTTTGTTGTCTTTCAGACCTAGCTATCATCCTTTCGCGGTAATGGTTCTCCAGTGTTAACATGCCTCTGGTACTTTATATGTGTTTTTACCCAAGAGGTTGCATCAGATTCAACCAAGATAACTGCTGCAACTTGGATACGAAGGCTCCCTAAGGGATGGTCATCGAGAATATTGGGCTAATAGAGTTAGCTTTTACATTCACCACTCATATGACATACTCAGATAATATAGTGTTGGCATTAGAGAAAGAGAACTACACACGTGGAGCAATATGTAGTTTCCATCAATTGGCATCTAAGTGAATGAATAGTCTATGATTGGTATATACATTGTCTATTGGTTAGACGGTTTCTGATGGCCTCAAAGAATGTTTTCCTCATATATGGACACAACCGTTATCTAAAGTTGTACATGCTATGCACTAGATAAGTAGATGCTACGAGTAGTTAGTCCATGCTTGTAGTACTCTCCGTGCACCATGAATGAAGTACCGTATTGTCTTGGATTCCTCCCAAAGTAACAATGCTTCATGGAAGCCAGTGAAGGAAATTATTTAGACAAAAGTTTCTACATAGAGCGAGTATCAGAAAGTTGTCTTCCTAATTAGCCTCTTTGATGCTTGAAGCTAAGTAGCCTGATGCGCTTGCAGATGTTGGAATTGGATAACATATTCTCTTCCCTTGAAAAGTTCTTCGCACCGAATCTCAGGACGCGATTCTTTTAAGGGGGAGGGCTGTAACACCCCAGGTGTTTGCCACCAGTTAAGCAGTGGGTTTGAGCTCAGACATGGCAGATTAAGTGGTGATGAAGATGTCAAGGTCAAACCTATGGAAACGAGCCTAAACTAAACTTGGATGTTGCACCATTGCTTTGCATATAGGCCATTTTCAAGATATATGCTTGGGTGGTGTTATTGCAATATCTTCATGTGTCTCACCTTAGTACCTATCTATATTGGTCACTCAAAAAGTTTCATGAAGTTTGGAATAAAAAAATCACATGAAATGATAAGTTATATCATTGTTGGAATGACTTTACTAAGTGCTAGAATTGCATTATTAAGTGGACGGAAATATAGGTCATCAACCAAACCTTGCAACCTTGCCCAAATGAATGGACTCTACAACAAAAGTCGTGAAAGGTTCATGTTGAGCAAATGTCTAGAAAATACTCCAATGGATCACCAAGGACAATTCAAGCTTTATCGCGATACTACTTTGGTCAAAGTAGAAATGTTGGTTCTATACCAGTTCTGATGTTGGACCTTAAATGAACGTTGTAGTTCATGTTTTGTAGAAGAAACTTTGTTTTTGGACCAAGAGCTAGATCAGCATGGAAATAAGTCAAACCGAGGCACAAAGATTGAATCTGCCGCAGTTTTCAGCACTTAGAAATATTTCTAAGTCTGGGAATTCCAGCATTATTACGGTTGGCATGCCGCGTTCTCATGTTTTCGTTAAGCAACTTGATTCGATCCAAAAATAGAAGTTGGAGCTAACTCATTGGAGAAGATCTTGTAAAAAGATGGGAATAGTTGGATCAAGTTTGACCTCCCAAAACCCCAGAACCGAGCTCTATTTTGATCGTCATTGGCATGTTGACATTGTCATTTTGGCGGCTAATTACCCATGGATCCATAGCCCTAATGACAGCACACCCTTAATCAAAGTTGTAGCTGGGTCAGTGTAGAAGATATTTTGTTTAGCTGCCAAGATCCGAATCACAAAGGAATATGCCGTTTTGGGCCTCCAAGTCGGGCCGAACCGCGCACGCCAGGTGTCCGATGAAATGCCATCGTGGCGTTCATGTAGAGCAGCGCGCCACACCTCCATGCCGCGTGTCCTGCCGCACCTCTGCCACTCCTATACGAATGCCGAGCTGCCCCAGTGCTCCTCACTCATTCTCTGCTCGCCTCCGCGCTCGCGCTCGCCGCTCGCCTCGCTAGCCGTGCGCGTCCGCCATGGACGGTCGGCCAAGCTCGCTGTCGCCCGTGTCCTCGCCACTCTAGGCCCCCACGGCCGCAGCCACGTGCCCCACTGCCTTTGCCTCATCATGCTAGACCTCGCGCACATGCTCTCCCAGGCCATCGGCCATTGGAGTGTCGTCGCCATTTTTGGCCGGAGTAGAGCTCCGAACTACTGGCGCCTCCCCCTTGGTTCCCATCCTCATCATCACTACCGGTCGAGGCACCACCAACTACGTGTCGAAATGCGGCCCTCGCGACATGTACTTGGGCCACTTTGCCATCGAAAACAATCGGAGCCCTACAGCCAGGCGAGCCACTGCTCCGCATGGCCCCGCCTCCTCGGGCCACCTCGAGGCGAACTGAGGCCACCAACGGCTGCGCGGGCGCCCCCTGGTGCTCCCCCGCCATTCCCCTTCGCCGTCGTGCCTCCTCCGGCCGCCACTGGCCGTTTCCTCGGTGAGCTTCTCTATTCAGTTCGCGTCAAGGACCTCGTCCGAGAATTTGACAAAATCCAGGATCCTTTTTGCGAAGTCTGTGACTCAAATGAATAGTGTTGCATAGTGCAGTTTTTCTTTTTCTTTGTGAATAAATGGCTGAATCTTGCATAATTCATAGTAAATTGTAGAAAAATTGTAAAATAGCAAATGAGTACTTTTTGGAATCCTTGTGAAATTCTCTATGCACTAGATCTATAATATAGCATGTTTTAGTTTAAAGCCTTCTCTGTAAAAATAGATTTATGCAGTTAGGTTTTAAGGCTAGTTGTGTTTTGTCTTTTTTATAACTGAAGATCTAGGGCTTCAAATGAGGTGAAACTTTTGTGGCATGCTATTCATGTGATGTTTGAGGTGTGGTAAAATTTTCATGAATTTTGGTTGCTATATGAGTGAGTTATTAGTGTATCTTGCTCTCACATGAATTCTTGCAATAGCAACTTGTCTTTTTCATAGAGGTTGACATACATATTCAAATGACTCGAAATTTGAATAGTAGACTATTGTGATGATATGCTAGCTACTTTAATTTGTTCTAGAATTTATGGTGCACTTTTGGTATATGTTTATTAAATCACCTAGGCATCTAAATAAATTAAGAAATGCATTAAAAGAATTTATTTAGTGATGAGAACTATGCTTTTTGGTGATCATTTAACATGTACTTTATGATGGTTATATTGGTTGTGTCCAAATGTATGTTTGGAATATAAGTTAATATTTATTCTTGCAATTGATGCTTTCCTGGATAGTTTTTGGGACTTTGGTAATTGCACCATAAAAATGATGTTTGCTGAGAAACATGCTTATAACAAAGTTGTAGAGGACTCATTAATCTAGTTTGTGTTAAGGTTTGGTGGCATTTGGCCTTGTAGTTTGTGAGTTATGACTATTCTAAGTTGGGTTCCAGAAATAGTTGTTCTCTGAAATCTCTGGACCAGATTCTGTAAATATGCATGTTTGACTTGGTTAACTTGAGAATCATGCTAAGAGGATTAAAGATGAATTGTAGGAATTTTCATGATCTTTCCAGAATGTCTTGTTGCATGGCTATTGGATTTGTATAACTCCAGTTATGATCCAAACATGCAGCTATTGTTTGCAGTCTAGAAATGGACATATGCTAGTTGTGGTTGTTTACTCCATGTGTTGCTAAGTGTGGCTTATGCCCTTGATGGTGGTCAAGTTAAGATACTTGTGATCTTGTTAAACTTGCGCTATGCTTGATGTTCCTGCCCTCTATAATTGGTTATGTGATGCTAGTTAATTAGCTATTGGTGTCTATGTCTTGTTTGAATACTTATGTGATGCATCTTGTGTTACCATTCATCATATTCATGCACAGGCATCTTGTATCCCATTTAGGATCGCTAGATGCACCACGTGAAGGACGAGATGTTGGAGCCAAACCCGAAGATGGTGTTTGATGGACCTATCCCAAAGATGGAAGAACTAAGCAAGTGTCGGGATAGGAGATGCTCGCCAAGCGAGTGTCATCTGTCAAACACTAACCTAAGTGTTTGATCCTAGGCAAGCCCCGGAGCATTCTAAATTCCCTATTTTATTCAAACAATTCTTTATATATGAGTTATATATATTGTTGCATTAAGCTATAGGAGTTGAGTGAAAACACTTGCTGCATATATACCTTTTCCTTATCCCATAATATGCCTGGAATCCTATTTTAGTTTAGGATCGAAAGTATTGCTTAGCCATGCTTAGACCGGTAGAAGTCGGGTGATTTCCTATCACCTGTGAGATATAGGTGGACACCTAGTTATGGTTGGCTATAATTGTTATCATGGAAAGTAACCAAGTGTTGATGGATAAACGGAGACCGGGTAGAGTCTTATAGGGTTTTGGACTATAGTGATTCCGTCTGTGTCGATTAAGGACCGATCGTTGCTCGTCCCTCTTGTCATGTTGAACGCATGCCTCACATTTAGCTGGCCGAATAAAGTACCTTTCGACCGCGAAGCTAGTGACATGATTCGGGCCAGGACCTACACGGGTGCACGTACTGGTGCTGAAGGGAGTATGACAGGGACGCGAAGAGTGAGCCTAAGGTGCGTCCTAGCAGTTGGGCGGTCCCTGGGTACTACGGCCCCAGTTTATCCCGCGACTTTTACCGGAATCTTGTCATTAGTGATCTGTAGCTCACTTGATTGGTGAGTGTGGTTTGTGTGAGGAATAAATCACTAGCTGGTTAGGAATCGATTCGAATCGCCATCGCTCCTGGATAGTGAGCACTTGACTCGAGCTACGACATCGTAGTAATAATGATGGAACACCGATGGTTATGTGGATGATGTTGGAAATGCTAAACCTGAGATGGTAACCTTTGATGTTAATGGTTAATCAAGCAATTGCTTTAGCATAGGTGCTTACTTAGATTAATCAGGTATAATTAAGTTGATGCTTATATTTTAAATGGTTCATAGAGGATAACTTATGCTTTTCTGCAAAACAAGTCAAGCCAGTCCACCTTATAATAGCCTTTCATACAACTTGGTGTCATTATTTCTAGTTTATGACAGGTAAGTCTAGCTGAGTACCTTCTTGTACTCAGGGTTTATTCCCACTTGTTGCAGGTTGTGATGTATCATGGCTATTGCAAGAATTGGATGACTTCTGCTATAGTGGCGGAGTGTGATCATGGGCATGATCCTCCTGAGCTATCTTGTCTTTCATGCTTTTTGTTGCAAACTACTTTGATTCCGCTACTTTTAAACTTGAGTTGTAATAACCCTACCAAACTCTGATATATGTTGAATTACTTATGAAATGGATGTAACATATGACCTGTTATGTTGGACCACTACGATCTTGGCTTGTATGTTGGTTGGTTTGAAGTCCCTCATGATTTCATTGGACTACCAGAGTTATAGGGGCTTAAGTATGGGAATCTAATTGCTCTGGCGATTGTTTTTATACTTTTGTTCTTATAATTTGGGTGGTTCCGTTACAAACTCTATCTCCAAATGGACCGAAATGACTTTCCACTTGACCCACATCACCAAGGATTACCATTGGTGGTGCCCAAAATGATTTTCGAGCCTATGGTATGTTCTACGCAAACTGTGCACCTATCTTACGTCGAGATTGATACAATCTCCAAATAGACTGAAACGAGGATCCACTTGACCTACATCACCTTGGAGTACTATTAGGTGTGCCCAATGTGATTTCAGAGCCTGTGGTACATTTGGCGCAAACTGTGCACATATCTTGCCTCGAGATTAATACTATCTCCAAACGGACCGAAACAACCTTCCACTTGACCAACGTCACCTAAAAGTACCATCGGGTGTGCCTGAAAAGATTTCCATGGTTGTGGTACATTTGGCACAAACTGTGCACCTGTCTTGCACTTATATTAACACTATCTCCAATTGGAATGAAACGAGCTTCCACTTGACACATGTCACCTAGGAGTACCATCGGGTGTGCTCAAAATGATTTTCATGCCTGTGGTACATTCGGCGCAAACCATGCACCTATCTTGCGCTGAGATTAACACTATCTCCAACGGACCGAAATAGGCTTCCACTCGACCAACACCATCTAGGAGTAACATTGGGTGTGTGCAAAATGATTTCCATGCTCGTGGTGCATTCGGCGCAAACCGTGCACCCATCCTGCGCCGAGATTAACACTATCTCCAAACGGATTGAAATGAGCTTCCACTTGATCCACTACGTCCAAAATAATTACTGAGCCTATGGTACGTTTGGCACAAACCGTTCACCTATCTTGTGTCACGATTAACAGTATCTCTAAATGGACCGAAATGAGTTCCCACTCGACCCATATCACGTAGGAGTAGCATCGGTTGCGCCCAAAATGATTTCCGAGGCTATGGTACGTTCAGCGCAAACCGTGCACCTATCATGCATCGAGATTAACACTGTCTCCAAATGGACTGAAATGACCTTCCATTTCACCCACGTCAACTACGAGTTCCATCGGGTGCGCCCAAAACGACTGCCATGCCCATGGTATATTCGGCGCAAACCATGCACCTATCTTGCGTGGAGATTAACACTATCTCCAAATGGACCGAAATGATTTTCCACTTGACCCACGTCACCAAGGAGTACCATCGGTGGTGTCCAAAATGATTTTTGAGCCTATGGTATGTTCTATGCAAGCTGTGCCCCTATCTTGCATCGACATTAATACTATCTCCAAATAGACTGAAACAAGCATCCACTAGGAGTACCATCGGGTTGCCCAAAGTGATTTCAGAGCCTATGGTACATTTGGCGCAAATCGTGCACATATCTTGCCTTGAGATTAAAACTATCTCCAAATGGACCAAAATGACCTTCCCTTGACCAACGTCACCTAGATGTTCCATCGAGTGTGCCTAAAAAGATTTCCATGCTTGTGGTACATTTGGCGCAAACCGTGCACCCGTCTTGCGCCTATATTAACACTATCTCCAAACGGATCGAAATGAGCTTCCTCTTGATCCACGTTGCCTAGGAGTATAATCAGGTGCGCCCAAAATGATTTTTGAGCCTATGGTATGTTCGGCGCAAAACGAGCACCAATCTTGCGTTGAGATTAATAGTATCTCCAAACAGACCCAAACAAGTTTGCATTCGACCCACATCACGTAGGAAAACAATCAGTTGCGCCCAAAATGATTTTGAGGTTATGGTACGTTCGGTGCAAACCATGCACCTATCATGCTTCGAAATTAACACTATCTCCAAACAGAACAAAATGACCTTCCATTTCACTCATGTCACCTAGGAGTTCCATCGGGTGCGCCCAAAATGATTGTGGTGCCCATGGTACATTCGACACAAATCGTGCACCTATCTTGCATCAAAATTAACACTATCTCCAAATGGACCGAAATGAGTTTTCACTTGACCCACGTCACCTAGGAGTACCATCGGTGGTGCCCAAAATGATTTCTGACTCTATGGTACGTTAGGCGTAAACCGTGCACCAATGTTGCGTCGAGGTTAATACTATATACCAACAGATTAAAACAAGCTTCCACTTGACCTATGTCACCTAGGAGTACAATTGGGTGTGCCCTAAGCGATTTCAAAGCCAATGGTACATTTGGCGCAAACATGCACATATCTTGCCTCGAGATTAATTCTATCTCTAAATGGACTGAAACGAGCTTCCACTTGACCAATGTCCCTAGAAGTACCATTGGGTGTGCCTGAAAAGATTTCCATGCCTATGGTACATTCAGCGCAAACTGTGCACCTATCTTATGCCTATATTAATAGTATCTCCAAACGGAATGAAACGAGCTTCCACTTGACACACAACACCTAGGAGTACCATTGGATGTGCCCAAAATGATTTCCATGCCCATGGTACATTCGGCACAAACCATGTACCTATCTTGCGCTGAATTAACACTATCTCCAAATGGACCAAAACGAGCTTCCGCTTGACCCACATCACCTAGCAGTACCATCGGGTGTGCGCAAACCGTGCACCTATCATGCATCAAGATTAACACTATCTCCAAACGGACCGAAACGACGTTCCATTTCACCCACGTCAACTAGGAGTTTCATCTGGTGTGCCCAAAATAACTGCCATGCACATGGTATATTCGGCGCAAACCGTATACCTATCTTGCATCAAGATTAACACTATCTCTAAATGGACCGAAATGACTTTCCACTTGACCCACGTCACCAAGGACTACCATCTGTGGTGCCCAAAATGATTTTCGAGCCTATGGTTTGTTCTACGCAAACTGTGCACCTATCTTGCATCAAGATTAATACAATCTCCACACAGACTAAAATGAGCGTCCACTTGACCTACGTCACCTAGGAGTACCATTCGGAGCCTATGGTACATTTGGCGCAAACCATGCATATATCTTGCCTCGAGATTAATACTATCTCCAAACGGATCGAAATGACCTTCCACTTGACCAACGTCACCTAGAGCTTCCATCGGGTGTGCATGAAAAGATTTCCATGCCTGTGGTACATTCAGCGCAAACCGTGCACCCATCTTGTGCCTATATTAACACTATCTCCAAACGGATCGAAATGAGCTTCCTCTTGATCCATGTCGCCTAGGAGTACAATCAGGTGCGTCCAAAATGATTTTTCAGCCTATGGTATGTTTGGTGCAAACCGAGCACCAATCTTGCTTCGAGATTAGCATTATCTCCAAATGGACCCAAATGAGTTTCACTCAATCCACATCACGTAGGCTAACAATCGGTTGTGCCCAAAATGATTTCTGAGGCTATGGTACGTTTGGTGCAAACCATGCACCTATTATGCGTCGAGATTAACACTATCTCCAAATAGACCGAAATGACCTTCCATTTCACCCATGTCACCTAGGAAATCCATCAGGTGCGCCCAAAACGATTACCGTGCCCATGGTACTTTCGGCGCAAATCGTTTGGCTATTTTAGAGAAATCTAGGATGAAGCGACGATAATAGCCAGCAAACCTAAGAAAACTCCGAACTTCATGTACCGAAGTTGGGGCCTTCCAATCCAATACTTCCTATACCTTGGTCAGACCTATAGAGATTCCTTCATCAGACAATACATGCCCTAGGAAAGGTACTTTCTTTAACTAGAACTCACACTTGCTGAACTTGGCATAAAACTTATGTTCTCGCAATCTGGTTAAGATAACTCTCTGATGTTCAACATGATCTTCCTCATTTTTAGAATAAACCAGGATATCATTAATGAATACGACCACAAACTTATCCAATTTAGGCGTAAGACTGAATTCATCAGATATATGAAATGTGTAGGAGCATTTGTCAAACCGAAAGACATGACAAGATACTCATACAAAACGTATCTGGTAGAGAAAGCCATCTTAGGTATATCCTCTGGTCGGATATTGATTTGATGATAGCCAGATCTCAAATCAATCTTAGAGAATACCTTAGCCTTAGACAACTGATCAAACAAGATATCAATGCGAGGCAATGGATACTTATTCTTGATTTTTACCGCATTGAGTGGTTGATAATCCACACACATGCTCAAAGATTGATCCTTCTCTTCACAAAGATAGCGGGACACCCCATGGAGATGAACTAGGGCGAATGAGACCTTTCTTCAAAAGTTTGTTCAACTGAACCTTAAGCTCTACTAATTTGTTGGGCGGCATTCTATAAGGTCTTCTAGAAATGGGCATAGTACTGGGGATTAGCTCAATCTTGAATTCCACATCATGATCCAGAGGTAAGCTAGGTCATTCATCGAGAAAAAATCCAGAAACTCACACACTACCGAAATATCAGCAATGGTCTTGGCTTGGATAGCATTAGACACGTTGTCGAGGTCAATCTCCCTAGGAAGCGATACTAGAAAAGCCTCATTACCATTAGGTTCCCTCAACATAACAACTCTAGTGGAAGTATCGATAAGAACTCCATGACCACTCATCCAGTTCATGCCTAAAATCACATCTATCCCCAACCCTGGTAACACTACAAGATTAGCATTATACTTTTGACCCTCTATCAAGATACACACATCTCTCACTATCTAATTGGTAGAAATATTACTTCTAGCTACACTAATGCAATAACCACCTTTGTCTACTATAAACACCTTCTAATCATACTTTGATGCAAATGCTAGACTCATGAATGAATGCAAAGCACCCGAATTGAATAGCACAACTGTAGGATGTAGGTTCATAAGAAACTTACCAGCAGTGACAACTTCACCCGAAGGGATCTCTTCTAAGGTGGTGAAGTGAACATGTCCTGAGCGTGCATTTGCATTGCCTTGCCTCTGATTGTTGTTCTTCTTATTAGGATAAGGACAGTTCTTTGCCTAATGACTAGGCATATCACAATTCTAGCAGGGTCTGTTGCTTGGTGGCACATTGGAGCTGCTCTGTCTAGTGGTGCCCTTTGGAAGTGCAATAGTGTAAGCCTTACGAAACCCTGTTTTGGCCTGATTCTTCTTCTATGGTGGGTGATACCTTGTAGCTACAACAGGTGGGCAAAACTGAGGCCTTGCTACCACAAGAGCTTTGGCCTAAGATGCACCTACCTCATAGGCCCTCTTGCGACTCTTGGAAGCCAAATAGATAGCATTATTGTTCTATTGAGTCAGGTTATCACTTACAAAATCATTGAAAGTAGCACACTTGCTGTTTCCCAAAGTTTTCATTAGTTTGGGGCTAAGCCCTCTCTTGAAGCTAGCAATCTTCTTTGCATCGGTATCCATGAACTCGGTAGCATACCTTGACCAGTTATTGAAAGTCTACAGTATTCATTCAAGCTCTTGGTACCTTGTGTCAACTTCATAAACTCGGTGTGCTTGATAGCCATGAGACTAGGAGGAATATAATGCCCTAGAAAGCACTCTTGAATTGATCCTAGGTAACCTGAGCATTCACAGGCATGGTGGATCGGTAGTGACTCCACCAAATACCTGCAGGTTCCTATAACTGATGGGAAGCATACCCTACCTTCATCACTTTTGTCACCCTGAGCAAATGAAACTTCTACTCGAGAGTGTTCAGCCATTCATGTGCCTGGAGTGGCTCATTCGCTTCCTTGAAGACAGGCGGCTTCGTATCTAGGAAATCCTTAAAATCGCTATACTGATTCGGCTCTGGTCCCTAACGGACATTGCAACCATCATGGTTAGTCATGTTGCGGAGTGCGTCAGCCAAAGCTTGCTAGCCCTCAATAAGGGTGGCCATGAGCTGCGCAGGAGTGGGTGGCAGTGGCGACGGAAGGTCCTCATTGCCACCATCCCCACTATAGGAACAGAGGTTACAAGGCATCTGCAAAACGCTCAGCTAGTAATTATTGACGATGTCAGAAAAATTGCAGATGAATTGCGTAATTATGCCAAACTGAATTCATTGGAGAGAATAAATTCATACAATAAACAGAGGCACAATAATTTATTTCTACAACATAACATCATCAATTATATTACTTGGCGCAATCTCGCAACGCGTTCACATACATGCCAAATTTTACCAACATCAAAGCTGGAATTTATTTAGTTGCTCAACATTCACATGGAGCAAACATGCAAATCTGAGGGGTTACATCAAGTCACCAGGTAGTTCCAACCTTACATGAAAGCAACATAAAGGTTCCGATAATACATCAAGATACTAGCTGAGATTAAACTACATGTCCATTACATGAGAGATAGCAAAAGACAGGAACTAGCGCATCTAGCTAAGTGCTAAAGCTAAACTAAGCATCCTCATCGGTGTTGACATCATACACTCCTTCACCATCATCTCCTCAACAGGCCCAAGTTCTTCATCTATGTCTTGATCCTTAGGCACGGCTGCGGCATTGGCATCTACTTACATACCCTCATCATCAGCAAGGATCACCTGAGGTCCCAAGTTTGGATAAGTGGGGATGGGGTGAGGAATTGGATTTGCTAGGATGTTGAGACGATGCACGTCAATCTATAGTTCCTCGATCTGGCGAAGGAGCTCATTCTTCCTGATTTTCACCTAAATTCCAACCATGATCCTAGCATTATTTCAAGTTTGTGCCAGATGAATTGTGTCATCCCTCTTAGCTCGGATAGCTCTCACATCAACCCAAGCTGCATTCCTCTGGGCCTGAGCTTCATCTCTTTCTCTCATGGCATTCACAAGCTGGTTCCTGTGAGCCTCCAATGCTATCATAGCATTGGCTATGTGAGTTTGGGCATCTCTAGTTGCCCTCCTAAGCCTGCGCACACGCCTTTGCAGCCTGCACTACGTGTTTTGTGCCAGGTGAAGTGCTAACATAGCACTGGAATAGGTCTCCTGACGCATATAGTACAGCTTCAGGACTGCCATCATAGCACTCATGGCTGATCCGAAGCTTTGTGCCTGCTCCATCTCAATCATTGCCAACAGATCATCCCCAAAATCCAGCCAAGCGGCCTTTGATGGAGATACTCGAGGGATGGACTCTGTTGGCCCATTGATCAACTCATCACCAAAGTCCTGACAAATGTCCAACAACACCTCCATTGCTGCCACCTGAGCACCTTCCCATGGGCTTTGCCCATCGAACTTAGTACTCTAGCCACACCATAGTGGGCTACCCTCGTGTGGCGGCATGATCACACGAACATCATACCATCTCATGGATCCATTGGTTTCCACCTCAGTCTAGGTGTAATGGGGTGGCTCAAGATACCCCACCGACTGCAACACCCTCCATAACAAAGTAGGAGTGCTAAAAGTATGCAAAAAAAATACTGCTCCTGGGCGGAAATGCTGGGGCCACCATCTATAGCAAAAGGATGCAACCCTTGTGAGAGGAATATTTATGAGAGAAGAATTTTAATAAATGGGATAAGCGATTATAAGGGAGGGAGTAATGCAAGAATGTAATGAATGAGTAAACATGATGCATGCACGTTCCGTATGTCCTCATAAATCTTAGGAAAAATTTAAAATTATAGCAGCATATACGGTGGCATACACATGTTCTCTCAATTTACGTATCTAGTCGGACTACATGTTGCGCTGTTAGTGTACCTGCAGAAAGATTCCTTGCAGCCCATCGCCACAAGAGATATATATAGCACACAATGAAAGCAGTAAACTAATACTCTCCATATATACATCCCCAGATATATATACTTCGGTATCACAACTACCTGACAGATATACCCACAATTAAGTACTTTCATAAATACATGGTCAAAACATGTAAATATGCCAGTAATCATAGCTAACTCTCCCCTAGACCGATCATTGGATGGTCATGCTCTCATAACTCACACTTACCTGAGGTAGAGGTACTTGATCTACATTACCATCCAAGCGGATGACATCCATACAATTGCATGCCATATGGACAATGAAATAAAAAAGCAAACAATCAACCCCAAAGTTAGTACTTAAATAAGCCACCTAAGAGTCCATATTTGGGCATAGAGGATATGACCACTAGCACACTTAGATAAAAATTTCAGATTTGAACACACCTATATAATAGCTATAAGTTGTCAAAAACTAGTTTTTACAAACAAAAGCTTTTGTTTTTAAATACACATATGACATGTTTAATGTTGAATCTTACTTTGATGCCAGCTATAATGGAACTGCCCAAAATATAGAGCACAAGTACAAAAACAATCACCAAAGTGATCAAATTGTCATACTTGAGCCCATATAACTCCGTTAGTCCAACGAAATCACGAGGGATTTCAAACAAATCAACATACAAACCAAGGTCATACATGATTCAACATAACACATCACATATTATAATATTTTACAAGTATTTCACAAGTACCTCACATACATCGGAGTCACATAAGTTATTACAAACCATGTTCAAAAGTAGCGGAAGCAAATAGTTTAAACCAACACACACACACTTAGTTCAAATACAAGCCAGTTCCATGGTCACAACTAACAAAAGCACCTGGATGAGATACATAAGAGATTATGCCCATGATCTAGTCTTTGTCACCTGTAGGGTGGAGACAGTAACTCTGATAAAGCATGTCATCTGCAACAAGGGGAATAAACCCTGAGTACGAGATGTACTCAGCTAGACTTACCCATCATAAACCAGAAATAAAGTGACACCAACGAGTATACAAGGCTGATATATAAGTGGAGCTCACTAGACAACATTTTACAGAAAAGCTTATGTAACAGAGAAGTAAGCTTTCCTTTCTTAGCAGCAGTTATAAATATTAACCTATCATCTAGATTAGCACCTATACTAGGGCAATCACTTGATTAGGATACAAACATTAATAACCTCTCATCCTCCAAGGCGCGCACTCTAACAGAACGGGTTCCCGGCCAGAGTTGAGCTTCTCGGCTTCACGGTTGGAAGGACTTATCCGGCCAACTAAATGTTAAGCATGCGTTCAAAATAACAAGAGGGTCTCCATGCCTTAGTCCTTAATCGACACAGACGGGGATAGACCCACACACAAGACCCCCATGCCTTGTTACTTCACTATCAACATCCCACTCGGTCTTCATTTATTATTAACACATGGTTATTTCCATGATAGCAAATATAGCCAACCATGGCCAGACATCTCCTATTTTGCAGGTGGCAGGAAATCACCTAACACTACCGGTCTAAGCACGGCTAAGAAATTATTTGATCCTAGACTTAGATAGGATATAGATGTATTCACTAGACAAGGAGAGGGTATATATGCAACAAGTGTTTCCAACTAACTCCTATTAACTTAATGCATTAAACATCATAAGATACTCAAATTGTATTTTGCAAGATGTAGGAGGCTTATAATACTCTGGGGCTTTCCTTGAATGAAAGAAGAGGGCTAGTGGTTAGGACACTCAGGCAGCTCTTCATCGTGAGCTCCTCCTTCTAGTGCTTGGACCTCCTCTTCGTCCGCTGGTGGATGCTCCTCCGAATTTAGCCCCTCGAATTCCAATAGGGTCACTCCTTCCGGCACACCTATTGCATGCATATGCACAAGATGAATATCATGTATGCACAAGAGATGAAGGGACATGATGAACACATGAACATGTACATGGCTAATAGCAAGATGATATAACAAGATCAACGCTCGTTGATCGAGTAGGTGCAAAGCCTTATTCAAATCACTTTACTGAGTAAGTGCATATCTCTTCTCAAAACAAGAATACACACTCACCAAGCTCTAACAATCTAAGGTACAACCTTTCATCATCAGTTAGAGGTCTAGCACCTGCAGCTAATAACTTATTTTGATTAGCCTAAGCATCTAAACCATCAACATCAAGCTTATGTGAAGCAATCAAAACATTACGGCAATTCAGCAAATCTGGCATACAAATGATAGCTGAGTAAATGAATCATATCTGGAGTTGTACCAATCCAAATTACATGCAACAGGATATTCTAGAAATCTTATGAAATTGTCTGCATTTCATATTTAAACATTTCAGCATGATTCCCAAGTTAAGAGGGTCAAACAAGCACATCTTCTAAAACTGCTCCAGAAATTCTAGAGAACAACTAGTTCTGTAGACCAACTTTGAACCACTATAACTCACAAACCATTTGACGAAATGCCATAAAAATTTAACACAAGCTAGATAAGTAAGTTATCTATAATTTTGTTATAGACAAGTTTCATAGCAAACATCATTTACATAGGGTAATTAGCTAAGCCTCCGCAACTGTCCAGAAAAGTCACAATAAGTGAAAATTAGGGAAAATAACATTTCACTACATATAAGAATGGTACTTTGGGCACCACCAATGTTACCAATTGTTAACATACCTCCAATGAACAATAGAAAACATAGTGTTCATCCCTAAATAAATTCTTTTCATGCCTTTATTAATTAATTTATATAATTAGGTGAAATAATAAACAAATATTAAAAGTACACAGTAAATTCTACAAAAATTATAGTAGCATATATATGCTCCCAATAGGCTACTATACAAATGTCATAGCATTAGAACATGTATAACATCCTACCCAAAAATGACAAGCCAGCATGGATTATAATGGCATAAATAGGAAACCCTATTGAAAAGTGTTAAATAATAGATGTTATATTTTCCTTAGCTTCATCATAACACAATAACACTGTACAATAAATTTTATGCTCATTAGTTACATATTTTTACCATGAAAAATAGCATAAGAAGCTAGTATTTATTCAAAGGAAATTAATAACTTAAATATACAGCACCCAAAAATCATGAAATTTTTACTGCAGCACTCATAAATTATGATTAGCCTCCCAAAAAATTTTCATCTCAAAGGGAGCAATCCAACTAGGGTTAAGAATTTCCTTCTGAAAAACCCTAAACTAAAAGAGATAACTAAAAACAGTAAAAACTTTCCACTTGACCCTGCCATATTATCATACTATCAGGTAGATCTACTCACAAGAATTCCAAAAAGTCCTCATTTGCATTTTTATGATTTTTCTGCAATTTATTATGAATTTCCAAAGCTCAATACACATTCTTGAAAAGAATAAACAAAAAACCTAAATCTAAAGCGACTGACAGCTGGGACTTGCGGGTCAACGTGCCCCACCCATCAGCTATACAGAGTAGGGGCAACCGTTGACCGGCCGAGAACTCGCTGACGGCAAGGCCTCCGGCGGTGCGGTCACATGCTACGGCTTGCTCTCATCACTCCACACTTGATGGACTTGATGGTCGAGGTTAGAACGACGGCGAGCATCCACGGCACCGTGCATGGCGGACAATGGCGCTGCGCCAAAGTACGTCGGCTGTCTTCGGCCATGGCATGCCTGTGCAAGCTCGGTATGAGCTCCACTACGACCTAGGGAAGCTACGGGTGGGGTAGAGGACTATTGAGGTGGCTCTAAGGAGCTTGGCCACGGTCAGCACCCATGCGGAGAACTCTGCCAAGGTCCAACACGACGGTGGGTCACCATGACGGCTTTACCTATGCACGAATAGGGTTGTAGATGAGTCATTAGCATGGCACAGAGACTAGCGAAGCTATGCACGTGATCCAACAAGTAATGGTGGGGTGGCGAGGGCGCTCAAAACTAGCAAGGGCTCATCACCATGGCGGCACCTGGAGGAGAGAAAGGTGAGAGAGAGAGAGAGATAAAGGGAGTGAGTGAAGGCATCGGGGTGAAGTATCCTTCAGGTCGGCACCTGGCCGCAGCAATGGGCCCCACGTCAACGTATGGTCACCATAGGGTGGCCACATGGTAGCCACGGCCTGCGGCCAGTCGGCCACTACCAATCGGAAGCGTTGGCCATCAGGCCTAATGGCTATGCCTGACAATGCATTTTCTTCCCCCTGAAGCTCCTAATCCACTTGGTAACAGTGAAAACTTCATTAGTAAAGGTTAGAGCTACATGCAAGCTCCCACTTTGCTTATATGCATTTGGTCTAGTTCAGCTAGGTTAGCAAACTATAGTGCTCCAAAGTAGGGTACAAGGAAACTGAAACTGCACTTACAACTTAGAAACTTTCTAAGTGCTCAAATAGCACTAAAAACTGAATTGTGGGCCCTTTTTGAGCATGTTCTACTCATTTTCATGTCAAGGTCATTAAACAACTTTTGTTCCTCATAAAATTTGCTACAACTTTACAGTCATAACACACTCATTTGTATGTTACAACTTTACAATCATAACAACTTTTGTTCCTCATAAAATTTGCTCTAAAGTAGGGTGCATAGCCATGCAAACACTTTATAGCACTGTTCCAGTTCAGTCAAACAAAAACACTCAAGATGAGCTCCTAGTCAAACTAAACCCTAGAAGCATAATTAGGCAAATTGATCAACATGAACATTGTTCCTTTATGTGTCCTAAGCATAATTGGGGTGTTTTAGTGAGTCACCACACTCATTTGTATGTTATGCATGTATTCCAAGCTCATATAGTAATTGAAACATTCAATTGAAACACATGAACATCCAGTCATAACTAATGAAACATAGGGTTCCATGTCGCAACATAGGTTATGCAACACATGAAATATGACTTGTGGAACATGGGCAATGTCACTAGGGTACTAGATGTAACCTGGAAGAGCTACATACATGTGACACATACACATTGCAACTATGCAACAAATGTTACATAATGAAACATTGGGATGCAACAAGTGAAACATCAAGAATGCAGCATGTGATATAAGATGCATATGCTCATGCTTATGATTATGCTTATGCTATGCAAGTGCAAATGTGAGCCTAACACCCAGGGTGTTACACGGGATTCTCACGGCGCTCGAGCACCCGGGTGCTAGCCGCTAGCGGGCCCATCCTCTACCTCCCCTCACTCCAATGGTGCCCTGGAGCGGTTGTCGAACCCATAGCTAGGCGAACCTGTGAACTCTTGGGCCTTATTGGGCCATAAGAGCATTTTTAGCCCTATATCCCTACTCGCCTGCAATGGCTCCTGGCCCGGTGGTCGTCGATCTATCGCCCGATGCATCCTACAAAGGGGCGGCCAGTCTGTGGCACGGGCGCAACTGGGCAGAACAATGTGACAATTTTGACGGGACGGGACAATGCGTGAATCTAGGCGGGCGGTTCACCTTTCGCCTCCCCTTCTTAAAAATAGGGGTTTCCCTTGTTTTTTGCCAAGCACACCCCGCAACCTCGCCCTCTTCGTCATCTGCACTCGTGTTTCTTATGCTCGTCTTCTTATCGCCACCGTCGCCACCTTCATTAGGGTTCGCCATGTGCCTCCTTCCACTGCAGCTTAGTCCTCATGCTGCCATCCCTGTTCCCCAATGGAGTCATGGTCTCACTCTGATGTTAACCATTCGCACATGGAGGGCCTCATCAAGAAGGGTCTTCTCCACACGAGGGTGACGGGGGATGAGTGCCTGATGGCTACGTCATCTCATTCGTGCACTTCCACGAATGCTGGATGGCGTCTCCCCCCATAAGTTCCTCTGTGGGCTCCTTCATCACTATTAATGGTCAATAACATCAATTATAAATTGTCAACATCAATTATAAATCGTCAATAACATCAATTATAAATCGTCAACATAACCTGCATGTATGCTTGATCCCATCACCAAACATAGGTATAGGAGTTTAAACTAATGAATTTCATGAGCTTTGGTGAATATTTGTATATAGGAGGGTTTATCCAGAAAACAACCCCAGACCACTATCATACACCCCAAATAGACCATCCGACGACAACAAGTGATTCTACTAGTAAAAACTATGAAAGACAACTCTAGAAGGTTCTAGAAGATACCACGACGAAGCCTAGGCCAAATCTCCACCATAGTGGGTCGGCCGGCCCACTAGGGAGGCCGCCTGACCTAGTGTGGGGCCCACTCGCCCTTCGCTAGCTCGTACTCCTTCCTATGATCTACTCTGTTGATTTTAAGGCGATTTTAGGTCGGTTTATCCAACAGTGGTCGAGGGAGGTGACACGGATCGATGACATGGTAGTTCCTTGGCCTCTACTCCATCTCAGCCTATATAAGGACCCCCTACCCTCTCCAGGAGGCCATCTCTCATTTAGATTAAGACTTAACACTAGGAGAATTAGGGCTAGACTTTCCAATGTAGTAGATTAGTTCTAGATGAGAGTTAGGGAGAGTCAAGCTACACTCAGGTTCTAGAGAATTCTTTGGAGGTCTGGTATATCTTTGTATCTTACCTTTGCAAGACTTATGCTTTAATATATTTATCTTCTCTATTTACTTTTATGTGTTCATATGCATGGTTAGCATAGTTATTATACCTTGGCATGTGATCTCCGCTCGCATTGAGTGCTCTAGTTATAGATCATGACTAGAGTAGTAATCGCTAGCATAGACATGGTTCTAGGTTAGAGTTTACCTGAGATTGCGCCAAATCCTATGGATAGTTGTGGTATCCCTAGAAGTGATAGCTCTAACCAGGCCTTTGTAATCCACCATGTTTAGATTGGTGTTCGTAGAGCTTTAGGCAGCCTTCCCAACTACGCTTTCTCACCCCCTCGAGAGTTCGAAAGGTATTGCTGTTCCAAAGTGTTATTGTGTGATTGCTATATCTACCCATGAATTAGTTATACCTTATAGAAAAAAGTAATAAAGAAGTATTTAGGAACCTTGAACTCACCTATTGTCCTCTCAACTTAGCTAAACTACTCATTTATTATGGAATTCTTTCATGTGTGTGTCATTATTCATAACTTATATCATTTACCACTTATCTCCGCTTTAGTCTAGTTGGTATATTAAGTTAGTAGACACATGATGGTGATCTATCAGTTTCTTTAACCATTGCTTCCCTATGGATAAATACGATAATCTGGAACACTCCCGAGTAAAAGCTATAACGGTATCCATGTGCTTGCAGAATTCTCTGTGTGCGTTAATAAATACCAACAATCATGGACCATTTGTGCTTGACTCCTAAGCAGCTCTGGCTGGGGCAGACCTAGGATTGAGTGAGTCAACCCGTTAAACCCTGAGGCTATGCTGTTTGTGCTTGATGACGTCGTGAAAGAAAGGGAGTGGGGTGGCTTCACTAGGGAACTTAGAGGCATGGCTCACTCCCTGAACACCGTGCTCTCCAAGTTGAACAACGCCGCTAACCCTTGCCAGGTATGAGGCTCACATGTCTTCAATTCTTATTTTATATCTTATCGCTTCTGATTTGTGCTTCTGCCACAGTCACTGAAAGAGCGAAGCTAGGAGAAATCTCGGTTTCTTCATCGATAGAAGGAGGCCAAGGACCACCTCATCATAGAGGTGGCCAACCTTTGAACCCGGGAGGCGGAGGCCCATCAACACGCTGAGGAGGCGGAGAAGATGGTATCGGACTTGTCGGAGAGGGCCCGCAAGGATGGCCAGGAGGCCACGCAAGTCAAGGAGGAGCGCGACGAGCTGTGTCAGCGGGATGCTAAGGCCCGCCAACAGATCCTCGACCTCCAAATCAAGCTTGAGAAGGAAAAGGGGCTGATGCTGGTGGCCCAGGAGAAGGTTACCGCGCTAGAGGCAAAGCTTTCCAGGATACCACGGTGGCCAAGTAGCTCAACAAGGAGCGAGACGACTCACGCTAGACTGAGACGAGGCTTCATGGAGAGCGTGACAGGGCCCACCAGGAGCGCAAAATTGCCCAGTAGCAGGTCAGCTCCCTCTAGAGTGATCTTGAGAGGGAGAGGGTCCAAAAGCTAGAGGCCAAGGGTGTAACAGAACCGACCAATTATACGAGATTAAGTAAGAAAATCATCCATCGAGCAGACGATTTAGCAAACTTAAGCCCGTATAACTTGGTAGTCTGTGAAATCACGACGGATTTCAAACCAACTTACATACCAGCCAAGATCATAATAAGTTCAGCGGTCACCATCACAAGTTACATAAATGTTCGCATCGCAAATACATCGGAGTTTAAACATAGTTATTACAAACCAAGTTCAAATAAAAGTAGCAGAAGCATTTAGTTCAAACAACACACTCACACAGAGTTCGAAATAAAGTGCCAGCTCAGGATCATTTCCAACAAAAGCATCAGACGAGACGTAGTGAATGACCATTGCCCATGGCCCTAAGCTTCTCCCATCGCAGGATAGAGGCAATTGATACAGTAGCCGTAATACATCTGCCCATCTGCAACAAGTGGGAACGAAACCCTGAGTACAAGAAGGTACTCAGCTAGACTTACCTGACAGAACCGAAAATAAAATTGACACCAAGGATCATGACAGGCTTTATGGTAGGGTAGCTGACTCATTTACAAAAGGCATTTTTAGTATTTAAAGAATCTTTTCCAGAAGCTTTGCATCAAGTTAAAATCTTTATTAACCTGTTAACTACATTTGCATCTATACTAGAGTAACATGTAATTAAACAGGTAAGGTTGACCAATGATCATTACAACTTCCATCATGTCATATTCCATATAACTGTCCAAGTGTTCCATCAATATTACTACGATGAAGTAACTCAAGTCAAGTGTTCACTATCCAATGAACGATGGCAATTCGAATCGATTATTAACCAGCTGGTAATTTATTCCTCACACAAACCTCACTCACCCGCTAAAGTGAGATATTGGTCACCGAGTCAACCATTCAGGTAAAGTCTCGAGCTTGCGAGGAACCACATGTACCCAGGGGCCGCCCGACTGCTCTTTGGCCTTATCATCACGCCTCCGTATCCTGCCACTACTGCTCCGGTACAGTGCGTTGTGGGCAATCCACTCATCCCGAATAATCCCCTAGCTTCACGGTCGAAAGGTACATTATTCGGCTAGCTAAGTGTAAGGCATGCGTTCAACATGACTCGAGGCCCAACAACGGTCGGTCCTTAATTGACACAGATGGAAAACACTATAGTCCGAAACCCTGCAAGTCTCCATCCGGTCTCAATTTCACATTAACACTTAGTTATTTTACGATGACATACTTACTCAAGCAGATCCAGGTAACCACTTATAGCTCGTAGGTGACAGGAAATCACCCGACTTCTACCGGTCTAAGCAAGCTAAGCATTTTTTGACTGTGAACACCAAGGTAACAAGGATATGGTAGAACAGGGTAAACAAGGTATAATGCAGCAACGGTTGCAAACAACTCCTAAATGTAATGCATCAGTTAAAGTAAAGCATTAATAAAATAATTGCAAACCGGGAGAGAAAATGCTTCGGGCTTGCCTCTCTCGAAAGAGCTCGGATGGTGGTCTGGGCACTCTAGAAGATCCTCACCGACCTCCTCGTCGGCTTCGGGCACCTCCTGCTCTTGCACCTCGGGCTGCTCTTTCCGGCTCCTCGTGAACTGCTACTAGAGTTACTTCCTGCGATCCTGTATGATGCAAATGTATAAGTGCTCATGCCTAGGTGCATTGCAGAAATGACACGTAATGATCATGATGAATGAAATGTAGATGAATAGGTTTCACTTTATTGCATAAAGTTGGAATACAACTCTTCTACAAGGTAGTCAACATCATCCAAGAACATGTACTCGTATACTACTACTAACATTCTCTACCAGGCCAAGTCACCACATAAATCTAAAATGCTTCAAAGATACACCAAAGTAAATCTTATTAACTAATCATGCATTAACATGGTTAATTAAACCCTAATTGCAACTAGGTTTGAACAACAACACTTATTTTGGTAGCACAGAAAAATCTAAGAAAATTATAGTAGCTTTATACTATGAAAAGTGTCTAGCAACACTTATTTTGGTAACACTCATCTAATCTAGCATGCCACAAAAATTTCATTCCATTTGGATTACTAGAACTGCCTACACAAAAATAACAATCTAGGGCCTAAAAATGAGCATAAAAATACTTTATACTATGAAAAGTGTCAAACAATAGATTTAGCATTTTTCCAACATTCTACACAATAAACAATCACTATAGAAAAATTATTACATGCATGTTTTATTCATATTTTTCTCTCTATCAGAAATAACAATTATTAACAATAATAAGCACTTGTACTACACATAAAAATTTTTCTACAGAACATGCATGGCATATATTTTTCCAAGAAAGTACATCACAAAAGAAAATTATTGCAATTGGAACCATATTTTTCTGAGCTTTCTATGATTTATTACATATTTCTCAAGAAAACAGCAATAATAAGAATTAAATAAAAACCATACAGAAAAGTATCATAAAACTAACATGCAACAATTTTAAACTGTAGATCCACTCATGAGAAACACTACAAAATTTGTTTCACAATTTTTGGAGCTAAAATGAGCAAGTTATGGATTTTAGAAACCATTATAACAATTTCTAGAAAACATTTTATTTAAACCCTTTTGAAATCCGACCACTCAAAACGCTAGGTGCACCCGGTGCAGTGCACACGCGTGCGTGAGAGGAGGCAAACAGGTGGGCCCGTGACCCCACGGGTCAGTCGCCTAGAGGCGGGGAGCGATGACCGCGCGGTTCTCACCGCCGGTGAGCTCGCCGACGGTGAGGTCACCAGCGGTGGCTTCCCCGCGGAGAGGCAAAGCCGAGGGTGCCTAGCATGTGGCCAGACGAGCTCGGCATTGAGCTTGCAGGCGCGCATGGCAGGGCGGCGGTGCTGGCGCACGGTGGCCGGCCGGTGCAAGCCACGGTGGTGGCCGATGAGGCGCGCGCGAGACCCGCAAGGTGGAGGCGGACGTGAAAAGGGAAAAATGGAGGAAGAAAGATGATGGAGGAGCTCTGGCCACGAGCGCCGGCCAACGGCGGACATGGCGGGCAGCGAAGGAGGAACGCGGCCAAATTGGCCCTCATCTGAGCACGAACCGCGGAGATGGTTCGCGTCCGGGAAAGCCGAGGGCGAGGCGAAGCCGAGGGTGTGGCGAATCGAAGGGAGGTAGAGCAGCGAGGACGGAACGGCGGCGGCAATGGCACGACGGCTGCCGTGGCGAGCTGCGCTATGGGTGGCGGAAGTGAGTAGGCGAAATGCGGAATGGCGAGGATGGTGAGGGCAGCGGCTCGGGTCAGCTGCTTGGAGACGTGGCGCGGCCGTGGGGACCACTGCGGCCACGCGTCGGGCGGAGCCGTACGCCGACGGCCATAGGGCGGGCGGCTCCTGACCGCGGCCGGTCGCGCTGGCGCGGGCGAGCGCGCACGAGCGGGGAAGGCGCGGGTGAGCGGGACCGGGCTGGCTTTGGCTCACGGGCCGAAAGGGTGGCCACGGCCCGTTAAGGCTGGAGAACGTTTTTCTTTTCTAAATAAATTTCCATATTTTCTAAATTGATTCAAATTCAAATTTTGAAGATGAAAAAGACATTTTCACAAGTTGTCCCCAAAATAAAAGTTGTTCAAAATTTTAATTCTCTACAACTTTCATTTAGGGCACTTTTCAAAATTCTAAACAAATTTTAAATTAGTGATTTAAAGTCCAATTTTTAAACAAAAACTCATTTTTCTAGAATATTTTTAAAAACAAAATTTGGGGAGATTTTGAATACAAAAGTTGCTCCAAAAATCATGCTAAATAATTCTAAGTCATTTAGAGTTATAGCCCAACAAATTTTTACCACTCTGAGCTAGCAATTGCAATAATTTAGGGTTCAAACATATGTTTCTCACAATTTAATTAATTTCAACTTATATTGCATGTGATGATGAACATGTATGAAATGCTAATGATCATGCTTTGGGATGTGAATGCATGCTTAACACCCAGAGGTGTTATAGCCCTCCCCCCTTATAAAAATCTCGTCCCGAGATTTGGGTTACGAACCATTTGTTATAAAAATCCTCATAAGCTTTTTGTAGATATTCACCCGTTTCCCAAGATGCATCTCCTTCATCACGATGACTCCACTGTATCTTATATGTTTTCACCATACTGCTTCGAGTAACCCTCTCTTTAGAGTCCAACACTCGAACTGGTTGCTCACGATATACCAAATCTGACTTGAGCTTTATGCCTCGGGGTTCGATTCTTTCCTTTGGAACGTGCAAACACTTCTTGGGATGCGATACATGAAAAATTGGGAATATAGCACCCATTGTCTCAGGTAACTCTAACTTATAAGCTACTAGACCTTTTCTTTCCAAGATCTTATATGGTCCCACAAATCTGGCTGCAAGCTTTCTGCGTACTCCAAACTGTTTCTTCTTCATTGGCGTGACTTTCAGATAAACATAGTCACCAACTTCGAACACAAGCGGTCTCCTTCTATCCACATAGCTTTTCTGATGTGATTGAGCGGCTTTCATATTTTGCTGAATGATATGAACTTTCTTCTCGGCTTCTTCCACGAAGTTAATACCATAATATCTTCTTTCTCCTGGCTCGATCTAGTTTAGTGGTGTTCTACATTTTCTTCCATACAAAGCTTCGAATGGTGCCATTTTGATACTTTCTTGATAACTATTATTGTAAGCGAACTCTGCTAATGGTAACCATGACTCCCATGAACCTCTGGAAGATAACACATAGGCTCTCAACATATCCTCCAGAACAACATTAACTCTTTCGGTCTGACCATCTATCTGAGGATGATAGGCAGTACTACGAATCAAACTAGTTCCCAATCCTTTGTGTAAGTGCTCCCAAAAGTGAGCAGTGAATTGCGACCCTCAGTCAGACACTATAGTCTTCGGTATGCCATGCAATCTCATAATCTCCGCAATATACTTCTCTGCATATTGAGGTGGTCTATAATCTGTCTTGACAGGTAAAAAGTGAGCTATCTTTGTAAGACGATCCACGATTACCCAAATTGAATCATGTCCTTTCTGAGTAGTGGGCAAACCTATGATGAAATCCATACTTATATCATCCCACTTCCAACTAGGTACGGACAAACTTTGCAATAATCCGGCAGGTCTCATATGAATAGCTTTTACCCTACAACATGTGTCACATCTGGCTACATATGCTGCAATCTCTTTCTTCATTTTTGTCCACCAATAACAAGGTCTTAGTTCTTGGTACATCTTGCTACTTCCGGGATGGATAGATAACTTCGAAAGGTGAGCCTCATCCACAAGTTTATTCGTAAGCTCCCGATCCTTGGGAACAACAAGACAGTCGTCAAACCATAATACGTCCTGTTCATCTACTCTAAAGTGCTTGGATGGTTCTTCTTTAATCTTTTCTTTGATGTGGAATATCCCTTTGTCAGTTTTCTGGCCTTCTATTATCTTACTCTCCAAAGAGCAACTAATCTGAATACTATGTAACATGGCAGAATGCATCAGATCAAAACCATCTTCGAGCAAAGGTTGCGCATTCAGGCAATGTGACTTTCTACTCAAAGCATCTGCCACTACATTGGCCTTTCCAGGATGATATTGCACATTCAAGTTGTAATCTTTGATCAATTCTAACCATCTTCGCTGTCTCATGTTCAATTCAGGTTGGGTGAAGATGTACTTGAGACTCTTGTGATCGGTGAAAATATTGCACACATTACCAAGTAAGTAATGTCTCCAAATTTTTAATGCATGCACTACGACAGCAAGTTCAAGATCATGTGTCGGATAGTTGATCTCATGCTTTCTCAACTTACGGGAGGCATAAGCAATGACTCTTCCTTCTTGCATAAGAACACAACCTAATCCTATTTTTGATGTGTCGCAAAACACATCAAAAGGTTTCTCAATGTTCGGTTGCGCTAGAACTGGAGCAGTGGTCAATAGTTTCCGCAAGGTGTGGAAAGCTGTCTCACACTCCTCAGTCCACACAAACTTGTGATCTTTCTGTAGCAGACTTGTCATTGGCTTGGCAATCTTCAAGAAATCTAGTATAAAACGACGATAGTAACCAGCTAATCCTAAGAAACTTCTAACTTCCAAAACTGTGATTGGTGTCTTCCAATCCATAACCTCTTGCACTTTACTCGGATCTACAGAAACTCCATTCTCTGACAGAATGTGACCAAGGAAAGGAACTTTCTTCAACCAAAACTCACATTTGCTAAACTTAGCATACAACTTATGATCTCTAAGTCTAGTTAAGACAATTCTCAGATGCTCTTCATGATCTTTCTCGTTCTCAGAGTATACTAGAATATCATCAATGAACACAACCACAAACTTGTCCAACTTTGGAATGAAAACCATATTCACCAGATACATAAAGTATGCAGGAGCATTTGTTAAGCCAAAGGACATAACAAGATACTCGTACAACCCGTATCTAGTGGAAAAGGCGGTTTTCGGTATATCTTGTGGCCTAATCTTTATCTGATGGTAACCCGATCTTAAATCTATCTTGGAGAACACTCTGGCTTTGGCTAACTGATCGAACAAAACATCAATATGAGGTAAGGGATACTTATTCTTGATAGTTATAGCATTAAGAGGCCTATAATCCACACACATTCTCAAAGTACCCTCTTTCTTTTTCTTCATAAACAAGGCAGGATATCCCCATTCAGACTTACTTGGTCAGATAAACCCCTTGTTCAACAATTCCTCTAGTTGCTTCTTCAGCTTAGCTAACTCATCCGGAGGCATCCGATAAGGTCTCCTTGAAATTGGAGCTATCCCGGGGATCAACTCAATTCCAAACTCAACATCCCTATCTGGCGGAAGACCAGGTAACTCATCTGGGAACACATTTAGAAACTCACACACTACCAGAATCTGATGAATAGGAATGACTTCCATAGCACATGTCACACTCACAAAGGTATGTTCTTTTGGGCAATGGTACCTGAAAGTACCCTCTACCTGGGGATCCTTAAGGGTAAGTACCTGACTTCCTGTATCTGTAACTGCTCCCCAATCCTTCATCCAATTCATCCCTATGATGACATCCAGAACTAGTCTAGGCATAACTATCAAGTTTACTCGAAACTTTCGACTACCTAATTCAAGGGTTGCTCCTCTAACCATCTGATTGGTTAAAACATCAGCCCCTGCTGAACTTATACGGTAACCATAACTCAAATCTGTGCATAGTTGTTCATGCTTTCGTGCAAATGCTTGACTCATGAAAGAATGTGATGATCCAGAATCAAATAGAACAACTGCAGGGTTTTGGTTAACAGGAAACTTATTAGCAGTTACGGGCTCTCCCTCAGGAATCTCATCCACGGTGGTGTGATGTACTCGAGCATTATAGGTCTGTTGCTTCTTTCTAGGCAGATAAGGATAGAACTTTGAAAAGTGGCCGGGCTGATCACAATTATAATAGGGTCCCTTCACTATACCAGCAGTTCCTATAGCTCCCTTAGAGTTGCCTTGTCCTGCAGCTGCGGCTGTCCTTACTGGCGGCACGGCCATCTTGTACGGCTAATGTGGTCCCTTGTAGTTCTGGGTTTTATGCTATGGTGGCCTAAACCTTACACCTGGTGCAGATGGACGATAGGCAGAATGATTAGCAGTGAAAACTCTTGGCTGTGATGGTCCTGACTCAAAGGTTCTCTTACGAGTCTTGGATGCAGTGTATGCGTTGTTATTCTTCTCTTGTTTCAGACAACCACTGATGAAGTCATTGAATCTGGCGTGGGTATTGGTACCCACATGCTTTATCATCTTCGGACTTAACCCTCTCTTGAAACTAGCAATTCTCTTAGCATCGGTGTCAACCATGTCGGGAGCATAACGACACAAGTTGTTGAAGGCATGCAAATACTGTGTCACAGTTTTGGTGCCCTGATTTAAAGCCAAGAACTCTCCCAACTTCATCTCAACCAGCCCTGGTGGAATATAAACTCCACGGAAGGCTTCAGTGAACTCTCTCCATGAGATCTAAGCATTTGGAGGGAAGGTGGTGCGATGATGCTTCCACCACATCCCTGCTGGTCCTTGTAACTGATGTGCAGCATACTCTGTCTTTAGTACTTCAGTCAGCCTTAACACACGGAACTTATCTTCCATGGTGTTGATCCATTCTTCAGCGTCAAGTGGCTCGGTTGCTTCCTTGAAAATTGGTGGCCTGGTGTCCATGAAATCCTTGAAGTTGCTGTACTGATTCACCCCATTGCCACCACCTTGGTTGTTACCACGTTGAACATTGTTGGCAATGGTACGCAGAAAATCTTCCATGTTCTTCTGTGATTGCTCGGCATTGCGCTGACTTCCAAGAAGCTGTGCAAAGAATATCTCTGCAGTGAGCGGTGGAGGAGGCGGCAAATGTGGTTCTGGGTGTGGCTCATTATGGTTGACGTTGTTTTCACCACTCCCACCTACCTCGGCACCATTACCACTAGTTTTAGCAGCCTCATACGTGGCATGGCGAGTGTTTGCCATCTGCATATTTCAGCAATAAGTAATGATTAAGTAAAGCTGTAGTAATTGTGAGTGAATGAAAAATTATGTCGTATTGAATTCATTGGAGAGAACAAGTCATACAATAAAACAGAGGCACAATAATCGCATTCCAATTAAAACAACATCACTAATTAAATTACTTCAAATGCAAACATCGCGTCCATCCAACCAAATTGCCAGCATACATACACTGGACTTTTATGCGCTCAGGTATCGCATGACCAACCAAGTTCCAATATACTACTAAATCTCAAGGTTCAAACGAGACACACCAAGGTACATGAAGTCAAAAGAAAGGTCATCGCGACAGGGCCTAGTAGCTAACGCAAGGCAACTAGCCTACTCCTCGAGGCCATCGTCGGGATCGGAGACGTCACCATCGCTACCATCAGTAGCAACGTCGTCGTCGGTAGGTGCAACTACGGGGTCGTCCTCGTCGTCATCGACGTCCATACCGGCAGCGTCGGGAGGGGCATACGGGCCAATCCTGTTGTAGAGCATGTGAAACTCCTCATGCAAGTTGACGTTATACTCCTCTAGCTCCTCGACCCTCTGCCTCAGAAGGTCCCTCTCGTTCTAGGCTTCATTCCTCTCCTGAACCAACTGTCTAATCATGCAGTCTGCATTATTATTGGCTTGAGTCAACATATGCACCCGCTACAGAGCACTATCACCTCTCTCTAGAGCCTGGTCTCGCTGCAAGTTCATGTCAGACAACTGCTCCTGTAAACTAGCTATAGCACGTGCCTACTTCTTCTTCTGTTTTCTTGCCTTGAGCCGATCATCACCACGCAAACCAGTCAACGTCCAATAGGTACACTCAAGACCCTGGTATGCTCTGATAGCTGCATACATCGCACTCATAGCGTGGTTGTCGCTAGCCTGTCCTTCGTGTGGGCCTCTGACCAAGGCACTTCCTTGCGGCTGCACCCAAATAGCATCGCGAGGATCATCCCTAGGAAAAGTGTCAGCCAAGGCTGCTGCCAGCTCATTGGGAAATCTGCTCATTATGTCCCTAATGACACGAAAAGTTGCACCCTCTGCACCCTCAACCGGAGTGCGTCCCTCAAACTCCAAGTGTCAACCATCCCACTCTGGAGCATCACCAAGAGCAGGGACTGTGATCTCCACTACTGCAAGTCCATCCTCAGCTAACTGGCTCTCACTCCAAGAGTACACTGGCTCCTGACCCTCCGGGTACCCCACATCATGGAGCACTCTCCAAAGCAAAGTTGGCATGCCAAACTCGCTCAGAAAGGTATCCGTGCTGCGGCGCTCCCATGGGGCCAACTGGTGTCGGGGTGCTCTTCCGCCTGTGGACTTACGGGCAGTCTGCTTCGTGCGGGCCATCTGTAGCAAAAGTTTTGATTACCCGGTGAGAACATATTTTAAGTTGATACAATTTTTATCAAAAGGGGATAATCAATTTATAAGGGGAGGAATGCATGACACGAATGAAATGCACAAGCAATATGATGTATGTACGTTCATTGCGTTCTCACAAACTTATGAAATAAATAATATCTAGTGATGAATCCTGTAACACCCCAGGTGTTTGGCTTCCTTAATTGCATTGCATTTCATAAGCATTAACATTAATCATCTCATTCCAGAGTGTGAGCATCATTCATTTCATGCATGAGCTTATAATATGTGAAACATGCTTTTGAAACATTGCAACATGTGTTTATATTTCATGTGAATTATGAAGTGAGTAGTGCAACACCCCAAGTGCCACATGTGCAACTTACTTTTGAGACATGCCAACCACTTTAGTTTAACATGATTAGCAAGTGCTATGCAACACACTCATGCAACATGTGCAACATGATCTTGCAACATTTGGGTGAAATATTGACTTGCTTGTTTCAAAGTATGTGACACTAGGAATTTTGTGCAACCAATGTGTAGAGTGGCTAATTAGGTATTATAACACCTTAATTACATGTAGGGTAAGTAGTGGAGTAATGTTCATGTTGACCAAAATTACCAAATTGCCCTTCCAAATGTTGTTGACTAAGTTTGGACCCCTAGAGTGATCTGGTTTGACCAATTAAAAAGTCCAGCTTAGAAATCTTGCATGGAGGAGCAACCTTAAGCAAAGTTGTAGAGAATTTCATGAGGAACAAAAGTTCTAATATGGCCATCTCATGAAAATGACCACAACATGCTCAAAAATGGCCCACAAGTCAGCTTGAGTGGTGATCAACACTTAGAAAAAATTCTAAGTCTGGAAATTGTACTTTTCAGTTTCAATGTACCCCACTTTGGCACCTTATAACTCACAAACCAGGCCGAACTAGTCCTTGAGCCAATTGACAAAGTTATAGTCCTCATGTAGCTCGATAATTTTGGTATTGTCATCTTCTGCTAACTTGAGCTGGATTAGGAGATATAGGAGCTCAAACTTCGGCTGTCAGTCACTGTTGCCGGCTTCCATTCAGAGATTCAGAACACCTGGTCACCGACAGTCGCAGGCCGTCGCCGCCGCGTGTCCTCCACACGCCGCATGCGACCTGGCGCCTTGGCCAGCTGCCGAGCGCCTAGAAGGGTTCCTCTACCGTCGTCCAGACCTCACCCACCCATTCCCTCCTCCTCCTTCCCTCTCTCGTCTGCAGAGCGGAGGAAATGGAGCCACCATTGCCGCCGCTGCTCCAACGTGCTTGCGAGCATCGCCACAGCGCCACCGTGTCTCCAAACCAACCACTAGCTCCGCCAGGGACACCACCATCTCCTCCACCTCTTCCTTGAGCTCAGCGAGTCGAGGTATAGTCACATTGCTGACTTTTCCCCACCTAGAGCTCACCGGAGCGCCGCCACTCTTACAGTCCTCCATGGCCAGAGCTGCACAGCACGCCTCCATCCTATCCCACCCTCGTTTCATACTTCTTGTGTCCTATAACAGCTTTGGTGAAGATGTCATCTTGCGGTTTGAGCTGTAGAGGTCGGAACAGAAGGTGAAATTAGCGCACTCTCGCCGCGGTCGCCATTGCCGCAAGGATGAGCTTCCTTCCATTCGCTCTTTGTGGCTGGCTTTTGGCCGAGTTAGGTGCGCATGGGGTGCACCATTGGTCGTAGTGTGTCCTCCGAAGGTGTAGTACCCTATCTCCTTGCCGTCTCACCGGAACATGCCCCGCACTGGGCGCGTTCGCCATGACCGCACCTCGCCGGGTCGAGCGCCGTCCGTCTCCGCTCCACGAGCCAGGCTTTTTAGGTGTACTTGAGGTCGGTGAAGCTCGTACCGGGCTTGGATTGACCGTAGATGGTCGGAGCTGGCTGGCGCAGCTCCGTCGCTCACCGCCATCTGCCATCGTAGCGGATAGCCCCTCCCCAAGCCGGTAGAGTCTAAGTTTGTTGGCTCAATCAACGCGGGGGGATGAGGTGAAGACCGCGGTGCTCGCAGTCTCACCGGAATCATCACCGCCGACGAGCTCCCGTCACCGCCGTCCTACTCTGCTCTCTCTCTCTCTCTGATCGAGGGGGCCCGCGCTGTCAGGCACGCGCGCGGGAGGGAGCCTGAGTAGGCCGCGAGCTGGGCCGCGCTGGCGGGTCGGGCCGGCCCAGTGCTCTCTTTTCGTTTTGAAAAATTCAGTTTCTTTATCATTTTCACAGATTTGATTGATGTTTGTGATTTTCATATCTAGGGTTTGGTAGATCCAAAAATGGTGATCCAAATTTTGTTGGGTTCCAAATAAAGTGTAGAATCTAGGAAAAATATCAAATGCTTATGTGATGTTTAATTTCTGGAATAATTAATTAGGGTTTTGAAATGTGTTTTAAATTGTATGCAAATTTGTTTAAATCATATCTTGAGCTTTTTTGTTCCAAAAATTATGAAAATTGGTGAGTACGTTACTTCATATATATACTAGCTCTGGTAAAAGTTTGGATCCTATTGCTTGAGCAGTTTTCGAGTTATGATGTTATCATTTTATATTAGGAGATACTTGGATGAATTTTCATAATTTTTCTATAGTTCTAGTAAAGGTAAAATTTTGGGAGTGTTGTTCTCAGGTTAGAATAGTACTAGGAAAAATATGAAATCTGTTGTTTGACACTTTTCAATAAGGTTTCCTATTTATGCAAAAATCAGCCTTTTTGGCTTGTGAATTTTGTGTAGAAAGTTTCGGTGAATAAATTTAGTTCAAATTTTTTCAGTAGCCTCCTAATAGGTCAAGGAGCCTCCTGTAAGTTTTATAGAATTTTTCTAAGCAGTTGCATATAAGTTTAATTTTCCACTTAATTAATTAAGTAAATGAAGAAAGGGGTTAAAATAAATGTTCTGGGTTGACACACCTTACTTTCTGGAGTTTTCATGACATGTGTGAACTAGTAGTATAATTGGTTTGGTCATAGGGGAAGTTTGACACATGAATAAATATTTAAATTTCACATTCTAGGTTCTCTGGACAGCTGGTAGTAATTTTGGATTTGAACTTTTATAAAATTGTTTGCTGAGAAACTTGTGAATACCAAAGTGGTAGTAAACTAGTTAAACGAGCTTGTGTCAAAATTTGATGGCATTTGGCCTAGTAGTCTAGGAGTTATAGCTATTTAAAGTGGCTATCCAGAAATGGCTGCTCTCTGTTTGGAGAGGACAGATTTCTAGAACTTTAGAATCTTGACTAGGTAAACTTTGAAATTAAGTGTTGAGGTCTGAAAATGAATTGTAGAGTATTTTATAAGCTTTCCAGATTGTCTTGTATCATGCCTTTAGGATTTGGGAATCTCCAGTTGTAATAAGATTACGGAGCTGCTGTCCAGAATATGTTGTTACGATATTTGATGATTTGTTGTTGGTAACCTAAGTAATGTTGTTCTTATGATTTTTAGGTGTTAGGGCCTTAACTGAAGAGGAACATTTATACATTAGGTTGTGTAGATTAGGTAAGTACTTCTCCACCGGAGAAGAGATTTGCACGTAATATTGAAGTAACTTGAATAGAATACTTAAATTTGCTGTAATGCATTCCATTCCGAGCATATTGCATTCATTATGCATCCATGAGATTTATTGTGCATTCATGTAATAGGTGTACCGGAGGGGGTGACACTCCTCGAGTTCGAGGGAACAGTTCCGGAGGAGGACCAGGAGCAGCCGAGGGAGCCTGAGGATCCAGCCGGCGAAGGAGTGCCCGCAGACGACCTACCTGAGTGCCCAGATCACCGCCCATCCTCTTTTCTGAAAGGCAAGCCCTGGTGCATGCTGACCCAATTATTTTAAATATAAATCTTAAGTACTTTTACTTGTTTACTGCATTAAGTTGTAGGAGTTGTATGGAACCACTTGTTGCATTACACCTGTCCTTGTCCAGATATCTTACTTAAACCCGAAATTAGGTTTAGGCACGTGTCAATGCTTAGCCCTGCTTAGTCCAGTAGAAGTCGGGTGATTTCCGGTCATCCGCGAGATATAGGAATGGGTCACGAGTGGCTATGATGGCTATCGTGGATGGAACCATGCTTAAAAATGAATTTGAGACCGGGCGGGAGTTCGATAGTGCAGCCGCAAGACACTTCACGTCTTGGGTGCGGAGCTATGCCCGTCTGAGTCGTTTAAGGACCGATTCGCTGTACGTCCTTGAGTCATGTTGAATGCAGTCTAACACTTAGTTGGTCGGATAAGTTGTTCTGACCGCAAAGTTGAGTAATTCGGTTCAGGCCGGGAGTCAAATGGTAGGTCGCATCTTGGAGGAGAGAAACGTTGTGCTTGGGGACATTGGCGTGAGACCAAGGGGGTGTTAGAGTCCCTAGCACCTGGCAGAGTGTAGCCCTTGGGGATGCGGCATCATTCAAACCCGCGACTCCTGAATCGTACGAAAGGTGGCTTGTGCGACCCTAGCAGGGGCCTGCGTGGTGAGTGTTAGAAATACCCCTCTAGCTGGATAGGAATTCGATTCGAATCGCCGTCGCTCCCGGTTAGTGAGCACTTGACTTGAGCAGCGGCAACGTAGATCTCATTAAATTGAACAGATGGTTAAGGGAATGATATAATGTTACCGCAATTTTATACCTGCTATGGATATAATAATATTATTGTTTGATTATAATCAAGTGATTGCTTAGTACAGGTGCTAAGATAGCTGATAGGTTAATGCTAAAATAACTGCTAGTACAGGTTAAAAGAGTTTAAATTACTTATGCTTTTCCGCAAAGGTAATGTCAGCCAGCTCCACTTATGAAAGCCTTGCATGATCCTTGGTGTCTCTTATTTTCCGTTTCGACGGGTAAGTCTAGCTGAGTACATTCCCGTACTCAGGGTTTATTCCCTCCTGTTGCAGATGACATGCTTTATCAGGGTTTCTACAAGACCTGCCTCCACCCCACGGGTGACGAGGACTAGATCACTCGGGCGTGATCGTCTGCTAGTCCCTTTCCTTAATGCTTTTATGGGATGGTGATCTATAATACTGGCAGTAATATTTCAACTAAATACGTGTGTTATGCTTCCGCTACTTTATGAACTAAGTTTGTAATAATTTGCGACTCCGTGTGTTGTAAGCGAACTTCCGCTCTACTTGTGAAATATAACGTGTGATGTGTATGTTGAATGATGCGATCTTAGTTGTAAAAGAGTTGGTTTGAAATCCTTCATGGTTTCGATTGACTACCGAGATTATATGGGCTCAAGTTTGAAAATTTGAGCGTTTCGGCGCTTGTTTTTGTACTTGTGCTCTTATAATTTGGTCGGTTCTGTTACAAATCCAGTGGCATACAGGCGATCTCTCATATACGTAACTAATACGTTCTACACGAGAAACATTGTTATGTACCTATAGAAGATTCATTTTAGCCCATTTCCCCATGAATGCATGAAAGCAGTAAATCTATCTACACGCTCTACATGAATCCCCAGATACGCGTACAACGGTAGTAACTACCCAAAACATCGTCCTATTGACGGCATCGCCTCAACGGACGGAACAACCACGCATGCGACACTTTTTGTAAAAACATGCGTAGAACATGTAATTACTTTAGTATCATATAAGCACTCTCCCTAGATCGGCGGTGTATCCGATCATGCTCTCACATCTCACACTTACCGAGGCGTAGAGGCAACTGATCCATACATTACCACTCAATTAAGTGGCACTCATACAATAGCACGCCATATGAGCAACGAAAGAGAAATATGGTGCAAGAACCCCAAGTCAGTACTTAAATAAGCCACCTAGAGTCCTTAACTGGGCATAAAGGATATGACCACTGGCACACTTTTAGTTTAGAAATCATGTTTTTCAAACATAATTTTGTTTTAAATACACTTGTGAACAGTAAACACGCTAAACCATGCTCCGATGCCAGCTGTAACAGAACCAACCAATTATACGAGATTAAGTAAGAAAATCATCCACCGGCAGACGATTTAGCAAACTTAAGCCCGTATAACCCGGTAGTCCATGAAATCACAACGGATTTCAAACCAACTTACATACCAGCCAAGATCGTAATAAGTTCAGCGGTCACCATCACAAGTTACATAAAAGTTTGCGTCGCAAATACATCAGAGTTTAAACATAGTTATTACAAACCAAGTTCAAATAAAAGTAGTGGAAGCATTTAGTTCAAACCACACACTCACACAGAGTTCAAAATAAAGTGCCAGCTCAGGATCATTTCCAACAAAAGCATCAGACAAGACGTAGTGAATGACTATTGCCCATGGTCCTAAGCTTCTCCTATCGCAGGATAGAGGCAGTTGATACAGTAGTCGTAATACATCTGCCCATCTGCAACAAGTGGGAACAAAGCCCTGAGTACGAGAAGGTACTCAGCTAGACTTACCCGATAGAACCAAAAATAAAATTGACACCAAGGATCATGACATGCTTTATGGTAGGGTAGCTGACTCATTTGCAAAAGGCATTTTTAGTATTTAAAGAATCTTTTCCAGAAGCTTTGCATCAAGTTAAAATCTTTATTAACCTGTCAACTACATTTGCACCTGTACTAGAGTAACATGTAATTAAACAGGTAAGGTTGACCACTGATCATTATAACTTCCATCATGTCATATTCCATATAACTGTCCAAGTGTTCCATCAATATTACTACGATAAAGTAACTCAAGTCAAGTGTTCACTATCCAGTGAACAATGGCGATTTGAATCGATTATTAACCAGCTGGTAATTTATTCCTCACACAAACCTTACTCACCCGCTAAAGTGAGATATTGGTCACCGAGTCAACCATTCAGGTAAAGTCTCGAGCTTGCCAGGAACCACATGTACCCGGGGGCCGCCCGGCTGCTCTTTGGCCTTATCATCATGCCCTCGTATCCTGCCACTACTGCTCCGGTACAATGCGTTGCGGGCAATCCACTCGGCCCGAATAATCTCCTAGCTTCACGGTCGAAAGGTACATTATTCGGCCAGCTAAGTGTAAGGCATGCGTTCAACATGACTCGAGGCCCAACAACGGTTGGTCCTTAATCGACACAGACAGAAAAGACTATAGTCCGAAACCCTGCAAGTCTCTGTCCGGTCTCAATTTCACATTAACACTTAGTTATTTTACGATGACATACTTATTCAAGCAGATCCAGGTAACCACCTATAGCTCGCAGGTGACAGGAAATCACCCGACTTCTATCGGTCTAAGCAAGCTAAGCATTTCTTGACTGCGAGCACCAAGGTAACAAGGATATGGTAGAACAGGGTAAACAAGGTATAATGCAACAACGGTTGCAAACAACTCCTAAACGTAATGCATCAGTTAAAGTAAAGCATTAATAAAATAATTGCAAACCGGGAGAGAAATGCTCCGGGGCTTGCCTCTCTCGAAAGAGCTCGGACGGTGGTCTGGGCACTCTGGAAGATCCTCACCGACCTCCTCGTCGGCTTCGGGCACCTCCTGCTCTTGCACCTCGGGCTGCTCTTCCGGCTCCTCATGAACTGCTACTGGAGTTACTTCCTGTGATCCTGTATGATGCAAATGTATAAGTTCTAATGCCTAGGTGCATTGCAGAAATGACACGTAATGATCATGATGAATGAAATGTAGATGAATAGGTTTCACTTTATTGCATAAAGTTGGAATACAACTCTTCTACAAGGTAGTCAACATCATCGAAGAACATGTACTCGTATACTACTACAAACATTCTCTACCAGGCCAAGTCACCACAGAAATCTAAAATGCTTCAAAGGTACACCAAAGTAAATCTTATTAACTAATCATGCATTAACAGGGTTAATTAAACCCTAATTGCAACTAGGTTTGAACAGCAACACTTATTTTGGTAGCATAGAAAAATCTGAGAAAATTACAGTAGCTTACTATCATCTAATCTAGCATGCCACAAAAATTTCATTGCATTTGGATTACTAGAACTACCTACACAAAAATAACAAGCTAGGGCCTAAAAATGAGCATAAAAATACTTTATACTATGAAAAGTGTCAAACAACAGATTTAGCATTTTTCCTACATTCTACACAATAAACAATCACTATAGAAAAATTATTACATGCATGTTTTATTCATATTTTTCTCTCTATCAGAAATAACAATTATTAACAATAATAAGCACTTGTACTACACATAAAAAAAATTTTACAGAACATGCATGGCATATATTTTTCCTAGAAAGTACATCACAAAAGAAAATTGTTGCAATTGGAACCATATTTTTTTGAGCTTTCTATGATTTATTACATATTTCTCAAGAAAATAGCAATAATAAGAATTAAATAAAAACCCTACAGAAAAGTATCACAAAACTAACATGCAACAATTTTAAACTGTAGATCCACTCATGAGAAACACTACAAAATTTGTTTACAATTTTTGGAGCTAAAATGAGCAAGTTATGGATTTTAGAAACCATTTTAACAATTTCTGGAAAACATTTTATTTAAACCCTTTTGAAATCCGACCGCTCAAAACGCTTGGTGCACCCGGTGCAGTGCACACGCATGCGCCAGAGGAGCCAGACAGGTGGGCCCGTGACCCCACGGGTCAGTCACCCAGAGGTGGGGGAGCGCTGACCGCACGGTTCTCGCCTAGCATGTGGCCAGACGAGCTCGGCATTGAGCTTGCCGGCGCGCATGGCGGGGCGGCGGCACTGGCGCACGGTGGCCGGTCGGTGCAGGCCACGGTGGTGGCCGATGAGGCACGCGCGAGACTTGTGAGGTGGAGGCAGACGTGAAAAGAGAAAAATGGAGGGAGAAAGACGACGGAGGAGATTCGACCACGAGCGCCGGCCAACAGTGGCCATGGCAGGCAGCGGAGGAGGAACGCGGCCAAATTGGCCCTCACCTGAGCACGAACCGCGGAGATGGTTCGCGTCCAGAAAAGCCGAGGGTGAGGCAGAGCCGGGGGTGTGGCGAATCGAAGGGAGGTAGAGCAGCGAGGGCAGAACGGCGGCGGCAATGGCACGGCGGCTGCCATGGCGAGCTGTGCTGCGGGCGGCGGAAGCGAGCAGGTGGAGTGCGGAATGGCGATGATGGCGAGGGCAGTGGCTCGGGTTGGCTGCTTGGAGGCGTGGCACGGCCGTGGGGGCCACTGCGGCCACGCGTCGGGCGGAGCCATACGCCGGCGGCCACAGGGTAGGCGGCTCCTGACCACGACCGGTCGCGCTGGCGCGGGCGAGCGCGCGCGAGCGGGGAAGGCGCGGGCGAGCGGGGCCGGGCTGGCTTCGGCTCACGGGCTGAAAGGGTGGTCGCGGTCCGTTAAGGCCGGAGAACGTTTTTCTTTTCTAAATAAATTTCCAGATTTTCTAAATTGATTCAAATTCAAATTTTGAAGATGAAAAAGACATTTTCACAAGTTGTCCCCAAAACAAAAGTTGTTCAAAATTTAATTCTCTACAACTTTTATTTAGGGCACTTTTCAAAATTCTAAACATATTTTGAATTAGTGATTTAAAGTCCAATTTTTAAATAAAAACTCATTTTTCTAGAATATTTTTAAAAATAAAATTTGGGGAGATTTTGAATACAAAAGTTGCTCCAAAAATCATGCTAAATAATTCTAAGTCATTTAGAGTTATAGCCCAACAAATTTCTACCACTCTGAGCTAGCAATCACAATAATTTAGGGTTCAAACATATGTTTCTCACAATTTAATTAATTTCAACTTATATTGCATGTGATGATGAACATGTATGAAATGCTAATGATCATGCTTTGGGATGTGAATGCATGCTTAACACCCAGAGGTGTTACAGAGGGTATCTCTGCCGGGCTTGCCAGGGACCTAGCACAGAGTCAAAAGCAGCTGACCGAGGTAAGGGAAACCCTACAAAGGGAGACTGTGGCATATGACAACAAGCGCTCAGAGTCAGAACGACATCCCATGATCCATTGTACCCCCTTTACGTTCTGAATCGGACCCATCCAAGTGATGGTCGTGATCTTCTCTAGGTTGGCTTTGATGCCACACTCAGAGACGATGAACCCAAGTAGCATATCTCTCGAGACCCCAAAAACGTATTTTTTAGGGTTGAGCTTTATGTCATTCTCTTGGAGCTTCCTGAAGGTTTTTTTGAGGTCAACCACGAGCTGGTCAACCTTTTTGGACTTGACAATGATGCATCCACATAAGCCTCGATGATCTCTCCAATGAGGCCACCGAAACACTTGAGCATACATCGCTGGTATGTTGCCCCGGTGTTTTTTAATCTAAACGACATGCTAACGTAGCAATACAATCTGAATGGTGTGATGAAAGAAGTCACGAGCTGGTCAGACCCTTTTCATCACAATCTGATGGTAGTCAAAATACGCGTCAAGGAAGCAGAGGGTTTCACTCCCCGAGGTCGAGTCGACTACTTGATCTATGCACGATAAAGGAAACGGATCCATAGGACATGCCTTATTGAGACTAGTATAGTCAACACACATTCTCCATTTCCCACTCTTCTTTTTTACAAGATCAGGATTGGCTAATCACTTAGGATGATACACTTCCTTAATAAATCTAGCCACCAAAAGCTTTGCATTCTCCTCGCCGATGGCCCTACGCTTCTCCTTGTAGAAGCGGTGTAGACGCTGCTGTACCAACTTGGAGCCCCGCTTGATCCTCAAGGCATGCTCGGTGAGTTCCCTCGGAATGCCTAGCATATCTGAGGGTTTCCACGTGAAGACATCGCTGTTCATGCGGAGGATGTCGACGAGCACACTTTTCTATTTGGGGGAAAGGTCAGAGCTGATGCGTAGCACCTTGCCATTGGAGCTGGTGGGATCAATGGGGACCCCCTTAGTATTCTCCACGGGCTCAAAGGAGCACACTGGCCGCTTGGAGTCGGGTGCCCCCTCAACTGTCACCACCCTAATGGCGATGAGCTCCTTAGAGGTGATGGTCATAGTAGCGAGCTCGCAACACTCTAGGTTGCACTCGTAAGCGCGCTAGAAAGAGGTGCCAACTGTGATAACCCCATGTGGGCCCGACATCTTTAGCTTTAGGTATATGTAGTTGGGGACGGCCATGAACTTCACGTAACATGGTCACCCTAGGATGGCATGGTAGGTTCTATGGAAACTGACCACCTCGAAGGTGAGGGTCTCAGTCCTAAAGTTGGACTTATCCCCAAAGGTGATGGGCAGGTTGATCTGTCTGAGAGGTTTGGCCTGTTTCCCTGGCACGATGTCGTGGAAAGGCACCCCGGTCGGTTGGATGCGTGACCGGTTGATGCCCATGGCATCGAGCATCTCGACGTACATGATGTTGAGGTCGCTACCCCCATCCATCAGCACCTTGCTGAGATGCTTCTTGTCGATGATTGGATCAACAAGTGGTACCAACCTAGATGCGGAATGTTGTCCAGGTGGTAGGAGCGGTCAAAAGTAATGGCGGACCTTGACCATTGGAGGAAGGCGGGAGTGGCCGGCTCGGTAGTGTACACCTCACGGTGCGTGAGCTTCTGCCAGTGCTTGGAATCATACACCGCTAGCCCACCAAAGATCATGAGGCAGCCGGTCTCCTCTAGGAAGGTGTCCTCCTTCTCTTCGGCATCATCTCTCGGGGGGTCAGGTTTCTTTTTCCCATCCCCCTTCTTGGAGCCCCAGGACAAGAACTTATTAATAAGTCCATAGTCCTTGTAGGCGTGCTTGATAGGGTAGGCATGGTTCGGGCAAGGTACCTCGAGCATCTTCTCAAAGTGATACGGGGCACCCTCGGTGGACGCCTTCTTGCCCTTGTGCTCTGCGATGGCCACGAGTGAACCCTCAGACCACTGCTTGCTCCTCTTCTTCTTGTTCGAGCAGTTGGAGGTGCCTTTGCCAGTGTCCTCATTCCACTTGGCCTTGCCTCGAGCACGGTCAAAAATCGCTCCGACCGCCTCCTCGCCTGAAGCATGGCTAGTGGCAATATCGAGGAGCTCCTTGGTGGTCCGTGGGCGCTTGCACCCCAACTTGTGGACCCAAGACTCACAGGTGGTCCCCGATAGGAAAGCCCCAATCACGTCGGCGTCAGCGACGTTGGGTAGCTCGTTGCACTGCCAGGAGAAGTGACAGATGTACTTGCAGAGAGTTTCATTCGGTTTCTACCAATAGTTCTTGAGGTCCTAGGGGTTCCTAGGGCACATTTAAGTGCCCTAGAAGTTACCTACAAAGATCTCCTTTAGGTCCGCCCAACATCTAATCTCGTTGGGCAGAAGGTGCTCCAGACATGTATGTTTCGAGTCGGCAAGGTATAGGGGGAGGTTGCGGATGATGAAGGCATCACCATCTATGTTGTTGGCCTAACAAGCAAGCTAGTAGTCCTCAAGCCATAGGCCGGGGTTCATTTCCCTAGCGTACTTCTAGACATTCGTTGGCAGGCGATACCACGCTAGGACGGGCGCATTGAGGATGTGTTGGCTGAAGACCCAGAGACCCGACGGTGGGGGGCTCTAGCTTCAGTCCTCACCACTGTCATAGTGGCTGCCACGATAGGGGTTGTAGCAGTGGCCTGCCTCTCTTCTCTGCTCCTCCCGTCCATGCCTACGACACTCAGGGTGTCACGCGCGTCATAGTTGTTGTCGAGTCGGTCATGTACTAGGGCCGAGGCAGCCCTTCCACCATCGTGCACCAGTTGGTGGATGGTTGTGGCCTTGCCACGGTCCTCGGTGGGCCTTTCCCTGCCTTGAGGGGGCTGATGGGCGGATGCATCACTGTTGTGGTGCGCCAATGATGCACGCTAGCTGGCATTACATCGTCGAGATGCCGAGCTCTCCGCCTGATGCACCATCACGTGCTCGAGTAGCATGTGGATCTTGCGCTACACCTAGCATCCCTCGAGCATCGCGGGCTCCAGGAGCCCTTGGAGCAGAGCCGCCACTGCGGCTATGTTTTGGCTTGCCCAGGTGAAGCGTGGGAGTCCGTCATCGTCCTCGATGATTCTTTGATGTGCGTCACAGGCATGAGCACGCACGTCATCATGGTGTTGTGCAATCTCATGCTCAAGTGCCGCGCGCTCCTCCTCCAAATGGAGTCGCGTGGTTTTGAGCTCTCACTATCGCTCCTACAGCTGGTTCATACATGGGTAGGGTGGGACTTCCACGTCCGCCGTAGCCCCGTGCCCATTGACAGGATGTGGGAGAGTCCTGTTCCCCCTATGAGGGGTGCCATTGTTGGAATTTATGATGTGCCCTTCAGGGGTCGCCTCTTGGCGAGTGTCGTCAACAATCTCCACCATGAAACATTCGCACAAGGGGTGGTAGCTCCTCTAGCTGGAGGCTAAATGAGAGAATGACTCTGAATCGCTCACAAGGAGATCATTGATCGATTCCATGACGTAGTCGGCCACACCCACAAACTCATCGTTTATGGGCGGCGGACGAAAGCGTTGTGCCATATGGCACTCAACTACCTGCACGGTGTTGTGCAAAGCATAAGGGAATGCTGTCAAGGCGCCCTAGGAGAATGGCTCTTCGCCGGCAAGCTACGTCATGTCATTGATGAAGGATAAGTTGAGAGCCCGCAGATCCTCCTAGGACTAGTGGGGTCCTAGGTACATGGCGAGCTGATGCTCCAATCTTCTGAAGTCAAAGTCGAGGAGCTGGTTGTGCTCTGGGGCGCGAGCCTCTGGGGTGCTCAGCTATAGCTCCTCGAGAGCCTAGATGATCACATCGAGGCCCGTGGGAGGAGGGGTTGGACGGGCGTGAGAGCCTACACCAGTTCTCCCTCCACGATGATGATGAAGTCCAGACTCCCAAACCGCATGTGCGCACCTAGGGTCTAGTCGATGTCGTGGCTGGCCATCCAAAGCCTGACGAAAGTGATGAGACATGCAAAGGCCCCTACCTGGCACACCAACTATCGGTGTTCAGAATCACTGGCTAGTGAATTTCTATGATTGTGCATCAAGGCTCAGATGGTGTGCAAAGAGGCCATGAAGATGTATACTAGTTCGAGTGAAATGTCCCTACGTCTAGTGGTGAGCTATTCGTGTTATTTGCACTTGAGTTTGTAGTAGGGGTTACAAATGATCGGGAGAGGGATGAGCTCCCAGGTCTCTAGTGAAAGTGAAGTGGAGTTGAAGTGCTTCTGAATGATCGAAAAAAGAACCCCCAATGGGATGCCCGGCCTTTCCTTTTATAGGACAAGGGAAGGATCCGGGTTAAAAGAGAGATAGAGAGAGAAAGAGAAAGTAAGAAAGAGAAAAATAGAGGAGGAGACAGCCCTAGGGTTGTGCCGCCCTTCCTCTCCATGGGTGGGTCCTGCAGACAATAATGATGGTGTGCGCATGCTGTGGTTATGTCCGTCTCCTGCGCTACAGGCGGGCATCACCGCTTTGGTCATGATCCCCCTATCTGTCACTAGTGCTATAGGCAGGCATCGCCGCTCGGCTGTGCCGCCTCCTCCCTCCCTATCATGTGGTATGGCCAATAGATCCCCTCATTTGGAGTCACACAGGGATTGAGCAACACAGTGTTGGTCCGGCCGACACTATTGGGGACATGAGTGCCGAGGTATAGCCTGTGGCAGCCGCCGATCACATCAAGACGTGCCCTCCCCCTCCATAGTGTTAAGGGCATGGTCTTAGTCCCACAACCCATGTTCGTAGCAGTTGGGGTGGCGGGGGCCCTCGTAGGAGCCCATGCCCCCTGCCCAAGGCCAACCCTGCAGCCGCCGGGTCAGGCGAGATGGTATCGTTTCCAAGGGGTCGGGGTGAGATGGACCCCACACCCCGAGGGTCGAACGAGGCGGAGCCTTTCCCCTAGGGGTCGGACGTGGCTAGGCCCGCACCTATGGGGTCGGGCGAGGCAAAGCCTTTGTCCTTGGGGTCGATTGAGGCGAGACTTCCCTTATGGTTGGTTAGGGCAGAGACCCAAACCTAAGGGCCAGCCGGGTCCGTGACCATGTTCTTGATTTGTTGAAAGGATAGTTCTTAGCATCGTCTTTGGGCACGGGGATCATTGATACCTGACAACTACAAAGGACTCAATGAGAGTGTCACGCTCATGATCTATCACATGTCCTAGAGTGTAGAGTTCATCCATAGGTAAACAATATTTAAGCACCACGCTTACATAATGTTGCCACTTAACTCACTTGAGTATTGAGCTAATTGCTTTGCGAACATATGCATAAATTCATCATCAATCATGACTATATCAAGCATATAACTAGAGCAAACAAGGAACATAATAAATAGAAACATAGTATTGAAGTAGCATAAAGTCAAAATATAAAGGGATACAATGGCCTTACTAGCCTCCAGATGGTGAATCCAGAATCCTAAGCAATAGCCCACACTCTACTTAAATCTTGATAGCTAGCCTATACTAGAACTTTGAAGAATTGGAGCTCTATTCTCTTCTCTCTAGAAACCCTAATTTCTAATCTAATCTTGACTTATGATTGAATGCGTTAGGGAGGGGGTAGGGGCTGGTATATATAGGTTGGAGCATCAAGTCTGAGCCCTCAGATCAAACCGACTTGAATGAACAACATAGATGCAATCTAGGAGGCGGTGGAGGAACCAACATCAAAGCGGGGGGGCTAACACATGGCCCATGGGGGTGGTCAGCCTATAGGTGAGGCTGGCCAGCCCCACCTCGCATCCTCTCGTGCCCCATTTTGGTGGAGAGTCTTTTCGTGTCCTCTAAAACCTTCTGCAGTTGTTTACATCACGGATAAGAATGATTTAATTTGATGATTTGATCCACCTTGACAATTTTCTGGATAAACCCTGCTGAAAACATAGTTTCATCAAAACTCATGGAAATTGTTAGTTTAAACCCCTAAGTCTATGTTGCTGATCATTTTCATGCATTATTCAGGTTATGTTGATGGTTCATGATGGATGGTAACTATCATCAACAGTTACCTACGGTATTTCATATGTTTCGTGGATCAGTTGGAGGCCATTGTGCATTTCACTATCGATGGCAAGTAGCTCCGGCGTCAGGAGCCACATCCACTCTTGGGACTAGGCCATGGCTTCCTTCTTTGTGGGTTGTGCATTGAACAACCAACACCACAGCCTATTGGTCCATTTCTCCATGAAGTGCTTCAGGACATTCTTCATCATCAACTTTGGCGACATGACCGACTTCCACCTAGTGATGAGCATGTGGAACACATCATACCCTTCATTCGATAAAATGACACTAATGGCAATGAACCAGGATGCCAAGCGTGGCACAACGAGCTTGTCCATGAATGGCGTCCACCAATCATTCCCACTGAAAGCAAGCTCAAACTACAGCACCATCTTGTCATTGCAATCTACCATGAAGAACCACCTGCACAGAGGACCCTGCTAATCTTTTCTAGGGAACTCACCCTGTAGGAGGTCAAGCATTTTTGGGGGCGAAATCTCGAATGCCCACCTCATCAGGTGGTTAACCCGGGCATCCACAGCTACCATTCCTCCTGGCGGCGGCCTGTTGTGGACATTTCCAAGTCCACGCTTCAGGTAAGGAATGATGACACCATCAAGAAACTCATTCCAAATGCTAGGCCAAGCCGCTTGCTTCCGTGGCACCACAATGTTGTAATTTTTGTGCGTGTTTTCACCAGTACACTTCAATAAGAACTTCTGGACCGTGGTCAGCACCTTGGTGAGCATCGGCTGTAGCAAGTCCTAGTCGATGGTCGAAATCCATGGCTGTAGAAATATGTTAACTAGAATACTCTCCTAGAACATGTCGTACCTATCGGTGGCATTGGATAGTCCGGGCAAGACTACATCATGCAAGAATTCCCTAGCGCAATTGAACTCTGGCGGTAGGTTGTGCAAGAATTGTACTAGTTGTTCTTGCTGTGGGAACCTAGTGGGAGTCCACGTCTCCTTCAACCATTTCATAATGGGGTTGACCACCAGTTCAATGAGCAGCCCGGCATACGGCGAGTGTGGGGGTATAGACCCATATACCCTCATGGCTCCGCATGGGCCACGCCAGATAAGGTGGCCCGACTCGCCAGAAAGGGCCGCGTGGATCTCCGGACTGCTCGGCGAACCATGTATAGCAAGCAGAGACTACTTGATGGTCAAGGAAACCTAGTCGGTTTGGATAGATGTCGTATCCTCTGCGGATACGAGAGTTGTAATTGGCTAGGATTGGATTCCTTAGATCTGTAACCTTGCCCCTAGACTATATAAGGTGGACAAGGCCCTCCCCCTCAAGATATCAAATCACACATCAATACAATCCACAAAGACGCGGGACATAGGGTATTACGCAATCTGCAGCCCAAACCTAGATAAATCATGTGTTCCTCTTGCATTACCATCTAGATCGTCATCATGCGCACCTCCGCTGATAATCTACTACCATGGGCATACCCCTTGGTAGACTGCCAACCACATCTCGTCGACAGTGGCACACCAGGTAGGGGGTTTGCGTGTAGACTCTATGGCGAGCCAGATGGTCAACTTCCCTACTTCCATGGTCCTTCCGGCGGGACTGACGTCCATGATCAGGACATTCAGCTGGACCACCGGCGCTGATGGTCCCACTGAAGTCATGGAGGCGATGCAGGCTCCCCCAGCGCCAACCGAATCTACATTGACAATGGCGGATTCGATCTCAGGACCAGTCTCGGGGTCACCTCCTCTGACCTCCCGTGGACCGCTTCCCCGCTATCAAGGGAGGCGTCTTAACAATACTGATCTGATCAAGTCCATCAATTAGGTCACCACGAATTTGGCCAAAACCCTAACCTTAGTGGATTCGATCAGAAATCTATCTGCTGAGGATTGTCGTTCCCGACCAGCTCAGGCTGGCCACCAGAGGCACCCGAACCCCGATCTCATGATCACGGTGACTCCAGAAGGGCGGACGGTCCGTTACCGACCAATACCTGCAACCGACCTGAGGTCGGGGATGACGAAGCCCTAACAGAGCACTCACCCAAGACCTACCCATATAGGTTGGTGAACGTGGCATCCGAGTATGCTGCCCGTATACCGCACCTGTTCATGGATCCTGCCAAGCGTGACCACATTTCAGATCTCTATCTAATAAACCTACTTGAACCAGACTACCCTGCGCCTACTGTTAACAATGTGGATATTAGGCATACCGGTCAGGATTTGCTCTCTACAATCCCGAAAGAAGGTACCGGGTCTACCGACTCTCACAGGACTAACTATACCCGCACCCTCATCGATCCATATGGGCAGGAGTTCCTAGCTTTTCCACCTAGCTTCGGAGGCACTGTCTTCGCCGTTAGTAACGACGAGCCCCCTCACGATGGGGAAACCGATCAAGAGAGGACTGCTCGAGAAGAAAGAAATGCCAATCGTAGGGCTGGGAGAGTCAACCTAGAAAACGCTAAAGAAGATGCAGCCGTGGGCGGCCAGTGCAATATCTACCATGATCTGACTAACGCTTTCGACATGTGCAACAACCAGCAGGTTTTTAAGACACCGAGCGCCAACATGCCATAGCCATGAACAAACTCAACAAGCTCCTAGAATCCCTGGTGCTTGATGTTGTCAAGGCTTATTTGAAGGCGGCCACAGTCCAGGTCAACGAGAGGTGTACACCTGCTCCATTGGCATCCTCCACCCAGAGTCATTGCCAACGAGGCCCCTAGCAACGAGGAGGTCCTTATCTTTACTAGGGCTATGACATTAACTATGAGGCGCACCATTCCCGAGATCAAGGTGGAAGGTGCGATGTCGACTAGCATGACACCGATCAAGGGGGCGAACATAATCAGCAAGGCAGGAGCGACGCATGTCATGGAGGGGAGCATGTTGCAAATCGTGGTGGCGGTCGTGGTCGACAACGCGGTGCCGACCAGGAATTGGAGTAGCTTGGAGGTGACCTCCGTGATCATCTCAGCGCCAATTTGAATTTTAGGGATCGCATCCAAAACAATCAAGAAGAGCGTCATGCATCTGAGATGCGACGCAGGCGAGAATACGATGAAGCACAAGGTGCACTTGGCCGTGGCTATGCACCGTGTGCTGGCCATATCCTCGGCCTTCGACCATTCACTGATCGGCTTCGTGCTGTCATCTGGCCAAGAAACTTCAAGCTCCATGATCTCGACACATATGACGGGAAGGTTAATCCCGAACAGTGGATAATGCTTTATGAAATTGTTGTCCGAGCAGCACATGGCGATGAAGATGTGATGGCCAACTATTTGCCTGTGGTCATCAACCAGTCTGTGAACCAATGGCTTCTCAGCTTGAGGGAAGGCTCCATCGACACCTGGGTGCAGCTCAGGAGGGCTTTTATTGACAATTATATGGCCACTTGTTAGTAGCCCGACAACAAGTATGATTTGGAGAAAGTCAAAGACTATCCAAACGAACCGTTGCGTGACTACATCCACTGCTTCTCAGAAACGTGGATATCCATCCCTAATATCAACAATGATGAAGCCATATCCGCGTTTATCAGAGGCCTCCACCACCATGATGCTCTCAGGACCAAACTTCTCTGCAAGAGGCCTGACTCTATTTAGGACCTTCTCATGGTGGCAAAGAAGTGGGTAGATGCTAATGAGGCCGACTAGCAAATCAAGGAGGACGTTGGCTGGACTCCTTGCCCTGACTTGCTAAATTGCTGCCCCGACGACCGGCGCGATGATCGGCATCATGACGACCGCCACAACGATCGGCGCAACGATAACCACGACCACCGCAACGATAATCGTGATCGGTGTCAGCAGTCCGACTTTAGGGGGCGGCGTAGCCATAACCAAATAATGGATAACGCCATCAATGTTGTCAAGCCAGCGCTCAAGCGCAATTATAAGGATGCCTACTCCAAGGTCCTTCAGGGGCCCTGCTCGGCTTATCCGGACTCTAGCCATATAATGGGAGATTGCAGGGGTCTGAAGTCTATCTACTACTCGCCCTCAATAACCCAGATGGCATAGTTGCTGACCCCAAGTATCAGAACTGGTCGTACCAACCCATTACGTTCAGCAGAGCTGGCTAGTGGGCTAATATACCAGAGCTAGGGCGCTTCCCCCTCGTTTAGACCCCATCATCAGGAACGTACGATTTGAAAATGTGCTCATCGACGTCGGTAGTGCCCTTGATATTCTCTTCCGCAACGCTCTAACTGAGTTAGATATTAAGCCAGAAGACCTCGAGCCCTACGATGCACCTTTTTGGGGAGTGCTCCTAGGACTGACCTCCCAACCTTTGGGATAGATCACACTGGCAGTCCAGTTCGGCACTGCCGACCACTTCCGTATTGACTACGTCAATTTCATCATAGCAGACTTCGAAGGAACATATCATGCCATACTTGGCCGACCAGCTCTGGCAAAATTAATGGCAATACCTCACTATGTCAACTTGTTCCTGAAGATGCCAACCGAGAAGGATGTACTCTCTCTCAAGGGCAATGTTCTCATCGCCTACAACTATGAGAAGGAGGGCTATGCAACTATTGAAGCCCTTGAGCTCTCGATCCGCATGCAGTAGTCCATTGCCGATTCCAAGAAGATTCCTCCCACCGATCTTGAGATTCCTGGCAAAGAAGCCACCCGTGCTGCTGTGAAGTCCAAGGAGACTAAAGAGGTGGAACTGGTCCCGGGCGACAAGTCCAAGACGGCTCACATCGGGGCCACCTTAGATCCCAAATAGGAAGACACGCTCATCAGCTTCCTGAGGGAGAACATTAGCGTGTTTGCATGGAAGCCTGCAGACATGCCCGGAGTACCTCAGGATTTGATCGAGCACTCCTTGGATGTTTTGAAGACCGCCAAGCCAATAAAATAGAAGCTACGACGGTTCACTCACGACAAAAAGGAGGCAATTAGGGTAGAAGTAAACCGGCTCTTAGCTATTGGCTTTATCAAAGAGGTGTATCGCCCAGAGTGGCTTGCCAACCCGGTTCTTATAAGAAAAAAGAATAATGGATGGAGGATGTGCGTTGATTACACCGATCTCAATAAACACTGCCCTAAGGACCCCTTCAGTTTACCTCGCATAGATGAGGTCGTAGATTCTACCACTGGCTACGAGCTCTTATCTTTTCTAGATTGCTACTCTAGTTACCATCAGATCTCTCTGAGAGAGGAGGACCAGATTAAGATGACCTTTATTACTCCTTTTGGTGCTTACTGCTACACAACCATATTGTTTGGGCTCAAAAATGCAGGTGCAACCTACCAACGGGCCATCCAACAGTGCCTTAGTGATCAGATCAGAGATCAACTCATTGAGGCATATATTGATGATGTAGTGGTGAAGACCAAAGTAGCCTGTACTCTGGTCGATGATCTCGATCAAACCTTCAAGGCACTTAATAAGTTTCAATGGAAGCTGAATCCCAAGAAGTGCATATTTGGTGTGTTGTCTGGCATACTACTCGGCAACATAGTTAGATGTGAGGGCATACGGCCTAACCCAGAAAAAGTCAAAGCAGTCATGAAGATGAAACTGCCAAAGTGTGTCAAGGACATCCAGAAGCTAACCAGGTGCATGGCTGCCCTGAGTCGATTCATATCACGGCACGGTGAAAAGGGCCTGCCATTCTTCAAACTCCACAAGGCAAAGAAGAAGTTTGAGTGGTCAGAAGAAACTAACACTACTTTTGCAGAGCTCAAGTAGTTTCTTACATCTCCCCCAATCCTGATGGCGCCCAAGGAAGGCGAGACTTTGTTGCTTTACATTGCAGCCACCAATCGGGTAGTCAGTACTGCCATCATCATCGAGCGTGAGGAGGTTGGGCACGTGTATAAGGTCCAGCGACCAATATACTTCATCAGCAAGGTACTCAATGAATCTAAGACCCGTTACCCCTAGGTTCAGAAGCTACTTTATGCTATCATGATCACCTCTCGCAAACTACGCCATTATTTTGATACTTACCCCATCGAAGTGGTCACTGAGTTTCCGCTGGGGGATATCTTGCGTAATAAAGATGCCAATGGGAGCATCATCAAATGGGTGTTGGAGCTTAGCCTATATTCACTTGAATTCGGAAGTCGCACAACTATCAAGTCATAGGCGCTGGTCAACTTCATTGTCGAATGGACAGATATGAATACAGCTATCTCCGACAGTTCCCCTGAGCACTAGAAGATGTATTTTGATGGCTCCCTCAATACCGGTGCCAGGGAAGGGGTGTACTTCATCTCGCCATCTGGGGACAGGCTGACCTATGTCCTCCGCATCCATTTCAAGGCCTCCAAAAATGCTGCCGAGTACGAGGCGGCCCTGCACGGCCTTCGCATCGCCATGGAGCTCGGCATAAAAAGGCTCATGGTGTTTGGTGATTCTGCTCTTGTCATAAACTAGGTGAACAAGGACTAGGACTGTACTAGCGAACGGATGGATGCTTACTGTGCGCAGATCAGAAAGCTAGAGAACAAATTCTATGGTCTTGAGTTCCATCACGTGGTCCGGGCTGACAATGAGGCAGCTGATAAGCTATCAAAGCTAGGATCAACTCAGGTAGCAATTCCTCATGGTGTTTTCTTTCATGACCTTGTCAAGCCGTCTATCGAGGAACAAGAGCAGCCGGTGTCCAAACCCCTGTCTACAGATCAGCTGGTCGCTATGATTCCCACCACCATAGATTGGAGAGAACCATTCATCAGATATCTTACCTCTATAGAGGTTCCTTAGGACAAAACCGAGATGGAACACCTCATACGGCGTAGCAAGCATTATGTGCTGGTTGAGGGGAACCTTATGCGTAAAAATACGAAGGAGGAATTATTACAAAAATGCGTGTCTCAGGAACATGAATTGAAGATTTTGGAAGAAATCCATGCTGGTACCTGTGGCAATCATGTCGCTTCATGCACACTGGTCAGTAAAGCTTTTTGAGTAGGTTTTTATTGGCCTTCAGTTGTTGTTGATGCCGAAAAGCTGGTCCATCATTGTGAGGGGTGCCAGTTCTTTGCCAAGCAGACTCACATTCCAGCCCACGAACTCTAGACCATTCCAGCGTCCTAGCCTTTTGCATGCTGGGGACTGGACATGATCGGGCCTTTCAAGTTGGCCCTAGCAGGTTTCTGATAGGTCTACGTCATTATTGACAAATTTTCCAAATGGATTGAGTACAAGCCCTTAGTTTCAGGGATTGCGAAGAAAGCAGCTGAGCTGCTCGACAAAATTATCCACTGCTTTGGCTTGCCTAACAGCATCATTACTGACCTAGGGTCCACATTCACCGGTAATGATTTTTGGAACTTCTATGATGACAGAGGCATAGTAGTTAAGTATGTTTTGGTGGCGCACCCAAGAGCTAACGGGCAGGCTGAGCAAACAAACAGTATGATCCTTGATGCTCTGAATAAAAGGTTGTACAAGACAAATGATAAGCATCCTAGGAGATGGTTGAAGGAGCTGCCGGCCATGGTCTGGGGACTGAGGACCCAGCCTAGTCATAATACCGGTGTCTCCCTGTACTTCATGGTCTTCGGCTCCGAGGTTGTGTTGCCAGCTGACATTGCTTTTTAGTCACCACGGGTCAAGAACCATGACAAGGAGAAGTCATTCGAGGCCAGAGAGCTTGAGGTTAATTGCACCAAGGAACACCGCCTTGACACCTGTGCGCACATGGCTAAATATCTAGAGGGTGTGCGTAGGTACTACAACTGCAATGTCAAGGACAGATTCTTCATGGTCGGTGATTTGGTTCTGCGAAGGAATCAGAAGATAGAAGGATTGCATAAGCTAGCGTCACATTGGGAGGGCCCTTATATGGTCAAGCAAGTCACCCGACCTACTTCTTATAGGCTCTGTGATCTCGACGGAGTCGACATACCGAATTCGTGGCATATCGATCACTTTAGGCGCTTCTACGCCTAATCCGCCACTAAGAAAGATATGTGCTCTTTTTTGTACCATAAGTATTCAATAAATATTTCATCCTATTTTTGTGACCATCTCTTATTTGTATCTCATTATTTCCTAAATTTTTGTTCGGTGGTTTGACGACTAGTTTTTTCTCCTACTTGAGTTTCCCAGAGCCAGCGTTGTCTCTGACTTCTCCCCACACGTGCATGAGATCCATTCACTACATTTTGGGTGGTTGGCAGTAGCTCCCTACTATGGTCGGCAGTCTTACATGTGCCTGGGCTTCGTGCCTCATGCTCTAGACTATTGATTAGGCACGGGCTAGAGTAATTCTAGGACAAAATGACTATTTACGCTTACCATACGACACGATAAAAAGAGAGTTTTTTAACTAACATCACAACTATGTGTTATACAGAGAAATTATAATAGGTCCACATGGGCACTGAGTCCTCCATGTATTTACAAAGGCACCAACTGCTTTGTTATAACTTAAACTACACAACATAAGTTTTCCTAGTTCTAATCTATTGACTGGTCTGCCCAGTCTTGCCACACAGGTCTACATCGCTGATCATCTTTGCGGCCATCGCCTAGGAGGTGGCTCTAAGCTGCTCTGCCTTCATCGGGTCGGTGTTGCTCAACACACCAACTTCGAGCCTTCTCAGGTCCACCCCGAGATAATGTGACCGCACCACGGCCAGGACGTGGGTAGCCACATACTCGCCAGCATCATGGATGTATTGCTTGAAGTAGGCCTAGGAGCTCTAGCATTTTTCGACGATGGCATCAGGTTGCACTAGCTAGTCAGCTTGCCTCTCTTCTGGTTCCATACCGATCAGGTCTAGCACGGGCTTGTTCCCTCTTCCATCACCTTGCACTTCGATGCCAAGTGCTCCTTTTCTTTCATCAATGCCTCTAGGTGTGTCTTGGCATTTTGGCGTACAATTGTATTTGAGCAAAGGACCATGCTGAGCATGATGAATAGTACTTATGGGAACTAACTACTAAGTAGTCAAGAGCTTACTTGCGAAATCCTTGTCTAGCTTGGTCACCTGCTCCTTTAGCTTGGTGTTCTCGCTGGTTAGGCGAGCAACCTTGTCCTAGCACTCCTTGTCGAGCTGGGTGTTTTTCTCCATCAGCTCCTTGTTGATCTTCATTAGCTGAGCTAGCTTGTCAACAAGGAGTGTCTTCTTTGCCTCCATGCCTGCCGAACAGAACGTGGTTTGTCAGCCCATTACAATCAGATAAATGTGTAAAGATTTGGTCATATACCTCTCTTTTCCTGGTCAAGCAAGTTGCGTTGTTCATCTATGCTGGTCTGCAGCGTGTCCCGCTCGCTCCGGACCAGCTGTAACGCCTCTTGTAGGCACACTATGTCCTCCTTTAGGGCCTTGTTCTCCTCTACTGTCGAGACGATTATGTCGAAGCACCGCTTTCGGTACTCTGATGTTTTTTCAATGCTCTGCAATACAATGAGGCATTAGTAATGGAAATTCTTGAGCATAAGCTTGATAGGCAAGATCGGGGTCTTAGTGCTCTTACCTTTATCTAGCCCATCAGGTCTTCTACTGTCCGCTGCAGTTTGCGGACAGCGCGGTCCGAGTGATCTTCTTCGTAGAACACCCACTCGTTGCCTCGCTTTCTCACGACGCGAATGCATTGAGGCACCACCTTTTCTTCTTCTAGGCATATGATTTCTTCAATCTCCACCTCTTCTACAGTTGCAGTGCCCTCCACTGCAGGGTTGCTAGCACCACTCTCTTCGACCACCACAACACCCATTGTACCACCTGAGGTGGCACTGGGCTCTTCTGCTGCGGGCATCGGCTTTGCTCGCTATTGCGTGGGGTTGCTCTGGTCGGCAGTATCGCTGAGCCTGGCATGCTCCTCCGTAGTGCGGCCGCTCTCCCTAGCTGACGGCGGTTGATTGCCTGCCGGGTGCTCCACATCTTTTGTAGACTCTGGCCTACACCAACCTAATAAGCTATTGCATTCTGATATTACAAAGGGAGTTCTAAATTTACTTACAGATCTGAGCGTCTGAATGCGGCCCTGAATGGTCGACCACCCCAGCTTCTGCTCCCTGCAGTGTGGATCCCAGCCATCTGGCTACCATTTGGTCACACCCTCCTAGCTGGAACACCCTTGGGGACTGCTGAGCCAGCACTCCCCATGCTCGGTATGTCCATCTAGGATGGTGTTGCTGGCGGTGTGGGTTCCCCCAGAGGTGTTGCTGCTCAGGGCGGTGTCAGCGCCCTTGGAGGCATCGCTACTTAGGGCGGTGTAGGCACCCTAGGTGGCGCTGGCATGCGGGGCGCCCCTTGTGCCCTCTGCCGGCGTGCTAGGGGAACCTCATCTTTGTCTTCATCATCGTCGGTCAAGCCAGCCACAACTCTACGTCGTTTCTGGCTACTCTCTTCATCATCGATAATCAATGGACCCCCCGTGCCTAAGGGGTCCGTGGACTTCCTTTTCTAGGAAGGGCCTCTGGTGCGGGGCATTTCCCAGCTGCTTTCCCTATCACCCGAGGCTCCCGCACGTCTACGCCGGCTGGCCAGTCGTCGGCGGGCACGTCGGAGACGTATATTGCTGCTCGGTCCTAGCCACAGATCTTGCAGACATCAGATTGGAAGTTACGGTTGTGTCCCAGTAACTCTAAACATCAAAATTGACACTAGTGGTGATTTCAGGCATACTTGGGGCGGTGGCGTTGTCAACTTGTACGCCTTCACCGTGCTCGACAGATGGCGGTATCTTATCAAGTCGAATAGCTACTAGAACCACCAGTTCACCTCTTCATGTGAGAGTTTCCTCGTAGACTCCCTGGTGGGGTCACCTGACCCAGAGTACTCATACAACAGGTGCACCCATTCCTTGCACGGTTGCACCCGCCTGGAGATGAAGTTCAGGGCTATCGTCGGCCCATCGAGCTGCCTCCTATTGATCATCCCGAGCAGCTTTTCCAGCTGTACCATTTTGGTGCTGGTCGGCCTTGCCGACCAGCTCTCCCGCTGCTCGAGGATCTATGCCACGTCACAGGCGATGAAGGGCTCTTGATCTTGCTAAACATAGAACCACTTCTTGTACCAATCCCTCATTGATGAGCTAAGGGGTACATTGAGGTACTCGGCCTTCATCCCATCACGTAGGTTCAGGTAGGCTCCCCAACTACCTTGGATCCTCCGTGTAACACCCTAGGTGTTTGGCTCCCATATTTGCACTTGCATTTTATAAGCGTGAGCATCATTCATCTCATTTATGCATTTGTTTTGCTTGCAACATGAGTGTGCAACATGCTCTATTAAGTTTGTTTCAAAATTGTTAGCTTATGAAATGTGAGTGGTGCAACATGTAGATGCAACATGGGTGTCTCATACTTTGAAACATGGCAATGTTGGTAGTATAACATGATAAGATTAATTGTTGCAACAAGAGCTTGAAACATATGCAACATGGTAGTGCAAAATTTTAGTTGAAATGTTTGTTTTGTTTGTTTCAACCTATGTGACATTTGGGATTGTGTGTAACCAAGGTGTACAATGGTCAATTATGCCGTATAATACCTTAATCACACTTAGGATCATTAGTGGAATAATGTTCATGTTGACCAAAATGACCAAATTGCCCTCCTAAGTGTTGTTGACCAAGTCTTGACTGCTAGAATGCTTTAGTTTTACTATTTAGAAAATCTAGCTTAGATATCTTGCATGGAGGCGCACCCTTAATCAAAGTTGTAGAGAATTTTATAGGGAATAAAAGTCCCAATATGTCCATCTCATGAAAATGGCTAGAACATGCTCAAACAGGGCCCATAAGCCAGGTTTTCCATGCTATTTTCATACTTAGAAAATTTTTGAAGTCAAGCATTGACTTACACTTTCATGAGCCCCTCTTTGAGACCTTGTATCTCTCAATCTAGGCCGAATCAATCCAAGCTCCAATTGACAAAGTTGTAGTACTACTGTAGCTCTACAACTTTGCTATTACAACCTATCGCTAACTCGAGCTAGATTAGGAGTAATGAGGCCTCCAAATGTCGCTGACAGTCACCCCTTTGGACGCCGATTCAGTTCGACAGTGGCCGACCAGTTCAGAAATCAACCGCCATGTGGGCATGCCGTGGCATCCATACGCCGGGCGCAGGCCCACTGGTCAGGTCCAGGAGTGCCTCTAGAGCACCACGACGCCGCATTCGTCTTCACTCCCACCTCTGCCTCTCTCTCTCGCTCTCTCCAAGCCCAGGGCGGAAGAACCGAGCCACCATTGCCAACCTTAATCCGGTGAGCTCGCATGCGTTCTCCTCTACACCACCGTGTCTCAAGTCTGGCCAACAGCTCTGCCTTGAACCCCTCTACCCCCTTGTCCGCTCCACGCCATCAGCAGTGCAACGGTAGGGTCACATTGCCATTTTCGCCACTGTGGTGCCTCGCCGACGTTCGTCCGCGCGATGGCTCACCGTGGCCAGGGTCCCTGGGTCATCCTCTTCGAGTGCTAGTAGATGCATTTGAGTCAGGATAATGCGGGGGTGCTCACCGCGGGTCCAGGGTAGGGTGTCGGGGTCACCGACGGCGAGGTGCGCCACCACCGCCCCGTCGAGCCGCCATGCGCGACGGCGAGCCCCCTCCAGCAGCTCCGCCCTCGTGTCCTTTGGTCCACTGGTGCAGTTTTGGGTGCTGATCATGATGGTGCCATCGGCCTCACCGGAATCGCCACTGGCGGCGAGCTCCGGCCGTCGCCGTTCCTCCCCTGCCTCCTCTCTCTCTATCTGGCGGGCCCCACTTGTCAGGCGCGCGCACGGGCGGGATAGCCGTCACGGGCCACGTGGGTTGGAGGGCCGCGGCAACTGGGTGAACCACGTGGATTAGCAGGCCGCGCGTTGTGTGGGCCGCGCTAGTGTACACGGGTCGGCCTAGACATCGGTTTCAAATTTGTATTTTGTATTTTTCTTTATTTATTGCACAAATTTGTATGTCATATTGTAAATTTCATATCTCACATTTGGTAGATCCAATTGAGGTGATTCCAAGTTTGTTAGGATCTATGTGAAGTGTAGTATTTAGGAAAAATATAAAATGGATATGTGTTATTTCAATTCTAGAAGAATTAAATGGACCTTTGAAATGTGTTTTAAAGTAGATGCAAACTTGTTAAATGGATAACTTGAGTTGTAGACTCCACAAATTATGAAATTTGGTGGGTGTGCTATTTCTTGTCTATGTTAGCTTTGGTAAAAATTTGGATGCTATTGCTTGAGTAGTTTTCAAGTTATGCTTTTGTCATTTTATATTAGGAGATACTTGAATGAATTTTCATAATTTTTCTATATATGCAATGCTCATGAAATTTTGTGGAGAGTGTCCTGGTACCCTAAGATTGCTAAGAAAAATATTTTTCTATTGTTGGATACTTTTCAATATGATTTCTTAATTATGTAAAAATCAGCCTTGCTGGCTTGTGAATTTTATGTAGGGAGTTTCTTTGAATAACTCTGGCTCAATTTTTACAGTAACCTTCTGGTAGGGCATAGAGTCTCCTATAATTTTTATAGAATTTTCTGAGCAGTTTGTATATAAGTTTATTTTCTCACTTAATTAATCAATTAAATTAAGAAAAGGATTAAAATAAATGATTTGATTTGGTGTACTTTACTTTCTGGTGGTTTTTGGCTTATGTGTGAACTAGTAGTGCCTTTGTTTGGGTCAAAAAGTTCATTTGGCACTTAAGTAAATAATTAATTTTCACATCTCTAGGTTCTCTGGATAGCTGGTAGCATTTCTAGGTTTAGACCTTGATAAAGGTGTTTGCTGCAAATCTTGTGAATACCAAAGTGGTAGTAAACTTGTTAAACTAGCTTTTGTCAAAATTTGGTAGCATTTGGCCCAGTAGTTTAGGAGTTATAGCTTTTTGAAGTTGCTGTCCATAAATGGCTGCTCTCTGTTTGGATAGAACAGAGTTCTGGAACTTTAGGAATTCGACTAGGTAAACTTTGGAATCAAGCCTTGAGGTCTGAAAATGAATTGTAGATCATTTTATAGGCTTTCCAGATTGTCCTGTATCATGTCAGTTGGATTTATAGATCTCTAGTTATGGTTGAAATACCAAACTGCTGTCCAGATTTATGTGTTGCTAGATTGGGTTAGAATTGTGATAAGCTTAAGTAATATTGTTCTTGTTGATTGTTTAGGTATTAGGTCTTTAACTGAGGGAGAACAACTATACATTAGGTTGAGTAGATTGGGTAAGTACTTCTCTACTGGAGAAGAGATTTGCACATTTTGTAAAGTGATTTGAATAGAGCAGTAGGGTTGCTGTAGTTCACATTGCATTCACTAAGCATGTTGCATTCATTCTTATGCATCCATGAGAATCATTGGTGCATTCATGCAATAGGTGTTCTGGAGGGGGTGACACTCCTAGAATTCGAGGGAGCACTTCCGAAGAAGGATCAGGAGCAGCCGAGGGAGCCCGAAGAACCAGCCGGCGAAGGAGTTCCCGAAGACGAGCTACCTGAGTGCCCGGACCACTGCCCTTCTTCCTTCCTAAAAGGCAAGCCCCGGTGCATGCTGACCCAACTTTTGTATATACATACCTTTGAGTACTTTTACTTGTTTACTACATTAAGTTGTAGGAGTTGAGTGAAGACACTTGTTGCATTATATCTACCCTTGTCTAGATATAGAACTTGAATCCCAATTAAAGTTTAGGCACATGTTAATGCTTAGCCATGCTTAGTGCGGTAGAAGTCGGGTGATTTACGGTCATCCGCGAGCTTTAGGATGAAGTGGGTCACGATTGGCTATATTTGCTATCGTGGAAAAGAACCATGCTAAAAAAATGAATTGAGACTGGGCAGGAGTTCGATAGTGCAGCCATAAGACACTTCACGTCTTGGGTGCGAAGCTATGCCCGTCTGAGTCATTTAAGGACTGATTCGTTGTACGTCCTTGAGTCATGTTGAACGCAATCTAACACTTAGTTAGCTGGATAAGCTATTTCGACCACGAAGCCGAGTAATACAGTTCAGGCAAGGAATCGAAGGGTAAAGTGCACATCTTGGAGGAAGTAAGGATGTGCTTGGGGACATTGGCGTAAGACTAGGGGGGGTTAGAGTCCCTGTCACCTGGCAGAGTGTTGCCCTTAGGGATGCGGCATCAGTCGAACCCGCGACTCCTGAATTGTACCAAAGGTGATTTGTGCAACCCTAGCAAGGGCATGCGCGGTGAGTGTTAGAAGTACCCTTCTAGCTAGAAGTGACAAAGAGTTGTCGTATGGATCTCGACTCCGTTTGGTAGGATCTGAGGGCTCGATGCCTCCCTCCAAGGGGATTCCACTATCAACCTCTCCTTTAGCCTCAAATATGTCTGAGGGCATCTTGAGAAAGTGGCTTGAGCCCTGGCCTTGTACGGGTCTGCTCTTAGACATCCCATACTCTATTTACTCGAGGGCAGCTGTCGAACCCCAATCGAGGGCTAACTTTCGAACCCTCAAGGTTTATAGCGGGCTCGGAGCCCGTGGTTCCTTCGCCTAGAACTGTCCGTCTGTAAGCCTCCCTTCCCGCCCATTGTGGTGCGTCTTTTTAGGAGGGAAGCGAAAATGGCGCGGTAGTGGGCGGCGTGGTAGGCGGTTATCGAGCGATCGGTTGACATGTGCCTGTATGCGCGGGTTTGGAGGGAGCGGTTAGGTAAGAGCATTAAATGCGGAAACTTGCCTCTTCACTAGATCCGCTTGTTGGCTTCTATCGTGGTATAAATATGAAGCCTAGGGCTTTTGTGTGTCTCTTCCTAGCCGTTTGCGACCGCATTATCTTTTGTTTGCCTTCATCAGCCATTCTCCGCTGCCACCGTCATCCTTTCCTTTCCGCCACCGCATTCCAATTCTTGTGCCGATGGCGGGAAAGAGCCAGGTCTCCCCACGAAGGCATGGATCCGTTCCTTGGTGACGGGAAAGAAGCTGTAGGAGCTTGTGGGCAATGGTCTCCTGTGGTCGAGGACGAGCCGGGATCTGCCGGAGTGGAGGGTGTCGTCGACCAATCACCGGGAGCCGTCGCCACCAGAGGACTACGTGGTGAGCTTCGTCGCCTTCCATGAGAGAGGGCTTGGGGCACTGCTAAGCCAATTCATGCGGGCCATCCCGCATTACTATGGGGTGGAGCTCCGTCATCTCGCCCCCAACTCCATTTCGTAGGCCATAATTTTTGCGGACGTCTGCGAGGGGTACTTAGGGATCGAGCCCCACTAGAAGTTGTGGCTCCACCTCTTCAAGGCGGAGAACTTCACCAAGAAGGCAGGCGAGAGGGGAGTACTGTAACAGAACCGCCCAATTATACGAGATTAAGTAGGAAAATCATCCAACGGGAGGACAATTTAACAAACTTAAGCCCGTATAACCCGGTAGTCCGTGAAATCTCGACGGATTCCAAACCATTTCACATAACAGCCAAGATCGTACTAAGTTTAGCGGTCACCATCATAAGTTACATAAAAGTTCGCGGCATAAAATACATCGGAGTTTAAACATAGTTATTACAAACCAGGTTCAAATAAAAGTAGCGAAAGCAGTAGTTCAAATCACGCACACACACAGCATTTTGAAATAAAGTGCCAGCTTGTGATCATCTCCAGCAAAAGCATCAGACGAGAAGTAGCGAATGACCATTGCCCATGGTCCTAAGCTTCGCCCATTGCAGGATAGAGGCAGTTGATACAGTAGCCGTAAATACATCTGCCCATCTGCAACAAGTGGGAATGAAGCCCTGAGTATGAGAAGGTACTCAGCTAGACTTACCCGACAGAACCAAAATAAAATGACACCAAGGATCATGATAGGCTTTCTGGTGGGGTAGCTGACTCATTTGCAAGAAAAGCATTTTCATCTTAATAATTCTTTTCTAAAAGTATGCAGTAATTTAATCTTTATTACCCTATCAACTATGTTTGCATCTGTGCTAGAGTAATATATAATTAAGCAAGTAAGGATTACCAATGCTTATTAACAATAATTACCATGCCATCTTCCACATAACTATCCAAGTGTTTCATCAATATTACTACGATGAAGTAGCTCAAGTCAAGTATTCACTATCCAGTGAACGATGGCGATTCGAATCGATTATTAACCAGCTGGTGATTTATTCCTCACACAAACCTCACTCACCCGCTAAAGTGAGGTATTGGTCACCGAGTCAACCATTTAGGTAAAGTCTCGAGCTTGCTAGGAACCACATGTACCCAGGGGCCGCCCGACTGCTCTTTGGCCTTATCATCGCGCCCTCGTATCCTGCCACTACTGCTCCGGTACAGTGCGTTGCGGGCAATCCACTCGGCCTGAATAATCTTCCAGCTTCACGGTCGAAAGGCACATTATTCGGCCAGCTAAATGTGAGGCATGCGTTCAACATGACTCGAGGCCCAACAACGGTCGGTCCTTAATCAACACAGATGGAAAACACTACAATCCGAAACCTTGCAAGTTTCGGTCCGGTCTCAGGTTCATTTCGACACTTAGTTATTCTCATATGACATACTTTCACATAAATCCAGGTAATCCCCTATAGCTCGCGGATGACAGGCAATCACCCGACTTCTACCGGTCTAATCAAACTAAGCAATTATTGACCGTGGACACCAGGGTGACAAGGATCGGTAAAGCAAGGTGAAACAAGGTATAATGCAGCAACGGTTGCAAACAACTCCTAAACTTAATGCAGCAGTATAAGTAAAGCATTAATAAAATATTTGCAAACCGGGGGAAAGAAATGCTCCGGGACTTGCCTCTCTCAAAAGAGCTCGGACGGTGGTCGGGGCACTCTGGAAGATCTTCACCGACCTCCTCTTCGGCTTCGGTCGCCTCCTACTCTTGCACCTCGGACTGCTCCTCCAGGTCCTCGGGAACTGCTACCGGGGTCACTTCCTGCGATCCTATATGATGCAGAAATATAAGTGCTCATGCCTAGGTGCATTGCAGGGATGACATGAGATGATGATGAATGAATGAGATGTAATGAGCATGTTACTTTATTTGGATTACGTGGAACTTACGACTCTTCTACAAGGTAGTCTACGCCATTCAAGAACATGTACTCAAAAACTACCACCACTAATCTCTACCATGCAAAGGCACACTAACACTTAAGATGCTTCAAAGATACACCAAAGCATAGTTTACTAACTAATCTTGCATTAAAGGTTGAGTGTAAACCCTAATTAGCACTATGCTTGAACAGCAACACATATTTTGGTAGCACAGAAAAATCTTAGAAAATTACAGCGGATTACTAACATCAATTCTAGCATGCCACAAAATTTTCATAGCATTTGGATTATTAGAACTGTCTATACAAAAATAACAAGCTAAGGCCTAAAAACGAGCATGAAAATACTTTGCATTATGAAAAGTATCAAACAATAGATTTAGTAATTTTCCTACTTTCTACACAGTAAATAATCACTGTAGAAAAATTATTACTTGCATGTTTTATTCACATTTATTTAATTAACAAAAATAGCAAATACTAGTGATAGAAAGCATTTGAACTACACCTACACATTTTTCTACAGAACAGGCGTGATATATAATTTTCCTAGCGAGTACATGGCACAAAAAGATTAACAAACTTGGAATCACATTTTTTTGATTTTTATATAATTTATTATCAATTTTTCAAGGAAACACCAATTCCAAGGATTAAATAAAACACTACAGAAAAGTAATGCAATATTGACATGCAATATTTTTATATTGTAGATCTGGTTCCAATGAGTCTATAGAAATTTATTTCACAATTTTTGGAGCTGAAAGGACTACAAAACATTTTCCAAAGTATTTTTCATCATGAAATAATAAAAGAAAACAGAAATTGATTTTTCAATATTGGTACTGGGCCAGTCCGTGGGAGTTAACCGGCCCGTGGCTGTTCTCGGCCTGGTTCGCGCGCGCGGGGAAAGGCGAGCCGGCCGCTCGGTGGCGCGGCCCACAGGCGCGGCGGCCCAGCGGAACCCGAGGGGAAAATAGAGGGCGGCCTCGCCGGCGCTCTGGACCGCGGCAGTGCGGCGGTTGTCGGTGGCCAACGGCCATCTCCGGCCATGAGCTGACTAGCGGGCGTGCGCACGGTGTTCGCGAGTAGATGGCAAACTCAGGAGAGGGGTTCATCGGGATGGAGAGGGAGCGAGGGTGCCGGCGGGCGGAGCGCGAGCTCGGCGGCCCGGCTCGATGGCGCGTGCGGGAAGAGCTCGATTGAGCCTTACCGTAGGCAAGCAAGGCACATGGTGGCCCGTTCGGAGGAGAGGAGAAGGTGGCGGAACGTGGAGCGCAAGCAATCGGGCGGTGGTGGTTCACTGGCGTCGGAACGCGACGGCGGAGACGGCGGCAAGCAGTGGCGAGCAGGGTGAGCACGGCTCCCGTTCGGGTTTTCCAAAGGGAATGAGAGGGAGAGCGAGTGAGGAGGGGAAAGGAGGTAGGGGCGCGGGCGTGGCGCCAAGAAGCCAGGCGCGCGGGGGCCACGGATGGCCACGCGGAGGGCGTCGCCGGCATGCGGTCGCCACACGGCGAGCGCAGTCTGCCACGGGCGCCAGTGAGCCGCGCGCGCACGCGGGAAGAGGAAGGGGGCTGGCTTGGGCCGGGCCGAGGCGGGGGAGCGGGCGCGGGCGTGCGCGGGAGTGGCGTGGGCCGTTTCGGCTAGCGGGCCAAAACCGAGGCGGCGGCCTGCTTAGGTTAGGTTTTGATTTTTTCAAATTTCTAAATTCAAACCAATTTCAAATACAATTTTCAAACCCTATTTTGAACAAGAAAAAGACCTTTTCTAGAAATGACCCAAAAATAAAAGTTGCTTAGAATTTAATTCTCTACAACTTTGATTCAGGGGCCAACTAAAATTTCTCAACAGATTTTGAATTGGAGAATGAAAGCTAAAAATAGGGAGTATTTTTGAATATTTTCAGAATACATTTTTGAAACTAGTTTTTGACAAAACTTTGAGTAATTTAGTTGCTCCAAAAATTTGACCTATAATTCTAAGTGATATAAAATTTGTAGTTGCACAATTTTGATGAAAGGTAATTAGCACATTAACATTTTACATCATGAATACCATTTTCCAAGCTTTTATTTCATTCAAGTTATAATATTACCATATATGATTATGGATGATATGAAATGTCATGCTTATGATTGCCATGCAAAAGCTTGCATAACACCGGGGTGTTACAGCCCTCCCCCCTTATAAAAATCTCGTCCCGAGATTTGGGTTACGAACCGTTTATTATAAAAATCTTCGTACGCTTTTTGTAGGTATTCACCCGTTTCCCAAGATGCATCCCCTTCATCATGATGACTCCATTGTATCTTATATGTTTTCACCACACTGTTTCGAGTAGCCCTTTCTTTGGAATCCAAAACTCGAACTGGCTGTTCACGATACACCAGATCTGACTTAAGTTTTATGCCTCGAGGTTCAATTCTTTCCTCTGGAATGCGCAAACATTTCTTGAGATGTGATACGTGAAAAACTAGGAATATAGCACCCATTGCTTCTGGTAATTCCAATTTGTAAGCCACTGGACCCTTTCTTTCCAAGATCTTGTAGGGTCCTACAAATTTGGCGGTAAGCTTTTTGCGTATTCCAAACCGCTTCTTCTTCATTGGCGTGACTTTTAGATAAACATAGTCACCCACTTCGAACACAAGCGGTCTCCTTCTCTTATCCGCATAACTTTTCTGATGTGACTGAGCTGTTCTCATATTTTGCTAAATGATATGAACTTTCTTTTTGGCTTCTTCCACGAAGTCAATACCATAATACCTTCTTTCCCCTAGCTCAATCCAGTTTAACGGTGTTCTACACTTTCGGCCATACAGAGCCTCAAAAGGTGCCACCTTGATACTTTCTTGATAACTATTATTATACGTGAATTCTGCTAAAGGTAACCATGACTCCCATGAACCTCTGGAAGACAACACACAAGCTCTTAACATATCTTCTAAAACAGCATTAACTCTTTCAGTCTGACCATCTGTTTGAGGATGATAGGCAGTGCTACGAATCAGACTAGTTCCCAAACCTTTATGCAAGTGCTCCCAAAAGTGAGCAGTGACCTGTGACCCTCTGTCAGACACTATCGTCTTCGGTATGCCATGCAATCTCACAATCTCCGCCATATACTTTTCGGCATATTGAGGTGGTCTATAATCTGTCTTGATAGGCAAAAAGTGGGCTGTCTTGGTAAGACGATCCACGATTACCCAAATTGAATCATGGCCTTTCTGAGTAGTGGGCAAACCTATGATGAAATCCATACTTATATCATCCCACTTCCAACTAGGTACTGACAAAGGTTGCAACAATCCGGCAGGTTTCATGTGAATAGCTTTCACTCGACAACATGTGTCACATCTGGCTACATAAGCTGCAATTTCCTTCTTCATCTTTATCCACCAATAGCGAGGTCTTAGTTCTTGATACATTTTACTACTGCCAGGATGAATGGACAACTTAGAGAGATGAGCTTCATCCATAATTTTATTCTTAAGCTCTCTATCCTTCGGAACAACAAGACGGTTGTCAAACCACAACACGTCCTGCTCATCCACTCTGAAGTGTTTTGAGGGTTCTTCTCTAATTTTCTTTTTGATGTGGAATACCCCTTTGTCTGCTTTCTGACCTTCTATTATCTTAATCTCCAAGGTGCAACTGATCTGAATACTATGTAACACGGCAGGGTGCATTAGATTAAAACCATCTTCGAGTAAGGGTTGCATATTCAAACAATGCGACTTTCTACTCAAAGCATCGGCTACCACATTGGCTTTCCTAGGGTGATACTGTACATTCAAGTTGTAATCTTTGATTAGTTCTAACCATCTTTGCTGTCTCATGTTCAATTCTGGTTGGGTGAAAATGTACTTGAGACTCTTATGATCGGTGAAAATATTGCACAGATTACCAAGTAAATAGTGTCTCCAAATCTTTAAGGCATGCACTATGGCGGCAAGCTCAAGATCATGTGTCGGATAATTGATTTCATGTTTTCTCAACTGACGGGAGGCATAAGCAATGACTCTGCCTTCTTGCATCAGAACACAGCCTAATCCTATTTTTGATGCGTCACAGAACACATCAAAAGGTTTCTCGATGTCTGGCTGTGCAAGAACTGGAGCAGTGGTCAACAGTTTCCGCAAGGTGTGGAAAGCTGTCTCACACTCCTCTGTCCACACATACTTATGATCTTTCTATAACAGACTCGTCATCGGCTTGGCAATCTTCGAGAAGTCTGGGATAAAGCGGCGATAGTAACCAACTAACCCTAGGAAACTCCTTACTTCTACCACTGTGGTTGGAGTTTTCCAATCCATAACCTCTTGCACTTTGCTCGGATCTACCGAAACTCCATTCTCAGATAGAATATGACTAAGGAAAGGAACTTTCTTCAACCAAAATTCACATTTGCTGAACTTAGCATACAACTTATGATCTCTCAGTCTGGTCAAGACAATTTTCAGATGCTCTTCATGATCTTTCTCATTTTCAGAGTATACTAGAATGTCATCAATGAAGACAACTACAAACTTGTCCAACTCTGGCATGAAAACCATATTCATCAGATACATAAAATATGCAGGAGCATTTGTTAAGCCAAAAGACATAACAAGATACTCGTACAACCCGTATCTAGTAGAAAAGGTGATTTTCGGGACATCTTGCGGTCTAATCTTTATCTGATGATACCCTGATCTTAGGTCTATCTTGGAGAACACTCTAGCTTTAGCCAGCTGATCAAACAAAACGTTGATATGAGGCAAAGGATATTTATTCTTGATAGTTACAGCATTAAGAGGTCGATAATCCACACACATTCTCAGAGTACCCTCTTTTTTTTCTTCATGAACAAGGCAGGACATCCCCATTCCGACTTACTCGGTCGGATAAAACCCCTTCTTTAACAGTTCTTCTAGTTGCTTCTTCTGCTCAGCTAACTCATCTGGAGGCATCCGATAAGGTCTCCTTGAAATAGGAGCTGTTCTGGGAATCAACTCGATTCCAAACTCAACATCTCTATCTGGAGGAAGGCCAGGTAACTCGTCTAGAAACACATCTGGGAACTCACACACTACCGGGAGCTGGTGGATAGGAACAACTTCCATAACACAGGTCACACTTACAAGGTCTGTTCTTCTAGGCAATGGTACCAGGAAAGTACCCTCTGCCTGGGGATCCTTATGGGTAAGCATCCGACTGCTTGTATCTATGACTGCCCCCCAGTTCTTCATCCAGTTCATTCCTATTATTACATCCAAAACTAGTCCAGGCATAACTATCAGGTTCACTCGAAACTTCCAACTACCTAACTCAAGGGTTGCCCCTCTAACCATCTTATTGATTAACACATCAGCCCCTGCTGAACTTATGCGATAACCATAACTCAATTCTATGCATAGTTGTTCATGCTTCCATGCAAATGCTTGACTCATAAAAGAATATGAGGATCCAGAATCAAATAGAACAACTGTAGGGTGATGGTTAACAAGAAACTTACCGGCAGTTACAGGCTCTCCCTTAGGAATCTCATCAACTGTGGTATGGTGTACACGGGCAGTGTAAGTCTGTTGCTTCTTTTTAGGCGGATAAGGGTAGAACTTTGAAAAGTGGCCCGGCTGACCACAATTGTAGCAGGGCCCCTTCACTGTACCAGCAGATCCTATAGCTCCCTTGGAGTTGCTCTGTTCTGTAGCTGCGGTGATCTTTGCTAGCGGCACAACCATCTTGTACGGCTTCTGTGGTCCCTTGTAGTTCTGGGTCTTATGCTGTGGAGGCCTGAACCTTGCACCAGGTGCGGACGGACGATAAGAAGGACGATTTGCAGTAACAACTCTGGACTATGATGGTCCTGACTCAAACACTCTCTTATGACTCTTGGATGCAGTGTAGGCGTTGTTATTCTTTTCTTGTTTCAAACAATCACTGACAAAGTCATTGAATCTGGCACGGATATTGGTACCCACATGCTTCATCATCTTCAGACTTAACCCTCTCTTGAAACTAGCAATTCTCTTTGCATCTGTGTCGACCATGTCTGGAGCATAACGGCACAAGTTGTTAAAGGCATGCAGATACTGTGTCACAGTCTTGGTACCCTGATTTAAGGCCAAGAACTCTCCGAGCTTCATTTCAACCAACCCTATGGGAATATAAACTCCCCTAAATGCTTCAGTGAATTCTCTCCAAGTAATCTGGGCATTGGAAGGAAAGGTGGTGCGGTGATGCTTCCACCACATCCCTGCCGGTCCCTATAGCTGATGTGCAGCATATTCTGTTTTCAGAACTTCTGTCAGCCTCAACACACGGAACTTATCTTCCATAGTGTTGATCCATTCTTCAGTGTCGAGTGGCTCTATTGCTTCCTTAAAAATAGGTGGCCTAGTATCCATGAAATCCTTGAAATTGCTATACTGGTTCACCCCATGACCACCACCTTGATTATTACCTCTCTGAACATTCTCGGTGATGGTACGCAGAAAATCTTCCATATTCCTTTGTGATTGCTCGGCATTGCGCTGGCTTCCAAGGAACTGTGCGAAGAATACCTCTGCAGTGAGCGGTGGAGGAGGGGGCAAATGTGGCTCTGGCTGTGGCTCCTGGTGGTTGACGTTGTTTGCACCACCCCCACCAACCCCTGCACCGTTGCCACTAGTTTCAGCGGCCTTATACGTGGCACGGCGAGTGTTTGCCATCTGCATATTTTAGCAACAAGTAATAATTGAGCGAAGTTGTAGTAATTGTATTCGAATGAACAATCATGCCATACTGAATTCATTGGAGAGAACAAGTCATACAATAAAACAGAGGCACAAGAATCACATTCCAATTAAAACAACATCACTAATCAAATTACTTCGAAAGCAACATCGCGTTCCATACAACCACGTTGCCAGCATACATACACTGGAATTTTATGCGTTCGGGCATCGCATACACAACCAGATTCCAAAAGATCGTCAGTCTCAAGATTGAACAGGATACAACACGATACATAGAAACCAAAAGAAGGCCATCGTGACAGAGCCTAGCTACTAACGCAGGGCACTATCCTACTCTTCGGGGCCGTCGTCGAGGTCAGAGGCGTCACCATTGCTACCATCAGTAGCAGCGTCGTCGTCGACGTCCATCTGGGCGGCGTCCGGAGGAGCATACGGGCCCATCCTGTTGTAGAGGGCATGAAACTCTTCATGCAAGTTGGCATTATACTCTTCTAGCTCCTCGACCCTCTGCCTCAGAAGGTCCCTCTCGTTCCAGGCTTCATTCCTTTCCTGCACTAGCTGTCCCATCATGCGGTCTGCATTTCTGTTGGCCTGAGTCAACGTCTGCACCTGCTGCATGGCACTCTCACCTCTCTCGAGAGCCGGGTCTCGCTGCAAGCTCATGTCGGCCAACTGCTCCTGCAAGCTAGCTATAGCACGTGCTTGCTTCTTCTTCTGCTTCCTTGCTTTAAGCCGGTCATCGCCACGCAGGCCAGTCAAGGTCCAATAGGTGCTCTCAAGACCTTGGTATACTCTGATGGTTGCATACATGGCACTCATTGCGTGGTTGTCGCTAGCCCGTCCTTCACTTGGGCCTCTAACCAGGGCACTTCCTTGCGGTTGCACCCAAATGGCATCACGAGGATCATCTCTCGGAAAAGTACCAGCCAAAGCGGCTGCCAACTCATTGGGAAACCTGCTCATTATGTCTCGGATGACGTGAAAGGCTTCGCCCTCTGCACCCTCAACCGGAGTGCGTCCTTCAAACTCCAAATGCCAACCATCCCATTCTGGCGCATCACCAAGAGCAAGGACGGTGATTTCCACTACTGCAAGTCCATCCTCAACTAGCTGGCTCACTCCAAGAGTACACCGGCTCTTGACCCTTCGGGTACCCCACATCATAGAGCACTCTCCAAAGCAAGGTGGGCATGCCAAACTCGCTTAGAAAAGTGTCCGTGCTGCGGCGCTCCCGCGGGGCCATCTAGTGACGGGGTGCTCTTCCGCCAGTGGACTTACAGGCAGTCTGCTTCGTGCGGGCCATCTGTAGCACAAGTTTTAAATTACCCGGTGAGAACATATTTTAAGTTGATGTCACTTTTATCAAACTGGGATAATCCTTTTATAAGGGGAGGAATGCATGTTATGAATGAAATGCACAGGCAGTATGATGCATGCATGAGTCTTACGTTCTCACAAACTTAGAAAATAAAGACATCTAACGATGAATTTGGTGGCATACAAACGATCCCTTATATACGTAACTAATTCGATCTACATGATAAACGCTGTTATGTACCTGCAGAAAATTCATTTCAGCCCATTCCCCATGAATGCATGAAAGCAGTAAATCTACCTACATGCTCTACATGAATCCTCAGATGCGTGTACAACGGTAGTAACTACCCAAACACATCGTCCTATTGATGGCATCGCCTCAATGGACAGAACAACCACACATGCGACACTTTTGTAAAAACATGCGTAAAACATGTAAGTACTCTAGTATCATATAAGCACTCTCCCTAGATCGGCGGTGTATCCAATCATGCTCTCACAGCTCACACTTACCAAAGCGTAGAGGTAACTGATCCATACATTACCACTCAACTCATACAAATAGCACGCCGTATGAGCAACGAAAGAGAAATATGGTGCAAGAACCCCAAGTTAGTATTTAAATAGCCACCTAGAGTCCTTAACTGGGCATACATGACATGACCACTGGCACACCTTTAGTTTTAAAATCACACTTTTTAAACAGAATTTTGTTTTAAATACACTTATGAACAGTAATCACGCTAAACCATGCTCCGATACCAGCTGTAATAGAACCGCCAAATTATACGAGATTAAGTAGGAAAATCATCCAACGGGAGGACAATTTAACAAACTTAAGCCCGTATAACCCGGTAGTCCGTGAAATCTCGATGGATTTCAAACCATTTCACATAACATCCAAGATCGTACTAAGTTTAGCGGTCACCATCATAAGTTACATAAAAGTTCGTGGCAGGCATAAAATACATCGGAGTTTAAACATAGTTATTACAAACCAGGTTCAAATAAAAGTAGCAGAAGCAGTAGTTCAAATCACGCACACACACAGCGTTTTGAAATAAAGTGCCAGCTTGTGATCATCTCCAGCAAAAGCATCAGACGAGAAGTAGCGAATGACCATTGCCCATGGTCCTAAGCTTCGCCCATCGCAGGATAGAGGCAGTTGATACAGTAGCCGTAATACATCTGCCCATCTGCAACAAGTGGGAACGAAGCCCTGAGTACGAGAAGGTACTTAGCTAGACTTACCCGACAGAACCAAAATAAAATGACACCAAGGATCATGATAGGCTTTCTGGTGGGGTAGCTAACTCATTTGCAAGAAAAGCATTTTCATCTTAACAATTATTTTCTAAAAGTATGCAGTAATTTAATCTTTATTACCCTGTCAACTATGTTTGCATCTGTGCTAGAGTAATATATAATTAAGCAAGTAAGGATTACCAATGCTTATTAACAATAATTACCATGTTATCTTCCACATAACTATCCAAGTGTTTCATCAATATTACTACGATGAAGTAGCTCAAGTCAAGTATTCACTATCCGGTGAACAATGGCGATTCGAATCGATTATTAACCAGCTAGTGATTTATTCCTCATACAAACCTCACTCACCCGCTAAAGTGAGGTATTGGTCACCTTGTCAACCATTCAGGTAAAGTCTCGAGCTTGCCAGGAACCACATGTACCCGGGGGCCGCCCGACTGCTCTTTGGCCTTATCATCGCGCCCCCGTATCCTGCCACTACTGCTTCGGTACAGTGCGTTGCGGGCAATCCACTCGGCCCGAATAATCTCCTAGCTTCACGGTCAAAAGGTACATTATTCGGCTAGCTAAATGTGAGGCATGCGTTCAACATGACTCGAGGCCCAACAACGGTCGGTCCTTAATCAACACAGACAGAAAACACTACAATCCGAAACCTTGCAAGTTTCCGTTCGGTCTCTGGTTCATTTCGACACTTAGTTATTCTCATATGACATACTTTCACATAAATCCAGGTAATCCCCTATAGCTCGCGGATGACAGGCAATCACCCGACTTCTACTGGTCTAAGCAAACTAAGCAATTATTGACCGCGGACACCAGGGTGACAAGGATCGGTAAAGCAAGGTGAAACAAGGTATAATGCAGCAACGGTTGCAAACAACTCCTAAACTTAATGCAGCAGTTTAAGTAAATCATTAATAAAATATTTGCAAACCGGGGGAGAGAAATGCTCCGGGGCTTGCCTCTCTCAAAAGAGCTCGGACGGTGGTTGGGGCACTCTGGAAGATCTTCACCGACCTCCTCTTCGGCTTCGGTCGCCTCCTGCTCTTGCACCTCGGACTGCTCCTCAGGGTCCTCGGGAACTGCTACCGGGGTCACTTCCTGCGATCATGTATGATGCAGAAATATAAGTGCTCATGCCTAGGTGCATTGCAGGGATGACATGAGATGATGATGAATGAATGAGATGTAATGAGCATGTTACTTTATTTGGATTACGTGGAACTTACGACTCTTCTACAAGGTAGTCTACGCCATTCAAGAACATGTACTCAAAAACTACCACCACTAATCTCTACCATGCAAAGGCACACTGACACTTAAGATGCTTCAAAGATACACCAAAGCATAGTTTACTAACTAATCTTGCATTAAAGGTTGAGTGTAAACCCTAATTAGCACTATGCTTGAACAGCAACATATATTTTGGTAGCACAGAAAAATCTTAGAAAATTACAGCGGATTACTAACATCAATTCTAGCATGCCACAAAATTTTCATTGCATTTGGATTATTAGAACTGTCTATACAAAAATAACAAGCTAAGGCCTAAAAACGAGCATGAAAATACTTTGCATTATGAAAAGTATCAAACAACAGATTTAGTAATTTTCCTACTTTCTACACAGTAAATAATCACTGTAGAAAAATTATTACTTGCATGTTTTATTCACATTTATTTAATTAACAAAAATATCAAATACTAGTGATAGAAAGCATTTGAACTACACCTACACATTTTTCTACAGAATAGGCATGATATATAATTTTCCTGGCAAGTACATGGCACAAAAAGATTAACAAACTTGGAATCACATTTTTCTGATTTTTCTATAATTTATTATCAATTTTTCAAGAAAACACCAATTCCAAGGATTAAATAAAACACTACAGAAAAGTAATGCAATATTGACATGCAATATTTTTATATTGTAGATCTGGTTCCAATGAGTCTATAGAAATTTATTTCACAATTTTTGGAGCTGAAAGGACTACAAAACATTTTCCAAAGTATTTTTCATCATGAAATAATAAAAGAAAACAGAAATTGATTTTTCAATATTGGTACTGGGCCGGCCCGTGGGAGTTAACCGGCCCATGGCCATTCTCGGCCTGGTTCGCGCGCGTGGGGAAAGGCGAGCCGGCCCGCTCGGAGGCGCGGCCCACAGGCGCGGCGGCCGAGCGGAACCCGAGGGGAAAACAGAGGGCGGCCTTGCCGTCGCTCTGGACCGCGGCAGTGCGGCGGTTGCCGACGGCCAACGGCCATGAGCTGACCAGCGGGCGTGCGCACGGTGTTCACGAGTAGATGGCGAACTCAGGAGAGGGGTTCATCGGGATGGAGAGGGAGCGAGGGTGCCGGCGGGCGGAGCGCGAGCTCGGCGGCCTGGCTCGGTGGCGCGTGCGGGAAGAGCCCGATTGAGCCTTACCATAGGCGAGCAAAGCACATGGTGGCCCGTTCAGAGAAGAGGAGAAGGTGGCGGAACGTGGAGCGCAAGCAATCGGGTGGTGGCGGTTCACCGGCGTCGGAACGCGACGGCGGAGACGGCGGCAAGCAGTGGCGAGCGGGGTGAGCACGGCTCCCGTTCAGGTTTTCTAAAGAGAATGAGAGGAAGAGCGAGTGAGGAGGGGAAAGGAGGCAAGGGCGCGGGCGTGGCGTCAAGAAGCCAGGCGCTCGGGGGCCACGGACAGCCACGCGAAGGGCGTCGCCGGCATGCGGTCGCCACGCGGCGAGCGTAGTCTGCCGCGGGCGCCAGCGAGCCGTGCGCGCGGGCGGGAAGAGGAAGGGGGCTGGCTTGGGCCGGGCCGAGGCGGGGGAGCGGGCGTGGGCGTGCGCGGGAGTGGCGCGGGCCGTTTCGGCTAGCGGGCCAAAACCGAGGCGGCAGCCTGCTTAGGTTAGGTTTTGATTTTTTTCAAATTTCTAAATTCAAACCAATTTCAAATACAATTTTCAAACCCTATTTTGAACAAGAAAAACACCTTTTGTGGAAATGACCCAAAAATAAAAGTTGCTTAGAATTTAATTCTCTACAACTTTGATTAAGGGGCCAACTAAAATTTCTCAACAGATTTTGAATTGGTGAATGAAAGCTAAAAATAGGGAGTATTTTTTAATATTTTCAGAATACATTTTTGAAACCAGTTTTTGACAAAACTTTGAGTAATTTAGTTGCTCCAAAAATTTGACCTATAATTCTAAGTGATATAAAATTTGTAGTTGCACAATTTTGATGAAAGGTAATTAGCACATTAACATTTTACATCATGAATACCATTTTCCAAGCTTTTATTTCATTCGAGTTATAATATTACCATATATGATTATGGATGATATGAAATGTCATGCTTATGATTGCCATGCAAAAGGTTGCATAACACCGGGGTGTTACAAGTACGGCGGGCGGTGCACGTTGGAAGCTGCACCATCCAAGTGTGAGCGGGCCAAGGCGATCTCTACATCCCGGTCCAGCTCATCTCATCGAACAGCGGGTGGCACGATGGCTGGTTTTACCTGCGCAACGATGACGACCTCCTTCCGAGCTTCTCCGGCCAAGTTCTGATGTCTCGGAAGGAGAACTGGTTGTATGGCATCGTTGAGGAGTACAAGCCAAAGCTGCAGCCCCTCCTCGACGCACTGAGGAAGCTCCGTCTGCGTGGGCTGACCGCGGGCATGGTGGCCACCGCGTTCCACCGTCGAAGGGTGCTCCCGCTGGTGCAGCGTCGACTCCGTTTGGACGAGATGAGACCGGGTGTCTCATTGGAGGGGAGTCGGATGTCACACGAGACCCTCCCCCTCGACGAGGTCATCTGGCGCGCTCGGTGGGTGGTGGGAAGCTTCAAGCAGGAGGATGTCGATAGAGTCCCGATGCGGCTCAACCAGGGGTTCGAGCCTCTGGTGAGCGCTGTTTTCTCAGTGTTGGGCATGCCTTCTTCCTAGGTCTCATAGGTCTAGTTTGTTGAGTTTCCCATGCAGGATCTATCTGGGGTTAAGGACTCGCCACCACTGGTCCTGTAGGATCACGTCGCTCGACAGGTGAGGCATCTCTCCGTAGCCTAGGAGAAGAAAGAAAAAGACGCTGCGAAGACAAGGCGCAAAAGGAGTCCCCCTCTGAGATGGCCTTAGAGGAGGAGGACGATGACAGCCACAACAACAACGCTAGGTCATGGTATGATACCATGACTTTCCTTGAGCACCTCCCTGATGTGCGGTCCCTACAGGGACCCATCGGTGGGGGGTCAACTTCCTAGGTGTCGAGGGCAGCCTTGGCGCCTGTCGAGGGGGAAGAGGAGCGACCAGAAGGGAGGGCCCGTGAGGGGCCCTCGGAAAGGAAATCCACTGAGCCGGGGGTTCTTCCGATGACGTCGGTGGCGCCACGGATGCGTGCCCGGTCGCCGCGCACCTCGTCGGTAGGTGGAGCGGTGACGTCGACGCCCAAGGCCGGGGCACCATCGTCAGGTGTGAGGACTCGAGGCCAGAAAGCCCCTATGGCACGGAGGACCCCAGCGACCTCGTTATCCTAGGCTCGAAGGAGTTTCGGGCCGACTAGAGGCTCGACGGAGGGGCCGTCGCAGGGGGCCTTAGGCAGTTCGGGGAAGCCAGGGACTAAACCCCTGATCTCCATGTCCGGGTAAGCATTTTGCTTTGTCTTTCAGACAAGTTTATTTCATTCCTTGTTCTCACATTTTGGTTCACTGTGTAGCCGCAAGCGCAAGGCAGAGCTGGCGGCCATGACACCTGCCAAGGCGCTTAAAGCCGGTGCCACTTTGATGATGTGGACACCAGCTGATGACGCCACCTGGATTGCAAGGTACCAGACAGCTATGGAGCGACTCAAGGCAAAGGAGTCCGCTGTTTAGGCTGGCGCGAGTGCCAAGGAGGAACGTGGGGGAGACCCCACGAGATGTGGGGAGAGAGGGGGAGGTGGTGTCGGGACTGTGGACGGAGCAGGAGGAACCGCCACAGTAGCCGCCGTAGCAACAGCAGGAAGAGCGGCCGCCGCAGCCGCAACCGGAAGCGGAGCAGCGTGAGGTGGGCTAGCCAGAGGGGCCAGTGGGCGAGGCAGAGCGATAGGCGGTCGCGCCGCCGCCTGATGCTTAGGCAGAGGTGCCAGCTAGCGGGTGGCCACTCCTGCCCCAAGGGCCGACGCCAGCCATGATCATCCTCACGATCTATGACCCCTATATGACAAGGGGAAGCAGAAGGCGGACGTCGAGATGGTCGACACCTCGGATCAGCCCAGAACCTCTGTGGTGCCAGACGGTGACATAGTGGAGGTGTAGGCGGGTGGCCTGACTTCACAGAGTTGGCGCTCGTGCGAGCGGAGGAGGAGCTCCTGTGCTGGGGTCTATCGACCCTCGAGTTTAGGGATGCGGCTAATCTCGATGCCGAGCCCTTCTTCGCCCTTGATGATAAAGATGAAGTGCATCATTGGGAGTACATCGAGGGGCTCCACAAGCACTCTGTGCAGTCTCTGCGAATGGTCGCGGATACCTTGGTATGACAAATGTTGGGGGCCTTCAAGGTGAGTCATGTTTGTTTCAATATTTCATTTGGTCGTACCCCCCTTTTCCCCTTGGTTCGGACTTTGGGTTTGACCGTGGTCAGGAGCTCAAGGAGCGATCACGCCATAAATCGCTTTTCATTCACCATGAAAGCGGTGTGTGGGTAGCGCTTCCTCGTCAATAGGCTCTGGTCGAGGAAGCCAATAAGCGGCTATCCAAGAAAAGCGCCAAAGAAGATGAGCTTCACGTCATCCATGCAGCGCTTAGGGAGGAGGTGGCGTAGGCTTGGGAAGCCATGGCCAAGGCACGTGAAAGACGCAACCAAGGCTCAAGAGGAGGCGGCCAAGACCCATGAGGACCATACGCCACTATTGGTGCGTGTGAAGGATCTTGAGGAGGACGTCGCCCTTGTCAGCGGCCAGCGTGATGCCCTCAACGTCCAGATCGGGTTGGTGTCCGCTCGCTTCGAGACCCTAAAGAACGAGGTCGTGATGTTGAAGGAGACTGTCCAAGGGAGGGATGAGGCTCTCTCAGGCATCGGTCGAGAGATTAAGACGCTGAGGGTGACCGTCCATGACAGGGACGAGGCTCTTCGAGCAGCCGAGAAGGCGCATGGCGAGTTGCGCGATCAGATCGTGGGCTGGTAGACCCATGCCGAGGGTAAGTTTTTGCCCAACTCTGATGTCAACTTGGATTTCTTGTGTTTTTTGCTGACTTGATCTCATGATTCAGAGCTGGAGAAATAACAGCGCGAGGCCCAGGCGACGGCCACCAAAGGTGCTCCTACCTGCTGACGATGAGGGCCTGTGAGCCAAATCTAGGCATGGAGGCCCATGTAACAAGTTAGCTGCCATTTGTGACTCGTACTGTCGTGGCCCTGAGAGGGCCTTAGAACATTTTGATGTAAATATATGCTACATATTTTATTTTGTTTGACTCTTTAGCTCCTTATTGTTCGAATTATGTTCTTACATGGTCTTCTTAGCACGTGATTACACCCCTTGGTGTGGGGTGCGAGTGGAGATACCGTAGCCTAGGGGCGTAGGTGGTCTCACGGCTTGACAACCCCTCGCCCTTAGGATGGCCTTGTAGCCTTGTCGACTTACGTAAGTACTCGCATCAAAACATGTAGGAGCGTCAGACGTCGAGCTTTTTTGAAGTCGTAGGTTTTTACTAAGTCCTCTTAGCGCGCGGTTGCTCCCCTTGGCACGGGGGAGTGAGTGGAGGTACCGTTAGCATGGACGTGTAGGTGATCTCATGGCTTAGCAACCCCCAAGCCTTAGGGCACTCATGCGGCTTCATTGACTATGTAAAAGTTTTTGAAAAATGCGAGCTTTTTAGGGACATAGGGGGTTCCCCCTTTTCCAGCCCCCGAGGGAGGTTTGATCCTGCGATAAGCAGGGTCGAGCCTACCTATTTTTTTATGAAAGAATTCTTTTTGCACATGGGTGTACTCTTTATTCATTTATGTAACTGAGAGAAAAAGTACAAAGCCTCGAGGCTCTAGGGGTCGAAGCGACGTAGCTGTTCAATGTTCCAAGCATTGGTGAAGTCTCGCCCTTTTTGTTTGATAGCTTGTAGGTGCTGGGTTTCAACACCTCTATGATGATGTAAGGTCCTTCCCATGGTAGGGTAAGCTTATGTCATCCCTTGTTGCTCTGGTTTCGCTGAAGCACCAGGTCACCGACGTGGAGGTCTCATCTGCGAATGTGTTTGTCATGGTAGCATCAGAGATTCTGCTGATACCTTGCGGAGTGCAGTAGAGCTATGTCATGAGCTTCCTTGAGCTGGTTGAGGGTGTTCTCTCTTGTAGTATCGTTGCTTTGCTCGTTGTAGGCTTTCAGCCTCGGGGACCCATACTCTAAATCGGTTGGAAGCACAGCCTTGGACCCATAGACCAAGAAAAATGGAGTGAACCCCGTGGCTTGACTCGGCATTGTTCTTAGGCTCCATAGGACCGAAGGGAGCTCGACGGCCCATTTCTTGCCATGTTTGTTCAATTTGCTAAAGATTATCGACTTTAGGCCTTGTAAGACCATGCCATTGGCACGTTCCACTTGGCCATTTGTCTTTGGGTGAGCCACGGCCGACCAAATCACACGGATGTGATGGTCGTCGTAGAATTCCAAGAACCTTTTGTCGATGAACTGGGTGCCGTTGTCTGTGATGATGCAGTTGGGAACCCCAAAGCGATGGATGATGTCGGTGAAGAACAACGCGGCTTGCTCTTGATCTGATGTTGGTAATGGGATGGGCCTCGATCCACTTGGAAAACTTGTCGATGGCAACGAGCATGTGGGTGAAGCCCCCGGTTGTTCTCTTCAGGGGTCCAACCAAGTCGAGCCCCCAAACGGCGAACAGCCACGTGATGGGAATTGTTTGTAGGGAATGAGCCAGGAGATGGGTTTGTCTTGTGTAGTACTAGCATCATTTGCAGGAGCGTACTAGCTTAATAGCGTCGGAGACCATGGTTGGCCAATAGAAACCCTGCTGGAATGCGTTTTGATGAGGGTTCAAGGCACCGCGTGATGACCACAAGCCCCCAAGTGTAGGTCCTTGAGCAGGTTCTTGCCTTCCTTGATTGTGATATAGCACTGTAGGATGCTCGTAGGGCTACGTCGATAAAGCTCCTTGTCATCGCCGTATATCACAAAGGTCTTGGCCCGACGAGCGATCCATTGAGCCTCGGTCTTATCCGAGGGGAGCTCCCCTTGAATAAGACAGTCGAGGTATGGAGTGCGCCAGTCGGGCTCGAGGTCGGCTGGTAGGGTTGAGCCTTCCATCTGCATGATGTCAGCCCTAGTCGAGGGGGCTTCTGCCTCAGGTGGGGGGTCAAGTGATAGACTGTTGGCCCCCTCTATCGTTCTGATGTTGATAGAAGGTTCATGAAGATCCCTCAAGAAAATGTCAGGTGGAACCGTGGTTTGATTAGACGTGATTTTCGCGAGTTCATCGGCAGCCTCATTATATCTATGTGCGACATGGTTGAGCGGTAGTGGAATTTTTTCTCAAGGCACCACACCTTCTTGTAATAGGCTTCCATCTTATGATCGTGGCAGCTTGAGTCCTTCATGACCTGGTCGACCATGAGTTGGAAATCTCCACAAACGTCGAGGTGTCGAATCCCGAGCTCGATGGCGATACGCAAGCCATTAACAAGGGCCTCGTACTCAGCTACGTTGTTGGAGGCTACGAAGTGGAGTTGGATCACATAGCACATGTAAACTTCGAGGGGCGAGATGAAGATCAAGCCCACACCCGCTCCCATTTTGGTCATCGACCCGTCAAAGTACATGGTCCACAGCTCGCCCTGAATCTAAATGGGAGGCAGTCGGGTGTTGGTCCATTATGCTTGAAAATCTACCAGCACCTAGGATTTGATTGCTTTGCGCGGTGCATAAGAGAGGGTTTCGCCCATGAGCTTGACTGCCCACTTAGCTATCCTTCTCGAGGCCTCCTAGTTCTAGACTATTTCCCAGAGCGAAAGAAGAGACCACGGTCACCGGGTGGCCCTCGAAGTAGTGCCAGAGCTTGCATCTTGTCAACACAATGGCGTATAGCAGCTTCTGGATTTGCGAGTAGCAAACCTTGGTGTCTGAGAGCACCTCACTGATGAAGTATATTGGTCTCTGAACGAGCAACGCGTGACCTTCTTCAACCCTCTCGACGACTATGGCCACGCTGAGCACTTGTGTCGTCGTGGCGACGTCAAGCAAGAGGGATTCTGTAACACCCCAGGTGTTTATCACTCACTAGGCAGTGGGTTTGAGCTCAAACATGATAGATTAAGTGGAGATGATGATGGCAAGGTCAACCTACGGAGAGGAGCCTAATCTAAACTTGGATGTTACTCCTTTGCTTTGCATATAGGCCATTTTCAAGATATATGCTTGGATGGTGTTATTGCAATATCTTCATATGTCTCACCTTAGTACCTATCTATATTGACCCCTGGAAAAGTTTCATGAAGTTTGGAATCAAAAAGTCACATGAAATGATAAGTTCTATTCCTATTGGAATTTGCACCCTTAAATGGATGGAAATATAGGTCATCAACCAAACCTTGCAACCTTGCCCAAATGACTCTAGATGAACTCTACAACAAAAGTCATAAAGGGTTCATGTTGAGCAAATGTCAAGAAAATGTTTCCATAGATCAAAAAGGATAAATTAAGATTTATCGGGATGCTACTTTGACTTAGGGTGAACTGTGGCTTAGAGTGTTTACGTGGCAGTGAAACCTAAATAAGAGTTGTAGTTCATCTTATGTACAATAAACTTTGTTTAATAGTTGAGAGCTAGTTTAGTCTCTAACTTAGTTTAACAAGGCCTCCAAAAGTGAATGCAGTGATGTCCCTGGAGCTGAAAATTTGGCTAAGTCCCTAATGCTCTGAAATTGAATTTTCAGTTTCGAGGTACCCCACTTCGGGGATTTATATCTCATGAACCATTTGAAAATTTACCATGAGCCTTTAAGCAATGTTATTGTCCTCCTGTAGCTCTACACTTTTCATTACTGGAGTTTTCGCTAACTCGAATCGTATTAGGAGATGGATGGGGACGAAAATGGAGTTTCAGTCGGCTTGAACTGAAACCCAGGATTTCAGTTTTGAGGTACCCTCCTTTGGAGCTTTGTATCTCTCTAATTGTGCCGAATTAGACTTTGATTCTTTAACCAAAGTTGGAGTACACTTGTAGCTCTACAATTTTGTCAATTATACCATGAGCCAATTCGAGCTAATTTAGGAGTTGTGATCGATGAAAAATGGAGTTCCAGTTGTACGTTTGAGGTGGTATTGAAAATTTGAAATTTCAGAAGCAGCAGCACTGGCCAACCGGCTCTGCTCCCGCGCGCCACGTGGCTCCTTCGCGCTGACTCCACTCACCACCTCGCGCCCACGCGTCGTCAAGATGATGTAGAAAACCCGAGCACCCTGCCCTTCTCCCCCTCTCACATCTCTCTCGCTCTCCTGCTCCTCCTACAGGCAGCCACAGCGAGCGCCATGGCTGGGCCAGCTAAGGTCCCTGCCTCCATGTGGTTCCGTTGCTCCAATGCTTCTCCAACCTAGCCACCACCTCTATCAGCACCTCTACCCCATCCTCCTCCAGACGCGCCGCTTCTTCGAGCTCCAGCGCCGCTATCTGTGGTCACCGACGGGGCCGCAGCCTTCGACCCGCCATGCTCACGTGGCCAAGTGGCCATGAGCCACCTCTGGCCGAGCCGTGGCTACCCACGGGTGCGCGCTGGCCTCCTCTTGCTTCCCCACATCTTCCCCACCGCCGACGTGGCCTCCTCCGGCCAGAGCAGCGAGCTCCGGCGACCCTTCCCCTGTAAATCCCGACCAAGGGCCTCGGGCTTGAATTCGACTAAAGGCAGGGGGTTTTCTGCGAAGTACATGACTCAGTTAAATAGTGCCGCATAGTGCAGTTTTTCTTTTTCCTTTTTTCCTTTATGCATATTGTGGCTGAAACTTTGGAAATTCATAGCAATTCATAGGAAAATCATAAAATAGCAAATGAGGACTTTTTGAAAACCTTGTGAAATTATCTATGCATTATATCTATAATATGTCATGTTTTAGTTTAAAGTTTTTTCTGTAAAAATAGATTTTTCAGATTAGGTTTTCAATGCTAGTTGTATTTGTCATTTTCATAACTGCAAATATAGGGCTCCAAATGAAGTGAAATTTTTGTGGCATGCTACCCATGTGATGTTTGATGTGTGGTAAAAATTTCATGAATTTTAGTTGTAGTATGAGTGAGTTATTGATTCATCTTGCTCTCACTTGAATTCTTGCATGAGCCATTTGTCTTTTTCATAGAGGTTGATATATATATCCAAATGGTCTGAAATTTGTACAGTAAACTATTGGGAGCATATGTAGGACACTGTAATTTTGGTAGAGTTTATTGTGCACTTTTGATAGGTGTTCATAATTCCACCTAATTATCTAAATAAAGTAAGAAAATATATTAAAAGAATTTATTTAGTAATGGACACTATGTTTTATGGTGTTCATTAGTCATGTATGAAATGTTGGTAAAGTTGGTTTTATCCAATTATATGTTTGCAACATAAGTTAATAATTATTTCTTGCAAATGAGGTTTCTAGACAGATCTGGAAACTTAGCAAAGTTCTTCATGATAATGTGCTTTGTTGTAAAACTTGTTTATACAAAAGTTGTAGATAATTTATGTATCTAGCTGATGTTAAAATTTAGTGGCATTTGGCCATGTGGTTTAGGAGTTATAGCTGTTGAAAGTTGGGTTACAGAATTGCTTGCTCTCTGTCTTGTTAGACCAGTTTCTGTGTTTGTGTAAATTCGACATATTAATCTTTGGAATCATGCTGTGATGATCATAAATGAAATGTAGAGAATTTCATAAGCTTTCCTTAGTGTCTTCTTGCAAGTCATTTGGAGTTGTAGATCTCCTGTTATGATTGATTTACTCAGCTACTGCATGTATGTCCAGAAAGTAGCAGATTCTTGTTCTAGTGCGTTGATTAACTTTGCCATGCTAGGGTGTGGAAGTGTGGCTCATATCCTTGATGGTACTTGGGTTGGTACCCTATAATCTTATGATACTTGTGCATTGATTGTTGTGCTTGCAATCTTCTATGTTATGCCCTAATGAGGATTAAGTTAATTAGCTCTAGGTGTTTATAAGAACTTTGGTATGCTTGTTCGATTATTTTGTTTATTGCACTTCTATGCATTCATACATATGCATTGTTGCACCTCATTTAGGTACATTAGCTGAAGCACGTGAAGGACCTAAGGTGGAGCCAAATCCAAAGACGGAGTTGGTGGATCCATCCCGAAGATAGAAGGACCGGGCAAGTGATAGATTGGAGGATGCTCGCCAAGCGAGTTTCTTCTGACCAACTCTGACTTGAGTCAGATCCCAGGCAAGCCCCAGAGCATTATAAGCCTCCTACCTTCAAAGCAATTAATTCTATATATGTTATAAGTATTGTTGCATTAAGTGGTAGGAGTTGGTTGAAAACGTTGCTGCATTATATCACTCCTTGTCCAGATATATGAATCCTTGAATCCTACATAGACTAGGATAGAGTAGATGCTTAGCCCTGCTTTAAGCGGTAGAAGTCAGGTGATTTCCTATCACCTGCGAGATATAGGGATATTCATATATGGCACGGTTGGCTATATGTGCTATCGTGGAATGGAACCATGTGTTAATAAAATGAAATGAGACCGGGCGGGATGACGATAGTGAAGCAACAAGGCATGGAGGTCTTGGGTGTGGATCTGTCCCCGTCTGAGTCGTTTAAGGACCGATTCGCTGTACGTCCTTGAGTCATGTTGAATGCAGTCTAACACTTAGTTGGCCGGATAAGTCATTCCGACCGCGAAGCCGAGTAATGCGGTTCAGGCCGGGAGTCGAATGGTAGGTCACATCTTGGAGGAGAGTAATGTTGTGCTTGGGGACATTGGCGTGAGACCAAGGGGGGGGGTTAGAGTCCCTAGCACCTGGCAGAGTGTCACCCTTGGGGATGCGGCATCATTCGAACCCGTGACTCCTGAATTGTACGAAAGGTGGCTTGTGCGACCCTAGCAGGATCCTGCACGGTGAGTGTTAGAAATACCCCTCCAACTGGATAGGAATTCGATTCGAATCGCCGTCGCTCCCGGTTAGTGAGCACTTGACTTGAGCAGCGGCAATGTAGATTCAATTAAATTGAACGGATGGTTAATTGGATGACGATGGAAATGTTGCCTCAATTTATACCTGTTGTGGTTAATATTGTTTGCTCCTAATCAAGTGAGTGCTCTAGTACAGATGCTAATATAGATGACAGGTTAACGATGATTAACTTGATGCTTAAGCATTAATGATTACTTATCTATATTAAGCTTTTATGCAAAATGTCGTCAAGCTAGCCCACTTTATATCAACCTTGCATGATCCTTGGTGTCACTTTATTTCTGGTTTTTGATGGGTAAGTCTAGCTGAGTACCTTCTCGTACTCAGGGTTTTATCCCCACTTGTTGCCGGTTGTGATGTATCATGGCGGCTGCAAGAGTTGGTTGGCTCCTGCCTTAGTGGCGGAGTGTGATCATGGGCATGATCCTTCTGAGTTATCTTCTCTCTAATGCTTTTGTTGGAAGTCGACCTTGGTACTGGCATGTATTTGAAATAAGGATGTTAGTTTCAAATTACTTTGTTTTCGCTACTTTTGAACTTAAGTTGTAATAACTACGTTGAACTCCGATGTATATTGAATTACTTGTGAAATGGTTGTAACATGTGACTTGTTATGTTGAATAACTACGATCTTGGCTTGTATGTTGGTTGGTTTGAAATCCCTCGTGATTTCATTGGACTACCGGAGTTATATGGGCTCAAGTGCGAGAATTTGATCACTCCGGTGATTGTTTTTGTACTTATGCTCTTATAATTTGGACGGTTCTGTTACAGATTCCCCTACAGCTAGAGGGACGAGTATCGGAGGTTCAGATAGTGTTGCGTTGAGCCTAGTTAGAGCTTCCTTAGCCTCGAGGGTCCACGAGAAGTGTTTTGATTTCTTTAAGAGATGCTACAGAGGGAGCGCCTTCTCGCCGAGGCGCGAGATGAAGCAACTGAGGGCCGCAAGGCAGCCCGTGACCCTCTATATGCCCTTCAGATCTCAGATAGGGCCCATTTTGGTGATTGCAGTGATTTTTTCTGGGTTGGCCTTGATGCCACGCTCGAAAACAATGAACCCTAAGAGCATGCCTTGAGGAACACCGAAGACACATTTCTCGAGGTTGAGCCTAATGTTCTTCGCCTTAAGGCATTTGAACGCGACATTGAGGTCATCAATCAAGTTGCTGACCTTCTTGGATTTGACCACGATGTCGTCGATGTAAGCCTCGATGGTTGGCCCGATGTGTTCCCCAAAAATGTGTTGCATGCATCGCTAGTACGTAGCCCCTGCATTCCGTAGACTGAAGGACATAGTAACGTAGCAATACATGCCGAACGGGGTGATGAATGAAGTCATGAGTTGGTCGGACTCCTTCATTTTAATCTGGTGGTAGCCAGAATACACATCTAGGAATGATAGAGTTTCACATCCCACAGTAGAATCAACGATTTGATGAATGCGTGGTAAAGGAAAATGGGACTTTTGGACATGCTTTATTTAAACTAGTATAGTTTACACACATCCTCCATTTCCCACTCTTTTTCTTAACTAATATTGGATTAGCTAACCACTCAGGATGATGAACCTCCTTGATGAATCCAGCCTCCAAAAGCTTGTGGATCTCCTCACCAATGACCTTGCGCTTCTCCTCATCGAAGCGGTGCAAGCATTGCTTCACCGGCTTGGAGCCGGCTCGGATCTCCAAGGTGTGCTCGACGACTTCCCTAGGTATGCCTAGCATATCTGAGGGACTCCACATGAATATGTTGACATTCGCACGGAGAAAGTCAACGAGCACTGCTTCCTATTTGGGATCGAGGGTGGTGCTGACTTTCAACACCCTCCCGTCCGAGCTGGCGTGGTCAAGGGGCACGAGCTTGACGTCTTTCGTGGGCTCGAAATTGCTGGCATGGCATTTGAGGTCGGGGATCTCCTTGGCCAAACTGTCGAGGTCTGCTGCCAGGGTTGCCGACTCTAAGACGGCTTCTCCGTGCTCGACGCACTCTACATCGCACTCGTAGGCCTATTCATAGGAGGGCCCAATGGTGATGACACCCTTGGGGCCTGGCATTTTGAGCTTAAGGTAGGTGTAGTTGGGAACCGCCATGAATTTGGCGTAGCAGGGGCGCCCAAGGATGGCGTGGTAGGTCCCGTGGAACCCAACCACCTCGAAAGTGAGGGTCTCCTTCCTAAAGTTTGAGGGGGTGCACAAGCAGATGGGCAGGTCAATCCGCCTGACGGGCTTTGCTCGTTTCCCTAGCCCAACCCCATGGAAGCCCTCGACGCTAGGTCAGAGCTGCGTCCTCTTGATTCCTAGGAGGTCGAGGGTCTAGGCGTAGATAATGTTGAGGCTGCTGCCACCATCCATGAGCACTTTAGTGAGGCGCGTGTTGGCGATGATGGGATCGACGATGAGTGGGTAGACTCCAGGATTGGGGACGTAGTCTGGATGGTTGTCACAGTCAAAAGTGATGGCTGTCTCAGACTAGTCGAGGAAGAGGGGAGTCACCAGCTGTACGGAGAAGATCTCTCGATGCTCTCGCTTGCGCTGGCGTGCAGAGAGACACATCGAGGGTCCCCCATATATCATGAAGCAGTCATGGATCTCAGGAACCCCTCGTCCTTGTTGTCATCCTTCTCCTTGGGGTCCTCTTTCTTATCATCCTTCTTGATGCCTAGTCTTTCAAAGTATCTCCGCAGCATGTGGCAGTCCTCGAGGTTGTGGTCTGTGGGTCCCTTGTGGTAGGGACACGGTTCTTTTAGCATTTTGTCAAAAATGCCCCCACCGGGGGGTCCTCGAGGCTTCTTGCGGTCAGCAGCAGCGATAAGGTCATCAGCCGTGGCTTCACGCTTGCCCTGCTGGTTCTTCTTCTTCCTGTTGCTCCTCTTGGTGCTCCGGTTGGAGCCCTCGGGCTCTTCGTCCTTGCGCTTCCCCTTATCTTGGTCACCACCAAAGATGGCACTGACCGCCTCCTCGCCGGTGGCGTAGTTGGTGATGATGTCCATCAGTTCATTGGCAGTGATGGGGGTATTACGGCCCAACTCTTGGACCAACTCTTTGTAGGTGGTGCCAGAGAGAAAAGCCATAATGACGTCGGAGTCGGTGATATTGGGAAGCTCAGTGTGTTGTTTGGAGAAACGCTAGATATAGTCACGGAGGGACTCGCCTGACTTTTGTTTACAACTCCTAAGGTCCCAAGAGTTAGCAGGGCACATGTAGGTCCCCTTGAAGTTCCCTTCGAACACTCTCACCAGGTCATTCTAGTTGTGGATCTATCTAGGGGGAGGTCCGCGAGCCACGCTCGAGCGATGTCCGATAGGAATAGGGGAAGCTGTCAGATGATGACGTGGTCGTCGGTGGCCCCGTCCAACTAACAAGCCAAGCAGAAATCAGCGAGCCAAAGTTCAGGTTTGGTCTCGCCGTTGTACATGGTAAGATTTGTTGGGGGGTGAAACCGGATCAGAAGCTGGGTCCTGCGAATGGTCTTGCTAAAGACTCGAGGGCATGGTGGCTCAGGAGATGGACTGTGATCCTCTGAGCTATCATAACGCCCGCCCCTGTGCACATGGTAGCCTCGAGATGCGCCGTCATCGCTTCTACGCCTGTGGCATTTGTTGATGTTGTCACGGGCGTCTCGGGGCTCGTGATTGTCGACGATGCATTCACGGACAGAGGCCGCCTTGTTCCCTTGTGGTGCGGGCTTGGGATGAACTGAGGCCTCTTTCTCGTATTGGGAGGGCTCCGCAGGCTGCTCCGATGCAAGCCCACGACACCTCGAGGCAGAACTCTCACCCTGCTGCATGGTCACAGCCTCGAGGAGACCTTGAATCTCATCGCAGGCCCAACGGGCCTCGGGGGTAGATGGCTCAGGCATATTGCGGAGAAGCATGGCGGTGGCGACGATGTTCTAGCTGGCTCATTTGAAGACTGGGGGTTCGCCCGCCCGGTCCTCGATAATGCGACGATTGACGTCGCGGGCTCTCTCGAGCTCCTCTGCCACGTGCGCGCGCCACGCACTCCCGCTCGAGGGTTTGCTGAAGTAGGCGTAGGTTTTCTTGTTCCTCATCGAGCATGGCTTGCAATTCTTAGATCTGCTCAAGTTGTGCTCCTTGGTCTGCACCAAGGAATTGTGCTTCATCCCGTGCGCTAGGGAGCTCAACGTGAGGTGGCGTGGCGTTCCTCCTTCCAACGGCCACCTCGGCTTCTGAATCTGACGTGATAGCCCTATCAATGTGGAAGCATTCGTGAGTCAGATCGTAGCTGTCATCGGTGGAGTCAAAGTCCGAGGTGCCAAAATAGTAATACGACGGATGCATGTGAGGTCGTCGATCTCTAGGGTCATAGCGGCTAGAAGCAATCGCACGGTGCTTCATACCAGGGGCCTCCATAGAGTCCTGGTACTCGGAAGCTGGTGTGGATGCTACGAGGTCATGGGTGAAACATAAATGGTGCATAGGGAGTTCCCCTAAATGCCCATGTTGGCGCTTACGGAGGAAGCATATTGTTGGGTAGCCGTGTTCATTCCATAAGGGAATGTCCGTGGCGGCATTGACCCTGCCGTCAGGGAAACTGATCTTGATCCGGCTAGAGGCATCGCACCGGATGGTGGAATGACGGGATGCCCCTGCGGCGTCTCATCCGTAGCCAAGCTCATCCTATGTAGGTCCTCAACGAGAGATGCTGCGTGGGCGTCTGGCTGAGGGGCACCAGAACAGAGCATCATATCGCCCTCCACCAGACGATGATGATGGCTACGCTGGGCATGCCGTTGCCTGGCTATACGAGCTTGGCAGAAATGGTGACACCGGCGCAGCGGTCCCCCATGCTGGGAGAGCTCATAGTCATGGTCGGTTGGGTGTCTAGGTAGGAGGAGGACCATGTCATAGCCATAACCGAGGGACATGAACTCCAACCTCCCGAACTAGATCACTGTAGCCAGTGGAAGTGGATGTTCAGAGTCAGCCATCCGGAGAAATGGCAGGAAAGCAATGTTGACACACAGCGGTCCCCTACCTGGTGCGCCAACTATCGGTGTTTAGACCTGGGAGGGCCCTAAGCTGACGAGTGAATGTGTGTTGCGTGCTCCCTACTCCGGATGGTGATGCAAAGAGAATACATGGGGTTTTATCCTGGTTCGGGCAAAGAAGACCCTACATCCAATGGGGAGGGAGAATATTGTATTTCCTTGCACCGAAATGCTTACGTAGGGGTTACAAGCTGTGAGAGAGGGAACTGGTCCCAAGTCTCAGAAAAGGAAAATGAAGGATTGTTTTGAGATGTTGATCTTGAGGTTGTCTATCTCTTTTTTCATCCGTCATCTTTTTTGGAGAGCTCCTTGCCTTCCCCTTTTATAGACTCAAGGGAGGGTCTAGGATTACAACAAACCCTAGGGGGTGCCTTGGAGGAGAAGGCAGGGCAGGCACTGTATGTGTTGCTATGGTGACGTGCCCCGGTGCATGCAGGACATCCCTGGGGCATCATGGTGATATTGATGACGGGACAGTGGGACATCCTAGGTGCTATAGAGGACGTGCAATTCCCTGTGGTCGACGTATGGGTCGTGGTCCCTTTGTTCGACTAATGGCGGTCGAGGCCGGGTCAGGACGTAGCTGAGGGGGGTTGACGAGAAATGGATAAGACCGAGCCCCAGAAAACCCCGGGCATGATGGTCGGATAGTGCTAGTCATGGCATGAATAGTGACTACTTTTCATCGCCTATCCCGGGATGGGCAGTAAAAAGTAGAATCAGACGCGGGTGTTGTTCCCACACCGGTGGCGCTGTAGCCACGTTGGTGGTACTGGTTGCATTGAATGCCTTGTCAGTGAGTAGGTGGATGAGGGGGTTGATTGACTCAACCCTGGGTCGTGCGAATCGAAGATTTTTTGGGGTCGAGGCTACTCATCGAGCGGGCCTCGTACGAGTGGGAATGCGGTTGAGGGTGCCCCGTCTTCACACGCATGCAGCTTGGATCAGCATATCCGTGTAGGTGGAGCCTTAACTCGATCTTTTAGGTGGTTTTTAGGGTGCGGATTCCTCGGGGGTTTGCTCCTTTTAAAAGTTGGTTTTGGATACCCATAATTTAGGTACCCGACAAGTATTAACCAACTTTCTAAAACATCAAAAAGCATAGTACATATTATCACATCAGTACAAAGTACTTTTCATGAGGGTTCCAAAAAGTGCTCATTTGCCTTTTTTTTGGAATTTTGTACAAATTTATATGAATTTTCAAACATTGCATAAAAATCTGTATTTGAATCTAAACCCTAATTCTACTGCAGTGGCTAACAGGTGGACCCCATGGGTCAATGGACCCCACATGTCAACGATGGAAAACAGGGGAGGCAGAGCAGCGCCCCTTTGACCGGCGAAAGCTCACCGACGGCGAGGTCCCCAGCGGTAGCGTCTTCACCACTACACTCAACTCAATGAGATTTTCAAGATGATACCCTAACATCAACCACTACCAAACCCTAGGTGCCCCGGCAATGGGCGCCATGGCCGGCGGTGAGAGCACGACAGTGCGCCGGTGAAGTTAGGGCACGGCGATGTCTCCGAGGTATGGCATTAGCTTCACAGAGATGAGAGGAAGCTATAGGAGAAGAAAAAAGTGCACGAGAGGGAGCCTACAGCTCTGGCCACGGCAGCGGCAAGCTCCGGCGAGCTTGGCTCGCAGCGGCAGCGCGGGGAGAACGGCAATGCGCGCGCTACCTTGCTCCGCTGGCGATGCAACCATGACGGCGAGGGTGAGCAGAGCTGTGCGGTGCTGCTGGCCAGATGAATCGACTGGCGATGCCGCAGCGAGGGCAGGCGCGGCGACGGCGAGGTGCGCGGTGGCAGCACTCTCATGCGTGCATGGGCGCGACGCGTGCTCACGGAGGTAGACAGAGCGGGCGAGAGCGCGCTCGCGCGTGGAATGAGGGCGAGCTAGAGAGGCCAGGGGTGGTGTGGCGGCTTGAGGCACGCCTCTGGCCTGATGGTGGAGCCGACGCCAGCGTACGGACGACAAGTGTCTTGGACACCCGGCAGCCGGTTGGCCATGACCTGAATCTGAAATTTTGGTTTTGTGAAACAACTGCCACATCAAGTTGAAACATGTGCCACACCCCTCAGCAGTTCACTGTTTTTGCTTAAAAGTGCAGTGTACAGCCCGAATTTGGAGATGGCCAAAGAATGAAAAGTGTATAGAATGAAATTATCTACAATTCATCTTCAAGAAGCAAAAGCTGAATCCAAATGGTTTGGAAGATATAGGCAATTTCCCAAAACTGGTTTTTGGAGCTAACAGAGATTAAGAGTTGCAAAGATTGCCAAATTTGAACAGGTTAGAGTGAGTTTCATGGAATGGTCAAAACATAAAGTTTGTAGCTTATGAAATTTTATACAAACTTCATGTGGTGCTCCAAGCCTGAGTGAAGATGGTTATGGAGTTACATGTAAAATTGTGCAATCTGTCCAAGAATTGACAGACAGCAGACAGGCTGTTGGAAAACTGGAATTTTGAGCATGATAGAGTCATTTTCATGAGATGACTGTAGAACAAGAATTGTAGCTCCTAAAATTTTCTACAACAAAGGTATAGATGACTTTTGCTGAATCAAACCCTAAGACGCTCTTTTGAACAGATTTTGAAAACTGGTTCCTGTCCAAAAGCAGGGACAGCAAGCACCAAGTGCTTGAAACACTAACCTAACAATTTTAAAAGAGTGTTAGCAGCCACTAAGCATCATTAGCAGGTTAAACACATGTAGAACAGTAACTATCATACAATTACCAAGATCATAGCATAAAAGTACATGTACACCTAGTAACAAGAAAAGTCACACTTAACTAAGCATGTAACATTCAAGTCAAGGCAATAGCTTATCAAATAAACTTTAACAAGCAAATGAAATGCATATGAAAGATGATATGCTCATGAGATGCCATGCAAGGCTAGCAAACACCCGAGGTGTTACAGCAGATCTAAGGAATTTAGTTCCAATCGGTTACAACTACTGTATTCACGGAGGATACGATATCTATCCTAACCGACTAGGTTTCCTTGATCATCAACTAGTCTCTGCTTGCTCCGCACAGTTCGTCGAGCAGTTCGGAGATCCGCGCGGCCCTTTCTAGCGAGTTGGGCCACCTTATCTGGTGCGGCCCATGTGGAGCCATGAGGGTATACGGGTCTATACCCCCACAGCTAGTCCCGAGTACTATGTATTTTGATGCGACACGCCGTCTTAACCTTCTCCGACTAGTGAGGCTTGAAGTCCCGAAGCATCCAACCAAAAGGGTGGTCTGTTGAAGGAATATTCCCAGAAGGCATCGAGGAATATTCCCACCCTTCCGATCAGAAGGGTGGTCTGCTAAGGAATAATCCCACCCTTCCGACTAGCTCAGCTGATAGTCGACCACCACACTAGTTGGAAAACGCTTTGTCAGAAAAAATGCATGGTGCTCCGAGAAAAAGAAAAACAGTTCATCTTTGATGAAGTGTGCCCACTTAAGTTTCATTGTGGAAAGTTAATGATGCTTGGCACCATTGGTGTAACACCCCAAGTGATTGGCTTGCATTTGTGCATGTGCATTGCATAACATAAGCACATTCATTTCATTATCACATGTGCATCATTCTATGTTTCATTAGCTATGCCTGGATGTTTCATATGTTTCAATTACTATATGAGCTTGGAGTACATGCATTACATACAAATGAGTGTGGTGACTCACTAAAACACTTTAACTATGTTTAGGAACCCTAATGGAACAAGGTTCATGTTGACCACTTAGCTTAATTATGCTTCTAAGTGATGGTTGCCTCTAGTTGACCACTAGAGTGCTTTTGTTTGATCAAATAGAAAGTACAGCTTAGAGTGTTTGCATGGCTGTGCGCTCTTAAGAAAAGTTGTAGTAAATTTTATAAGGAACAAAAGTTGTTTTATGACCTTAAACTAGAAATGTGCACAACATGCTCAAAAGTGGCTTACAAGTCAGTTTTCACTATTGTTCAGTACTTAGAAAATTGGCTAAGTCATTACTGCAGTTTCAGTTTACCCGTGCCCCTGTTTGACAACTTGTAGTTTAAAATCTAGACCGAACCAGACCAAACCCATCTAAGCAAAGTTGGAGCACTCATGTAGCTCTACAACTTTTATGATTATATATTTTGTTAGTTCACGCTAGTTTAAGAGTTAGAGGGCGTAGAAGTTTGGGTTTCAGACGCATTTTTGCAGTAGAATTGGTTAGCTCTTGGACTGATTTGAATCGTGCTCGGGCAATGGTCATGGCCGACCGGCTCTAGAGCCTGGCTGCAGCGTGGCTCTTCCGTCGCGCAAACGAGTGCCACGGCATCGGTGTATATGTGATGGGGAGGCAAACCAAGAGCCTCACCTGCTGCCTTCCTTTCCCATTCACCTGCTGCTCTTCCTCTCCCTTGTCCATTCTTCTCCACGGCCAAGAATAGCAGCCGTAGGAGCAGCGCCACCGCCACCAAAAATCCACCGCAGCTAGGCACCATCCTTCGATTCCTCGTAGCCTCAGCAGCGTCGTGAGCTCCTCCACGTCTCCGACCTAGCTGCGACGCCGCTCGATCACCGGTGAGGGCCCGTGGACCAATGCCGCCAACATGGCTGCCATGAACGCCAAGAGGAGCTCGTGCATGGCCTCTGTACCTTGTGTCCCTCCTTGCTCTCTATCTATCTCATCCTATAGTCACCTAGGGCTGCTGCTGCTCGCACAACTGGCCTCCGGCTAATGCTGAAGCCAGCGAGGCCACAGCGCCGCTCGCCGCTGACCGGAGTCCATCCCCGTACGTACGTATGTATGTACAGCGCCGCTCCTGTTGCCGCTCCTTAAGCCATCGCTGCGTGTTAGTTGAGAAAATCGTTCGCTAACCTATCCTGGTAGATGCGTCTCGACGAGAGGAATCCGTTGGTGGTGGTCGCGTCGCCGGAAAGTTCGCCGCCAACGAGCTACGGCTGGTCAAAGTGTCACCTCTACTTCTGTCCCTATGACGTGTGGGTCCAGATTGACCTTGGGTCCCAGCCGTCAGTCCCTAGGGGTGCACAACACTGGGTGCGCATAGCAGTTTCTAGGGTTTAGATATATTCGTTTTTAATCTTTTCAAGTTTTTGTGTGAGTCTTGTAAATTCAATATCTAGAGCTATAGAGGTCCGATTTGAGTGAAACCAATTTTGTTGGTATTGTTATGAAAAGCTCTATCTAATAGAACCATTAAACTTGTTGTTTGGAAATATTTTCTGTGCAGTATTAGTTATCCTTGTTAAGTATTTTAAAATGGCCTTTACCTTGGGAAATTCATAACTTGAGTTTGGTTCATGCCAAAAATGTGATTCCACTTGGGTTGGTCTTGTGTTGATATGTGTTAGCAAGGAAAAATGCTAAAGCTGCAGTGACTTTAGTGGAAATAGGACTTTGTGGTTTATCCTAGTTAAATGCTTTTATAATCCCTGTTGACTTGTCATTTTTGCATCGAATGTTCTACTTGTGCAAAGGCTATGAAAATTGTACATTAGCCTATTGAGGACATGTATGAGCTACTATAATTTTTGTAGAAATTATTGAGAACTTTTTATATATGTTTATTATTTCACCTAATTATCTAAATAAATTAATAAAGGCATGAAAAGAATTTAATTAGGGATGGCCACTATGTTTTCTAGTGTTCATTTAATGTATGTTAATTGTTAGTAACCTTGGTGGTGCTCAAAGTATATAGCTTTTCATGCCTTTATATAGTGAAATATTATTTTCTGGATAGTTTCTAGGACTATGTTTTTATTTTCTGGACATGTTAACTGTTATTATTTCACCTATGTTTTCATGCTTTTCTTATATATAGTGAAATATTATTTTTCCCAATTTTCGCTTCTAGTGATTTTCTGGACAGTTTCTAGGACTATGTAAATTACATTAAGTAAATGATGTTTGCTGGAAAACTTATCTATACCCAAGTTGTAGATAACTTACTCATATAGCTTGTGTTAAATTTTCATGGGATTTGGCCATGTAGGTTTTGAGTTATAGCTGTTCAAAGTCAGGGTCCCAAACTTGCTGCTCTCTGGAATTTCTGGACCAGTTTTGATAAATCAACTTGTTTGGCCTAGTTAACTAAAGATTCATGCTGAGATATCTGAAGATGGATTGTAGGAAATTTCATAAGCTTTCCGGAATGTCTTGTTACACTCCATTTGGAGTTATGTAACTCCAGTTATGCTTTAATCTTTTAGCTGCTTTCTGTGGTCTATGTTTGCTGAAATGGGTGATGCACTTGGCTGCTTTACTTAAGCTTGGTATGGATGTTATAGATGCTTAGGCTAATGTAAACAAGTTGCTAGCTGCAGGTGCTAGACCTTTAACTGGTGATGAAAAGTTGTACCTTAGATTGTTAGAGCTTGGTGAGTTTGTATTCTTGCTTAGAGAAGAGATTTGCACTTACTCAGTAAAGTGATTTGAATAGGGCTATTCGTACTCGGTAAACAAGTGTCTAGTGATGCTTTGCTAATTGCTTACTTACTGTTATTCATCCATCATGAGCATCATGTCATTCCTTATGCAACCATGATATTCATCTTGTGCATATGCATGCAATAGGTGTACCGGAAGGAGTGACACTGCTGGAATTCGAGGAACCGAGCGAGGAGCAGCAGCAGCCAACGCCGGAGGTTCAGGAGGTGCAGCCTTCAGGAGAAGTGCAAGATGAGGAGGTCACCGTTGAGTGCCTAGACCATCGTCCGTGCAACTTTGTGAAAGGCAAGCCCCGGAGCATTATAAGCCTCCTAATTTCTAAAAATGCAATTGAGTATATATGTTATATGTATTGATGCATTACGTTATAGGAGTTGGTTGAAAACACTTGCTGCATATATATCCTTCCTTGTCCAAGTGTAAATCCCAAAAATCCTATTTAAGTATAGGATCGGATAGAAGCTTAGCCCTGCTAGAAGTCAGGTGATTTCCTGTCACCTATATATATATATATATATATATATATATATATATATATATATATATATATATATATATATATTTGCTATCGTGGAAAAGAATCATGTGTTAATGAAATGAAATGAGACCGGGCGGGATGACGATAGTGAAGCAACAAGGCATGGAGGTCTTGGGTGTGGATCTATCCCCGTCTGTGTCGATTAAGGACCGATTCTTGGAGCCTTTCCTGTTCATGTTGAACGCATGCCTCTCTCTTAGTTGGCCAGGTCTAGAGACCGACGACGAAGCCGAGTAGCTCAACTCAGGCCGGGAGTCGGTAAGTATAAAGTGCGCCTCGGAAGGGAGCCGTAGGCGTGAGTCCAAGGGTAGGTGAGTTAAAAGTCCTGATTGTCCTGGCAGAAGGGTAATCCCTGACAACGCTGGCGCTGACCAAACCCGCGAAGTTGGTTTCTGAGTTGTACCAAAGGTGACCTAATGCTCCTCGACGGAGGAAGTCATGGGTGAGAGTTAGGAATACCCCCTCAACTAAGTTGTAATTCGATTCGAGTCATCGTCTCTCACCGGTTAGTGAGAACTTGATGGGATTATCTCTAACATAGATCTCACTAAATAACTTGATGGTTCAGGAATGATGATATGATGATGACAGCCTTATTACACCTGCTATGGTTAATATTGTTTGCTCCTAATAAAGTGAGTGCTCTAGTACAGGTGCTAACCTAGATGATAGGTTCATGATGATTAACTTGATGCTTAAGCATTAATAATTACTTATCTGTACTAAGCTTTTATGCAAAATGTTGTCAAGCTAGCCCCACTTATATCAACCTTGCATGATCCTTGGTGTCACTTTATTTCTGGTTTTTGACAGGTAAGTCTAGCTGAGTACCTTCTCATACTTAGGGTTTATTTCCCACCTGTTGCAGATGATCAGTTCTACTTTGGTTGCTGCAAGTAATGCCTTCTCCCAGCTGGGGATGAAGACTAGGCCATTGGGTGCAGTCTCTACTAGTTTCCTTATCTGAAGATGCTTTTGTGGGACATGGCCGTTACTCTGGCAGAGTATTTGAAACTATGAAGTTATGTACTAAACTATGTTGCTTCCGTGATACAAACTTGGTTTGTAATATTTTATTTTGAACTCCGATGGATCTAATCTGAATGCCACTTGTGAAATGTTGTAATGAATGATGTGTTGTGTTGAATCACTATGATCTTGGTTTGTATATCGAAAGTTGTTTGAAATCCCTCAAGATTTTCGGACTACCGGGATTATGGGAGCTTAAGTACAGGAATTTGATCACTTCGGTGACTGTTTTTGTACTTATGTTCTTATAATTTGGTCGGTTCTGTTACAATTGGCTCTGCTATAATGTCAAGAGATGTGATCCTTAGGATCTAGTCGTGTTAAGGTAGGGGTCATGCCTCTAGCATGATGTAGCAAATCATGTTTGCAAAAAAGTTAAGCACACTCACCACAAGGTGAAGTGTGCCCACTTAGTCCTCGAGCCAAATAGTAGGTGACTTGATCACGTGGTGCTAGGGTCTAAAAGAAAAATAATCCAAAACTAAATAAGCACATTCACCGCAAGGTGAAGTGTGCCCACTTAGTCCTCGAGCCTAGCAGCAGGTGACTTGATCACATGGTGCCAGGGTCTAAAGAGCAACAACCCCAACTCAGTTGAGAATTACGCATTGTGGCTCTGTCACGGCACAGTCCCCAACTCTGCTATGGGCCTAGTCCCTAGCTTTGCTGTGGACCCAATCCCCGACTCTGCCGTGGATAAGAACCCAAGGCTCTGCCATGTGGCAACTCCCAGCTCTGCTACGAGACATCCCCCAACTCAGTTGTGGGCCCTAAAATAGAAACAGCCCATGGCTCTGCCACGCAGCAGCCCCCAGCTCTGCTGCGAGGCGACTGCCAACTCAGCTGTGGGCCCTAAAACAAAAACAGCCCATGTCTCTGCCACACGGCATCCCCTAGCTCCGCTGCAAGGTGACCCTCAACTCAGTTGCGGGCCCACGCCGCAGCTCTATGACAGATTCAGTCCCTAGCTCAGCTGTGGACAAAAAGGGCACAAACTGATGCATACGGATGGGTCAGCCACGTAGCAGTCCCTAGCTCTACTATGGGGCCACAAAATGCACTGGCACGTGAGAATTGAACCGTATAGAAAAATGGTGAAACAGGCCCACTCTGGGGCGCTCCAACACAGTTAAGGCCCACGTAAAGGCCCGCTTGGAAATAATGACTGAGGGAGCGAAAGCGACGCGTCGAGCGTGGTTACCCAAAAACCCTAGAAGTCAAAGGGTCACTCCATCTCTTATAAATACCCGTGCGGCGTCACCCCACTTCATCCACTTCACGTCAGTTCATCTTCCATATTGCTTGCTCCGCCATCCCTGCCATTTCCATCGTTGTTGTAGTCATAAATCCAAAACCTAGATCTAGCCATACGCAACATTTGCAGGCATCACATCTCCGCCAGATCTAGCCACTCCAATGCCGCACCGCACACCGCAGCCGCATTCCGTAGCCAGAGAAGAGGAGGACGATGGCGCACGGGGGCTGTGGAGCAAGAGCACAACTGATGGCGGCGGAGTGGAACAAATCGGTGAGCACGAAGGCCACCCTCGCGAGGCTCATCACCGCCGACATGATGGCTGAGGCCGTAATCGATGGATGGAGGGAATCACCCGGTGAGAACTATCTAGATCCCCGTCCTGGTGAGATTGTCATGTTTGAAGATTTCTACTGGCCCAGATTTGGAAATCCTTGCCATACCTTTCTGCGCAAACTTTGTGATTACTATAAAGTTAGTATCTGCAATCTCCACCCCAACTCCATTCTTGCTGTGTCCATCTTTATTACCCTATGCGAATCATATCTTGGCATCCAGCCCCACTTCAATCTGTGGCGGCACTTTTTCTGCCTCAAGAAGAAAGAGGGTGCGGGAGGATCCAAGATAGCTAGAGGAGTGTACCTGAACCTACATGATGGGATGAAAGCTGAGTACCTAAATGTACCCCTAAGTTCATCCACAAGGGATTGGTACAAGAAATGGTTTTACGTGTAGCAAGAGTAGGAGTCATTTGTTGCCTGTGATGTCGCTCAGATCCTAGAGCAGCAGGAGAGCTGGTCAGCAAGGTTGTCTAGCGCTGGAATGGTGCTGGTTGAAGAGTTGCTCGAGATGTTTGATAGGAACTAACTTGATGGGCGGGTGTAACCCTGCAAGGAGCGGGTGCATCCACTGTATGAGTACTTATGGTCGGATGACCCCACTAGGGAGTCTGCAAGGAACCTCACGTGCGATGAGATAAACTAGTGGTTGGCGCAACTGTTCGACTTGTCGGGTTACCGCCTATTGCCGAACGCAATGAAGGCATACAAATTGACAGCGCCGCCACCATAGGTATGTTCAAAGTCACCCACAATTTCAATTCCATATCTGATAGTTGCCAGTCTACAACTGTAACGCTTAATCTGGTCCTTGCAAGATCCATGGCCAGGATCGGGCAGCAGTGTACATCTTCGACGTGCTCGCAGATGACTGGCCAGCCAACGTGGATGTGCGGGAACCCCGTGTGACGAGGAAGGCTGCTAGGAAGTGCCCCACAGCAGAGGGGCCTTCCCAAAAGAGAAAGTCCACTGACCCCTAGGCACGGGGTGTCCTTTGATCATTGACCACAAGGAGAGCAGCCAGAAATGACGTAAAGTCATGGCCGGCTTGACTGACGATGAGGAAGAGAAGGAGGATGAGACGCCACTAATGTAACACCTCAGGTTTTTAGCTCCATAATTGCATTGCATTTGCATAAGCATAAGCATGCATCATTCATGTTATTTTATGTGGTTGCAACTAATGTGGTTGTTTTTAGAATTTTGTTTTGCTCACATCATGTGACACTAGGTAGTTGGTGTAACAAAAGGGGAGAGTAGCTAATTATACCTCACAACACCTTAGTTATACTTAGGGTCACTAATGAAGCAAGGTTCATGTTGACCAAAATTTCCAAAATACCCTCCAATGTGTTGTTGACCAACATTAGGATCTAGAGTGCCTTAGTTTGACCAATTATAAAGTCTAGCCTAGAGACCTTGCATGGAGGAGCACCCTTAATAAAAGTTGTAGGGAATTTTATTGGGAACAAAAGTCTCAATATGGTCATCTCATGAAAATGACCAGAACATGCTCAAAATTGGCCCACAAGTCAGCTAGAGGGGTTGACTTAGCACTTAGAAAATTTCTAAGTCTCAAAAGTGTCCCTTCAGTTTGATAGTGGCCTACTTTGGGAGCTTGTAGTTTGCAAACCAGACCAAACCAGCCCCAACTCATATTGACACTTTTGTAGTACTCACTTAGCTCTACAACATTGTCAACATCACCATCACCTAGTTCTAAATGGTTTAGGAGATATGGTGCCTGGAAAAATGGGTTTCAGTCGATATAGTGACTGAAACTAAGTTTCAGTTTTTGGGTACCCCACTTTGGAGCTCTGTAGCTTCAAATTTAGGCCGAACCAGTCCAAGCTCCAATTGACAATTTTATAGTCCTCATGTAGCTCTACATAATTGATGTAATCATCTTCGACTAAATCAAGCTAGTTTGGGAGATAATCAACGACAAAATACCGCTGTCAGTCACCTAATGTAGCAGAGGTTCAGGCCTTCAGTCGGTGGCCGACCGACCACAGACCAGCGCTGACGCGTGGCCGCGCGGTGGCAGCCATACGCCGGCCGCGGTCCCACCCGTCAGGCCACCAGGCCTTCAAGGTCGCCACGCCGACGGTCTCCGCCCTCACTCGCGCCACAACTCTCTCTCTCCCGCTCTCTCCTCCACCGGGCGGAACGACCAAGCACCATTGCCGCCTCCACTCCGGTGAGCTCGTGCGCGCTCTCCACCGCACTGCCGCCCACAAAAACGCATCCACAGCTCCGCCTTGAAGCCCGCTACCTCACCGTCCACTCCACGTAGCCAATCGCGCCTCGGAAGGGTTGCATTTTCGTTTTCCGCCGGCGCGGTACCTCGCCGGAGTTCCTCCGCGCGATGGCTCTCTGTGGCCAGGGGTCTCTGGGCGTCTCTGTCACCCACTTGTAGGTGCGTTAGGGTCTAGGTAGAATGGGGATGCTCATCGAGGGTTAGGGTTGGGACGTCAGGCTCACCGACGGCGAGATTTCGCCACCACCGTACCGGTGGTCCGCCATGCCCGACGATGAGCACCTTTCCGTGGCTCTGCCGCCCCGTTCTTGCCACCAATCGACTTAGCTCGATGACGTGGTCATGCTCGTTCGCTCAGCTTCGCCGGTCGGCTCACCGACGGCGAGCTCCGGCGACCGCAGCTCCTCCCCTCTGCCTCTCTCTCTCTGACCGGTGGGGCCATCTGGTCAGTCGCACGCGTGCACGGGCGGGAGCCGTAGCAGGCCGCGCGCGGGAGCGGGCCACGTCGTGAGATTTGGGCCGTGTCGGCTTTGCAGGCCGGCCCGGTAGCAGGGTTTTGGATTTAGTTTTTGTTTTCCTTTTTATATTTGCCATAGATTTTGGGTACGATTTAGGAAATGTATATCTAGGGTTTTACTTGCACAAAAAAATTATAAGGTAAATTTTGTTAGGCTCTGCATGATGTGTAGTATTTTAGAAAAATATAAATTTGATATGTGATGTTTAGTTTCTGAGAGATTTAAATAGGTCTTTGAAATGTGTTTTAAAATAAAGGCAAATTTGTTAAATGGATAACTTAAGTTGTAGTGTTCTAAAAATTATGAAATTTGGTGGGTAGGTTAATTTATACATGTATGAGCTCTGGTAAAAATTTGGACACTAGTGCTTGAGCACTTTTCAAGTTATAATGTTATCATGTTGTTTTAGGGAATAATTGAATGAATTTTAGTAATTTTTTTACATGTGCAATGTTCATATAAATTTTTGGAGAGTGTCCTGGTACCTTAAAGTGTCTAATAAAAATATGAAATCTATTGTTTGATGCTTTTCAATGTGATTTGTTAATTATACAAAAATCAGCCTTTTTGGCTTGTGAATTTTGTGTAGGGAGTTTCAGTAAATAATTTTAGTTCAAATTTTTACAGTGGTTTCTTTTTGGTTCATAGAGTCTCCTGTAATTGTTGTAGAATTTTAGGAACAGTTTACATATATGTTTAAAATCCCACTTAATTAATTAAGTAAATTAAGAAATGAGTACAAATAAATATTCTAGGTGGGCACACCTTACTTTCTGGTGTTTTTGTGACCTATGTGAACTTGTGGTAACATTAGTTTGGTCTTAAGGGATGTTTGCCACATAAATAAATATTTAATCTTTGCAATTCTAGGTTTTCTGGACAGCTGGTAGTATTTCTAGGTTTGACCTTTGATAAATGTGGTTTCTGGAAAACTTGTAAATACCAAAGTTGTAGTAAGGTTGATAAACTAGCTTGTGTCAAAATTTGGGAGCATTTAGCTTAGTAGTTTGGGAGTTATTGCTGTTTAAAGTGACAGTCCAGAATTTGCTACTCTCTGTTTAGAGAGGACAGATTCTGGAACTTATGAAATTCGACATGGAAAACTTAGGAATTTAGGGTTGATATCTGAAAATGAATTGTAGTGCATTTCTTAAGCTTTCCAGATTGTCTTAAATCATATCTTTTGGAGTTAGGAATCTTCAGTTATGTTAGAATCTTTGAGCTGCTGTCCAGAATGTCTTACTGTGATATTTTGGTGTTGGATGTGGTAACCTAAGTAATGCTACTCTTATCATTGTTAGGTGTTAGGGCCTTAACCGAAGAAGAACAGCTATATCTTAGGTTGGGTAGATTAGGTAAGTACTTCTCTACCGGAGAAGAGATTTGCACGTATTGATGAAGTGACTTGAATAGAGTACTTTTATTGCGGAAATACATTTCATTCCGAGCATGTTGCACCCATTATGCATCCATGATAATTATTGTGCACTCATGCAATAGGTGTTCCGGAGGGGGTAACGCTCCTCGAATTCGAGCAAGTGATTCCGGAGGAAGTCCAGGACCAGCCGGAGCTGCCAGAGGAACCAACCGGCGACGAAACTCCTGCCGAAGATCTACCCGAGTGTCCTGACCACCGGCCCTTGACCTTTCTAAAAGGCAAGCCCCGGTGCATACTGAACCCATCATTTTATAAATCTATCTTGAGTACTTTTAATTGTTTAATGCATTAAGTTGTAGGAGTTGTATGAAAACAATTGTTGCATTATACCTATCCTTGCCCAGATATCGTACTTAAATCCTAATTTAGGTTTAGGCACGTATCAATGCTTAGCCCTGCTTAGTACGGTAGAAGTCGGGTGATTTCCGGTCATCCGCGAGATGTAGGAAGGAGTCACGAGTGGCTTTATGGCTATCGTGGATGGAACCATGCTTTAAAATGAAATTGAGACCGGGCGGGAGTTCGATAGTACAGCCGCAAGACACTTCACATCTTGGGTGTGGAGCTATGCCCGTCTGAGTCGTTTAAGGACCGATTCGCTGTACGTCCTTGAGTCATGTTGAACGCAGTCTAACACTTAGTTGGCCGGATAAGTCGTTTTGACCACGAAGCCGAGTAATGTGATTCAGGCCGGGAATCAAATGGTAGGTTGCTTCTTGGAGGAGAGAAAGGATGTGCTTGGGGACATTGGCGTGAGACCAAGGGGGGGTCAGAGTCCCTATCACCTGGCAGAGTGTCGCCCTTAGGGTCGCGACATTATTCGGACCCGCGATTCCTGAATCATATGAAACGGTGGCCTGTGCGAACCTGGCAGGGGTCTGCACGGTGAGTGTTAGAAATACCCCTCCAGCTGGATAGGAATTCGATTCGAATCACCGTCGCTCCCAGTTAGTGAGCACTTGTCTTGAGCAGCGGCAACGTAGATCTCATTAAATGAACAGGTGGTTAAGGGAATGATACAATGTTGCCACAGTTCATACCTGCTCTGGATATAATAATGATAATTGTTTGATTATAATCAAGTGCATGCTTAGTACATGTGCTAAGATAGATGACAGGTAAATGTTAAAAAGAACTGCTAGCACAGGTTATAAGAGTTTCAATTACTTATGCCTTTATGCAAAATGTGATGTCAGCTAGCCTCTTGTGTAAGCCTTGCATAATCCTTGGTGTCGTCTTATTTCTGGTTTTTGATGGGTAAGTCTAGCTGAGTACATTCCAGTACTCAGGGTTTATTCCCTCCTGTTGCAGATGATATGCTCTATCAAGGCTTCTACAAAACTTGTCTCCACCCTGCGGGTGACGAAGACTAGATCACTAGGGCGTGATTATCTTTTATGTACTTTCCTGATGCTTTTGCGGGTTGTTGATCAACAAGACTGGCAGTAGTTAAACAACTGGTGTGTGTATGCTTCCGCTACTTTTATAAACTTGGTTTGTAATAATTGTGACTCCGTGTGTGTAAACTTATTTCGGAACTACTGGTGAAATGTAACGTATGATGTTGTATGTTGAATGATGCGATCTTGGTTGTAAGCAAGTTGGTTTGAAATCCTTCGTGGTTTTGATTGACTACCAGGATTATATGGGCTCAAGTTCAAAAATTTGAGCGCTTCGGTGCTTGTTTTTGTACTTGTGCTCTTATAATTTGGTCGGTTCTGTTACAGCTAGTATCGGAGCATAATTCAACATTAAACACATCGTACGAGTATTTAAAAACAAAAGTATTTGATTATGTAAAGGGTTAAAACTCTAAAAATTATTTTCATAGGTATGCCAGTGATCACATCCCTTAGCCCAAATAAGGACTCTTAGGTGGCCTATTATAAAGATTAACTTGGGGGCCTTGTTTGTTTTTGTTTCGTCGTCCATATGGCGTGATATTGTATGGATGCCATCCACTTGGGTGGTAATGTATGGATCAATTGCCTCGACGCTCTGGTAAGTGTGAGTTGTGAGAGCATGATCGTCCAACCGGCGATCTAGGGGAGAGTAGTTTTGGTGACTTGCATACTTACATGTTTAAACCGTGTAATTATGTAAGCACTTAATCGTGAGAAACCTTATATCGGGTAGCTTTGATACTGAAGTATATACATCAGGGGATGTGTATATGGAAAGTATTTAAATTACTGCTTTCTTGTGTGCTTATATTGGGAAACTGTTGGGCTGAAATGAGATTTTCTGCAGGTACACTAACAGCGTAACGAGTAGACTGATAGTTTCGCTTATATGAGAGAACGTATGTATGCCACCGCCTAGCGTTAGAACTTTGGGTTTCTACTAAGGTGAGAGGGCGTACGAAACGTGCATGCATCATGTTTAATTATATCATACATATCATTTACTCCCTCCTTAAAAATTTCAATAGCCCCGACTAAATTAAATTTCGTATCCCCTAAATGATCCTCACTTTAAGTCGTATCTTGTTGCTACAGATGGCACGTACCAAGAGGACCGCTCGCAAGTCCACTAGAGGCAGGGCACCTCGTCACCAGCTCGCTCCACGTGAGCCCCACCCTGAGCCCACTGAGGTGGAAAAGCTGAGGGCTGAGTTGGCCGAAGTGACTGCTACCAGGAATGCAGCGCGTGAGCAACTGGAGCAAGTAATCCATGATCGTGACCAGGAAACACTTGCAGTCTAGGGATTGACCGTAGCAAATCGCAACTGTCAACGCATGCTGGTCCATGTCATGAATCAGAGGGATGAAGCCTGGCACAAGGAGAATGTTCTGAGAGCTCATCAGTTTGAGCTCGAGCAACAGTTGGAGAATGCTGAAGAATACAATGACAATCTTCATGAAGAAGTGCACCGCCTGAACAACCAGCTAAATCCTCTGCTACCTCGAAACAACAACACAGATGAGGACATGAGTTCAGGAATCAGCATGGCTGTAGATGATGATGAAGTGGAGGTCAATGGGCCCCAAGATGCTGCACCAGAAGAAGAGCCAGAAGAAGAAGAAGACGAGGAGTTTGAGCCTGTTAGCGACAAGGATGGCGGGGAGATCCTTGACACCGACTCTGAGGACGATGCTTAGAGTAGTCATCGCTTAGCTACGTTGTTAGAATCGTCTTTTGTGCCTCTTGGGGTTGGAATGAGGCTTTGTAATAACTTGACTTTTGGGATGTAAGGTCGAACCCTATGTTTCCTAGATGTTTAGTTGAACCTGTTAATTTCGATCACAATTGGATGTCTTATTGCGTGCGTTCGATGATGGTGTCACGATTAGCACCCTTCGGTGCCGCGACGAAACCGAGGGCCTCCTATGGCGCGCGACATAAGGTTGTGCTGCTTGGCACGTGCTGGTATCGAGGTGGCTAGTCATGATCCACCATGGAACTCTACCGTTGAGAAGTCTCTTTGTGGTCAGTTTGAAGTAGCCTTTCTTAGTCAACTAAAAATTTTGAGATCGAATCCAAGTACCGGGCGAAAGGTCAAAAATCACGTAGATATTAACGTAAACGGTTCAGTAACTGCTGTGCTCCTTGTGAGTGAGCCTTTATTAAAGTACATCTTGTTGGATTCCCTCGCATGATTGCGTCAATTGATGCGCTTGAATGGATTGTGCGGTTGTGATGAATTATTGTGCCATGAGTATTTTGAGAAGTCCATTTTATGAAGTCAGTTTGACATATTTACAATAATTCATCTACAAATTTCCCACATCGTCAGTGCTCATTGGCTATGCATTTTGCAGATGTCGTACAATCTCCGTCGGGGTCGTGGCAATGAGGATGAGGAATAGCCACCCCCTCCGCCACCACCTACCCCGGCTGAGCTGATGCAGACCGTGGTCGAAGGGCAGCGCATGCTGGCAGATGCTATGCGCCAGCTTGCCAACCGGGAGGCTCGTCATGGCCGCCAGGGCCCAGAACCCAATCAGTACAGTGATTTCAAGGACTTTCTTGATACTAAGCCCCCGCTCTTTAAGGAGGCGGAGGAACCACTGCAAGCCGACGAGTGGTTGAACACTATTGAACAAAAGTTTCGTCTGCTTTGCTTGACCGATGAGCTAAAAACTGAATATGCTTCTCACCAACTGCATGGTCCAGCGGGTATTTGGTGGAGCCACTATCGTTCCACACTGCCTGCAAATGTCCCGATTGCTTGGGACCAGTTCAAGGCCGCATTTCGTGGGAACTATATTCCTCCAGGTCTTATGGCAATCAAGCACACATAATTCATGAGGCTGTCGCAGGGAAATAAAAGCTTGACTGAATATCTGCAATCTTTCAACAACCTGGCAAGGTATGCCACAGAGTTTGTGGATACCGATGCCAAGAAAATTGCTAGCTTTAAAATAGGGCTCGGCCCAAAGCTGATGAAGACTATGGGCACTAGCAAGTGTACTACCTTCAATGATTTTATCAGTGATGCTTTGACCCAGGAGAACAATAATGCTATTTATTCTGCCTCTAAGAGCCGCAAAAGGGCCCTTGAGGCGAGTGCTTCGCAGTCCCGGACCTCAGCTGCACCTAGGTCTTCCCCTCGCCCACCTGCTCAGAATACCAAGTTCCGTCCGCCACAAAAGAAGCCTGCTGCCAAAACTGGGTTCCGCAAGGCTTATACAGTCGCTCTACCAAAGGGAAATTCTAGACAGAGCAGTTCTAGTGTTCCTCCTAGCAACATGCCTTGCTGGAACTGCAACAAGCCAGGCCATTGGTCCAGGAACTGTCCTTACCCTAAGAAGAATGTCAACCAAGGTGGCCGTCAAGGGCACGCTCATTATAACAGCATTGAGGAAATCCCATCTGGTGAGGTTGTTACTGCTGGTAAGTTCCTAGTTGACCAACATCCTGCAGTGATACTTTTTGACTTAGGTGCTTCGCATTCCTTTATCAGTCCTAAGTTTGCATCAAAGTTTGCACACAAATTGCATACGGTTGAAGGTGGGGGTTATTGCATTAGCGCAGCAAGTGGGAATATTTCCACAAATAAAGTAGTGGGGAATCTTGAGCTTGAGATTGAAGGGCGAAAGTACTCGCTTGCCTTAGCGGTTTTGCCAGGATTAGGCATAGATGTTATTCTGGGCATGAATTGGATGAGTCAGGATGGGTTACTCATTGATACATCCACTCGGGTAGTTATGCTCAGAGATCCTACAGATCAAAAGGGTTTTCTGGTACAACTTCCCAGAAAAGTTGATTTGTCTGGGAAAGTTCATGCTGTGCAAGCAAAGGCGTTGCTGAAAATTCCCGTAGTAAATGAGTTTCCGGACGTTTTTTCCGATGATTTGCCGGGACTCCCTCCGGATCGGGATGTGGAATTTAAAATTGAGTTGTTGCCTGGCACGGCTCCCATCTCTAGGAGACCTTATAGGATGCCTCCGAATGAGCTAGCCGAACTTAAGGTGCAGTTGAATGAACTTTTGAAGAAGGGGTTGATTTGTCCTAGTTTGTCTCCATGGGGATGCCCTGCTATCTTTGTGAAGAAGAAGGATCAGACCTTGTGGATGTGTGTAGATTATAGACCTCTGAATGCAGTCACTATCAAAAATAAGTATCCTCTGCCACATATCGATATCCTGTTCGATCAGTTGTCCAAAGCTAAAGTCTTTTCCAAGATTGATCTGAGGTCTAGTTACCATCAGATTAAAATTTGTCCCGAAGATATTCCAAAAATAGCTTTCTCGACAAGATACGGCCTTTATGAGTATCTTGTTATGTCGTTCGGCCTGACAAATGCCCCCGCACACTTCATGTGCTTGATGAATTCGGTGTTTATGCCCGAATTGGACAAGTTTGTGGTGGTGTTTATTGATGACATCTTGATATATTCTGAAAATGAGGAAGAACATGATGAACACCTGCGTATTGTTCTCACCAGACTACGAGAACATCAACTGTATGCGAAGTTCAGTAAATGTGAATTCTGGCTTCGTGAAGTACCTTTCCTTGGGCATGTGTTGTTCGATGAGGAAATTATGGTGGATCCCACCAAGGTACAGGAAGTATTGAATTGGAAGGCTCCTACTTCGGTTCATGAGGTCCAGAGTTTTCTTGGGTTGGCTGGCTATTATCGTCGCTTCATCCCAAATTTCTCAAAAATAGCCAAACCCATGACTCGATTGCTACAAAAAGACACCAGGTTTGTTTGGACTCCTGAGTGTGATGCGGCTTTTCACCAACTACGAACCCTCCTAACCTCAGCTTCGGTTTTGGCACAACCGGATATCGAGAAACCATTTGATGTTTATTGTGATGCCTCAGGCATAGGTTTGGGAGGTGTGTTGATGCAAGAAGGCCGAGTGATTGCATATACCTCTCGACAACTTCGGAAACATGAGGTGAATTATCCAACGTATGACTTAGAACTGGCCGCAGTTGTTCATGCTTTGAAAGTATGGCGGCATTATCTGCTGGGCAATGTCTACAATATCTACACAGACCACAAAAGCCTCAAATATATCTTCACCCAACCCGAGTTAAATATGCATCAAAGAAGATGGCTCGAGTTGATTAAGGATTATAACCTTCAAGTGCACTATCATCCTGGCAAGGCAAATATGGTTGCGGATGCTTTAAGCCGTAAGTCTCATTGCCATTCCCTAGTTGAAACTGATTTTCATCGATCTCGCCTTCTACATCCAGCAGTCTTGTACAACGTCACTGTCAGTTGTACTCTCAAAAGCAGAATTATTGAGCTCCAAAAGACTGATCCTAGTGTATTCCACATAAAACGCAAGATGAAAGAGCAAGAAACTACATAGTTCAGAGTAGATGAAGAGGGTGTACTATGGTTCAAGCATAGGTTAGTTGCGCCTAAGGACCGAGAGCTTAGAAGTGATATTATGTCTGAAGCACACTCCTCTAAGTTGTCCATCCGTCCTGGTAGCAATAAGATGTATTATGATTTGAAGCCATACTATTGGTGGACCAAGATGCGGAAAGAGATAGCTGCATATGTGGCTAGGTGTGACACCTGCTGTAGAGTTAAAGTTGTGCATATGAAAGCTGGGTTACTTCAATCACTTTCTATCCCAGGTTGGAAATGGGAAGAGATAAGTATGGATTTCATTATCGGACTTCCTCCTACTGTCAAAAATCATAACTCCATCTGGGTAATTGTAGATCGCCTAACCAAGTCGGCTCACTTCATTCCTGTTCGAGTAGACTATCGTCCTACTGACTATGCTGAGTTGTATTTCAATCAGATAGTCCGGCTCCATGGGATACCTCATACTATCATATCTGACCGTGGCCCCCAGTTCACTGCTCGCTTTTGGGAGCACTTGCATCACCTTCTGGGAACCAAGTTAGTGAGAAGCTCTGCTTATCACCCCCAGACGTCAGGTCAGACAGAATGGGTTAACCAAATCTTGAAAGATCTGTTGCGGGCATGTGTCATTTCATCCAAGGGTTCTTGGGAAAAATGGTTACCTCTAGCTGAGTTTTCATACAACAATAGTTACTAAGAGAGTATTAAGATGACCCCATTCGAAGCTTTGTACGGTCGTAAGTGTAGAACTCCACTAAATTGGGTAGAAGCTGGTGAAAGGAGGTATTATGGTATTGATTTTGTTCAGGAAGCTAAGGAATAAGTCCGTACCATCCAAAAACATATGGCTGCAGCCCAAGCTAGACAGAAAAGTTATGCTGATCGTCGTAGAAAACCGCTCGAGTTTGAAGTTGGAGACTTCGTTTATCTGAAAGTTTCTCCAATGAAGAGTGTCCAATGTTTTGGTGTTAAGCGGAAACTTGCACCAAGATACGTGGGTCCTTTCCAAATCATAGGCAAGAGTGGAGCTGTTGCATACAAAATCCAGTTACCTCCTGAAATGAGTGCCATATTCAACGTCTTCCATGTATCTCAGCTCAAAAAGTGTCTTCGAGTTCCTGAGGAAAGAGTCCCTTTAGGAGATATCAGGCTGGAATCCAATCTAACTTACGAAGAAAAGCTAGTCCGAGTGATCGATACTCAAGAACGAGTGACTAGAAGCAAAGTGGTTAAGTGGTATAAAGTAATGTGGAGTAATCAGGGTAGTGAAAGTGATGCTACATGGGAACGGGAGGACTATTTGCGGGATGGTTATAAGGAATTCTATGAAAAAATGGTATGCTTTCCAAATCTCGGGACGAGATTTTTATAAGGGGGGAGGGCTGTAACACCTTAGGTGTTTAGCTCCATAATTGCATTGCATTTGCATAAGCATAAGCATGCATCATTCATGTTATTTTACGTGGTTGCAACTAATGTGGTTGTTTTTAGAATTTTGTTTGGCTCAGATCATGTGACACTAGGTAGTTGGTGTAACAAAAGGGGAGAGTAGCTAATTATACCTCACAACACCTTAGTTATACTTAGGGTCACTAATGAAGCAAGGTTCATGTTGACCAAAATTTCCAAAATACCCTCCAATGTGTTGTTGACCAACATTAGGACCTAGAGTGCCTTAGTTTGACCAATTATAAAGTCTAGCCTAGAGACCTTGCATGGAGGAGCACCCTTAATAAAAGTTGTAGGGAATTTTATGGGAAACAAAAGTCTCAATATGGTCATCTCATGAAAATGACCAGAACATGCTCAAAATTGGCCCACAAGTCAGCTAGAGGGGTTGACTCAGCACTTAGAAAATTTCTAAGTCTCAAAAGTGTCCCTTCAGTTTGATAGTGGCCTACTTTGGGAGCTTGTAGTTTGCAAACCAGACCAAACCAGCCCCAACTCATATTGACACTTTTGTAGTACTCACTTAGCTCTACAACATTGTCAACATCACCATCACCTAGTTCTAAATGGTTTAGGAGATATGGTGCTTGGAAAAATGGGTTTCAGTCGGCATAGTGACTGAAACTAAGTTTCAGTTTTTGGGTACCCCACTTTGGAGCTCTGTAGCTTCAAATTTAGGCTGAACCAGTCCAAGCTCCAATTGATAATTTTATAGCCCTCATGTAGCTCTACATAATTGATGTAATCATCTTCGACTAAATCAAGCTGGTTTGGGAGATAATCAACGACAAAATACTGCTGTCAGTCACCTAATGCAGCCATCGTTTCAGAGGTTCAGGCCTTTAGTCGGTGGCCGACCGACCGCAGACCAGCGCTGACGCGTGGCCACGCGGTGGCAGCCGTACGCCGGCCGCGGTCCCACCCGTCAGGCCACCAGGCCTTCAAGGTCGCCACGCCGACGGTCTCCGCCCTCACTCGCGCCACAACTCTCTCTCTCTCTAGCTCTCTCCTCCACCGGGCGGAACGACCAAGCACCATTGTCGCCTCCACTCCGGCGAGCTCGTGCACGCTCTCCACCGCATTGCCGCCCACAAAAACGCGTCCACAGCTCCACCTTGAAGCCCGCTACCTCACCGTCCACTCCACGCAGCCAATCGCGCCTCGTTAGGGTTGCATTTTCGTTTTCCGCCGCCGCGGTACCTTGCCGGAGTTCCTCCGCGTGACGGCTCTCTGTGGCCAGGGGTCTCTGGGCGTCTCTGTCACCCGCTTGTAGGTGCGTTAGGGTTGAGGTAGAATGGGGATGCTCATCGAGGGTTAGGGTTGGGACATCGGGCTCACCGACGGCGAGATTTCGCCACCACCGTACCGGTGGTCCACCATGCCCGACGGCAAGCACCTTTCCATGGCTCTGCCGCCCCGTTCTTGCCACCAATCGACTTAGCTCGATGACGTGGTCATGTTCGTCCACTCAGCTTTGCCGGTCGGCTCACCGACGGTGAGCTCCGGCGACCGTAGCTCCTCCCCTCCGCCTCTCTCTCTCTGACCGGTGGGGCCATCTGGTCAGTCGCACGCGCGCGCGGGCGAGAGCCGTAGCAGGCCGCGCGTGGGAGCGGGCCACGCCGCAAGATTTGGGCCGCGTCGGCTTTGCAGGCCGGCCCGGTAGCAGGGTTTTGGATTTAGTTTTTGTTTTCCTTTTTATATTTGCCATAGATTTTGGGTAAGATTTAGGAAATGTATATCTAGGGTTTTACTTGCTCAAAAAAATTATAAGGTAAATTTTGTTAGGCTCTGCGTGATGTGTAGTATTTTACAAAAATATAAATTTGATATGTGATGTTTAGTTTCTGAGAGATTTAAATAGGTCTTTGAAATGTGTTTTAAAATAAAGGCAAATTTGTTAAATGGATAACTTGAGTTGTAGTGTTCTAAAAATTATGAAATTTGGTGGGTAGGTTAATTTATACATGTATGAGCTCTGGTAAAAATTTGGACACTAGTGCTTGAGTACTTTTTAAGTTATAATGTTATCATGTTGTTTTATGGAATAATTGAATGAATTTTAGTAATTTTTCTACATGTGCAATGTTCATATAAATTTTTGGAGAGTGTCCTGGTACCTTAAAGTGTCTAAGAAAAATATGAAATCTATTGTTTGATACTTTTCAATGTGATTTGTTAATTATACAAAAATCAGCCTTTTTGGCTTGTGAATTTTTTGTAGGGAGTTTCTGTAAACAATTTTAGTTCAAATTTTTACAGTGGTCTCCTTCTGGTTCATAGAGTCTCCTGTAATTTTTTTAGAATTTTAGGAACAGTTTACATATATGTTTAAAATCCCACTTAATTAATTAAGTAAATTAAGAAATGAGTACAAATAAATATTCTAGGTGGGCACACCTTACTTTCTGGTGTTTTTGTGACCTATGTGAACTTGTGGTAACATTAGTTTGGTCTTAAGGGATGTCTGCCACATAAATAAATATTTAATCTTTGCAATTCTAGGTTTTCTGGACAGCTGGTAGTATTTCTAGGTTTGACCGTTGATAAAGGTGGTTGCAGGAAAACTTGTAAATACCAAAGTTGTAGTAAGCTTGATAAACTAGCTTTTGTCAAAATTTGGGAGCATTTGGCTTAGTAGTTTGGGAGTTATTGCTGTTTAAAGTGACAGTCCAGAATTTGCTACTCTCTGTTTAGAGAGGACAGATTCTGGAACTTATGAAATTCGACATGGAAAACTTAGGAATTTAGGGTTGAGATCTGAAAATGAATTGTAGTGCATTTCATAAGCTTTCCAGATTGTCTTAGATCATATCTTTTGGAGTTAGGAATCTTCAGTTATGTCAGAATCTTTGAGCTGCTGTCCAGAATGTCTTACTGTGATATTTTGGTGTTGGATGTGGTAACCTAAGTAATGCTACTCTTTTCATTGTTAGGTGTTAGGGCCTTAACCGAAGAAGAACAGCTATATCTTAGGTTGGGTAGATTAGGTAAGTACTTCTCCACCGGAGAAGAGATTTGCACGTATTGATGAAGTGACTTGAATAGAGTACTTTTATTGCGGAAATACATTTCATTCCGAGCATGTTGCACCCATTATGCATCCATGATAATTATTGTACACTCATGCAATAGGTGTTCCGGAGGGGGTAACGCTCCTCGAATTCGAGCAAGTGATTCCGGAGGAAGTCTAGGACCAGCCGGAGCAGCCAGAGGAACCAACCGGCGACGAAACTCCTGCCGAAGATCTACCCGAGTGTCCTGACTATCGGCCCTCGACCTTTCTAAAAGGCAAGCCCCGGTGCATGCTGAACCCATCATTTTATAAATCTATCTTGAGTACTTTTAATTGTTTAATGCATTAAGTTGTAGGAGTTGTATGAAAACAATTGTTGCATTATACCTATCCTTGCCCAGATATCGTACTTAAATCCTAATTTAGGTTTAGGCACGTATCAATGCTTAGCCCTGCTTAGTACGGTAGAAGTCGGGTGATTTCCGGTCATCCGCGAGATGTAGGAAGGAGTCACGAGTGGCTTTATGGCTATCGTGGATGGAACCATGCTTTAAAACGAAATTGAGACCGGTCGGGAGTTCGATAGTACAACCACAAGACACTTCACGTCTTGGGTGTGGAGCTATGCCCGTCTGAGTCGTTTAAGGACCGATTCGCTGTACGTCCTTGAGTCATGTTGAACGCAGTCTAACACTTAGTTGGTCGAATAAGTCGTTCCGACCGCGAAGCCGAGTAATGTGATTCAGGGCGGGAATCAAATGGTAGGTTGCTTCTTGGAGGAGAGAAAGGATATGCTTGGGGACATTGGCGTGAGACCAAGGGGGGGTTAGAGTCCCTATCACCTGGCAGAGTGTCGCCCTTGGGGTCGCGACATTATTCGGGCCCGCGATTCCTGAATCATATGAAACGGTGGCCTGTGCGACCCTGGCAGGGGTCTGCACGGTGAGTGTTAGAAATACCCCTCCAGCTGGATAGGAATTCGATTCAAATCGCCGTCGCTCCCGGTTAGTGAGCACTTGACTTGAGCAGCGGCAACGTAGATCTCATTAAATGAACAGGTGGTTAAGGGAATGATACAATGTTGCCACAATTCATACCTGCTCTGGATGTAATAATGATAATTGTTTGATTATAATCAAGTGCATGCTTAGTACAGGTGCTAAGATAGATGACAGGTAAATGTTAAAAAGAACTGCTAGTATAAGTTATAAGAGTTTCAATTACTTATGCCTTTATGCAAAATGTGATGTCAGCTAGCCTCTTGTGTAAGCCTTGCATAATCCTTGGTGTCGTCTTATTTCTGGTTTTTGATGGGTAAGTCTAGCTGAGTACATTCTAGTACTCAGGGTTTATTCCCTCCTGTTGCAGATGATATGCTCTGTCAAGGCTTCTGCAAAACTTGTCTCCACCGTACGGGTGACGAAGACTAGATCACTAGGGCGTGATTATCTTTTATGTACTTTCCTGATGCTTTTGTGGGTTGTTGATCAACAAGACTGGCAGTAGTTAAACAACTGGTGTGTGTATGCTTCCGCTACTTTTATAAACTTGGTTTGTAATAATTGCGACTCCGTGTGTGTAAACTTATTTCGGAACTACTGGTGAAATGTAACGTATGATGTTGTATGTTGAATGATGCAATCTTGGTTGTAAGCAAGTTGGTTTGAAATCCTTCGTGGTTTCGATTGACTATCGGGATTATATGGGCTCAAGTTCGAAAATTTGAGCGCTTCGGTGCTTGTTTTTGTACTTGTGCTCTTATAATTTGGTCGGTTCTGTTACAACTAACACGCCGATAGAGGGCGCAGACACCGCCCCGTGCGCCGATGCCACCAAGGGCGCCCACACCTCCTCAAGCAGTGACACCCCCAAGGGCGCCCACACCTCCCCGAGCAGCAACGCCCCCCGAGCAATGATGCCTCCTCGAGAGGCGACGCCGGCCTAGATGGCCACACCGAGCACGGGGCGAACTAGCTCAGCAGTCCCCATGCGTGTTCAAGCTGGGACGGAGCAGGCGAGCAGCAGCCAGGCAGCTGGTCCCCGTGCTACGGGGAGCAAGAGTCGGAGCAGTCAGCCATTCAGAGCCACATTTAGACACTTAGACTTGTAAGTATTTTATAATCCCTTATTGTTGTCCTAAAGCATTAGCTTATTAGGCTGGTGTAGGCCGGAGGCCACAGAAGATATGGAGCACCCCACTAGCAGCCAATAGCCAACAGTTGGGGAGGGCAGACGTGCTATAGAGGAGTGTGTCGGGTCCAACAGCGTCGCCAACCAGCACACCACGGAGCAGTAGCATAAAGAGACTGCACCCGCTACCGAGGAGCCCAGTGCCGCCTTAGGCGGTATAATGAGCTTTGTAGTGGTCGACAGGAGCGACACCAAGAACCCTACCACAGAGGCTCCGGTAGGCGAAGCCACTGCGGTTGAGGAGGAGGCAGAGATTCAAGAAATCGTCTGCCCTAAAGAAGAAAACGTGACGCCTCAATGCATCCGTGTTGCAAGGAAGTGAGGCGACGAGTGGGTGTTCTACGAAGAAGACCACTCAGACCGGGCTGTCCACAAACTGCAGCGAATAGTTGATGATCTAATGGGGCAAATAAAGGTAAGGGCGCTAGAAGCCCAATGTAGCCCTATTAGGCTTTTGTAGAAAGTGCTATCACTAATCCTTCATTGTGTTGTAGAGCATTGAGAAAACATCAGAGTAACAGAAACGGTGCTTCGAAACTATTGCCCCAACCGTGGAAGAGAACAGAACACTAAAGGAGGACGTAGTGCGTCTACAGAAGATGCTACAGTAGACCCAGAATGAGCGGGACGTGTTATAGGCCACCGTAAATGAGCAGCACCGCCGCCTCAACCAGGAAAGGAAAGTTATATGACAAAATCTTCGTGCTTTGTTCTCCTTACGACTTGTTGACAAACCACGCTCTGCTCGGCAGGCATGGAGGCAGAGAAGATGCTTCTTGTTGACAAGCTAGCTTGGCTATCAGAAAGCAATAAGGAGCTTGTGGAGAAAAATAACCAACTCGATAAGGAGCTCAAAGACGAGGTTGCTTGCCTGACCAGCGAGAACACCAAGCTAAAGGAGCGGGTGACCAAGCTAGACAAGGACTTCTCGAGTAAGTTATCGACAACTCAGTTGTTGATTTCCTTCACTAATATTCATCATGCTCAGCATGGACTTATGCTTGAGTGTAGTCGTAAGCCAAAACACAAAGACACACCTGGAGGCACTAATAAAGGAGAAGGACCACTTGGCTTCCAAGTGCAAGATGATGGAGCAAGGAATCAAGCTAGTGCTGGACCTGATCGGCATGGAACCTGAAGAGGCACTGACCGACCAACCATCCCGACCAGAAGCCATCATCAAGAAGTGCCAGAGCTCCTAGACCTGGTTCAAGCAGTACATCCACGACACTGGCGAGTACATAGCCACCCACGTGTTAGGCGTGGTGCGGTCACACTATCCTGGAGTGGACCTAAAGAGGCTTGAGACTGGCGTGTCTAACAACACTGATCAAATGAGGGCCGAGTAGCTTAGGATTACTTCCATGGAGACAACGTCAAAGATGATAGCCGATCTGGACCTGTGTGGTGAGCCTAGACAAAGCAGTCAGTATATTAGAGATATAAAAAACTTCTGTTTGCAGTTTAAATAGTGATGGAGCACTCGGTGCTTTTGTAAAAACATTAAGTAAGTTATAGTGGAGCACTCGGTGACCACATGAACTAGATATTATATCTCTGTATAATATGCAGCCATGATTTTAGTCATGAAAACTTTGTTTTTTATCGTGTTTTATGGTAAACGTGAATAGTTATTCCATCCTAGAGTTGCTGCAGCCCTGGTCCGACCAACAACCCGAAGCATGAGGCACGAAGCCCAGTCACGTGTAAGACTGCCGACCGTGCCAGGGAGCTACTGCTGACCACCTAGAACATAGTGAACAGATCTCATGCATGTGTGGGGAGAAGTCAGAGACAGTGCTGGCTTTGGGAAACTCAAGTAGGATAAAAAACTGGTTGGCAAACCACTTAGTAGAAATTTAGGAGTTATTGCGATGCACAAAATGGCAACAAAAGCACAATGAAATGTTTATTGAATACTTGAAGTACAAAAAGAGTACACATCTTTCTTGGTAGCGGATCAAGCGTAGAAGCGCCTAAGGTGGTCGATATGCCATGAATTCAGGACGTCAATGTTGACAAGATGTTGTCGGTAATCTACCGAGGGGTATGCCTACAGTAGTAGATTATCGGTGGAGGTGTGCATGACAACGAACTAGATGGTGATACAAGATGAACACAGGGCTTATCCAGGTTCAGGCCACGAAATGCGTAATACCCTACGTCCTGCGTCTTTGTGGATTGTATTGATACGTGATGATGATGCGTTTTGAGGGAGGTCCTTGCTTGCCTTATATAGCTCGGGGGGCAAGGTTATAGATCTAAGGAATCTAATCCTAGCTGATTACAACTCCTGTATCCATAGAGGATACAATATCTATCCTAACCGACTTTGTTTCCTTGATCATCAAGTAGACTCTGCTTGCTCCGCACGGTTCGCCGAGCAGTTCGGAGATCCGCATGGCCCTTTCTGGCAAGTTGGGCCACCTTGTCTGGTGTGGCCCATGTGGAGCCATGAGGGTATACGGGTCTATACCCCCACAGCTAGTCCCTGAGCACCATGTATTTTGAAGCAACATGCCGTCTTGACCTTCTTCGACCAGTGAGGCTTGAAGTCTCGAAGCACCCGACCAGAAGGGTGGTCTACCAAGGAATATTCACACCCTTCTGACTAGTTTAGCTAATAGGCAACAACCACACTTGTTAGAAAAATGCATGGTGCTCTGAGAAAAAAGAAAAACAGTTCATCTTTGATGAAGTGTGCCCACTTAAGTTTCATTGGGGAAAGTTAATGATGCATAGCACCATTGGCTTTGCCATAATGCCAAGAGATGTGATCCTCAAGATCTAGTCATGTTATGGTAGGGGTCGCGCATCTGGCACTATGCAGCAAATCATGTTTGTAAAAAAAATTAAGCACATTCACCGCAAGGTGAAGTGTGCCCACTTAGTCCCCGAGCCTAACAGCAGGTGCCTTGATCACGTGGTGCCAGGGTCTAAAAGAAAAATAATCCAAAACTAAATAAGCACATTCACCGCAAGGTAAAGTGTGCCACTTAGACCCCGAGCCTGATAGTAGGTGACTTGATCATGTGGTGCTAGGGTCCAAAGAGCAACATCCCCAACTCAGTTGAGAATTATGCATCGTGGCTCTATCACGGCATAGTCCCCAGCTCTGTGGATAAAAACCCATGGCTCTACCATGTGGCAACTCCTAGCTCTGTTGCGAGACGTCCCCCAACTCAGTTATGGGCCCTAAAATAGAAATAGCCTATGGCTCTGCCATACGGCAGCCCCTAGCTCCACTGCAAGGCGACCCCCAACTCAGTGTGGGCCCACTCTGTAGCTCTACTACAGATTCAGTCTCTAGCTCAGCCGTGGAAAACAAGGGCATCGAATTGATGCATGCAGATAGATCTGCCATGTAACCGTCCCCAACTCTGTTGTGGGGCCACAAAAGCCACTAGTGTGCTAGAATCAGACCGTATATAAAAATAGCGAAACAGGCCCACTCTAGGGTCCTCCACCACAATCAAGTCCCACATAAAGGCCCGCTTGGAGATAATGATTGAGGGAGCAGAAGCGATGCATTAGGCGTGGTTACCCAAAAACCCTAGAAGTGAAAGGGTCATTCCACTCTTATAAATACCCGTGCGGCGGCGCCCCACTTCTCCCACTACATCCACTTCATGTCAGTTCGTCTTCCATATCGCTCGCTCTGCCATCTTTGCCAGTTCCATTGCCGCTGCGTCCGTAAATCCAAAACCTAGATCTAGACATACACAGCACATCACCGCTAGATCTAGCCACTCCAAAGCCACCCCACACACTGCAGTCATGTTCCACAGGCGAAGAAGAGGAGGAGTATGGCACGCAGGGGCCGTGGAGCAAGAGCACAACTGATGGTGGCGGAGTGGAACAAATTGGTGAGCACGAAGGCCACCCTTGCGAAGCTTGTCACTGACGGTGTGATGGCCGAGGCCGCAATCGGTGGGTGGAGGACATCAACCGGTGAGAACTATCTAGACCCTCGTCCTGGCAAAATTGTTGTCTTTGAAGATTTCTATTGGCATGGATTTGGAAATCCTTGGCATCCCTTTCTGTGAAAGCTTTGCGACTACTATAGAGTTAGCATCTGCAATCTCGACCCCAACTCCGTTCTTGCTGTGTCCGTCTTTGTCACCCTCTGCGAGTCATATCTTGGCATCTAGCCCCACTTCAATCTGTGGCGGCACTTTTTCTACCTCAAGAAGAAAGGAGGTGTACCTGAACCTATAGGACGGGATCAAAGCCGAATACCTAAATGTACCCCAAAGTTCATCCACAAGGGATTGGTACAAGAAATGGTTTTATGTGTAGCAAGAGCAGGAGCCATTCGTCGCTTGTGATGTCGCTCAGATCCTAGAGCAGCAGGAGAGCTGGTCGGCAAGGCCATCCAGCGCCGAAATGGTGCAGGTTGAAGAGCTGCTCGAGGTTTGATAGGAACCAACTTAATGGGCCAACGGTGGCGTTGAACTTCATCTACAGGCAGGTACAACCCTAAAAGAAGTGGGTGCATCCACTGTATGAGTACTCGGGGTCAGGTGACCCCACTAGGGAGTCTGCAAGGAACCTCATGCGCGAGGAGGTGAACTGGTGGTTGGTGCAACTGTTTGACTTCTCAGGATATCGCCTACTGTCGAACACACTGAAGGCATACAAATTGACAGTGCCGCCACCATAGGTATGTCCAAAGTTGTCGACAATGTCAATTTGATATCTAATAGTTTCTAGTCTGCAACCGTAACGCTTAATCTGATGCTTGCAAGATCCGTGGCCAGGACTGGGCAGCTGTGTATGTCTCCGATGTGCCCACCGATGACTGGCTAACTGGCGTGGATGCGCGGGAACCCCACATGACGAGGAAAGTAGCCAGGAAGCACCTCGGAGCAGAGGGGTCTTCCCAGAAGAGGAAGTCCACTGAACCCCTAGGCATGGGGGGTCCTTTGATCATTGACAACGAGGAGAGCAACTAGAAATGATGTAAAGTCGTGGCCAGCTTGACTGACGACGAGGAAGAGGAGGATGAGATACCACTAGCATGTCGGCAAAGGACGTAGAGTGGGCCCCGTGCACTGACACCACCAAGGGTGCCCACTCCTCCCCGAGGAGCAACACCTCCAAGGGCACCCACACCTCCCCGAGCAGCGATGCCTCCTCGAGCAACAACGCCTTCCCGAGCAGCGACGCTAGCCCGGACGGCCGTACCAAACACAGGATGAACTAGCTCAGCAGTCCCCGTGGGTGTTTAAGCCGGGATGGAGCAGGCAAGCAGTAGCCAAGCGACTGGTACCCGTGCTATGGGGAGCAAGAGCTAGAGCGATCAGCCATTTAGGGCCGCATTCAGGCGCTCAAAACTGTAAGTAATTTTATAACCCCTTATTGTTATCCTAAGGCAGTAGGATATTAGGCTGGTGTAGGTCGGAGTCCATGAAAGATGTGAAGCACCCCACTGGTAGCCAACCGCCATCAGTTGGAGAGAGCAGCCGCGCTGTAGAGGAGCGTGTCAGGTCCAGCGGCACCGCCAACTAGCACACCACAGAGCAGCAACATGAAGAGCCCGCACCCACTACCAAGGAGCCCATTGCCGCCTCTGGTGGTATAATGGGCGTTGTAGTGGTCGACAAGAGCGGCACCGGGAACCCTGCTATAGAGGCTCTGGTAGTCGAAGCCACTGTAGTTGAGGAGGAGGTGGAGATTGAGGAAATCGTCTACCCGGAAGAAGAAAACGTGGCGCCTCAATGCATCCGTGTTGTAAGGAAGCGGGGCGACGAGTGGGTGTTCTACGAAGAAGACCACTCAGACCAGGCCGTCAACAAACTACAGTGAACAATTGATGACCTGATGAGCCAAATAAAGGTAAGAGCACTTGCAGCCCGATGTAACTCTATTAGGCTTTTGTAGAAATTCCTATTACTAATCCTTCATTATGTTGCAGGGCATTGAGAAAACATCGGAGTACCAAAAATAGTGCTTCGATACTATCGCCCCAACCGTGGAAGAAAATAGAGCCTTGAAGGAGGACATAGTGCATCTACAAGAGATGCTACAGCAGTCCTAGAATGAACAGGACGCGCTGCAGGCCAGCATAGATGAGCAGTGCCACCACCTTGACCAGGAAAAGAAAGGTATGTGACAAAATCTTCATGCATTGTTCTCCTTATGACTTCTTGACAAACCACGCTCTACTCAGCAGGCATGAAGGCAGAGAAGATGCTTCTTGTTGACAAGCTAGCACGGCTAGCAGAAAACAACAGGAGCTGGTGGAGAAAAATGACTAGCTTGACAAGGAGCGCAAAGACGAGGTTGCTCGCCTAACCAGTGAGAACGCCAAGTTGAAGGAGCGGGTGACCAAGCTAGATAAGGACTTCTCAAGTAAGTTATCGACAACTCAGTTGTTGATTCCCTTCACTATTATTCATCATGCTCAACATGGTCTTATGCTTGAGTGCAGTCGTATAGTAAAATGCAAAGACACATCTGGAGGCGCTGATAAAGGAGAAGGACCACTTGGCATCCAAGTGCAAGGCGATGGAACAAGGAATCAAGCCAGTGCTGGACCGCATTGGCATGGAACCCAAAGAGGCACCAACCGACCGTCCAGCCTGACCAGAAGCCATTGTCAAGAAGTGCTAGAGCTCCTAGACCTGGTTCAAACAATACATCCACGACGTTGGCCAGTACGTGGCTACCCACGTGTTAGGCGTGGTGCGATCATAGTACCCTAGAGTGGACCTGAAGAGGCTTGAGACCGGCGTGTCCAACAACACCGACCAAGGGAAGGCCGAGCAACTTAGGATTACTTCGATGGTAACGGCGTCAAAGATGATAGCCGATGTGGACCTATGTAGCGAGAATGGACAAAGCAGTCAGTAGGTTAGAGCTAGAAAAAACTTCCATCTGCAGTTTTAGTTGTGATGAAGCACTCAGTGCTTTTGTAAAAACATTAAGTAAGTTATAGTGGAGCACTCGGTGCCCATGCGAACTAGATATTATATCTCTGTATAATACATAGTCATGATTTTAGTCATGAAAACTTTGTTTTTTATCGTGTTTTATGGTAAGTGTGAGTAGTTATTCCATCCTAGAGTCACTCTAGCCCGTGTCTGACCAGCAGTCCAAAGCGTGAGGCACAGAGCCCAGGCACGCATAAGACTATCGACTGTGGTAGGGAGCTACTGCCAATCACCCGGAACGTAGTGAACGGATCTCATGCACATGTGGGGAAATTGGAGACTGTGCCGGCTCTAGGAAACTCAAGTAGGAGAAAAAAAACTAGTCGGCAAACCTCGAGATATTGCGATGCACAAAAAAGATGGCAACAAAAGCACAATGAAACGTTCATTGGGTACTTGAAATACAAAAAAGAGTAGATATCTTCTTTAGTAGCGGATCAAGCGTAGATGCGCCTAACGTGGTCGATATGCCATGAATTTGGGACATCAACTCCGTCAAGATCACATAGCCTATAGGAGGTAGGCCTAGTGACCGCCTTGACCATGTAAGGGCCCTCCTAATGAGACGCTAACTTATGCAATCCTTTTGTCTTCTCCTTCCTTCGCAGAACCAAATCATTGACCATGAAGAATCTATCTTTAACATCGTAGTTATAATACTTGCGCAAGCCTTCCAAATATTTAGTCGTGCATGCACAGGTTGTAGGGTTATGAGGGTGCTACGCTAGCCATAAAATCAAAATTTTCGACCTCATAAACCAGGATCTACTACTAGTTACAGGTTACGGGATTACCACTAGATGCGTAGGTGTAGTGGAAGCGACTCGATCTAGTCGAACACGTCGTAGCAGTGCCGTGCGGTTGCGGGGTCATTCGTCACGTCCACCCTCTGCTCGTAGATCATCCCTCTCATGCGGTTCGTCCTTGTGCTTCAGATGCAGCACCTCCAAGGTATCCCACATGTACGGGGAGGAAGCATTATGCCTCCGGACTGCTAGGTCCGCGAGGAGCAGTAGGTGTGAGCGTGGGGGCGATGGTGGCTGCCTTATGGCGTAAGTTCCTTTGGCCGTGCCCCCTCCCTCTCTTATATAGGCGCCTCTAATCAGCCCTAAGTTGGAGGCCCAATTAGAAAACCCTAAGCCTAGTCAAATTTGGGTCCAACCTGAATTAGGCTTCCAGCCCCTTAAGCGTGTGACCCTATAGGTTCACGCACACGTAGATGTGGCCCAAGTACTCCTACTCGGCCATTAATGGATAGCGGTCTCTAGCAAGATGTGTCAACTCCTATGTGTACGCAAAGATCATATCGGACGAACCACCACAAACCATATACATGTTATTCCTTTTGCCACACGATATTTGATCCAACTCATAGGTTAACACTTAACCTAAGCATGGGCATGCATTTGTTGATCCAATCATTAGAGTGTTCCATTGATATCTCTCTCACATAGAGAGGGGCAAATTCCATCTTGATCGTCTATGTCTCACAGCATGTTTCTTGACAAACCCGAAGATCACCTTTATAACTACCCAGTTATGGAATAGCGTTTGATAGTCTCTAAGTAGGCCATTTCACATCTTGAGTACATACAACAATCTCAGGTCTAAGGACATAATGTACATGACGTGAATCGAGACAATAACAACATCTCACGTTGGGTTAGTCCAGCCTACATGTCACACATGTGTCCATATTATTAGTTTGACATCTCTATGTCTATGACTTGTGAAACATAGTCATCAACTAATAATATGCTAATATAATATTCATGTGCATCCTAACATGAACTCCGATCAGGGACCATTCTAGAATAACCATACAAGTAAAAGAGTTTCACAAACAATTCACATAATTGCTAATCGATACAAGTTGTCTTTAATGGATATTCAATGGACTCATGATATGTCATGGATACAAGGCAATACAATCATCTCTATGATAACCTCTAGGGCATACTCCCAACATAGGTGTCAAGGCGCTATTCCTTGGCGCAATTAACATTGAGCTCTCTGGCCTTAGTTGACCTCTCCTCGTCATGGTTCTCGACCCTTGGTGACTGGAAAGCAATGTTAGCTAGCTGCACGGCCTTAGAGCCGAAGACCATGAAGTACGAGGAAACGCCGGTATTATGACTGGGCTGGGTCCTCAGTCCCCAGACCACGGCCAGCAGCTCCTTCAACCATCTCCCAGGATGCTCATCATTTTCCCTGTACAATCTTTTCTTCAACACATCAAGGATCATACCGTTCGCCCGTTCAGCTTGTCCGTTAGCCCTTGGGTGTGCCACCAAAACGTACTTGACAACTATGCCTCTGTCATCACAGAAGTTCTAGAAATCGTTACCGGTGAACATGGAGCCCAGGTCCGTGATGATGCTGTTAGGCAAGCCGAAGCGGTGGATAATTTCATTGAGCAGCTCAGCCGCCTTCTTTGCAGTCCCCAAGACTAAGGGCTTGTACTCAATCCACTTGGAAAATTTGTCAATAATGATGTAAACCTAGCAGAAACCTCCCGGAGCCAGCTTGAAAGGCCCAATCATATCCAGTCCCAAACATGTAAAAGGCTAGGACGCTGGAATGGTGTATAGTTTGTGGGCTAGAACGTGAGTCTGCTTGGTGAAGAACTGGCACCCCTCACAATAATGGACTAGCTTCTTGGTATCGGCGATGGCTAAGGGCCAATAGAAACCTGCCTGGAAAGCCTTGTTGACTAGTGTGCGTGAAGCAGCATGGTTGCCACAAGTGCCAGCATGGATCTCTTCCAAAATCTTCACTCCATGTTCCTAGGGCACGCATTTTTGCAACAATTCTTGCTTCGTATTCTTGCGCATAAGCTTCCCCTCGACCAGCACATAATGCTTGCTATGCCGTATGAGGCGTTCCATCTCGGTCTTGTCTTGGGGAACCTCTGTAGAGGTGAGATACCTGATGAATGGCTCTCTCCAGTCGGTGCTGGTGGTCAGAATCACAGCGACCAGCTGATCTGTAGACGATTGTTCAGCCATAGGCTTCTCTTCTTCCTCGATGGATGGCTTAACAAGGTCATGAACAAAAACTCCATGGGGGATCACTGGTCGGGTTGATCCTAGCTTCGACAGCTTATCAGCTACCTCGTTGTCAGCTCGGACCACATGATGAAACTTCAGGCCATAGAATTTGTTCTCTAGCTTTCTGATCTGTGCGCAGTAAGCATCCATCCATTCACTGGTACAGTCCAAGTCCTTGTTCACCTGGTTTATGACAAGAGTAGAATCACCGAACACCATGAGCCTTTTTATGCCGAGCTCAACGATGATACGGAGGCTGTGTAGAGATGCCTCATACTCGGTGGTGTTATTGGAGGCCTTAAAGTGGATCCATAGAACATAGCTTAGCCTGTCCCCAGATGGCGAGATGAAGTACACACCTGCCCCCGCATCGTCGATATTGAGGTAGCCATCAAAATACATCTTCTAGTGCTCGGGGGAGCTATCAGAGACAGATGTGTTCATATCTGTCTGTAACACCTCAGGTGTTTAGCTCCTTAATTGCATTGCATTTGCATAAGCATAAGCATACATCATTCATGTTATTTTATGTGGTTGCAACAAATGTGGTTGTTTTTAGAATTTTGTTTGGCTCACATCATGTGACACTAGGGAGTTGGTGTAACTAAAGGGTAGAGTAGCCAATTATATCTCACAACACTTTAGTTATACTTAGGGTCACTAATGGAGCAAGGTTCATGTTGACCAAAATCACCAAAATGCCCTCCAAGGTGTAGTTGACCAGTATTTAGCCCTAGGATGCTCTAGTTTGACCAATTAAAAAGTCTAGCTTAGAGACCTTGCATGGAGGAGCACCCTTAAACAAAGTTGTAGGACATTTTATGGGGAACAAAAGTCTCAATATGACCATCTCATGAAACTAGCCAGAACATGCTCAAAAATGGCCCACAAGTCAGCTAGAGGGGCTGTCTCAACACTTAGAATTTTTCTAAGTCTCAAAAGTGTCCCTCTAGTTTTACTGTGGCCTACTTTGGAAGCTTGTAGTTTGCAAACCAGACCAAACCAGCCCCAACTCATATTGGCAAACTTGTAGTCCTTATGTAGCTCTACAACATTGTCAACATGACCATCACCTAGTTCTAAATGGTTTAGGAGTTGTGGTGTCTTGAAAATAGGGTTTCAGTCGGTTTCACTGACTGAAAACACGTTTCAGTTTCCAAGTACACCACTTTAGAGCTTTGTAGTTTCCAATCCAAACCGAATCTGTTCTTGAGCCAATTGACAAAGTTGTTATCCACACATAGCTCTACATTTTTGTTGTTAACACCTATCGCTAACTTGGGCTAGATTGGGAGTATTGCTCGGTTGAAATCACGCTGTCAGTCGACGCTTGTGGGCTCTAAAACGCCAAGTTCAGTCAGCAGCGGTGAGCCGCGTGGTCGACCGAGCGTAGGGCCGGGGCGCCGCGTGGCCGCCATGCTCCAGCTCTGCCCCCACTCGCGAGCGCGCTGGCGGGCTTAAGCTGCCAGCATGCTGTTGCTGCCCTCCGCACCCCTCCATTCCCTCCTCCTTTCCTCTCTCGTCGGCAGAGCGGAGAAACCGAGCCGCCATTGCCGCCGCCCGCTCCGACATGCTCGCAGGCGCTCGCCACCGCATCACCACCGGCCAGACTACGTCTCTCGCTCCGCCTTGAAGCCCGCTACCTCACCGTCCACTCCTCGCAGCCAATCGCGCTTTGGTAGGGTCACATTTTCGTTTTCCTCCACCGCGGTACCTCGCCGGAGTTCCTCCGCGCGACGGCTCTTCGTGGCCAGAGGTCTCTGGGCGTCTCTGTCACCCACTTGTAGGTGCGTTAGGGTCGAGGTAGAATGGGGATGCTCATCGAGGGTTAGGGTTGGGATGTCAGGCTCACCGGCGGCGAGATTTCGCCACCACCGTGCCGGTGGTCCGCCATGCCCGATGGCGAGCACCTTACCGTGGCTCTGCCACCCCATTCTTGCCACCAATCGACTTAGCTCGATGACGTGGTCATGCTCGTCCGCTCAGCTTCGGCGGTCGGCTCACCGACGGCGAGCTCCGACGACCGCAGCTCCGCTCCTCTGCCTCTCTCTCTCTGACCGGTGGGGCCACCTGGTCAGTCGCACGCGCGCGCAGGCGGGAGCCGTCGCAGGCCGCGCGCAGAAGCGGGCCACGCCGCGAGTCGTGGGCCGCGTCTTTTTCGGGCCGACCCAGTAACTAATCCGACTTATTTCTTTTTATTTATTCTGTCACAGTTTGGTTAAGTCTTAGAAAATGTAGATCTAGGGTTTGGTAGATCCAAAAATTGTGATCCAAATTTTGTTGGGTTCCAAATAAAGTGTAGGATCTAGGAAAAATATCAAATGCTTATGTGATGTTTAGTTTCTGGGAGATTTAAATAGGTTTGTGAAATGTGTTTTAGATTGCTTGCAAACTTCTTTAAATCATATCTTGAGTTTCAGTGTTCCAAAAATTATTAAATTTGGTGGGTAGGCTAATTTATACTTGCTCTAGCTTTGGTAAAAATTTGGGCAGTAGTGCTTAAGTACTTTTCAAGTTATAATGCTATCTTGTTATTTTAGGAAAGAATTAAATGAATTTTTGTAATTTTTCTACACGTGCAATGTTCTTATAAATTTTTGGACAATGTCTTGGTACCTTAAAGTGTCTAATAAAAATAGGAAATCTGTTTTTTGACACTTTTTAATATGATTTGTTAATTATACGAAAATCAGCCTTTTGGGCTTGTGAATTTTGTTTAGGGAGTTTCTGTAAATAAATTTAGTTCAAATTTTTATAGTGGTCTCTTTTTGGTTCCTAGAGTATCCTGTAATTTTTGTAGAATTTTAGGAGCAGTTTACATATATGTTTAAAATTTCACTTAATTACTTAAGTAAATTAAGAATTGGGTTTAAATAAATATTTTAGGTGGGCCAACCTTACTTTCTGGTGTTTTTGTGACCTATGTGAACTTTTGGTAATATTAGTTTGGTCTTATGGGATGTTTGCCACATAAATAAATATTTAATATTTGCAATTCTAGGTTTTCTGGACAGCTGGTAGTATCTTTGGGTTTGACCCTTAATAAAAGTGTTTGCTGGAAAACTTGTGAATACCAAAATTGTAGTAAACTTGATAAACTAGCTTGTGTCAAAATTTGGGAGCATTTGGCTTAGTAGTTTAGGAGTTATTGCTGTTTTAAGTGACAGTCCAGAATTGGCTGCTCTCTGTTTGGGGAGGACAGATTCTGGAACTTTGGAAGTTCGACTAGGTAAACTTTGGAATTAAGTGTTGTGGTCTGAAAATATTTTGTGGTGCATTTCATAAGCTTTCCAGATTGTCTTAGATCATATCTTTTGGAGTTGGGAATCTCCAGTTATGTTAGAATCTTTGGGCTGCTGTCCAGAATGTCTTACTGTTGTATTTTGGGTTGGATGTGGTAACCTAAGTAATGCTACTCTTGTAATTGTTAGGTGCTAGGGCCTTAACCGAAGAAGAACATCTATATATTAGGTTGGGTAGATTAGGTAAGTACTTCTCCACCGGAGAAGAGATTTGCACGTATTGATGAAGTGACTTGAATAAAGTATTTTATTTCTGAAATGCATTTCATTCCGAGCATGTTGCACCCATTATGCATCCATAATATTTATTGTGCACTCATGCAATAGGTGTTCCAGAGGGGGTAACTCTCCTCGAATTCGAGCCTGTGATTCCAGAGGAAGTCCAGGACCTGCCGGAGCAGCCAGAGGAACCAACCGGCGACGAAGCTCCTGCCGAAGATCTACCCGAGTGTCCTGACCACCGGCCCTCGACCTTTCTAAAAGGCAAGCCCCGGTGCATGCTGAACCTACTGTTTTATAAAGTGATCTTGAGTACTTTTAATTGTTTACTGCATTAAGTTGTAGGAGTTATATGAAAACACTTGTTGCATTATACCTGTCCTTGTCCAGATATCGTACTTAACCCTATATTAGGTTTAGGCACGTGTCAATGCTTAGCCCTGCTTAGTACTGTAGAAGTCGGGTGATTTCCGGTCATCCGCGAGATGTAGGAAGGAGTCACGAGTGGCTTTATGGCTATCGTGGATGGAAACATGCTTAAAAATGAAATTTAGACCGGGTGGGAGTTCGATAGTACAGCCGCAAGACACTTCACGTCTTGGGTGTGGAGCTATGCCCGTCTGAGTCGTTTAAGGACCGATTCGCTGTACGTCCTTGAGTCATGTTGAACGCAGTCTAACACTTAGTTGGCCGGATAAGCCGTTCCGACCGCGAAGCCGAGTAATGTGGTTCAGGCCGGGAATCGAATGGTAGGTTGCTTCTTGGAGGAGAGAAAGGATGTGCTTGGGGACATTGGCGTGAGACCAAGGGGGGGGGGGTTAGAGTCCCTATCACCTGGTAGAGTGTCGCCCTTGGGGTCGCGACATCATTCGGACCCGTGATTCCTGAATCATATGACAAGGTGGCCTGTGCGACCCTGGCATGGGTCTGCACGGTGAGTGTTAGAAATACCCCTCCAGCTGGATAGGAATTCGATTCGAATCACCGTCGCTCCCGGTTAGTGAGCACTTGACTTGAGCAGCGGCAACGTAGATCTCATTAAATGAACCGGTGGTTAAGGGAATGATACAATGTTGACACAATGATATACCTGCTATGGATATAATAATAATGTTGTTGATTATACTCAAGTGAATGTTTAGTACAGGTGCTAAGATAGATGATAGGTAAATGCTAAAAAGAACTGCTAGTACAAGTTATAAGAGTTTCAATTACTTATGCCTTTATGCAAAATGTGATGTCAGCTAGCCTCTTGTGTAAGCCTTGCATAATCCTTGGTGTCATCTTATTTCTGGTTCTTGACGGGTAAGTCTAGCTGAGTACATTCCAGTACTCAGGGTTTATTCCCTCTTGTTGCAGATGATATGCTCTACCAAGGCTTCTGCAAAAATTGTCTCCACCCTGCGGGTGACGAAGACTAGATCACTAGGGCGTGATCATCTTTATGTACTTTCCTGATGCTTTTGTGGGTTGTTGATCAACAAGACTGGCAGTAGTTAAACAACTGGTGCGTGTTTGCTTCCGCTACTTTTATAAACTTGGTTTGTAATAATTGCGACTCCGTGTGTGTAAACTTATTTCAGAACTACTTGTGAAATGTAACGTATGATGTTGTATGTTGAATGATGCGATCCTGGTTGTAAGCAAGTTGGTTTGAAATCCTTCGTGGTTTCGATTGACTACCGGGATTATATGGGCTCAAGTTCGAAAATTTGAGTACTTCGGTGCTTGTTTTTGTACTTGTGCTCTTATAATTTGGTCGGTTCTGTTACAGCTGGTACCGGAGCATAATTCAATATTAAACACATCGTACGAGTAATTAAAAATAAAACTATTTGATTATGAAAAGGGTTAAAACTCTAAAAATTATTTTCATAGGTATGCCAGTGATCACATCCCTTAGCCCAAATAAGGACTCTTAGGTGGCTTATTATAAAGACTAACTTGGGGGCCTTGTTTGTTTATGTTTCGTCGTCCATACGGCGTGATATTGTATGGATGCCATCCACTTGGGTGGTAATGTATGGATCAATTGCCTCGACGCTCTGGTAAGTGTGAGTTGTGAGAGCATGATCGTCCAACCGGCGATCTAGGAGAGAGTAGTTTTGGTGACTTGCATACTTACATGTTTAAACCGTGTAATTATGTAAGAACTTAATTGTGGGAACCTTTATATCGGGTAGCTTTGATACTGAAGTATATACATCAGGGGATGTGTATATGGAAAGTATTTAAATTACTGCTTTCTTATGTGCATATATTGGGAAACTGTTGGGCTGAAATGAGATTTTCTGCAGGTACACTAACAGCGTAACGAGTAGACCGATAGTTTCGCTTATATGAGAGAACGTATGTATGCCACCGCCTAGCGTTAGAACTTTAGGTTTCTACTAAGGTGAGAGGGCGTACGGAACGTGCATGCATCATGTTTAATTATATCATACATATCATTTACTCCCTCCTTAAAAATTTCAGTACTCCCGACTAAATTAAATTTCGTATCCCCTAAATGATCCTCACTTTAAGTCGTATCTGGTTGCTACAGATGGCACGTACCAAGAGGACCGCTCGCAAGTCCACTGGAGGCAGGGCACCTCATCACCAGCTCGCTCCACGGGAGCCCCGCCCTGAGCCCACTGAGGTGGACAGGCTGAGGGCTGAGTTGGTGGAAGTGACTGCTGCCAGGAATGCAGTGCGTCAGCAACTGGAGCAAGTGATCCATGATCGTGACCAGGAAACACTTGCAGTCCAGAGATTGACCGTAGCACATCGCAACTGCCAACGCATGCTGGTCCGTGTCATGAATCAGAGGGATGAAGCCTAGCATGAGGAGAACGTTCTGAGAGCTCATCAGTTTGAGCTCGAGCAACAGTTGGAGAATGCTGAAGAATACAATGACAATCTTCATGAAGAAGTGCACCGCCTGAACAACCAGCTAAATCCTCTGCTGCCTTGAAACAACAATGCAGATGAGGACATGGGTTCGGGAGTCATCATGGCTGAAGAGGATGATGAAGTGGAGGTCAATGGGCCCCAAGATGCCGCACCAGAAGAAGAAGAAGATGAGGAGTTAGAGCCTGTTAGTGATGAGGACGGCGGGGAGATCCTTGACACTGACTCTGAGGACGATGCTTAGAGTAGTTATCACGTAGCTATGATGTTAGGATTGTCTTTTGTGCCCTCCCTGTGTTGGAGTGAGGCTTTGTAATAACTTGACTTTTGGGATGTAAGGTCGAACCCTATGTTTCCTAGATGTTTGTTTCAACCTGTTAATTTCGATCCCAATTGGATGTCTTATTGCGTGCGTTCGATGATGGTGTCACGATTAGCACCCTTCGGTGCCGCGACGAAACCGAGGGCCTCCTATGGCACGCGACATAAGGTTGTGCTGCTTGGCACGCGCTGGTATCGAGGTGGCTAGTCATGATCCACCATGGAACTCTACTGTTGAGAAGTCTCTTTGTGGTCAGTTTGAAGTAGCCTTTCTCAGTCAACTAAAAACTTTGAGATCGAATCCAAGTACCGGGCGAAATGTCAAAAATCACGTAGATTTTAACGTAAACGGGTCAGTAACTGTTGTGCTCCTTGTGAGTGAGCCTTTATCAAAGTACATCTTGTCGGATTCCCTCGCCTGATTTCGTCACTCGATGCGCTTGAATGGATTGTGCGGTTGTGATGAATTATTGTGCCATGATTATTTTGAGAAGTCTATTTCATGAAGTCAGTTTGACATAATTACAATAATTCATCTACAAACTTCCCACATCGTCAGTGCTCATTAGCTATGCATTTTGTAGATGTCGTACAATCTCCGTCGGGGTCGTGGCAATGAGGATGAGGAACAGCCACCCCCTCCGCCACCACCTACCCCGGCTGATCTGATTCATACCGTGGTCGAAGGGCAGCGCATGCTGGCAGATGCTATGCGCCAGCTTGCCAACCGGGAGGCTCGTCATGGCCGCCAGGGCCCAGAACCCAATTAGTACAGTGATTTCAAGGACTTTCTTGATACTAAGCCCCCGCTCTTTAAGGAGGCGGAGCAACCACTGCAAGCCGATGAGTGGTTGAACACTATTGAACAAAAGTTTCGTCTGCTTCGCTTGACCGATGAGCTAAAAAATGAATATGCTTCTCACCAACTACATGGTCCAGCGGGTATTTGGTGGAGCCACTATCGTTCCACACTGCCTGCAAATGTCCCGATTGCTTGGGACCAGTTCAAGGCCGCATTCCGTAGGAACTATATTCCTCCAGGTCTTATGGCTATCAAGCACACAGAATTTATGAGGCTGTCGTAGGGCAATAAAAGCTTGACTGAATACCTGCAATCTTTCAACAACCTGGCAAGGTATGCCACCGAGTTTGTGGATACCGATGCCAAGAAAATTGCTAGCTTTAAAAGGAGCCTCGGCCCAAAGTTGATAAAGACTATGGGCACTAGCAAGTGCACTACCTTCAATAAATTTATCAGTGATGCTCTGACTCAAGAGAACAATAACTCTATCTATGCTGCTTCTAAGAGCCGCAAGAGGGCACTTGAGGCAGGTGCTTCATAGTCTCGAGCTCCAGCTGCCGCGAGGGCTCCTCCTCGCCCTCCTGCCACAAGTGCTAAGTTTCGTCCTCCGCAAAAGAAGGCGCCAGTGAAGACTGGGTTTCACAAGGCATATACAGTGGCTCTGCCAAAGAGTAATTCGGGCCAAGGCAGCTCCAGTGTTCCTCCTAGCAACATGCCTTGCTGGAACTACAACAAGCCAGGCCATTGGTCCAGGAACTGTCCTTACCCTAAGAAGAATATCAACCAAAGTGGCCGTCAAGGGCACGCTCATTATAACAGTATTGAGGAAATCCCATCTGGTGAGGTTGTCACTGCTGGTAAGTTCCTAGTTGACCAACACCCTGCAGTGGTACTTTTTGATTTAGGTGCTTCGCATTCCTTTATTAGTCCTAAGTTTGCATCAAAGTTTGCACACAAATTGCATACTGTTGAAGGTGGGGGTTATTGTATTAGCGCAGCAAGTGGGAATATTTCCACAAATAAAGTAGTGGAGAATCTTGAGCTTGAGATAGAAGGGCGAAAGTACTCGCTTGCCTTAGTGGTTTTGCCGGGCTTAGGCATAGATGTTCTCTTGGGCATGAATTGGATGAGTCAGAATGGGGTACTCATTGATACATCCACTCGGGTAGTTATGCTCAGAGATCCTACAGATCAAAAGGGTTTTCTGGTACAACTTCCCAGAAAAGTTGATTTGTCTGGGGAAGTTCATGCTGTGCAAGCAAAGGCGTTGGCTGAAATTCCCGTAGTAAATGAGTTTCCGGACGTCTTTCTCGATGATTTGCCGGGACTCCCTCCGGATCGGGATGTGGAATTTAAAATTGAGTTGTTGCCTGGCACGGCGCCCATCTCTAGGAGACCCTATAGGATGCCTCCAAATGAACTAGCTGAACTTAAGGTGCAATTGAATGAACTTTTGAAGAAGGGGTTAATTCGTCCTAGTTCATCGCCGTGGGGATGTCCTGCTATCTTTGTAAAGAAGAAGGATCAGTCATTGCGGATGTCGTAGATTATAGACCTCTCAATGCAGTCACTGTAAAAAATAAGTACCCTCTACCACGTATCGACATCTTGTTCGATCAGTTGTCTAAAGCTAAAGTTTTCTCCAAGATCGATCTAAGATCTGGCTACCATCAAATTAAAATCCGCCTGGAAGATGTTCCCAAGATAGCTTTCTCTACCCGATACGGTCTTTATGAGTATCTTGTTATGTCCTTTGGCTTGACCAATGCCCCTGCACACTTTATGTACTTGATGAATTCGGTGTTTATGCCCGAATTGGACAAGTTTGTGGTGGTATTTATTGATGACATCCTGATATATTCTGTAAATGAGGAAGATCATGCTGGACATCTGCGTATAGTCCTCACAAGACTGCGTGAACATCAACTATATGCAAAGTTCAGTAAGTGCGAATTCTGGCTTCGAGAAGTACCTTTCCTTGGGCATGTGTTGTCCGATGGAGGAATTATGGTGGACCCCGCCAAGGTACAAGAAGTACTGAACTAGAAGGCTCCAATATCGGTTCACGAGGTCCGGAGTTTCCTTGGTTTGGCTGGCTATTATCGTCGCTTCATCCCGGATTTCTCCAAAATAGCCAAGCCAATGACTCGCTTGCTACAAAAAGACACCAGGTTTGTCTGGACTCCTGAGTGTGATGCGGCTTTTCACAAACTGCGAACTCTCCTAACTTCAGCTCTGGTTTTGGCACAACCGGATATCGAGAAACCATTTGGGAGCTGTTCTGATGCAGGAAGGCCGAGTAATTGCATATACCTCTCGACAACTTCGGAAACATGAGGCGAATTATCCAACGCATGACTTAGAACTCGCCGCAGTCGTTCATGCTTTGAAAGTATGGCGGCATTATCTGCTGGGCAATGTCTGCAATATCTACACAGACCACAAAAGCCTCAAATACATCTTCACCCAACCCGAGTTAAATATGCGTCAAAGAAGATGGCTCGAGTTGATTAAGGATTATAACCTTCAAGTGCACTATCATCCTGGCAAGACAAATGTGGTTGCGGATGCTTTAAGCCATAAGTCTCATTGCCATTCCCTAGTTGAAACTGATTTTCATCGATCTCGCCTTCTACATCCAGCAGTCTTGTACAACATCACTATCAGTTGTACTCTCAAAAGCAGAATTATTGAGCTCCAAAAGACTGACACTGGTATATTCCACATCAAGCGTAAGATGAAAGAGCAAGAAACTACGTAGTTCAGGGTAGATGAAGAGGGTGTACTATGGTTCAAGGATAGGTTAGTTGTGCCTAAGGACCGAGAGCTTAGAAATGATATTATGTCTGAAGCACACTCCTCCAAGTTGTCCATCCATCCGGGCAGCAATAAGATGTATTATGATTTGAAGCCATACTATTGGTGGACCAAGATGCGGAAAGAGATAGCTGCATATGTGGCTAGGTGTGACACCTGCTGTAGAGTTAAAGCTGTGCATATGAAAGCTGGGTTACTTCAACCACTTTCTATCCCAGGTTGGAAATGGGAAGAGATAAGTATGGATTTCATTGTCGGACTTCCACCTACTATCAAAAATCATAACTCCATCTGGGTAATTGTAGACCGCCTAACCAAGTCGGCTCACTTCATTCCTGTTCGAGTAGACTATCGTCCTACTGACTATGCTGAGTTGTATTTCAATCAGATAGTCCGGCTCCATGGGATACCTCATACTATCATATCTGACCGTGGTCCCCAGTTCACTACTCGCTTTTGGGAGCACTTGCATCACCTTCTGGGAACCAAGTTAGTGAGAAGCTCTGCTTATCACCCCCAGACGTCTGGTCAGACGGAACAGGTTAACCAAATCTTGGAAGATCTGTTGCGGGCATGTGTCATTTCATCCAAGGGTTCTTGGGAAAAATGGTTACCTCTAGCCGAATTATCGTACAATAATAGTTACCAAGAGAGTATTAAGATGGCCCCATTCGAAGCTTTATACGGTCGTAAGTGTAGAACCCCACTAAACTGGGTAGAAGCTGGTGAGAGGAGATTTTATGGTATTGCTTTTGTTGAGGAAGCTGAGGAACAAGTCCGTACCATCCAAAAACATATGGCCGCAGCCCAAGCTAGACAAAAGAGTTATGTTGATCGTCGCAGAAAGCCACTCGAGTTTGAAGTTGGAAACTTCATTTATCTGAAAGTTTCTCCAATGAAGAGTGTCCAATGTTTTGGTGTTAAGTGGAAACTTGCGCCAAGATACGTGGGTGCTTTCCAAATCATAGGCAAGAGTGGAGCTGTTGCGTACAAAATCCAGTTACCTCCAGAAATGAGTGCCATATTCAACGTCTTCCATGTATCTTAGCTCAAAAAGTGTCTTCGAGTTCCTGAGGAAAGAGTCCCGTTAGGAGATATCAGGCTTGAGTCTGATTTAACTTATGAAGAAAAGCCAGTCCGAGTGATCGATACTCAGGAACGAGTGACTAGAAGCAAAGTGGTTAAGTGGTATAAAGTAATGTGGAGTAATCAGGGTAGTGAAAGTGACGCTACATGGGAGCGGGAAGACTATTTGCGGGATGGCTATAAGGAATTCTATGAAAAATGGTACGCTTTCCAAATCTCGGGACAAGATTTTTATAAGGGGGGAGGGCTGTAACACCTCAGGTGTTTAGCTCCTTAATTGCATTGCATTTGCATAAGCATACATCATTCATGTTATTTTATGTGGTTGCAACAAATGTGGTTGTTTTTAGAATTTTGTTTGGCTCACATCATGTGACACTAGGGAGTTGGTGTAACTAAAGGGTAGAGTAGCCAATTATATCTCACAACACTTTAGTTATACTTAGGGTCACTAATGGAGCAAGGTTCATGTTGAACAAAATCACCAAAATGCCCTCCAAGGTGTAGTTGACCAGTATTTAGCCCTAGGATGCTCTAGTTTGACCAATTAAAAAGTTTAGCTTAGAGACCTTGCATGGAAGAGCACCCTTAAACAAAGTTGTAGGAAATTTTATGGGGAACAAAAGTCTCAATATGACCATCTCATGAAACTAGCCAGAACATGCTCAAAAATGGCCCACAAGTCAGCTAGAGGGGCTGTCTCAACACTTAGAATTTTTCTAAGTCTCAAAAGTGTCCCTCCAGTTTTACTGTGGCCTACTTTGGAAACTTGTAGTTTGCAAACCAGACCAAACTAGCCCCAACTCATATTGGCAAACTTGTAGTCCTTATGTAGCTCTACAACATTGTCAATATGACCATCACCTAGTTCTAAATGGTTTAGGAGTTGTGGTGTCTTGAAAATAGGGTTTCAGTCGGTTTCACTGACTGAAAACACGTTTCAGTTTCCAAGTACACCACTTTGGAGCTTTGTAGTTTCCAATCCAAACTGAATCTGTTCTTGAGCCAATTGACAAAGTTGTTGTCCACACATAGCTCTACATTTTTGTTGTTAACACCTATCGCTAACTCGGGCTAGATTGGGAGTTTTGCTCGGTTGAAATCACGCTGTCAGTCGACGCTTGTGGGCTCTAAAACGCCAAGTTCAGTCAGCAGCGGTGAGCCGCGTGGTCGACCGAGCGCAGGGCCGGGGCGCCGCGTGGCCACCATGCTCCAGCTCTGCCCCCACTCGCGAGCGCGCTGGCGGGCTTAAGCTGCCAGCATGCTGCTGCTGCCCTCCGCACCCCTCCATTCCCTCCTCCTTTCCTCTCTCGTCGGCAGAGCGAAGAAACCGAGCCGCCATTGCCGCCGCCCGCTCCGACGTGCTCGCAAGCGCTCGCCACTGCATCACCACCGGCCAAACTGCGTCTCTCGCTCCGCCTTGAAGCCCGCTACCTCACCGTCCACTCCTCGCAGCCAATCGCGCTTTGGTAGGGTCACATTTTCGTTTTCCTCCGCCGCGGTACCTCGCCGGAGTTCCTCCGCGCGACGGCTCTCCGTGGCCAGAGGTCTCTAGGCATCTCTGTCGCCCACTTGTAGGTGCGTTAGGGTCGAGGTAGAATGGGGATGCTCATCGAGGGTTAGGGTTGGGATGTCAGGCTCACCGGCGGCGAGATTTCGCCACCACCGTGCCGGTGGTCCGCCATGCCCGACGGCGAGCACCTTACCATGGCTCTGCCGCCCCGTTCTTGCCACCAATCGACTTAGCTCGATGACGTGGTCGGCTCACCGATGGCGAGCTCCGACGACCGCAGCTCCGCCCCTCCGCCTCTCTCTCTCTCTCTGACCGGTGGGGCCACCTGGTCAGTCGCACGCGCACGCGGGCGGGAGCCGTCGCAGGCCGCGCGCAGAAGCGGGCCACGCCGCGAGTCGTGGGCCGCGTCTTTTTCGGGCCGGCCCAGTAACTAATCCGACTTATTTCTTTTTATTTATTATGTCACAATTTGGTTAAGTCTTGGAAAATGTAGATCTAGGGTTTGGTAGATCCAAAAATTGTGATCCAAATTTTGTTGGGTTCCAAATAAAGTGTAGGATCTAGGAAAAATATCAAATGCTTATGTGATGTTTAGTTTCTAGGAGATTTAAATAGGTTTGTGAAATGTGTTTTAGATTGCATGCAAACTTGTTTAAATCATATCTTGAGTTTCATTGTTCCAAAAATTATGAAATTTGGTGGGTAGGCTAATTTATACATGCTCTAGCTTTGGTAAAAATTTGGGCAGTAGTGCTTAAGTACTTTTCAAGTTATAATGCTATCTTGTTATTTTAGGAAAGACTTAAATGAATTTTAGTAATTTTTCTACATGTGCAATGTTATTATAAATTTTTGGAGAATGTCTTGGTACCTTAAAGTGTCTAAGAAAAATAGGAAATCTGTTGTTTGACACATTTTAATATGATTTGTTAATTATACAAAAATCAGCCTTTTGGGCTTGTGAATTTTGTTTAGGGAGTTTCTGTAAATAAATTTAGTTCAAATTTTTATAGTGGTCTCTTTTTGGTTCCTAGAGTCTCCTGTAATTTTTGTAGAATTTTAGGAGCAGTTTACATACATGTTTAAAATTTCACTTAATTACTTAAGTAAATTAAGAATTGGGTTTAAATAAATATTTTAGGTGGGCCAACCTTACTTTCTGGTGTTTTTGTGACCTATGTGAACTTTTGGTAATATTAGTTTGGTCTTATGGGATGTTTGCCACATAAATAAATATTTAATCTTTGCAATTCTAGGTTTTCTGGACAGCTGGTAGTATCTTTGGGTTTGACCCTTAATAAAAGTGTTTGCTGGAAAACTTGTGAATACCAAAATTGTAGTAAACTTGATAAACTAGCTTGTGTCAAAATTTGGGAGCATTTGGCTTAGTAGTTTAGGAGTTATTGCTGTTTTAAGTGACAGTCCAGAATTGGCTGCTCTCTGTTTGGGGAGGACAGATTCTGGAACTTTGGAAGTTCGACTAGGTAAACTTTGGAATTAAGTGTTGTGGTCTGAAAATATTTTGTGGTGCATTTCATAAGCTTTCCAGATTGTCTTAGATCATATCTTTTGGAGTTGGGAATCTCCAGTTATGTTAGAATCTTTGGGCTGCTGTCCAGAATGTCTTACTGTTGTATTTTGGGTTGGATGTGGTAACCTAAGTAATGCTACTCTTGTAATTGTAGGTGCTAGGGCCTTAACCGAAGAAGAACATCTATATATTAGGTTGGGTAGATTAGGTAAGTACTTCTCCACCGGAGAAGAGATTTGCACGTATTGATGAAGTGACTTGAATAAAGTATTTTATTTCTGAAATGCATTTCATTCCGAGCATGTTGCACCCATTATGCATCCATAATATTTATTGTGCACTCATGCAATAGGTGTTCCAGAGGGGGTAACTCTCCTCGAATTCGAGCCTGTGATTCCGGAGGAAGTCCAGGACCTGCCGGAGCAGCCAGAGGAACCAACCGGCGACGAAGCTCCTGCCGAAGATCTACCCGAGTGTCCTGACCACCGGCCCTCGACCTTTCTAAAAGGCAAGCCCCGGTGCATGCTGAACCTACTGTTTTATAAAGTGATCTTGAGTACTTTTAATTGTTTACTGCATTAAGTTGTAGGAGTTATATGAAAACACTTGTTGCATTATACCTGTCCTTGTCCAGATATCGTACTTAACCCTATATTAGGTTTAGGCACGTGTCAATGCTTAGCCCTGCTTAGTACTGTAGAAGTCGGGTGATTTCCAGTCATCCGCGAGATGTAGGAAGGAGTCACGAGTGGCTTTATGGCTATCGTGGATGGAAACATGCTTAAAAATGAAATTTAGACCGGGTGGGAGTTCGATAGTACAGCCGCAAGACACTTCACGTCTTGGGTGTGGAGCTATGCCCGTCTGAGTCGTTTAAGGACCGATTCGCTGTACGTCCTTGAGTCATGTTGAACGCAGTCTAACACTTAGTTGGCCGGATAAGCCGTTCCGACCGTGAAGCCGAGTAATGTGGTTCAGGCCGGGAATCGAATGGTAGGTTGCTTCTTGGAGGAGAGAAAGGATGTGCTTGGGGACATTGGCGTGAGACCAAGGGGGGGTTAGAGTCCCTATCACCTGGCAGAGTGTCGCCCTTGGGTTCGCGACATCATTCGGACCTGTGATTCCTGAATCATATGACAAGGTGGCCTGTGCGACCCTGGCAGGGGTCTGCACGGTGAGTGTTAGAAATACCCCTCCAGCTGGATAGGAATTCGATTCGAATCGCCGTCGCTCCCGGTTAGTGAGCACTTGACTTGAGCAGCGGCAATGTAGATCTCATTAAATGAACCGGTGGTTAAGGGAATGATACAATGTTACCACAATGATATACCTACTATGGATATAATAATAATGTTGTTGATTATACTCAAGTGAATGTTTAGTACAGGTGCTAAGATAGATGACAGGTAAATGCTAAAAAGAACTGCTAGTACAAGTTATAAGAGTTTCAATTACTTATGCCTTTATGCAAAATGTGATGTCAGCTAGCCTCTTGTGTAAGCCTTGCATAATCCTTGGTGTCATCTTATTTCTGTTTCTTGACGGGTAAGTCTAGCTGAGTACATTCCAGTACTCAGGGTTTATTCCCTCCTGTTGCAGATGATATGCTCTACCAAGGCTTCTGCAAAAATTGTCTCCACCCTGCGGGTGACGAAGACTAGATCACTAGGGCGTGATCATCTTTATGTACTTTCCTGATGCTTTTGTGGGTTGTTGATCAACAAGACTGGCAGTAGTTAAACAACTGGTGTGTGTTTGCTTCCGCTACTTTTATAAACTTGGTTTGTAATAATTGCGACTCCGTGTGTGTAAACTTATTTCAGAACTACTTGTGAAATGTAACGTATGATGTTGTATGTTGAATGATGCGATCCTGGTTATAAGCAAGTTGGTTTGAAATCCTTCGTGGTTTCGATTGACTACCGGGATTATATGGGCTCAAGTTCGAAAATTTGAGTACTTCGGTGCTTGTTTTTGTACTTGTGCTCTTATAATTTGGTCGGTTCTGTTACACTGTCCATTCAACAATGAAGTCGACTAGCGCCTATGACTTGATAGTCGTGCCACTTCAAAATTCCAGCGAGTATGTGCTAAGCTCCAATGCCCACTTGATGATGCGCCCGTTGGCGTCTTTATTGCGCAAGATGTCCTCTAGCGGAAACTCGGTGACCACTTCAATGGGGTAAGTGTGAAAATAATGGCACAATTTATGAGAGGTAATCAGGATGGCATAGAGTAGCTTCTAGACCTATGGGTAACGGGTCTTGGACCGATTGAGTACCTCGCTGATGAAGTATACTGGTCGCTGTACCTTGTACACATGCCCGACCTCCTCGCGCTCGACGATGATGGCAGTGCTGACTACCCGATTGATTGCCGCGATGTAGAGCAGCAAAGTTTCACCTTCCTTGGGCGTCATCAGGATCGAAGGGGATGTGAGAAACTACTTAAGCTCTGCAAAGGCAGTGTCAGCTTCCTCCAACCACTCGAACTTCTCCTTTGCCACGAGGAGTTTGAAGAATGGCAATCCCTTTTCTCCTAGTCGCGATATGAATCGACTCAGAGCAGCCATACACCCGGTTAGCTTCTAGATGTCCTTGATGCACTTGGGTGGTTTCATCTTCATGACAGCTTTGACTTTTTTCTAGGTTAGGCCGTATACCATCATGGCTGACTATGTTGCCGAGCAGTATGCTAGATGGCATGTCGAATATGCACTTCTTAGGATTTAGCTTCCATTGAAACTTATTGAGTGCCTTGAAGGTCTGGTTGAGGTCATCGACCAGGGTAGAGGCCACTTTGGTTTTCACCACTACGTCATCAACATATGCCTCAATGAGCTGATCTTTGATCTGGTCCTTAAGGAACTGCTAGATGGCTCGTTGATAGGTTGCACCAGCGTTTTTGAGCCCAAACGACATGGTCATGTAGCAGTAAGCACCAAAGGGCGTGATAAACGACATCTTGATCTGGTCCTCCTCTCTTAGAGAGATCTAATGGTAGGCAGAGTAGCAGTCTAGGAAAGATAAGAGCTCGTAGCCAGCGGTAGAATCTACGACCTCGTCTATACGAGGCAAGCCGAAGGGGTCCTTAGGCAAGTGTTTGTTGAGATTGGTGTAATCAACGCACATCCTCCATTCATTATTCTTTTTTCTTACAAGAACCAGGTTGGCAAGCCACTCCAAGTGATACACCTCTTTGATAAAGACGGCAACTAAGAGATAGTTTACTTCTACCCTAATCGCCTCCTTTTTGTCCCATTCGAACCGTCATAGCTTCTGCTTGATTGGCTTGGCGATCTTCGAAACATCCAAGGAGTGCTCGATCAACTCCCAAGGTACTCCGGGCATGTCTGCAGGTTTCCATGCAAACACACTGATGTTCTCCCTTAGGAAGCTGACAAGCACGTCTTCCTATTTGGGCTCCAGGGCAGCCCTACCATGGGTCATCTTGGTCATGTTGCCTAGGACCAGTTCCACCTCCTTGGTCTCCTTGGACTTGGCAGTAGTGCGGGTGGCTTCCTTGCTTGGAATCTCTAGGTCAGTGGGTGGGATCTTCTTGGCATTAGCGATGGATTGCTGCATGTGAATCGAGAGCTTAAGGGCTTTAACAGTTGCACTCCTTCTCGCAGTTGTAAGCAACGAGCACATTGCCCCTAAGGGAGAGTACGCCCTTCTCGGTCGGCATCTTTAGGAGAAGGTAGACGTAGTGTGGCACCGCCATGAACTTGGCTAGAGCTAGTCAGCCAAGTATGGCGTGGTACGTTCCTTCGAAGTCTGCAATGATGAAGTTGATGTAGTCGATACAGAAGTGGTCGGCGGTGCCAAACTGGACTAGCAGCGTGATCTGACCCAAGGGCTAAGAGGTCTGCCCTAGGAGCACTCCCTAGAATGGTGCGTCGTAAGGCTCGAAGTCTTTAGGCTTGATGCCTAACTCAGTTAGGGCGTTGCAGAAGAGGATGTCGAGGGCACTGCCTCCGTCGATGAGCACCTTCTCGAACCGTACGTTCCTAATGACGGGATCCAAAACAAGGGGAAGCGCCCTAGCTCTGGAATATTGACCCACTAGTCAACTCTGTTGAATGTAATGGGCTAGTGTGGCCAGTTGTGATACTCGAGGTCGATAACCTTTTTGTCAGAGTTGTTGAGGGCCATGACAGCTCGGGCGGTAAGCTTCCTCTGTCGCCCATTTTCCAAGGCAACCTTCCCACCAAAGATGTTGTGGACACTTCTGTCAGGATCCTTGTAGGCATGACAAGGGTCCTTGTCATGTTCTTCTTCAGTCTTGTCCTGCTCATCAGGCCTTTTGTCATCCCGGCGGTCGTCTTTGTTGCCGTCTTTGTCATCGTCGCGCTGCCTTTTGCGGGTGTATGAGCAGTAGATGGACTTTAGACCCCTGCAGTTCCCCATTGTATAGCCGGAGTCCGGGTGAGACAGGCAGGGACCCTAAAGGACCTTGGAGTCGGCATCCTCGTAGTTGTGCTTGAGCGCTAGCTTGATGGCATTGACGGCATTGTCAGCTGGTTGGTTGCGGCTCTACTGCCCCCTAAAGACGTCCTGCTGATGCTGATCATGATTGTTGTTGCGGTGGTCGCAATTGTCGTTGTGTCGATAATCGCGGTGGTTGTAACACCCCAGGTGTTAGGCTTGCATTTGGCACTTGCATTGCATGAGCCTAAGCATCATTTGTTCATATATGAGCATGGAACATATGTGATTCACTAGTGCAGCTGGTGAAACATGCCTATATGGAATGTGCTTTGAAACATCTGCAACATCTCTTTGAAACATATGCAACATACTCTTGTTAATTATGTTTCAATGTGTGTATGTAGATGCTCATGCATGGAAATGCAAGTGAGTGTTGATGTCACTTCTTTCATGTGTCTCACATCACTTTCTATCTATAGTGACCCCTAGAAAAGTTTCATGAAGTTTGGAATCAAAAAGTCACATGAAATGATAAATTCCATTCCTATTGGAATTTGCACCATTAAGTGAATGGAATTATAGACCATCAACCAAACCTTGAAAACTTGTCCAAATGACTCTAGATTAACTCTACAACAAAAGTCATGAAGGCTTCATGTTGAGCAAATGTCAAGAAAATGCCCCGATTGTCCTAAAACCCTAGTTTAGGCTTTATCGAGTTGCTACTTTGACCAAAGTGAAAGTTTGACCTCTGTACTAGTTATGAGGTTTTACCTTAAACAGAAGTTGTAGTTCATCTTGTGTACAACAAACTTTATTTAATAGTGAAGAGCTAGTTTGGCCTCTAACCTAGTCAATAGAGCTCACAAGATTGAATCAGCTGCTGTTTTTCAAAGCCAGAAAATATTCTAAGTCCTAGAATGCGTAGCAATAAGTTGACTTGTTGGGTAATCTTTATCTCTCTAACCATGCTGAACCAGTCCATGGCACTTTAATAAAAACTGTTGTTTAGTTTGTATGCTACAAACTTTGTTAAAGGACCCAAGACTGATTTCATCTCTAAGCTTGTCAAACTGTGGGTTGAAGTTTGTATGTAGCTGCTATTCTCAGCATTTCAAAGATTCCTGGTCACCATGTTGACATCTGACGTTCTCCCAATTCCGTTAAGTAACTCAAGATGACCTAAAAGTAAAAGTTGGAATGCATATCATGGAGAAGCTCATGTAAGAAGATGACACTTATTTGACTCCATTTGGCCCATCAATTTGGAGTATTTGCTAATGGTTGTTGACACATTGACAATGCCGTCTTGACACATCATTATCTCCTAAATGGTTAACCCAATGACCTAAGTTCCTTAACATAAATTGTAGAGCATCAAGAGATGAGCAAATCTTGTAATTAGCCCATGTCCAGATTTGGCCCGTAGCAAACCCAAATTTGGACTCCAACCAAACCACTTCACTGCCTGCCACATGTTCGTGCTTTTGCTCCAAAGGCGACGCGTGGACAAGGGCGTGGCACTCATGCCCGCACCATGCCCCACCATGGTTGTCGCGTGCCCCTACCCTCCCAAACGTCTCCCTTGCCTCCTCACATCTTTGCCCGATGTGGAGGTCGACCAGGCTCACTCCCTGCCTCCCCCTCACTCGCCACTCCCTATCTGCTTGCTCCCACAGGCACGCAGAGGCCACAACACCATTGTCGATGATTGAAGCTCCGTGTCGACTACATCCCTTGCCTCAGCAAGTCTTGGCGTGGCTCAATAGGCACCTCCACCACCATGCCGTGCCATGTGCCTTCTCCCCAGCGGTTTCCATCGCCGAGCGCCACCTGTAGTGGGCCACCGCGCAGGCACAGCCTTTGAGCTGTAACACTCCGGTGTTAAGCAATGCATTTTTGCCTGGCAATCATATTGCATAGCATTCATGTCATCATAATCATGTGTGATAATGTTACAATTTAAATCAAATAAAAGCTTGAAAATGATATAGGTGATGAAATATATTAATATGATAATCACATTATATCAAAAACCTTGCAACTATAAATTCTAGATCACTTGGAACTTTAGTTCAAATTTTGGAGCTCAAATTTTGTCAAAACTTGTTCAAAAATAATTATGAAAAATATTCAAAATTATTCCCTAATTTAGCTTTCATTCTGCCATTCAAAATCTATTAAGAATTTTGAGATGGCCCCTTAATCAAAGTTGTAGAGAATTCAATTTTGAGCAACTTTTATTTTTGGGCCAAATCCATAAAATGTCTTCTTCTTGTTCAAATTTTGGTTTGAAGTTTGAAATCCATTTGAATTAATTTTTGAAAATTGGAAAAAACAAGTTTCGTCTTAGCAGGCCTCGTCCTCACTTCCCGGCCCGCTCGCGAAGCCGCCCGGCCCAGCCAGCCTCGCGCGCGCCCGCGCGACGCAGTCGGCCCGGCCCGCGACCCCGGCCTCCTTCCTCCTCCCGCGCGCGCCCACGCAACGCTGGCCGCCGCGGCAGAGCGCGTTCGCCGCGTGTCGGCCATGCGCTGCCGCCGCTCGCCGCGCGTCGTCCTCGCCCTGATCTCCCGCCAGCGCGAGCGCACTCAAAACCGCCTGCCCGAGCCCTCCTCGCTCCCTCACTCCCACCCTCGCTCGCCAGCCGCTCCTTCTCTCCCAAACCGAGCGGGCGAACGGCTCACCGCCGCGAGCTCCGACTTCGCTCCCCCGTTCCGACGTCGGCAATCCACCACCGCCAAATCCATCTTGCACCGAGCTCCGCCCCATCCTCTCCTTCTCCGAACAAGCGTCGCCATCCCCTCCTTAGCCACGGTAGGGTTCAATTTCCGGCCGCCTCGCCGCGCCACCGCGACGGTGCCGCCGAGCCGTGCTCCGCCCACCGCCTCGCTCGTTCCTTCTCCCTCTTCCCAAGCCTCCCTCTCGAGTCCGCTAGCTCCTTGCGAACGTGGTGCGCGAGCTCGCTGGTCGTGGTTTGGCCGGAGCCGGCCGTTGGCCGCGACCGCCGCCGCGGCGTCAGGCCTGTGGACGCCGGCGACGCGACGCGCTCGGGTCCCCCCCCCTCTCGGTGGGCTGGACCGCGCCTGCGGGCCGAGCCCCGAGCAGGCCGGCTCGGTCTTCTCCCCCGCGCGCGCAAGCTGGGCCGCGGCAGCCGTGGGCCGCTTGTTTTTCCCGGGCCGGCCCAGCGTCTTAAAAAGAAATCCATTTCCATTTTCTTTTTATTATTCTTGATAAAAATACTTTGGAAAATATGTTTAGCAGTCATTTCAGCTCTAAAAATTATGAAATAAATTTCTTTAGATGCAATGGAACCAGATCTATGATCTAAAATTATTGCATGTCAAATTTGAGATACTTTTCTGTAGAGTTTTTAATTAACTATTGAAATGGCTGTTTTCTTGTTAATTGCTTAATAAATCCTAGAAAAATCAGAAAAATATGATTCCAAGTTTATTAATCTTTTTATGCCATGTACTTGCTAGGGAAATTTTATCTCATGACTGTTCTGTAGAAAAATGTATAGGTGTAGTTCAAAAGCTTCCTATCACTGATATTTGTTATTTTTGTTATTTAAATAAATTTGAATAGAACATGCAAGTGATAATTTTTCCATAGTGTTTGTTTAGGTAGTAGATAGTAGAAAAATTCCTAAATCTGTTGTTTGATACTTTTCATAATGTAAAGTATTTTAAATATCTATTTTAGGCCTTATTTTGTTATTTTTGTATAGTAAGTTCTAATTATCCAAATGCAGTAAAAATTTTATGACAAGCTATTCTTGATATTAGTAACCCACTGTAATTTTATGAGATTTTTCTGAGCTACTAAAATATGTGTTGCTGTTCAACCTTAGGACTAATTAGGGTTTCTATTTATTCTTTAATGCAAAAATAGTTAGTAAACTATACTTTGGTGTATCTTTGAAGCACCTTGGGTGTTCAAGTACTCTCGCATGGTAGGAACTAGTGTTGGTAGTTTCCGAGTACATGTTCTTGGATGACGTAGACTACCTTGTAGAAGAGTCATAAGTTCCACATAATCCGATGACGTAATACATTCATTACATCGCATGCATTCATCATCATCATCTCATGTCACCTCTGCAATGCACCTATGCATGATGCACTCATACTTCTGCATCATACAGGATCGCAGGAAGTGACCCCGGCAGTAGTTCCCGAGGACGCAGAGGAGCAGCCCGAGGAGCCGGAGCCAGCAGAAGTAGAAGAGGAGTCCGGTGAAGAGCTTCCGGAGTGCCCCGACCATCGTCCCAGTACCTTCGAGTGAGGCAAGCCCCGGAGCATTTCTCCCCCCGGTTTGCAAATAATTAATTATTAATTTTATTTAATCTGATGCATTAAGTTTAGGAGTTGTTTGCAAACGTTGCTGCATTATACCTTGTTCCACCTTGTTTTACCGATCCTTGTCACCCTGGTGTCCACGGTCAATACTTGCTTAGCTTGCTTAGACCGGTAGAAGTCGGGTGATTGCCTGTCATCCGCGAGCTATAGGGGATTACCTGGTTTTATGTGAAAGAATGTCTTGTGAGAATAACTCAGTGTGGAAATGAATGTGAGACCGGGCGGAAGCTTGCAGGGTTCTGGACTGTAGTGTTTTCCGTCTGTGTCGATTAAGGACCGTCCGATGTCGGGCCTCGGGTCATGTTGAACGCATGCCTCACATTTAGCTGGCCGGATAAAGTACCTTTCGACCGCGAAGCCGGGAGATTATTCGGGCCGAGTAGATTGCCCGCAACGCACTGTACCGGAGCAGTAGTGGCAGGAAACGGGGGCGCGATGATAAGGCCAAAGAGCAGTCGGGCGGCCCCCGGGTACATGTGGTTCCTGGCAAGCTCGCGACTTTACCTGAATGGTTGACACGGTGACCAATACCTCACTTTAGCGGGTGAGTGAGGTTTGTGTGAGGAATAAATTACCAGCTGGTCAATAATCGATTCGAATCGCCATCGTTCACTGGATAGTGAACACTTGACTTGAGTTACTTCATCGTAGTAATACTAATGAAACACTTGGATAGTTATGAGGAAATGACATGGTAACTATTGTTAATTATCAATGGTAATCCTTGCTTGCTCAATTACATGGTTACTTTAGCTTAAGTGCAAACATAGTTGACAGGAGAATAAAGATTTAGAAGATGACATGCTTTTGTAAATGATTTGCTAAGCTAAAAATGCTTTTCTTGCAAATGAGTCAGCTACCCCACCAAAAAGCCTATCATGATCCTTGGAGTCTTTTTGTTTTGGTTCTGTCGGGTAAGTCTAGCTGAGTACCTTCTCGTACTCAGGGCTTTGTTCCCACTTGTTGCAGATGGACAGATGTACTATGGGTATTGTATCAACTGTCTCTACCCTGCGATGGGCGAAGCCTAGGACCATGGGCAATGGTCACTCACTACTCCTCGCCTGATGCTTTTGTGGGAGATGATCGCGAGCTGGCACTGTATTTTGGAAAAGATGTGTGTGTGTGTGTGTGCTTTGAACTAATGCTTCCGCTACTTTATTTGAAACTGGTTTGTAATAACTATGTTTAAACTCCGATGTATTTTGTGCCGCAAACTACTGTGTAACTTATGAAGGTAATCGCTGAACTTATTACGATCTTGGCTGTGATGTGAAATGGTTTGAAATCCGTCGAGATTTCACGGACTACCGGGTTATACGGGCTTAAGTTTGGTAAATTGTCCGTCCGTTGGATGATTTTCTTACTTAATCTCGTATAATTGGGCGGTTCTGTTACAGCTGGCATCGGAGCATGGTTTAGCGTAATTACTGTTCATAAGTGTATTTAAACCAAAACCCTGCTTAAAAAGTGTGATTTTGAAACTAAAAAAAAAAAAAAAAAAAAAAAAAAAAAAAGTGCCAGTGGTCATATCCTGTATGCCCAGTTAAGGACTCTAGGTGGCTATTTAAGTACTAACTTGGGGTTCTGCACCATATTTCTTTTTCGTTGCTCATACGGCGTGCTATTGTATGAGTGCCACTTAATTGAGTGGTAATGTATGGATCAGTTACCTCTACGCTTCGGTAAGTGTGAGTTGTGAGAGCATGATCGGATACACCGCCGATCTAGGGAAAGTGCTTATATGATACTTGGATAATTACATGTTTTACACATGTTTTTATAAAAGTGTCGCATGTGTGGGTGTTCCGTCCGTGAGGCGATGCCGTCAATAGGACGATGTGTTTGGGTAGTCGCTACCGTTGTACACGCATCTGGGGATTCGTGTAAAGCGTGTAGGTAGGTTTACTGCTTTCATGCATTCATGGGGAATGGGCTGAAATGAGTTTTCTGCAGGTACATAACAGCGTATCGTGTAGACCGAATTAGTTACGTATATGAGAGATCGTTGTATGCCACCGAATTCACCGTTAGATGCTTTTATTTCATAAGTTTGTGAGAACGTAAGACTCGTGCATGCATCATATTGTCTGCACATTCCATTCATGGCATGCATTCCTCCCCTTATAAAAGGATTATCCCATTTTGATAAAAGTGACCTCAACTAAAATATGTTCTCACCGGGTAATTAAAACTTGTGCTACAGATGGCCCGCACGAAGCAGACTGCCCGCAAGTCCACTGGCGGAAGAGCACCCCGTCGTCAGCTAGCCCCGCGGGAGCACCGCAACACGGACACTTTTCTAAGCGAGTTTGGCATGCCCACCTTGCTTTGGAGAGTGCTCCATGATGTGGGGTACCCGGAGGGACAAGAGCCAGTTTACTCTTGGAGCGAGAGCCAGCTAGCTGAAGATGGACTTGCTGTTGTAGAGATCACCATCCCTGCTCTTGGTGATGCGCCAGAATGGGATGGTTGGCACTTGGAGTTCGAAGGACGCACTCCAGTCGAGGGTGCAGAGGGCGCAGCTTTTCGCGTCATCCGAGACATCATGAGCAGATTTCCCAATGAGTTAGCAGCAGCTTTGGCCGGTACCTTCCCGAGAGATGATCCTCGCGACGCCATTTGGGTACAGCCGCAGGGAAGTGCCCTGGTTAGAGGCCCCAGTGAAGGACTGGCTAGCGACAATCACACCATGAGTGCCATGTATGCAGCCATCAGAGCATACCAAGGTCTGGAGAATACCTATTGGACCTTGACTGGCCTACGTGGTGATGATCGGCTTGAAGCAAGGAAGCAGAAGAAAAAGCAAGCGCGTGCCATAGCTAGCTTGCAGGAGCAGTTGGCCGACATGAGCTTGCAGCGGGACCGAGCTCTCGAGAGAGGCGAGAGTTCCATGCAGCAAGTACAGAGGCTGACTCAGGCCAACAGGAATGCAGATCGCTTGTTGGAGCAGCTAGTACAGGAAAGGAATGAAGCCTGGAACGAGAGAGACCTTCTGAGGCAGAGGGTCGAGGAGCTAGAAGAGTACAATGCCAACTTGCATGAAGAGTTCCATGCCCTCTACAACGGGATAGGCCCGTATGCTCCTCCGAACGCCGCTCAGATGGACATCGACGACGACGCTGCAGCTGAGGGTAGCGATGGCGACGCCTCCGACATCGACGATGGCCCCGAGGAGTAGGATAGTGTCATGCGTTAGTAGCTAGACTTTGTCGCGATAGCCTTCTTTTGGTTTCCATGTATCATGATGTATCCTGTTCGACCTTGAGACTGATGATCTTTGGAGTTTGGTTGTGTATGCGATACCCGAACGCATAAAAGTCCAGTGTATGTATGCTGGCAACATGGTTGTATGGAACGCGATGTTGCTTTTGAAGTAACTTAATTGGTGCTGTTGTTCAATTGGAATGAATTATTGCGCCTCTGTTTTCTTGTATGACTTGTTCTCTCCAATGAATTCAGTATGGCATGATTGTTCCTTCGGACATAATTTTACAACTTCACTCAATGGTGCTTGTTGCTGAAATATGCAGATGGCCAACACTCGTCGTGCTACGTACGAAGCCGCTGAGACTGGTGGCAACGGTGCAGGAGCTGGTGGAAGTGGTGCCAACAATGTCAACCACCAGGGACCACAGCCAGAGCCACATTTGCCCCCTCCTCCACCGCTCACTGCAGAGGTGTTCTTCACGCAGTTCCTTGGAAGTCAACGCAATGCCGAGCAGTCACAGAGGAATATGGAAGACTTTCTGCGTACCATCGCGGAAAATGTTCAAAGAGGAAATAATCAAGGTGGTGGCCATGGAGTGAACCAGTACAGCAGTTTCAAGGATTTCATGGATACGAGGCCACCTATTTTCAAAGAAGCAGCAGAGCCACTTGATGCCGAAGAATGGATTAACACTATGGAAGATAAGTTCCGTGTGTTAAGGATGACAGAAGTTCTGAAAGTAGAGTATGCTGCACATCAGTTACAAGGACCAGCAGGAATGTGGTGGAAGCATCACCGCAGTACTTTTCCTCCTAATGCCCAGATCTCTTGGAGGGATTTCACTGAAGCTTTTAAGGGAGTTTATATTCCCCCAGGGTTGGTTGAGATGAAGCTTGGAGAGTTTTTAGCCTTGAATCAGGGTACCAAGACGGTGACACAGTATCTGCATGCCTTTAATAACTTGTGCCGCTATGCCCCAGACATGGTTGACACAGATGCAAAGAAGATTGCTAGTTTCAAGAGAGGGTTGAGTCCGAAGATGATGAAGCATGTGGGTACCAATACCCGCAACAGATTCAACGACTTTATCAGTGACTGTTTGAAGCAAGAGAAGAACAATAATGCTTACACCGCATCCAAGAACCGCAAGAGAGTGTTCGAGTCAGGACCATCCCAGTCCAGAGTTGTCCCTGCCAACCGTTCATCTTATCGTCCGTCCGCACCTGGTGCGAGGTTCAGGCCGCCGCAGCATAAAACCCAGAATTACAAGGGGCCACAGAAACCGTACAAGATCGCAGTGCCGCCAACAAAGACCAGCGCAGCTGCAGAACAGAGCAACTCCAAGGGAGCTATAGGGTCTGCTGGTACAGTGAAAGGGCCCTGCTACAACTGTGGTCAGCCAGGCCACTTTTCAAAGTTCTGCCCTTATCCGCCTAAAAAGAAGCAACAGACTTACAATGCTCGTGTACACCACACCGCCATTGATGAAGTTCCTGAGGGAGAGCCCGTAACTGCTGGTAAGTTTCTTGTGAACCATCACCCTGCAGTTGTTCTTTTTTATTCTGGATCTTCGCATTCTTTCATGAGTCAAGCATTTGCACGGAAGCATGAACAACTATGCACAGAATTGAGTTATGGTTATCGCATAAGTTCAGCAGGAGCTGATGTGTTAACCAATAAGATGGTTAGAGGGGCAACCCTTGAGTTAGGTAGTCGGAAGTTCCGAGTGAACCTGGTAGTTATGCCTGGACTAGTTTTGGATGTAATAATAGGAATGAACTGGATGAAAGACTGGGAAGCAGTCATAGATACAAGCAGTAGGATGCTTACCCTTAAAGATCCCCAGGCAGAGGGTACTTTTCAGGTACCATTGCCTAAAAGAACAGATCTTGTGAGTGTGACCTGTGCCATGGAAGTCGCTCCTATCCATCAGATCCCAGTAGTATGTGAGTTCCCGGATGTGTTTCCAGACGAGTTGCCTGGCCTTCCTCCAGACAGAGATGTTGAGTTTGGAATCGAGTTGATCCCCGGGACAGCTCCAATTTCGAGGAGACCTTATCGGATGCCTCCGGATGAGTTAGCTGAGTTGAAGAAACAGTTGGAAGAGTTGTTAAAAAAGGGGTTTATTCGCCCAAGTAAGTCTGAATGGGGATGTCCTGCCTTGTTTGTAAAGAAAAAGAAAGAGGGTACTCTCAGGATGTGTGTGGATTATCGACCTCTTAACGCTGTAACTATCAAGAATAAATATCCACTGCCTCATATTGATGTTCTGTTTGATCAGTTAGCTAAAGCCAGAGTGTTCTCCAAGATAGACTTAAGGTCTGGGTATCATCAGATAAAGATTAGACCTCAAGATGTTCCGAAAACCGCCTTTTCTACCAGATACGGGTTGTACGAGTATCTTGTTATGTCATTTGGACTGACAAATGCTCCTGCATATTTTATGTATCTGATGAATACAGTTTTCATGCCAGAGTTGGACAAGTTTGTAGTTGTCTTCATTGATGACATTCTAGTATACTCTGAAAACGAGAAAGAGCATGAAGAGCATCTGAGAATTGTCTTGACCAGGTTGAGGGATCATAAGTTATATGCTAAGTTCAGCAAATGTGAATTTTGGTTGAAGAAAGTTCCTTTCCTCGGTCATATCCTATCTGAGAATGGAGTTTCTGTAGATCCGAGTAAAGTGCAAGAGGTTATGGATTGGAAGACTCCAACCACAGTGTCAGAAGTCAGGAGTTTCCTAGGGTTAGCGGGTTACTATCGCCGTTTTATCCCAGACTTCTCGAAGATTGCCAAGCCTATGACAAGTCTGTTACAGAAAGATCACAAGTTTGCGTGGACAGAGGAGTGTGAGACAGCTTTCCATACCTTGCGGAAACTGTTGACCACTGCTCCAGTTCTTGCACAGCCCGACATCGAAAAACCTTTTGATGTGTTCTGTGACGCATCAAAAACAGGATTAGGGTGTGTGCTAATGCAAGAAGGAAGAGTCATTGCTTATGCCTCCCGGCAGTTGAGAAAACATGAAATCAATTACCCGACACATGATCTTGAGCTTGCCGCTGTTGTGCATACCTTAAAGATTTGGAGACACTATCTACTGGGTAACGTGTGCAACATTTTCACCGATCATAAGAGTCTCAAGTACATTTTCACCCAACCAGAATTGAACATGAGACAGCGGAGATGGTTAGAACTGATCAAAGACTACAACTTGAATGTACAGTATCACCCTGGGAAAGCCAATGTGGTAGCTGATGCTTTAAGCAGAAAATCACATTGTCTGAATGTGCAACCCTTGCTTGAAGATGGTTTCGATCTAATGCACCCTGCCGTGCTACAAAGTATTCAGGTCAGTTGTTCCTTGGAGAGTAAGATTATAGAAGGTCAGAAAACAGACAAGGGGATATTCCACATCAAAAAGAAGATTCAAGAAGAACCCTCGGAACACTTCAGGGTGGATGAGCAGGATGTGTTGTGGTTCGACAACCGTCTTGTTGTTCCAAAGGATAGAGAGCTTAAGAATAAAATTTTGGATGAAGCTCATCTCTCTAAGTTGTCTATTCATCCTGGCAGCAGTAAAATATATCAAGAACTAAGACCTCGTTATTGGTGGACCAAGATGAAGAAGGAAATTGCAGCGTATGTAGCCAGATGTGACACATGTTGTAGAGTAAAAGCAATTCACATGAAGCCTGCCGGAATGCTACAACCTTTGTCAGTACCGAGTTGGAAGTGGGATGACATAAGTATGGATTTTATCACGGGTCTACCCACTACTCAAAAAGGTCACGATTCCATTTGGGTAATTGTGGATCGTCTTACTAAGACAGCCCACTTTCTGCCTGTCAAAACGGAATATAGACCACCTCAATATGCTGAGAAGTATATTGCGGAGATTGTGAGGTTGCATGGCATACCAAAGACTATAGTGTCTGACAGAGGGTCGCAGTTCACTGCTCACTTTTGGGAGCACTTGCACAAAGGTTTGGGGACTAGTCTGATTCGTAGCACTGCCTATCATCCTCAAACAGATGGTCAAACTGAGAGAGTTAATGCTGTTCTAGAAGATATGTTAAGAGCCTGTGTGTTGTCTTCCAGAGGTTCATGGGAGTCATGGTTACCATTAGCAGAGTTCTCATACAATAACAGCTATCAAGAGAGTATCAAGATGGCACCTTTTGAGGCTCTGTATGGCCGAAAGTGTAGAACACCGTTAAACTGGATTGAGCCCGGAGAAAGAAGGTATTATGGTATTGACTTCGTAGAAGAAGCCGAAAGGAAAGTTCATATCATTCAGCAGAATATGAGAGCAGCCCAGTCACGTCAGAAAAGTTATGCAGATAAGAGAAGGAGACCGCTTGTGTTCGAAGTTGGTGACTATGTCTATCTAAAAGTTACGCCAATGAAAAAGAAAAGATTTGGTGTGCGCAGAAAGCTGGCCGCCAGATTTGTGGGACCTTATAAAATCCTGGAACGGAAGGGTCCTGTGGCTTACAAATTGGATTTACCAGAGTCAATGGGTGCTATATTCCCAGTTTTTCATGTATCACATCTCAAAAAGTGTTTGCGCGTTCCAGAGGAAAGGATTGAACCTCGAGGCATAAAACTGAAGTCAGATCTGGTGTATCGTGAGCAACCAGTTCGAGTTTTGGATACCAAGGAAAGGGCTACTCGAAACAGTGTGGTGAAAACATATAAGATACAATGGAGTCATCACGATGAAGGGGATGCATCTTGGGAAACGGGTGAATACTTAAAGAACGCTTATGAAGATTTTTATAATAAATGGTTCGTAACCCAAATCTCGGGACGAGATTTTTATAAGGGGGAAGGGCTGTAACACTCCGGTGTTAAGCAATGCATTTTTGCCTGGCAATCATATTGCATAGCATTCATGTCATCATAATCATGTGTGATAATGTTACAATTTAAATCAAATAAAAGCTTGAAAATGATATAGGTGATGAAATATATTAATATGATAATCACATTATATCAAAAACCTTGCAACTATAAATTCTAGATCACTTGGAACTTTAGTTCAAATTTTGGAGCTCAAATTTTGTCAAAACTTGTTCAAAAATAATTATGAAAAATATTCAAAATTATTCCCTAATTTAGCTTTCATTCTGCCATTCAAAATCTATTAAGAATTTTGAGATGGCCCCTTAATCAAAGTTGTAGAGAATTCAATTTTGAGCAACTTTTATTTTTGGGCCAAATCCATAAAATGTCTTCTTCTTGTTCAAATTTTGGTTTGAAGTTTGAAATCCATTTGAATTAATTTTTGAAAATTGGAAAAAACAAGTTTCGTCTTAGCAGGCCTCGTCCTCACTTCCCGGCCCGCTCGCGAAGCCGCCCGGCCCAGCCAGCCTCGCGCGCGCCCGCGCGACGCAGTCGGCCCGGCCCGCGACCCCGGCCTCCTTCCTCCTCCCGCGCGCGCCCACGCAACGCTGGCCGCCGCGGCAGAGCGCGTTCGCCGCGTGTCGGCCATGCGCTGCCGCCGCTCGCCGCGCGTCGTCCTCGCCCTGATCTCCCGCCAGCGCGAGCGCACTCAAAACCGCCTGCCCGAGCCCTCCTCGCTCCCTCACTCCCACCCTCGCTCGCCAGCCGCTCCTTCTCTCCCAAACCGAGCGGGCGAACGGCTCACCGCCGCGAGCTCCGACTTCGCTCCCCCGTTCCGACGTCGGCAATCCACCACCGCCAAATCCATCTTGCACCGAGCTCCGCCCCATCCTCTCCTTCTCCGAACAAGCGTCGCCATCCCCTCCTTAGCCACGGTAGGGTTCAATTTCCGGCCGCCTCGCCGCGCCACCGCGACGGTGCCGCCGAGCCGTGCTCCGCCCACCGCCTCGCTCGTTCCTTCTCCCTCTTCCCAAGCCTCCCTCTCGAGTCCGCTAGCTCCTTGCGAACGTGGTGCGCGAGCTCGCTGGTCGTGGTTTGGCCGGAGCCGGCCGTTGGCCGCGACCGCCGCCGCGGCGTCAGGCCTGTGGACGCCGGCGACGCGACGCGCTCGGGTCCCCCCCCCTCTCGGTGGGCTGGACCGCGCCTGCGGGCCGAGCCCCGAGCAGGCCGGCTCGGTCTTCTCCCCCGCGCGCGCAAGCTGGGCCGCGGCAGCCGTGGGCCGCTTGTTTTTCCCGGGCCGGCCCAGCGTCTTAAAAAGAAATCCATTTCCATTTTCTTTTTATTATTCTTGATAAAAATACTTTGGAAAATATGTTTAGCAGTCATTTCAGCTCTAAAAATTATGAAATAAATTTCTTTAGATGCAATGGAACCAGATCTATGATCTAAAATTATTGCATGTCAAATTTGAGATACTTTTCTGTAGAGTTTTTAATTAACTATTGAAATGGCTGTTTTCTTGTTAATTGCTTAATAAATCCTAGAAAAATCAGAAAAATATGATTCCAAGTTTATTAATCTTTTTATGCCATGTACTTGCTAGGGAAATTTTATCTCATGACTGTTCTGTAGAAAAATGTATAGGTGTAGTTCAAAAGCTTCCTATCACTGATATTTGTTATTTTTGTTATTTAAATAAATTTGAATAGAACATGCAAGTGATAATTTTTCCATAGTGTTTGTTTAGGTAGTAGATAGTAGAAAAATTCCTAAATCTGTTGTTTGATACTTTTCATAATGTAAAGTATTTTAAATATCTATTTTAGGCCTTATTTTGTTATTTTTGTATAGTAAGTTCTAATTATCCAAATGCAGTAAAAATTTTATGACAAGCTATTCTTGATATTAGTAACCCACTGTAATTTTATGAGATTTTTCTGAGCTACTAAAATATGTGTTGCTGTTCAACCTTAGGACTAATTAGGGTTTCTATTTATTCTTTAATGCAAAAATAGTTAGTAAACTATACTTTGGTGTATCTTTGAAGCACCTTGGGTGTTCAAGTACTCTCGCATGGTAGGAACTAGTGTTGGTAGTTTCCGAGTACATGTTCTTGGATGACGTAGACTACCTTGTAGAAGAGTCATAAGTTCCACATAATCCGATGACGTAATACATTCATTACATCGCATGCATTCATCATCATCATCTCATGTCACCTCTGCAATGCACCTATGCATGATGCACTCATACTTCTGCATCATACAGGATCGCAGGAAGTGACCCCGGCAGTAGTTCCCGAGGACGCAGAGGAGCAGCCCGAGGAGCCGGAGCCAGCAGAAGTAGAAGAGGAGTCCGGTGAAGAGCTTCCGGAGTGCCCCGACCATCGTCCCAGTACCTTCGAGCGAGGCAAGCCCCGGAGCATTTCTCCCCTCGGTTTGCAAATAATTAATTATTAATTTTATTTAATCTGATGCATTAAGTTTAGGAGTTGTTTGCAAACGTTGCTGCATTATACCTTGTTCCACCTTGTTTTACCGATCCTTGTCACCCTGGTGTCCACGGTCAATACTTGCTTAGCTTGCTTAGACCGGTAGAAGTCGGGTGATTGCCTGTCATCCGCGAGCTATAGGGGATTACCTGGTTTTATGTGAAAGAATGTCTTGTGAGAATAACTCAGTGTGGAAATGAATGTGAGACCGGGCGGAAGCTTGCAGGGTTCTGGACTGTAGTGTTTTCCGTCTGTGTCGATTAAGGACCGTCCGATGTCGGGCCTCGGGTCATGTTGAACGCATGCCTCACATTTAGCTGGCCGGATAAAGTACCTTTCGACCGCGAAGCCGGGAGATTATTCGGGCCGAGTAGATTGCCCGCAACGCACTGTACCGGAGCAGTAGTGGCAGGAAACGGGGGCGCGATGATAAGGCCAAAGAGCAGTCGGGCGGCCCCCGGGTACATGTGGTTCCTGGCAAGCTCGCGACTTTACCTGAATGGTTGACACGGTGACCAATACCTCACTTTAGCGGGTGAGTGAGGTTTGTGTGAGGAATAAATTACCAGCTGGTCAATAATCGATTCGAATCGCCATCGTTCACTGGATAGTGAACACTTGACTTGAGTTACTTCATCGTAGTAATACTGATGAAACACTTGGATAGTTATGAGGAAATGACATGGTAACTATTGTTAATTATCAATGGTAATCCTTGCTTGCTCAATTACATGGTTACTTTAGCTTAAGTGCAAACATAGTTGACAGGAGAATAAAGATTTAGAAGATGACATGCTTTTGTAAATGATTTGCTAAGCTAAAAATGCTTTTCTTGCAAATGAGTCAGCTACCCCACCAAAAAGCCTATCATGATCCTTGGAGTCTTTTTGTTTTGGTTCTGTCGGGTAAGTCTAGCTGAGTACCTTCTCGTACTCAGGGCTTTGTTCCCACTTGTTGCAGATGGACAGATGTACTATGGGTATTGTATCAACTGTCTCTACCCTGCGATGGGCGAAGCCTAGGACCATGGGCAATGGTCACTCACTACTCCTCGCCTGATGCTTTTGTGGGAGATGATCGCGAGCTGGCACTGTATTTTGGAAAAGATGTGTGTGTGTGTGTGTGCTTTGAACTAATGCTTCCGCTACTTTATTTGAAACTGGTTTGTAATAACTATGTTTAAACTCCGATGTATTTTGTGCCGCAAACTACTGTGTAACTTATGAAGGTAATCGCTGAACTTATTACGATCTTGGCTGTGATGTGAAATGGTTTGAAATCCGTCGAGATTTCACGGACTACCGGGTTATACGGGCTTAAGTTTGGTAAATTGTCCGTCCGTTGGATGATTTTCTTACTTAATCTCGTATAATTGGGCGGTTCTGTTACAGAGCTGCCACCTCGGGCCACCGCAAGGCCAGCCACCACCTTTGGCGGGTGCATGTGTAGCCCTGGTTGCTCCATCGCCTTTTCCCCGCCTATCGACAAAACCTGGTCGGTAGTCTACCAAGGGGTATGCCCAATGTAGTAGATTGTCGGCAGACAGGTGTGCAAGCCATAAATGAGATAATGATGCAGAACAACACATGGGTTTACCCAGGTTCAGGCCACCGTGTGGGCGTAATACCTTATGTCCTGCTCTGCTTTGTTATTGCTGTCTCGAACAATGTATTACAAGCTAGATTGCCCTAGAGTATGTTTCGATGTTTTTGAGGGGGGGTCCCCTGCCCTCCTTATATAGTCCGGGAGGCAGGGTTACAGATCTAGAAACTAATCTTAGCCAGTTACAATTGCCATATAGAGCCAGATAAGGATTCCTAATCTAACCGACCAAGACCTTGCTTGATTCCCAAGTCTGATTTGATGCCTTGCGCGAGACTCCATCCCGATGATCTGGATCGTGTGTCATCATGTAATGGGCCGGACCGTCTGGTCTGGGCCTGCCCATGTCTAGCTATAAGGGTATAGGTGTTTATACCCCCACAGCTAGTCCCCGAGCACTATGTATTCTGTATCGACACACTGTCTTAGTCTTCTTCAACTTGCGAGGTTCGTCTTCACATCACCTTGAAATGTTAGCCGAGCATGCGCTAGTGTTCCGTCTGGATCAGGAATCAGTAAACTTTGATTGTTGATGAACATTGCAGTTGTCGATGAAGATTGCATAGTGGTCCAAAAAAGAAAAATTTTCTTTCCTAGTGAAGTGTACCCACTTGTATTTCTGAGAAGAAATGTAAGTGTGCATACTTGATGGAAGTAACTTACAAAAAATTCCAGATCGTAGGGGTTGAAAAATAGAAACAATTCACCATCAGGTGAAGTGTACCCACTTAGTCCCCGAGCCTGGTAATAGGTGACGTAGGCACATGATGCTAGGATCTAAAAAAGAATCCTCAAGAACCAATGATCATTATGCACCGTCAGGTGCATCATATATGATGTAGTCCCCGAGCTTGCTGGAAGGCAAAAAATGAGCCTTGTAGCAAGGTCTAAGAATATCAAGTGTCCATCGACTGTATGCAAGAATAGTACGTGTAGTCGAGCAAGACGAATCCTGGAGCAGGAACTGGTGTAATAAGTCCCTGAGCTCGAAGGTCTAACGAATAGTCCCCGAGCTCTGAGGTCTAGCTGTAACAGAACCGACCAAATTATAAGAGCACAAGTATAAAAACAAGCACCGAAGCGCTCAAATTTTTGAACTTGAGCCCATATAATCCCAGTAGTCAATCGAAACCATGAAGGATTTCAAACCAACTTGCTTACAACCAAGATCGCATCATTCAACATACAACATCATAAGTTACATTTCACAAGTAGTTCTGAAATAAGTTTACACACACGGAGTCGCAATTATTGCAAACCAAGTTTATAAAGTAGCGGAAGCATACACACACCAGTTGTTTAACTACTGCCAGTCTTGTTGATCAACAACCCACAAAAGCATCAGGAAAGTACATAAAAGATGATCACGCCCTAGTGATCTAGTCTTCATCACCCGCAGGGTGGAGACAAGTTTTGCAGAAGCCTTGATAGAGCATATCATCTGCAACAGGAGGGAATAAACCCTGAGTACTGGAATGTACTCAGCTAGACTTACCCGTCAAAAACCAGAAATAAGATGACACCAAGGATTATGCAAGTCTTACACAAGAGGCTAGCTGACATCACATTTTGCATAAAGGCATAATTAATTGAAACTCTTATAACCTGTACTAGCAGTTCTTTTTAGCATTTACCTGTCATCTATCTTAGCACCTATACTAAGCATGCACTTGATTATAATCAAACAATTATCAACATTATATCCAGAGCAGGTATGAATTGTGGCAACATTGTATCATTTCCTTAACCACATGTTCATTTAATGAGATCTACGTTGCCGCTGCTCAAGTCAAGTGCTCACTAACCGGGAGCGACGGCGATTCGAATCGAATTCCTATCCAGCTGGAGGGGTATTTCTAACACTCACCGCGCAGGCCCCTGCCAGGGTCGCACAAGCCACCTTTTCATACGATTCAGGAATCGCGGGTCCGAATGATGTCGCAACTCCAAGGGCAACACTCTGCCAGGTGATAGGGACTCTAACCCCCCCTTGGTCTCACGCCAATGTCCCCAAGCACATCCTTTCTCTCCTCCAAGAAGCAACCTACCATTCGATTCCTGGCCTGAATCATATTACTCGGCTTCGTGGTCGGAACGGCTTATCTGGCCAACTAAGTGTTAGACTGCGTTCAACATGACTCAAGGACGTACAGCGAATTGGTCCTTAAACGACTCAGACAGGCATAGCTCCACACCCAAGATGTGAAGTGTCTTGCGGCTGTACTATCAAACTCCCGCCCGGTCTCAATTTCATTTTAAAGCATGGTTTCATCAACGATAGCCATAAAGCCACTCGTGACTCCTTCCTACATCTCGCGAATGACCGGAAATCACCCGACTTCTACCGTACTAAGCAGGGCTAAGCATTGATACGTGCCTAAACCTAAATTAGGATTTAAGTACGATATCTGGGCAAGGATAGGTATAATGCAACAATTGTTTTCATACAACTCCTACAACTTAATGCATTAAACAATTAAAAGTACTCAAGATAGATTTATAAAATGATGGGTTCAGCATGCACCGGGGCTTGCCTTTCAGAAAGGTCGAGGGCCGGTGGTCTGGGCACTCAGGAAGGTCGTCTGCGGGCACTCCTTCGCCTGCTGGATCCTCGGGCTCCTTCTGCTGCTCCTGGTCCTCCTCCGGAATTGCTCCTTCGAACTCGAGGAGTGTCACCCCCTCCGGTACACCTATTGCATGAATGCGCCATAAATATCATGGATGCACAATGGGTGAAACATGCTCGGAATGAAATGCATTTCAGCAATGAAAGTACTCTATTCAAGTCACTTCATCAATACGTGCAAATCTCTTCTCCGGTGGAGAAGTACTTACCTAATCTACCCAACCTAAGATATAGCTGTTCTTCTTCGGTTAAGGTCCTAGCACCTAACAATTACAAGAGTAGCATTACTTAGGTTACCACATCCAACACCAAAATACAACAGTAAGACATTCTGGACTGCAGCTCAAAGATTCTAACATAACTGAAGATTCCTAACTCCAAAAGATATGATCTAAGACAATCTGGAAAGCTTAAGAAATGCACTACAATTCATTTTCAGATCTCAACCCTAAATTCCTAAGTTTTCCATATCGAATTTCATAAGTTCCAGAATCTGTCCTCTCTAAACAGAGAGTAGCAAATTCTGAACTGTCACTTTAAACAGCAATAACTCCCAAACTACTAAGCCAAATGCTCCCAAATTTTGATACAATCTAGTTTATCAAGCTTACTACAACTTTGGTATTTACAAGTTTTACAGCAACCACCTTTATCAAAGGTCAAACCTAGAAATACTACCAGCTGTCCCGAAAACCTAGAATTGCAAAGATTAAATATTTATTTATGTGGCAAACATCCCTTAAGACCAAACTAATGTTACCACAAGTTCACATAGGTCACAAAAACACCAGAAAGTAGGGTGTGCCAACCTAAAATATTCATTTAAACTCATTTCTTAATTTACTTAAGTAATTAAGTGGAATTTTAAACATATATGTAAACTGCTCCTAAAATTCTACAAAATTTACAGGAGACTCTATTAACCAAAAAGAGACCACTGTAAAAATTTGAACTAAAATTATTTATAGAAACTCTCTAAACAAAATTCACAAGCCCAAAAGGCTGATTTTTGTATAAATAACAATTCATAGTAAAAAGTGTCAAACAACAGATTTCCTAATTTTCTTGGACACTTTAGGGTACCAAGACATTCTCCAAAAAGTTGTAAGAACATTGCCCATGTAGAAAAATTACTAAAATTCATTTAAGTATTTCCTAAAATAAAATGATAGCATTATAACTTGAAAAGTACTTAAGCACTACTGCCCAAATTTTTACCAAAGCTAGAGCAAGTATAAATTAGCCTACCCACCAAATTTCATAATTTTTGGAACAATAAAAATCAAGATATGATTTAAACAAGTTTGCATGTAATTTAAAACAAATTTCAAAGACCTATTTAAATCTCCCAGAAACTAAACATCACATATCCAATTTATATTTTTCTAAAATACTACACATCATGCAGATCCTAACAAAATTTATCTCATAATTTTTGGGCAAGTAAAACCCTAGATCTACATTTTCCAAACATCAACTAAAATCTGTGACAAATATGAAAATAAAAACAAAACCGAACCCTAACTCGCTACTGGGCCGGCCCGGGAGCAGGCGCGGCCCACGACGCGCGCGGCCCGTCCCGGACTCCCGCCCGCGCGTGCGTGGCGCTGACAGCGTGGGCCCGCAGGCCAGAGAGAGAAGAGCGGAGGGGGGGAGCTGCGGTCGCCGGAGCTCGCCGTCGGGCATGGCGGACCACCGGTACGGTGGTGGCGAAATCTCGCCGCCGGTGAGCCTGACGTCCCAACCCTAACCCTCGATGAGCATCCCTATTCTACCTCGACCCTAACGCACCTACAAGTGGGCGACAGAGACGCTCAGAGACCCCTGGCCACGGAGAGCCGTCGCGCGGAGGAACTCCGGCGAGGTACCACGGCGGTGGAAAACGAAAATGTGACCCTACCAAAGCACGATTGGCTGCGGGGAGTGGACGGCGAGGTAGCAGCTTTAAGGCGGAGCTGTGGACGTGTTTTTGGGGGTGGCAGTGTGGTGGAGAGCGCGCACGAGCTCGCCGGAGTGGAGGCGGGAGCTGTGCTCGGTCGTTCCACCTGGTGGAGGAGAGAGCGGAAGAGAGAGAGAGAGTTGTGGCGCGAGTGAGGGCGGAGACTGTCGTCGTGGCGACCTTGAAGGCCTGGTGGCCTGACGGGTGGGACCACAGCCAGCGTACGGCTGCCACCGCGCGGCCACGCGTCGGCGCTGTCCTGCCATCGGTCGGCCACCGACTGAATGGCGATGCTGTTGACTGAATGGAGGCCGTCATCGTTCGACTGACAGAGCAACTTCGTCGACGATTAACTCCCAAACCAGTGAGAACCAGGCATGGTTGATGTTGGCAATGTTGTAGAGCTACATGAGGGCAACAAGTTTGTCAATTGGAGTTTGGGCTGGTTCGGCTGAGATTAGAAACTACATAGCTCCAAAGTGGTGCACTTCGAAACTAAAACGTAGTTTCAGTCATTAAGCCGACTGAAACCCGATTTTCTAGACACCATATCTCCTAAACCATTTATAACTAGGTGATGGTGATGTTGACAATGTTGTAGAACTAAGTGAGTACTACAAAAGTGTCAACATGAGTTGGAGCTGGTTTGGTCTGGTTTGCAAACTACAAGCTTCCAAAGTAGGTCACAGTAAAACTAGAGGGACACTTTTGATACTTAGAAAAATTCTAAGTGTTGAGACAGCCCCTCTAGCTGACTTGTGGGCCATTTTTGAGCATGTTCTGGCCAGTTTCATGAGATGGTCATATTGGGACTTTTGTTCCCCATAAAATTCCCTACAACTTTGCTTAAGGGTGCTCCTCCATGCAAGGTCTCTAAGCTAGACTTTTTAATTGGTCAAACTAGAGCATCCTAAGGCTAAATGGTGGTCAACTACAACTTGGAGGGCATTTTGGTGATTTTGGTCAACCTGAACCTTGCTCCATTAGTGACCCTAAGTATAACTAAGGTGTGGTGAGATATAATTAGCTACTCTCCCCTTTTGTTACACCAACTACCTAGTGTCACATGATGTGAGCCAAACAAAATTCTAAAAACAACCACATTAGTTGCAACCACATAAAATAACATGAAATGATGCATGCTTATGCTCATGCAAATGCAATGCAATTATGGAGCTAAACACCTGAGGTGTTACAGCCCTCCCCCCTTATAAAAATCTCATCTCGAGATTTGGAAAGCGTACCATTTTTCATAGAATTCCTTATAGCCATCCCGCAAATAGTCTTCCCGTTCCCATGTAGCGTCACTTTCACTACCCTGATTACTCCACATTACTTTATACCACTTAACCACTTTGCTTCTAGTCACTCGTTCCTGAGTATCGATCACTCGGACTGACTTTTCTTCGTAAGTTAGATCGGATTCCAGCCTGATATCTCCTAAAGGGACTCTTTCCTCAGGAACTCGAAGACACTTTTTGAGCTGAGATACATGGAAGACGTTGAATATGGCACTCATTTCAGGAGGTAACTGGATTTTGTACGCAACAGCTCCACTCTTGCCTATGATCGGGAAAGGACCCACGTATCTTGGCGCAAGTTTCCGCTTAACACCAAAACGTTGGACACTCTTCATTGGAGAAACTTTCAGATAAACGAAGTCTCCAACTTCAAACTCGAGCGGTTTTCTACGACGATCAGCATAACTTTTCTGTCTAGCTTGGGCTGCAGCCATATGCTTTTGGATGGTACGGACTTGTTCCTCAGCTTCCTCAACAAAAGCAATACCATAAAATCTCCTCTCACCAGCTTCTATCCAATTTAGTGGGGTTCTACACTTACGACCGTACAAAGCTTCGAATAGGGCCATCTTAATACTCTCTTGGTAACTATTATTGTACGAGAATTCGGCTAGAGGTAACCATTTTTCCCAAGAACCCTTGGATGATATTACACATGCCCGCAACAGATCTTCCAAGATTTGGTTAACCCGTTCCGTCTGACCTGACGTCTGGGGGTGATAAGCAGAGCTTCTCACTAACTTGGTTCCCAGAAGGTGATGCAAGTGCTCCAAAAAGCGAGCAGTGAATTGCGGACCACGGTCAGAGATGATAGTACAAGGTATCCCATGGAGTTGGACTATCTGATTGAAGTACAATTCAGCATAGTCAGTGGGACGATAGTCCACTCTAACAGGAATGAAGTGAGCTGATTTGGTTAAACGATCCACGATTACCCAGATAGAGTTATGATTTTTGACAGTAGGAGGAAGTCCGATAATGAAATCCATACTTATCTCTTCCCATTTCCAACCTGGGATAGAAAGTGGTTGAAGCAACCTAGCTTTCATGTGCACAGCTTTAACTCTACAGCAGGTGTCACACCTAGCAACATATGCAGCTATCTCTTTCCGCATCTTGGTCCACCAATAGTATGGCTTCAAATCATAATACATCTTATTGCTACCAGGATGGATGGACAACTTAGAGGAGTGTGCTTCAGACATAATATCATTTCTAAGCTCTCGGTCCTTAGGCACAACTAACCTATCCTTGAACCATAGTACACCCTCTTCTTCTACCCTGAACTGTGTAGTTTCTTGCTCTTTCATCTTGCGTTTTATGTGGAATACACCAGGATCAGTCTTTTGGAGCTCAATAATTCTGCCTTTGAGAGTACAACTGACAGTGATGTTGTACAAGACTGCTGGATGTAGAAGGCGAGATCGATGAAAATCAGTTTCAACTAGGGAATGGCAATGAGACTTACGGCTTAAAGCATCCGCAACCACATTTGCCTTGCCAGGATGATAGTGCACTTGAAGGTTATAATCCTTAATCAACTCGAGCCATCTTCTTTGACGCATATTTAACTCGGGTTGGGTGAAGATGTATTTGAGGCTTTTGTGGTCTGTATAGATATTGCAGACATTGCCCAGCAGATAATGCCGCCATACTTTCAAAGCATGAACAACTGCGGCCAGTTCTAAGTCATGCGTTGGATAATTCACCTCATGTTTTTGAAGTTGTCGAGAGGTATATGCAATTACTCGGCCTTCCTGCATCAGAACACCTCCCAAACCTATGCCTGAGGCATCACAATACACTTCAAATGGTTTCTCGATATCCGGTTGCGCCAAAACCGGAGCCGAGGTTAGGAGGGTGCGTAGTTGGTGAAAAGCCGCATCACACTCAGGAGTCCAGACAAACCTGGTGTCTTTTTGCAGCAATCGAGTTATGGGTTTGGCTATTTTTGAGAAATCCAGGATGAAGCGACGATAATAGCCAGCCAACCCAAGAAAACTCCGGACCTCATGAACCGAAGTAGGAGCCTTCCAATTCAATACTTCCTGTACCTTGGTGGGATCCACCATAATTCCCCATCGGACAACACATGCCCAAGGAAAGGTACTTCACGAAGCCAGAACTCACATTTACTGAACTTCGCATACAGTTGATGTTCTCGTAGTCTGGTGAGAACAATCTGCAGGTGTTTAGCGTGTTCTTCCTTATTTTTAGAATATATCAAGATGTCATCAATAAACACCACCACAAACTTGTCCAATTCGGGCATAAACACCGAATTCATCAAGCACATGAAGTGTGCGGGGGCATTTGTCAGGCCGAACAACATAACAAGATACTCATAAAGGCCATATCTTGTCGAGAAAGCTGTTTTTGGAATATCTTCGGGACGGATTTTAATCTGATGGTAACCAGACCTCAGATCAATCTTGGAAAAGACTTTAGCTTTGGAAAACTGATCGAACAGGATATCGATACGTGGCAGAGGATACTTATTTTTGACAGTGACTGCATTCAGAGGTCTATAATCTACACACATCCGCAAGGTCTGATCCTTCTTCTTCACAAAGATAGCAGGGCATCCCTACGGAGACAAACTAGGGTGAATCAACCCCTTCTTCAAAAGTTCATTCAATTGCACCTTAAGTTCAGCTAGTTCATTTGGAGGCATTCTATAGGGTCTCCTAGAGATAGGTGCCGTGCCAGGCAACAACTCAATTTTAAATTCCACATCCCGATCCGGAGGGAGTCCCGGCAAATCATCGGGAAAAACGTCCGGAAACTCATTCACTACGGGAATTTCGGCCAACGTCTTTGCTTGCACAGCATGAACTTCCCCAGACAAATCAACTTTTCTAGGAAGTTGTACCAGAAAACCCCTTTGATCTGTAGGATCTCTGAGCATAACTACCCGAGTGGATGTATCAATGAGTACCCCATTCTGACTCATCCAATTCATGCCCAGAATAACATCTATGCCTAATCCCGGCAAAACCACTAAGGCAAGCGAGTACTTTCGCCCTTCTATCTCAAGCTCAAGATTCCCCACTACTTTATTTGTGGAAATATTCCCACTTGCTGCGCTAATGCAATAACCTCCACCTTCAACAGTATGCAATTTGTGTGCAAACTTTGATGCAAACTTAGGACTAATAAAGGAATGCGAAGCACCTGAATCAAAAAAGTACCACTGCAGGATGTTGGTCAACTAGGAACTTACCAGCAGTGACAACCTCACCAGATGGGATTTCCTCAATACTGTTATAATGAGCGTGCCCTTGACGGCCACCTTGGTTGACATTCTTCTTAGGGTAAGGACAGTTCCTAGACCAATGGCCTGGCTTGTTGCAATTCCAGCAAGGCATGTTGCTAGGAGGAACACTGGAGCTGCCTTGGCCCGAATTACCCTTTGGCAGAGCCACTATATATGCCTTGCGAAACCCAGTCTTTACTGGCGCCTTCTTTTGCGAAGGACGGAACTTAGCACTTGTGGCAGGAGGGCGAGGAGGAGCCCTCGGGGTAGCTGGAGCTTGAGACTATGAAGCACCTGCCTCAAGTGCCCTCTTGCGGCTCTTAGAAGCAGCATAGATAGAGTTATTGTTCTCTTGAGTCAGAGCATCACTAATAAATTCATTGAAGGTAGTACACTTGCTAGTGCCCATAGTCTTCATCAGCTTTGGGCCGAGGCCTCTTTTAAAGCTAGCAATTTTCTTGGCATCGGTATCCACAAACTCTGTGGCATACCTTGCCAGGTTGTTGAAAGATTGCAGATATTCAGTCAAGCTTTTATTGCCTTGCGACAACCTCATAAATTTTGTGTGCTTGATAGCCATAAGACCTGGAGGAATATAGTTCCCACGGAATGCGGCCTTGAACTGGTCCCAAGCAATCGGGACATTTGCAGGCAGTGTGGAACGATAGTGGCTCCACCAAATACCCGCTGGACCATGCAGTTGGTGAGAAGCATATTCAGTCTTTAGCTCATCAATCAAGCGAAGCAGACGAAACTTTTGTTCAATAGTGTTCAACCACTCATCAGCTTGCAGTGGTTCCTCCGCCTCCTTAAAGAGCGGGGGCTTAGTATCAAGAAAGTCCTTGAAATCACTATACTGATTGGGTTCTGGGCCCTGGCGGCCATGACGAGCCTTCCGGTTGGCAAGCTGGCACATAGCATCTGCCAGCATGCGCTGCCCTTCGACCACGGTCTGCATCAGCTCAACCGGGGTAGGTGGTGGTGGAGGGGGTGGCTGTTCCTCACCTCATTGCCATGACCCCGACGGAGATTATACGACATCTGCAAAATGCATAGCCAATGAGCACTGACGATGTGGGAAATTTGTAGATGAATTATTGTAAATATGTTAAACTGACTTCATGAAATAGACTTCTCAAGACACTCATGGCACAATAATTCATCACAACCGCACAATCCATTCAAGCGCATCAATTGACGCAAACATGCGAGGGAATCCAACAAGATGTACTTTGATAAAGGCTCACTCACAAGGAGCACAACAGTTACTGAACCGTTTACGTTAATATCTACGTGATTTTTGACCTTTCACCCGGTACTGGGATTCGATCTCAAAATTTTTAGTTGACTGAGAAAGGCTACTTCGAACTGACCACAAAGAGACTTCTCAACGGTAGAGTTCCATGGTGGATCATGACTAGCCACCTCGATACCAGCGCGTGCCAAGCAGCACAACCTTATGTCACGCGCCATAGGAGGCCCTCGGTTTCATCGCGGCACCGAAGGGTGCTAATCGTGACACCATCATTGAACGCACGCAATAAGACATCCAATTGTGATCGAAATTAACCGGTTCAACTAAACATCTAGGAAACATAGGGTTCGACCTTATATCCCAAAAGTCAAGTTATTACAAAGCCTCACTCCAACCCCAGGAGGCACAAAAGATGATTCTAACATCGTAGCTATGTGATGACTACTCTAAGCATCGTCCTCAGAGTCAGTGTCAAGGATCTCCCTGCCATCCTCATCGCTAACAGGCTCTAACTCCTCGTCTTCTTCTTCTTCTGGCTCTTCTTCTGGTGCGGCATCTTGGGGCCCATTGACCTCCACTTCATCATCATCTTCAGCCATGACGATTCCCGAACCCATGTCCTCATCTGCGTTGTTGTTTCGAGGCAGCAGAGGATTTAGCTGGTTGTTCAGGCGGTGCACTTCTTCATGAAGATTGTCATTGTATTCTTCAGCATTCTCCAACTGTTGCTCGAGCTCAAACTGACGAGATCTCAGAACGTTCTCCTCGTGCCAGGCTTCATCCCTCTAATTCATGACATGGACCAGCATGCGTTGACAGTTGCGATGTGCTACTGTCAATCTCTGGACTGCAAGTGTTTCCTGGTCACGATCACGGATCACTTGCTCCAGTTGCTGACGCGCTGCATTCCGGGCAGCAGTCACTTCGGCCAACTCAGCCCTCAGCCTTTCCACCTCAGTGGGCTCAGGGCGGGGCTCTCGTGGAGCGAGCTGGTGATGAGGTGCCCTGCCTCCAGTGGACTTGCGAGTGGTCCTCTTGGTACGTGCCATCTGTAGCAACAAGATACGACTTAAGTGAGGATCATTTAGGGGATACGAAATTTAATTTAGTCGGGACTATTGAAATTTTTAAGGAGGGAGTAAATGATATGTATGATATAATTAAACATGATGCATGCACGTTCCGTACGCCCTCTCACCTTAATAGAAACCTAAAGTTCTAACACTAGGCGGTGGCATACATACGTTCTCTCATATAAGCGAAACTATCGGTCTACTCGTTACGCTGTTAGTGTACCTGCAGAAAATCTCATTTCAGCCCAACAGTTTCCCAATATAAGCACACAAGAAAGCAGTAATTTAAATACTTTCCATATACACATCCCCTGATGTATATACTTCAGTATCAAAGCTACTCGATATAAAGGTTCCCACAATTAAGTGCTTACATAATTACACGGTTTAAACATGTAAGTATGCAAGTCACCAAAACTACTCTCCCCTAGATCGCCGGTTGGACGATCATGCTCTCACAACTCACACTTACCAGAGCGTCGAGGCAATTGATCCATACATTACCACCCAAGTAGATGGCATCCATACAATATCACGCCGTATGGACGACGAAACAAAAACAAATAAGGCCCCCAAGTTAGTCTTAATAATAAGCCACCTAAGAGTCCTTATTTGGGCTAAGGGATGTGATCACTGGCATACCTATGAAAAAAATTAGAGTTTTAACCCTTTTCATAATCAAATACTTTTGTTTTTAAATACTCGTACGATGTATTTAATGTTGAATTATGCTCCGATACTAGCTGTAACAGAACCGACCAAATTATAAGAGCACAAGTACAAAAATAAGCACCGAAGCACTCAAATTTTCGAACTTGAGCCCATATAATCTCGGTAGTCAATCGAAACCACGAAGGATTTCAAACCAACTTGCTTACAACCAAGATCGCATCATTCAACATACAACATCATACGTTACATTTCACAAGTAGTTCCAAAATAAGTTTACACAAATGGAGTCGCAATTATTACAAACCAAGTTTATAAAGTAGTGGAAGCATACACACACCAGTTGTTTAACTACTGCCAGTCTTGTTGATCAACAACCCGCAAAAGCATTAGGAAAGTACATAAAAGATGATCACGCCCTAGTGATCTAGTCTTCGTCACCTGCAGGGTGGAGACAAGTTTTGCAGAAGCCTTGATAGTGCATATCATCTGCAACAGGAGGGAATAAACCCTGAGTACTGGAATGTACTCAGCTAGACTTACCCGTCAAAAACCAGAAATAAGATGACACCAAGGATTATGCAAGGCTTACACAAGAGGCTAGCTGACATCACATTTTGCATAAAAGGCATAAGTAATTGAAACTCTTATAACCTGTACTAGCAGTTCTTTTTAGCATTTACCTATCATCTATCTTAGCACCTGTACTAAGCATGCACTTGATTGTAATCAAACAATTATCAACATTATATCTAGAGCAGGTATGAATTGTGGCAACATTGTATCATTCCCTTAACCACCTGTTCACTTAATGAGATCTACGTTGCCGCTGCTCAAGTCAAGTGCTCACTAACCGGGAGCGACGGTGATTCAAATCGAATTCCTATCCAGCTGGAGGGGTATTTCTAACACTCACCGCACAGGCCCCTGCCAGGGTCGCACAAGCCACCTTTTCATACAATTCAGGAATTGCAGGTCCGAATGATGTCGCAACCCCAAGGGCGACACTCTGCCAGGTGATAGGGACTCTAACCCCCCCTTGGTCTCACGCCAATGTCCCCAAGCACATCCTTTCTCTCCTCCAAGAAGCAACCTACCATTCGATTCCCGGCCTGAATCATATTACTCGGCTTCGCGGTCAGAACGGCATATCCGGCCAACTAAGTGTTAGACTGCGTTCAACATGACTCAAGGACGTACAGCGAATCGGTCCTTAAACGACTCAGACGGGCATAGCTCCACACCCAAGATGTGAAGTGTCTTGCGGCTGTACTATCGAACTCCCGCCCGGTCTCAATTTCATTTTAAAGCATGGTTTCATCCACGATAGCCATAAAGCCACTCGTGACTCCTTCCTACATCTCGCGAATGACCAGAAATCACCCGACTTCTACCATACTAAGCAGGGCTAAGCATTGATACGTGCCTAAACCTAAATTAGGATTTAAGTACGATATCTGGGCAAGGATAGGTATAATACAACAATTGTTTTCATACAACTCCTACAACTTAATGCATTAAACAATTAAAAGTACTCAAGATAGATTTATAAAATGATGGGTTCAGCATGCACCGGGGCTTGCCTTTTAGAAAGGTCGAGGGCCGGTGGTCTGGGCACTCAGGAAGGTCGTCTGCGGGCACTCCTTTGCCTGCTGGATCCTCGGGCTCCTTCTGCTGCTCCTGGTCCTCCGGAATTGCTCCTTCGAACTCGAGGAGTGTCACCCCCTCCGGTACACCTATTGCATGAATGCGCCATAAATATCATGGATGCACAATGGGTGAAACATGCTCGGAATGAAATGCATTTCAGCAATAAAAGTACTCTATTCAAGTCACTTCATCAATACGTGCAAATCTCTTCTCCGGTGGAGAAGTACTTACCTAATCTACCCAACCTAAGATATAGCTGTTCTTCTTCGGTTAAGGTCCTAGCACCTAACAATTACAAGAGTAGCATTACTTAGGTTACCACATCCAACACCAAAATACAACAGTAAGATATTCTGGACTGCAGCTCAAAGATTCTAACATAACTGAAGATTCCTAACTCCAAAAGATATGATCTAAGACAATCTGGAAAGCTTAAGAAATGCACTACAATTCATTTTCAGATCTCAACCCTAAATTCCTAAGTTTCCCATATCGAATTTCATAAGTTCCAGAATCTGTCCTCTCTAAACAGAGAGTAGCAAATTCTGAACTGTCACTTTAAACAGCAATAACTCCCAAACTACTAAGCCAAATGCTCCCAAATTTTGATACAAGCTAGTTTATCAAGCTTACTACAACTTTGGTATTTACAAGTTTTCCAGCAACCACCTTTATCAAAGGTCAAACCTAGAAATACTACCAGCTGTCCCGAAAACCTAGAATTGCAAAGATTAAATATTTATTTATGTGGCAAACATCCCTTAAGACCAAACTAATATTACCACAAGTTCACATAGGTCACAAAAACACCAGAAAGTAGGGTGTGCCTACCTAAAATATTCATTTAAACTCATTTCTTAATTTACTTAAGTAATTAAGTGGAATTTTAAACATATATGTAAACTGCTCCTAAAATTTTACAAAATTTACAAGAGACTCTATGAACCAAAAAGAGACCACTGTAAAAATTTGAACTAAAATTATTTACAGAAACTCCCTAAACAAAATTCACAAGCCCAAAAGGCTGATTTTTGTATAAATAACAATTCATAGTAAAAAGTGTCAAACAACAGATTTCCTAATTTTCTTGGACACTTTAGGGTACCAAGACATTCTCCAAAAAGTTGTAAGAATATTGCACATGTAGAAAAATTACTAAAATTCATTTAAGTATTTCCTAAAATAAAATGATAGCATTATAACTTGAAAAGTACTTAAGCACTACTGCCCAAATTTTTACCAAAGCTAGAGCAAGTATAAATTAGCCTACCCACCAAATTTCATAATTTTTGGAACAATAAAAATCAAGATATGATTTAAACAAGTTTGCATGTAATTTAAAACACATTTCAAAGACCTATTTAAATCTCCCAGAAACTAAACATCACATATCCAATTTATATTTTTCTAAAATACTACACATCATGCAGATCCTAACAAAATTTATCTCATAATTTTTGGGCAAGTAAAACCCTAGATCTACATTTTCCAAACATCAACTAAAATCAGTGACAAATATGAAAATAAAAACAAAACCGAACCCTAACTCGCTACTGGGCCGGCCCGGGAGCAGACGCGGCCCACGACGCGCGCGGCCCATCCTGGACTCCCGCCCGCGCGCACGTGGTGCTGGCAGCGTGGGCCCACAGGCCAGAGAGAGAAGAGCGGAGGGGGGGAGCTGCGGTCGCCGGAGCTCACCGTCGGGCATGGCAGACCACCGGTACGGTGGTGGCGAAATCTCGCCGCCGGTGAGCCTGACGTCCCAACCCTAACCCTCGATGAGCATCCCCATTCTACCTCGACCCTAACGCACCTACAAGTGGGCAACAGAGACGCCCAGAGACCCCTGGCCACGGAGAGCCGTCGCGCGGAGGAACTCCGGCGAGGTACCGCGGCGGTGGAAAACGAAAATGTGACCCTACCAAAGCGCGATTGGCTACAGGGAGTGGACGGCGAGGTAGCGGCTTCAAGGCAGAGCTGTGGACGTGTTTTTGGGGGCGGCAGTGTGGTGGAGAGCGCGCATGAGCTCGCCGGAGTGGAGGCGGGAGCTGTGCTCGGTCGTTCCGCCCGGTGGAGGAGAGAGCGGAAGAGAGAGAGAGTTGTGGCGCGAGTGAGGGCAGAGACCGTCGTCGTGGTGACCTTGAAGGCCTGGTGGCCTGATGGGTGGGACCGCGGCCGGCGTACGGCTGCCACCGCACGGCCACGCGTCGGCGCTGTCCTGCCGTCGGTCGGCCACCGACTGAATGGCGATGCTGTTGACTGAATGGAGGCCGTCATCGTTCGACTGACAGAGCAACTTCGTCGATGATTAACTCCCAAACTAGTGAGAACCAGGCATGGTTGATGTTGGCAATGTTGTAGAGCTACATGAGGGCAACAAGTTTGTCAATTGGAGTTTGGGCTGGTTCGGCCTAGATTAGAAACTACATAGCTCCAAAGTGGTGCACTTCGAAACTGAAACGTAGTTTCAGTCATTAAGCCGACTGAAACCTGATTTTCTAGACACCATATCTCCTAAACCATTTAGAACTAGGTGATGGTGATGTTGACAATGTTGTAGAGCTAAGTGAGTACTACAAAAGTGTCAACATGAGTTGGAGCTGGTTTGGTCTGGTTTGCAAACTACAAGCTTCCAAAGTAGGTTACAGTAAAACTGGAGGGACACTTTTGAGACTTAGAAAAATTCTAAGTGTTGAGACAGCCCCTCTAGCTGACTTGTGGGCCATTTTTGAGCATGTTCTGGCCAGTTTCATGAGATGGTCATATTGGGACTTTTGTTCCCCATAAAATTCCCTACAACTTTGCTTAAGGGTGCTCCTCCATGCAAGGTCTCTAAGCTAGACTTTTTAATTGGTCAAACTAGAGCATCCTAGGGCTAAATGGTGGTCAACTACAACTTGGAGGCCATTTTGGTAATTTTGGTCAACATGAACCTTGCTCCATTAGTGACCCTAAGTATAACTAAGGTGTGGTGAGATATAATTAGCTACTCTCCCCTTTTGTTACACCAACTACCTAGTGTCACATGATGTGAGCCAAACAAAATTCTAAAAACAACCACATTAGTTACAACCACATAAAATAACATGAAATGATGCATGCTTATGCTCATGCAAATGCAATGCAATTATGGAGCTAAACACCTTAGGTGTTACACTAGCTATGAGTCCCCGAGCTCGGAGGTCTGGCAAAGAGTCCCCGAGCTCGAAGGTCTAGCATCGTGTCCCCGAGCTCGGAGGTTGAGCGACAAGTCCCCGAGCTCGAAGGTCTGGCGACGATTCCCTGAGCTCAGAGTTTTGGTTGTAGGTTCTAGAGCTAAAAGCTCTAGCTACAGGTTCCAGAGCACGCTGGTCTAGCGAGTCCCCGAGCTTTGAGGTCTGGCTGTAGGTTCCAGAGCTCAGAGCTCTGGCTACAGGTTCCAAAGCATGCTAGTTTAGCGAGTCCCCAAGCTTGGAGGTCTAGCTGCAGGTTCCAGAGCTCAGAGCTCTGGCTACAGGTTCCAGAGCACGCTAGTCTAGCGAATCCATCACCACGCTGTCTCTGTATCTCTCTTTCTTTTTTTCTTCTTTTCATTTTCATTTTTTTTGTAACTGGTCCAATCTGACGCGCTGATGATGTGTGCGGCGCCACAGTTGCTTTCTGTCGCATCATGTGAACAGTGCCCTAGTGCCTGTAACAAGACATGTTTGGGTCATGGACCAAACGGCGCCAAAATTGAAGGGACGCAATTTTTGTAGAAGAAATCTTTCAGTTACCGTAAATCTCACGCCACGTGCCCCATTCTTTCGGAAACTGAATCGACCCTGCCTCTTAAAGACTAGGAAATGGAACGATTCCAATCTACTCACACTCGCATATTCGCAATCAACCATCTTCTTGCTTCTGCCGCCGCCACGCCATTGTCATCACAGAGCCCTCTTGAGCCCCAGTGCCACCACCGTAGTACAATCCACAATCACCGTCGTAGGCATTGACGAAGTTGCCCCAAGTTCCTCACGCGCTGCCACCGCTTGAATCACTGCCACCAAACCCTAGCCACTGGAAAGAGCAGCACCCTCCTTTTCCTCCATAGAAAGGAAGAGTCAAAAGAGTTGAGGAATGGCCGCGAGGAAGATGAAGATGGAGGCCGAAGTTCGCAAGGAGATCATGAAGAAGGAGTGGAATATGTCAATGTGCACCCCACTCAGTCTCGAGCGACTGGTGCGGATTGGTGTGCTTCATGCCCAAGAACTGGCGGGATGGCGTGCACCCGATCTGGAGCCATTCCTGGATCCCAAAGGAGGTGAAATTGTTGTTTTTGAAGAATACTTCACTCATGGATTTGGTGTTCCTGTACATCCATTCTTGTAAGGGCTCTGCAATTATTACGAAATTAGTATCTGCAATCTGCATCCAAATTCTATGTTGCTTGTTGCTTGCTTCATCCATCTTTGCAAAGCATACGGTGGTTTCCATCCTCACTTCAACTATTTTTGTCACTTGTTTTGGTTGAAGAAAAAAGGAGGTCGAGGCGGCTCTAATGTGGCTGGTGGCTGCTATCTGAACATGCGGGAAGGGATCAGGGCGGAGTACCTACACTACCCTTGGAAGACCACATTAGAGGACTGGTACAGGCATTGGTTTTACATCCATGAAAAACCAAGCTAGGTGAAAGTCCTATGTTCGGTGTTGGTAATTAGTGACAATGCCTAAGTACTAATCCTATGCCTAAGCTGTATGTAGCATATGAGGATTAGTACATTCCAAGGTTGGTGGCAAGATGGACATGGTGATCATGATGGCCACACTTGGATTTGGACGCAACCCTACGTGATCAAGGCAAAGGTATATGCTTAAGGGTTGTGTTTTAGTAACCAAGACACCTAGTGGGTGTAGTTACATTATAGGTTAGATAGCCGTACTATAAAGAGGGGAATGACGCGGCTATTGAACTCCTAAGTGCCTCTAGGTGTGTATTTCATAATCATATGCATTTGGATAGAACTAATATCGCCTCAAAAAATAATTTTGAAAATGCTAACACACTCACACATGACGAGATCACTTGGTGGTGTTAGCACGTTTGCGAAGGCGGTGGAGTTTGAGCAGTAGAGAGGGTTTGGGGTCCTCTCTCCCTCCCGCCGAGCTTGCGAGGCGGGATTCAGGCGTTTTTGAGGAGTTGAAACGACTATTTTCCACTACGCCAGAAGTTGGAAAAGAAACGGAGGCGAACGGAGGTCACATAGGTGACAGGACGCTGGACCGGATGCGATCTCTGTTTGACCGGATGCGTCCGGTCAGTGTTCAGCGTCTGCGCGTGTTTTGGTTTTTTAATCGGAAGCGGTGGCGCGTCCGGTCACAGTGGATCGGACGCGTCTGGTCGTTCAGGGAGCTTACTGGACTCCAACCGGACGCTGGCACTGTGGCGTCCAGTTAGTTCTGTAGCACGTCCGATCGCTGTTTTGTTGTGCACTGCTCAGCCTTAACCAGCACGTTCGGTCCATTATGGGACCAGCGCGTCCGGTCGAGCTTCGCGTGTCCAAACGTTGCGTGCAGCGCGTCCGGTCGGTGGTTCGCGAGCGTAGTCGCTGTGTGATCAGCACGTTCGGTCAGCGCGACTTCGGCTGTTTCAAGTTTCTAACAGCTATATTTAAAGGGGTACGTCTATAAATACTCATTGGCTGGCTCAAGGCTCTATCTCTTGAATATTTGACATACTTGTGAGCACTTTGAGCTAAGCAACTCCCCTCCCACTCATCTCTCTTGCTTCTTTGCATATTCGAAGTGAGATTGAGTGATCCAATTGCATTTGCATTGTGAGATTGCATCTAGTTGGCACTTGGTGGTTGATTTGCTACGGGATTCTTGTTTCTCTTGGTGGTTGCCGCCACCTAGACGACTTGGAACAGCTTGGAGGCATTGGCAAGAGTTGGTGATTGTTCTTGGCCACCTCTGGTGATTGTGAGGGGTTTGTGCCTACCTCGGCGAAGCGCCAAAGGCAACGTTAGTGAATTGCTCATGTCATTTGCAACCTTTTGCCATTTGGTAGGTTCTTGTGTCACCTTTTGAGAGGCTCGGTGTGTGACCGATTAGCCATCGAACCACGTGATGAAGAGGGACACAACGGGGACTAGCATGCCGGCAAGCACATGAACCTCAGGATAAATCTTCGTGTTATCATTTTCATATTGTGATTGACTGATCCCGATGTTCGGTTGTCTTGGTATTCATTGTTGATCATATTGGTTGGCTCAATACTTCGCCCCTCGGTGAAACTCTCCCAACTCAACTCCGCGTTACTTTCTTAGTTATCTTTGCTAGCTAGTTAGCTTTGCTATAGTAGCTCCTTTGTGTAACTTGCTAGTTGTAGTTACCTTCTCGGTTTGACTTGTGCGGTTGAGTGCAAATACTAGAATTGTGTATTGGTTAGGTGGCTTGCAAACACCCCGTAGGCTAAGCAAAACTCGCATCTCACTATTTGTTATATTGATAAACTTGTTTAGCTTGTCTTTGTAGAAAATTTTAAAAGGCTATTCACCCCCCTCTAGCCATCAAGACCTTTCAAGTGGTATCGGAGCCATGGTCACCATTTGTAAGGCTTAACAACCTCAGTGTAAGATGGCTCAAGTTGTGTTCAATCATGTTAATGGCAAGCCTCCATTCTTTGATAGTCTCCCTTCCTTTGATCATTGGAAAAGGAAGATGAAGCAACATCTAGGCAATATACATGAGAAGGTTTGGGATGTGACCAAAGAAGGATACATCATTCTTGATGAGGAAAATCTCACTCCAAATGACCACATCAACAAACAATGCAACACAGCGGCACTTGACACAATCTACCGTGCCATTGATGACAAAGTATTTGAGCAAATCAAAGATCTTGAAAAGGCAAATGAGCTTTGGATAAGGCTTGAAGAAACATATGAAGGTACTTCAATAGTAAAAAGTGCCAAACTATATATGCTCAAGGACAAGTTCTCCACTTTCAAGATGAAGGATGATGAATCCATCCCGGAGATGTTCTATAGGCTCCAAGTCATTTTCAATGATCTCAAGGGGCTTGGGGAGAAGGTTGAGGACAAGGACTTCTCACACAAGTTCATGATGTGTTTACCCAAGAAGTTTGCTACCTTGAGAAGAATGATCTTTAGAGAGGGATTGGACAAAGTCAAACCAACCGATGTGCTTGGAGATATCATGACCGATGCCCAATACAATGATGATGAAGATGAGGTAGAAGAGAAGAAGGAGACCAAGGTCAAGCAAGAGAAGCACATTGCATTCAAGGCTTCATCTTCTAAGGGCAAGAGCAAGGTGGAGAGTGATGATGATGATCCATTCGATGATGAGACCATGGCCCTCCTTGTGCACAAGATGGGAAGGTTCATGAAGAAGAAAGGATATGGGGCAAAGAAGAAGAGAGACACTATAAAGGCAAAGACCCTTTGCTACAATTGCAATAGCCCCAATCACATAGTGGTGGATTGCCCCTATGAAGATAAGAGATTTCATAATGGGGACTTGAAGCTCAAGAAGAACAAGAAGGATAAGAAAGAGAAGGAGAAGAAAGCAAACAAGAGCTTCACATTCAACAAGAAGAAGAAGGGTGGTGGTTATGTAGTCACTTGGGATAGTGACAACTCCAATAGTGATGATGATGCAAGCTCTAGTGATGATGAAAGGACCACTCGGCGAGCCATTGCAAGCATTGCCCTCTCCAACAAGCCATCCATCTTCAACACTACATCGACATGCCTTATGGCCAAGCCTACCAAGGTAAAATATGATGATAGTGATGATGATTCTTATGCTAGTGATGGTTGTAGGAGTGATGATGAGGACTACTCCAAGGATGATCTATTGGGCATAATAGATCAAATGAGTAAAGACTACAAGAGGACCACCAAGAAATACAAAATCTTGGAACAAGAGCTCATTGCCAAGAGCAATGAAAATGATTCCTTAATGGATGAGCTTGTTGCTCTCAAAAAGAGTAAGGAGTGCAAAGGAATTGAACAAGAGCTCAAAGCTCTTAGGAAATCCTTTGATGAGCTAGAGGCCTCTCGTGAGTGTCTAAAGGAAGACCACAAGGATCTTGAAATTGCTCACACTAGGCTTAAGGAAGCCCACTCCACTCTACTTGAGCTCATCAAGGAAAATGACTTCAAGTTGGAGAAGTTCATGAAGGAAGCTAAGGAGGAGCAAGTGATTGTCACTTGTGACATTGGACTAACATGTGATATTATTGATGATTCTTTATTTGTTGGTCCTACTAATGCTTCATGTAGCTCATCATCATCCACCACAACCAACTCTATCTCTACTACTAGTGATTCATCACTTGTGGTTGAGAATGAGACTCTCAAGAGAGAGGTGGATGATCTCACCCGCGCATTAGGCAATGCTTATGGTGGGGATACCCGCTTGCTAAAATGCTTGGGTAGCCAAAGGTTCTCTCTCAACAAAGAGGGTTTGGGCTATACTCCCAAGAAGGGCAAGGTGGCCTTTGCTACTCCAAAGCCTCACTTTGTGAAGAGCAATGGTCATTATTGCAATAGATGCTAGCAAGTTGGGCACCTAGAGATTAATTGTAATAAAATGAACAAGAACAACAAGTTTCATGCTAAAATAGATTGCATTCCTTTTGATTCTTGTTATGTGCTTACCAAGGGTGAGAAAGGTGTGCATGCTAGGTTTGTTGGTACACCAATTGTGGGCCCAAAGATGAAGGTCATTTGGGTACCAAAGAACTTAGTTACTAACCTCCAAGGACCCAAGCAAGTATGGGTACCTAAAAGACATTAAATTGTTTTGTAGGTAAATTACAAGGCCAGAGAAAGGTATTGGGTGCTTGATAGTGGGTGCTCTCAACATATGACCGGTGATTCAAGAATGTTCAACTCTCTCAAATCAAATGATAGTGGCATTGATAGTATCACATTTGGTGACAATAGCAAGGGTGATGTAAAGGCTCTTGGAAGGATTGCAATCTCAAATGATCATAGCATTTCCAATGTGCTCTTAGTTGAAAAGTTAAACTTCAATCTTCTCTCGGTTGCTCAATTGTGTGATCTCGGTTTCAAGTGCATATTTAGTGTTGATGATGTGGAGATAGTTAGTTTTGACGGCTCTAATTTGATCTTCAAAGGTTTTAGATATGAGAATCTTTACTTGGTTGATTTCAATGCTAGTGACACTCAACTTTCAATATGCTTGCTCACCAAATCAAATATGGGTTGGTTATGGCATAGAAGACTTGGTTATGTTGGCATGAAGCAATTGAACAAGTTAGTGAAGCATGACTTAGTTAGAGGCTTGAAGGATGTCACATTTGAGAAAGATAAGCTATGTAGTGCATGTCATGCCAGAAAGCAAGTGGGCAACACTCATCCATTAAAGAGCATTATGAGTACTTCCAAGGCATTTGAGTTATTGCACATAGATCTATTTGGGCCAACTATATACACAAGCATTGGTGGCAACAAGTATGGCTTTTATGATTGTGGATGATTTCACTAGATATACATGGGTATTCTTTCTTGTGGACAAAAGTGATATTTTTGACATATTCAAGAAGTTCATCAAGAGAGTGCAAAATGAGTTTTAGACCACAATCAAGAAAGTGAGAAGTGACAATGGAAGTGAGTTTCGAAACACAAGAGTTGATGAGCTATGTGATGAGCTTGGAATCAAGCATCAATTCTTGGCCAAGTATACACCTCAATCCAATGGCCTAGTTGAGAAGAAGAATAGAACCTTCATTGATATGGCAAGATCAATGTTGATTGAGTATAATGTGAGTCATTCATTTTGGGCCGAAGCAATCAACACGGCTTGCTTCTATAGCAACCGCCTCTATTGCCACAAGTTTCTAGAGAAGACACCATATGAGATCTTAAATGGAAGAAAGCCTAACATTGCATACTTTCAGGTATTTGGTTGCAAATGATACATCTTGAAAAAGGGCACTAGATTGAGCAAGTTTGAGAAGAAATGTGATGAAGGATTCTTACTTGGGTACTCCACTACTAGCAAAGCTTATAGAGTTTAGAATTTGGCTAGTGGTTTACTTGAAGAAGTGCATGATGTTGAGTTTGATGAAACAAATGGTTCTCAAGATTAGGAAGATAACTTGGATGATGTGAGAGGAACTCAATTGACTAATGCTATGAAAGAAATGGATATTGATGATATTAGGCCAAAGCAAGTGATTGATATGGATGACAACAAAGATCAAGTGCTCCAAAGTCCAATCACTCAAGTTAGTGGTTCTCTAATGCAAAATCAAGCTAGTACATCATCTCAAGTACAATAAGATCAACAAATGGCTAGTTCATCATCTCCAACTCATGATCAACATCAACATCCAAGCAATCAAGTCCAAGTGCTTCAACCAACTAACATTGCAAGAGACCATCCATTGGATTCCATCATTGGTGACATACAAAGGGGAGTTCAAACTAGATCAATATTGACATCATTTTGTGCTCACTCTTCTTTTGTGTCAATGGAAGAACCCAAGGACATTGATAGAGCATTGAGAGATCCGGATTGGGTAAATGCAATGCATGAAGAGCTCAATAACTTCAAGAGAAATGAAGTATGGGAACTAGTTGAAAGGCCTAAGGATCACAATGATATTGGAACAAGATGTGTCTTTTGCAACAAGCAAGATCAAGATGGGATAGTAGTAAGGAACAAAGCAAGACTAGTGGCTCAAGGTTACACACAAATAGAGGGTCTTGACTTTGGTGAAACTTATGCCCCGGTTGCAAGATTGGAAGTAATTAGGATCTTACTTGCCTATGCTTGTGCTCATAATATCAAACTATATCAAATGGATGTGAAGAGTGCATTTCTCAATGGGTACATCCAAGAGGAGCTGTATGTGGAGCAACCTCCCGGTTTTGAAGATGACAAGAAACCCAATCATGTATACAAGTTAAGGAAGGCTTTATATGGATTGAAGCAAGCACCTAGAGCATGGTATGAAATATTGAGGGACTTCTTGTTATCCAAAGGATTTGTCATGGGCAAAGTTGATACAATACTATTCACCAAGAAGATTGGGAAAGACTTGTTTGTGTTGCAAATATATGTTGATGATATCATATTTGGTTCAACCAATCAAGATTATTGTGATGAGTTTGGGAAAATAATGGCAAAGGAATTTGAAATGTCAATGATTGGTGAACTTAGTTTCTTTCTTGGACTTCAAATTAAACTAATGAAGGAAGGAACATTTGTAAGCCAAACCAAATACATAAAGGATATGCTAAAGGAGTTTGGTATGGAAGATGCAAAAGGAATCACTACTCCAATGAGCACTAGTGAAAGCTTGGATAGTGACAAGAATGGCAACATGGTGGATCAAAAGCTATATAGATCAATGATTGGTAGCCTACTCTATGTGACGGCATCAAGGCCCGATGTGATGTTTAGTGTATGCATGTGTGCAAGATTTCAAGCCTCACCAAGAGAAAGTCATTTGAAGGCAACAAAGAGAATATTGAGGTACTTAAAGCATACACAAGATGTTGGATTATGGTATCCCAAAGGTGCAAGCTTTGAGCTAGTTGGATATTCAGATTCCGACTATGCCGGTGACAAAGTGGGGAGAAAGAGCACTTCCGGGACTTGTCAATTGTTGGGAAGATCACTTGTCTCATGGTCATCCAAGAAGCAAAATAGTTTTGCACTATCTACTGCCAAGGCCGAATACATCGCCGCTGGTAGTTGTTGTGCACAAATCTTGTGGATGAAGGCAACATTGAAGGATTTTGGAATCAATTTCAAGAATGTGCCATTGTTATGTGACAATGAAAATGCCATGAAGCTAACCAACAATCCGGTTCAACATCAAAGAACAAAGCATATTGATGTTCGCCATCACTTTATTAGCGATCATCAACAAAAGGGTGATATTGCTATTGAGAGTGTGGGCACCGAAGATCAATTAGCCGATCTATTCACCAAGCCACTTGATGAGAAGAGATTTCACAAGCTAAAGAATGAGTTGAACATACTTGACTTCTCCAACATGAGTTGATGCACCCCATATATGACATGCCTCTCCTTCGAGCCCCAAGGTACAATTGGTTGACATGTCATACATTCTATGCTAAGGACTTGTTTAGTGCATCTAGTCATAATTTACATGTTCTAGGCTCATTCATGAAAATCAAATGAATTTGAAGTTTATATGGTGCCACTATTGTTTCCATGACTTGTATGATCTAGTGGTAGCATATAACTTGTTTAAGTAGCTTATGATCCTAAGTGTTTAATCTAGAAACCTTGTCTAAATATTTGCTTCAACATGGTGCATGATAACCCTTCTAGTGAGGTGTGAAGAAGCTTGCCCTTGGATCAAACCGAAGCATTTTATTTATGCAAGCAATCTAGGTTGAATCACAAACTTGTTCCTCACCCCATAATTCAACATGATAATCTATCTAAAATTGGTTCCTTGTGGTCATTGGTGCCAAAGGGGGAGAAAATGTTGTTCACAAAGATAGATTCTAAAGGGGGGAGAAAATCCTAAAGGGGGAGAATTGATAAAAGAAGGGGATCAACTAAAATTTTGAGCACACAAGTAGGGAGAGCAAGCTCTTAAGCATGATTGTTGCATTTCCATGTGCACTTCATATGTATGATGCATAGTTTTGCATTTCTTTTTCCCCGATACATTGCTTGTGTGGTGACTTGTTAGTATAACTTGAATGGTATATTGAGGTACTAGCATGAATAGGAAGTAGTTAGATTTTTCTTGCTTCATGTTTTTCAAAGTGGTACTAGAGCCTTGCTTATAATGTTGATCTCATGAGGTTTCTAGTTATGTTTGTGCTTTTCCAAGTGGTATCTAACTACACAAGGTGCTAAGATGGTGTTTATCGCTACTCCGATGTTATCACACTTCAAAGGTCTATCATCTTAAACACTTAGCACCTATTGGTAGTCAATGCTCCTAATCTTACCTATCTAACATGTATGCTTCCAAAATCCAAACATATAGCATACATGTATGGGGAGCCATTGCTATCAATTTGAATTCATGATCACATGTCCATAATTCTTACACATGGTAATATACTTGGACAATGTGACATGGGTTCAATCAAAATTTTATCATAATATCATTGTGAAAGGTTTGTCACCAATTACCAACAAGGGGGAGATCGAAAGTCCTATATTTGGTGTTGGTAATTAGTGATAATGCCTAAGTACTAATCCTATGCCTAAGCTGCATGTACCATATGAGGATTAGTACATTCAAAGGTTGGTGGCAAGATGGACATGGTGATCATGATGGCCACACTTGGATTTGGACGCAACCCTACGTGATCAAGGCAAAGGTATATGCTTAAGGGTTGTGTTTTAGTAACCAAGATACCTAGTGGGTGTGGTTACATTATAGGTTAGATAGTTGTACAATAAAGAGGGGAATGACGCGGCTATTGAACTCCTAAGTGCCTCTAGGTGTGCATTTCATAATCATATGCATTTGGATAGAACTAATATCACCTCGAAAAATGATTTTGAAAATGCTAACACACTCACACATGACGAGATCACTTGGTGGTGTTAGCACGGTTGTGAAGGCGTTTTCGAGGAGTTGAAATGACTATTTTCCACTACGCCGGAAGTCGAAAAAGAAACAGAGGTGAACGGAGGTCACAGAGGTGATCGGACGCTAGACCGGACACGGTCTCTATTTGACTGGACGCGTCCGGTCAGTGTTCAGCGTCTGCGCGTGTTTCGGTTTTTTAATCGGACGCGGTGGCGCGTCCGGTCACAGTCGATCGGACGTGTTTGGTCGTTCAGGGAGCTTACTGGACTCCAACCGGACACTGGCACTATGGCATTCGGTCAGTTCTGCAGCGCGTTCGGTTGCTGTTTCGTTGTGCGCTGCTCAGGCTTGACCAACGCGTCCGGTCGAGCTTCGCACGTCCGGTCGTTGTGTGGAGCACGTTCGGTCGGTGGTTCGCGAGAGTAGTCGCTGTGTGATCGACGCATCCGGTCAGCACGACTTCGGCTATTTCAAGTTTCTAACGGCTATATTTGAAGGGGTACGTCTATAAATACTCATTGGTCGGCTCAAGGCTCTATCTCTTGAACATTTGACATACTTGTGAGCACTTTGAGCTAAGCAACTCCCCTCCCACTCATCTCTATTGCTTCTTTGCATATTCGAAGTGAGATTGAGTGATCCAACTGCATTTGCATTGTGAGATTGCATCTAGTTGGCACTTGGTGGTTGATTTGCTGCAGGATTCTTGTTTCTCTTGGTGGTTGCCGCCACCTAGATGGTTTGGAGCAGCTTGGAGGCATTGGCAAGAGTTGGTGATTGTTCTTGGCCACCTCCGGTGATTGTGAGGGGTTTGTGCCTACCTCGGCGAAGCGCCAAAGGCAACGTTAGTGAATTGCTCTTGTCATTTACAACCTTTTGCCATTTGGTAGGTTGTTGTGGCACCTTTTGAGAGGCTCGGTGTGTGACCGATTAGCCACCGAACCATGTGGTGAAGAGGGACACAATGGGGACTAGCATGCCGGCAAGCACGTGAACCTCGGGATAAATCTTCGTGTTATCACTTTCATATTGTGATTGATTGATCCCGGTGTTCGGTTGTCTTGGTATTCATTGTTGATCATATTGGTTGGCTCAATACTTTGCCCCTCGGTGAAACTCTCCCAACTCAACTCCGCATTACTTTCTTAGTTTTCTTTGCAAGCTAGTTAGCTTTGCTATAGTAGCTCCTTTGTGTAACTTGCTAGTTGTAGTTACCTTCTCGGTTTGACTTGTGCGGTTGAGTGCAAATACTAGAATTGTGAATTGGTTAGGTGGCTTGCAAACACCCCGTAGGCTAAGCAAAACTCGCATCTCGCTATTTGTTATATTGATAAACTTGTTTAGCTTGTCTTTGTAGAAAATTTTAAAAGGCTATTCACCCCCCCTCTAGCCATCAAGACCTTTCACCAGGCCTCGTACTGCGACATATCCTTGGTCCCAGAGAAGACTAACAGTTGGAAAGAGCTGCCGTAGAACACAATCCAGATTGAAGCAATAATGCAGCTGCTACCTTGGTCGAGACTGTATGGACCAAGTGTAGTCGGTAATTTTATCAGTTGTCAGATCTAACCATGTCAAGCCAGAGTGCACGCGGCATATGAATACCAAGGTCGCATGGACCCGACCAGGATGAGGAATGAAGACCTCGAATCAAAAGAAGTGAAGATCAGGGTCCGAGACCTGTTTAATCTAAAGGATCCCAACTTCAAGAAGCTGACAGTCATCGAGCCAACGTTCAAGCTTACTCGCCCACCACCACTGGTAAGTCAAATGTTGTCTACTAGTTTATCCTTGTGATTGAAACTCTGCATAATAACCACTTTGTTGGTGTGCTGTCATTTTGATATTCGTGTTGCTATCTGTTGTCCAGTTTAATGGACAGGAGAGAGTGCAAGCATTCATCTCTTGTCCTCTAGGCATGGAGTGGTCTGAGGTCGTGCCATGGGCCCATGATGCACAACCACTGCACGTGGACGACGATCCTTCAGAAGTTGATTGGCTTGCAATTGAGGATGAATCAGAGCAAGCCAGCCGACTTGTAGGCAAAAAAACCAGTTGTTGCCCCGACGAAGAAAAGGGGCCAGACCTCACAAGGAGCCTCCTCGGATGAAAATCCAGAAGGGGTAATTGACCTAAAAGAAGTAGAGGACCCAACAAGCAAACGTCGACGCCTGATTGCTGATTGGTCAAAAGAGGAAGATGAGGAGGTCGAGGAGGTCTCTGGTATCGTAGCAAGCAGCCGGAGGGAGCGGCTTGCTAGAAGGCAGGAGCCGACACCGCCGTTGCCAACAACTGAGCCACCACCTCGACCACCGCAACCATAGGCACAGGCCTTAGGAATCCCAAAGCATGTTGCCGCTATTAGAAGCAACGTGGCTAAGCCAGTCCCGACCACTAGACCAGTAGCAGAGAAGGGTGCCGGGCCCGAGAAGGCAAAGAAATCTCGGTTTGCCACCGTATTCCGTTGTACAGACCTGTAAGTCATTATGAACTTGTATGAGTATAACATAATTGGTCAATATAATCACCTTTGTAACTTGTTATGGATGTGTATAGCTCTACATCGACCCAAAGGCCAGAAGAACTGTCTGGCGGTGCAACACCGCCACCACCGAATATTGCCATCACCGAGCGGCAGGTCCTAGGGCAGACTAGAGCAAAGAGGGTAGTCCCCGAGTCGCAAGCTCCTTCAGCATCTGCTCCTGGTCCACAAACTAAAATTTTGGGGCAGGCAGGAGATGGTGGGGCCACAGAGATGATAGAACAACCATAGGAGGCCCCACAACCAGAAGGACAACACCAGCTAGCCCCAGAAAACATAGAACAACCCTAGCCGGCCTTAGAGAAACAAGAACGGCCCAGCCAGCCTCAGAGAAACAAGTCCCAAAATCTACAGAGGTTGTTGAGACCACCAAGGAGCCAACTGGAAGTGCTATACCAGGAGAAAAAGCCGAGTCTTCAGCCCCAGCCATGAAAGAAATCCTCGGGCATTATGAAGAAGAAAGCAGATTTTGCGGTACCCGCTCCTACACTGTGGAGATCCTAGTAGGAGACAAGGTCGAGGCCGTAGAAGCAGTTGGCAAAATATTCCTGGAGGAAGTGAAGGTAAGCCTCTCGCAACTGTATAATCTGTTGTATAATCCATAAGAACTGCTTTGTGATCCTGTGTACTGCAGACTGTGGTCGAGAAGAACAAACAGCTGAGCGCAGAACAGAAGAAACTGCAGCAGCAGTTAGAGAGTTATGCGAAGCAAAGTATTGATCATGAAAAAAAGATGCGCACAATACTTCAACGGCTGGAAGTGGTCGAGAAACAGAGATTGGGTAAGGGTCCCTTCTGTTGTTAGGTACTCAAGCTCTATAGGGTACTGTATTACTGTATTGTTCATAATCAGAGTATTGATATAGGTCTGGACATCGAAGTTAGCCAGCTTCGTGAAGAAAATGCTCAGGTAGCTGCTGAGCGTGACCGGCTGACCGAAGAGAAGACCAAATGGCTGCAAACACAGTAGGCCATGAAGGAGGAGAATGCTAAATTAGCCAAGGATCTGGAGAGTAAGTATTCCATATCATTGTCATAGCATTCATTGAAGTTTGCAGCGTTAAATTCTTATCGACATGACGCCTTGCAGTTGTAAAGAAAAATGCCAAAGTGCAACTAGAGAAGATGAAGAAAGATTGCGATGACCTAGAGCTTCAAAACTAGGCTGGTGCAAAAAAGATCGAGGCGTGGTCCCAAAAGTGCAACAAACTCATGAAGGAGCAAGAAGCCCTTAATGGCAAATGCAAGATACTCGTCAAGGAGCAGGAGACTTGGAAGCACGCCTGCGCTGAAATGGCGAAGGGGGTCGCACCAGTGCTCGACGTCATTGGTGCCGATTCCACCGAAGCTGGAGTGGAGGCACCAAAAATAGGACTGGTCGAGAAATCCCAAAAGGCCTGGAGATGGCTCCAACAATGGACGAAGGACATCAAGGAGTATGTGGGTGCACATGTACTGAGCTTGGTACATGCCCACTATCCCTTAATGGATATTACTCGTCTGGAAGCCGATTATCCTAGGGAGGTCGGGGTGGAGCGAGCTGATGAGCTACGGTTAGAGGAGATGAAGCATGCTGCCGTGATCACCAAGGACATCATCTTATGCCCAGCTGCAGCCCCATCAACTAGAGGAACAATTCAGTTGTACGTGGGTCAAATACCCATGCCACCATCTCTGGCTTCCAGCGAAGCACTTTCTGCTCCATCCTCGACCACGCCAAAGGTCTCAGAACTACCAAAGGGCCAACAGTAGGAGGAACCTATGAATAGTTCATAGGAGAAGTTAATTTTCATAAGCTTATCGTAAACTCGTGCCTGCAAAGAGGCGAGCTTGTAATAAGGTAATGAGTAGTACAATGTAAAGTTGTTTATGTTTTTGTATGAAAAAACGTTGAAGCTTTGTATTGCGTGCGAATTTAACTAAGTTAGAACAGCAGAATGTTCTGTTTTAGTTGTTCCGGCGTAATCGATGAGAACTAAGTTAGAACAGCGGAATGTTATGTTTTTAGTTGTTCCAGCGTAATCGATGTCATCCTGTAGGTCTGTACGACTTTGGAGAGGCCAGTGATCCGAGTGTAAGGCTATCAGAGCCTGTATACATGTAAGAGTACGACTGGTCTGGCCAAAGGACATCTGCCGACCACCCAAAACGCAGAGGGCGGATCTCGTGCACGCTATGAGTGAGGTCAAGGACAGAGCTGCTCTGAGAACCCGAAAGGATTGGTGATCGATGTACTGGTTTATCAAAAAGTTGTTATAGTTGTAGAATCAACAATGTAAACTATATATATATATATATATATATATATATATATATATATATATATATATATATATATATATATATAATGCAAAGTATAAAAGTAGTATAGAAAAAAGGTACATATCTGTATTTGAGAATTAGGGGTAAAAACGCCTAAGCTTGTCGATATGGACGGAGTTGGGCACGTTAGTGCTGTCAAGTCTTGCAAGCCTATACGAAGTAGGTCGTGTAACAGCCTTGACGATGTATGGCCCTTCCCATGAAGTTTCCAACTTGTGGACGCCATCTTGGCTAGTCTTCCATTTTAATACCATGTCACCGACCACAAAGAAACGTTCCTGAACATTTTTGTTGTAGTACCTTCATAACACAGCGAGGTACATGGCCGTGCGTATACAAGAGTCAAGGCGTTGTTCCTCTTCACTATTCACCTTGAGCACTCATTGTTCAGTAACTTGATCTTCGTTGTAGTTCTCAACCCGAGGTGACCGGAATTCAATGTCTGTGTGGAGCACAGCCTCGCGCCATAAACCATGAAATATGGCGAGACACCAGTATTACGACTAGGCTGTGTCTGAAGTCCCCAGACCACGGCTGGTAACTCCTTAATCCACCGTCAAGGGGCTTTGTCGTTCTCTCTATACATCCTTTTCTTCAATGCATCCAGAATCATTCCACTACCCCGCTCGACCTATCCGTTAGCTCTGGGATGTGCCACCAAGACGTATTTCACTACAATGCTCCGTTCATCACAGAAGTCCCAAAACGTGTTCCCGGTAAACTAAGTCCCCAGGTCTATAATGATGTTGTTGGGTATACCAAAGCGGTGGATGACCTGGTTGAGGAACTCGACTGCTTTTTTGGAAGATACCTTAACCAAGGGCATGTAACGGAACTGTCCAAATTATAAGAGCACAAGTACAAAAACAATCACTGAAGTGATCAAATTCTCGCACTTGAGCCCATATAACTCCGGTAGTCCAATGAAATTACGAGGGATTTCAAACCAACCAACACACTAGCCAAGATCATAGTGATTCAACATGACAAGTCACATGTTACAACCATTTGACAAGTAATTCAATATACACCGTAGTTCAACGTAGTTATTACAACTTAAGTTCAAAAGTAGCAGAAGCAAAGTAATTTGAAACTAACAACACCCTTATTTCAAATACATGCCAGTACCAAGGTCGACTTCCAACAAAAGCATTAGAGATAAGGTAAATAAGAAGGATCATGCCCATGATCACACTCTCCCATAAGGCAGGAGACAACCAACTCTTGCAGTCGCCATGATATATCACAACCTGCAACAAGTGGGGATAAAACCCTGAGTATGATAATATACTCAGCTAGACTTACCCGTCATAAACCAGAAATAAAGTGACACCAAGGATCATGCAAGGCTGATATAAAGTGAGGCTAGCTTGATAACATTTTTGCATAAAAGCTTAATATAGATGATCAATCATTAATGCTTAAGCATTAAGTTAATTATCATTAACCTATCATCTATATTAGAACCTGTACTAGAGCACTCACTTTATTAGGAGCAAACAATATTAACCATAGCAGGTATAAATTGAGGCAACCTTTCCATCGTTATCCAATTAACCATCCGTTCAATTTAATGGAATCTACGTTGCCGCTGCTCAAGTCAAGTGCTCACTAACCAGGAGCGACGGCGATTCGAATCGAATTCCTATCCAGCTAGAGGGGTATTTCTAACACTCACCAAGTCACGCCTAGCGAGGGCTGCTCAGGTCACCTTTGGTACAGTTCAGGAGCCGCGGGTTCGACTGATGCCGCATCCCCAAGGGCGACACTCTGCCAGGTGCTAGGGACTCTAACCCCCCCTTGGTCTCACGCCAATGTCCCCAAGCACAACATTTTCTCTCCTCCAAGATGTGACCTACCAGTCGATTCCCGGCCTGAACTGTATTACTCGGATTCACGGTCGAAACGGCTTATCCGGCCAACTAAATGTTAGACTGCGTTCAACATGACTCAAGGACGTACAGCGAATCAGTCCTTAAATGACTCAGACGGGGATAGATCCACACCCAAGACCTCCATGCCTTGTTGCTTCACTATCGTCATCCCGCCCGATCTTATTTCATTTTATTAACACATGGTTCCATTCCATGATAGCACATATAGCCAACCGTGCCATATATGAATATCCCTATATCTCGCAGGTCATAGGAAATCACCTGACTTCTACCGCTTAAAGCAGGGCTAAGCATCTACTCGATCCTAGTCTATGTAGGATTCAAGGATTTATATATCTGGACAAGGAATGATATAATGCAGCAAGGTTTTCAACCAACTCCTACCACTTAATGCAACAATACTTATAACATATATAGAATTAATTGCTTTGAAGGTAGGAGGCTTATAATGCTCCGAGGCTTGCCTGGGATCCGACTCAAGTTAGAGTTCATCAGGTGAAATCTGCTTGGCGAGCATCCTCCAATCTAGCACTCGTCCGATCCTTCTACCTTCGGGATGGATCCACCAAACACCATCTTTGGGTTTGGCTCCAACGCCATTTACTTCACACGTTTCTGCTAGCGTACCTATATGAGATGCAAGATGCAAGTGCATGAATACATGGAAGTATAATGGACAAAGCATCACATACAGTAAACAAGACAAATACCATATTACACTCCACATGCATAGACACTTCATGTTGCTTAAATAAACATCACCCAACCTAATATAAAAGATGACAAGCATATTAGACATGGCACCCAAGGTTTCACAAGATCTCAGGTGTATGAACTTAACTACCCTCAAAGGCATAAGTCACACTTAACAATATACAAGCAAACAACTATAATTGGAATTTATCCCTTTTCTGGACAAGCAACAGTAGCTTCATAATTCAATCATATCTAGAGTTTTATAAATCCAAATGACTTGAAAGAAGACATTATGGAAAGCTTATGAAATTCTCTACATTTCATCTAATATCACCATAGCATGATTCTAAAGTTTAACATATCGAATTTACACAAACACAGAAACTGGTCTAACAAGACAGAGAGCAAGCAATTCTATAACCCGACTTTAAACAGCTATAACTCCTAAACCACATAGCCAAATGCCACCAAATTTTAACAGTAGATAGATACATAAATTATCTACAACTTTTGCATAAAAAAGTTTTACAACAAAGCAAATTATCATGAAGAACTTTGCTAAGTTTCCAGATCTGTCTAGAAACCTCATTTCCAAGAAATAATTATTAACTTATATTGCAAACATATAATTGGACAAAACCAACTTTACCAACATTTCACACATGACTAATGAACACCAAAAAACTTAGTTTACATTTCTAGATAAATTCTTTTAATGCCTTTTCTTAATTTATTTAAATAATTAGGTGGAATTATGAACACATATCAAAGGTGCACAATAAATTCTACCAAAATTACAGTGACCTACCAATGCTCCCAAAAGCCTACTGTTCAAATTTCAAGTCATTTGGACATGCATATCAACCTCTATGAAAAAGACAAATGGCTAATACAATAAATCATGTGAGAGAAAGTTAAACCTAAAACTCCATATTTTCTATGAACACATGGCCCTAGCATGAATCAATATGATATATAAACATCATACTAAGCTAATGAAATAACATTTTCCCATTTTATCATTTATATATTATTTATAAGCTATTTATCAAGCCATAAGCAAGTTAAATCAATAACTTGATCATACAGTAAGCAATGACCATGAAATTTATACCACAGTACATTCATATCATGGAAAGACTACCATAAAAATTTCACATCATTTGGAACAACAAAACTCAAGATATAAAAATGACAAGAAATATAATGTAGAATTCCTTATTTATCAAGGTCAAATCAAAACCTTAAGAAAATAGTGAAAAACTAGTGTGTTTAATATTTTTCCTAGCAAGTACATGTCATCACAAAATTAACAAAGCAAGAATCACTATTTTTGGGGTTCTAAAACTCTAGATCTTGCTCTGGTCAAGTTTATAAGCATTTTAGAACATTTTTAAAGCTTAAATAAAAACATCAGAAAACATCTACAAACACCTAACATTTTATGACTCTATTGCATAGATCACTTCTCAAGGTTTCCAAAAAGTCCACATTTGCCATTTTTGGACTTTCCTAGTAGGAGATATGGATTTTCAAAGAAAATCATGAAATCTTGAAATTCAAAACAGAATTCCCCTTACCCTACTAAATTTGCTAGGCGCACCCGAATCGGTACCCAAACCAATCACAGTTTAACTGATGTGCGGGACCCGTTGCCTAGCTGGGCCCGCCTGTCATCCTAAGAGAAAGTGTACACAACATTTTCCTTTCTTCTTCCTTGGAACGGAGCAGAGGAGGGAGGGGGGCGGCTCGGCCGTCCGGCAGCAAGGGCGACGCCGGCGGCAGGTGAGGGGCTGTCGAGGCACGGTGGTGCCTAGCCGCACCCGCACAGGGCTTTAGCCCATCCCACGACGCCCTAAGGTGGCCCAGCCATGGAGGCGAACAGCTGCTACGGTCGTTCTTCGGCGGCAGCGGGCTGTAGGCGGTGGCACAGCAAGCCAACGACGCGGGGCGAGGGAGATGATAAAAGCGGAGGTGATAGTGCTCATGGCTTACGCCCTAGCAGAGTGGAGCAGTAGGACAAAGTGGTGGCAGAGCTTCAGCTCGCGACCATGGCCATAGCTTCGGTGGCAGCTGTGAGCAGCGGCGTGGTCGGCAAGGCGGCGTGGAACGAGGGAGGAGGCGACGGTAGAGCCGGCAGCGGCACTAGCTAAGCATGAGGGCAGCTGAAAGTGGCCGGACGGGCAGCAGCGATGCTCTGCGCGGCTGTGCTGGCGAGTGAGAGCGAAAGGAATAGAAAGAGAGAGAGCGACTAGCAGGGAGGAGGGTGAGCGCTCGGCTTTCCCCTTCTCCACGCGGCGCGAGCATTGGCATGGTGGCGAGCATGCACGAGCGAGGGCAGCCACGCGGCATTGCTCTCTGTGCACGGTGTCGGCACTGTTCGTCAAATTTCAAATTTCCAATTCTACCTCAAACATACCACTGAAACCCATACTTCGTGCCTCTGTAACTCCTAAACTACGACGAGTTAGCAAAAACTCTATTAATAAAAGTTGTAGATCTACATACCAGCTCCAACTTTTATTAAATCTTCAAAGTCTAATTAGGCCTAGTTAGAGAGATAGAAGGACCTAAAGTGGGGTACACGAAACTGAAAATTCAGGTTTCAGTTAACTCAGACTTAGAATATTTTTTAACTCTGAAAACAGCAGTAGATTCCAAGTTTGAGCCTCGGTTTGACTTAGTTCCAAGTTGATCTGGCTCTTGGTCCAAAAACAAAGTTTGTTCTACTCCACTCAAACTTCAACTTTTATTTAAGGTGCAACTCCATGCAAGCAATATAAGGCACAGTTCAAACCAAGTCAAAGTAGCATCACGATAAAGCTTAAATTACACTTTTTGATCTATTTTAGCATTTTCTAGCCACTTGCTCAACATGAACCCTTCATGACTTTTGTTGTAGAATTCATCTAGAGTCATTTGGGCAAAGTTGCAAGGTTTGGTTGATGGTCTATAATTCCATTCACTTAATGGTGCAAATTCCAATAGGAATGGAACTTATCATTTCATGTGATTTTTTGATTCCAAACTTCATGAAACTTTTCCAGGGGTCACTATAGATAGGTACTAAGGTGAGACACATGAAGATATTGCCATAACACCACCCAAGCATATAATTTGAAAAGGGGCCTATATGTAAAGCAATGGTGCAACATCCAACTTTAGGTCAGGCTCATCTCCATAGGTTGACCTTGACATTGTCATCTCCACTTAATCTGTCATGTTTGAGCTCAAACCCACTACTTAGTGAATGACAAACACCTAGGGTGTTACAGCCCTCCCCCTTAAAAGAATCGTGTCCCGAGATTCGGAATGGAAGACCTTTTAAGGAAGAGAGGCATGTTATCTAGTTTCCAACATTCGCGATAGCATTAGGCTCCTAAGCTTCAAACATTAGAAGTGTTAATCTAGTTAAGACACTTTCTGATACTTGCTCTTCTTGGTAAACTTTGTCTAAAGAATTTCCTTCATTGACTTCCATGACACATTGTTATGTTGGGAGGAATCCAAGATAGCACAGTACTGCATTCTCAGTGTACGGAGATCATTTGGTCCATGAGCGAACCCCTCACAAGTATCTAATTCTTTAATGAATCACAGCATAGGCCATATGAACTTTACACTAGACCAAAATCTTTAGAAGTATACTCATAAAAATGACTCTATGTTCACAAAGTTTGAAAAGCAGTCCTCTACCAAAATGGCTTGAGCACAACCTTCCAAAAGGGTGAGATTATAGACGACAAATATACTCTGAGGCTATAGAATACTGACTAACCAATAGACAGGGTCTATGTTGGTCGTAAATGTTCATTCATTTAGACACCAACTAATGGAAAACTACTTGAGGTTCCATGTGTGCAGTTCTCTTTCTCTGATGATAACATTGTATTATCTGAGTCTGTTTGAGGGATTAGTGAGTGTGATAGCTGACTCTGTCGGCTTCGTATTTCTACCAACAGCTATCTAAAAGATTCTTTTATCCAAAGACAACAGTTATCTGGGTTGAATCAGATGCAACCTTCTTGGGTAAGAACACTTTAAGATACCAAAGATCAGTGAGTATTATCAATTATTGCCAAAGAAGGATATAGCGAGGTCTGGCAGACAGCAAAAATTGCAAGTATTTACCAACTTCGGTAATTAGCTCAATACCAAGCAAGTTGAGTACAATCCCCTTCGTGAGGTAGTTGCACAATAAGTTGAGTTTGACATGCAACGTAGTGAAACTAGCTTTGTCAGGCTAACTTTTCACCGTGAAGCTTCCTCTTTAGGATCAAACAGTAGCTCTAAGATGGAAAATCTGTTGTTTGACACTTTTCAATTTACTTTTGATACGCGATGGTATACATTGATTTACAGAAACCAAGGCTGCTCGTACATTGTTGATATGAGAAAGCAAAAGCAAATGAAAGAGTGTAAACTAGTATCTATGGGACCTCAAAAGGGCCATCCAACAGCAGATCTCGACCATTAATTTCCATACCAATCTGATAATGCACACGCTTTGAACTTGCGGGTTACTTTTGCAAGGCAAAACGCATACTCCGCCTGGAGGACATTCCTACAAGAATAAGGAACCATTTCTGAATATTCCTCACACTTCGTCCAATAAAGTTCTGAACAACACCATTTGTGGCACCTAAGGGCACAAGGATGCTAATTGAAACTAGGTCATGCTTTCTCTAATTCTTCGCTTTAGCTGATAGGACACCTTGCACTATCTGTGTGATTGTCCAAGACGGAATTGACTTGATCACAATGGCTCTAGAAGATAGAGTATCACTCAAGTTGTTGGCTAGTTGACTAACTTCTTATTGGTTATTGCTCTGCAAGACATAGCCTTCGTAGCTACCAAGGATTCATTACCTAGCTGGAGATTAACCTTTCTATTGGTAACTAATCAGTTGTCTCTCAACACTAAAAGTTCCAAATCTTCACTCTTGACCACAATAGTCGTGTTTGATGCAGAACAGATGGTTGCCATCGAAGTCAGCAGATAAGGAGTCACACCAGAGATGATTGATTTTGACTGTATGATCATCATGCATACAAAGATTAAGACTTGGATAACCCAGTCACATGCACAATGTGATAATCGATTCTCATCCCATAGATAACTTGTCCAACATTAAGTGTTGTGTGTCCTTTTTATCCAATAGTGATGAGATACCTTGCTCACTAGATGATGGTCATCAATATTGGGATAGCCAAGTAGAGTTACTTGTCTATCACCTATTGCAGTCTGTTAATGTTTACGTCGGTGACCTGTTCTTCAAAGGTTATCCTTTATGTATCTTCAGATGGAAGCTCTACTACTTTTGGTCTGAGATATGGATCTTACAATACGAGATGAAGAGATAACCAAGAAAAGAGACACGAGAAAATAACACATCAAATGTCGTTTCATAATGGATCATGATTAGAAACCGTGATACCAATGCGTGCCAAGCAGCCAGCCATGTGTCTGCAGCCACAGGAGGCCCTTGGTTTCATCGCGGCACCATCAGCTGCTACTCATAACACCATTACTAAACGCACAACGAAAGTGAAATTTCAAGTGTCACTGATGGGTTGTAAGAACAAGTGCCATACAAGGAGGGATAGCAAGCAAAGATAGTCACAAGGTTTAGAATCAATAGGGAAGCTATTCGCAGATCAAAACACCTCACAAGAGAACATAGCTCCATTACCGAAGGCAACTGGGCATGCGATTTTTGCGTAATTCCATGCACACGTGGCGTTCACCAAAGTGATTACCAGATAAAAGATTAAGAGGAGATTCGATCATGTTGAGCAACAACATGAGATCAAGACTGATAAACATTCCGAAACTTAGGAAGGTTGGAGATGGATTAAGCAAACTTCAAGGGCAAAAACTGATATGTAGTCATAGATTGAGTTGATAAGGTAGATGCACGAATTTGCAAGCACACAATTTAGAGGCCATAGCAGAGATACATTGCGTCACACTAGCTAACCTTTGAGAGAGGCAACCGGGAGGTCCAACATGGATTTGGTTATGGGCCTTACAACTTGGCAGTGAACCACTATGGCCAAAATGAGGTGGTTGCGAGAATCTATCTTGGTTGGTAGACCAAATAAAGGTATTCACGTGCGGGTGTAGGACAACCATGGTATACATGAATATTTAAGGGTCTAGACTCAGGCTTAGATATCAAGCAAAGGCATTGTGCACAAACATTCAAAGCAAGCAACCACGGCTACCAGCTTAGGCTCATAAGGAGAAGAACCTAATTGGAGACGACACCAAGAGATCGTTTTGCGTAACTCGAGTATTGCTCTAAGATAACTCTATTCGACACTCGTATGCTCACCGAGGATAAACGAGGTGCCCACTAGGGTACTACCTAGATAACAAGCATACATACACACATCATAACTTCAAGCAACACATGAAGAAGCTTACACAAACGAACTCAAGCAACTATTACCAAGCAAAAAGCTCGCACCCAGCAATCATTACTAATCACTAGGCTCACCCCTAACAAGCTTTATCTAAAGCAAGAACTAACTACAAGTTTAGTCCAAACAAACGTTAGCTAAGGTAGCTAACTTAGTATGTTCAAAGAATCTGGATGGCAGCACAGTAGTTACTTGTTTCAGCCATAACTAAGGTTGTAGACATCCCACAAATGTGATCCTAGACTTTCTAGAAAGCTTAGAAAGTTTTCCACATGTTTGTTATTCATACCAAAAGCTAAATCACAGGTTAACATAGCTAAACATGCTGATGGTTCAGATCTGTACCAATACGGACAGAAAACTGACAAGAACTTCAAAAATGCATAACTGGAGTTCTAGAGAAAAAACAAGGCTGATCCTTAACTTTATGTAAAGCTTATTACATTGGCTATAACTTTCTTATTATCATATTAAGATGATTCTACAGCTAATAAGGCCAAACAAGACAAAGAAGACATCTCTGCCCAGATTTGGACAGATTCTGTCATTCCACGTTGTGAGATCATAACTAGAGATTTCGACCACCAAAATTAGTGCTATAGGATATTTTGGAAAGCTTAGAAAAAGTACTACACTTCTTATATTATCTCCAAGACATGATTCCATATGCACGTAGGTCAAACAAACCAAACATTCAGATCTATTCAGAACATAAACAAAACCTGACAGCAAACTTCTAAAAGTCATAACTCTCAAACCATAAGACCTAGGGTCATAAAATTTTAGGACAAGCTAGATAAGTAAGTTAGCTACAACTTGGGTATTCTCCATAACTACATAAAACACCATTATGACCACGAAAGCATCACTACAACAGAAACCGTTCTAGCAGCCAATGTTCAACAAGCAAAGCAAGGCTTACCTTGGTTCTACTTAACAAGAGAGCACACAAACATGTTATTCTAGTAGCTCTAAATTTTTTTGTTACCTTAGACCAACATGAATTTAATTCATTCATGAGAATCCATAATTACTTAAGTGAGGTCTAAAGCATTGGCAAACGCTTGGGTGAACAACATGGAGTAAGGCATTCTTGTTTAGCTTCACACAAGAAAGATAGTGTACTACATTGATCACAAGTTACTTATTATTTGAACAAGGGTGAGAGGAGCATAGCCATGTATAAAGCAACAATCATGAAGATGCATGCTTCGTTCTATTCATCCTCACAAGATTGCCAACCTAAGGTGGCGATCACGTTCTATGTCGGTGGCATAACACGCACTCTCTCGATATATAGCTAGTCGTCAGCTACATTCGACTTACGCATTCGTGGTTAGCGTACCTACAGAAAAGTTTCATTGCAGCCCAACATTTCCCAATATAGCACACAATGAAAGCAGAGAAGTAAAATTCTAAGTACTCCCATGTACATATACCCCCGTATATATACAAGTAGCACCAAAACTACCCGAATCATTCGATCACCCACAATTAAGTACCTTCATATATACATGTGTGTAACATGTAAATAATCCAGTAACCAAAACTAGCTCTCCCCTAGACTGCTAGTTGGACGGTCATGCTCTCACAACTCACACTTACCTGTGCGTAGGTGCGATGTTGCATAAAAGTAAACTAGCAACATATATGGCTATTTCATATATGAAGGCTACCTCCAATCTGACACACCGGGTAGCATAGTGTGAGAGAGTTATCACACATTCATACCTTGGCTACGCATAGATGCATAAATGAAAAACCCCAAGTTAGTACTTATATAAGCCACCTAATAATCCTTATATGGGCATAAGGAAATTGACCACTGGCATACTTAGGTTTAGAATTCAGATTTCACAAACCTATATATAGCTATAAGTTCATAAAATTAATTTTATAAAACAAAACATTTGTTTTAAATACACATACGACATGTTTAGTGTTGAATCTTGCTCCGATACCAGCTGTAATGGAACCATCCAAATTATAAGAGCACAAGTACAAAAAAAATCACCGAAGTGATCAAATTCTCGCACTTGAGCCCATATAACCCCAGTAGTCCAATGAAATCACGAGGGATTTCAAACCAACCAACACACCAGCCAAGATCGTAGTGATTCAACATGACAAGTCACATGTTACAACCATTTCACAAGTAATTCAATATACACCGGAGTTCAACGTAGTTATTACAACTTAAGTTCAAAAGTAGCGGAAGCAAAGTAATTTGAAACTAACAACACCCTTATTTCAAATACATGCCAGTACCAAGGTCGACTTCCAACAAAAGCATTAGAGATAAGGTAAATAAGAAGGATTATGCCCATGATCACACTCTACCACAAGGCAGGAGCCAACCAACTCTTGCAGTCGCCATGATACATCACAACCTGCAACAAGTGGGGATAAAACCCTGAGTATGACAATGTACTCAGCTAGACTTACCCATCATAAACCAGAAATAAAGTGACACCAAGGATCATGCAAGGCTGATATAAAGTGAGGCTAGCTTGACAACATTTTGCATAAAAGCTTAATATAGATGATCAATCATTAATGCTTAAGCATCAAGTTAATTATCATTAACCTATCATCTATATTAGAACATGTACTAGAGCACTCACTTTATTAGGAGCAAACAATATTAACCATAGCAGGTATAAATTGAGGCAACCTTTCCATCATTATCCAATTAACCATCCGTTCAATTTAATGGAGTCTACGTTGCCGCTGCTCAAGTCAAGTGCTCACTAACCGGGAGCGACAGCGATTCGAATCGAATTCCTATCCAGCTGGAGGGGTATTTCTAACACTCACCGAGTCATGCCTAGCGAGGGCTGCTCAGGTCACCTTTGGTACAGTTCAGGAGCCGCGGGTTCGACTGATGCCGCATCCCCAAGGGCGACACTCTACCAGGTGCTAGGGACTCTAACCCCCCTTGGTCTCATGCCAATGTCCCCAAGCACAACATTTTCTCTCCTCCAAGATGCGACCTACCAGTCGATTCCCGGCCTGAACTGTATTACTCGGATTCACGGTCGGAACGGTTTATCCGGCCAACTAAGTGTTAGACTGCGTTCAATATGACTCAAGGATGTACAATGAATCGGTCCTTAAACGACTCAGACAGGGATAGATCCACACCCAAGACCTCCATGCCTTGTTGCTTCACTATCATCATCCCGCCCGGTCTCATTTCATTTTATTAACACATGGTTCGATTCCACGATAGCACATATAGCCAACCGTGCCATATATGAATATCCCTATATCTCGCAGGTGACAGGAAATCACCTGACTTCTACCGCTTAAAGCAGGGCTAAGCATCTACTCGATCCTAGTCTATGTAGGATTCAAGGATTCATATATCTGGACAAGGAATGATATAATACAGCATGGTTTTCAACCAACTCCTACCACTTAATGCAACAATACTTATAACATATATAGAATTAATTGCTTTGAAGGTAGGAGGCTTATAATGCTCCGGGGCTTGCCTGGGATCCGACTCAAGTTAGAGTTCGTCAGGTGAAATCTGCTTGGTGAGCATCCTCCAATCTAGCACTCGTCCGATCCTTCTACCTTCGGGATGGATCCACCAAACACCATCTTCGGGTTTGGCTCCAACGCCATTTACTTCACACATTTCTGCTAGCGTACCTATATGAGATGCAAGTGCATGAATACATGGAAGTATTGTCATCTCCATAGGTTGACCTTGACATTGTCATCTCCACTTAATCTGTCATGTTTGAGCTCAAACCCACTACTTAGTGAATGACAAACACTTGGGGTGTTACAGGGCATGTACTCTATCCATTTGGAAAATTTATCAATTAGCACGAATACGAACTTGAAGTTACCTGGTGCTGGTTTGAAGGGTCCAATCATATCCAGGCCCCAGCACGCAAAGGGCTAGGAGGCTGGTATGGTCTGGATCTCATGGGCTGGCACGTGAACTCTTTTGGAGAAAAACTAACAATTGGCACAGTGTCTAAAAAGCTTCTCTGCATCAGCTACTGCGGATGGCCAGTAAAAACCTGCACGGAACGCTTTACCGACCAGTGTCCAAGATGCGGCATGATTACCACAGGTGCCAGAATGTATTTCTTCCAAGAGTTTAATATCGTCTTCTTGCTCAATGCACTTCATCAATACTTCTGCTTTCGCATTTTTGCGCCACAGCTTACCTTCGACCACCAGGTATTGTCTGTTGCGGCGTATAAGTCGTTCATTTTCATTTCAATCAGAGTACCTAGTGCCATCTGTTAGATACTTAATGAATGGAACACGCCAGTCCACTATCTTAGTCAAGGTCTGAGATGGTCCCGCGGTGGTGGAAGGTGGTTCCACAGTGGTCGGTGATGGAACCATAACTACTAGAGGCTCGTCCAGGGGCTTCTCGACCACATGGTCGCCTTCTTGCTTAATTGATGGTTTTAAAAGGTCTTGAACAAAAACGCCATGCGGTACTTGAGCTCTAGATGATCCTAACTTCGACAGCACATCTGCTGCTTAATTTTTGTCTCGAACCACATGGGAATATTCAATGCCGTAAAATTTGCCTTCAAGCTTCCTAATTTCCTTGCAATATGCATCCATCTTCTCGCTAGTTGTATCCCAGTCCTTGTTGAGCTGGTTAATAACTAAGGCTGAGTCACCGTGGACGTAAAGGCGCTTGATACCAAGGTCGACTGCAATGCGCAAACCATGAAAACATGCCTCGTATTCTACAGCATTGTTAGATGCCGAGAAGTGAATCTTGAGGATGTAGCGCAATTCCTCATTGGTTGGTGATATGAATAATATGCCCGCTCCCGCACCATCAATAGTCAGTGAGCCGTCAAAATACATTTTCTAGTAGTCAACGGGCCCTTGAGAGGTCGGGATACTTAAGTCCGTCCATTCGACCATGAAGTCAGCCAGTGTTTGGGATTTGATAGTGTTGTGGCATGTAAACTCTAGGTCAAAAGGACATAACTCCATTGCCCATTTGGTGATGCGCCTGTTTGCATCTTTGTTGCGTATAATGGTACCAAGGGGAAACTCAGTTTTGATCACCACGTGGAACCCATCAAAGTAATGTTTAAACTTTCGGGTTGTAATGAGTATGGCGTAGATCAATTTTTGAATCTGAGTGTACCTAGTTTTGGACTCGTTGAGCACCTCACTGATGAAATAGATTGGGTGCTGAATACCATAAGCATGCCCGGGCTCCTCACGCTCGACCATAAGGACAGTGGAGACGACTCGATTAGTCGCAGCAATGTAGAGTTGAAGGACTTCTCCTGACTTGGGGGCAGTAAGGACCGGAGGTGATGCAAGGTACTACTTCAGGTTTGTAAAGGCAATATCTGCTTCCTCTGACCACTCAAACTTCTCACCTGCCTTGAGTAACTTGAAAAAGGGTAAGCCCTTGTCACCAAATCAAGATAGAAATCGGCTTAGGGCGGCCATACACCCTGTAAGCTTCTGGACATCCTTGACATTTGCTGGTCGCTTCATATTGAGGATAGCTTGCACCTTCTCTGGGTTAGGGCGTATGCCGTCATGACTGACGACGTTGCCTAGTAATATACCAGAGGGAACGCCAAAGATGCACTTTTAGGGTTCAACTTCCATTGATATTGATTGAGCGCTGCAAAGGTACATGTCATATCATCAATCAAAGAGTGGGATTCCTTGGTTTTGACAACTACGTCCTCTACATAAGCTTTGACCAGTTCATCTTGTATCTCCTTTTTGAGGCACTCTTGTATTGCACACTGATAAGTAGCAATAAGCGCCGAAGGGTGTAATAAAGGACGTCTTGATCTGATCGTCCTTGTTGAGAGCAATCTAGTGATAACCAGAGTAACAATCGAGAAAAGATAGTAGCTCGCAGCCGGCCATGGAGTCCACGACTTCGTCAATGCGAGGTAAGCAGAAGGGGTCGTTAGGGCAGTGTTTGTTGAGATCGGTGTAGTCAACGCACATTCTCCATTCATTATTCTTTTTGCAAATAAGAACTGGATTGGCTAACCAGTCCGGGTGATACACTTCTTTGATAAAACTGGCTGCAAGAAGCCGTGTAACTTCTACCCTAATAGCCTCCTTTTTGTCCTTCCCAAACCGCCGTAGCTTCTGCTTGATGGGTTTTGCCTTGGGGTCGATGTTCAAGGAGTGCTCGATCCGGTCTCGAGATACACCAGGCATGTCCGATGGTTTCCAAGCGAACACGCTTATGTTCTCTCTCAAGAACTAGATGAGCGTGTCTTCCTATTTGGGGTCAAGGTTTGACCTGATCAGTGCCGTCTTGCTGGAGTCACCCTCGACCAGCTAAATCTCTTTGTACTCCCTGGACTTGATAGACTTTCATGGTGCTTTGAGCTCTAGAATCTCTAGCTGGTTTTGAGGAGTCTTCTTTGCCTCCATCGTCGTTGCCGCCATGTGCAAGGAGAGGTCGTGGGCTTCAGCTACATGAAAACTATCCTCTTCATACTTCTTAGCGGTGGTGAGGAGGTCGACCACTGTTATAGCCCATTTATGAAGAAGCTTGTCCCTGAGATTGTTGTGGTAGCGCAGACCAGTAATGAAGGCTTCAATAGCCTCGTTGTCGGTGATCCTAGAAATCCTGATGTGCATATCCGAGAAGCGTCGAATGTACTCGCGCAATGGTTCGTCCCTGGCATCACGGATGCGCTGTAGATTGTACTTGTTGCCTAGCTATTCACAGGTAGCAATGAAGTTTTCGACAAAGGCTTGACGCAAAGCATACCAGGAGTCGAAGTGGTTCTCTAGGAGACTGACAAGCTATTGGTGCCCCACCGGACCGACCACCATGGGAAAGTAATTGGCCATGACGTGCTCGTCGCCCATAGCAGATCTACAAGCGGTCTCGTAAAGTTGGACCCATAGCTTGGGATTGACCTTGCCGTCGTAATGGTTAAGCTTTTCAAGCTTAAAACCTCTAGGCCAGATGACTTGTCATAGGTGGTTGGTGAATTGCTTGGGGCCCGGGGGACCATGGACCATATCGTACTCCATGCGACGACTGGTTTCATGGGACGCACAGTCCTGAGCTCTCTGTTCAATGTGAGGACATAGGTCACGGTTGTTGAGGTCACGACGGAGATCGTGATTGCCATCATGGCAATCTCGTTCGTCACCGTATTGTTGTCCCTAGTGACGGTGGTCCTAGTGGTCATTATGCCAGTTGTCGCTGCGTCGATCGTCGTCGTTGTTATTGCGGCGGTGGCCGAGCTAGCGATTATCATTACGGGGAGGGTTTCTACGATTGTCATCATTGCCTCCATCAGCTCATGGATTGACACTAGGAGCTATGTTGTTTCTGCGATTATCGTTGCCTATGTGGTGGTCTACGCCGGCGGGTGCGCGTAAGCCACGTTGACCAGACCTGAAAGGTCGACTGGAGTGCTGGCGGCTCCTGCTAGTCGCGCCAGACGCGATGGGCCCGCGGCACGTTCATTGGTCGGAACTATGGCCGCCTGGAGATAAGCGTACAAATCCTCTTGGATGTTTTGGATTTCCAAGGTATCTGGTAACCGCTTCAGGCTTTCAATGGCGACAGCCACGTTGGCGCTTGGGGTTTTGAATACTGGTCTGTTCCCCACCATGTTGAAAGCATCATTGAGGTTGCGCCCTTGCAATCGGTTACACCTAGCGATAGCGTCAGCTTCTTGCTGGTCATGGTCTGCTTGCTATTGTGCTAGGCGTGCATCTTCATCTATGCGACGTTGAGCTCGGTTGGCATTGCGCTATTGTCGCTCTTGTCGTTGTTGATCGGTCTCACCCCCAGCAGGTGGATCTTCATCTTGGCTAACGACGTTGATCATGGTGCCACGCCTTAGAGGGAAAGCCAAGATTTGAGGAAAGCCTGGAGGATGTAGCCTCTTCATCACCGCTACTCACATGGTGTAATACCATGGTTTGAGTAGTCTTGTCGGACGCAGTGCTCGATCTGGAGCTCAGACGGCTATCTGTCTAGGTGGTATGGATCAAAACTTGATCAGAGCCCACCATATTGACGAAGTTGCGTGGTTGAGGTCGAGGTCGAGCGGAGCGCCCTTCAAGAGTTGAAGTGACCACTAGATCTGTACCCAACCATTGAAAACGGGTGGCTCGAGCAGGTCGAGTAGATCTGTTGTAGTCGTTCGAGCTCTGCTCGGTAAACTGCTCTTGGAGCGAGTCGACCAGAGCTAGGGTAAACGAGAGTTTGCCACTAAGCTGGTCGATGGAGTCGATCAGGTCGGTGTTGTCGAGTTTCCTCCCCTGGTAGCGAGGAAGGAGTCGATGAGTTGCCGGCGTGGTCGGTGATGGTGCTGGTGCAGGCGAAGCCGGAGCCGGCGTAGTCATAGTCGACGCCGATGTCGGGAAAGTAGTCGATGCAGATTGGATCTGCACCTCTTCCATGGCTGTGACGATGAAGTCATTGGAGCTAGTGGTCCAGGTGATCTAGCCGATCGTGAACGTGAGGCCTGCCACCATGGCCATGGAATCGGGGAAGATGACCATCTCGCACGCCTGAAAAGCAGTACACACACCCCTACCTGGCGTGCCACTGTCGACAAAACCTAGTCGGCAGTCTACCGAGGGGTATGCCCAAGGTAGTAGATTGTCGGCAGACAGGTGTGCAAGCCACGAACGAGATGGTGATGCAGAACAACATGCGAGTTTACCCTGGTTCAGGCCGCCGTATGGGCGTAATACCTTACGTCCTTCTCTGCTTTGTTATTGCTGTCTCGAATAATGTATTACAAGCTAGATTGCCCTAGAGTATGTTTCGATGTTTTTGAGGGGGTACCCTACCCTTTTTATATAGTCCGGGAGGTAGGGTTACATATCTGGAAACTAATCTTAGCCGGTTACAATTGCCATATAGAGCCGGATAAGGATTCCTAATATAACCGATCAAGACCTTGCTTGATTCCCAAGTCTGGTTTGATGCCTTTACTGAGACTCCATCCCGATGATCTGGATCGTGCGTCGTCATGTAATGGGTCGGACCGTCTGGTCTGGGTCTAGCCATGTCTAGCCGTAAGGGTATAGGGGTTTATACCCCCACACCACCGCCGACGGCGACCTCACCGGCTAGAATCGGCTTGGCCCTTCCTCCTTTGTTTTTGTCGGCCGAGCACAGCTCTTTAGCCACCGTCGTTCCTCCACCCCGAGCGCCTCATAGCCTCGCACCACCATCGCCTTCCACACCTCCAGTGCCGCCTCCTCGCCCATGACGACTCCGCTGGCTCGCTGCCTGCGAGCCGCTGCCACTACTGCCACTCCAGCTGTGGTCAGGCCACCACCGGCCGCCGTAGGCCGAGCCGAAGCCCTGCGTAGGTGCGCGCAAGCCAGGGCATTGCCACGGCCCTGCCGCTCACCGTCGGCGCCGCCCCTGCCGGTCGGAGTCGCGAGCTCGGCCATCCTCTGCTCCGTTCTAGGGAAGGATAAGGGAAGGTCCGGTGTCCCCCTTTCTCTTTGGATGACATGTGGGCCCATCTAGGCAGCAGGTCCCACACGTCAGTTAAACGGTGACTGATTTGGGTACTGGTTCGGGTGCGCCTAGCAGTTAAATAGAATTCGGTTTTATAGTAATTTGAATGTCAGATTTTGTGTAAATCTTCTAAATTCCATATCTCATGCTAGGAAACTCCAAAAATTGTAAATGTGGACTTTTTGGAAACCTTGAGAAAATATCTATGTAGTAAAATCATAAAATGTTACAAGTTTGTGGAAGTTTTCTGGTGTGTTGATTTAAGTTGGAAAAGAGCTCTAAAAATGCCTTTAAATTTGACTAGAGCAAGATCTAGAGTTTTCGATATCCAAAAATAGTGGTTCTTATTCTGTTAATCTTGTGATAATATGTAACAACTAATAAAAATATTAAACCTATTAGTTGTTCACTGTTTTCTTAGGGTTTTGATTTAATCTTGATAATTAGGCATTTCTTGCATATGTTGTTTGGGAAATTCATAACTGATGCTATGATGCTCCAAATGATGTGAAATTTCTATGGTAGTCTTGTCATGCTATGTATGTACTGTGATATAAATTTCATGGTCATTGCTTACTGTATGATCAAGTTATTGATTTAACTTGTTTATGGCCTGATAAATAGCTTATAAATAATATATAAATGTTAAAATGGAAAATGTTGTTCCATTACCTTAGTATGATGTTACTCTATCAGGTTGATTCATACTATGGCCATGTATTCATAGAAAATATTGAGTTTTAGGTTTAACTTGCTCTCACATGATTTATTGCAATAGCTAGTTGTCTTTTTCATAGAGGTTGATGTACTTGTCCAAATGGCTTAAAATTTGGACAGTAGACTATTGTGAGCATAATTAGGCTACTGTAATTTTGGTAGAATTTATTATGCACTTTGGATATGTGTTCATAATTCCCCCTAATTATCTAAATAAATTAAGAAAATGCATTAAAATAATTTATTTAGGAGTGGACACTATGTTTTCTGGTATTCATTAGTCATGTGCGACAAGTTGGTAAAGTTGGTTTTCCACAATTATATGTTTGCAACATATGTTAATAATTATTTCTTGCAATTATTAGTTTTTGGACAGTTTTGGGTCAATGTAAATTACCCAATGTTAATGATGTTTTCTGGGAAAGTTGTTTATAACAAAGTTGTAGATAACGCATTAAACTAGCTTATGTTAAAATTTGGTGGCATTTGGCCAAGTAGTTTTTGAGTTATAGATGTTTAAAGTCAGGTCCCAGATTTGGTTGCTCTTTGTTTGGAGCAGACCAGATTCTGTAGTTACATCTTTTCGACCTATTAAACTTGGGAATCAGGCTTAGTCGATATTAACTTAATTGTAGACAATTTCATAAGATTTCTATAATGTCTTGTTACACATCATTTGAAGTTGTAGATCTCTAGTTATGATTAAATTGCTCAACTGCATGTATGTCCAGAAAGTGGCAGATTCTAGTTTTAGTGCTTTGATTAACGTTGTCATGCTAGTGTGTTGAAGTGTGATTCGTATCTTTGATGGTACTTAGGTTGGTACCCTATGATCTTACGAGACTTGTGTCTTGATTGATGTGTTTGCCATCTTTTATGTTATGCCTTAATGAGAATTAAGTTAATTAGCTCTAGGTGCTTATGTGAATTTTGGTATGCTTGCTTGATTACTTTGTTTATGGCATTTCTATGTATTCATACATATGCATTGTTGCACCACATTTAGATATGCTAGATGAAATGCATGAACAACGTGATGTGGAGCTAACCAGAAGATGGTGTTGGTGGACCTATCTCGGAGATGGAAGGATCGGACAAGTGCTAGAATGAGGGAATGCTCGCCAAACGAGTTTCATCTGACAAACTCTGACTTGAGTTGAATTGTAGGCAAGCCCCAGAACATTATAAGACTCCCTACTTTTCAAAGCAAATATTATATATGTGTTATATGTATTGTTGCATTACATATAGGAGTTGGGTGAAAACCTTGCTGCATCAATATCACTCCTTGTCCAGATATATGAATCCTTGAATCCTACATAGACCAAGATCGAGTAGATGCTTAGCCCTGCTTTAAGCGGTAGAAGTTAGGTGATTTTATGTCACCTACGAGATGTAGGGATATTCATATATGGCACGGTTGGCTATATTTGCTATCGTGGAAAAGAACCATGTGCTAATAATATGAAAGCAGACCGGGTGGGATGACAATAGTGAAGCAACAAGGCATGGAGGTCTTGGGTATGGATCTATCCCCGTCTGAGTCATTTAAGGACTAATTTGCTATACGTCCTTGAGTCATGTTGAACGCAGTCTAATACTTAGTTGGCCAGATAAGCCGTTCCGACCGCGAAGCCGAGTAATACAGTTCAGGCTAGGAATCGAAGGGTAGGTCACATCTTGGAGGTACTAAGGATGTGCTTGGGGACATTAGCGTGAGACCAAGGGGGGGTTAAAGTCCCTATCATCCTAGCAGAGTGTTGCCCTTGGGGATGCCGCATCTGTCGGACCCGCGCTTTCCTGAACTGTACCAAAGGTGACCTGAGCAACCCTCGCCAGGCATGTCTCGGTGAGTGTTAGAAATACCCCTCCAGCTAGATAGGAACTCGATTCGAATCGCCGTTGCTCCCGGTTAGTGAGCACTTGACTTGAGCAGTGGCAACGTAGATTCACTTAATTGAACAGATGGTTAATTGGATGATGATTCAAATGTTGCCTGGTTTGCTCCTAATCAAGTGAGTGCTCTAGTACATGTTCTAATATAGATCACAAGTTAATGACAATTAACTTTATGCTTAAGCATTATGATTACTTATCCATATTAAGCTTTTGTGCAAAATGTGGTCTAACTATCCCACTCTATATTAGCCTTGCATGATCCTTGGTGTCACTTTATTTCTGGATTTTTATGGGTAAGTCTAGCTGAGTACATTGTCATACTCAGGGTTTTATCCCCACTTGTTGCAGGTTGTGATGTATCATGGTGACTGCAAGAGTTGGTTGGCACCTGCCGTAGAGGCGGAGTGCGATCATGGGCGTGATCCTTCTTATTTATCTTGTCTCTAATGCTTTTGTTGGAAGTCGACCTTGGTACTGGCATGTATTTGAAATAAGATTAATGTTAGTTTCAAATTACTTTGCTTCCGCTACTTTTCAATTTAAGTTGTAATAACTAGGTTGAACTCCGATGTATGTTGAATTACTTGTGAAATGGATGTAACATGTGACTTGTTATGTTGATTCACTATGATCTTAGCTTGTATGTTGGTTGGTTTGAAATCTCTCGTGATTTCATTAGACTACCGGAGTTATATGGGCTCAAGTATGAAAATTTGATCACTTTAGTGATTGTTTTTATACTTGTGCTCTTATAATTTGGACGGTTCCGTGACAGCTGGCATCGGAGCAAGATTCAACAGTAAACTTGTCGTATTTGTATTTAAAACAAAGGTTTTGTTTTATAAAATCAAATTTTTCAACTTATAGCTATATATATATAGGTTTGTCACATCTGAATTTTAAACCTAAAGTATGCCAGTGGACAATTTCCTTATGCCCACATAAGGATTATTAGGTGGCTTATATAAGTACTAACTTGGGGGTTTTCAATTTTGCATCTACGCCCTTGCCAAGGTATGTTTGTGTGATGACTCTCCTACACTATGCTACCCGGTGTGTCAGATTAGAGGTAGCCTTCATATATGAAATAGTCATATATGTCGCTAGTTTACTTTTTATGCAACATCGCACCTATGCTCAGGTAAGTGTGAGTTGTGAGAGCATGACCGTCCAAACAGCGGTCTAGGGGAGAGCTAGTTTTAGTTACTAGATTATTTACATGTTATACACATGTATATATGAAAGTACTTAATTGTGGGTGATTGATGATTCGGGTAGTTTTGGTGCTACATGTATATGTACGGGGGTATATGTACATGGGAGTACTTAGAATTTTACTTTCCTGCTTTCATTGTGTGCCATATCTTGGGGAATTGTTGGGCTGCAATGAAACTTTTCTACAGGTACGCTAACCACAAATGCGTAAGTCGAATGTAGCTGATGACTAGCTATATATCGAGAGAGTGTGTGTTATGCCACCGACATAGAACGTGATTACCACCTTAGGTTGGCAATCTTGTGAGGACGAACAGGACGAAGCATGCATCTTCATGATCGTTGCTTTATGCATAAGCTATGCTCCTATCACCCTTGTTCTATATTAAGTAACTTGTGATTGATGTCATGTACTATCTTCCTTGTGTGGAGTTAGACATAAATGCCTTGTTCAATGTTTCTTGAATAGAAAGTGCTTGAGAAAAGTGTGTGTTTAGCCTTTCTAGAAATAATTATGGTTACATGCTTGAATCTATAAATGTCCTCTAGTTTGGCCAAGTGGTGGATATGTGGTTATGAGTTTGCAAATGTTTTAGACCTCACTTAAGTAATTGTGATTCTCATGAATGAATTAAATTGGCGTTGGTCTAAGGTAACAATGTTTAGAGCTACTATAATAACATGTTTGTGTGCTCTCTTGATGAGTAGAACAAAGGCAAGCTTTATTTTGCTTGTTGCACGTTGGCTGCTAGAATGGTTTCTGTTGTAGTGATGCTTTCATGGTCATAATGGTGTTTTCTGTAGTTATGGAGAATACCAAAGTTGTAGCTAACTTACTTATCTAGCTTGTCCTAAAATTTCATGACCCTAGGTATTATGGTTTGAGAGTTATGAAATTTAGAAGTTTACTGTCAAGTTTTGCTTATGCTCTGAATAGATCTGAATGTTTGGTTTGTTTTACCTGTGTGCATATGGAATCATGTCTTGGAGATAATAGAAGAAGTGTAGTACTTTTTCTAAGCTTTCCAAAATGTCCTATAGCACTAATTTTGGTGGTCTAAATCTCTAGTTATGAGCTTGCAAAGTGGAATGACAGAATCTGTCCAAATCAGGGTAGAGATGTCTTCTTTGTCTTGTTTGGCCTTGTTAGCTGTAGAATCATCTTAATATGATAATAAGAAAGTTACAGAAAACTTAATAATCTTTACATCAAGTTAAGGATCAGCCTTGTTGGGTCTCTAGAACTCCAGTTATGCATTTTTGAAGTTCTTATCAGTTTTCTGTCAATTTTGATACAGATCTGAAACATTAGCATTTTTTGTCTTGTTAATCTATGAATTTGCTTTTGGTATGAATAACTAAAGTGTATTCATCTTCCTAATCTTTCTAGAAAGTTTAGGGTCACCTTTGTGGGATGTCTACAACCTAAGTTATGGTTGAAACAAGTAACTACTGTGCTACTGTCCAGATTCTATGCCCATGCTAAGTTGGCTACCTTAGCTAGCGTTTGTTTTGGGCTCAACTTGTAGTTAGTACTTGTTTTAGATAAAGCTTGTTATGGGGTGAGCCTAGTGCTTAGTAATGGTTGCTTAAACTAATTTGATTGAATCTCTCAAATGCTTGACTATGATGTTTGTATGTATGCTTGTTAGCTAATTAGTGCCATAGTTGTCACCTCATTGTCCTCGGTGAGTATACGAGTGTCGAAGAGCTTTATCTTAGAGCAACACTCGAGTTACGCGAAACGATCTCTTGGTGTTGTCTCCAATTAGGTTCTTTTCCTTATGAGCCTAAGCTTGTAGTCGTGGTTGTTTACTTTGAATGTTTGTGCACCATGCCTTTGCTTGATATCTAAGCCTGAGCCTAGACCCTTAAATATTTGCGTATACCATGACTATCCTACACCCGCACGTGAATACCTTTGTTTGATCTACCAACCAAGATAGATTCTCGCAAACACCTCCTTTTGGCCATAGTTATTCACTGCCAAGTTGTAAGGCCCATAACCAATTTTATGTTGGACCTACCGATTGCCTCTCCTACAGGTGATCTGGTGCAATGATAATCTTTCGTCGTCTGATCTCAAAATCGTTTGCTTGTAAATTCATGTATCTACCTTATCAACTCAATGTCTGATTGACATATTGGTTTTCGTCCTTGAAGTTTGATTAATCCATCCCCAACCTTCCCAAGTCTTGGAATGTTTATCAGTCTTGATCTCATGTTGTTGCTCAACATGATTGAATCTCTGTTAATTAATTATCTAGTAGTTTCCTTAGTCGATGCCAGGTGTGCGTGGAATTACGCAAAAATCACATGCTCAGTCGCCTTCAGCAATGGAGCTATGTTCTCTTATGAGGTGTTTTAATTTGCGAATAGCTTCCCTATTGATTCTAAACCTTGTGACTACATTTGCTTGCTATCCCTCCTTGTATGGCGCTTGTTCTTACAGCCCATTGGTGCCACTTGAAATTTCACTTTCGTTGCGCATTTTGTATTGGTGTTATGAGTAGCCGCTGATGGTGCCGCGACGAAACCAAGGGCCTCCTGTGGCTGCAGACACATGGCTGGCTGCTTGGCACGCGCTGGTATCACGGTTTAGTCATGATCCATTATGAAACAACAGTCGATGTGTTATTTTCTCATATTCCTTTTCTTGGTTATCTCTCCATATCATATCGTAAGATCCATATCTTAGACCAAAAGTAGTGGAGCTTCCTTCTAGAGTTGCTAAGAGGATAACCTTTGAAGAATAGGTCACCGACATAAACATTATAGACTGCAATAGGTGGTAGACAAGTGACTCTACTTGGCTATCCTAGTATTGACGACCATCATCTAGGGAGCAACGTATCTCATCCCTGTTGGATAAAAGGGACACACAACACTTAAGTGGACTAGTCATCTGTTGGATAAAGAATCGATCGTCACATTGTGCAAATCTTAACCTTTGTATGCATAATGGCCATACAATCAAAATCAACCATCTCTGGTATGACTCCTTATCTATAGACTTCAATGTCTGCCATCTATCCACATCAGCCACTGTTGTTGTGGTTGAGAGTGAAGATTTGGAACTTTTAGTTTGAGAGACAACGGATTAGTTACCAATACGAAGGTTAATCTCCAACTAGATAACGACTCCTTGGTAGCTACGAAGGCTATGTCTTATAGAGCAATAACCAACTTGAAGTTAATCAACTAGCCAACAACTTGAGTGATACTCTATCTTCTAGAGCCAGTGTGATCAAGTCAATTCCATCTTGGACAATCACACAGAGAGGGCAAGGTGTTCTATCAACTAAAGTGAAGGATTAGAGAAAGCATGTCCTAGTTTCAATTAGCATCCTTGTGCCCTTAGGTGCCCCAAACGGTTTTGTTCAGAACTCTATTGGATAAAGTATTGAGGAATATTCAGAAATGGTTCCTTATTCTTGTAGGAATGTCCTCCAGGCGGAGTATGCGTTTTGCCATGCAAATGTAACCCGCAAGTTCAAAGCGTGTGCATCATCGGATTGATATATAAATTAATGGTTGAGATCTGCTATTGGATGGCCCTTTTGAGGTCCCACAGATACTAGTTTACACTCTTTCGTTTGCTTTTGCTTTCTCGTATCAACAATGTACGAACAGCTTTGGTGTTCTACGAATCAATGTATACCATCGTGAATTGAAAGCAATTGAAAAGTGTCAAACAACAGATTTCCCATCTTAGAGTTACTGTTTGATCCAAAAGAGGAAGCCTCAAGGTGAAAGGTTGGCCTGACAAAGTTGCTACGCTGCAAGTCAACTCAACTTACAGTGCAACTAAGTCACAAAGGAAAATTTTACTCAATCGCTTGGTGGTAGACTACTCCCCACGATTTAGTGAATATTTACAACTTTTGTTGTCCTTAAGGCCTCACTACATCTTTCTTTGGTAATGATTTTCCAATAATGACATACTTTGGTACCTTATAAATGTTTTTACTAGGAGGTTGCATCTGATTCAACCCTGATAACTATTGCCCTTGGATAAGAGGATCTTCGTAGGTAACATTTGGCAGAAATACGGAGCCAACTGAGTCAATTATCATATTTACTAGTCCCTCAACAGACATAAATAATACAGTGTTGCCATCAAATAAAGAGAACTGCACACATGTAATAAGAAGTAACTTTCCATTAGTGATATCGGAAGGATCGAACATTTACGACTAGCATAGACCTTGTCTATTGGTTACTCAGTATCATATAACCTCTGAGGGTTGTTTGTCATCCACGATCTCACCCTTTGCAAGGTTGTACTCAAGCCATTTTGGTAGAGGACTACTTTTCAAACTTTGTGAACATAGGGTCATTTCAACGAGTATACTTCTAAAAATTTTGGTCTAGTGTAAAGTTCATACGAACTATGCTATATTCACTAAAGAATTAGATACTTGTGAGTGGTTAGCTCATCGGCCAAATGACCTCTGTACACTGAGAATGAAGTACTACGTCGTCTTGGATTCCTCCCAAAGTAACAATGCTTCATGGGAGTCGATGAAGGAAATTCTTCAGACAAAAGAAGTTATTACAATGATCAAGTACCAGAAAATTTCCTAGGCCAAATTAGTTCCACTGATGTTGAAGCTTTGTAGCTGAATGCTATAGCGGATTCTAGGAACTAGATAACGTATCTCTCTTCCTTAAAGATCTTCCGTTCTGAATCTCGGGACACGACTCCTTTAAGGGGGGAGGGCTGTAACACCCCAGGTGTTAGGCTTGCATTTGGCACTTTCATTGCATGAGCCTAAGCATCATTTGTTCATATATGAGCATGGAACATATGTGATGCACTAGTGCAACAGGTGAAACATGCCTATATGGAATGTGCTTTGAAACATCTGCAACATCTCTTTGAAACATATGCAACATACTCTTGTTAATTATGTTTCAATGTGTGTATGTAGATGCTCATGCATGGAAATGCAAGTGAGTGTTAATTTCACTTCTTTCATGTGTCTCACATCACTTTCTATCTATAGTGACCCCTGGAAAAGTTTCATGAAGTTTGGAATCAAAAAGTCACATGAAATGATAAATTCCATTCCTATTGGAATTTGCACCATTAAGTGAATGGAATTATAGACCATCAATGAAACCTTGAAAACTTGTCCAAATGACTCTAGATGAACTCTACAACAAAAGTCATGAAGGGTTCATGTTGAGCAAATGTCAAGAAAATGCCCCGATTGGCCTAAAACCCTAGTTTAGGCTTTATCGAGTTGCTACTTTGACCAAAGTGAAAGTTTGACCTCTGTACTAGTTATGAGGTTTGACCTTAAACATAAGTTGTAGTTCATCTTGTGTACAACAAACATTGTTTAATGGTCAAGAGCTAGTTTGGCCTCTAACCTAGTCAAATAGAGCTCACAAGATTGAATCAGCTGTTGTTTTTCAAAGCCAAAAAATATTCTAAGTCCTAGAATGGGCAGCAATAAGTTGACTTGTTGGGTAATATTTATCTCCCTAACCATGCTGAACCAATCCATGGCCCTTTAATAAAAATTGTTGTTTAGTTTGTATGCTACAAACTTTGTTAAAGGACCCAAGCCAGATTTCATCTCTAAGCTTGTCAAACAGTGGGTTGAAGTTTGTATGTAGCTGTTATTCTCAACATTTCAAAGATTCTTGGTCACCATGTTGACATATGACATTCTCCCAATTCTGATAAGTAACTCAAGATGACCCAAAAGTAAAAGTTGGAATGCATATCGTGGAGAAGCTCATGTAAGAAGATGACACTTATTCGACTCCATTTGGCCCATCAATTTGGAGTATTTGTTAATGGTTGTCGACACATTGATAATGTCATCTTAACACATCATTATCTCCTAAATGGTTAACCCAATGACCTAAGTGCCTTAACATAAATTGTAGAGCATCAAGAGATGAGCAAATCTTGTAATTAGCCCTTGTCCAGATTTGGCCCGTAGCAAGCCCAAATTTGGACTCCAACCAGACCACTTCACTGCCTGCCACCTGTTCGTGCTTTTGCTCCAAAGGCAACGTGGGGACAAGGGCGTGGCGCTCATGCCTGCACTGTGCCCCACCCTGGTTGCCGCATGCCCCTGCCCTCCCAAATGTGTCCCTTGCCTCCTCGCATCTCTGCTCGATGTGGAGGTCGACCAGGCTCACTCCCTGCCTCCCCCTCACTCGCCACTCCCTCTCTGCTCGCTCCCACAGGAACGCGGAGGCCACAGTGCCATTGTCGGCGATCGAAGCTCCATGTTGCCCGCATCCCTCGCCTCAGCATGTCTTGGCATGGCTCAATAGGCACCTCCACCACCATGTCATGCCATGTGCCTTCTCCCCAGTGGTTTTCGTCGCCGAGCGCCGCCTGTAGTGGGCCGCCGCGCAGGCACAACCTTTGAGCTACCACCGGCGCACATGGCCGGGCCACCTCGGGCCACCGTGAGGCTAGCCACTGCCTTTCGCGGGTGCATGCGAAGCCCTGGTTGCTCCACCGCCTTTTCCCCGCCGCCGAAGGTGACCTCACCGGCCAGAATCGGCTTGGCCCTTCCTCCTCTGTTTTTGTCGACCGAGCATAGCTCCTTAGCCACATCGTTCCTCCACCCTGAGCGCCTCAAGGCCTTGCACCACCATCGCCTTCCACACCTCCAGCGCCGCCTCCTCGCCCACGACGACCCCGCTGGCTCGCTGCCGGCGAGCCGCCGCCACTGCTGCCGCTCTAGCGCGTGGCCAGGCCACCACCGGCCACTGTAGGCCAAGCCAAAGCCCTGCGTAGGTGCGTGCAAGCCACGGCATTGCCACGGCCCCGCCGGTCACCGCCGGCGCCGCCCCAGCCGGTCGGAGTCGCGAGCTTGGCCATCTCTGCTCCGTTCCAGGGAAGGAGAAGGGAAGGTCCTGTGTCCCCCTTTCTCTTTGGATGACATGTGGGCCCATCTAGGCAGTAGGTCCCACATGTCAGTTAAACGGTGACTGATTTGGGTATTGGTTCGTGTGCGCCTAGCAGTTAAATAGAATTCGGTTTTATAGTAATTTGAATGTCAGATTTTGTGCAAATCTTCTAAATTCTATAACTCATGCTAGGAAACTCCAAAAATAGTAAATATGGACTTTTTGGAGACCTTGGGAAAATATATATGCAGTAGAATCATAAAATTTTACATGTTTGTAGAAGTTTTCTGGTGTGTTGATTTAAGTTGGAAAAGAGCTCTAAAAATGCCTTTAAACTTGACCAGAGCAAGATCTAGAGTTTTAGATATCCAAAAATAGTGATTCTTATTCTATTAATCTTGTGATAATATGTAACAACTAATAAAAATATTAACCTATTAGTTGTTCACTGTTTTCTTAGGGTTTTGATTTAATCTTGCTAATTAGGCATTTCTTGCATATGTTGTTTGGGAAATTCATAACTGATGGTTTGATGCTCCAAATGATGTGAAATTTTTATGGTAGTCTTGTCATGCTATGTATGTACTGTGGTATAAACTTCATGGCCATTGCTTACTATATGATCAAGTTATTGATTTAAATTTTTATGGCCTAATAAATAGCTTATAAATAATATATAAATGTTAAAATGGAAAATGTTGTTCCATTACCTTAGTATGATGTTGCTCTATCATGTTAATTCATAATATGGCCATGTGTTCATATAAAATATTAAGTTTTAGGTTTAACTTGCTCTCACATGATTTATTGCAATAGCTAGTTGTCTTTTTCATAGAGGTTGATATGCTTGTTCAAATGGCTTGAAATTTGGACAGTAGACTATGGTGAGCATAATTAGGCCACTGTCATTTTGGTAGAATTTATTGTGCACTTATGATATGTGTTCATAATTCCACCTAATTATCTAAATAAATTAAGAAAATGCATTGAAATCATTTATTCAGGAGTGGACACTATGTTTTCTGGTGTTCATTAGTCATGTGTGACATGTGGCCAAGTAGTTTTTGAGTTATAGGTGTTTAAAGTTAGGTCCCATATTTGGTTGCTCTCTGTTTGGAGTAGACCAGATTCTGTAGTTACATCTTTTTGACCTATTAAACTTGGGAATCAGGCTTAGTTGATATTAACTTAATTGTAGACAATTTCATAAGATTTCAAGAATGACTTGTTACACATCATTTGGAGTTGTAGATCTCTAGTTATGATTAAATTGCTCAACTGCATGTATGTCCAGAAAGTGGCAGATTCTAGTTTTAGTGCTTTGATTAACGTTGCCATGCTAGTGTGTTGAAGTGTGATTCGTATCTTTGATGGTACATGGGTTGTTACCCTATGATCTTACGAGACTTGTGTCTTGATTGATGTGTTTGCCATCTTTTATGTTATGCCTTAATGAGAATTATGTTAATTAGCTCTAGGTGCTTATGTGAATTTTGGTATGCTTGCTTTATTACTTTGTTTATGGCATTTCTATGTATTCATACATATGCATTGTTGCACCGCATTTAGGTATGCTAGATGAAACGCGTGAACGACATGATGTGGAGCTAACCAGAAGATGGTGTTGGTGGACCTATCTCGGAGATGGAAGGATCGGACAAGTGCTAGAATGAGGGAATGCTCGCCAAGCGAGTTTCATCTTACAAACTCTGACTTGAGTCAGATTCCAGGCAAGCCTCGGAGCATTATAAGACTCCCTACTTTTCAAAGCAAATACTATATATGTGTTATATGTATTGTTGCATTACGTATAGGAGTTGGGTGAAAACATTGCTACATCAATATCACTCCTTGTCCAGATATATGAATCCTTGAATCCTACATAGACCAGGATTGAGTAGATGCTTAGCCCTGCTTTAAGCGGTAGAAGTCAGGTGATTTACAGTCACCTGTGAGATATAGGGATATTCATATATGGCATGGTTGGCTATATTTGCTATCGTGGAAAAGAACCAAGTGCTAATAATATGAAAGGAGATCGGGCGGGATGACGATAGTGAAGCAACAAGGCATGGAGGTCTTGGGTGAGGATCTATCCCTGTCTGAGTCATTTAAGGACCGATTCGATGTATGTCCTTGAGTCATGTTAAACGTAGTCTAACACTTAGTTGGACGGATAAGCCGTTTCGACCATGAAGCCGAGTAATACAGTTCAGGCCAGGAATCGAAGGGTAGGTCACATCTTGAAGGTAGTAAGGATGTGCTTGGGGACATTGGCGTGAGACCAAGGGGGGTTAAAGTCCCTATCATCCTGGCAGAGTGTTGCTCTTGGGGACACGGCATCAGTCGGACCCACGCTTTCCTAAACTATACCAAAGGTGACCTGAGTAGCCCTCGCCAGGCGTGTCTCGATGAGTGTTAGAAATACCTCTCCAGCTAGATAGGCACTCGATTCGAATCGCCGTCACTCCCGATTAGGGAGCACTTGACTTGAGCAGCGACAACGTAGATTCACTTAATTGGACAGATGGTTAATTGGATGATGATTCAAATGTTGCCTCGATTTATACCTGCTATGGTTAATATTGTTTGCTACTAATCAAGTGAGTGCTCAAGTACATGTTCTAATATAGATGACAGGTTAATGACAATTAACTTGATGCTTAAGCATTAATGATTACTTATCCATATTAAGCTTTTATGCAAAATGTGGTCCAGCTATCCCACTCTATATCAGCCTTGCATGATCCTTGGTGTCACTTTTATTTCTGGTTTTTGACGGGTAAGTCTAACTGAGTACATTGTCGTACTCAGGGTTTTATCCCCACTTGTTGCAGGTTGTGATGTATCATGGCGACTGCAAGAGTTGGTTGGCACCTGCCGTTGAGGTGGAGTGCGATCATGGGCATGATCCTTATTATTTATCTTGTCTCTAATGCTTTTGTTGGAAGTCGACCTTGGTACTGGCATGTATTTGAAATAAGATTAATGTTAGTTTCAAATTACTTTGCTTCCGCTACTTTTCAATTTAAGTTGTAATAACTAGGTTGAACTCCGATGTATGTTGAATTACTTGTGAAATGGATGTAACATGTGACTTGTTATGTTGAATCACTACGATCTTGGCTTGTATGTTGGTTGGTTTGAAATCTCTCGTGATTTCATTAGACTACCGGAGTTATATGGGCTCAAGTGTGAAAATTTGATCACTTCGGTGATTGTTTTTATACTTGTACTCTTATAATTTGGACGGTTCCGTGACAATGGTCATCATGGCGCCGATCATCGCGTCGGTCATCGGGGCAGCAATTTTGTTGGTTGGGTCGAGGAACCCGACCAATATCTTCCTTGATCTGCTAGTCGGCCTCGTCACCGTCTGCCCACTTCTTCATCACCGTGAGCAGGTTCTGGACTGAGTCGGGCCTCTTGTGAAGCAGCTTGGTCCTGAGAGCATCATGGTGGCGGAGGCCCCTGATGAACGTGGAGATAGCTTCATCGCTGTTGATGTTAGGGATGGATATCCGTGTTTCCGAGAAGCGGTGAATGTAGTCACACAACGGTTCATTTGGATAGTCTATGACTTTCTCCAAATCATCCATTTTTCTAGGCTACTGACAAGTGGCCATGTAGTTGTCAATGAAAGCCCTCCTGAGCTAAGCCCAGGTGTTGATGGAGCCTTCCCTCAGGCTGAGGAGCCACTGGTTTGCAGACTGGTTGATGACTACACGCAAGTAATTGGCCATCACGTCTTCATCGACGTGCGCTACTTGGACAGTGATTTTGTATAGTGTTATCCACTGTTCAGGATTGGCCTTCCCGTCGTAGGTGTCCAAATCGTGGAGCTTGAAATTTCTTGGCCAAACAATGGCATGGAGCCAATCGGTGAATGGCCAGAGGCCGAGGATATAGCCGCCACATGGTGCGTGGCCACGGCCAGGTACACCATGTGCTTCATCATATTCTCGCCTACGCTGCATCTCAGATGCATGTCGCTCCTCTCGGTTGTTCTCGATGCGATCCCTCAAATTCAAATTGGTGCTGAGGTGATCACGGAGGTTACCTCCAGGCTGCTCCACTTCTTGGTCAGCACCGTGTTGTCTACCACGACCCCCGCTACAGTTTGTAGCACGATCACCTCCATGACGTGCGCCATGCCCGCCTTGTTGGTTGCGTCCGCCCCCTTGATCAGCGTCATGTTTGCCTCGATAGTCGGCATTACGTCTTCCACCTTGATCTCAGAGACGATGCGCCTCATAGTTCACATCGTGGCCCTGGTAAAGATATGGACCTCCCAGTTGCCAGGAACCACATTGCCGATGACTTCGGGTGGTGGACGCCGATGGAGCGGGTGTACGCCTCTCGTTGACCTGGACTGTGGCCATCTTCAAATAAGCCTTTGATAGCTTCGAGTGCTAGGGATTAGGGGAACTTATTTAGTTTGTTCATGGTGACAGCAATGTTGGCGCTCAGTGTCTTGAAAACTTGCTAGTTGTCACACATGTCGAATGCGTCGGCCAAATCACGGCGGATATTGTAACACCCTGGTGTTAGTTAGCCTCATAATGCATTCATAATGCATGATCATGGCATGAAATTACCATAAGCATCATCATTTCATGTGCATTGTCATTGAAACATAAGTATGCAACATACTCAATTGTGCTTGTTTCATAATTTGTGTTTATGAAAAATGGTTAGTGCAACATGTGTTTTCCATACCTTGAAACATATCAATAATGTTAGTGTAACATGACAAGCTTAAGTCTTGTAACAAGGCCATGAAGCATGTGAAGCTTGGGCTTGCAACATTTGAGCAATTTGAGTGTTTTGTTGTTTCATTACATGTGATACTTAGAAGTTGGTGTAGCCCTTGTGTAGAGTGGTCAATTAGTGTCTAATACACCTTAACTACACTTAGGGTGATTGATGGAACCCTATTCATGTGGACCAAAGTGACTAATTTGCCCTCTAAGGGGAGGTTTGACTTGGGGTGACCTATAGAGTGCCTCTGTTTGACTGATTAGAAAGTCCAACCTAAAGACCTTGCATGGATGTGCACCCTTTACCAAAGTTGTAGGAAATTTATCAAGGAACAAAAGTCTCAATATAACCATCTCATGAAAATGGCTAGAACATCCTCAAACAGGGCCCACAAGTCAGGTTTCCATGTTGTTTCAATACTTAGAAAAATATTCTAAGTCTGGGTGCATTTCAGTTTCAAGGTGCCTCACTTTGGGACATTTTATCTTCCAATCCAGGCCAAACTAGCCTAAGTCCATATTAACAAAGTCGAAGCCCTCACATAGCTCTACAAGTTTGTCGATTACAGTTTGCACTGAATCGATTTAGATTGGGAGCTTTACGGCAGTGAAGTTCGTCTGTCAGTCGGTTTCTTGACTGAATCGGCGTCTTCAGTTCAGTAACTGAACTCAGTTGTGGCCGACCGGCTTCAGGCCGTCGACGCCGCGTGGGGGCATCGTGGCAGCCGTACACCGGTGTGGGTCCCACCCGACCGGGCCGAGCGCCTCACGAAGACGCCACGCCGCCCCTCCTGCTGCCCACTCCCTCCATTTTCCCCCTCGCCCTTGCCGTGCTCGCCAGGGCGGAGCACCGAGGTGCCCCCGCCACCGCGAGCTCGCCGAGCTCGTGAGCTGCTGCCGTCGCGCCTCTGCCCTATCCCAACCGCACGAAGTCCCGCCTTAACCCCCTCCACCTCGCCATCCCCTCCGTGGAGCCACCCGAGCATCGACAAGGCCGCGTTGCCCGTTCGCCGCCGCGGTGACCTCGTCGGAGCTCCTCCGCGCGAGCGCTCGCCGTGGTCCCGCCTCTCCATAGCACCTCCGTGCATGTGCTTGTGCGCAACGGAGTCGCCTGGACGTCGTGCAGCTAGGAAGCCCATCACCGGTGACCACCGTGCCTCCTACCGCCGGCGCGCCGCCACCAGATCATCGCCGCCAGCCGCTCACGCCGGCAAGCATCTCCGGTGGCCCCGCGCTCCACTCCAACCCATCCCGCTACTCGCCTGGGTGAGTAGAGCATGCTGGTGCCCTCACCGGCGCCCGAGAACTCGTCGGTGGCGAGTTACCGCCGGCGACCCACCATCCTCTGCTTTGCGTGAGACTGACGGGCGGGGCCCGCGTGTCGGCGTCCCTCCCCTATCTCGGCATGGTTGGGCCAGAGCTGGGCCAAGCCGCGCACTGGGCCGAGTGCGTGCCGGGCTGAGCCGCGTGCGAGGCCCGAGCAGTGCCATCGGGCCGGCCCAGTAGGGTGTGGAATCCGGTTTTCTTTTATTCAACTTAAGTTATTTGTATTCAAACTTCAAAAATATGTATGTCATGTTCTAGAAGTCTAAATTAGTTGGTTCAAGTTGTGTTGTGCTCTATGTGAGGTCTAGTTTATTATAAAAATATAATGTGTGCCATGTTTTGTGATGAATTAAATAGTTATTAATTATATCTTTTATTCATGAAGAAAAAGGAGAAAATGATATCTCTTTCTGTGAAGCTCCAAATGACATGAAATTTTTATAGTGAACTGCTCATACCATGAATAGCTTAAGGTTAAATTTTCATGCAATTTGGATGTGGTTTGGTGGATTTATATAATTATCTTGTTTGCTTGAATGGATCTTGTGTGAATTTTCATAATTTTTCTATAGATCCAGTAAGGGTGAAACTTAGTGAGTGTCCTTCTTATATTAGAAGGATGCTAGGAAAAATATGAAATCTATTGTTTGATACTTTTCCATAGGGTTTCCTATTTATGCTAGAAATAGACCTGCCATCTGTTATTTTTGATATCTCCATATCTTCTTGTCAAAATGAAGTGAAATTTTTATGGTAGCCTATGTGAAGCATGAGGTGGCTACTGTAATTTTTGTAGATTTTTATATATAGTTTTACTATATGTTTCTTTAATCACCTAATTAACTAAATAAATTATAAAAGAATATTAAATAATTTATTTAGAAGTTGGCACTATACTTTCTGATGTTCCTTTGGTATGCACAACAAGTTGGTAAACTTAGTTTGATCCAATTATGCTTTTGAATCATCACTAATTATTTAATTTAGTGAATCTGCCATTTCTGGACAGATCTGGTGGTTACATAAATTAGGCTTTGTTAATGATGTTTTCATGCTTGGTGATCTATAGCAAAGTTGTTGAGAATTTCATGAACTAGTTTCTGGTAAATTTTGGTAGCATTTGGACTTATAGTTTAGAAATGACAGCTGTTCCAAGTTGGGTTCAATTTTGGAAGTGCTCTCTGTCTTTTAGAACAGATTCTGTATGTATGCTATTTTAACTTGGTAAATGATTAAATCATGCTTAGATGTTTATAAATGAAATGTAGACAATTTCATAAGCTTTCCAGAATGTCCTCTTTCAGGTCAATTGGATTGGTAGAACTCCAGTTGTGAGTTTTCTTAACTACTGTTGATAATATGTTGTAAATACTAAATTTCTGGAATCTTGTTATGTGTGTGTTTAGTCTTAACCTTGTGGCACTTAGTGGTTTCTTAGAGGTGTTCAAACGTGTTAATACCGGAGAGGAAATTTGCACCTAAGCTTGAAGTGATTTGAATAGAGCACCACATAACTTGGTTTTGTGCTTACAACGTTGCAATGTCATTGCATTCATCTTCACATCATTCATGCACGTCCATAAATCATCATGTCATTTTTGGATGCATATACATGCAATAGGTGTGCCAAGAATCGTGTTACGAGCGAAGTCCCGCTGGGCGTGGGAACCGAAGTTGAAGTTCGTTCCAGAACCGGAGGTCCAGTCCGACAAAGCCGGAGAAGACGTGGGAACCGTTCTTGAAGCCGAACCTTGATCTCTCTTCTTTCGGTTAAGGCAAGCCCCGGAGCATTATAAGCCTCCTACTTTCAAAGCAATTATCTATCTATACATGTTATATGTATTGTTGCATTACGTGATAGGAGTTGGTTGAAAACCCTTGGTGCATTGATAACACTCCTTGTCCAGCAATTTGAACCTTGAATCCTAAGTAGACAGGATCGTATCTATGCTTAGCCCTGCTAAATTAGACCGGTAGAAGTCGGGTGATTTCCTGTCACCTGCGAGATATAGGGCTTTATCAGGTCACGGTTGGCTATACTTGCTATCATGGAAGTGAACCATGTGTTAATAAAATGAAATGAGACCGGGCGGGATGACGATAGTGAAGCAACAAGGCATGGAGGTCTTGGGTGTGGATCTATCCCCGTCTGTGTCGATTAAGGACCGAGACCTGGAGCCTTCTATGTCATTTTGAACGCATGCCTGACATTTAGCTGGCCGGCTTGAGGTTGCCGACCGCGAAGCCTAGTAGCTCAACTCAGGCTGCGAAGTCGAAAAGTGAAAGTCGCCTCGGAAGGGAGCCAGAGGGTCCAAGGGCAGGTGAGTTAAAAGTCCTGAGCATCCTGGCCACTGGTATCCCCGAGAACGCGGCGCTGTTCGGGCCCACCCTGAGTTGTACCAAAGGTTATCTACGGCTGCCTTTAGTGGGGTTTGCCGGGTGAGTGTTAGGAATACCCCCTCAGCTGAGTTGGAATCGATTCGAGTCGCCGTCTCTCCCGGATAGTGAGAAACTTGACTGGTTATCTCCAGCGTAGATACACTAATTATAATGATGGTTCGGAATTGATGATAATGATGATGATAGCCTTCTTATACCTGCTATGGTTAATATTGTTTGCTCTTAATAAAGTGATTGCTCTAGTACAGGTGCTAATCTAGTTATCAGGTTAATGATGATCAACTTGATACTTAAGCATATATTGGTTACTTATCGGTATTAAGCTTTTCTGCAAATGAGTTAAGCTAGCCCACTTTATAAAGCCTTGCATAATCCTTGGTGTCACCTTTGTTTCTGGTTTTTGACGGGTAAGTCTAGCTGAGTACCTTCTCGTACTCAGGGTTTATTCCCACCTGTTGCAGGTAGCAGATTCCTACTTGTTGCTGCAAGTATTGTCTTCGCCATGTGGGCGTGAAGACTAGACCATATGGGCATGGTCCCTATAGTATCTCTTCTGGTATGCTTTTGCAGGATGTGACTATGTACTGGCAGTATTTGACTTAAAATGATTTTAGAGATTTTGTTGCTTCCGCTAATCTTTACTTTGGTTTTGTAATAAACATATTTGTACTCCGATGTATGAGATTACTTTTGAACTGTTGTAACAAGTGTTGTGTTATGTTGAATCATTACGATCTGGTTGCTCTCGGTTTGGTTTGAAATCCCTCGTGATTTCGTGGACTACCGGAGTTATATGGGCTCAAGTTTGAGAATTTGATCGTTTCGTCGATTGTTTTTGAACTTGTGCTCTTATAATTTGGACGGTTCCGTTACAGCTGGTATCGGAGCAAGATTCAACAGTAAACACATCATTTGTGTATTTAAACAAAAGCTTTTGTAAAAAATCTTTATTCTAAACTAAAGAGTGCCAGTGGTCATATCCTATATGCCCAAATAAGGACTATTAGGTGGCTTACTAAGGTACTAACTTAGGGGTTCTTGCTTGTTTTCTATTTCGTTGTCCATACGGCGTGCTATTGTATGGATGCCATCCGCTTGGGTGGTAATGTATGGATCAAAATACCTCTACGCCCTGGTAAGTGGGAGTTGTGAGAGCATGACCGTCCAACCGTCGGTCTAGGGGAGAGTAGTTGTGGTTACTCGCATACTTACATGTTTAATCATGTGATTATGAGAGTACTTAATTGTGGGTATATTTATCGGGTAGCTTTGATACTGAAGTATATACATCGGGGGATGTATGTATGGAAAATATTTAGTTTACTGCTTTCTTGTGTGCTATATTGGGAATTGTTGGGCTGAAATGCAATTTTCTGCAGGTACACTAACAACGTTTCCTGTAGAACGACTAGTTATCGTTATTGAGAGAACGTGTGTATGCCACCGAACTATACGCTAGAATTTTGAAATTCTTCCTAGGTTTGTGAGGACGTACGGTTCGTGCATGCACCATGTTCGCATCATACATTGCATTCTGCATTACTCCCTCCCTTATAAATTGCTTATCCCATTCTTTCAAAATTTCCTTCCCTCCAAACAGTTGTCCCGTAGATAGTTGCATTTCTTTCGTGAAGAATTGGGGGTGGTCAACCAACCTAGTGGAGTGGGCAGTAGTGTCAGCCTTGAAACCCAATTCATACCTGGCCATGAAGGAAAGCAAGACAATTTCAAGATGTGTCTCCCCGAGTTGGGATGTGTTTTGATCTGCAATTCACCTCTCCATTGCTTCTACCTTTGTATCCATCCTTGTTTGCTACCCCATCTTTAGATGATACTGTTTCTACACGTCTAATTCCTGACACGTGAGGATTCCTCATGGGTGTGTTCGGTAATGGTGTTGCGATTAGTACTCCATGGTGCCGCGACGAAACCAGGAGCCTCCTGTGGCGCGCGACACAAGGTTGTACTGCTCGGCACGCGCAGGTATCAAGGATTGCTAGTCATGATCCATTATGGAGCTACACCAATGTGTTATCTTCTCGTAAACCTTTTCCTTGAATGTCATTCTCTATCTTGTCAGAAGATCAGTACCTCAAACCAAGAGATTTCCTTCTGCTGAGATTGGAATTTGGATAGTTGGATATAATCTCTTCCTCCTGCCTATATAATTCGTCAGCAGCCTTCCGACGTCATCAACGCTTACTAGTTTCAACTACTTGCAGATGCCTCGTCAGCTTCGCTCTAGCAGTCGGAGTCGTGGCATACAGGACTGTCATCGTCTCCTCCGCAACCTACCTCTGCTGAGTTGCTGCAAATGCTTGCCGAAAGTCAGCGTGCCTTGGACAAGAGTGTCAGAAACCATGTCCATCAGGAACCTGAGCCTGTCCAGTACAGCAGCTATAAAGATTTCTTAGATACTGAGCCTCCTATTTTTCGAGAAGCAGAAGAACCACTTCAAGCAGACGAATGGTTGAACACTATCGAACAGAAGTTTCGTGTGCTCAAGGTGGCAGATGATATGAAAACAGAATATGCTTCGCAACAGTTGCAAGGACCTGCAGGTGTTTAGTGGTGTCACTATCGGAGTACCCTGCCTAAGAATATGGAAGTAGTTTGGGATCAATTCAAAGAAGCATTTCGGGGACATTACATTCCTGCTGGTCTCATGGCAATCAAGCACACCGAGTTTATGAAGCTCACTCAAGGAGACAAAAGTGTAACAGAATATCTACATGCTTTCATCAACTTGTCAAGATATGCTCTAGAATTTGTTAATACGGAAGTTAAGAAGATTGCAAGTTTCAAAAGAGGGTTGTGTCCTAAATTGATGAAGGCCATGTGCAATAGCAAGTGTGCAACTTTCAATGAGTTTGTCAGCGATACTATCCTTCAAGAGAACTGTAATGCTGTGTATGCTGTTTCTAAGAGCCAAGAGAAATCTCATGAATCTAGTGCACCTACGACCCATACTCTGGTGGTGATTACACCTTAGTATTGTTCGCCTGACATATCTACCAGATATCACCCATATCAGAAACAAGATCCGGTCAAGAGGAGCAGTATTAAGAAAGGAAAGCCTAAGGCACCGCCAAGTAACCGGCCATGTTGGAATTGCAAGATGTCAGGTCATTGGGCCAAAGATTGTCCTCTTCCGCAGAAGAAATCAAATGATAATAATGTAGATGTGTGTAAAGGGTATGTTCGTTACACCACGGTGGAATCCATTCCTACGGGTGAGATTATCACTGCCGGTGCATTTTTAGTAAACCAACACCCTGCAATTGTGTTGTTCGATTCAGGTGCTTCCCACTCTTTTATCAGTTCAACGTTTGCAGTCAAGCATGGTATGAAGGTCGTTACTTTAGATAATAGTGGTTATAATATTAGTGCTACCGGGAATAATATTTCAACCAACCAGTTGGTCTTAGGAGCAAAGATCGAGATAGAAGGACGTCTATATGATCTAGATCTCGTGGTATTACCTGGTTTGGGTTTAGATGTAATCTTAGGTATGAAGTGGATGAGTGGAAACGGTGTTCTGATCGATACCTCTACGAGAGTGGTTATGTTGAGGGATCCAAAATATCAACAAGCTTTTCTAGTGCAACTTCCTAGAGACGTTAGTCCTCAGACTACAGTTACCGCTATGATAGCAAAAGCAAAAGAGATTGCAGAAGTTCCAATAGTGTGTGAATTTCCAGATGTTTTTCCCAATGAATTGCCAGGATTACCTCCAGATCATGATGTAGAGTTTAAGATTGAGTTAATTCCGGGTACCGCACCAATTTCCAAAAGACCGTATAGAATGCCACCGAATTAGTTAGCTGAACTCAAGACCTAACTTAGTGACCTTTTACTAAAAGGGCTGATTTGTCCTAGTTCTTCTCCGTGGGGTTGTCCTGCTATCTTTGTGAAGAAGAAGGACCAGTCTCTACGTATGTGTGTAGACTATCGACCACTCAATGCAGTCACTATCAAGAACAAGTACCCGTTGCCTCGTATTGATATCTTGTTTGATCAGTTGTCTAAAGCAAAGGTATTCTCGAAGATTGATCTGAGATCTGGTTATCATCAAATTAAAATCCGTCCGGAAGACATACCAAAGACCGCTTTCTCTACCAGATATGGGTTATATGAATATCTTGTCATGTCTTTTGGTCTGACCAATGCTCCTGCACATTTCATGTACCTGATGAATTTAGTATTCATGCAAGAGCTGGACAAGTTTGTGGTGATATTCATTGATGATATTCTCATCTATTCTAAAAATGAAGAAGAACATGCCGAGCATCTGAGAATTGTTTTATCCAGATTACGTGAACATAAGCTTTACGCCAAGTTCAGTAAATGTGAATTTTGGTTAAAGAAGGTACCTTTCCTCGGTCATGTATTGTCTGGTGACGGAATTTCAGTAGACCCGACTAAGATACAGGAAGTTTTAGATTGGAAGACACCAACTACAGTGCATGAAGTTCGGAGTTTTCTTGGATTGGCTGGCTACTATCGTCGTTTTATTCAGGATTTCTCTAAAATAGCTAAGCCTATGACTCGACTACTTGAGAAGGATAGGAAGTTTGATTGGACTCCGGAGTGTGAACAAGCTTTCTACACTCTACGGACTTTGTTAACATCAGCTCCTGTATTTGCGCAACCTGACATTGAGAAACTGTTTGATGTGTATTGTGATGCATCAGGTACTGGTTTAGGTGGCGTACTTATGCAAGGAGGCCGAGTTATTGCATATGCTTCGCGTCAGTTAAGAAAACATGAAGTTAACTATCCGACTCATGACTTGGAGTTAGCTGTTGTCGTCCATGCTCTAAAAATCTGGAGACACTATTTGCTTGGAAATATATGCAATATTTATACAGATCATAAGAGTCTTAAGTACATATTTACTCAACCTGAGTTAAATATGCGCCAGAGAAGGTGGTTAGAGTTGATCAAGGATTATAACCTCCAGGTGCATTACCATCCGGGTAAAGCAAATGTGGTTGCCGATGCCTTGAGTAGAAAATCTCATTGCAACTCTCTGATAGAAGAAGATTTTCATTTGTCTCATCTCTTACATCCGATTGAATCCATCATATCACGGTAGATTGTTCTTTGAGAAGTATAATCATTGAGTTACAAAAGAATGATACTGGTGTATTTCACATCAAGAGAAAGATGAAAGAGCAAGAAACTAAGCACTTTCGAGTGGATGACAAAGGAATTGTCTGGTTCAAAGATAGACTCGTTGTGCCAAAAGATAAAGAGCTCAGAAATCAAATCTTATATGAAGCCCATTCTTCTAAGTTGTCCATCCATCCTGGTAGTAGTAAGATGTATCAGGACCTCAAGCCGTACTATTGGTGGACCAAGATGAAAAAGGAAATTGCAGCCTATGTCGCTAAGTGTGATAATTGTTGTAGAGTTAAGGCCATTCACATGAAGCCTGGTTTACTCCAGCCTTTGTCTGTTCCAGGTTGGAAGTGGGACGACATTGTTATGGACTTTATTGTCGGATTACCAACCACCCAAAAAGGTTTTGATTCTATTTGGGTTATAGTTGATCGTTTGACAAAATCTGCTCATTTTATCCCTGTGAAGAGTAACTATCACCCACACCAATATGCTGACATTTACTTCCAAGAAGTCGTACGTCTTCATGGAGTGCCTGGGTCTATTGTCTCTGACAGAGGACCACAGTTTACTGCCCGTTTTTGGGAGCGCCTACATCAGAATCTTGGAACTAATTTGGTCCGTAGTTCTGCTTATCATCCACAGACGTCGGGGCAGACTGAGCGTGTGAATCAGATTCTTGAAGACATGCTTAGAGCTTGCATCATCTCTTGTAATGACTCCTGGGAGAAATGGTTGCCTCTCGCTGAATTCTCTTACAACAACAGTTATCAAGAGAGTATCCAAATGGCTCCTTTTGAAGCTTTATATGGTCGCAAGTGTAGAACTCCTTTGAACTGGGTGGAACCAGGAGAAAGAAGATTTTATGGTATTGACTTTGTAAAAGAAGCCGAGGAGCAAGTTTGTGCTATACAGAAAAATATAGCAGCTGCTCAGGCTAGACAAAAGAGCTACGCAGATAAGAGGAGAAAACCTATTGAGTTTGAAGTAGGTGACCATGTCTATCTGAAGGTGTCCCCTATGAGAGGAGTAAAACGTTTTGGGATCAAAAGAAAGCTTGAGCCTCGATATGTTGGACCTTATCGGATTATTGAGAAAAGTGGAAGAGTAGCCTATAAGCTCAATCTACCTCGTGAAATGGGAGCTATTTTTCCAGTCTTCCATGTTTCTCGATTAAAGAAATGTCTCCGTCTTCCCGAAGAAAGAGTAGATGTGAGACGCATCAAGTTGAAATCCGATCTTTCTTATGAGGAGAAACCGGTATATGTTCTGGATACTCTGGAAACGGTGACTCGAAATCGAGTAGTCAAATTATACAAGGTGGTTTGGAGTAATCACGGTGAACGTGATGCAACTTGGGAAAAAGAGGATTATTTAAAGGACAACTATTCCGCTTTCTATGAAAAATGGTACGACTTTCAAATCTCGGGACGAGATTTTTATAAGGGGGGAGGGCTGTAACACCCTGGTGTTAGTTAGCCTCATAATGCATTCATAATGCATGATCATGGCATGAAATTACCATAAGCATCATCATTTCATGTGCATTGTCATTGAAACATAAGTATGCAACATACTCAATTGTGCTTGTTTCATAATTTGTGTTTATGAAAAATGGTTAGTGCAACATGTGTTTTCCATACCTTGAAACATATCAATAATGTTAGTGTAACATGACAAGCTTAAGTCTTGTAACAAGGTCATGAAGCATGTGAAGCTTGGGCTTGCAACATTTGAGCAATTTGAGTGTTTTGTTGTTTCATTACATGTGATACTTAGAAGTTGGTGTAGCCCTTGTGTAGAGTGGTCAATTAGTGTCTAATACACCTTAACTACACTTAGGGTGATTGATGGAACCCTATTCATGTGGACCAAAGTGACTAATTTGCCCTCTAAGGGGAGGTTTGACTTGGGGTGACCTATAGAGTGCCTCTGTTTGACTGATTAGAAAGTCCAACCTAAAGACCTTGCATGGATGTGCACCCTTTACCAAAGTTGTAGGAAATTTATCAAGGAACAAAAGTCTCAATATAACCATCTCATGAAAATGGCTAGAACATCCTCAAACAGGGCCCACAAGTCAGGTTTCCATGTTGTTTCAATACTTAGAAAAATATTCTAAGTCTGGGTGCATTTCAGTTTCAAGGTGCCTCACTTTGGGACATTTTATCTTCCAATCCAGGCCAAACTAGCCTAAGTCCATATTAACAAAGTCGAAGCCCTCACATAGCTCTACAAGTTTGTCGATTACAGTTTGCACTGAATCGATTTAGATTGGGAGCTTTACGGCAGTGAAGTTCATCTGTCAGTCGGTTTCTTGACTGAATCGGCGTCTTCAGTTCAGTAACTGAACTCGGTTGTGGCCGACCGGCTTCAGGCCGTCGACGCCGCGTGGGGGCATCGTGGCAGCCGTACACCGGTGTGGGTCCCACCCGACCGGGCCGAGCGCCTCACGAAGACGCCACGCCGCCCCTCCTGCTGCCCACTCCCTCCATTTTCCCCCTCGCCCTTGCCGTGCTCGCCAGGGCAGAGCACCGAGGTGCCCCCGCCACCGCGAGCTCGCCGAGCTCATGAGCTGCTGCCATCGTGCTTCTGCCCTATCCCAACCGCACGAAGTCCTGCCTTAACCCCCTCCACCTCGCCATCCCCTCCGTGGAGCCACCCGAGCACCGACAAGGCCGCGTTGCCCGTTCGCCGCCGTGGTGACCTCGTCGGAGCTCCTCCGCGCGAGCGCTCGCCGTGGTCCCGCCTCTCCATAGCACCTCCGTGCATGTGCTTGTGCGCAACGGAATCACCTGGACGTCGTGCAGCTAGGAAGCCCATCACCGGTGACCACCGTGCCTCCTACCGCCGGCGCGCCGCCACCAGATCACCGCCGCCAGCCGCTCACGCCGGCAAGCATCTCCGGTGGCCCCGCGCTCCACTCCAACCCATCCCGCTACTCACCTGGGTGAGTAGAGCATGCTGGTGCCCTCACCGGCGCCCGAGAACTCGTCGGTGGCGAGTTACCGCCGGCGACCCACCATCCTCTGCTTTGCGTGAGACTGACGGGCGGGGCCCGCGTGTCGGCGTCCCTCCCCTGTCTCGGCATGGTTGGGCCAGAGCTGGGCCAAGCCGCGCGCTAGGCCGAGTGCGTGCCGGGCTGAGCCGTGTGCGAGGCCCGAGCAGTGCCATCGGGCCGGCCCAGTAGGGTGTGGAATCCGGTTTTCTTTTATTCAACTTAAGTTATTTGTATTCAAACTTCAAAAATATGTATGTCATGTTCTAGAAGTCTAAATTAGTTGGTTCAAGTTGTGTTGTGCTCTATGTGAGGTCTAGTTTATTATAAAAATATAATGTGTGCCATGTTTTGTGATGAATTAAATAGTTATTAATTATATCTTTTATTCATGAAGAAAAAGGAGAAAATGATATCTCTTTCTGTGAAGCTCCAAATGACATGAAATTTTTATAGTGAACTGCTCATACCATGAATAGCTTAAGGTTAAATTTTCATGCAATTTGGATGTGGTTTGGTGGATTTATATAATTATCTTGTTTGCTTGAATGGATCTTGTGTGAATTTTCATAATTTTTCTATAGATCCAGTAAGGGTGAAACTTAGTGAGTGTCCTTCTTATATTAGAAGGATGCTAGGAAAAATATGAAATCTGTTGTTTGATACTTTTCCATAGGGTTTCCTATTTATGCTAGAAATAGACCTGCCATCTGTTATTTTTGATATCTCCATATCTGCTTGTCAAAATGAAGTGAAATTTTTATGGTAGCCTATGTGAAGCATGAGGTGGCTACTGTAATTTTTGTAGATTTTTATATATAGTTTTACTATATGTTTCTTTAATCACCTAATTAACTAAATAAATTATAAAAGAATATTAAATAATTTATTTAGAAGTTGGCACTATACTTTCTGATGTTCCTTTGGTATGCACAACAAGTTGGTAAACTTAGTTTGGTCCAATTATGCTTTTGAATCGTCACTAATTATTTAATTTAGTGAATCTGCCATTTCTGGACAGATCTGGTGGTTACGTAAATTAGGCTTTGTTAATGATGTTTTCATGCTTGGTGATCTATAGCAAAGTTGTTGAGAATTTCATGAACTAGTTGCTGGTAAATTTTGGTAGCATTTGGAATTATAGTTTAGAAATGACAGCTGTTCCAAGTTGGGTTCAATTTTGGAAGTGCTCTCTGTCTTTTAGAACAGATTCTGTATGTATGCTATTTTAACTTGGTAAATGATTAAATCATGCTTAGATGTTTATAAATAAATGTAGAAAATTTCATAAGCTTTCCAGAATGTCCTCTTTCAGGTCAATTGGATTGGTAGAACTCCAGTTGTGAGTTTTCTTAACTACTGTTGATAATATGTTGTAAATACTAAATTTCTGGAATCTTGTTATGTGTGTGTTTAGTCTTAACCTTGTGGCACTTAGTGGTTTCTTAGAGGTGTTCAAATGTGTTAATACCGGAGAGGAAATTTGCACCTAAGCTTGAAGTGATTTGAATAGAGCACCACATAACTTGGTTTTGTGCTTACAACGTTGCAATGTCATTGCATTCATCTTCACATCATTCATGCACGTCCATAAATCATCATGTCATTTTTGGATGCATATACATGCAATAGGTGTGCCAAGAATCGTGTTACGAGCGAAGTCCCGCTGGGCGTGGGAACCGAAGTTGAAGTCCGTTCCAGAACCGGAGGTCCAGTCCGACGAAGCCGGAGAAGACGTGGGAACCGTTCTTGAAGCCGAACCTTGATCTCTCTTCTTTCGGTTAAGGCAAGCCCCGGAGCATTATAAGCCTCCTACTTTCAAAGCAATTATCTATCTATACATGTTATATGTATTGTTGCATTACGTGATAGGAGTTGGTTGAAAACCCTTGGTGCATTGATAACACTCCTTGTCCAGCAATTCGAACCTTGAATCCTAAGTAGACAGGATCGTATCTATGCTTAGCCCTGCTAAATTAGACCGGTAGAAGTCGGGTGATTTCCTGTCACCTGCGAGATATAGGGCTTTATCAGGTCACGGTTGGCTATACTTGCTATCGTGGAAGTGAACCATGTGTTAATAAAATGAAATGAGACCGGGCGGGATGACGATAGTGAAGCAACAAGGCATGGAGGTCTTGGGTGTGGATCTATCCCCGTCTGTGTCGATTAAGGACCGAGACCTAGAGCCTTCTATGTCATTTTGAACGCGTGCCTAACATTTAGCTGGCCGCCCTGAGGTTGCCGACCGTGAAGCCTAGTAGCTCAACTCAGGCTGCGAAGTCGAAAAGTGAAAGTCGCCTCGGAAGGGAGCCAGAGGGTCCAAGGGCAGATGAGTTAAAAGTCCTGAGCATCCTGGCCACTGGTATCCCCAAGAACGCGGCGCTGTTCGGGCCCACCCTGAGTTGTACCAAAGGTTATCTACGGCTGCCTTTAGCGGGGTTTGCCGGGTGAGTGTTAGGAATACCCCCTCAGCTGAGTTGGAATCGATTCGAGTCGCCGTCTCTCCCGGATAGTGAGAAACTTGACTGGTTATCTCCAGCGTAGATACACTAATTATAATGATGGTTTGGAATTGATGATAATGATGATGATAGCCTTATTATACCTGCTATGGTTAATATTGTTTGCTCTTAATAAAGTGATTGCTCTAGTACAGGTGCTAATCTAGTTATCAGGTTAATGATGATCAACTTGATACTTAAGCATATATTGGTTACTTATCGGTATTAAGCTTTTCTGCAAAAGAGTCAAGCTAGCCCACTTTATAAAGCCTTGCATAATCCTTGGTGTCACCTTTGTTTCTGGTTTTTGACGGGTAAGTCTAGCTGAGTACCTTCTCGTACTCAGGGTTTATTCCCACCTGTTGCAGGTAGCAGATTCCTACTTGTTGCTGCAAGTATTGTCTTCGCCATGTGGGCGTGAAGACTAGACCATATGGGCATGGTCCCTATAGTATCTCTTCTGGTATGCTTTTGCAGGATGTGACTATGTACTGGCAGTATTTGACTTAAAATGATTTCAGAGATTTTGTTGCTTCCGCTAATCTTTACTTTGGTTTTGTAATAAACATATTTGTACTCCGATGTATGAGATTACTTTTGAACTGTTGTAACAAGTGTTGTGTTATGTTGAATCATTACGATCTGGTTGCTCTTGGTTTGGTTTGAAATCCCTCGTGATTTCGTGGACTACCGGAGTTATATGGGCTCAAGTTTGAGAATTTGATCGTTTCGGCGATTGTTTTTGAACTTGTGCTCTTATAATTTGGACGGTTCCGTTACAGATATCGTGTTGGCCACCCGCGCCTATGTTAGCCGCATCCTCTTCGGCATTCTCCAGGTCGACTCTCTGAGCCTAATGGTTGGTGTTTCTTTCCGCCTAAGCAACCCTCTCTTGATCGGTCTCCCCGTTGCAAGGGGCTCGTCGTTGCTAACGGCAAAGACAGTGCCTCCAAAACCGGGTGGAAAAGCTAGGAACTCCTGCCCATATGGATCAATGATGGTGCGGGGATAGTTAGTACTGAGAGATCCGGTAGATCTAGTACTTTCTTCTGAGATTGTAGAGAGCAAGTCCTCTTCGATCTGTCTGATCTCTACCACATTAACAGTGGGCGCATGGTGGTCTGGTTCAGGCAGGTCTATCAGATAGAGAACTAAAACGTGGTCACGCTCAGTAGGATCCATGAACAGATGTGGTATGCGGGTGGTGTACTCAGACGCCGCATTCACTAGCCCATATGGGTAGGTGTTGGATGAGTGCGCCATTAGGGCTTCGTAATCCCCGACCTCAGGCCGATTGCGGGTACTAGTCGGTAATGAACCGTTCGCTCCACTGGAGATGCCGTGATTACGAGATCAGGGTCAAGACACCTCTGGCAGCCAGCCCAAGTAGGTCAGGAATAGCAGTCCTTAGCAGATCGATCTCTGATCGAATCTACTAAGGTTAGGGTTTTAGCCAGGCCCGTGGTGACCCGATCGATAGACTCAATCAGATCGGTATTGTTGAGACGCCTCCCTTGATAGCGGGGAAGCGTACGGCGGGTGGTCGAAGGCGATGACCCCGAGACTAGTCCCGAGATCAAATCTACCATTGTTGATGTAGATTCAGTTGGTGCAGTAGGAGGCTGCACCGCCTCCATGACTTCAGTGGGGCCGTCAGCGCCGGTGGTCCAGGTGAACATCTCGATCGTGAACGTTAGGCCTGCTAGAAGGACCACAGAAGCAGGGAAGTTGACCATCTGGCTCGCCATGGAGTCTGCACGCACACCCCTACCTAGCACGTCACTGTCGATGAGATGTGGTCGGTAGTCTATCGATGAGTATACCAATAGTAGTAGATTATCGGTGGAGGTGAGCAAGACAACGAACTAGATGGTGACGCAAGATGAACACAGGGTTTATCCAGGTTTGGGCCGTGAACTGCATAATACCCTACATCCTGCGTCTCTGTGGATTGTATTGATGTGTGATGATGTGTTTTGAGGGGGTAAGGTTATAGGTCTAAGGAATCTAGTTCCAATCAGTTACAACTACTGTATCCATAGAGGGTACGATATCTATCCTAACCGACTAGGTTTTCTTGATCATCAAGTAGTCTCTGCTTGCTCCGCATTGTTCGCCGAGCAGTTCGGAGATCCGTCCAGCCCTTTCTGACGAGTTGGGCCACCTTTTCTGGCATGGCTCAAACATGGCATGTTAAGTGGTGACCAAGGTGTTGAGGTCAAGTCTATGAAGATGAACCTCAGCTTAAACTTGGACAACACACCTCTGCTTGCTTGTTGGCCCTTTGTCCAAATGTATGCCTGAGTAATGTTGAAGGTGCTCATTTCATGTGCATCACATCTAGTTCCATCTACTTTGACTATTGGAAAAGTTTCATAAAGTTTGGAATCAAAAAGTCACATTTTTGCTTGAATGGCTTTGTTAAGTGAATGAGAGCTTATGAAGTCAATCAAACCTTGTAACCTTGCTCAAACACCTCTACTTACACTCATGAACAAAAGTCATGAAGGGTTCATGTTGAGCAAGTTCCCAGAAAATGCTTCTAAGTAAGGGTATGCTTATAATTGACCTTTATAATGCCCTTGCTTGACCTATTTTGATCAGCCACTTAGGGACCTTTCATGTCTATAGGCCCTAAATAAAAAGTGAAGTTTAGGTCGAGAGGAACAAACTTTGTTTAAGGGTCAAGAGCTAGTTTGGTCCCTAGCTTAGTCAAACAGAGCTCGCAAGAATCGCTAAAATGCTGTTTTGGAGTTCAAATTTGGCTAAGTCTAGATTTCAGTAGCAATGACGGTTGACCTCCAGCATTCTCATGTTTTTGTTAAGTAGCTGTTGACACTTCTTAGCATCACTTGCGTTAGGTTGTCATCCCCAACATGACACCAAGAGTGTGGTTGTATTGTACTCATGCCACTTAACTATATAAAGATATTAAAGTATATATCCGCAAGCGCACAGATAAATACACCCGTTGCAGTATTTCACCCAAGTTTATCCTAGGTATCATTATTTATATTTAACCAAAGGAGAACAAATAGAGGGGCACATATTAATTAAAGGCTACTCTATACATGTGATATGAATATTTGAAATCACTATCCTTTACTCTTAAACAGGAATCAATCAAATAAAAAGAGATAAAATATATGATAATCAGATCATTCAGATGATATTCCTTAGAGCAGTACTACTATGGAAAGTCATTGATCAGAATATAAAGTAAGAGAATAACTCCTAAGTAATTCGTTCACTATTAGTCATAATCTACATTGATTAGTGCAATTATATCAGGCAATCATTGGCTAGGTTATCTCATATCCATAAACAAGGAACATCTCCATTACGAAGCTGAGAAACAGAGTAACAACTAAGTAATGAGACTGCGTCCTACTAAGTTCTACACTCGGGGAGTGGACTACAAAGGACTCAACAAGAATGTCACACCCGTGATCTACCACATGGCCCAGAGTATAGAGTGCATTTGCAGGTAAACAGTGTATAAGTACCACACTTACACAATGTTGACCACCCACCCATGACTCAATAAGGTGAGTGCTTTGCAAACATGTGTATAAACATAATGATAAACTATCTATGCCAAATATATAATCAAAGCAGACTTATCTCATAACAATCAAGGATATAATATAGATTATGAACAAGATCATATCGAATGTATCAAGAATAATGATCAAGAACAATGAACTAGAACTAGACAATGATGAACTAGAACATAAACAATTAGAACATGAAGAACTAGAACATGAACTAGATCAAGAACTAGAAGAATTGATGAACTAGATGAATATCTGAAGAACAATGTTGATACAAGAGAGAAGAAATGGATTTACCAAGCTCCTCTTGACTAGATCTGGAGCCCAAGGCTGCTTGACTCCTCTACTTCTAATCCTAATCTAGCTATGCCTAGATCTGATGGAGCTCTAAGGAGATGAGAGTTGCTAGTTGGTCTTCTGCTTTCTGGTTGATGATTGATTGAATGAATTCCTCTCTGGAGGGGGGTCTGGGGCTTCGTTTATATAGCCCAGAGCATGGAATCGTGGCCCTTGGATCAAAACGTCCTTCACGTAGGGTTGGGATGCATCCTTGGAGGCGGTTAAAGTAGCTTGCAAAGGAATGAGCCAAGGGGCAGCGGCCAGGGCCTAGGGTTGAGGCTGGTCAGCCCCACCTGGCAGCGCCACGTGGTGGCCCTCCTCGTGGAGTCCTCTCGTGTCCTCTAGAAGTCTCTTGCGTATTCGTGACATGGAGATTAGGCTGATTGATGTGGGTTCCTTCTCGTGGAAGATATCAATTCCTGAATTATTCTGATAACCCCCTGCAAAATATAGATTCACCAAAACTTGTGGAATTTTGTTAGTTGACACCCTAAACTTATGTTGGTGATCATTTATTAGCCCTTTATATATTTATTTTAACCCTTTATTATGGTAGATAACCATCATCAACAACTCTCTCAAGCTTACCTTTTGCTAGTCCCTTAGCAAATATTCATAATGGATCAGGAGTTGCTACAATGCTTTCACGCCTCAAAAGTACACATGTGTTCAAACAAGAATTTTCCTCCGGATTAGGTCTAACCACTCTAACCTTCAGACTTACCCATATTACCTTTAACTATGGAGCTTATTAGCCTTCACTTGGGTCTTGAGCAGTCGAAAAGTAGAACAATCAAATCAAGCACTATGTCTCAAGCTCTTCATTCAACTATTATTCCGGAGTTTTGCAAGATTTTTAAAATAAAACTCAGAGTACTTTTTGTATGACTCTCAAATCTCTCAATATATGTGGTATTTCTGGATCCTCTCCAAGGCAAAGTGAGATTTGCCTTCTCTCATCCTACATCTAATGCTTTATCTAGAGCTTATAGGTATGGAGACAGCGTGTTCATACTTGCAAAGCATATTTTGTAAAGTCAAACAGTGGATCCAGAGAAACGAGGCATACGATCAAATCAAGAAGTGCATGTGTATGGATCAAGGAGTGGTTTATTTATGAAGAAGGTGATAGTGGATCTAATTCTACTTTTGCTCCTTTCAAAGGGATTTTGATCTCTCTTTGAATAATTGAAGAACTTAGACTAAGAGATATTTTGGCCTATAGTTTTTTTTAAATATATAAGCCTAGAACATTCTTGTCTATAATGAAAGATTGAGAGATAATAATAACCTGGAGCAACAATAACTGGGGCTTATGAAATGTATGGATAGGTGACAGAAATCCTATAAGACATGTGAGTGGTGTTCTCTCCTAGTGTAGGAGAAAAATATATTTGGTGGATCTAAATGAAAAGGCATGTTGTTGTGTACTTCAAGTGTAGAAGCAGCATATTTGAGTGGAGTGTACGTGACCTTGATTTTAAAAATATGACAAGCCTCTAAGGGTTAACAGAGCTCGACAATGCTCAATGCAAGTACAAGTAGTAAAAAGTATGAATAGAGTTTTCTATCCTATGTATGGCTGTGGTAGGAATTTTAAGCTTTGTCATACAAGTACTCATAATGGTATTTTAAGATTTTCAAAAGATAAAATTCTCCAGAACTCTAGCATCAGTAGGAGCAAGATAAATAGCAGCTCAGCTTTCTCATATCATACTCCTCAACTACCTAGATTTAGATCGAGCATTTGCAACCCACAAGTTTTAGGCTTAGAGTTTATCTTTAGATCAAGACAGTTCTACCCAAAACTTAGAAGAATTCGTGTTTGAAAACTAGGCACTTGAAAGGAATTACGACAGAGCAACTATTCATCATTTCCATTATGTTTAAAATTGAGTTCTACGGTAATTAAGTTCTAATACTCTCTTGTATCGTTTATTTTAACTAATATATTATCTAGATAATATTATCACACAACACTCTTTTTATTTGGTTTTCTTAAGTTATGCATCTTTTTATACTTTTCAGAATAAAAGATAAATCACTCGAAAAGGAATACTTATCGAGATATACGGGGGACGCTCTCCCCCAAGCTAGATTTTGACGTAGTCATTCATCTTGAGTCCTCGATTGCGTAGATGCTCATCACTCCTTCTTTGAAGATTGTTCAAGGCAGAGCTCTTGAGTGAGTGAAGACATTATGGGCTTCATAGGGAATTTCTCTTTTTCCTGTTGAATTTCAAATAGACAACAAAACTCGTGGAACATATTAAGGGTTAGTGGAAAACTATTCCCTAATTATTTTTGGAGTCTTGAATTATCTTTTATTATTCAACTGGTTTTTCTTCATTTATATATATATATATATATATATATATATATATATATATATATATATATATATATATATATATATATATATATATATATATACATATATATATATATATATATATATATATATACATATATATATATATATATATATATGCCTCCACAGTGAGTAATTATTATGGGTTGCTACACACCACACTATTACTCACATGGGGCTTAGAGTTTATATATTTCCAGATGCAATGAGATGATTCAAAATATAAAAGTTATTTTTATTTTCTTTTCAAATGCAATGTAGAATTTAAATATGTATTTAATTCTAAATAGTATGCATGTTATTAATGGAAAAAGTATTTTTATTTTCAATGCAATGATATGCTAAGGGAATGTAAACAAAGTAGATATGCTTAAATTAAATGTGCGGATAAATACTGATTTACCTTTCGGAGAAGGTTTGGAGATTTAGGTCCGTCGACTCGGACCTTACGTCTGGTTTAGTCTTCAGAGGTTTCTTCCAGCTTAACTGAGGAGCTAGATGGTTGCTCGTCAAGTGTTGGAGAACTTGATGATGATGTTGATGTTTCTTTTCTTTTCCATACTTTCTTAGACTAAGGAGTCTCTTCCTGTGGTTCACTCTTCTTGGGCTTCTCTTCTTCTTCCTTTGGAATAGCTTCTTCTTGGGCAGCTTCTTTCTCTTTGATGGCTTGTTTCTTTTGGCGTTGAGAGTGGTGTCTCCTATTGTTCTTTCTAGGCTACTCACAAGTAGTGTAACTATTAAAGTAACAACGTACCTTCCCTCTAGGGAATTGGAAGTAGATTTCCCTAGTTCTTATGTAGATGATCGCGCCAGTGGTGTTGAGGAAGGGTCGTCCTAAAATAAGGTGGACATCGTATTCTTCTCCCATGTCAAGAACCATGAAGTCAGTAGGAATGTAGTGATCTCTTATTTTGACCATAACATCTTTCACTACTCCCTCCGGGCGCCGGAATGATTGGTCCGCCATCTACAGCTGCACATATGTACGATACATGGGTCTAGTGTTATACAAATGTTTATATGTTACCTTAGACATTATGTTGGTGCTAGAGCCAATGTCGTAGAACGTCTTGTAGAAAGTACTTCCCTCGATCATACAATCGATGGTGGGTACTCCAGGATCTCCCAACTTAGTGAGGTATGGTGATGGAAGGAGGTGGTCAAGTTCTGAATCAATAGTGTTGACCATCCATACTGTTTCTTTTGCCTGATGCTTAGCTTTGTTCCTCCTTCTCCTATTCTTGTTCTTCTTCTTTGTTGGGGTAGCGGTTGTATCCTCATAGAGGTACGGCGTCTGTGGGTGAACTAGAATGTTGAGGGTACGCTTCTTGAAATTGAATCTTTCTTTTCTCCCATTGATTATGAAATTGAGTCTTCAGAGGTTTCTCCTAGTGCTAACTCAAGAATGGTCGCCCCAAGATGATGGGTGCTTTTTCGTCTCCACATGTTTCTACAATCACAAAGTCTGCCAGCACATACGAGTGTCCAACTACAATCCAGACATCTTCAAGAATTCCCTTGGGGTAGCACAGTGTCTGATCTGCAAGCTGCAAACACATAGTTGTATACAATAAAGGATCACCATGAATTTTCTCATAGATTACCCTGGGCATGATGTTGATGCTTGCTCCAAGGTCATAGACAGCTTCTTCAAAGCTGTGGGGTTCAATGCGAATAGGGATGACAGGTCTCCCTGGGTCTCCTTTCTTCACTGGTAGAGTGTCGTCTACCCATGTTCCCCATTTCTTTGGAGGTGCGGTGAAGTATTGCCCAGCATTATAAATGTCTACAAGATTTGCAGTTTCTAAATCCTCCGGCTTCCCCAGAATCTTACCTCTTTCGGTCACTGGTACAGAAGCTGCTAGCTGAGATATTTGTGATTCTATCATTTTATTAAATCTATGTTGATTCTTTATGGCAGAAGTAAAGCTATCCATTCTAGTATTAATATTTTCAAGCAATTTATCATTGGAAGCTATCTTTCTAGACATAGTATCAATAACTTTATTCTGATTAGAAATCATTTCTCTCAAGGGTGGTTGATTAAAGTTATTATTAAGATTATTACATTGGTAGTTACCTGAGTAATTAGGCCTTGATTGCTGATTCCATCCTTGATTTTGTTGAGCACGATTATTGAAGTTGTTGTTGATGTAGTTCACATCCTTTTGAATCTCAGGGCAGTTGCTCCCTGAGTGGCCAGTGCCACCACACTCTTCATAGGTCATGCGAGAATCATGGATGTGCGTGACTTCATTCTTCTCAGTGGTGCGTTCATCGAACTTCTTCATGAGCAGGTCTATCTTGGCAGACAACATGTCTACTTCCTTCAATTGATGCATTCCTCCTCCTCTCTTGCGAGGTTGAGTGCGTTCCTCGTTCCATCCCTGGTTAGAGGTTATCTTCTCAATCAGAGTGGTTGCTTCAGTGATGTTGAGCAATAAGAATGATCCTCTAGCAGCTGCATCCACATTCTCACGGGTACTAGAAGTGAGCCCATGGTAGAATGTCTACATGAGTAGCCAATTCTCCATCCCATGGTGAGGGTGTTCTGATATGTAATCTTGAAAGTGTTCCTAGGCTTCAGGGATTGATTCATCATGTTGTTGCTGGAAGGTTGAAATCTTTGCACGTAGAGCATTTGTCTTCCCCACTAGAAAGAATTTTGCTAGAAAAGCAGTAGCACAGATTGACCATGTGGTATTCTTGTCCTTATTGGTGTAGAACCATTGCTTTGCTTTTCCCAGGAGTGAGAAAGGGAACAAGCGAAGCAATATGGCATCTATTGCGACTCCCTTGATGGTGAAGGTGCTACAAATCTCCAAAAAGTGTTTTAGATGAGCACTCGCATCTTCATGTGCTTTTCCACAAAACTGGTTTGCTTGCACCATGTTGATCAAAGCAGGCTTGAGCTCAAATCCGTTATCTCCCACATTTACTATCGGTCCAGTCCTGATGTTAGTAGTGGTTGGAGCGGAGATTTCATGGAGTGATCGGTCGTCCATGGCTTCAAAGTCTGGTGTTAAGTTTCTTCTCAATTGGTTGATCTCAGATGAAATGGTTGGAGCCTTCTTGAGCTTTGCTTTTGTTCTTCTGATTAGATCTTTGGGGTTCTCAACGTAGTTTGTCGGGAGTTCAAAACTAGTCATACATCACCCTACATAAGATCAAAAAAATAGACAAAGGACAGGGTGAGCCTGTTAGAGTAAAGGATCAAGTGATGTAATTCGAATATCACATGTGTAAGAGTGTTCCTAGATGTGGAAGTGTGTTTATGCTCTTATGAATGTTTTCTAACTTAGTGTGCCATTCCGTTGCCTCCCCGGCAACGGTGCCAGAAATGCTTGTTGACACTTCTTAGCATCACTCGTGTTAGGTTGTCATCCCCAACATGACACCAAGAGTGTGGTTGTATTATACTCATGCCACTTAACTATATAAAGATATTAAAGTATATATCCGCAAGCGCACAGATAAATACACCCATTGCAGCATTTCACCCAAGTCTATCCTAGGTATCTTTATTTATATTTAAACAAAGGAGAACAAATAGAGGGGCACATATTAATTAAAGGCTGCTCTACACATGTGATATGAATATTCAAAATCACTATCCTTTACTCTCAAATAGGAATCAATCAAATAAAAAGAGATAAAATATATGATAATCAGACCATTCAGATGATATTCCTTAGAGCAGTACTACTATGGCAAGTCATTGATCAGAATATAAAGTAAGAGAATAACTCCTAAGTAATCCGTTAACTATTAGTCATAATCTACATTGATTAGTGCAATTATATCACGCAATCATTGGCTAGGTTATCTCATATCCATAAACAAGGAACATCTCCATTACGAAGCTGAGAAACAGAGTAACAACTAAGTAATGAGACCGCGTTCTACTAAGTTCTACACTCAGGGAGTGGACTACAAAGGACTCAACAGGAATGTCACACCCACGATCTACCACATGGCCCGAAGTATAGAGTGCATCTGCAAGTAAACAGTGTATAAGTACCACACTTACACAATGTTGACCACCCACCCATGACTCAATAGGATGAGTGCTTTGCAAACATGTGTATAAATATAATGATAAACTATCTATGCCAAATATATAATCAAAGCAGACTAATCTCATAATAATCAAGGATGTAATATAGATTAAGAACAAGATCATATCTAATGTATCAAGAATAATGATCAAGAACAATGAACTAGAACTAGACAATGATGAACTAGAACAATTACGAACTAGAACATAAACAATTAGAACATGAAGAACTAGAACATGAACTAGATCAAGAACTAGAAGAATTGATGAACTAGATGAATATCTAAAGAACAATGTTGATACAAGAGAGAAGAACTAGATTTACCAAGCTCCTCTTGACTAGATCTGGAGCCCAAGGCTGCTTGACTCCTCTACTTCTAATTCTAATCTAGCTATGCCTAGATCTGATGGAGCTCTAAGAAGATGAGAGTTGTTGGTTGGTCTTCTGCTTTATGGTTGATGATTGATTGAATGAATTCCTCTTTGGAGGGGGGTCTGGGTCCTCGTTTATATAGCCCAGAGCATGGAACCGTGGCCCTTGGATCAAACCGACCTTCATGTAGGGTTAGGATGCATCCTTGGAGGCGGTTGAAGTAGCTTGCAAAGGAAGGAGCCAAGGGGCGATGACCAGGGGTCGGCGGCCTAGGGTTGAGGCTGGTCGGCCCCACCTAGCGGCGCCTCATGGTGGCCCTCCTCGTGGAGTCCTCTGGTGTCCTCTAGAAGCCTCTTGCGTATTCGTGACATGGAGATTAGGCTGATTAACGTGGGTTCCTTCTCGTGGAAGATATCAATTCCTAAATTATTCTGATAACCCCCGGCAAAATATAGATTTACCAAAACTCGTGGAATTTCATTAGTTGACACCCTAAACCTATGTTGGTGATCATTTATTAGCCCTTTATATATTTATTTTAACCCTTTATTATGGTAGATAACCATCATCAATAGTAGCTTGAGTTGACCCAAAAATAAAAGTTGGAGTTAACTCAATGAGGAAGAGCATGGAAAAAGTTGGGTTCAGTTTGACTAGGTTTTGACCTCTGAAAGCAAGTTTTTGTGACGGTTTTCAAAGCATTGACACTGCCATATTGGGGGTTTAACATCCGCTAATCTATTGCTCTAGTAGCTAAACACCCTAAATAGAAAATGAAGGGTAGGCCAAGGTGATCAAACTTTGTTTTGGGCCCATTCACTGATTTAGCCTAGAAGCAGCCCAAAATGGCATCCCACGCCGGCCTCTTCACTGCACGTCACATGCCCTAGACGTGGTGACCATGCCCAGCTCGCATCCCCACCATGTCGACGCGCGTCCGCACCACTGCTATGCGTCCATGCCCTCCAGATGTCGTGTCGAGCTGCCACAAATGCTCCTTTGTCGCCCTAGCGCTCGCACTCCCACTAGCTCGCCCACGCTCCCTCGCTCGCGCTGCCATTTGTTGGCATTTCTTAGCACCACTACTAAAAATAGAATTACTCCTACTAATAGCAATGGTGCCAGAAATGATATGGTAATTATTAACTTGTCACTGTTACAGTAGCCACCAATCAATTAACCTTGATCTCTAATATTAAACTAGGTTGTCATCCCTAGTGAGGAACTTAGAAATGTTTGTTGGTTCTATCTAGCATTACTACAAGAATAACACTAAACAAGAATCTATTATTTCATGTGACTAAAAAGAATATAAAAATAAGAATGAAAAGAATTCTGCAAGTGAACAGATAATTATACCATTGTAGCATTTTACCTAGAGTATTACCAGGTTGTTGATTTATAATTTTACCACTGGGAAGGTATGACTATGAATACAATAGTATTGATAATTTATGAATATGCATGAAAGAATGAACCAATATCATACACTCTACTCAAAACAAGGATAAGTCAGAAGATAATAAATAAAGATATATAAATGATAAGTACTTGATCAATCATCATGATAAATAAATAGTAACTTAGAGCACTCTAGTTAAGCAATAGGTTAAGTCCAATTAGAATACTAGAAAGATAATTCCTAGGTAGTCTTATTAACATGTCAAATGCTTAGTCTAATTAATTATATCTAGTGATCATAGCCAAGTTATGCCACATAAGGAACATCAACTTAGGAAAGTTGGAAACAGAGTCCTCCTCTCCTCGAGACCAGGTTCTACCAACATCAATATATATGGGGGATAGACTGCAAAGGACTCAATGCAGCTATCACCTACGCGATCTACCACACGTCCTGGCATATAAGGGCATCCGTAGATAAACAAATATCTAAGCACCATGCTCACATAATGTCTATCACTTACCCATGGTCCTGTAGGGTGAGTGCTATATGAACTTATGCATGGTTTCCATAATCTAGCTACACCGAATATAAAACTAGAGCAAACAATGAACATTGCTTTCAATGATGTAAATGATATAAAGCTTAATGTTGACATAAACATAGTAGCAACAATACAATCTCAATGAAATAAAGAAATAGAGTAAAGTACAATAGATATACCGAACCACGCTCTTGCCAACGTCGGGAATCCAAGCGTTGCTTGATCTTCCTCTAGACCTAATATAACTAGCCTAAGCTCTAATCTAGAGGAACTCTGAGGAACTAGGGTTGGCTCTAGATGAATTGATCTTCAACTGAATAACTTGATGACTTAATGCTTCAGGGGGTGTAGGGGTCCTTATATAGCCTTGGGGGTCGAACGTAAGCCCTTGGATCAAACAGACTACGACGTAGGGTGGAGATACATCCTAGGAGGCAGTGGAGGAATACTCTAGAAGCTCGTGGAGGAATCCCCTCACAGGGGGCCAGGCGACACAAGGGTGGGACCGGTTGGCCCCACCTGGCGGCGTCTTGTCCTCTCGTTCGTTCCTGTGCCTTCTGGTGTCTTCTATAGTGTTCTAGTGTATCCTTCATCGTGATCAAGTTTCGTGCCTTTTTGAAAATTCAATCCTCATTTTTTTCTTTCTGGAATATCCCTGCTAAAATAATAATTCACCAAAACTCATGGAAATTGTTAGTTTAAACCCTAGACCTATGTATATTCTTGTACTTGAACCATTTCTCTTGTTTATTCGCACATAAAATGTTGACGTTATCCACCATCAACACCATTCGCGGCTACGCCACCATGGCCGGCGAGCAGAGCAGCCGTCGCCGCTATCCTGCTCACCCAGATGCCCCGCACCTAGCCAGCGCCACCTCCCCCTCCACCCCACTCCCTTGTATGCACCGCACGCGCTCTCTAGGTTGCCCTGAGCCTAGAGCCGCTGATGTATCGCCACCGTTATCTCCTCTATTTCTACCATGGTCGTGCCCGCTGCTGCTTTCCCTCTCCAATCCTTCTTGTGCCTAGCGATTGCTGTCACCACCTTCGCCATGCCATGCCAAGCCCGCAGCCCTAGCGCCATGGTCGCAACTAAGCTCCACCACTGTCGCCGTCGAAGGATCACCACCTGGGCTGCCTGTGCATGTGGCTGGCTCTCCTCGGGCCACCATGGAGCAAGCCAAGGCCACCAGCTGGTGTGCGCGGATGATTGAATGCTTCGCCGCACCTCCACTGCCGCCCGCGTGGCCTCCCTCCGCTGAAATCACCGTTGTCCCCGTCATCCTCTATTTTGAGAAGAGAGAAAGGGCCTCGCGCTCAAATAGAAACAAGATCTGAGGTCGATTTGCAAAGTCAAGACTCATATGAATAGTACCTATAAGGACCTATCCGCTAGGATCTATTTTGTGAATAGTTGATGGGCCTCTGTGCAAGATGGTTTTCTTTTACCTTCTCTTTTTCCTATAAATCAGCTGAATCTTTAAAAATTAATATCTCATGCTAGGAAGCTCCAAAAATAGTGAAACTAGTTTTGTTAGCTTTGTTATAAAATGCTCTACATGATAGATCTATAAAGTGTGCTGCTTCATGCATGTTTATATGCTATGTGAATTATTCTTTAAAGGTGCTTTTAGAAATGCTTTTAAGTCGGACAGATGCATATCTTGAGTTATAGAAGTCTAAAATTGTGATACCAGTTGTGTTAATCTTGTGATGACATGCTCTAGCTAAGAAAAATATTAAACATACTAGTTGTGTACTATTTTTGTAATGTTTTGATTTAATCATGTTAAATAGGTAATTTTTGCTTATTTTGCTTGTTATTTTCATATCTAGAGTTGTGGTACTCCAATTATTGTGAAAATTTTATGGTAGGCTATTGATGATATGCATGTGCTGTGATAAAAATTTCATGTCCATTGGATGTAGTATGATGGATTTATTGAATTAACATGATTAATGCTTGATAAATGGTTTTAAATCAATTATAATTTTTATAAAGGTGTAAAAATATAAAATGTTGTTCCTATACCTTGGTATAATTCTGGGCTACCATAATAACATATAATATGTCCATGTGTTTATAAAAAATAATGATCTTTAGATTTATCTTGCTCTCACATGTTGTCTTGCAATAGCAATTTGTCTGTTTCATAGAGATTGCTATGCTTGTTCAAATGCTATGAAATTTATACCGTAGCTTATTGGGGACATCTATGATCTATTGTAATTTTTGTAGAATTTATTGTGCATTTTGATGTATGTTCATAATTCCACCTAATTATCTAAATAAATTAATAAAGGCATGAAAAGAATTTATTTAGGGTTGGCCACTATGTTTTATAGTGTTCTCTTAATGTATATAAACTGTTGGTCACCTTGGTTTTGCCTAGGTTCAAGTTTGCAACATTAGTGAAATGTATTTTGCTCTCTATTTTCAGGGAATGACTTTTGGTACAGTTTCTGTTGCCATGCTAATTACACCATGAAGATGATGTTTGTTGTGAATCTTGTTTCGAACAAAATTGTAGATAACTTCCTTGTATTGCTTGTGTTAAATTTTCATGGTCATAGGTCAAATGGTTTGTGAGTTATAGCTGTTAAAGTTGGTCTTCAGAAATGCTTGCTCTCTGGAATTTCTGGATAGATTTGAGAAACTGAATTGTTTGACCATGATAGATGTTGAATCATGTTGAGATGATTATAAGAAAGTTTTAGATAATTTCATAAGCATTCCAGAAAGTCTTGTTTCATGTTTGTGGAATGTATATAACTCCAGTTATGACCAAAACATGTAGCTGTTGTTTGCAGTCCAGAAAATGACAGATTCTAGTTATAGTTGTTTACTTTGTATGTTGCTGAGTGTGACTCATGTCTTTGGTGGTGTTAAGTTAATATACCTAAAACCTTGTGTAACTTGTGTGCCATGCCTAATATACTTGCTATCCATTTATAATAAATTGTGTGATGTTTAGTTAAATAACTATAAGTGGCTATGTCTTGCATAATCTTGTGCTTGTCTTGAATACTCTTATGTGATGCATCTCATATTGCTATTCTTCCTATTCATGCACTTGCATCTTGCATCTCATTTAGGTATGCTAGATGAACCACATGAAGAATATGATGTTGGAGCCAAATCCAAAGACAGTGTTTGGGGGACCTGTCTAGAAGGTGGAAGGACTAAGCAAGTGCTAGGACCCGAGATGTCACCAAGATAGTGCAAGCTAACTTAACTGACTTGTGTCGGATCCTAGGCAAGCCCCGGAGCATTCTAAGTCTCCTATGTTTTTATAAATATCAAATGGAGTTGTATATGTTTGATGCATTAGGTTATAGGAGTTGGATGAAAACACTTGATGCATATATCTTTCTTGTCCAGACATATATATACCTTGAATCCTATGTAGGTCCAGGATCGAATATATATGCTTAGCCATGCTTAGTCGGTAGAATTCGGGTGATTTTCTGTCACCTGCAAGATATAGGTGAACATCTAGTCACGGTTGGCTATATTTGCTATCGTGGAAATAACCATGTGTTAATAATGAATGAAGATTGGGCGGGATGTCGATAGCGAAGCAACAAGGCAAGGAGGTCTTGTGTGTGGGTCTATCCCCATCTATGTCAATTAAGGACTGATGCATGGAGGCCCTCTTGTCATTTCGAGCGCATGCCTAACATTTAGCTGGCCGGATAAGTCGTTCTAACCGCGAAGCCGAGTACCTCAACTCAGGCCGAAAGTCGATAAGCAAAAAGTGTGCACTCTGGAGGAAGTAAGGATGTACGGGGAGCTATTGGCATGAGTCCAAGGGTAGGCTAGACTTGATCGTCCTAGCAGAGTGGCATCCCTGAGAGTACGGTGCTGATTGGGCCCGTGAAGTTGGTTCCTGAGTTGTACCAAGGGTGACCTAAGGGGCCATTGATCTGGTTTCCTAGGTTTGTATTAGGAATAATTCCCTAGCTGGGTAGGAATCGATTCAAGTCGTCATCTCTCCCGGATAGTGAGAAACTTGATGGAGCTTCTCCATTGTAGTAACACTAAATGAACTTGATGGTTAAGATGATGCTGATGATGATGGCTTTACTACACCTGATATGGTTATTAATGTTTGTATCTTAATCAAGTGATTGCTCTAGTATAGGTGCTAATCTAGATGACAGGTTAATATTAATAACTTGTTGCTAAGAAAGGAAAGGTTACTTCTCTGTTACATAAGCTTTTCTGCAAAATGTTGTCAAGCGAGCTCCACTTATATATCAGCCTTGCATACTCCTTCGTGTCACTTTAGTTTTGGTTTATGATGGGTAAGTCTAGCTGAGTATCCCTCGTACTCAGGGTTTATCCCACCATGTTGTAGGTGCAGTTCTTGGCCTGCTAAAGATGGTGGCTAACCGCCGGTGACCTTGGTGAATCTAGTGTTCTCATCTATATGCTACATTTGGAGGATGTCACTTATGCTAGCAATGTATTTGGAACTTATATTATTGTAATCATTTCAAAGCTATATTGTTTTCACTAATTGGTTTTGAAATCCAAACTTGTATTACTATTTGTGAACTCTTTGTAATACTATTTACACTGCAACTCCGTGTATGTGATGTGTATTTGCTTAATCATGTGATCTTGGTTGTGAAGTTGATTTACCGAGGTCCTTCGTGACACTTGGCGAACTACCGGGTTTATATGAGTGCAAGTATGTGTGTGTCAACGTGTTAAACGGGGATAGTCGTACTTGAACTTTTATAAATTGGGTGGTTCTGTCACACAACTAGTCCATAGAACCCAACTATCAGGGGCTAACAAATAGTTCTAGTCTATAGAACCCAACAATTAGTTCAGGATACAAACAGGTATGGACTAATAACACAACTAATTGGCTATTTTTTAGTTTGCTTTTTTAGCCATGAAAACTTGTCATAGTCCATCCAAATAGGGCCTAAGACAGTCCGATACTAGGAAATCTTGATAGGTTGGATAATAGTTTTGATGAAACAACAAAATACAAATCGTGTCAACTCTTGCGCCGAGTTCACCGCAACCATCCACTGTTTGTCTTGCACACCTCCACCTTGAGCTCAGCTTCATCATACTCCTACTCCTCCTCCCATTCCTCATCCTCACCGTTGCTATAGGTGGCCTCATGGATCATGCTGAAGAAGCAGGTGTCGCCGATGTTGAGGTGGTTGCTTGCATAGAACTTGTCCCACTCATACTTGAACGACGTGCGCACTTTATTGTTTTTCATGCGGGACCTCTCTAAGCCCATAAACTAGGACTGCCCAGCCATTCATAGCCCAACGGCTTCCCACTGCTAGTAGTCATGCACTATCTCAAAGTCCACTGGCATGTTCTTTGCCTCGCACAAAAAAGATTGATGAGAAAGACAACACTGGTACCTTGCGACATCAGTATGTTCTGCGTCTCATGCGAATGCTCACCAGATACTTCGCTTTGAGGTGGTACTTCTTTAGGATCATAGCAGAACTCCTCAGCTTCGCGATGGGCAGGAAGAGCTGACTACCATTGGCCTTGAAGTCATGCGGGTACTACTTGCGGCAGATGGTAAGGTCGAAGACCTTGACGTTAATCTATGATCGGTCGTCATACCACAATACAAGAGAGAACCCGTCTTTGAGGTCAAGGGCATGAGTGAAGTGCTTCCATCCCTGGTGGAGGTACAAGTGACCGCCATCGAGGAACACCTCCACCTTCCATCGAGCCAAGCTCTACTCATCGTCTAGACAAAGCTTGAGTTTTTTGTGACCTCCGACAGCCTGAGCCATTGCAACTGGTAGTTTCTGTGTGCACAACAATCAACATAGCCAGATAGAGGGACAAGTTCATTCCCAAAGGCAAACCCCAACATATCGGATTTAGCACATAAAAAATAGGCACTTACCACCAGGAATAAGGATCTTCATGCACTCCATGTCACTCTGGCTCGGTCCTGCCATGTCTTCTTGCAGCCCCGCCATGCCAACTAGGGAACTTGATAGTCTTGAGGAATCCTTGTTGGTATGTCTCTGTTCTCGTTCTCCTCTTGTGGGGGGCTTTCTTTTTCTATGTTTCTGGTGTTGTCCCAAATGCAAGGAGTGCACACACTGTTGGGGCATCAGTAGAGGAGCTAACATGTAGTAAAAACTAGCGTCGAGACTAACATCGTCTCATCAGCGTAAATGGAGGAGACATGCTCTATTTTCATCAGTGTATGCTTTGGAACGTCAATACTCCTGCATCTCTGGTCGAACACATCTTCTGCGGTACGACAGGTTGAGGTTCCCGAGGGTGTGCGATAGCACCCGAGGGGTGAAAAGACCTATTACCACCACACTAGGCCTTCAAGTCTCCATTGTGTCATGGTGGTCAATTCACTCATGTCCAGCTTTCATCCTGCTATCACTTCGCTCTCCGGGATGGTGTCGGCAGAGGCGGCGGCGATGTCCAGTCCCCGTAGATCGGCGTTCCCATCACCGACACTCATGCCATCTCCTAGGCTGCTGCTCTCCCCATTGTCCTCGGTGATAACACTGACGCCACCAGCATTGGTGGTTCGCTCACCACTGCTAGCCCCGATACGGTCCCGCTCGCCATCGCCGGGTCCACTCGCTGTCACCGAATCCACTCCCCTTATGGGTGGGTAACCTACACCATCATGATCCCCTCGCCATCCACCGAGGTCGACAATGAGGCTGATAATGAGGTCGAGGCCAATGATGAGGCCGAGTCTGACGTCGAGGCCAAGGCCGAGGATGAGTTTGACGATGAGGCCGACATCTTGGCCGAGGCCGAGGCTATGGCCGACATCTTAGCTGAGGTTGAGGCCGAGTCCGATGGCTCTTTGGGCTATGTCATGACGGACTTAGAGGATGATCGTCTGCATGGCTACGCAACACCTATTCTCCTAGGCCCTAATCTGTTCTTGCGTGTTAGCCTGTATGGTAGCCTGGTGTGCCCCGTCTGGCCCAACCGTAAGGCCTGTGGTTGGAGCGAGGCCGATGCCAGAGCGCATGTGCTGGCGAGGGCACACGCCCCCTAGATGGCACTTACACCAATGACAAGAACGTTGCCCGCCATCGTGCCCTAGCAAGGAACCAGAGCTAGATGGCCTGAAGGGATCGTCTGGCCGCCGGTTCGTCGTGGCGACATAGTTATTGGGACCAGACCGGACCGACGGTTCGACCGTAAAAAGACCGAACCAGAGCCTAAACTGGTCTGGTTCACTTAAATGACCATTTATGCAATTGAACCGGTAAAAACAGGTTGAACTGGCAGGTTTTTTGTGGAACCGGTGAACCAGCCGGTTCCATATGAACTGCCACAGTCTGATCCCGCACAAGTAGTTCTGCACTTCTGCTGTGCAGCATGGACGCATGGTCCTATCCAAGCTGGTGGAGCACCCGCATTTGCCACCGGTGGGCCCACATGGCTACTGCTCACTTTGGAATTTGAATGTCATGTGTGGTGCGGTGGTGCTGCCGACTGCTCCTGACTTTTTGGTAGTGTGTCTTTTAGATTATGAAATTTTATAACTTTTCAAATGAGCTCCAAATTTGACAAATAATATATCTATTTTGATTATCTCAACGAGCTCTTCGCAATGGTGTAGTTTATTTTAGCATTCAAGATTATTTTCCAAGAATGAATATTTGAACTACTTTCTAGTCATTTTTCACCAATTTGTAAGTGCTCCATATATTATTTATACATATTTTTTACCTATCTGGTAAAATAACTCGAGCACCGATAGCTTGGAGTATGTGTGTAGATTAGTGTGAAGCAAGTTATATAATAGTGTTTTATCATCTTATTTGTACTAGGAGGATTCCCCACGCATTGTCGCGTGTATAAAGGAGGAATATAAATGGGTTAGAATGTTAACTAATAAGAATTAGGAGATGTATATGTATGGTGTTGGTAATGCAAGAACATGATATAATATATGTATAGATTTATTAGCATAATCATGGAGATTGTATCCATAGTGGATGATGTGTCTTGCTGACGTGGATATCATAATTCTTGTTCTAGTGAACTCTAATTGCAAATGATAGTGGACTGCTGAGGTGGACACCTTGCATGTCAAGAGAAATTGCCAGTGGCAAATGATAGTGGACTGCTAAGGTGGACGCCATGCATGTCAAGAGAAATAGGTAGTGGGGTTTTGCTTTATAAGAGTTATAGATATGTGATCAAATATAATATGTTGCTAATTATTTGTTATATATATTTTAAAAAAAATATTTATTATATATCATTATATTACACCGGTTCAGAGTATTTGTGGGTGGTTCAATTCATCTGGTCGAAAACAATCAAACTAGCGGTTCAACCGGTTCTTAACGGTTGGACCAGTGAACCATCAAACTGACGGTCTCACCGGTTCGATGTCCGGTCCGGTCCTAATAACTATGTGTGGCGAAGAGGTTTGCTGACTTCAACCAAAGCCGGTTTACCTTGTAGGTGTTGGATTTTGTTTGCACCTGTTGGTGCCCTTGTTGCATGCCTTGCGTAGAGGTGTGGGATGGCACTCCTCATTAGTAGTATCAAGTCATGTCAACATATGTAGTTAGGACTAGTTTGTTGCCAGGTGCCATTAGATTAGTATGAAGTCATGTTAATCAACTATAGTTAGAAATAGTATATCTAGGTAGTAGTTGGATACCTCTGAGTAGTGGAATGGCACTACTCTCCTCTTCTTATTATGGCAGATGAAGGCATGGTTATGTAGGCTCAACTCGTATCGTTGCTATAATCCACATATATATGATGTCTGGTTTGCTATTATATTTCTATCTAGTAGCACTAATATCTTGTTATTATGCATGTAATGTGCGCATTTGTGCAAACATTTTGGTTCACAAAGTATCGTTTACCATTATCTTCGTGCGCACGTGATGGTTCGAGCATTGTAAACCTGAACGGGCCAAACATATCTCGATCCAACCGCCCAAAGGTTGCTTTGTGCCTCGATTTGGTGAACCAAACACGTATCAGTAGTCGTAGTAGTAGTCATGAGTGGCTTTGATCTATGTTGAACCCAACTCGTCACTTCGCTCTTGGCAACCGCGCTAGGTTTCTTTGAGAGGATCAAGCCTGGCCTAAATGCAAAACAGAGTAGCCATAGGTGTTGAAATTCTACTGCACACATAAGAAAGTCCTTCCACCATATATTTGAATGCATCAGATAGAAAACATGTCTTCCATAGTTTTGAGTGTCGTAGCGATCTTTGTGCATTTGTTTGTAGTATCAATAATCATGAGTGGCTTTGATCTGTGGTGAACCCAACTTGTCTTGTTTGCATGTATCTAATAAAATTTGTTGAACTTGCAACAACTTGCCGCAAGGCATTCTGAACAAGTCTTGCCCAGACAGAAAGTCCGACATCCATACATTTGGTATCATCGTGCCGTCTCATTAGCGTAAATAGACGAGACGTGCTCTATTTTTGTAGAGGACGGTTGGGTATGCCATTACTCCTGCATCTCTGGTCGCACACACCTTCCTCGGTGTACAGTTGCGATTCCTAAGGTAGGCGACAACACCCGGGGTGAAGCTTAGCGGTTTGGACAAAATAAACCAACCAACCAAGAGAAATTGCTTACATGCCTCTGCATGCCTCTACAAAACCAACCAAGAGAGAAATTGCTTACGAAAGCAACTCCTCTTCACTCTTTAATCTACCCCTTGACTATTATGACTGCATTTTTGGAGTTAAATAATTGCAGAGGCTTTCCTCCTGCATTCAAATCACTATTGGCAACCGCGCAAGGGTTGCTTTGTGCCTCGGTTTGGTAAACCACACACGTATTAGTATACGTACTTGGTATGCTAGTCGAACTGATTAATGATCTCACCATAGTGGTTGAAGCATGTCATGTAAAAGGAATGCTTTATGTCAATGGCTTATATGTAGTGTATATGAACCTATAACAAGTACTAGTTGCAGTTGAATGGAATAGTCATGTACTCTACACAATAGACAGTCTGCATAGTGTAGTACTGACCTCGGCGGACAAAGCCTATGTGTCCACTGAAGCACGAGTTTATAACAACTGAGCATATAAAAAATGTTCAGAATATAAAGCTAGAAATCCAAAGCAAAGTGCAGTTTTAGAATACATGTTTCCCAAATATTATACATGAAATCTCCTACAAGTCATCGTCACCTTTGGACATGTGATCTCTGCCGCCATAGTTACTGTCGTCACTGCAATACTGGTTTCCAGTATCATATTCATCCTCACTGCCTTCAAGTATGCCAATTGTTTCCCTCTTATCTCTTAGAAGGTCTTCTAATTTGGCTTCAATGATAGTGCCTTCTCCATCATGACTAGCTTCGTGCATAACCTGATCACCATCACCCAGCAGGACTTCATGCTCATTGTCATAATAGTGATCGTCTTGGTGCACTACAGGCTTTATTTCATTCACGTCATATATATCCCTATGTTTGAACTTCTGCACGACCTGCCAATCTTTTCCCAAGGAGGTGTCCTGTAGATAAAAAAATCTTCCTTGCCTATGTCGCGAGAATGAAAGGGTCAACCTTGTACTAGAATGATTTAATGTTGACGGATTTGTAATGTCCGTCATCATCAATGCCTATAGACTTCATAGTGCCATCTAGATTGTACCAGTCATAGCATAGAAGAACCACCGTCCTATGGCTTTGTATGCTAGAGTTATACATCACTAAATAGCTTCTCTAAGGACACCATAATATTCCACTGATTGGCCTTTATGTGTGACGGCAGTCATGACACCACTATTTTGTGTACGTAGGGATTTCTCACGGTCAACAGTGCTATACCTGACTCCATTAATACTGCAAGCTACACAGACCTAGACTCAGGTGTCAGGACCACACGACAGTGCATACAAACAGTCACTGATCTCTGTTGGTTTCTCTCTACGCAGCTCCTTGATCTGCACACAAACATGAAACCACCATCACCACTAAGTTGTCGTATAATTCTAAAATGATCGGCCTAATAGAGCTAAATATGCTAATCACGTACATGAGACTTAAACGACGCTGGAAACTCTGCTGCTAGCCTACTATCAACATCATCACTTGCCCCTTGTTCCTCTAAAATTTGTCTGTATATTCTGTAGAACATATAAGCATTATTATTGGTAACATTTCGTACATAATATAGGAAACAACAAATCAGCATATAAAAAATCATACTTACTACACATATGGTCCAACCTCGTTGTAGTTATTAAGCACATACCAAGCTGGCTTATTGATTTTGGCTTTATCCTTGATGTCCTTTACCCTAATCTGGCCAATGGGCTTGACACCATGCATGAAAATAAAGGTCTCACCAGGTGCTATCCCATCATGTGACATATTGTTGTCCTGGTTATATCTTGTTTTAACATCATCCATGAACTCCCAAAATGCCAACATCTCACTTTCTAAGTAAGCCTTCGCAATTGATCCTTCAGGCCTAGCCCTGTTCCTCAATAAATTCTTCAACATGCCTAGTTGTCGTTCTATTGGGTACATCCATCTGTACTATATGGGACCTCTAAGAAGTGCCTCATTAGGTAGATGGACAGCCAAGTGCACCATAACATCAAAAAAGGCTGGTGGAAAAATCTTCTTAAGCTTGCATAAGATGGGAGGGATGTCCCATTTTAGCTTTTCCACAACTTCTTTCCTTAGAGTTCTACTACACAGTTGCCTGAAGAAGTTCCCAAGTTCTAAAATAGCTTCATATACATCTTTGGGAACAAAACCTCTTAAGCCTGCTGGTATGATCCTCTAGAGAAGGACCTAAAAAGTTTGTGTTTTTAGCTTGCCAACTACCTTGGTACCATCTGCACTTATAGATTTTGCTAGGTTGGTTGCATAACCATCTAGAAACTTGACACCTTTAAGGAACTTGCAAAATTTTGCTCTGTGTTTTCCATCATGACATAGTGAGCTTTTAGGAATTTAAGCGAGGTGCCTTACTGCATGCTGTGATATTGAGTCCTTATGTTCATATCATGCAAATCTAGCCTAGCGTTCGTTGTGTCCTTTGTCTTGCCCTCCACTTTTAGCAATGTCCAAAGAATGTTTTCACATATGTTCTTCTCAATGTGCATGACATCAAGATTGTGTGGTAGCAACAGGTCCTTCCAATACGGTAGCCCCTACCAAGCAGATTTTCAATTATAAATCATTGGCTCTTCTCTACGCTTTCATTTCCTTTTTCCACTGTGCTTACCTGGGCAGACATCTTTCACTTTCTTGATGTAACACCCCAGGTGTTTGTCATAGTTAAGCATGGGTTTGAGCTCAAACATGACAGGTTAAGTGGTAATCAGTAGCTTTAGTTCTATATCTCAAAAGTGGTGATGAAGGTGTCAAGGTCAAATCTATGAAAATGAGCCCCAACTTAAACTTGGACAACACACCTTTGCCTACATGTCAACCCTTTTCCAAATGTATGCTTGAGTAATATTAAAGGTGCCCCTTTCATGTGCCTTATGTCTATTTCCATCTACATTGACTATTGGAAAAGTTTCATGAAGTTTGGAGCCAAGAAGTCACATGAAATGACAAGTTATGTCCTTGTTTGAATTACCTTATCCAGTGAATGAGAACATGTGGGGTCAACCAAACATTGTAACCTTGCTCAAACAACTCTACTTAAACTCATGAACAAAAGTCATGAAGGGTTCAAGTTGAGCACGTGTCAAGATAATGCCATAATGGATCGAAAAGGATAATTTAAGCTTTATCGTGATGCTATTTTTGACCAAAGTAGAACTATAAGTTTGTACTTGTTTTGGTGTTTGACCTTAAAAGAAAGTTGTAGTTTAGTTTGTGTTCTAAAAACTTTGTTTAAAGACCCAAGTCTAAATCTCCCTCCAAGCTTGTCAAATAAAGGCTCCAAAACTGAATCAGCTGCTGTTTTCTAGGCTCTAAATAATTCTAAGTCCAGAATCCATCATCATTGACATTGGCATCCCGCATTCTCTAAAATTTGTTAAACAACTTGAGTTGGTCCAAAAATAAGAGTTGGAGCTAATTCCATGAAGGTCTCAAAAGAAGTTGGATCAAGTTTGACTTAGGTTTGACTGAGTTTTGATCTTTGCCTTTAATCCCTGTCAAGTCACTGACACTGCCTCATTGGGGCCTAATTATCCATTAATCCAAAGCTCTAATGTCTATGCACTTTTAATGGAAGTTGGAGATCAGTCTGAGGTCAACAACTTTGCTATAGCACCCAAGACCCGAATCTTAACCGAATATGCCGAATTATGGACCGAAGTCGGGCTGAATCACGCCACCCAGGTGTTTGGCATATTGTGTATGTGTCCTGCATGCACGAGTTCGTGCCCCACCATGCCAACGTGTGCCTCCTGCCTCTCCACGTGCTCGAGCTCCCTTTGCCTGCTACTCTACTCACGCTCACATCTCTCTGCTCCCTTTGGCTCTCACTAGCTCTCTCCCTCGCGCGGATGGTCACCATGGCTGCCATGGCTGGCGAGCAGAGCTTCATCCTTCTGTTGTTCCTATCGCTCATCGCGCAGCCCGCCACCACCACCAAACCCTCAGGAGCCGTTCCTTGCGCCACGTGTGTGCTAAAACCCTAGACGTGTCGGCCCCTTTCCCTTTCCCTACAGCCATTGCCGAAGCCATGTCTGCCACACCCTGCTTGTGTACCGGTGTTTGAGGCCAGGCCGCTACTGCATGTAGCCAGCCGAGCCAGGCGTGGCCACAGCTGGCCATAGCCAAGCCCTAGCGCGGCCTCTCCTTACCGCCGGCGAGCCGCAGGCCGGTTGTCCCCAATGCTCGTCTGCTCCACCGTCCTCTGCTCCTGCATCGAGAGGAAGAAGGAGAAGGGTGAACGTGAATTAGAAACTTTTTGCTAGGTCTAGATGCGAAATCCATGACTCATGTGAATAGTGCCTAGATTGCTGGAATCTATTTTAGTGGAAAGTTAGGGTCCTTAGTGCAAATGTGTTTTTCTTTTATCTTTTCCTTTATTGCATTTAATCGGCTAAAACTTTGGAAAATCATAGAAAAATCATAAAATAGCAAATGAAGACGTTTTGGAATCCTTGAGGATAGATCTATGCAGTAGAGTCATAATATAACATGTGTTAGTAGAAAGTTTCTGTTGTTTTTATTTATCTTTATAATTATGGTTTTCTAGGAATAAATTCATATCTAAAGTTGTAGTGCTCCAAATGGTATGAAATTTTTATGGTAGGCTCCTAAGGTCATATCTGTGCTATGGTAAAAATCATAGGTTAATTGGATGCAATATGACTGAGTTATTGATTTATGGTAGGCAATGCTTGATAAATGGTTTTAAATAATTTATAATTAAACTAAAGATGCAAAAATGGAAAATGTTATTCCTTTACCTTGGCATAATGTTGTTATAACCTAAGGAACCTTTATATAGCCATAAGTTTACAAAAAATGTTGAGTTTCACTTTTGTCTTGCTCTTACATGTTTTCTTGCAATAGCAATTTGTCTTTTTTGTAATAATTAATATATAAAACCTAAGCATGTCATATTTATACAGTAGCCATGTTTTGATATCACCTACACCTATAAAAATTCCAGCTCTCAACTCTATGTTTAAAATATCCCCTAAAAATAATATATGTGTTGCATTATATAAGTAGAATATGAAAGTTTGTTAATAGATGCATATGTTTATGCCATGTAATACTTCTAATAATTTGTGCTAAGTAATATGATTGCTTAGTTATGATTAGGAGTTGCATGCAGATGCATATATAGCAACAAAATGTTAGTTCTTAACAACATAAACAATAAATGCATATAGTTGTATCTCTGCTGTTGTGGCTGCTAGAGCAGTTAGCAGTGTGGTGATATTTTCATGATGCAAATGATGTTTTCTGTGAGTGTGGTGAATACTAAAGTTGTAGCTAACTTCTTTTATCTTGCTTGTCCTAAAATTTCATGACTTTATGAGTTATAGGTTTTAGAAGTTTGCTATCAGGTTTTGCATGTCCTCTGAACAAACCTGAATGATTGTATTGTTTGACTTGTTTAAACATGGAATCATGTATTGGTGATAATAGAAGAGTTGTAGTAATTTTTATAGGCTTTCAAAATTGTTAAAGATCACACCTTTTGGTAGTCTAAATCTCTATATACAGTTGTCTTAAGTTTAATATCAGAATCTGTCCAAATTTAGATAGAGATGTCTTCATAGTGTTGTTTGGCCTTGTTAGCTGTAGAATCGTCTTTAGATGACAATAAGAAAGTTATAAATAACTTAAAAAGCTTTCCATAAAGTTAAGAATTATGTTTGTTGGAGGATTAGAACCCCAGTTATGCATTTTCGAATTTCATGTCAGTTTTTTGTTCTAGTTTGTGTAGATCTGCTTGTTAAAAAGCAATACCTAGACACGGCCAAAGGTGCTTCAAATGGTAGAAGGGCCCCCATTTATAAGCCCAGGGGTGGACTAAATAGCCAGAGATCCCCACACTGCGTGGCAAACGACAGGAGGTCACAGCCAATGTTAGATGCCCGCGTAAGGTCAGGGAAATCGAGACCCTCCCAAAGGTAGGGCCGGTATAGCATCGACTAGACCACTTGTCCCCACCTGGGTCACGAACCCCGATACGTATCACACTGATATGGTAGGCTCAGCGGTCGCATACCACGCTGTCAGGACGTCTGATGAGGCGAAACGTAACGACCACCTACCACATTAAACACACCAGCCCATAAGGGATCGAGCGACGAAGCTCGAACAAGCCACAACTACGAACCCACACTCAACATGCATGCATCTCAGTGCTTTCATGATCCCTTTATGATCACAAAAACACTCAGGGGCTTCGGGGTTATGATCCCTGGGTGTCCCAAGGCTTCGATTAGTTAGCAGGCCAAGCGGCCCACGATACATCAGCTAGCGAAGGCCCAAATGATCGAGGCCCAGCTGAGCTAAGTGAACCAAGCCATACGCTAAGCATAGGGCCAGCCACGACCCTTTCCTTCTGCCTTAGACGCATGACGCACAAGAGACTCATGACCTCTCCATTGTCTTGACCCCTAGGAGGAATGGGGAGATGTCAAGCCTAGCCAAGTGTGCCCACTCTGACAAGAGTAGACACGTTGCACTGACCTCGCAAGGACGGAGGGGATAGCAGTCACCTCAGTCCGGTCAGATGCCATCCCTATGCCACGCAGCACAGATAAGACAACACTGCATGGCGGTGACTGCCAGTACGACGACCCACCATCCAAATATGGTCCAATAAGATGCATGTATGATTCTACCCACTATAGGATGGGATCCATGATAGAGGCCTTGACTTAGAGGCCATCCAAACTGATGGGCGCCATGACCCTGAAGCTCGAGATCATGGCCACTAGCTCCACAAGCTAACCAGGCGATCGATGACCTAGGGACAGCTACCAACTCCTATACGATGCCCCTAGGAAAATAGGAGGCAATGACAAAGGCCACGGTAGAGACCACGTCATGCAGGACGGCTGGTGAACCACCACCATTCCTATAGTGCCACCACACCCGACACAGTGGCACCACGCCACACCTTACCATGATGTGGGCACAAGACCATGATGATAACCATGCCCAGACATGCACCACAAGATGGCGTAGCTTGCAAGCCAAGTTAGATAGGTCCCTCCCTTAGGCTCATGACCCCTTGGTCGGGAGAATCTCCTTTGTACATGCACTGGCCCTGAACTCTATATAAAGGCAGCCAGGGCATCCTCATCTTCATCTTCCATAGATTCACACTGTAGTAGGAGTTCTGAGGCTTCCCTTCAGGTAGTCCATCTCCTAGCTCTAGCTCTCCTGCCTCTTCCACCATTCTTGAATCCCCCATTATAAGAACTTTAGAGCATTCAAGCGAGGAACACGCACTTGATCATCACTGAGACTGGACGTAGGGCTCCAGCCTGAACCAGTATAAATCCTCATGTATTTTGGATGCTACCATTGTCTTCCTAGAGTAGCATGGCAATCGTTTAAGTTTACTAGTCCGGTTTACAAAACATTGACAACTGCAAATCTCCAAAAAGTGTAGGAGATGAGCACTCGCATCTTCATGTGCCTTTCCACAAAATTGGCTAGCTTGCATCATGTTGATGAGAGCTGGCTTAAGGTCAAAAGCATTGTCTCCAATGGTAATTGTCGGTCGAGTACGGATGTTGGCCGTAGTTAGAGCTGAGAATTCACAGAGAGTCTTGTTAGCCATGGCCTCAAAAACTGGTGTTAAGTTGCGCCTTGTCTGGTTGTCTTCCGCTTCTGAAGCTAGAACTTTAGCTTTGGTCCTCTTGATTAATGCTTCTGGATCTTCAACGTAGTTTTTTAGAAGGTCAAAACTAGTCATACATTATCAATGTTTTACCACCGATAGCCTGCCATGGGGTGCTCGGGACAATTTTTCGGGCTTCGACGTGTATAGAACTCAATGGTTAATGCAAGAGATAGTCGATTTATACTAATTCAGGCCTTCGTGATCAAGTAATAGCCTTTATGTCCAGTCGGCATTAGCCTTTATATTGGATTGATTGTTATGATCATCTTACAGGGGGTGCCCATAGCCTCTCTTTATATAGGGAGAGATAGCTATGGCGTGGTTACAATCCTAGTCAGATCCAAAGAAGGTGTTCCGATTTTAATTAGAGAAGGTACTTTCTATTAGGAGTCCGGCTAGTCTGGCCTATTCTACTAGGAATTGGCATCGTCTGATGTCGTGCCTCTCCTATCTGGCTTTGTGGGCCAGGCCAGGGCCCAATGCTAGTAGTAGTACCGATGAGGAATCCTGTGGATCCCGTATTAACAAGCCCCCGAGCGTTTCATGGTTGAACTCGAAAGCCTTCTTGTTTCTTTAGGTTTTGCTACGTGAAACAAGCTTGATCTGGGTTCTTTTAAAGAGAAACCTTGAAGTGGTCTTTCTTGAAAAAAATCCCTGAGTGATGTGTGCTTTTTTCGGAGAAAAAGTGCACTCACTGAGTGTAGCCACCGAGCCTCTTGCTGTTTGGAACAAAAAGTTGAAGGGTCTTGAAAATTCTGAGCCGAAGAACTAAAAAATCTCTCCTAAGGATATGTACCCTGTAGCCCCTGAGCCTCTATCTAGGTTCTTTTTTCAGGAGGAACTCAGACAGAGGGTCCTTCTGTAGTATACTCAGGTAGTTGAAGTCTTTAGTGTCTGTCTGTCTGTTAGAGGTAGGTTGTAGGTGACCATTGTGTGGTAAAGGCAGCACGGTCACGGGCCGCATAGTATTAGAATATTCATCCGAATATGTTGTCTAAGTGCATTGTAACTTCACATGTGGTCCTTTTGCCTTTCTGACTTGATATTACTACTTTGTTCCTTTTCTCTAGTGGTTGTCAGCTTGAACTGTTGGTGGGCTTGGTCTATGTACACCGCTCCTTGATCTATAAATACCCTCTTGGTGAGATGTTGCAAACCAATGAAGTCTTAGCGTTGAGCTTGAAGTCCTTAGCCATAGATATACTGATTTGTGAAGTAGAGCAGCCCCTAGGCATAAGTAGAAAATCTTGTAGAGCTTATAGTGAATGAAAGAAGTCTTGTGATAGAGATTAGAGGTAGACTAATCTCTCAGCGGTATTGCACCGGGTAGTCCATTCTAGTAGATGGAAGAAGTCTTATGATGTAGAACATGTCCCTCATCCAGTAGCACCGGGTTGATTCTTCCACTATGTCTTGCGATTGTCCGGTGAAGATCAGCATCTGATCCAATATCACATCGGAGTAGAGGGCTTGGGTAAACAGATGCCTGTAGGCGTTAATAAGTCCAAGTTGTCCTGTGGTCTAGTGTCGCTGACACCAATCTTGGATGCACTGCATCCATTCTTTAAAGAAAACTGTGTGGCTGGGTAGCGTGTGTTCTTCTGAGTAGCAAATAGAACTCAGTAGGGACTAGTCGTTCCAGAGCTAGAATTCCACTAGGTTCCTTGCTACTAATTGAACGGTTGCTTGTGCTGAATTCGTTAGGTCTTGTAAGATGTGTAATCTTGTATTCATTGAAGATATTTGTAATAAAAATCTTTTTCCATGGAGTTGTTGTCTTCTGCACTTATCCGAGTAGTTTTGAGTATCATCCGGGTTGTTTCTGAGGCTTCTTTGCATATGTTGTGATGGTTGAGTTCTTTTTGAACGATCCGGGTTCGTACTACTTGGCAAAGTCTTTGTGGATGGATAGTTTGGAATCCACTCATTGCACTATTCCATGTAAAAAGGCGTGTTGTTGTCACTTCAGCTACAACAGGCAGTTAATGTAAGGAAGTGGAGATCGAGGCGTTTGTTGGTTGCCATGTCTAATGGGCCATGTGGGCCGTATTTTTACTATTATAAGGGTAAAAAAACCCCTCTTCTTTATTCTTCCATCTGCCATACTCGCTCCTAATCTTCGAATTCTCAAACCCTAATTCCCTTGCCTGATAAACTGCCTCTATCGCAACTGCCGCGTGCATACGCCCTTGACTAGGGGAGCGCCACCGGTATAGGGGCAGAGGACGCCACTTGAGGGTAGCAACCAACAAGAAGGCTGCGGAGGAGCACTAGGAGAAAGCTCTCATGGTGATCGAGAACCAAGAGTTTGTCGCCATAAGAGCCGCTGCCATCGCTTGGCTTGCTCTAAGCACAGAGGAGGAGGAGCTGCAAGAAATGGCCGATCAAGGCCTGATCTAGGAGAAGAACCTTGCTAATTAGAGGGTGCCTGGCAAACATCAGGTACCTTATCACAATCCTAGGGAAATTATTATGTTCCTTTATTTCATTCGTGTTGGTCTATGCCTTCTTGCTTCTCCTTTTCTACATCACTATCTTGACATTTCTTTGAATCATCTTACCACGAAAGGGGTTCTTCATCTTTCTATCTTTGTGCACTTTTGTGAAGCTTTCCTTGGCATTCTCCCTTTCGTCACTCTCTTTCTATATTTCTTTCATCTTAAACCGCACCCTAAGTCTGACAATAACTCTATCCTAGGTGGGTGTGGGATTCAATTCCGCCAGAACAAGCAAAACGAGTACTTTGAGTACACCTTGGTTGATTCGGTGAAAGACTAGAGGATCGAGTGGTTCTACGCCGGCAACATGTCTCCACCCCTTGCCGTGCACTCTAATGCTAGGCCAGTTGTTAATGACCGATGGGAGAAGGCGTCGTTGATGGCTGAGGATCTTAAGAAAATCAAACCCTTATTGGAGAAGATCAAGATCTTGAAACAAAAGGGTTTGACTAGCTTTGGGATTGTGGCCAGCTACATTCGTTGCCAGGTTCAATCTCTTAAGGCGAGGGAGACCTACGACTTTGAGTACGCCGGTGCCGAGGATCCATCCTGGCTAGTGCCATTGGAGGAGCTCACCGAGGACGAGGTCTAGCAGTGACTTTGTAAGATTCTTAAGGGTGTGAGCATTGTCTCGCACCGAGTTGATGAACATGATGCTGCAAATCCGCCTCCTATTGTAACTGTTCATGTCTTAAGGATCACGGTTTTTCCATCTTCCTTGCATAATATCTTGATGTGGGTTGAATTGATGTAGGAGTGTGGGTGAAATTTTGATGATATGCCCTCGTCGCCTCTAGAAAACAACCCTATTGGAGCTTGGGAATGTGGGGACCAAGGGGCTGTCGCTGGAACGGGTGAGTCCAGTGATGCAGTTCTCATACTGGAGGTTTCTATGGCTGATCCTGGTGCATAGTACACGGACTACGTACCCTGTATTGTGCCACGAGGTACAAGATCCTCTGGTAAGAGGACGCTGGTAGATAGCTCTTCCACCAGTGCATCCACTCCAAAGAAGCTTCGCTCATTAGGTGAGCCAATTTCAAGTAGCATGCTCTTAGGTGAGCACATTATTGTTTTGTTTTGCGTCTCATTTGGCATTCCTTCTTTACCCAAGTTCTTTGTTTTTTTAGCTAGTTCTTTGGAGAGCCTTATTGAGGGAGAAGAAGAAGAAGAAGAAACTCCACTTCTTCAGTGAGTTCTCTGTCCCTACTCTGTACAAAGTGATAGAGTTCTTGAGAGTGACCTTTGTCATCCTTTTTAAGTAGTACTCAGAGGGCGCCTACTCAAGCCATTGGAGAAGACACCCCTAGGCCCCCAAGTACATTGCAGCCAACCATGTCTAGGTCGCTGGTCAGCCTTGGTGTTGTATCGAGCACTAGCCAGCTATCTAGACCGACTATCAGAAGAAGGAGACCAGCTAGGTAAGTCCAAGATGTCGTTCAAAGATTCTTAGTGTTGTAGCCATGCTAAAACTTCTGTTGTTGTAGGGCGATGAAGACGTCAAGCCCCCAGTAGAGTGTGCATAAGGGCTGAGTGGCTATTGAGACACCAATAGATGTGGTGTTGCCTCAGCCATAGGACTCAAAGCGCACCGTGAGTGTCTTGGGAGTGGAAGCAGCCACTGCTCATGAACACCCGGAAGCTAGAGAATAGGTGGATTCTCACCCAGCAAAACTAGTCACCATTGTTGCTGCACTGCCAATTGTTGGTCCTTTGGGGGTACTAGCAGGGTGGAAGACTGGAGCAGGCAGTGTAGGAAGCGGTGATGGAGTTTGATCCCAGCTTCCAGATATCTAAGCTATCAAAGTCCTAGAGCTCCCTCATGGTAGGAGCGATGTCATTTGATAAAAAATTGAAGGTATGAACTCATTCATCTCGAGTACTTCAAATTGCGCTGTGATTTCTCTCTTTTCTTATAGTAACCTCAATATCTACCATATAGACCTTTGGTGAGAATTTGGATTGTAGCCTGGCTATCCAATCAAAAGAAGCCAAAGGCCACCTCAGTGCTGAGCTCACCTGGCTAAACGAAGAGATTACCAACAAAGAAGCCGGGTGGGAATCAGAACGCAAGAACTACCAAGAGATAGTCAGTATCCTTTGAGCTCAGATTGGTGAGTGAGAGAAGGGAAAGGGCAAAATTTCTGAGGCCCTGAACACCATGACAAAGAAGGCTAAGCTTGTTGAGAATAAGTGGAAAGGTAAGCCGAGTACTTATCTTCATTGTTTTGTTCTCTCGACTTGAGTGTAACCCGGCTATCTGCTACAGCCGAGGAGAAGATAGCTAAGGACCTGGCCGATGATCTCAAAGTTCTGAATGAAGCGGCAGGACTAGGCATAATGATCTAGTGGAGGTAACCGAATGAGTGAAGGCAGACCTTGCTCATGCCAAATTAATTAGACAGGGAGTTGACCATGATCTTGTGCAGGCCATGGAGACCATCAACACTTAGAAGACCCAAATAGAGGCCACTCTAAAGGAGAACTCTGAGCTATGCGTGGGCATTCAACATGTCGTCAATCTTGTGAACCTGCCAGAGGACATGGGAAAGACTTGGGCAAAGTTCTTTCCTTCGCTTCCTGTGTGGTTTGATAACTATGTTCGGATGGCAGCAAAGTTGGTCATGTGGTCTGCGCTGGCACAGATTCAGGTTCTCTGGCCTACCACATAGCTAGAGAGGCTTGTCGAAGAGAACACTGATGAAGCTTACCATCAGGCCGTGGACTGAGCTAAAGCTGGATTAGATGCCATAGCAGATCAGATTGCCAATCAACTCGACCTGGGCAGAGATCATCCTGAAGCTGGCAATCAACAGCCTCCTCCACCTCAATAGAATTTGTTGTCAGATAAAACATGTTGTGATGTTTGTGTAGAAACATACTTTATGCTTGAAAGTCACTTGAATGTTTAATTTGTTGCCTTTGTATTTTTAATTCAGTCTTTTATCCAAGTAGTCGGTTTTATACAATTCTTCTGAGTTGTTGCTTCTTTGGTTTGGAGTGAATTTTAGTGTATTTAGCTAAGTGCCAAAAGAAGGTGTGACTAATGTGCTGGATGTAAGCCAAAATGTTGTTGGCATATCCGGGTAATCAGAGCTACATTCCATCTTTGTTTTGCTTTAGATGTACTCTAGTTTGTGTGACTTTGTGAGTCTTGGTGAGTATTGGCGCTAGGTCAACCAGGTTTCTCTCATCTGAATTTGCTAAAAACTCGGGATAGGGCAAGCGTCAGCTTTCTATAGCCTTTTTGCTCTCATCCGGGTTGAATAACTCGGGATAGAGCGAGTGTAGGCTTAGTGGCCAATTTACTCTCATTCGGGTTAAATAACTCGGGATAAGGCGAGTTTAAGCTTAGTGGCCTATTTACTCTCATCCGGTTGAATAACTCGAGATAGGGTGAGTGTAGGCTTAGTGGTCTGTTTACTCTCATCCAGGTTTGAATAACTCGAGATAGGGTGAGTGTAGGCTTAGTGGCATGTTTACTCTCATCCGGGTTGAATAACTCGGGATAGGGCGAGTGTAGGCTTAGTGGCCTGTTTACTCTCATCCGGGTTAAATAACTCGGGATAGGGCAAGTGTAGGCTTAGTGGTCTGTTTACTCTCATCCGGGTTGAATAACTCAGGATAGGGTGAGTGTAGGCTTAGTGGCCTGTTTACTCTCATCTGGGTTGAATAACTCGGGATAAGGTGGTTCTGTATGACAAGTGTTGACAATGAATATTGTCTTTATTACATTGATCATGAACCTTGATTACATGGTATTCTTGGGTATAGGGGGTTAAAAAATCTGTCTTGAATCTTCAGGTGTAGAATCTTCGTAGTTGGCTGATATGCCATGAGTTTCTAACTGGTATGCCATTTTCAGTCATCAACTCGAATGAACCTGGCCGAGTGACTTTGGAAACAATAAAAGGACCCTCTCATGGGCTGAGTAGTTTGTGGCGTCCATCTGTTTTCTGATACGATGAAGTACCAAGTCTTTGATTTGAAAGGTGTGAGGTTGGGTATTTTTGTCATAGTGGCGCCTCAAGCCTTGGAGATAGCGAGCAGATTGTAGGGTAGTATTGACTCTGACTTCTTCTATGCTATCCAGTTCCAGCCTTCGAGTGTGCTTGGCTTCTCCTTCATCATACTGTTCTATCCTTGGTGATGTCTAGATCAAGTCTGCCGGCAACACTGCTTCTGATCCATATACTAGGAAAAATGGTGAGTATCCGATAGCTCTGCTCACTTGAGTTCGTAGCCCCATACCACTTTGGGTAACTCTTCGATCCACTTGGAACCATAGTCTTCTAGTTCTTCATATAGCCTAGGCTTTAATCCGGTTAGTATGAGGTCGTTGGCTCTTTCCACTTGTCTGTTAGCCTGAGGGTGGGTGACTGATGCATAGTTGATGCTGATGCTGCAGTCTTGTGCCCAGCTTCTGAATTCGATAGCTGTGAACGGAGAGCCCAAATCTGTGATGATTTGGTTTGGCATGCCGAAGTGATGCATGATATCTTGGATGAACTCATCTGCCTTGGTTGTGCTATACTTGACGAGTGGTTTGTATTCGATCCATTTGGTGAACTTGTCAATGGCCACAAAAATGTACTCGAAGCCGCCCTTAGCTCTCTTAAGTGGTCCTACCTAGTCCAGCCCCCAGCACGAGAAAGGCCAAGCAAGTGGGATGCAGATAAGATTATGTGCTAGGACATGAGCTTGTCTTACAAACATTTGGTAGCCTTTACACTTCCTGATGAGTTCTTCTGTGTCTTTTAAAGCTATCGACTAGTAGAACCCGGAATAGAAAGCTTTGCCGACTAGAGTTCTGGATGCAGCATGGTTACCACAACATCCTAAGTGGATTTATCCTAGAATCTATTTGCCTTCATTTGCTGTGATGCATTTGAGTAGTACTCCTGATGATGCGGCCCGTCTATAGAGCTTGTCTCCCACCAGGACATAATTCTTGCTTCTTCAAACGATCTGGGTGGCTTCCTCTTTATCTACTGGTAGTTTATTTTCTTTGATATAATAAATGAAGATCTGAGTCCATGATGGCACGATTACCAATACTTGGGTGTCGGGAGCTGGGAGTTCAGGGGTTATCTTAACAGGTTGTTTGATAGAGGGAGCTGACAACTCCTCTACAAACACACTAGATGGAACCTTTGCCCTGTCTGATCCGAGCTTGGCAAGGATGTCTACTGCAATATTTGAACCATGCAAGACATGTAGGATTTCTAGTCCTTCAAAATGTTTCTCGAGCTTGCACACTTCAGCACAATAGGTATCCATGTTATCTTTGGTGCAATCCTAGTCTTTGTTGACTTGGTTGACAACCACTGCTGAATCACCATAGATGAGTAGTCGCTTGATTCCAAGAGAGATAGCTACCTGGAGCCCGTGGATAAGGTTTTCATATTCTGCTTCATTGTTCATAGCTTGCCAAAGGATTTGAAGAACATACTTGAGTTGTGTTCCGTCTAGAGATATGAAGAGGATACCAGCGCCATCTCCTCCTAGCTTGAGCGATCCATCAAAGTACATTTTCCAATGGTCGAGAATACCAGTGCCTGAGACTTGATGGCTTTGTGGGGAGTGAAATCAATGTTGAGTGCCCCAAGCTCGACTGCCCACTTGGATATGCGTCTAGTTGCATCCTGGTTACGTAGGATGTCTTTGAGTGGAAAATTAGTTACCACCGTGATTTTGTGACCATCAAAGTAGTGTCGAAGCTTGCGAGAGGTGATCAGGAGGGCATAGAGTAGTTTTTGTACATGTGGATACCTAACCTTCGAGTCTGACAGTACCTTGCTAATGTAGTACATGGGTCGTTGTACTTTGTACACGTGTCCCTCTTCTTTTCTCTCTATGACAATTGCTACACTGACCACCATGGCAGTTGCTGCAATGTATAACATCATAGCTTCATGCTTCTTTGGAGGTGTCAAAATTAGGGAGGAGATGAGGTATGCCTTAAGCTTCTCGAAAGCATCCTTGGCTTCCTCTGTCCACTTGAACTTGCCCGTCTACTTTAGGAGTTTGAAAAAGGGTAATTCTTTCTTACCAAGTCATGAGATAAAACGGTTAAGAGCCGCCATGCAACTTGTCAGCTTTTGAACATCCTTGACACAGCGTGGGGGACCCATCTCTGTTATCGCTCGAATTAGTTTGGTACTGGCCTTGATTCCTTGATGACTCACTAAGAAACCAAGTAGTTGTCCAGATGGTACGCCAAAAACACACTTGTTTAGATTGAGTTTCCACTTCCACTTCTTTAAGTTCTCAAAATTTTGCTTCAAGTATTGAATTAGCATAGTTGGATCTTTTGCCTTTACTACCACATCATCAATGTAAGCTTCTGTATTCTCGCTAATCTACTTGCTTAGGCATGTTTGGATGGCCCTCTAATAAGTAGCACCAGTGTTCTTCAGTCCAAACGACATGGTTTTATAACAGTAGGCACCGAACGGTGTGATGAAAGAGGTTTTGCTTTGATCTTCTTCCCATAATGCAATTTGATGATAACCTGAGTAGCAGTCAAGAAAGGATAATAGGGCAGATCCTACCATTGAATCAATAATTTGGTCAATGTGCAGTAGCCCAAATAGGTCCTTTAGGCAATGTCTATTGAGATTCGTGCAGTCGACACACATGCACCATTTAGTCGTGTTCTTCTTCTGTACCAAGACTGGATTGGCTAGCAGTCGGGATGGAGAATTTCTCTTATGAACCCAGCTACCATTAGTTTTATGATTTCCTTCTTGATTGTTGCTTTCTTATCAGGTGAAAAACATCGTAGTCGTTGCTTCACAGGCTTGGAGCTTTCATTGATATCAATTCTATGCTCAGCCAACTCTCTCAGAACACCTAGCATGTCGGCTGGCTTCCAAGCAAAGATATCTTTGTTGTCCCGAGGAAAATTGGTGAGTGCAAGTTCCTATTTTTCAGAGAAGTGGGCACTAAGGGTCACCGTCTTGGAGGGATCACTGGCGCACAAGTCAAATTGTTTAATATCTGCCTCTTTTGGTGGGGCAAGGATACTGGACCTCTTAGCTAGGATCTCTAGTTCCTCCAGGTTCATTTTTGTGGTGACTATAGTGATTTCCTCTCTTCTGTTGGCTACTTGTGCCTTGGCTATGATTTGGATTGCCTGCACGTCACAATCAAAAGCACACTTCAAGTCACCTTGGAGAGAGAGTACACCATTAGGCCCTGGCATCTTGAGCAATAGGTATGGATAGTATGATATTGCCATCAATTTGGACAACGCTGGTCGCCTAAGGATAGCATGATATGATGATTCAAAGTTTGCTACTTTGAATTTGATGAACTCGGTGCGGTAGTTTATAGGAGTTCCGAAGATAACCGGTAGAGTGATTTGTCCAAGTGGCATAGTGGCCTTGCTGGGTACTATTATGTAGAAAGGAACGCTGTTGGAATAATCATCCCGGCAAATTCTAGCCCCATCTTCCTTAGTGTATCGGAAAATATGATGTTGAGCCCTGCTCCTCCATCAATCACTATTGGACAGGCATGCTTCCTATTTACTCTCGGCAAAGGCGCAAAGGGCTATCGGCAAAGCGGCGTCCGGCAAAGGGGCCTTTGCCGAGAGCCTTCTTTCGGGCACTCGGCAAACCCTTTGCCGAGGGCCACGGTGGCTCTCGGCAAATAAAAGTAGCCGTTAGGAGCTTTCCACCGTTACCGGCCCCGGCTCTCGGCAAAGAATTTTTCAAATTTTTTTTACTTAATTTCTTTGCTGAGAGCCCAGATGCCTGGCTCTCGGCAAAGATTTTTTTTCTTTTTTTACTTAATTTCTTTGCCGAGAGCCTAGGTGTCTGGCTCTCGGCAAAGATTTTTTTCTTTTCTTTACTTAATTTCTTTGCCGAGAGCCCAGGTGCCCAGCTCTCGGCAAAGATTTTTCCTTTTTTTTTAATAATTTCTTTGCTGAGAACCCCGGTGCAGGCTCTTGGCAAAGATTTTTTTCTTTTTTTTGAATAATTTCTTTGCCAAGAGCCCCGGCGCCTGACCCTCAGCACAGATTTTGGTTTTTCTTTTTTTTAATTTCTTTGTCGAGAGCCCTCTGGGTCGGCTCTCAGCAAAGAGCTGGTCTTTGCCGAGAGCCGGCCAAGAGGGCTCTCGGCAAAGCTATCATTTCGTTGTCCATTGTCCAGCTTTGCCGAGAGCCTGCCTTAAAAGGCTCTCGGCAAAGAGCCCAAAGTGACCAATTTTTTTTGTTTTTTTTTTATTTTTTGTTTTCAATCCCTGCAAACACGACAAATGTATATATATGTCTATATTATCCATCATAGATATACCACATCCAGTACCATATATATCACATCCATCACATAACTCACATCTAGCACCACATGTCACAATTGTTCACATAAATCACATAAAACTGTCTCAAATACAAGTCCATGTGCATAACAAGTTCGTGCATAGTTCATCCACATGCATGCATACCAAAACAAGACACGAAACTACCAGTGCTACTCATTGCGTCGGCCGCCCTTGACAACCTTGTGGCGGTGGTGATGGAAACACTTGGTCGCCCTGAGCACCAGGAAGTGGGTTGTTCGAACCCGTCGACGGAAGCTACACACATGAGAAGAGTTTGCATCAGAGGAGATTGGTTGATTAGCTAATGTTGCAATTCCTTGCATGTGTGACTCACAAGAGTTTGCATCAGGGGAGATTGGTTAGGATGCGTCGGTGGACCCATTAACCCTAGAGGCACGGGGGAACCCGTCGAAGATTGCATCCAGGCGACAATTTCTGCAATCCTTTTGTCCTGGGCCTCCCGCGCTGCCCGCTCGGCCGCCAACTCCAACACCAGCTTGGCGGCCCTCTGGTTTGCTTCTTCCACATTGGCCTACAAATTGGTGCAAAGCTAATGATACAATATTGCAAAGGAAATAAAGTTGTGTAATGATCAATGTACGACAAGTGCCACAAGAATAACCTCAAGTACTTTGACTCGGTGCTGTGCAGTGCTAGGCCACGTGCGTATCTCCGGGAGTGAGGAGCTACTTGTGGTCCGTGCTCAAATCTGGGAGAGAGTGGGAGTAGAGGCCGTGTCGATCACGCTATCGCCAATCCAGAAGCGGCCATGCTTCTTGCCTTGTCCAATCCTCATGATGGTCTCTGCATCAATGTTGTTGGTCCGTGGATCGTACTCTAGCCCATGGATCGACATTGATGCCTCCATGTACGCCATCATTTTCTCGTAGGCGGTCGAGCTTGTGTATGCCTCGGGCGGGTCATCCGGGTTGAAGGAGACATCGGACGTCACCTTGCCCTTGTGTGACATGGACCACGCGCCGAAGTTGGAGCACTCTTGGCCTTGATGTGCCACCGACTGAAAGAACAAAAACAAGATGATTACAATTCTTTGCCGAGTTGAACGAAAGCAAGAAGAATAGAAACATGACCATGTACCCATGCTTTTTTGTATCTGGAGAGGTTGCGGTTGCCTTGATGGTGTGGTATGCCTTGCATGCATGCACGCCGCTGCCGAGCAGCCTCGTGCTGAGCGACCCACTCCGGACTTAACCACCTGTCCACCATCTTCTCCCAAGCCTCGGGGCACGCATTGCACCACCAAGGAATCACCTACATGTCATCAAGTAGTGACATATTAGAAAATCAAGTTAGTCATTCGTACGTAATCTCAAAAGCAACCAATTTGAATGTTCTTTAGCTACCTCAAGGAACTATGGTTTGGTGAGTGTAATGTCATTTTCTCGAATGTCCTTCTTGGTGATCTTTTGTCCAAGCTTCGTCACATGGTAATCTATGATGGCCTAGAGTCGCGCCTCATGATGGACGTCGATGACGCGCTTCCTGCAAGCTCGCCTAGCCACTGCCTCTGTTGTGCCCTCGAATCCATTGTCCAGTTTGAAGTAGTCCTACGTATACAGACACGATGCATTAGTTATTTCAAGTAGAGTACAATGAATGCGTTGTATTGAGCCATGTAGTGCGATTTTTATCTTACCTAGAACTCATGAATGATGAGTGCCCCCACGTTGCCAAATTCCGCGTCTGGCTCGGATTCATAGTGGGCAAACGTGTCGGCGGGCTCGTCCTTCCCAGCATACGTGACTATGCTAGGGGAAGTGGGTCCTGCATAGGAGACCTAGGATGCCATTGACATGGCGGGAGGCAGTGTTCCCCGACACAACCTCCCACCCGCTGCACAAGTGATTAAGAAAGCATATTAGTGTCTTTCGATTTCGAACGTAGCATATGAAGTAATAGTGATAACATGCAAAGTCACTTGCCTTTGCCCCACTGGGCGAATCACTGGGCATAGAGCTCTTTGCGGCTTGTTAGGAAGGGTGGAGGGACCTCGCAGGTAGACACCTAACGAACTAGAGAAACCAGTAGCTCCCTCCGCGACGCCCTCCTCGTCCTCCTCCTCATCCGCCTCCCCCGCCTCCTCCACCTCATGCGCCACCTCCTCCTGTGGCACCTCCTCCTCCTCCTGCGCCACCTCCTCCTGCTACTGCTGGTGGACCACGCTCGTGGTCCTCGAGTTCCTCCTGATCATGGTCCTCGTCCTTCACCTTGTCGAGGTCATCCCCTGCACCTCCTTGCCCCCACCACTGGAGACTCTAGAGCCTCTAGGGTAGAACGAGCTTAGGTTCCTCTGACGGCCGTCTAGCATTTTTTCAGTAACCCGCAATTAAAAAGAAGAAAGAAGTAATTAGATATAGATGCAAAATAAATAAAACAAAATTATGAGACTTACAAAATTACAAAATTACAAAAATATTACATGTATGTTACAAATATTCTTCATCATCGGGATTAGCCGGATCATAACTCTCATCATCACTATCAACCATGTCGAAATCCTCCATATTATCCGACAGAGGAATGTTGTCTTCATCGTCAATGCCTATACGTAATCGCTCAAGCATTTGTAAGTCCTTAGCATTTTGCACTTCATATCCATCGTCAGCATCATCATCAACCATAACATTATCTACATCCATTCCTATCTCGCCGGTTAAGTCTATCTCGAACCTCCCTTCTAGACCATCTTCTTGATAGAACTCTCCATCATACGTACTTGGGTTGAAGATGTAGTCTTCATCGTTTGAGGCAAGTAGTCGGCCGTGTGGCGAGACCTTATGCACAACAAACCAACCACTAAGATCCGGTCTAGTCTCGTAAGCATATGGCGTATAATAAACTTGTGTGGCTTGTTGCGCCACAATATACACATCGTCTCTTGGATAGACGGAATCTTAATGAATTTTGACTAGACCAAGATGCAGGGTCTTCCTTGTTACACCTGGGTCAAACCAATGGCATCTAAATATGACAAGATGATGTGTGATACCATGGAATGAAAGTTCGTATATTTCTTCAAGTGTTCCATAATAGTCTACGCCATCAGTGCCGGGCGTAAAAACCCCGCTATTTGTGGTTCTTCGATTGGGTCGTCGCCGCTTGTAGCTTGCTGTGTGAAATCGATGTCCATTCATGTCATAAGCGGACAATGACTTGACCCTTGGGTCATAGCCTTTGACAACCTTTCTCAACTCAGGACTGACAAACACATCGGTTCGGGCCTAGAATTTCAAGCAGGATACATCATTATATTAATCGAACGTACGAGCAACAACAAAACAGGAGGAAATTGGACAGTACCTTGGTTTTGAACCAAGAAATGAAATCAGGGCTCCCTTGTACCGCATCATTTGAAAGAAGGGTATCATATTCCACTGGGGTTGGATCCCTTGAATGGGGCCAATACTCATGAATGAATTCCCTACAATGACAAACATGGGGGTTGGATATACAGTAGTGGGGAATTATTGAAAAAAGTCTATTGAGGACTTACGCAATATATGGGTCCACCTCTTCAAGGTTGGTCAGCAAATATAGCATGATTTTGCGCCACTCCACATTTGTCAAGAGCTTATTGGTCGATGCACCTGCCTTTCCAAGTTGCCCTCGGAAAAGGCTGAGGCTCGAGTCATTTTCATCAGCATTGTAATGAGGAGGTGGATTATGCACACTTGGGAGGTTCTCAGAATAATACAATGTTGTGAAGTTTGACACCTCCTGCATAGTGACTGCACTTGCAATGGAAGCCTCAATTTTGCCTTTGTTTTTACACTTTTTTTGAAGAGTCTTTAGGATTCTCTCCATTGGATAGCACCAAGTGAACTGCATAGGCCCCCCCATTCATGCCTCATACGGGAGGTGCAATATCAAATGTTGCATCGGATTGAAGAAGCTAGGTGGAAAGATCTTCTCTAACTTGCAGAGCAAGACAGGTGCCATTTTTTTCCAAATCAGCAATCACGGTCTGAGATAACTCCTTGGCACAGAGCTGGCGGAAGAAGTAGCTCAACTCTGCCAGCATTGTCCACATGTTCTTAGGGACAAAGCCTCAAACCATCATCGGGAGAAGCCACTCAATCCATACGTGGAAGTCATGACTCTTCATCCATTTCAGTCGAAGAGTAGTTAAGTTCACTCCCCTCCTTAGATTCGCTGCATAACCATTAGGGAACATTAGCGTCTGCATCCATTCGAGTACTTGCCTCCTTTGTCTGGGGGCTAGGACAAAATCGGCCTTAGGCCTTTTCCAATTCTTGCCGGCTCTAGGAGCACGCATCTCTTGAAGTGGTCTATTGCACAACTCTGCCAGATCCACTATAGCCTTAGGGTTTCCTTTGACTTTTCAGTGTCCATGAGTGTTCCCTAGAGTGCCTCGGCGACATTCTTTTCTGTATGCATGACATCAATGTAATGTGGCACAAGAAGGTCATCAAAATAGGGGAGCCTTGTTAAGCCCGACTTATGAGTCCACATATGGTCCTTGATGTATCCCACGAAGCCACCACCTGCTTCTTTCTCTACAAGAGTATCTATCCGAGCTTGGACCTCAGGACCAGTCATCATCTGCGGTGCTGTCTCTGTCACTACGACACCTTTCATAAAGTTCACGGTGTCTTGCCTGAATGGATGGTCGGGAGGGAGGAATTGACGATGTTTGTTGAATGACGAATACTTGCCACCCTTCTTGAGCCAAATAAACCTCAGCTTTTCCTTGCAAATTGGACATGGGTATTTCCCGTGAACACACCAACCACAGAATATCACATATGCTAGGAAGTCATGGATGGAGTACTGGTACCAAACGTGCATTTTGAAAGTGGTCTTTGTAGCTCGGTCATATGTCCAAACCCCATCCTCCCAAGCACTGACCAATTCATCAATCAGAGGCTCCATGAAGACACCCATCTTCTTCCCCGGGTGTCCAGGAATTATCAATGACACGAACACATTCTGACGTTGAAAGGCGGCGCTCGGGGGGAGATTGAGGGGGATGACGAATACAAGCCAACATGTATACGGGGCTGCCATCAAACCATAAGGATTGAACCCATCAGTTGCCAGAGCAACACGTACGTTATGAGCCTCTGAAGCTTTCTCATGATGAATGGCATCGAAGTGTTTCCATGCTTCACCATCAGACAGATGTACCATCTTTTCAGGATTGTACCATTTGCCCTGTTTGTGCCACGTCATCTATTTAGCGGACTCCTCACTCATGTATAGTCGTTGGATCCTCGGCAAGAACGGGAGGTACCGTAGGATTTTCATTGGGACGGCAAGCTGCGTCTTATTGCCATCCCCAGAGTCTACCTATAGGTACCTAGAGGATTTGCACTTTGGACAGTACTTTTCATGCTCATGTTCCTTCCTAAAGAGGACACAACCTTTTGGACAAGCATGTATTTGTTCGTATGGCATCTTGAGTCCATCAAGGAGTTCTGGCACTCGTACAGGCTAGTTGGCATAGCATGGCCCACCGGAAGCATGCTACCAAACAAGGCCAACATACCATCGAGGGCTTGTCGACTCATGTTGATCTCGGCCTTGAATGCCATCACGCGTCCAACGGCATCGAGTTTACAAACCATTGTTCGATCGTGAAGGGGTATCTACGCTGAAGACATCATCTCATAGAACACCTTTTGCGGCTGCCTCCATCTCATTCGCACGTCCATCAAGGATCTGTGCTTGTTGAAAGTCATCTACCCAGTCCGCAACCCCACCATCATCATCAACATGCTCGAGGCGTCGTCTCACCACCTCCTCTCTCATCCTGTGGGCTTCACCATGGTGGATCCACCGGGTATAGTCTGGCATAAAGCCATGCTTCTGAAGATGTATACCCATTGTGTCCTTTTGCCATTTCATGTTTGCACACTTGCTGCAGGGACACTTCATTACAAGCACCAGACTCACACCGCTGCTGAATGCACGGTCCAGGAAAGCCTCTATCTTCTGCCCCCATTTAGTGATGAAATCACTCTAACTTCTATATCCCATGTACATCCACTTACGGTCATCCATCCTCTAAAATAGATATCAACAACGGCTGTAACTATCAACTGCATCTACGTGGTGTTCCTACTATCTATAATAGGTGAGGATAGGTTCTAATCCCAACCGCGGATGTGTAGACGAGGTTAGTTTCCATGTTCCACTCCGAGCCAAGACAAAATTTTGGCAGCACCTCCCTGCTGTTCTCTAGATACACGTCTTGGCAAGGAGAGTGTGTATTCAAAGAACAATAAGGAGGTGATGCTAAAACTCTGTCTCGGATCGGAGCAGACCATGGAAACTAACCTCATCTACGCATCCGCGGGCTGTCCAAAAAACATGGACAATCCAAAACAGATACGGTTTTACATATGCAGAGATCTACATACTTCCAATCGTATGTCTTTCGGACGGGAGAAGCCTAACTAGGTTACACCGATCTACGACAACGATAAGGAAGAGAGGCTATTTATACCTTGGGTGGCGGTGGAGTCAACCTAGCGGGGCAATGGCGACTGGCGAGTCGATGTGCGGTGGACTCCTGACCTACAATTGTATTTCAGTCATTCGTTCAAGATAGCACAATGAAAAAACAACAAACATAAATTCATTAATAAAAAACATTTAGTCATGTCATGGATCAGCAAAAAATCAACTAGGTTATCAAACAACTAGTCTGTCATAAGTAGGATCACCAAACGACAGATTATGCTAGCTGACACAAAAGACAATATAGAATTTACTTGATAGAAGTATTTGTATTCACAAAATAGACGTCTAGAGCTAACCACAGAGTAAGCCAAAAATACTTGAACTTTGCAAATCTAGCAGCTAGGAAGACACCAAAAACAAACTTTCTTATTGGTACCTCTCTATGAGTGAAGACAACATATACTTTTGGTATAAGAAATAGATTATGTTGAAAAAAAGTGAAGCTAATATACATAGTGGCCATGCTTAAGAACAAGCTAGATGCAGTTTAAACGAAGAGAGGAGGCCATGAGTAGTAATTATCTCTATCTTAACAGTTGGATTCCTAGGAAACATATGATGAAACAGAGTTTTCATAACCATGAATGTCAGTTTCACTAAACAAACAGACATTACTGCATGTGTCTCATCTTAGCAGTTATCAAAATATTTTCATAGGAAAAGGTTTCTACCTGGAGCAGCCACTGCATATATTTAACTGTTGTGTGTTGCTGTCGAAATGTAGAACTGAATGTCTCTTTTGAGTAAGTTGCTAGATGGTGGATCTCTAAAAAACATGGTGTAATAAATACTCTAATACACCGCTATTTTATAGAGCTTATGTAATATTTGAAAATTAAAATTCTTTATGTTTTGTAGAAGGACGTGAAGGTGCCAAGATCAACAGATGAAAACGCCAATCTATATTGGTTGGGGTTCAACAACAACCTCGAGGAGGCTAAAGCTCACAAGATGGTTAGGAATCACCATCAGGTTACAGTCAGGTTACAACAAAACACAAAACTCTTTTCTCCATGACTGCATTGCTCATCTTCGTTCGATTCATAGAGAGGTTAATCCTTGCCTACCTGGAATGCTACTCTAAAAACGATACAATACTATAACTTCCAACCATGCTCGTGCACTCATCTACTCTAAATAAGTGATCACCAGAGCTGCATGTCACGAGGGCTAGCCATAACATCGACACACAAGCATATGTCGTGAGGCAGCGATTTGGAATAATTGAAACATATATTTTTAAATAACATTCCAAGCAGTAACTTCGACAAATAGGAAAGGAGGCCCGACCTTGATGGCGGGCGGACCTGACCGGCACCCGCGGTGAGGTGGGGGCGGCCCGACGACCGTGCGCAGGGAGGGGAGGAGCGGTGGGGCGGGTCTGACCGCTGGCGGCGGCGTAGGAGCTTTGGGGGGGCTCCCGCGCGGCGGCAGGGGTGGGATCGGGGGGGAGGGGGTGGGCGGATCCGGCGGGGTGGGGTGGGGGAGCCGTGGTAGTCTAGGGGTTGGGCGATGCTTGCCGCGCACCGGGGGGCGGGCGCAGGCGAATCTGGCGGGGCCGCCGCCGGCGCGGGGTGTGGCGCTGTGGTGGAGCTCGGGGGGCCACGCGGCGGCGCTCCGAGGGTGGGCGGTGCCTACCGCGCGGCGTAGATGCTGGCCGGGAGGGTGGGGGGCGTGGCGGCTACGGGTTCGTGGTGGGGGGCGCTCTGGCCGGTGTGGGTGTGGGTGGCTCCGGCCGGCGGGAGGGCTGTCTCCTGAGCGTGAGCGCCGGGGGTCGGGGGGTGGTGGTGGAATGGCGCGGCTAGATCTGAGGGTGCTCTGGGCATGAACCATTTTAAGTTTTGGATGAGGACTGGCCGCTTTTTTTTCAAAATTTTATTTGCCGAGGGCCATGGGCCATGCCCTCGGCAAAGATACCCTATGCCGAGGGCCACCCTAGGCCCTCAGCAAAAGTTTTTTTGTTTTTTGAACTCAGTTTTTTTTTGTGGGGCTGTGGTGCATTACTTCAAACTCCATTTTAAAATTTGGACTAATTTTGACTTTTTTTATATATTTCTTTTAGCACGAACGAAGGGTCAAAAAAAACTTTGCTGAGGTAAGTTTTTTTTGCATTTGCTTTGCCGAGAGCCCCCGATCTGGCTCTCGGCAAAGTTTTTTTGCATTTTCTTTACCGAGAGCCCCCGATCCGGCACTCCGCAAAGGTTTTTCCTCTCTTTTTTCATTTTCTTAAGAAATTTCTTTGCCGAGGGCTATTTCTGGGCTCTCGACAAAGAATTTTATTTTTTTTATTTTCGCATCCATTTTTTGATAGCATGTTACAATACTAATAGTTTAATTTTAAAATTTGATACTTTTTTAATGCTTTTTACTATATATTTTGAGTTTAGTTCATTTATTTACATTTCTTCAAAAAATGCAAGTTTGAACTGCAGGTGCATACAATAGTGAAACTTAGCGATTCAAAAAATGATATTGATGATATTGATTGTATTTTGAGACCAAATCTAGGAGCACTCATGAAATTTCAAACATCTCGCGCACGGAACATGGCGACAAACTTTGCGATGAAGTGTATTTTAATTATATAAAATGCAAACAACTTCTGAAAATCATGAAACTTGACGGCACGTCTTGAAATCAGATGTAGAGGCTAGGATAAAAATTTAAAAATGTTTCACGCACATTGCCCCGTACGAGGGTTAGAAACTTAGACATCTCCTTTGTTGATCACTGTTATTGCATGTGAGATGTCTAGGTTTATAACCAGCTTAGTTTGCAACATGCGCGAAACGTTTTCAAATTTTTATCCTAGCCTCCACATGTGATTTCAAGACGTGCCGTCAAGTTTCTTGATTTTCGAAAGTTGTTTGTATTTTATATAATTAAAATACACTTCATCGCAAAGTTTGTTGCCATGTTCCGTGCGCGAGATGTTTGAAATTTCATGAGTGCTCCTTGATTTGGTCTCAAAATACAATCAATATCATCAATATCATTTTTTGAATCGCTAAGTTTCACTATTATATGCACCTGCAGTTCAAACTTGCATTTTTTGGAGAAATGTAAATAAATGAACTAAACTCAAAATATATAGTAAAAAGCATTAAAAAAGTGTCAAATTTTAAAATTAAAATATTAGTATTGTAACATGCTATCAAAAAAATGGATGCAAAAATTAAAAAAAATTAAATTTTTTGTCGAGAGCCCAAAAATAGCCCTCGACAAAGAGATTTCTTTGCCGAGAGTGTATTTTTTGCCGAGAGCCAGCAAATGCCTCTCGGCAAAGAGCTCTTTGCCGAGAGCCTAACTGAGGACCCTCGGCAAAGACTGACGGCGGTTAGCCTCGTCGGTCCTTTGCCGAGGGCCTTATTTGTCGAGAGCCAGGCCCTCGGCATAGGTGGGCCTAGCTCTCGGCAAAGAACAAATTTGCCGACGGGCATTCTTTGCCGAGAGCCCGACTCTTGGCAAAGAGATCTTTTCCAAAAGCGCCTCTTTGCCGAGAGCCCGGCTCTTGGCAAAGAGCTCTTTGCCGAGTGCCTGTGTTTTTATCCTCGGCAAAGATAATCCCTCTCAGCAAAGGCTCTGTTTCCCGTAGTGAATCAGGACTTTTGTGACGGTCATACCAGCAATGGTCGGATCTAGAACCAGTGGGTAGTGACCAGCGTTTCCTTCGCTAGTCCATTGGCCTTCTCTTGAGAACTGAATCGAATACTGTAACCAATTGAGGTATCTAGGAGTAGCCGGTTCTGCTGCCATGATGGTTTGTAGAGCTAGCTTATCTTGATGCTAGCTCCTAGAACCCGGGACTCCAGTGAAGATCACTGCTACTATCCCCTTGGATTTCTAGAATCCTTTATCCCTCTTATTGTCATCATCCTTTTTCTGATGGTCTTCTTTCTTATCTCCTTTATTGTCTTTTCTCATATATCATTCGATGAAGAAGCGACAATCTCCAGTTTATGACTATTGCCTGGGTGCCATATGTAAGGCATGTTTTCGAGATCCTCAAACTTCCTTAGTTTGGAAAACTTCTTGGCTTTGTCTGCTATAGCCATGGTGTTGTCGGGTCTGTGCTTTCTACCCTGTTGCTCGTTGCTTGATGGTTTCATCTGTCAGGATTATCCCGGTTGTTTCGATCTAGAAATCTTTCCCGGGTTTTTCCTTCCACAACTATCATTTTCCCCACCATGCGCTTGAATTCTTCATTGCTTCGCGGGTTCTCTTTACAGAAATCATGGAATTTCCACTTAGCTAGGATTCCATAGGAGAAAGCCTCAATGACCTCTCATTTAGTGATGTCGTGTACTTGACCACACAATTCAACAAACCGTCGATAAAAGTCTCTGAGAATTTTGCCACTTTTCTGCTTGAGTCCATTTAATTCCGCTTGAGTGATAGGGTGTGTGATGATGCCTGCAAAATATTTACAAAAAAAAAGCTTTCTGCAAATCCTCCCAACCCCTGATCGATCTGGGGCTCAGCTTGTCAAACCATTAGAGCAGTCTAGCTTCTAGCGCCATGGGAAAGAAGAGTGCTTTGATGTCATTGTCCCCACCGGCTAGCTCGATTGATTGAGAATAGATCCTGAGCCACTGCTTTGGTTCGGTCTTGCCATCATACTTGGTATGGTTGGAAGGCTTGAACTTGCAAGGTAGTCATACCGAAAGTAGTCAGTTTGCAAAACAAGGGAACCTGTCGGGTACCCCACCTTCCCTATACTCTGACTCAGCTCTGCCCTCCCGCCAGTCGACGTGGTGAGAGTGGTTTTAAGGAGTCGTAGGAACTGGTGGCATGCTCTTGTTGTCCCTTGGTTGCTCAACTCAATTACTTCGGTGTTGGTCTCCCCAGCTTCCTCTCCCCAGCTTCCTCTGTTGCTGCTTCCATTTGGACCCAACCTATCAAAAGCGGATTTTCGCTGACTTTGGTTGTCTTGTTTCTGTGAAACTATCCTAGCAGATCGTTTTGAATTAGTCTTCCCATCCTGCAAGGCCGTTGACCATAGGATTTCTTGAAGGCGCTCTCGTTCTTCGTTGGGATGAGAAATAGGTTCATATTCTTTGACTAGCTCTCGAATCTTGGCATATAGAGAGTTGTGTGTTTTCCCGGTTGCACACCTATCTTTAGCTTTTCTCTCTGATCTTCTCTTATTGTACTCGGCTAGATCAGATTCATATCGGGCCTAGGCTTCCTTACGCTATTTGGACCGGTGTCAGCATCCCTACTTCAACTTGTTCTTCCTCTCTCTGACTTGTCTCTGGCTTTTAGCTTCGCTATGACCTCCCTAGGCTTCGGGTGATATATTGGACTCGAATTCTTCCGATGACCTGATGTTAGGTTGTTCTAGAGGGATTAATGGTGACTAGGAGAGACGAACCATGAACACCTCTCAAGTGTGAATTGCTCTATCATTCATGCCTACTTCTGTACTATCAGACTTGTTGAGGATCTTAGTAGAAACTTCAGCATCACAGATTGAATCTCCTTCCTGGAAGGGTAGGACGATCGTTGCATCAACTAGCCTAGTGTTGCCATCTTTAGAAATAGAACCCAGCCATTGGACGGTGTAATCTTGAGATGTTACAGTCAGCACAAGGCCTTCCTGAGCTCCTGTCAGGGGTATCCTTCATACGGGACTAGCTGAATCTTGAAGTAGTGCTTGATAAGATGTAGCCGTGTTGTGGAGTCCAAACAGGAAAGGACTTGGACCATCATATAAAGAACTCGGATGGAGTAGCGCTTGATAAGATGCAGCCGTGTTGCGGAGTCCAAACAGGAAAGGACTTAGACCATCATATAACGAACTCGGATAGGACTCTAAGCTGGATGCGAAGTCTGAGTTTGAGTCAGAGTCTGTCATCCGTGAAATCCGAGTTGGATTAGACATCATGAGCTACAAAATCCTCCCGGTGAGTCGATCCGCCATAGTTGCTAAGACAGCGTGGGCTTCATGGCGCTCTGAATTTTTGAGGAGATGACCTTGGAGCTTGCCATCATCGTCCGCCCCACAAATCTAGGATTTGAAGATGAAGGTTGATCCTGCCGGGAAGATCATGTCTTGATGCTCTGAATCTTCGAGGAGACGACCTTGGAGCTTGCCATCGCCGCTTGCCTCAGAAATCCAGGATCCGAAGATGAAGGTTGATCCCGCTGGGAAGAACATATTATCAAGGTCCGTCGAGGTCTTGAGTGCAAATCCATCGAAAGCCCCTACCTAGCACGCTAGCTGTCGATGTTTTTACCACCGATAGCCTGCCACGGGGGGTACCCGGGATAGTTATTCAGTCTTTAGCGTGTGCAGAACTCGACAGTTAACACAAGAGATAGTTGATTTATACTAGTTTGGGCCCTCCTGATCGAGTAATAGCCTTTACGTCTAGTCGGTGTTAGCCTTTGCATTGGATTGATTGTTATGATCATCTTACAGGGGGTGCCTATAGTTTCTCTTTATATAGGGAGAGATAGCTATGGCGCGGTTACAATCTTAGTCGGATCCAAAGAAAGTGTTCTGATTTCAATTATAGAAGGTACTTTCTATTAGGAGTCCAGCTAGTCCGGCCTATTCTACTCAGAGTCGGCGTCGTCTGATGTCGCGCCTCTCCTGTCATGCTTGTGGGCCAAGGCAGGCCCCACTGCTAGTAGTAGTACCAATGAGGAATCCTGCAGATCCTGTATCGACATACATTACCTTGCATAAGATATGAAAGTAGACAAAACAAGGGTAAGCCTGCTTAAGCAGAGGTGAATGTTTTTCCGATCACATCTATAAGTAAAAGCATATCAATATCCTTTTGATTGTCTAGCTACCTTCCCCATCAACAGTGCCAGAAATACTTGTTGGTATTTCTTAGCATCACTAATAATAATGACCCTAAGAAATACTTATGGTAATTTATTGTGACATAGAAAGAATATATATTTGAGGAATTCTGTAAGCGCACATATATACCATTGTAGCACTTCACTCGGGAGTATTTCAGGTATCGTTATTTATATTTTTAAATCTGGGAAGGATTGGCAAAGGAAATATTGATAACTTATACTTATGATGGATGAATAAACCAACCAACCTTCTACTCTAAACAGGAGTAAATCGAGAGATAGGTTAGTATATATATATATATGTGATAAATGTAACTCTCAGAGTACTTCATAAGATAGCAATAGAAAGACTAAGTAGATACAAGAGAGAATAATTCCTAAGTCATTCTAGTTACAAGTCAAAGCATACGTTGATGTGCATTTATACTTTGCAATCATGACAAAAGATTCACGTCATATCTACGCATAAGGGACATTATTAAGGAAGGTCAAGAACAAAGCCTGACTTTCCTCGCAACCAGGTCCTACTTGACCTATAAATGGGAGGTAGACTACAAAGGACTCAACGAGGCTATCACCCTCACAATGTACCACTCGATCCAGAATGTAGGGTTCATCCATAGCTAAACTTCGTATAAGCACCACACTTATACAATGTCGACCACTTAACCCACTCGCGTAATGAGCTAAGTGCTTTGCGATCCTATGCATAAACATAATGAGCTAAGTGCTTTGCGATGCCCTAAAGGAGGAGATATGGGGGGCCTTTTATAGGTGGCACCACGAGTCTTATGGGCCCATGAATCCATGGCAATGTCAAAATTGAGTCCTCATTACGAACTGACCTTGAGCAATAGCATAGATTGAACCTAGGAGGCAGGGGGACCGACATACAAAGCGAAGACTGACAGGTGGGGCCCATAGACCCATCGGCCTACAGGTAGGGCCGGTCGGCCCCACCTAGTGTCCTCTCGGGTTATCAACGACAAAAAAGGTGATAGGTCGATCCCCGCCGCCGACACGTAAGCAATCCGAGAGAAACCACATGGAGCAGATACCATGTTCTCCTTAGACTTAGGAGGACACCGGACCAAATGGTCGTGACCTAGGGCGTGCTAGTCAATTTGACCCTATAATTGACAAGGAGACAAGATTGATCAGTAATTTAAGGTGGAACATGCCAGTGTTTGTCTAGATAGTTCTAAATGTGTGGCTAAGTAGCTGATGAAATAAGGCTATCGACTAGAGAGTCGATATCCAGCATGTTCATGATGCATGATAAGTAAGAATGAGTATATCGGCAATTATCATGTACTCAATTGTATAGATCTGACTATCCAATGATCATGAAAACATGCACAAGATGTAAACAGATAAGCGTGAGAGCATTCATATTAATTGAGAAATATATTAGCTATTAACCAAGGCAAAAACAAGTAAAAGCATAGGAATAGCCAATATACATTCTCAACAGATAGGCTATCGGCTAACACAGCCGATTCTAGTGAAGGAAGACTCACAACATGCAAACACTCAACATGCACCGGCGGAGACTTCATATATTCCCTAATTTCATCAAATACTTTTTGTTGTTCTACATCACCCCATCTAAATTCTTGATCAGCTTTTAGCTTCAACAAGGGAGAGAATAGCAACATCCTTTCTGATAAATTCGAGATAAATCTCCTGATAAAATTAATCTTGCTGATCAAAGGTTGCAGCTGGGTTTTGTTTGTCGGTGGGACTGCTTCATCAATGGCCTTCATACTCTTTTGTTCAACTTCAATCCCCCTTTCATAGGCCACGAAACCCAGGAACTCTCCAGTTGATACTTCGAAACCACACTTGCTCGGGTTCATCTTTAAGTCATGTTTTCTTGTGCACTCTAAAGTCTCCCATAAGTCAGCTAGATGTTCTTTATATTTTGGATTTCACAACTACATCATCGATGTAAATCTCAACTATCCTGCCAATCAACTTATGAAATATATAATTTATGGCTCGCTGATAAGTTGCATCAGCATTTTTTAGGCCGAAAGTCATGACTACCCATTCATATAAACTGATAGCCCAAGGGCACCTAAAAACAGTCTTAGGAATATCCTCTTTGGCCATGAAAATTTGATTATAGCCCGCATTGCCGTCCATAAAACTGATAACCTTATGCCCTGATGCTATATCTACCAAAAGGTCAGTTATCGACATTAGGTAACCGTCCATTAGTGTGGCTTTGTTTAAATCCCTAAAGTCAATGCAAACCCACAGTTTGTCGTTCTTCTTGAGCATGAGGACTATATTCGAAATCCAATCCACATATCAACATTGTCGAATAAACTTAGCCTCGTATAACCTTGTAATTTTCTTCTTAATATCCTCAAGTAATTCAGGTTTAAATCTCCTTGGGGCTTGTTTAAACGGTCGATATCCATCTTTAATAGGTAGCCAATGTTCTATAATCGATCGGCTAAGACCGGGCATCTTGTAATATTCCCAAGCAAAACAATCTCGATATTCTTTTAAAAGATTTACCAATTCTTGCTTGTACTCAGGATCTAATTTAGCACTTACATATGTCGGCCTAGGTCTATCACCAAATTTGATATCAACTTCCTCTAGTAAATCGGCCGACATAAATCCCTGCCCTAACTTTCCCTTCGTATCGTTAGTTGGGGAATCCATTAGGAAACGTTTTCAGAGCCAAATGCTTGGATCGGCTACTGACGCCCACCATTGATCTAGATGATCCCTTCTTTTATGATCTCATTGTGGAGGCATTTGTGCTTCCTCTGTTCACATTCTGAGGGGGCCTTTAGTTCCGCAAGTATAGCAAATAATACATTAATACTAGCTGTTGGCCTACCCTTATCGGTTGTTTGCTTAACGTGCCATGTCCAAGGTCTGCTATACTTTTGAGCTTATAATTCTCTATTCCTCAATCGTTGGACTCTTCTTTTCTAGCTCCTTGTTAGACCTCCTGGACACCACTAGCCCTCTTGCCAAACATACTTTTTTTCTTCATCACAGCCAGCCCAGCTCTAATCATACACATGCTTGTCTAGCCGATCGTGAACTTCTTCATTTTTTACGCGCCGATCCATGTCGTTAGATTAATAATTCAAATGTTCATGAATGGACCAGCGGTTGGCTTGAGATCGCCTGAATTTCAAATACTGATTACTTCATTCTGGGCAATTACATCTTGTGGACAATTTCAAACCTCATTCCAACAATGTCTGAAGAAAGGACAGTTCCAATGTAACTCAACTTGTTCTCTTTCATACCTTTCTTCTTCGCACCGACTCTCAAATTCTTCTTCCTCAAGCTAGCACTAGCAGTCCTTCTCCTTCTAGTGTTGCCACTTGTTCAATAATATTCTGAAAGTCACATGAGGATGCATAGCACCAGCTCTGGATGTCCCACCTTGCTCATATCGGCTCTTTTGTTAATCATGTTGTTGCTTAGCCTTCTCATACTCACTAGCTGATATCTGAACCTTAGGGTCGACTAACCCATCTTCTCTAGCCTTAGTTGATGTTAAGACCTTTGTCTTTCCTTTCGCCAACTAAAAATCTACCATATGCACCTCCAGAAAAGGATGCTTATCTATGTCCATTGTTGGTTTCTTGGCTAGCTCAAACTTGATTTTCTCTTGCTCAATGGCCTTCTGAACATGTAAGTGGAAGATTCTTTGCAGTTTTCACTTCCTTAGCCGCAGCGATCACATGATTTGCAGATAATCTCAACTGCTTCTCCTCTAGTAGCAAGTCAAAGATCTTATTGGCCTTCTTAACATCGAAGTCATAGGCATTTTTTGCTTCCTTTTCCAATGGACAAGATATAGGAGCCTTGCCCCATGTCCACTCGGTGGTTGCAACTTTTGGATCATCCCCATCAGAGTCTGCATCGTATGGATCAGACATAGCAATAGTACCCTTCAAATACTTATCTTTGCGCAGGGACCGATGTTGACTCTCAAAAGTAGACACCCTCTGAACTAGGTGGGCCAAACTCTCAAACTCCTGGCCATCAAATTTCTCCATTCAGCCAATTGGTCATCAGATAGATTTAATGAGTAGCAACGACTCCTTACTTCTCTAAATCTTTGAATGAACTCAGAGCCTGACTCACTATTCCTCTGCCTCATGCTTGTCAGATCTATGATCTTCTCTCCCATCCCACTATAGAAGTATGCGTTGAACTTTTTCTCTAGATCGGCCCATCTAGTGATCGAGTTTGGCTCAAGTGAGGAAAACCAACTAAAGGCCGATCTAAACAGGGACAAGGGGAATAACTTAACTTTAGTGCCTCCTCAATAGATGCATCTCTGAGCTAAATGAGACAGCAGCTGATATGTTCCATGGTTGTCATCTCATCTATCCCGGTGAATTTAGAGAAATCTAGGACTCTGTAGCGTGGAGGGAGTTGCACCATATCATACCAGGCCAAGTATAGGTGCTGGTAGTAGCCAACCTATCCTTTAGGCTTTAGACCAAACTGGCTCTACATCATAGCAGTTATCCTAATGACAAACCCATCAGCATCCATGCCAGCGACTTCTCATCTCGGCTGCCCTTAAGTCTGAGCCTAAGAGCCTTGCATTTGAACTTGTTGACCCTGAGCCGAAGACTGTTATCCTTGGACCCAAGATTGTTAGAGTTGTTACGCATTATAACTGTAAGGATTTTGATACCTAGGGTGTGGCATAAGCTCGTACGTGCTAGCATAAAAAACCAGGTGATATCCTTTTGGATAGTCGATTTGAGCATTGTGAGTTGCATATCCTTGCAATCGACTGATGTTCCTCTGAACGGACAGAGCAATTTTATGGGCCGACTGAGGCGTTTGATAGGAAGTACTGAATCTCCCTTAAGTCGGCCGTTGCACAACCTATTGAGTGATTGGTGAGGTTGGCTGCTGGATTGAATACACTTGGTTTTGTCTAGTAGGCTGTTGAACTATCTGTGTGACAGGGGCACTTGATGACTGTTGTGCTAGCAGTTGCCCCCTGTCATTTGACCTTGCCCCCCGCTGTTGGCAGGGCTTAACCTTGCCTCCTTGCAGCTTGCAGGGTTAGATCTTGAGCTTGTCCTCCTAGAAGCTGCTATGCTGGTGGCTGCTGATACTGTCCACCATTCGGCTGCTGACTAGAACTAGAGACACTGCTTCCAACAGCCAAAGGATTATAGCCATTAAAATATGATAGTTCCAACTGATCAACTGGCGCTCCAAAGAAAACCTCCTTCATAACATTATCAATTGTGTTGACTAACACCTTATTGTGATTTGTAAAGGCTTCATGAATAGTCTTATGGACCAAATGGGCAGTAGTTCTTGCTTCAACATCTTCACTTTGTCCATACAGGAGGACACTTGGTAGGGGAGTCTTCTAGACGACTGAATCGCGCGTCCTGCTATATGACAGCAGACACTTCTCATGGAACTCCTCCACTGCCTGCTCAATGAGTGCTTTTTAATCATCAGGCAGGTCTTTAAGGTTGACCTTAAGGATCGCTTCATTGTCCATGTTGATGATTTTGGTCCCACTGGGCGTGCCAAATCTATGTCGATGGCAAAAAAAGGTGACAGGTCGATCCTATCCAGTGACACGTAAGCAAGCCAAGAGAAACCGCATGGATTAGATCCCAAGCTCTCCTCGGACTTAGGAGGACACTAGACCGGATGGTCGTGACCTAGGGCGTGCTAATCAATTTGACCCTGTAATTGACAAGGAGACAAGATTGATCAGTAATTTAAGGTGAATCATACCGTTGTTTGTCCAGATAGTTCTAAATGTGCAGCTAAGTAGCCGATGAAATAAGGCTATCGACTAGAGAGTCGATATCCAACACGTTCATGATGCATGATAAATAAGAACGAGTATATCAGCTATTATCATATACCCAATTGTATAGATCTAACAAGCCAATGATCATGAAAACATGCACAAGATGTAAAAAGGTAGGCGTAAGAGCATTCATATTAATTGAGAAACATATTAGCTTTTAACCAAGGCAAAAACAAGTAAAAGCATAGGCATAGGAGTAGCCAATATATATTCTCAACGGATAGGCTATCGGCTAAAACAGTCGATTCCAGTGAAGGAAGACTCGCAACATGCAAAAACTTAACTATTAAACATGGATAAATCCATACACCTATCAAATCTAACCTATTATCTCTAATAGTGGAGTTCGAGCCAGACCGATGCATCCATGATAAAGATAATAGATTAAACATTCAAAGAATATGAATCTATATGCGCCTAATGGAATCATAAAAACATGCTACGATCGTGAAAGCACAAGTGATTGGCTAAATAGCCGATGCAGACATAACATGCAGCCAGAGACTATGTTTGACCATAAGCAAGATTTACTACCTGATGATTTCCAATCTATAGTGCTAACAGTGGGGGTCGACCGGATTGATGACAGCCACAATAGCAGTTTTAGACCAAATTTCATTAACAAGCAAGCTTACCTAGGGTTAAACACGCCTTGACCACATACTATCTTCGATCAAGATTGGATCAAAATGGCTTAGCTAACCGAAACCATCATCATAGCAAGGTTCAAACAAGGTAAAGCAACTAGACAATGATTTAAAGAGATATAAAGCCGATTTGTTTCAATCTTAATCGGGCAAGGGGTGATTTTGTTACAAATAGTAAGGATACTAATTATAACAAGATCAATAACTAGCAAATCTATTAAAAACAGCAAGGAAACCCTACCAATATTAATAGATTTAGTCGATGACTAATCCGTATTAAAATTTATATGAGATACGAGCTGGACCGATGCAACCATACAAATTTTGATAAGAATTGAGGGTAACTTGTATTAGTAATTGTAAGAGATACGTGCCAGACCGATGCAACCTTACAATTAACTAATGATAACTAACTTATACAAAGCTTGCAAGAGATCAGACCTAACCGATGTAGCCCTATAAACAAAGTATAAGTCATGATGAATCAGAGGTCGAACTTAACCGATGCAGCCCTGCTTGCCGAAGAACTCAACGAAATCTACTCTACTCCTACTCCTAGGGGGTGGCATAAGCCGAAAGGTAAAGGTACTGGTTTTAAATTGATCGTGGAGATGTCTATTACAATAGCCGAAGTTCAATACTTATACCCGAGGCTTGACTACGAGTCCTAGTCGAACAAGACCGGTCACAAAACTTGAAAAAGAAAACAAAATATCATAAATTAAGATAACTTGGACTCCAAACTTTCGCTTCTACAGAATCTAATGTGCCTTCCTGTCCTTAGTCAATGCCTTTTCTCGTTGCTAAAGCTTCCTTGAGATGATGATGTCATTGAAATCTAACCAACCTTAATCTGCGTTCTGCCCAACCGATTCTGCATCTACCATGGCTTTCTCCAGCAAATTCTAAATCATGGGGTCCTACGTGATGAACCAAAATTTGGTGTCAACACAGGTCGGGTTGCAGTGATTTGCTTTGGACGATGGATTTGAAGACTTCTAAGTCGGTTTTGTCGTGGATGATCGTCATTTCCTCTGACGATTGCGTCTATCTTGCTCGTTTCCTGAATAAATCCTCCTGAAAACACAGATTCACAAACTTGTGAAATTTGTCAGTTTAAACCCCCAGACCTATGTTGGTGAACATTTTCATGCATTTTTACAAGTTATATTGATAGTCTATGATGAATGTTAACTATCGTCAACAGTCAGAAAACACAACCAAAAAGAGCCTAAGGCCTTCCCCAACACTATTTTTTCACTGGTAGCCTCAAGTGCCATGTTGGATCGTATATAAAAGTAGGTGCTCTGCACTTGTCATAGTGGCATATAGAAGTTACATATGTTTGGGGAGAAAGAAGGTGGTCCATGCTAAAAAAGAAGAGGGAGAGTAAATAAAGATGAGCTATGATGAAATAAAAATGTTTCTATACAAACCATAAGTAGTGATAATTTGCATTGTATAAGTAGTAGTCTCGACCATTTCCTAGTGCATGTTAGGCCCTCCACAATGTTTGGCTAGAGTGACGCCTAAAGAGGAGAGAGAGGGATTGAGGAGTCACTCCCCACGTTGTAGGTGGAGATGCTAATTTGGAGTAGTGCCCAAAAAATTGAGAGTGAAGCAAGTACTTGCTCCGGTGCCAAGTTCATAAACAAATATTTTGTTGTTCCTCTTGCCTCTCACATGGCCGCATTGCTCCTGACACACTGCTAGTCCCTCACCTGCTGGACGGACAGAGAAGAGAGAATGCTAGGTCCCAGAAGTTTCAGATGGCACCAGTGCTAGTATTCAGAATGCTGCAGCTGTCTGGGCTTCAGTGCCCGCTCCTTGACATGGAGGTCACCTTTTTTCTAGGCACCACTCACATTGTGGAGGGCCTTAGGCCTTCCACAATGTTGGTCTGAAGTGATGCTTCAAAAGGAAAGAGAAGATCGTAGCATTACTTGTACCATTGCAACTAGTGGTGCTTGTTGGGAAGTGGTGCTCAGAAATCGTGGAGCAATGCAAAGGATGCCATGCCAGCTTTCTTAAAAAATCATTTCCTTGCGGTCGGAGTGAGCATGTGACAGGAAGTATGGAGTCAGGCAATACAGGATGTGATTTGTTTTCTAATTTTTATGTATATCTGGTCGGTCCCACATGGGTCCTAGAGTGATGCTCACCACTGCGTCGTTTCAAGCACGATGCCAAAAATTAAAGTGGGTCCTACACTTTTTTCCTGGCATCACTATAACACTACGAAAGGCCTTAGACCCTCCATAGCGTTGCTCCAGAGTGATTCTAGAAGATGATACAGAGTGTTTTAGCACCACTCCTCACACTGCAGCCATCGAACTCAAAAAAATGGTAGTGAATCAAGTAGAGGAAACGATGCCCAGTTAATAAACAAAGAAGAAAAGTGAAGTCGCATAGTTCTTTACTCTCTCCTCCATTCAATATACTGCTTGTTGTTTATCTTTTTCAGCTGTGTCATGGGGCCTAACAGCAATGTCCGCACACTACAGCTTAAACAACAGTGGTGCCTATTTTAGGTGTATAGTTAAATTCTTTTAGGACACGGTTAACGTGTGACGGGTCGCGATGTCGTAAATCGTGCGACCCTCCTCCCCAGCTTCACTTCCCTTGCCATCCTTTCCTTTTCCAGTCCACCCAACCATCCATCAATGGACAGCCAGCCAGTCTAGCAGTCGCTTTCAGTAGACATCAGGGTGACGTAACCGCAAAAAAAAGTGAATCATTTTATTTAAATCGCTATAACTTTTGAATGGTGTATCTGTTTTCAATTCCGTTTACACCGATATGTTCTACGTTACAAGGCGAACAAAACTAGACCCCAGTTGCCTATGTTTTAAAGAATTTTATTTTAGTAGCAATTTATGTATAAAAGTGTGCTAAGGAGTTGCTACCATATAACACTAAACTTGCTACTCAAAATATACTAAAGTTTTTACGTGGTGTGCACATCAATTGTTATCATGAAAATACAATAAATTTATTATATAGTATTTACATAAAGGTACTAACCTCTAAAGAGAGTAATAGACCATAGCAAACCAAGCTGCAATATGGAGAGACAAATTATTTAATAAACATTTCATAAGCGGCCGATTAGAGGGATATGTTATTATACAACAAATTACAAAAAGCCAGAAAACATGACTTGCTGTCAACTGAGGTCATTTATTAAAAAATAAGGGTAGCAATACAAAAAATGACAAGCTGCAACCTGGGACCAATTATTAGAACAAGCATAATTGACAAAAAAAATGAAATTGACGAATAGATTATGAAAACTAAAGTAGACATAATGAAAAAAATTCTAAAGAAAACTAAAACTGAAAGTACAATCAACTAGAATTGAAATTGACAAATAAGTTGCTACACGCTTAATACATAATCTATTCGAGACTGCCGACTACATCTCATTTTGAGGGGGGGTCTTTGCCCGCCTTATATAGTACGGGAGGCAAGGTTACAGATCTAAGAAATCTAATCACAGCCGATTACAGCTCCTGTATCCACGAAGGACACGATGTCTATCCTAACTGACTAGGTTTCCTTGACTAGCAAGTAGTCTCTGTTTGCTCCGCACGGTTCGCCGAGTAGTCCGAAGATCTATGCGGCCCTTTTTGACGAGTTGGGCCACCTTGTCCGGCACGGCCCATGTGGAGCCATGAGGGTATACGAGTCTATACCCCCATAGCTAGTCCCCAAGCACTATGTATTTTGAAGCGACATGCTATCTTGACCTTCTTCGACCAGTGAGGCATGAAGCCCTGAAGCCCCTGACCAGAAGGGTGGTCTGCTGAGAAATATTCCATCCCTTCTGACCAGTTCAGCTGATAGCTGACCACCGCACTGGTCGGAAAATCATATTGCCAAAAAAATGCATGGTGCTCTGAGAAAAAAGAAAATCAGTTCATCCCTGATGAAGTGTGCCCACTTAAGTTTCATTGAGGAAAGTTAATGATGCACGGCACCATTGGCTCTACCATAATGTTAAGAGACGTGATCCTTAGGATTTAATCATGTGAAGGTAGGGGTCGCGCCACTGGCACTATGCAACAAATCATGTTTGCAAAAAAGGTAAGCACATTCACCGCAAGGTGAAGTGTGCCCACTTAGTCCCTGAGCCTGACAATAGGTGACTAGATCACTTAGTGCCAGGGTCTAAAAGAAAAAACAATACACAGTCAAATAAGCACATGCACCGCAAGGTGAAGTGTGTTCACTTAGTCTCTGAGCCTGATAGCAGGTGACTAGATCACATGGTGTTAGGGTCCCAAGAACACGTTCCCAACTTAGCGGAGCATGATGCACCATGGCTCCGTCACGGTACAGTCCCCAGCTCTGCTTTGGGGTCGGTCCCCACTTTGTTGTGGACCCAATCCACAGCTCTGCCATGGAAAAAACCCATGTCTCAGCCATGTGGCAACTCTCAGCTCTGCTGCGAGATGTCCCCAACTCAGTTGCAGACCCTAAAAAACATCCTATGGCTCTGCCATAGGGAAGCCCCCAGCTTAGCTATGAGGCAACCCACAACTCAGTTGCGGGCCCATTCCGCGGCTCAGCTGCAAATTCAGTCCCCAGCTCAACTGTGGGGCCTAAGACAAACTAGCACGCTAGAATTGGACCGCATGTAACAAAACAGGCCTACGCTGGGGTCCGTACCACAGGCAAGGCCCACGTACGGCCCACTTGTAGATAATAATTGAGGGAGCGGAAGCGGCGCATCGGGTGCGGTTACCTAAAAACCCTAGAAGTCAAAGAGTCGTTCTGCTCTTATAAATACCCGCGCGGTGGCATCCTACTTCTCCCACTGCATCCACTTCGCGTCAGTTCATCTTCCACACAGTGCAATCCACCTTCTCCGCCAGTTCCATCGCCGGCGCATCTACAAGCCAAACCCTAGATCCAATTGCCACCAAATCTAGCCGCACCAGCACCACCCCTCACACTGCCACCGTAATCCGTGACCAAAGAAGGAAGGAGGGATGGCACGCGGGAGTCGTGGAGCAAGAGCGCAATTGATGGTGGCGGAATGGTGCAAGTCGATGAGCACGGAGGCGACCTTGGGGAAGCTCGTAACTGCCAGAGTGATGGCGAAGGCCGTAATCGGTGGATGGAGGACGTCGAACGGTTAGACCTATCCAGACCCCCGCCCTGGCGAAATAGTTGTGTTCGAGGATTTCTAATGGCGTGGATTTGGAAATCCGTGTCATCCCTTTCTTCGTAAATTGTGTGATTACTATAGGATTAGCATCTGCAACCTCCATCCAAATTCTATTATGTCAGTGTCAATTTTCATTACCCTCTGTGAGTTGTTTCTCAACATCCAGCCCCACTTCAATCTGTGGAGGCACTTTTTCTACTTGAAGAAGAAAGGAGGCGCAGGAGGATCCAAAGTAGCTGGGGAGCCTACCTGAACCTTCGTGATGGGATGAAGGCCGAGTACCTCAATGTATCCCTCAGCTCATCAATGAGGGATTGGTACAAGAAGTGGTTCTATGCATAGCAAGAGCAAGAGCCCTTTGTTGCCTGTGACGTTGCGCAGATCCCCGAGCAGCAGGAGAGCCAGCACCAAAACGGTACAGGTGGAAGAGCTGCTCGAGATGGTCGATAGGAGGTAGCTTGATGGGCCAACAATAGCCCTGAACTTCATCTGTAGGCGGGTGCAACCGTGCAAGGAGCGGGTGCACCCGTTGTATGAGTACTCTGGGTCAGGTGACCCCACCAGGGAGTCTACGAGGAACCTCTCACGCGAAGAGGTAAACTGGTGGTTGGGCGCAGCTATTCGACCTGACAGGATACCGCCATCTGGCCAGCACGATGAAGGCATACAAGTTGACAACACCGCCACCCTAGTGTCAATTTTGATGTTTAGAGTTACTAGGACATAACCGTAACTTCCAATCTGATGTCTGCAAGATCCGTGGCTAGGACCGAGCAGCAGTGTACGTCTCTAACATGCCCGCCGATGACTGGCCAACCGACATAGACATGCGGGAGCCTTGGGTGACAAGGAAAGTAGCTGGGAAACACCCCGCACTAGAGGGCCTTCCCAGAAAAGGAAGTCCATGGACCCCCTAGGCACGGGGGTCCATTGATTATTGACGATGAAGAGAGCAGCCGAAAACGACGTAGAGTCGTGGCCGGCTTGACCGACGACGATGAAGACGAAGACAAGGTTCCACTGGCATGCCGGCAGAGGGCACAAGGGGCGGCCTGCATGCCGACGTCACCAAGGGCGCCCACACCACCCCAAGTAGCGATGCCTCCAAGAACGCCCACATCGCCTCGAGCAGCAACGCCCCCGAGGGCACCCACACCACCCCGAGCAGCAACACCATCCTAGACGGACATACCGAGCACAGGGCGTGCTGGCTCAGCAGTCCCCAAGGGTGTTCCAGCTAGGAGGGAGTGGCTGAGCGGTAGCCAGACGGCTAGGATCCGCACTGCAAGGAGCGAAAGCCGGAGCGGTCGGCCATTTAGGGCCACATTCAGATGCTCAGATCTATAAGTATCAGAACTCCCTTTTTAATATCCGAATGCAGTAGCTTATTAGGCTGGTGTAGGCCAGAGTCCATGGAAGATGTGGAGCACCGTGCGGGCACTACCGAGGAGCGTGCCAGGCCCAGTGGGACTACTGACCAGAGCAGCCCCGCGCAACAGTGAGTGGAGCCCACGCCCACAGCCGAAGAGCCCAGTGCCGCCTTAGGCGGTACAATGGGCGTTGTGGTAGTCGAAGAGAGCGGCACCGGGAACCCCCCACGGAGGCTGTAGCAGCGGAGGCCGCTGCCACTGAGGAAGAGGTGAAGATTGAAGAAATCATCTACCCAAAAGAAGAAAAGGTGGCACCTCAATGCGTCTGCGTCGTGAGAAAGCGAGGCGACGAGTGGGTGTTCTATGAGGAAGGCCACTCAGACCGGGCCGTCTGCAAACTGCAGCGGACAATAGAAGACATGATGGGCCATATAAAGGTAAGAGCACTGAAACCCTGATCTTTCCTATAAAGCTTGTGCTCAGGAATTTCCATTACTAACGCCTCATTGTATTGCAGAGCATTGAAAAAACATCGGAGTACCGAAAGCGGTGCTTCAACACAATCATCCCGACAGTTGAGGAGAACAAGGCCCTGAAGGAGGACATAGTGCGCCTACAAGAGGCGTTACAGCTGGTCCGGAGTGAACAGGACATGCTACAGACCAGCGTAGATGAACAACACCACCTGCTTGACTAGGAAAAGAGAGGTATATGACCAAATCTTTACACATTACTCTGATTATAACTAGCTGACAAACCACGTTCTGCTCCGCAGGCATGGAGGCAGAGAAGACACTCCTTGTTGACAAGCTAGCTCAGCTAACAAAGATCAACAAGGAGCTGATGGAGAAAAACACCCAGCTCGACAAGGAGTGCCAAGACAAGGTTGCTCGCCTAACCAGCGAGAACACCAAGCTAAAGGAGCTGGTGACCAAACTGGACAAGGACTTCGCAAGTAAGTTATCGACCAGTCAGTCATTGATGTCCCTTAGCATATTTTATCATGCTCAGCGTCGTTGTATGCTCGGATGCAGTCGTGCACCAAAACATCAAGGCGTACCTTGAAACACTGATGAAGGAAAAGGACCACTGGGCGTCAAAGTGCAAAGCGATGGAGGATGGAATCAAGCCCGTGTTGGACCTGATTGGTATGGAACTGTAAAAAGGGCCAACCAACCAGCCAGTCCGACCAAGAGCCATCGTCGAGAAATGCCGGAGCTCCTGGGCCTGCTTCAAACAATTCATTCGCGATGCTGGCGAGTATGTGGCTGTCCACGTCCTGGCCGTGGTGCGGTCGCATTATCCCGGGGTGGACCTGAAAAGGGTTGAAGCCAGTGTGTCAAGCAACACCGACCCGGTGAAGGCAGAGCAGCTTAGAGCCATCTCCCAGGAGACGGCCGCAAAAATGATTACCGATGTAGACCTGTATGGCGAGATAGGGCAGACCAGTCAATAGATTAGAACTAGAAAAAACTTATGCTTTGTATTTTAAGTTATAACAAAGTAGTTAGTGCTTTTGTAAATACATGGAGCACTCAATGCCCATATGGACTTGTTATTATATCTCTGTATAATATATAGTTGTGATGTTAATTAAAAAACTTTGTTTTTATCGTGTCGTATGGTAAGCATGAATAGTATTGTCATCCTAGAATTACTCTAGCCCGTGCCTAATCAACAGTCTGGAGCATGAGGCACGGAGCCTAGGCACACGTAAGACTGCCGACCAAAGCAGGGAGCTACTGTCGACCACCCGGAACGTAGTGAACGGATCTCATGCACATGCGGGGAGAAGTCGGAGACAGCGCCGACTCTGGGAAACTCAAGTAGGAGAAAAAACTAGTCGGCGGACCACCGAACGAAAATTTGCGATGCAGATAAGAGATGGCACAAAAATAGGATGAAATATTTATTAAATACTTGAGGTACAAAAAGAATACATATCTTTCTTAGTGGCAGATTAGGCATAGAAGCGCCTAAGATGATCGATATGCCACGAATTCGGGACGTCAACTCCGTCGAGATCACACAACCTATAAGATGTAGGCCAAGTGACCTGCTTACCATATAAGGGCCCTCCCAATGTGACACTAACTTATGTAATCCTTCTGTCTTTTGCTTCCTTCGTAGAACCAAATCGCCGACTATGAAGAATCTATCCTTGACATTACGGTTATAGTACCTGTGCAAGCCCTTCAGATATTTAGCCGTGCGCGCGTAGGTGTCAAGGCGGTGTTCCTTGTCGCAATTAAACTCAAGCTCTCTGGCCTCGAACGACCTCTCCTCGTCATGGTTCTCGACCCATGGTGATTGGAAAGCAACGTCAGCTGGTAACACAGCCTCAGAGCCGAAGACCATGGAGTACGGGGAGACGCCGGTATTACGATTGGGCTGGGTGCTCAGTGCCTAGACCACGACTGGTAGCTCCTTCAACCATATCCCAGGATGCTTATCATTTGCCCTGTACAACCTTTCTTCAGAGCATCAAGGCTCATACCGTTTGCTCATTCAGCCTGCCCGTTAGCCCTAGGTGCGCCACTAAACCTCGGCTACAACCTGCAGCGTGTCACACGGTGCCCGACGGCTGCGGCTCATCCCACCCATGCGGATGTCGCCCCTACTGGCTTCGCATATCGGCTTCACGACTCGTCCACCCCGTTGCCGCCGGTGAGCGTGGCATGTGTGCCTGCAGGCTGCAGTCCTGTTCCCCATATCTAGCAGGGCCTGCTGGCAGCGATCACGGCTCGGACGACGGCATGGTAGATTCGTGAAGTGTGGTGCGACTGTGAGTCCGCATAGGCATCAACCTTGATGATCCCTGATTGTAGTTATAATTCACAATATTCTATTTTTTTTGTGTCATTTACATTCAGTTTTTCTGCACTTCAAAAGTTTTGTCAATGTTGCTTGCATCTTACTCATTCAATTCTTGCAACTTGAGGAAGAATACGATATCTTAGACTTTCTATTTCAATTATGGAATAGAAATGAGACTGTGCAGATGCATTCTTGTTTTCATGGCCAAAGCAAGTACTTTATGTTTTCAGCAGCAGGAGTTTTAGCATGTGTTTTCAGGTTGCGGCACCGCCGACAGGACGGGGCAGGCGTGCGGGCGTCGCACACCCTAGAGCCCCGCCCACAGCCAAAACAAGGAGCATCGACAACAGTTTGGCTTTTTTTTCGAAAACATTCAACATATATTGAAGTAGAACTGGTTGGCGCACCTCGATGCGGAGACGGAGGTCGATCTTGACGCTGTGGCCATAGAGGTGCGAGAGGAGGCCCTGCGACACTGGCGCGGGGCTCTGCCCGGGTGCCCACTGGTGTACGCGGAGCCAGAGCAAAATGCCCTGCTCTGTGGACGCCGGCGCCAACGCCTGCAGCACCGGCACCGGCACCGGTACTATCATCGCAGAGCGTGCTGGCCTTGCAAGTCCTTGGTCAAACTTTTATGGAAATCTCTTCCCTGCAACTAAAAAATATCAAACGGTAACTCTACCCGACAGACAAAGTAAGCCGTCCTGCTTCGCTTTGTCACCCTGGTGGAATTGTGAAATTGTTGCTTCCATATTTTCCTCTCTTTCATGCATGTATGTGGTCATTTTTTGTTTATAATCTGGGTACTATGCTACATATATGTTTAATATATGATCAACAATCATTTTTTAATTTGTTTATATTCTCAATTTTTTATGTTTAGATTTGATATACAAAGCACTTAGAATTCTGCGATGCTAATTGATGGAGTGTTTTTGTATGCATTTTTTTCAGAAATCTTTCATACTTACTATTTGTTGTCATCAATATTACTTTGATTTGCCATAAAGATAAGTGAGCTTGAGAGAATGTCTTTGACTTGTGAAAAAGCTTGAAATTAGCACGTCATATTTGTTTGGTGTTATGGGTTCAATTGCAACTTGTTTCATATGTTAGATTAGAATATTACTTTGATTTCAGCACTCTACAAGCGGACAACCATTTATATTAGAGATGTTCCTAATTTCACAAAGTCACCATTAAGACTCAAAAATATTGTGTTGTAGTGGAAACCTCAAATTTTATTGCAAACAAAGCTACAGTGACAAAGTGTTGCATGTCTGTCAACCTTGACTTCCGCTGCCGCTCGCCTCATGCTGAGGTGGTTGGACATTATTTTGTTCTCGTTGCAACGCACGGGCTGCCGCTCGAACTTGTGTACATGATGGTATGGAGATGCGGCGGAACTTATTTGTGGATTTATTGGTGCACGAAAGAAATGAATATCGAAGATTTCTTCCTACTGATATAAAACATTATTTTAGACGCATTACGGAAAGATCTATATAGTAGAGTTTGTGAGCCTGTGACACGACACTCTCCGTGACTGTTAATATAAAAAACTTTGCTTTTTTTCGATTAAATATCACTTTAACGTCAGTATTTAATTTTACAGTATTGTTATCTTATCGTAGGATCTACGTTTTTTTAAAGTTAATTGTCCCGTGGTAACGCACGCACACGCTGAGCACAACCCTTCGTGAACCCGTGGCACGAAGAGAGTCCACCCCTGGCATGCCCCGTCACCGTCACCGTCATCGTCACATAACTCCCCGTCGCCGTGCGTAACAACGTCGCTTCTCCTTTACTTCGCCTCGCCTCGCCTCGCTCCAGGACGACACGCGCATCCGATACGATTCCTCGCCTTCTCTCCCCCGCGATCACGCCAGCGCCCCCGAAAAACCCTAACTACCCGGAGCCTCGGCAGCGACTGCCTCAGGCGACGGCGCAGCGATCCCAGGCGGAGGCAGACGGCGCAGTGGGTTGCCCCCTGCGGAGGCGGACGGCGCGGCGGAGGTCTTTGCCTTCCCGGCGATGCGAATTGCGGTATGAAGCTCAAGCGGCGACGCGCGGTAGAAGTGGTGCGTTGCCTTGGCCCCTCGGTTACCCTACTACCACTCGATCCCCGCGATCTATGTGCCGATCGCCTGATCGCGGCGGTTGCGAAGGCGAACGGATTAGGGTATTGCTACCAGGTTTCTTTCTACTGGTGCGGCTTAGCTCGTGGTGTAGATTCTTGTTACTTTTGGGCGGTTAGGAACAGACCTGGTTAGGAAGTTGCATGCCAGGGTGCTTTGGTGTTGGTGAACCGCTAGACTGCCATCGTGGCTTTTGTAGTGTTCAGTGTTTACAATCCTTGCAACAGTAGTTTGTGATTACAAGATGTCTTAGATCTGCAGTTGGCCAAACCTCGTATGTGCGGTAGTTAAACCTGAAATTAGGTTATTGTCAGGAGTTTTACTACCTGTGAGGTTTACCGCTGGTAGTGGTGATTCCAGTTCCCGGTGATAGTAGGTTTTTTTGGGTTTAAGTATGCTACAAGCCCACGGTATTTTTTTTATTTTCGGGGATCGCAAGGTTCCTTGTGTATTATTCAGTCTCCGCAATCCTTGCAACAGTAATTTTGTCTTTATGATTACAAGAAGAAACTTTAGACCTCAGATACAGGGGTGGAGCCAGGATTTAGATATTGGGGGGGGGGGATCATCAAGTGTTTACAAAAAAGTATATGGTTCCACCATCAAATCTTGATGTCGGTTTAAAATATTATTGACTTTGATGTAGGCTTAAAAAACTACAATAAATCATCTTTAATAAAAAACTACAATAAATCATCTTTAATCTTTTCATTTCAAAAAAATGCTAAATGTTCAAATTGAAGATAAAAAGAACATTGTTCATAGGTTAACGGTTCACATCATATTTACTTTATTTAGACACTTAACATTAGATAATTAGGAGTTTTATTTGAGAAAAACAATTTAGAATTGGCTGAGAAGACATTATTTACTTATAATTTATAGTGATTATTAGGAACTAATAATGAGAAGATATATTAACGAAACACCACACCCCCCCACCCCCCCACCCCCCCCCCCCACCCCCAGTCTCCGCCCTGCTTAGATATATGTCTCGTATAACACAAATTCATCCGGAAGGCTTCATTTTTCTGACTATCAAACTGTTTGATGCAATCTTGGTGGGGTTCTTTGCTTTTAACGTTTGTCATAGATCTGCAGTTGGCCAAACCTAGCATGCGCAGACCTGGATTTCTTTTCTTTGGTTCTTTTTCTGTCTCTTGATGTTTGCAAAACTATACAAGGACATTTGGTTTAACAAATAAAAGCTGTGTAATTAACACCTGTTATGGTCAACATTCTAAGACTTTGATGAGAAATGTTTAGAGGCAAAGATTTTCAAATGAGAAGAGTATGAGATGTATTGTGCATTGATCCCTACTAGATCAGGAGAGTCCCGACTGATCTTGATATGGAGTTAGAGATTTAGCTAGCTTTGGTCCCTCCTCTGGTTTTGGACAAAAATTTTAAATTGATAAATTGCACCTTAGAGTCCCCAGATTTTGCATTATTGTCTCAGGCCCCTAAACCTTAATAGACCTTGAATTGGATTTTTATATTCATATCAGATATCACCTTGCACCCCAAATTCCAGTTACTTCCTCGTCCCCTTGAACCTGCACAGTTGCCTCACCTCTGCCTTAGTGCGTTAGGGTGAGACGACCACGCAAGTCCAGGGCCTCCGGTTATCTCTATTAAATTCAAGTCCCAACTTCTTCCAATGGCACATTGAGATTTGAGTTACTAAATCTAATGGGAGCATGATTTCTGTTTATCAAACTCATCTGTTAATGAAACCTAAGCAGCGTGTGATATTAAATGAAACAATTGTGCGCACAAGTTGGTTGCATTTGCTTATTGCTTTACATATGATCGTTAATCCAGCATGTAGCAGATCCTTTTTTTTTTCCTATCTTGTACCTTTCACCAATGTATGTTGTTTTGTTTGCAGCCTCCAAATATAAAATCTTTCATCAACAGTGTTACCACCGTTCCTTTTGAGAATGTAGAATTGCCGCTGAAGAATTTTGCATGGGAATTCGACAAGGTGTGTAAATCAGACTTTTTATGTATAGCATCTTTTGTGGTGATGTTATTAATTCTAATCTCTTGCTACCAAATTGGTGTAGGGGGATTTCCATCACTGGGTGGACCTTTTCAATCACTTCGATTCTTTCTTTGAGAGTTATATCAAATCAAGGAAAGATTTGCATCTTGAAGATAATTTTCTTGATTTGGATCCCCCATTTCCTCGAGAAGCAGTCCTTCAAATTCTCCGAGTATCAAAACTAATATTGGAAAATTGTACAAATAGACACTTCTATATTTTTTTTGAGGTCAGCACTTTATGCATGTCCTGTTTATCTGCAGACCTACTTGTTTTTCCCCTTTGTATTTATTTACTATAAGGGAGCAGCATAACTTTCTGGTTTTATTCATTTCCAGTAGTATACTGCTAATTTATGTATTTTTGGTTACAGCAGCATCTGTCTGCCCTTTTAGCATCTACAGATGCGGATATTATTGAAGCAAGCTTGCAGACATTAATGGCTTTTGTGGACAAGTCAGTTGGGAAAAGCTCAATACGCAGTGCGTCTCTCGCTTCAAAGTTATTTGCTTTCTCTCAAGGTTGGGGTGGAAAAGAAGGTGGCCTTGGATTAATAGCATGTTCTCTGCCCAGTGTATCTGATCCAGTTTCCACTGAGGTTGGCTCCACTCTCCATTTTGAGTTCTATCGTGCTGCTGATAAATCAGAGAAATCCCAGTGTCTAGAGAATGAGAACAGGTTGGAAGTAATTCATTTATCGAATGTCAATACTTGCAAGGAGACAGATCTTGAAATACTAGACAGATTAATCAAGGATTACAGTGTGCCACAAGCTTTAAGGTTCCCTCTTCTTACAAGACTGAGATTTGCAAGGGCATTTGACTCTTTAACATGTCGACACCAGTATATCTGTATCCGCCTGTATGCCTTTATTGTTCTTGTCCATGCAGGCCATGATTCGGAAGGTCTATCAACATTTTTGAGCAACGAACCAGAATTCATTGATGAGCTGTTATCACTGCTTAGCTACGAGGATGAGATACCAGAAAAAATTAGGATACTGGGAATCCTTTCTTTAGTTGCACTGTGCCAAGATCGATCTCACCAGCCTACTGTATTGTCCTCAGTAACTTCTGGTGGTCATCGTGGTATCCTTCCTAGTCTCATGCAGAAGACAGTGGACTCTATCATCAATGGTTCTATGAAATGGTCCATAATATTTGCCGAAGCACTTCTCTCGCTTGTATCAATGCTGGTATCATCAACACCAGGTTCTCTAGCTCTACAAGAAGCAGGCTTTATACCCACTATTTTGCCTCTTCTCAAAGACACAAACACACAGCATTTGCATCTAGTTAGTACAGCACTGCATGTCATTGAGAGCTTCCTGGATTATCACAATCCTTCTTCAGCATTGTTCAGAGATCTAGGTGGACTAGATGACACTATTGCTCGTCTTAAGATAGAAGTATCTCAAGTTGAGGTTGTTTCAAAAGAATTTGAAGAGTCTCATTCTAACAATAAAGGAAAAGAGGTTGAAAGCTGTCCACCTGTGCAAGATATACAGCCTTCATGTTCTGAATCCTTGATTTTGTATCATAGGAAGAACTTAATGAAAGTTTTACTACGTACAATATCTCTGGCAACATATGTGCCCGGTAGTTCTGCTCGTGTTGATGGTTCAGAAGAGAATGTGTTACCCCCATGTTTATGTAAGATTTTTAAGAGAGGCAAGGACTTTGGTGGTGGTGTTTTTTCACTTGCTGCAAGTGTTATGAGTGATCTCATACATAAAGATCCAACATGCTATACTGTTCTTAATGCAGCTGGTTTGCCACAAGCATTTCTTGATGCCATAATGGGTGGTGTACTTTATAACTCTGATGCAGTCTCATGTATACCACAGTGTTTGGATGCATTGTGCTTGAACAATAATGGTCTTCAATTGGTAAAGGACCGCAATGCTTTAAGATGTTTTGTGAAAATCTTTACCTCTAGATCATATCTGAAAGCTCTTAGTGGTGACACAACGGGGGCCTTATCAAGTGGACTTGATGAATTAATGCGTCATGCGTCATCATTACGATCCTCTGGAGTTAGCATGTTTATTGAAATCTTGAACACTATTTCTAAAGTAGGGTGTGGTGGAGACTCTATTTCCTGTAAGGAATCTGATAATTCCTCTGCAGCTGTTCCCATGGATACTGATGTGGAGGTAGCTACAACACAGAGTGAGGGTGTACCTCCTGAGGTAGGATGCTCAGTCAAAACAGTTGATGCTCCTCTAGATGCTTTGACATCATCATCCATTGAGTTATTTCTTCCTGAGTGCATATGCAATGTTGCTCGTCTCCTTGAAACTGTTCTGCAAAATACTGATACATGTAGGCTATTTATTGAGAAAAAAAGGCATTGAAGCTGTTCTTCAACTCTTTAAGTTGCCATCAATACCTGTATCTGTTTCAATTGGTCAGAGTATTTCTGTTGCATTCAAGAACTTCTCACCTCAGCATTCTGTTTCTCTTGCACGAGCAGTGTGCTCATTCTTTAGAGACCACCTTAAAATGACCAATGAATTGTTGGGTTCGATCTCTGGAACTAAGCTGGTTGATAGGGAACCTACAAAGCAATCATCTCTTCTGAAGTCACTTTCTACCCTTGAAGGGCTTTTGTCTCTTGCAAATTTTCTCCTGAAGGGAACTACCATTATGGTCTCAGAACTGGCTTTTGCTGATGCTGAGATATTGAAGGAATTGGGGAAGGTTTATATTGAAGTCACATGGCAGATATCTTTACTCAGTGATTCTAAGGTGGATAAGCAAGAGGCAGATCAAGATGATTTGGCTGGGGATGCTTCAATTTCTGAAAGAGATAGTGACGATGACACAAATACAGCACCATTTTCAAGATATACGAATCCTGTTTCAGCAAGGGCTTCTTTATCACCCTGGAGCATGGAGCAAGATTTTGTTTCAACTGTGCGATCCGCTGCCAATATGCACCGCCATGGTCGACACTCATTATCCAGGATAAGTGGGCGCCTAAATGGAGTGTTGGATGCAACAAATACTGATTTGGATGGTCCTTGTTTTCCAGCAGAGACATCAAGGAGTCATGATGCTCTAAAGAAAAGCCCTGATGTTGTTGTTTCTGAACTTCTGACGAAATTTGGCTATACCATGCGTTCCTTCCTTTCTAGCCTTGTCAAAGGATTAGCGGCTCGGCGTCGGGCTGACTCTAACCTTAACCCAGCTTCGAGAAGTCTGGTGACTGCACTAGCACAATTTTTCCTTAGTGCTCTTGGTTTCTCTGGACATTCTACTGCAGGTTTTGAGATGTCTTTATCTGTGAAATGCCGTTACCTTGGAAAGGTTGTGGAAGACATGGCTGTGCTTACATTTGACAGCAGACGTCGCTTATGCAATTCTGCACTCGTTAATAGCTTCTATGTGAACGGAACATTCAAGGAAGTTCTAACGACCTTTGAAGCCACCAGTCAGCTACTATGGACACTTCCTTTCTCTGTCTTGGCTGCTGCCACAGATCAAGGTTCCTCTGTTAGTGAGAAGGTGGCTCACAATTCCTGGCTGCTGGATACATTACAGAGTTACTGTAAATTTCTAGAATATTGTGTGAACTCTACATTCTTATTGTCTCCATCCTCTTCTCATAATCAGCTTCTTGTCCAGCCTATTGCAACTGAGCTGTCAATTAATCTATTCCCTGTGCCTTCAGATCCAGAATCATTTGCTCGCATGCTCCAATCTCAAGTTCTTGATGCAGTTCTTCCTGTTTGGAATCATACAATGTTTCCTGAGTGCAGCCCAGCTCTTGTTACCTCCCTGGTGTCAATTATGAACAATATATGCTCTGTTGTTGGAGATATGAAGCAAAGCTGCAGTAGTGTTGGAGTTGCCAACCAGCGTGTTACTAGCCCCCCTCTTGATGAATCTGCTATTGCTACAATTGTTGAAATGGGGTTTTCAAGGGCTAGGGCAGAAGAATCTCTTAGAAGTGTCAGAACTAACAGCGTGGAGATGGCAACAGATTGGTTATTCAGCCATCCAGAAGAATTTGTTCAGGAAGATGTGCAGCTAGCACAAGCGTTAGCTTTGTCACTTGGAAGCTCCATTGAAACACCCAAGGAGGATGGGAGCCATAAGAATGATACAGCCATTGCTGAAGAAAAAGGTGTATTTGTGCTCCCTTTGGATGACATCCTTACTGTATCGACAAAGCTTTTCCGCTCTAGTGATTCCACCATGGCTTTCCCATTGACTGACCTTCTAGTGACACTATGCAACCGGAATAAGGGTGAGTACTGCAAGCGAGTAGTACTGTATCTTTTTGAGCAACTAAGATGTTTTTCGTCAGATACCACGAGTGATATGGGCGCTTTGTATTCTGTTGCTCATTTGTTGGCTTTGCTTCTGAGTGAAGACAGTGGCATACGTGAAATTAGTGCCGAAAATGGTGTCATTTCCCAAGTTCTTAACATGTTGGAAAGTCTTAAATCAAGGACAGACCAGACAGATCAGACTTGGAATTCTATCAGTGCTCTGTTGCTTATATTGGATAACTTGCTACAATTTAATCCAAAACTCTATATGGAAACAATGGATGGTATATCCAAGTCAATTTCTGATGCATCCAGTGCTGACAGTAAGGCAAATCCATTACCAACTGCTGAAAATAGAACTGAAATTATTGATTCAGCAGATGATGCAAGTGCTAATGTCTTTAAAAAGGTTTTGGGGAAATCTACTGGCTATTTGAATGATCAAGAGAGCCAAAAGGCACTGGTTTTCTGCTGTGAATTCATTAAGCTATGTGTGCCTGCAACAGTTATGCAAGCTGTGCTTCAGCTCAGTGCTCGCTTGACAAAAACACATGCTCTTGCTGTCCACTTCTTTGAAAGTGGTGGGTTAGCATCTCTTTTAAATCTCCCAGGCACTTGCATCTTTCCTGGCTTTGAGACCTTAGCATCTGCCATTGTGCGCCACCTCATTGAGGATCCCCAGACCTTGCAGAGTGCCATGGAATTGGAGATACGACAGTCATTAAGTAACCGTGGGAGTTGTACTCCTCGCTCATTTCTGACAATTATGGCACCACTGATATCTAGAGATCCTGTGATCTTCATGAAGGCTGTAACTTCAGTCTGCCAATTGGATTATTCAGGAGGGAGAATGAATGTAGTGTTGTTGAAGGACAAGGAGAAAGACAGGGAGAAACAGAAAGTTCCTGTAACAGAAAGTGGTGTGCCATGTAATGAGCCTGTTCGGTTGACTGCTGAGGTTAAATCAGTTGATACACCAAACAGATGTTCACGGAACCACAAAAAGGTTCCTGCTAGTCTTTCTCAAGTGATTGATCAGCTTCTTGAGATCATTATGAGCTATCCATCTGCAAGCAAAGAACATCGGTTTGATGGTTACTCCCTGTTGACTCCAATGGATGTTGATGAACCAAATACGAAGGGCAAATCTAAAGTTGATGATGGCCAAGAGCTGGATGGTGATGCCCTCTCTGAGAGATCTGCCTTGCTGTCAAAGTTTGCATTTGTCCTTAAGTTGATGAGTGAAATACTCCTCATGTATGTGCATGCAGTAGGGATAATTCTGAGACGGGATACAGAGATATCAGTGTCACGAAGTTGTGATCAAGTTGTTGGACACAGTGGTTTACTGCATCATATATTCTATCTGCTACTTCCTCTACCTTCGGTCAAAATGGCTGATGCCTCAGATGATTGGATTGGTAAGTTGTCTGAGAGAGCTTCCTGGTTCTTGGTAGCTTTATGCTGCAGATCTGCTGAAGGTCGTAGAAGGGTTGTTTCTGAAATTGTAAAGGCATTTAACTATTTAATTGGTTCAGCAAGCAACACCTCCAAAGGATCTTTAATACCTGACAGAAAAGTTTTGGCTTTCTCTGAGCTTGTGAATTCCATATTGTCGCGGAATAGTCAGAGCAACTTGCCTGTTCTTGGTTGTTCACCTGATATTGCAAAACCTATGGTAGATGGTGGAATGGTGCAATCTCTTTCTGGTTTGCTGAAAGTAATTGATCTTGACCACCCAGATGCTGCAAGGGTTGTCAACCTGATATTGAAGGCTTTGGATAGCCTCACTAGGACTGCTTATGCCAGCGATCAAGTCCTCAAGACAGATCGATTTACCAATAACAGATTACCAGGGTCACATGAACAAACACGTGAAGCTGATGACACTGTAATCCATGAACAAACTACAGACGACACACATCATCATTCTAATGACATCATCCAATCTGCAAGTCAGCAAGCTCAAGAACTGTCTCATGTCGGTGGGAACAATAATGAAAACCTTGACCAACCCGCTGAACAAGAAATGGGAGTTGATCCAGCTGACAATAATACTTCTAATGGCAATCCTCCAATGAGAGCTGTGCAGTTCATGCGAGAAGAAGCTATTGAAGGTAATGTAATGGCTACTAGTACTGATGTTGGTTTGGCTTTCTCAGTGCAACATCAAGTTGATGATGAAATGGGTGTGGAAGATGAGGATCTTGGGGAGGAAGGTGAGGATGAAGAAGATGAGGATGAAGAAGATGAGGAAATAGCAGATGAGGGAGCTGGTTTGATGTCCATAGCTGACACAGATATCGAGGACCAGGAGAACAATGCAATTGGTGATGAATACAATGATGACCTTATGGATGAAGAAGATGATGACTTTCTTGAGAACCGTGTTATAGAAGTAAGATGGAGGGAGAGCTTAACTGGAATGGATCATCATCTGCGATTTTCCAGGGGTCGTGTAGACTCCAGTGGTTTTATTGATATATCTTCTGAGTCATTTCATGGTGTGGGGACAGATGATTCATTTAACCTGCATCGTTCATTTGGTCTTGAGCGGCGGCGCCAAAGCGGACGTAGGTCACTTCTTGATCGACCAAGGACTGATGGGAATGCCTTTCTTCATCCACTGCTTGTCAGGCCAGCACAATATAGGGAGGGAACTAGTTTAGCGTGGCCCTCTGGAGGACCCTCCTCAAGAGATTTTCACACGCTGTCTTTTGGGAATTCAGACATCCCCTTATACATGTTAGATGCTGGCTTTCCACCAGAAACTGCTCCCGCCGTGTTTGGTGAACGTGTAAGTACTGCTCCGCCACCTTTGATAGATTTCTCACTTGGTTTGGATTCCCTCCGAATTAGGCGGGGCCCTGGAGATAATTTGTGGACTGATGATGGTCAACCACAGGCAGGTAATCATGCAGCTGCTGTTGCTCAGGCAGTTGAGGGTCATTTTGTGTCACAGTTAACTGTGGCTAGTAATTCAAATAATGCTCCTCAGGTGCAGCCTGAACAGACTGGCAATGCTGTGAATGCACAATTAGTGTTACCAGATACAGGAAATGCTGAACCTGTAGCAACCGATCCTCTTTCTCAACCTGTTGGCAGCCATCAGCCAGTTTGTACTGTTAACCAAGGACTTGCTCCTGCTAATGATGTCCTCTGTCCTACAGATGTGCACGTAAATCAGCAGCTTGTTGGTTCCATTTATGATAATCATGTTGAAGAAGCGGTGCGGCAAACAGCACCTGATGATCCTAACGCTATACCTCGGAGTGATGAAATGATGTGTATTGCTGATACACAGCTCGATGGTCATCCTGAAAGAGATTCCGTGTCTGGTAATGAAAGTTATGGTCATATTATGCAAAATGAGATTGAAGCACCTCAACAAGTTCACCTGGGTAATGATCCCAGGGAAGCCCCATCTGATCTGGAGTCAAGCTGCCATGCACTTGTCACTTCTGCAACTGCTGCTCCTGAGCTGAGTGATGCTCATGTGGATTCTGCAGCAGTGGATGCTGATGTTGACATGAACAGTGTTGATATTGCTGAAAATGAAGTTGAGAACTCAGCTCCTGCTTCTGATGGCAATGATTTGTCTTCTAGGAGGAATGAAGAAGCTGAGCCTCAGACAGAGCAACCTAATGCTAATAATGAGGCCTCCAGTGCTAATGAAATTGATCCCACATTTCTTGAAGCTTTGCCTGAGGATCTTCGTGCCGAAGTCCTTGCTTCTCAGCAGAACCGTTCTGCCCCAGCTGCTTCCTATACTCCCCCAGCTGCAGAAGAAATAGATCCTGAGTTTTTGGCTGCTCTTCCACCAGATATACAGGCTGAGGTTCTAGCCCAGCAGCGAGCACAGAGGATTGCCCACTCTCAACCAGTTGGGCAGCCAGTAGATATGGATAATGCTTCGATTATAGCAACTTTCCCTCCTGATTTACGTGAAGAGGTAATGCTTCAATTTTAGCAAATTTCCAATCCTTATTTGCATGATGAGGTAAGGTTTAATTTACATACCTGTTTAATACTAATACTGGCCTGTTTTACTGCACAGGTGCTTTTGACCTCATCCGAAGCTGTTCTGTCTGCACTTCCTTCAGCTTTACTTGCTGAAGCTCAAATGCTACGGGACAGAGAGTTGAGTCGCTATCATGCTAGAGGGAGCCTTTTTGGTGGAAGCTACAGGCTTGGAGGGAGGAGGCTGCCAACTGATAATCAGACAATTATAGACAGAGCTGTTGGTGTTACTGTGGGTAGAAGGGTTATTTCTACTACACCAGGCGGTTCAAAGGGTAAAGATGTGGAGGGGACCCCGCTTCTGGACTCAGAAGCTCTGCGGGCACTTATTCGCCTTCTGCAGCTTGCTCCGGTAATGTTCACACTGTGCATATGCTCTAGTATCTAGATAACTGTATTTTTTTCTTGAATAGGGTGGTTTTGGGTATTCTTCTGTAGTTTTATGATGTAATGTAATATTGCATGCATATATTTAGTTGCATAGTGCAAACCTCACATTGTAAACTTGCAGTCAGCTAATTCTCAAGGGAATAGGGTGGTTTTGGGCATTGTTCTATAGTTTTATGATTTAATGTAATTTTGCATGCACATATATTTACTTGCATAGTGCAAAACTCACCTTGTAAATTTGTAATGCGCTAGTTTCCAAAATGTTAAATGAAATGATAGAGGCTTGCATGGTGGGGATCTGTTATACACCCCTGTAAAATTCTAAAAGCAAACTCAGAGGATTCCTTGGTGTGCATTTTCTCATCACTATGGTTACAAGAACTGAGAGCAGGCAGCTGCAAAAACTTCCTTGCTGAAAGATCTCTTAAATATATTTGGTTGTCAAACTGTCCATTCACATACACCCTTCGTCCCAAAATAAACGTACATTTCGCTTCCCAATGAGTCAAATCTTTTAAAGTTTGATCAAATATATAGAAAAATATGCTAATGTTTATGATGTATAATAAGTATCATTAGATTGAGCATGAAATATACTTATAATAAACTTACATTGGAGATACAAATATTGATACTGTTTTCTATATTTCTAGTCAAACTTTGTGTTTATTTTGGGATGGAAGGAGTAAGCTCACATTGGAAATGAACTTGCAAAATTAAATGTTATGGGGATGAGTTTTGCATCTATTATTCCCCCACTCCCACTGTGCTGTCTGCTTTGCTATCTTTTCTCTACATCCTACTTGCTCAAGGCAATAAGAACAATGAGCAACCATGTCTCTGCTAGATTGTTACATTATGGAAACCTCACCATCTATGAAATAATCTGTAAATTGAATTGAGATGTATGGTAGGTATAAACCTATATATGTGTGTCTCATCTACTATATATGTGTCTCATCAATGGACAATAGCATATTATTGGAAGCTATGCATATTTTTGATTGTGTGGACATCCAGGAAGCTCTTAAGCTATGCATATTTTTGATTGGTAATATGCCCTGTTCCTTTATTTTCAATGTAAATTTATTTTTTGATTGTTATGCAAAATCAGCCCCTGGTCAGAATTTTAGTGGGCATGCACAAAAATAGCTTTTGCAAATAAGACATCAATAAGACGACTTGAAAATGTTGCTAATTGTCACTTGCTTCTTATTATCAATAAAGACGACTTGAAAATGTTGCTAATTGTCAGATGCTTTTCCTTATTACTAAGTTTTTGCCCATATTTCCTTCAGCTAAACTGCTTAACTATTCCACAATTTTGCAGCCACTCAGCAAAGGCCTTCTTCAAAGGCTTATGTTCAATTTATGCGCACATAGTGTCACACGTGTTACCTTGGTTGGCCATCTGCTCAACATGATTAAACCTGAATCTGAGGGGCTTAGCGTATCTGATTGCATGGCTACATATAGATTACATGGATGTCAGTGGAACATTGTTTATGCACAACCTTACTCTGCAAATGGTAGTATTCTCTCTATTTTATTTCCTTTTGTAATTTGTTTTATAACCTTTGGCTCTCCCTAATACTCTCTGTATTAGCTTCCTTTTTTCTTCACTGTTATATTGTTCAATAATGTTATTGGGTACTTAAGCCACCTTATATGCTTGCCCTTCATCTCTCCAGGTCTACCTCCACTTGTAACACGGCGACTTCTTGAAATCCTGACATATCTTGCTTCTAACCATCCATCTGTCGCGGATCTTTTGATCCATTTCAATCCTTCAGCTAGTTCAAACTGTTTGACATTACAGCACAATAAAGAGACATCTCAAGAAAGTTCAACGCCGAACATTATGCAACCATCTTCAGAGGGTTATACACCTATTCTGTTGTTTCTTAAGCTTCTAAATAAACCCTTATTTCTGCGGAGTCGCGTATATCTTGAGCAGGTATTTATCAGCACTTGTTTTAGTGTATGTTAGCTTTTTGTTCACTTAAAATATTTCTCATACCTTTTAATTTTGTGCTCCAGGTGATGTGTTTGCTGGAAGTAGTTGTTAACAATGCTGCATCCCAAATTGATTGTCCACCTCACTCTGCACAGATAACTAACAGTTCAGATATTGAATTAGTTGATGGGACACCATCTCAAACACAGGTGGAACCATCTACTCTGGAACAAGTTCATATCCCGGATAATAACCAAAGAAGAGATATTGAGGTCCCACCATCTTGTGCTAAACAGAATGATAATGTGCATGAAATCCTTACTCAGCTTCCTGATGCTGAGTTACATAATCTGTGCAATATTCTTGCACGTGAGGGGTTAGTGTTTGCCTTACCCTTTATTTTATTTACTTAATTTTGCATAGTGTGCACAAATGATGATTTACTATAAATGCTTAGAGTTTTCATGTATTTCCTTCTGAATGCTACAGATGCTTTTTTCTTCTCAACTGATCATTTTCAAGGTGAACCCAGGAAAGTATATTTTGGGCTGATAGTCTGTGAGGGCAATGGGTTGGGAAGAAGGTTCACATACCAAAAATTCCTTATAAACTCTTAACTAGGTAGAGTGGAGAGAAGGTTGCCCAATTAGGTAGAATGAAGGTGAACCCAAGGCTGATCAGTGTGTAATCAAGATGCATCGCTGTAGATAAGATAATCAAGCATCATTGGAAGTTTCCTACCTTCTGTATATTTGTTTCTTATCTTTGATGATCCAATTAGAATGTTACTTTAAGGACACATTGTTTTCCTTTCCATCTCTTGTGAAATTTGTTTCTTGTATCCTTAACAGTGGGCACCATTTGTTTTTTAGATTAATGTATGCAGCAAAACTTGTCCATGTGCAGTAATTTGCAACTAATTGATATGCTTTATATTAATTATACCTTTTACTGCTGGAATACTCAGAGAAAAGTTATTGTTTGGGTGTAAATCTGATGTGTGATATGTGGAAAATTCATTCTTAGTTCATAGTTTAGATATTTGAAAAATGTCCTCTTTTCAGAGCTAGCTTTAGACAAATATGCTTATGTTTTCTTGTTGAAATATTCAGTCTTCCAGATAAAGTGTACTCACTTGCTGCGGAGGTGGTGAAACAATTTGCTAGTGTTGCAGCATCGCATCGGAAATTCTTTTCCATTGAGTTAGCTGGTGTTGCTCAGAGTTTAAGTTCTTCAGCAGTTGAGGAGCTTGTAACACTGAAGAACACTCAAATGCTTGGGCTCAGTACTTGCTCTATGGCTGGAGCTGCGATCTTGCGGGTACTGCAAGTCCTATCTACACTGACTTCGGGTGTGATGGATAGTAGATATGAAAAAGATTTACGACAGGAAGAGCAGTCTATTTTGTGGGATCTGAATGTCGGTCTTGAACCTTTGTGGCAAGAGTTAAGTGATTGTATAAGTGCCACAGAGGCAAAATTTGTACACAGTTCATCACTGGCTTCCCATGCCCCATTGATGGATGCTTTAGAAGTTGGTGCTTCATCCTCTGGTTCATCATCGCTTCCTCCAGGCACTCAACGCTTATTGCCGTTCATAGAATCATTCTTTGTCCTATGCGAGAAGCTTCAAACAAATCAACCAGTTACACAATCAGATTACAGTGTTACTGCCCCCGAAGTAAAAGAATCTGCTGGAAGTTCATCTTCACCATCACTGAAGGCTGGTGGGATCTGCAATGTTACTTTTATAAGGGTTGCAGAAAAGCATCGACGGCTACTCAATGTTTTCATTCGACAAAATCCAAGCTTACTGGAGAAGTCACTTTCTATGATGTTGAAAGTGCCAAGGCTGATAGATTTTGACAATAAACGTGCTTACTTCCGGTCGCGGATCAGACAGCAGCATGATCAGCATCTTTCAGCTCCTCTACGCATTAGTGTTCGCAGGGCTTATGTTTTGGAGGATTCATATAATCAGTTGAGATTACGTCGTACCCAGGATCTCAAAGGTCGCTTGACTGTGCAATTTCAAGGGGAAGAGGGCATAGATGCTGGAGGACTAACTAGGGAATGGTACCAACTGCTCTCTAGAGTTATTTTTGACAAAGGAGCTCTTCTCTTCACTACAGTTGGAAACAACGCGACTTTCCAGCCTAATCCTAACTCTGTTTTTCAAACAGAGCACCTTTCTTACTTCAAGTTTGTTGGTCGAGTGGTAATTTCTTGACACTATCCACAATAGTTCAATACTGCTTCATTTGTTTTCCCTTTTTCTGAGACCTAGTTGTTTGCACAGGTTGCTAAAGCATTATTTGATGGCCAATTGTTGGATGTCCACTTTACCCGTTCATTTTACAAACATATCTTAGGTGCTAAAGTAACATATCATGATATAGAGGCTATTGATCCTGATTACTACAAAAATTTGAAGTGGATGCTGGAGGTTTGGGTTCATCTTCTGCAGTTTCTTATTTATTAATTAATTTATATGTGGATCTATGCAGTTCCTTAATCATGCCTTTTTTGAACAGAATGATGTAAGTGACCTTCCCGATTTAACATTCAGCATGGATCCTGATGAGGAAAAGCATATTCTCTACGAGAAGACTGAGGTATTGAAAAGCCATCATGGTTTTTAGCCGAAACCTTTTCTGCTTGCATCAGCTTTTATCTTAGTTGTGCAGTTTAATAACTTTTCAATTCAGGTTACCGATTATGAGCTAAAACCGGGTGGAAGAAACATCAGGGTTACTGAGGAAACAAAGCAAGAATATGTTGACCTTGTAGCGGAACATATACTGACCACTGCAATTCGTCCTCAAATTAATGGTTTCCTTGAAGGCTTCACAGAGTTAGTTCCAAGGGATCTAATATCGCTATTCAATGATAAAGAACTTGAGCTGCTGATCAGTGGTCTTCCTGAAATTGACCGTGAGTGGATTTCATCTGTCTGGAGTAAATCGTCATCTTATTGCATAAGTTATTTATTTCCTTTCATCTTATTGTGTTTTTTTTCCTTGCAGTGGATGATCTGAAGGTTAACACGGAATATATAGGATATTCAGCTGCATCTCCTGTCATCCAGTGGTTCTGGGAAGTTGTTAAAGCATTCAACAAGGAAGACATGGCGAGATTACTGCAGTTTGTTACCGGAACATCTAAGGTCAAAAGCTGCTTCATTCTTAATTTTGATGCATTTTAAAATAAGACTACAGTGAAACTGTAGTTTCATCTAAAAAGTCTCATAAATCTTGAACAGTATATATTGCTCTAAAACTTCAATCAATAACAGACATGGAATTTATTTGTATAGGTACCATTGGAGGGTTTCAAAGCGCTACAAGGTATTTCTGGCCCCCAGAGATTTCAGATTCACAAGGCGTATGGAGCTCCAGACCGACTTCCATCTGCTCACACCTGGTAACTTATCAATACGTTCATTTACTGCCTTCCACTTCTGTACCTCTTTATTATGGTACTGTCTGCTCATTTAGTAATTATGATAAGTGCACGTTGAATACACAGCTTTAACCAGTTGGATTTACCGGAATATACCTCAAAGGAGCAATTAGAAGAACGACTGCTTCTTGCCATTCATGAAGCTAGTGAAGGTTTCGGCTTTGGTTGATTGGTTCCTAAGGAGGTTGTAAAGAGTGCACTGGGTCATTGGTTTTCTGCTTGACATGTACAGGTATGGAAGTGATTATTTCTTTGCCACATCTTATATTAATCATACGCACTCTGTATGTCTTATTTCTCAACACTTCAAGCTTCTATTTTCAGTATGACAAATCTAACTGGTCCAAATTGATATTGTTTCCTTCAATGCAATTGAAAAACTACTCAGGATTTTTTGTTGCTTTATTTAAAGAGCTGGTATAGAAACCCTGAGTTTACCACATGGTTCTTAGTGGTATTCAGTTTTCTGAAGACTTGCTCCGCCTGTTGGTTGTTTATAAAATGCTGGACCAAAAAGAAGAGGATAGTTTTGTGCTAGATACATGCAAGATATTAGTAATTGGTCAACTTACGCTTTCATTATTGCAAGGTTTCAAATCCATTGGGAAGCTGGGCCAACAATTTTCTAACAACACATTACTATTGAAATAGCAATGGTAAGATAATATGCTGAATTGACTTGAAACTACCATCTATAGATAGTGTAGCTTCACATCAAAATAGACCAAATCAATTATCAAACTAGTAACTAAATATTAAGTTGCATGCACCGAATAGTTCAACCCAAAAGCTTAAGCTCATGTGAGAGGTGGGCAATTCACTTATATTCCAACACTCCCCCTCACGTGGAGTCTCCCTTAGGTCTCAAATGTGGAATAGGAGTGAGCAGCAATTATTTAACCAGGATTTGAACTCGAGACCTCTGGCTTTGATACCATATTAAGCTGCATGCACCGACCAGTTCAACCCAAAAGCTTAAGCTGATGGAAGAGGTGGGCAATTCACTTATACTACATATATGCCTGTCCGTTGCACTAGGTCACGAACTTTTGTCCACACGTCGACAACGACGCACTTGGCCTGTGGCTTAGATAAACGAATTAAAAATCTACAAATCTCATTACATAGAAAATACAAAGCACATTTCATGATCTATCATTTAATTTTCTTAAAAGTCAAAAACTAAATCAAAAGATCATCATCTGCCATGGCATCTCTGGTTTGCTCTAGAAACCCAAGCATATAAGTTCTCCAAAAATCCTGAAAAAAAATCAATAATAATTTCTCTTATAGTTTACTCCTGCAGTATACATGTAAATGATCTAATTATTTAATAATTAATTTAATTACGCGTACAAAAGCATTTGGAAATGCTCCTTTGTTGTTTGAGTGGGTCCCACTGCTAGCAGGGCAAGCCACTTAAGGCTTGCGCGTGAGGCGAGCTGTGCCTCCTGCGCATTGGTATTGGTAGTGTATTCTTGATTTTTTCCAAGGAAAAAGAAGGTATATGACGTAAGCATGATGTCATGATGACATCTACATCGAGCAAAGAATGGCCCGCTTGGCTGGCGTTCGGCGCGGTGCCGCTGCTGCTTGCACACGCGCGCGAAGGCGACGCTCGGCCCAGGATGGACACGCACAAAGAAATTGGACGAGAGGGGAAAGCCGTGCTGCAGACGGACGTGGCTGGCGGAGGGGCCCACATCTTGGTGTGGCTTTTTTATTGCAGGCGCGTGCACCAAGGGCTGGTCGAAGAAACCCTTCGACGTTTTTTAGGTGGTTGTAGATTCCAACACTAAATAGGACTGTTATGACTTGTTTGCTTGTAGCTGCTAGTCATGCCACACGAACTAGGAGATGACCCGGTTAGCATAAAATTATGCATGTTATTATGTGTGGCCTGCTAGGTCCATGGAGGCACATCTTCCTATGGCCAGCTGTGCTATACATATCCGATTAGTTTTGATGTGAACAGAGTCTGTCTGGTTTCTGTTCAGGCCAGGCTCTAGGGTTGGTTTATTTTTTTTTTCTCAAATTAGGCAGGAGAACTGCATGCCATTTCATTAAGTAGAGACAAAAAAAGAAAAAAACCAAAGGAGAGGCAAAGCCAATTCCTTAGGCCACACCTAATACATGGCTAACAGCAGCACTCGCTGCAAAGAAAAAACACGACAAAAAATGCCATCTGGAGCCTAAGCAGCCGGTGGCAATGACCTACAAAGGAGCTGTTGTAATGCCTTAGCACCAGCCCAATACCACAGATTACATTCATAGACTACAAGTCCAACCTTTTGAATGCAGGGACTACCTCATAAACAGAGTCATTCCTATGTTTCCAGATCTCCCAAGCAACTAAGATAATGAGTTAGTTAAGCCCTTTCTTTATCTCCTTTGGAACCGCCTTGATTGTCTTGCTCCACCAGCTACTAAAATGGGAGTCTTCTGGTTGTGGTGCAAAAGGAAGCAATCCCAACACAGAAAAGATAGCTGTCCAAACCTGCCTCGACCAGGGCCTCCGACTCGGCCAGACCGTCCAGAAACTTGGTCGTCCGATTAGTCGTCGTCCAGTCGCAATTAATCGTCCGTCCAGGCTATGTGGTTGTCCAGCTAGAGAGGGCTGCATCTCAGAGTTTGGGCCTAGCTAGCTATCTTATGTTTTGGCCCAAGCCCTTTAGGGTTTCTCTTCTTTCCTACCCCTCACTCCCTCAGCCTTTCACTCACTCAGAAGTCAGCATAACACACGCACTCTTCTCACCTCTCCCATCCGGCTGCAGCAGCCGCCTCCATTGCTGCAGTTCTGCAGCTCCCTCTCCTCCTCTCCTCCCTTCTGGTTCCCAGCTGCTCCTCCCTCCCTTCCGGCTGCCCTCCCTCTCTTCCTTGCGGCTGCTGCTGCAGGCGCACAGGCCTGCAGATCCAGCAGGTGCGCAGGTGGAAGTGTACATGCCTGAGGCTGATGTTCAAGGAGAAGTTGGTTCTGCTCCAGCCTCCTCAGTTGCATCAGGCTCAGCTGCTGCTGGTTCATCATCCTCAGCTGCTCCAGATGTTGCATCTCTTGTTGAGAAGGCCCTAGCAAAACTATATAATATATACATATATGGTATGTATTAGTCCCCATATGTAGGGGACGACCGGGATGACCAGGGGAAATCGTCCTGGACGGTCCCCGGGCGACCAGGCTCGACCAGCCGTCCTGATAACATTGCACACAACCAATCAGGTATGTTGGATTGTTTCATCAGCTTGATCACACAAGGGATGGAAGCCCTTGCTTTGCAGCCGTCCATCAGCGATTCTTGATCGTGAGCCAGGAGAAGAATTTGCAATGAAGAGGGGCCCGAGATTTCTAGAGTCGCTTCCAAGGTGCAAATTTGATGGTCTCTGTGGAAAATGCCACATAGCCTGATTTGCTAAAGTAAGAGCCTGATCGTGTAAGTCTCCATTGGTGCTGATCGGAAGTGTCCTGTTGAAGAGCAAAATTGTCAATCATGTCCCAGAGTTGCAAGTATTCCAACAAACTTCAATTGTCAAGGCCCCCTTGGTGTCAGCCACCCAACTTCTGTTCTGTAAAGCTTGTGCCACTGTACGTTGTTTCAAGGCTCTCTTGGGAATGATCTTGATCAGGTTGGGAGCAATGCTCTGCAATACGTGGGACTTGCACTGGTAAACCTGCCCAAAGATGTTCCTCATCAGTCTTCTGTGCCCACAGCTATCCGACCAATTCATAAGTGATGCTTTCCATCCAAGAAGATTATCAGCCACCCTGTTAATAAGAGGTCACAGGTCAGGCTTGGTGGGTTTACGGAGAGTTAATGGTAAGGTAATAGGGTTGGTTTATTGTCCTAGTGAATCTACTCACTCCGGTCACAAATACTTGACAAATTTGATTTTGCACGGTCTTCAATGTATATCTTCCACCTCTAACTTCCTCCAGTCTAGTTTGTAAGGCGCCAAGCTCAAATTCCAGATACCAAGGTGTGTGAGGAGACCGAGGAATTGTATTAAACCAGCGTCGGAGGCTGATCTCGTATGGGCCTCTCTACATGCCACATGGCAGCCTTGTATTGGATTCGTTTCCTGGCCTGCATGCACGCAGGTATGCAGTTGTTCTGAAATTACTACTAGCGCACGGTTTACAGCCCAACAGGAGGCTTAACTACATGGCCATGTAAAAGATGCTTAGGCTGCCATGACCCTAATTAATTAACAGTCTTTTAAGGCTCATTGAAAACCCTGTACGCTAAACTTACTGGACTTTTGCCAAAACTCCCAAATGCCTAGGAACCGTGTTATGGACGTTGTTGGGATCGGGAGGAATTGAATCGAGAGGAACGGCGGCGCTACAGTACCCACGCGCTACAGTACCCGCGCGGGTACTGTTCGCGTCGGCGAGAGGCAGGTGAGCAGCGGCTAGGGCTATGAGGGGCGCTGGGAACGCCGGCCGCGGGGCTTCGCCCACGGCCGGCAAGAGAGAAGGTATTTCCTTCTAATCTCTTGCTTGATTAGATTGATACATCTCCTCTCCTTATATAGAGAGGATTTCTTGACTTACAAGCAAGGCTTACTTGACCCCTAAGCAAGCAACTAATTAACCCTAACGGGCTAAGGCCCAATAGGCCCTTGACTCCTCTAACACTACACCCCACCTGGACATGCAGCTCGTCCTCGAGCTGCAACCTAACGACGACTCGACGAAACAGAAACCTAACACCTAAAAATAAACCTTTTACATCTCGGCTTATTTTATTATTCTCAACCTGAAATAGACTCGAACTCTTTATTTTTTTTTGACCCTTGAACATAAGGTGGAGACCGTCTGCACGCTGGATAGCGCCGCGGGTACTGTAGCGCCGCCGTTCCTCTCGACTCTCCCCTCTCGATCCCAACAACGTCCATAACAATCTGGTATCGGAGATGTCAGGTTTCGATGAGCCGCTATGGGATCAGATCGCCAAGGCGCTGGCCGACATCAACACACAGCAGGCGTACCTCAACTCATGGTTGGCCGCCATGGAGAGCCGTCAGGCAGCGTTTGCGCGCCAGGTGTCGGCGGCGGTGCGGCTGCAGGCGGCGGCGCGTGGCCTCCTGGCGCGCCGGCAAGTGCGGCAGCTGTGCGATCTGCAGCTGATTCAGCCCCGCACCCCGTCGCAGTTCCTCCAAGCTGTGCTTCGCCGCGCGAAGGCAGACACCGCACAACAGATCAAGCAGCGAAAGGACATCGCAGCGCAGCCGATGCTTATTCACCAAGTGTCGGCTGTGGTGCGGCTGCAGGCTGCTGCGCGCGGTCTCCGAGCACGGCGGCGGCTGCAGGAGATGCGCCAGAAGATGCGAGAGGCGGTCCTGGCGGCGGTGCGGTTACAGGCTGCAGCACGCGGACTCCTGGCGCGACGGCAGGCGCGGGAGATGCGTGGGTTGCAGCTGGTGCCTGTGCCCCGTGCCCCTTTGCTTCGCCACCAGGCTGCGCTTCGCCACATGGAGGGCCCCGATCTCGTCCGCTGCGTCATGGAGATCGGGCGTGGCATCGCCACCTCGGGTGGCGAACTCGGTGTCTACAGCGCCGGCGTTTGGGGACGCGGGTGGTTGGCCACCCATAGGCGGACCTTAATTAGCGCTGTCGTGCTCCGCCACCGGCCGCCGCGAGGACGCCTCCGCTGGTCGCTATCGCGACTAATTCCTGGTGGCTATACCCGTGCACCCCTCTCGTTCCGGTGGGCTCCATGGGATCCAGGTGGCTACACACGTGCAGGTTCATCACGCGGAGGGTGTCCGCCGTATTTTCAGGAGTCAAAAATAAAGAGTCGTAGTCTATTTCACGTCAATAAAATAAGCTGAGATGTAAAAGGCTTGTTTTTAGGTGTTAGATTTGTGTCTAGCAGAGTCGAGTTAGGTTGCAGCTCGAGGACGAGCTTGCATGTCTAGGTGGGGTGTAGTGTTAGAAGAGTCAAGGGCCTATTGAGCCTTAGTCCGTTAGGGTTAATTAGTCGCTTGCTTAGAGGCCAAGTAAGACCTCTTCTCTATATAAGGAGAGGAGGTGTATCAATCTAATCAAGCAAGAGATTAGAAGGAAAACCTTCTCTCTTGCCGGCCGTGGGCGAAGCCCCGCGGCCGGCGTTCCCAGCGCCCCTCACAGCCCTAGCCGCCGCTCCTCTGCCTCTCTCACGTGAACAGTACCGGCGGATACTGTAGCGCCGCGGGTACTGTAGCTCCGCCGCCGCTCCCCTCGACTCTCCCCTCTCGATCCCAGTATCCGCCGGTACTGTTCACGTGAGAGAGGCAGAGGAGCGGCGGCTAGGGCTGTGAGGGGCGCTGGGAACGCCGGCCGCGGGGCTTCGCCCACGGCCGGCAAGAGAGAAGGTATTTCCTTCTAATCTCTTGCTTGATTAGATTGATACATCTCCTCTCCTTATATAGAGAGGATTTCTTGACTTACAAGCAAGGCTTACTTGACCCCTAAGCAAGCAACTAATTAACCCTAACGGGCTAAGGCCCAATAGGCCCTTGACTCCTCTAACAAACCGGCTCGCAGGGAGTATTTTGAATACAATCAATAGGTATAACTTACGTGCTTCCTGAACAAGTCACCCTATTTTATACACTGATGGGGTTGTATCACGTCTCATGAAACAAATAGATGAAAAACAATCTAATGCTAGTCTGGTCACCATTCCATTAGAGAATATATAATGCAGTTAGGAAAGGACTTAATTCCCTGATCATCCTTCTGGAAGCACAGGAAGGAACTCACCCAAATGTTCAGAACCTCTTATACAAGATGGCCGAGGTGGGCAGTTTGTGGTGCATGACTGGTGCTATGACCCTCCAGGAGCTCCTCGTGACCTTGTAAGGTCGCTCACCCCTAACCTTTTGGCTTTGGTGTATTTTGAATTTGGAAGCCCTAATTTAGCAGTTGGTTGCTTCGTAACATGTCTGGTATTAGAAATAGGTGAAAGAATTAACATATTTCTTGCTGTCACTCTCCCTAGTTGGATTTAAATTCTGGTGGCACCAAGGATCCCCTCCCTGGCAACCCAAAAAATACTGGATATCAATGATTGTGCTATTCTAGGTTACTATTTTGATGTTGGTGATGCTACTATAATCTACACAAATGAGATAAATAGTCTATTGCTATTCTCTCTCAAATTGTATCCTGTTTCCTATAACTAGTGAATATGCACGTGCGTGTCAACACGTGTCTAAAAAAAATTCATCACAAGGGATTAAGTACACAATATTTTATTAAATTATTTTTTGAAAATAAAAAATAACTAAACAGCTAATAAACAGGATTGACGACAACTTCGGTGAGAGGATTTCTAGAGGTCACAATAACTTATTTGGTATTTATTTTCATATATAGTACAAGTACAATAAGATACACCATGTACCTTGACAAAAATATTTATTTTCTTTAGCTAAAACTTATGCTAAAAGCAATGTTGCTACTTAGATTATTAAGGACCATCAATTAATAAGTCAACCAAAAGGAATATACATACATCATTTATACTACATGAAGAATCATTTCAGTGACATCTTTTGAGCCTGTTTTCTAACAATGCATCCAAATTGGAGCCTGCTTTTCTAACAATACATCCAAATATAAACACTACTTTATAAGCAGGCTAAATCTTTACTAACATAGGATCCTGTAATCTATCTTCCAAGAGATGTAGGAGCAACATTTTCGCGGGGAAGATTCTGGTCCTGCATGTTTTTTTTTGAAAAATAAGTCATGTTGGAATATGTGTATTAGGCCCATGAGGCTAGGTCCATGAGGCCCATGTATGGTTACATATATAGCTATCCCTCTAGGGTTAGCCCAAATTAATAGAAACACTTTTCCTAACATGGTATCAAGCTAGGGTTTCCCCTGCCCAGCCGCGGCCGGCTCTTCTGCCTAGCCGCCGCCGCCCCAGCCGCCGCCGGCCATGGCCGGGCGCCCTCCTTCCCCTCCTCCCTCCTACTCTCACTTCCCCCCTCTTCCCTCCCCCTGGTCCCATGTTGTGGCCCCTCCAGCCCGCCCTGCCCTAGCCTGGGAGCGCGAGCGGGATGCCGCCGATGCTCTGGCCCGCCAGATCGCCGAAGCGGAGCACCTCCTCACCCCTCACACCTACCACGACATCGGCGCCGCTTCCTCCGGCTCGACGGGCCACCGCGCCTCCGCCACCGCGGTCCTCTGGCACGATCCGGCCGATCCCCTCGTGGCCCAGCTACACTACCAGGCCGGGGGCGTGCAGAACATTCGCCTCGTCCCGGTCGTGCTCGAGCCGGAATCGCCCTCCTACGCCCGCTGGCGGGATCTGGTGCTTCTCACTCTCCGCCGCTACGCCCTCGACGACCACGTCCTGGTTGACGCCTTGGTCGCCGTCCAGACACCGTCGTGGCTCCGTCTCGACAGCATCGTCCTCTCCTGGATCCTGGGGACGATCTCCCTGGACCTCCACGACCTCGTCCGCAACTCCCCTGACGCGCGACGAGCGTGGCTCGCCCTTGAGGGACAGTTCCTGGGCAACGCCGAGGCCCGGGCTCTGCGTCTCGACACGAGTTTCCGCACCTTCGTCCAGGGTGACCTCTCCGTTGGCGAGTTCTGTCGTCGGATGAACGCCATGGCAGACTCCCTTGGCGACCTCGGCTGGCCTGTGGAGGATCGCATCTTGGTCCTCAACATCCTCCGCGGGCTCAGCGACCGCTACGCCCACCTCAGGACGTGGATCACCCGTCAGCGGCCCTTCCCCACCTTCCTGCAGGTCCGTGACGACCTTGTCATGGAGGAGCTCACTCAGGGCATCCAGCCGGGGTCCGCCTCGTCTTCTTCGACGGCTCTGGCCACTACTCCGCCGCGTCCGTCTGCTCCACCACGTTCGTCCGCTCCACCGCCGTCGTCTCTCCTGGGTCCCCCTCCCTCCGGACCGAGCGGGGGTGGGGGGGGGGTCGTGGCGGTCGTCGTCGCCGTGGTGGGGGTCGCGGGGGAGGCCGGGGTGGTGTCACCCAGGCTTCGGCTGGTGGTCCGGCACCGGCTCGACCGCAGGGGGGGCACCATTGCCTTCGTTCCACAACCCGTGGTCAGGGCGCATCTCTATGTGGCCCTACCACGCTCCCGGTGGTGAGCCTCGCCTACCGGTGGCCATGTTCACTGGTGCTCCACCCGGCGTCTCCACTACGCCTCCGTGGGCTACACCCTCCGGCACTCCTCCCGGGGTTGCGGGATGGGACCAGGCGGCCTTGGCTCGCTCGTTCAGCACCATGAGCCTGACACCTCCTATCGGACCAGAGTGGATCGCCGACTCGGGTGCCACCTACCACACCACCCCTGACCCTGGTATACTCTCCTCTGTCCACTCTCCTTCTTCCTCTCTTCCTTCGTCCATTATGATCGCAAATGGTTCGTGTCTTCCTGTCACGTATGTGGGTACCGCCGGTGCTCATGGCTCCTTTCGTCTTCCTGATGTTTTTGTTGCTCCCTCTATGGTTCACAACCTCCTTTCTATTCGTCGTTTTACAGCTGACAATTCTTGTTCTGTGGAATTTGACTCTTCTGGTCTTACTGTAAAGGATTTGGCTTCCCGGCGTCCTCTGCTCCGATGTGACAGCACGGGGCCTTTTTACACTCTTCGCTTCCCGATGGCCACTTCATCTTCTTCGCCATCCGTTTTGTCAGCTGCCTTCGCCGCCTCTACCTCCTCTACTACTTGGCACCGGCGCCTCGGCCATCCTGGACGTGATGCCCTGATGCAGCTCAGTCGTAGCTCCGACATTCCATGTATTCGGGCTCCTGCTGAGCATTTGTGTCATGCGTGCCAATTGGGCCGACATGTTCGTCTTCCTTTTCATAGTTCTTCACATGCGGCCCGCATTTTTGATTTTGTACACTGCGACCTATGGACATCTCCTGTCATCAGTATTTCTGGCTATAAGTACTATCTTGTGGTTGTCGATGATTTATCACATTATTCGTGGACCTTTCCCTTGCGTGCGAAGTCTGATACGTTTTCCACGCTCCTTCACTTCTTCACTTGGGTGTCCACACAGTTTGGCCTTACCATCAAGGCTGTCCAGTGTGACAATGGTCGTGAGTTTGATAACTCCACCTCTCGGGCTTTCTTCCTCTCTCACGGTGTTCAGTTGCGCATGTCTTGCCCTTATACCTCCTCACAGAATGGCAAAGCTGAACGCATGATTCGCACCACCAACGACACTGTGCGCACCCTTCTGTTTCAGGCCTCTCTCCCTGATCGCTTCTGGGCTGAGGGCTTGCACACCTCCACCTACCTCCTCAACCGTCTTCCTTCCACTGCCTGTCCCGCTCCTACACCACACCACGCCCTTTTTGGTACCCCTCCGTGGTACGATCACCTTCGCGTCTTTAGGTGTGCGTGTTACCCCAACACCGCTGCCACTTCTTCTCACAAGCTGGACCCCCGCTCCACTCTCTGTGTCTTCCTCGGGTACTCCCCGGATCACAAGGGGTACCGATGCTTTGACCTTACCTCCCGACGGGTACTCATCTCTCGCCATGTGGTGTTCGATGAGTCCGTCTTTCCCTTCTCCACCACAACCAACACCAATCCTGTTCCTGATCCACCCTCCCTCTTTCCCGCTAACACGGTGGTCCAGCCGCCTTTTTCGTGGTCTCCTGCAGGTCCTGCTTCGCAGCGCTCCTTGTTGGGCACCTGTCCTAGCTCCCCGGCGGGTCTGGGCCCGTCGTCCTCTGGCGCGGCCCCGACCTCTTGTAAGGTCCTAGATGGCTAGAGGGGGGTGAATAGCCTATAAAAAATTCTACAAGCACCACTAAGCAAACTTGTTAGAATAACAAACGGCGTAAAGCGAGTTTTGCTTAGCCAAAGGTTGTGATGCAAGCCTCCTATCCACAAGTCTAGTAGATTATGATCTCTAGTTCACACAAGTGCTAAGTCACTAACTTACACTAGTGAGCAAGCTAACAACTACTAGAAAAGGCTACCACTAGAGCTACACAAGATAATCTAGTAAAGGTAAATGCGAGAGAAAGGATTGTGAATCTTATACCGACGGTGGAGTGAAGATGTTGCCAATCACCAAGATGATATACAATCAATTAATATTGACAACAACACAATATGTAGACCAATCACCGGGAGACAAGAGACAATATTTTTGTTCACCCGGTGTTCACTTGTGCACCGACAAGCTACGTCACCGGTTGTGTCGACCAACACTTAGATGATTCCTCGGTGCGACCCTCAAGTCACTTGCCCCTCAAGGCACGCTCCGCAAGGCACCGCAAGACACCACTCTCAAGTGAGATAACTCAATGACACGCGCAATCCAATAGAGTTGCTTTTGGCGTCCCGCCGAGGAAAGCACAAGAACCTCTTACAAACAACCGGAGGTGGCCAAGAACAATCACCTTCTCTTGCCAACGCCTCCAACAATCTCCAAGCCGGCTAGGAGCGGTACTCTCCAAGAGTAACAAGAAATCCACCGGCTAAACCACCCACAAGTGCCACTAGATGCCCTCAAGCTATGCAATGCACTTTGGGATCACTCAATCTCACTTTTGATTTGCAATCAAGCAAGAGAGATGAGTGGGAGGAGTAGCTCTAGCTCAAAGGATGCACAAGAGTGTTAGAAATGCCAAGAGACCTCCCCAAGGGCCGGCCAACGAGTATTTATAAGCACCCCAAACAAATAGAGCCGTTGCCACTCCACTGACCGTTATTGTGGAGTGTACTTGGCGGAGAATTTATGTCCAATACCATAATGATCACAAATTTCTTCAATTCTTGTATTCTTGAACTCACTTCCATTGTCACTTCTCACTTTCTTGATTCTAATCTCAAACTCATTGTGAACTCTAGTGAGAAATGTCTTGAAGGTGTCAAACACTTCACTTTTGTCACTAAGAAAGAATACCCATGTGAATTTTGTGAAGTCATCCACTATGACAAAGCCATACTTGTTGCCGCCTATGCTTGTATATGTTGTTGGTCCAAATAGATCTATGTGCATCAACTCAAATGCTTTGCATGTGCTCATTGTACTTTTCTTTGGATATGAGCTTCCAACTTGCTTCCCGGCTTGACATGCACTACAAAGTTTATTCTTCTCAAATTCAACATCTTTCAAACCATTGATAAGATTGTGAGTTGTAAGCTTCTTCAATTGTTTCATGCCAACATGACCAAGCCTTCTATACCAAAGCCAACCCATGCTTGATTTGGAGACTAAGCAAGTTGTCAAAGAAGTTTCTCTAGCATTGAAGTCAACTAGATAGAGATTCTCATATCTAAAGCCCTTGAATGCCACATTTGAACCATCCACACTAATAACTTCCACATTATCAATCCCAAAGATGCATTTGTAGCCTAGATCACATATTTGTGCCACGGATAGAAGATTGAAATCCAAACTTTCAACTAGCAACACATTTGAGATACTCATGTCATTTGATATTGCAATCTTGCCCAAGCCAATAACCTTGCCTTTCTTGTTATTGCCAAATGTGATAGAATCAACACCACTATTATTGTCAATGATTGAGTCAAACATTCTTGATGTACCGGTCATGTGTTGAGTGCACCCACTATCAATAATCCAATGCCTTCCTCCGGCTTTGTAATTGACCTACAAGCAAATCAATGAAGCTTAGGTACCCATTTTTGCTTGGGTCCTTGTAGGTTAGTAACTAAGCTCTTTGGTACCCAAATAGCCTTCTTCTTCGGGCCCACAATTGGTGTACCAACAAACTTAGCTTGCACACCCTTCACACCCTTGGTAAGCACATAGCAAGAATCAAAAGGTATAGCATTAACAAAGTTCTTGCTTTGGTTCTTTTTATTGCAATTATGCTCTAGGTGCCCAACTTGCTTGCATCTATTGCAAAACCGACCATTGCCCTTCACAAAGCTAGGTTTTGGAGTTGCAAAGGCCGACTTGCCTTTCTTGGGGGTGTAGCATAATCCCTCTTTGTTAAGAGAGAACCTTTGGCTACCCAAGCACTTAAGCAAGCGGGCCTCACCACCATAGGCCTTGCCTAGGGCGTGAGTGAGCTCATCCACCTCTCTCTTGAGAGTCTCATTCTCAACCATTAGTGAGACATCACAAGTGAAACCATCACTAGTAGTAGAGGTAGAGTTGGTGGTGGTGGATGAAGAGCTACAAGAAGGATTAGTATTTGACATGATGATAAGTTCATAAAAGGATTCATCAATTATATCACATGTAACACCTATATCACATGATACAACAACCTCCTTCTTTGCTTGTTGCTCAAGTAGCAATGAGTGAGCTTTTTCAAGCTTGGAATGAGCCTTATCAAGATCCTCATGGTCTTCCACTAGACTCTCATGAGTGGTCTTAAGCTCACCAAGAACTTTCTCAAGTATTGCTACTTTCATTGAAAGCTTCTTGCACTCCTTGTTCTTGGCAATAGCTATGTCTCTAGTTTGTTGCAACAAGTCATATAGTTGTTCTTTAGTTGGTTCATCATCATCATTTTCATTATCATATTTATCATTATCACTATCATGAACATATTCCATTTCACTTTCATCATCACTTTCATCATATAATACCTTAGCTTCTTTGGCCATGAAGCATGAAGAGGATGAATCAAATAGTAAAGGCTTCTTGTTGATAGCAATGGAAGCAAAAGCCTTGTTGGATGATTCTTCTTCTTCATCATCATCATCACTTTCCCAAGTGGCCACATAGACTCCATTCTTGCCTTTCTTGAATGTTATCTTGGCTTCTTTCTTTTTCTTCTCAAACTTGTCCCTCTTGTTGTTTTTCTTGTTGTCATAGGGACAATCGGCTTGAAGGTGCTCGGTGCTATCACAATTGAAGCACTTCCTTTGTTGCTCATTGCTCTTGAAATTGTCATTTCTCTTTTTGAAGCCTCTTCTCTTAATGAACATGTGACCCATTTTCTTGACTACAAAAGCAAATGCCTCATCATCAATTTCGTAATCTTCATCTTCATTATTGTCTTCTTCTTCCTCTCCTTCTATGATGATAGCTTTGCCTTTGGAGGAGGTGGCCTTAAATGCCACGGTCTTCTTCTTCTTCTCATCTTCCACCTTCTCCTTGTCATCAACATCTTGATCATATTTGTCATAGGTCAATACTTCACCAAGCAAATCATTAGGCTTCATTGCTTCAAGCCCATCTCTTTGCAACATCATGATCAACATCTTGAATCTTCTAGGTAAGCTCAATAAGAACTTATGGCAAAAATCTTGGTCTTGAGTCTTGTGCCCTAAGCTCTTGAGATCATTTACAATTACTTGCAATCTATGAAACATTTCAATGATTGTTTCATCATCATTTTTCTTGAAGTTCTCAAACTCACTCTTGAGCCCATATAGCTTGGCACTCTTCACAACCTTAGTGCCTTCATATGTCTCACTCAACCTTGTCCATACTTCACTAGCCAATTCCAAATCTTTGATGCCCTCAAACACTTTTGTGTCAATACCATTGTAGAGTGTATTGAGAGTCATTCTATTGCACGTTCTATTTGCTCTATCTTCATCGGTGAGATGATTGGGATCAATGATAGCAAAATCATTCTCGGTGACTTGCAATACTCTCTCATGAATAGAACCAAGGTACATTGTCATCTTTCTTTTCCAATGAGCAAAAGAACTAACACCATCAAAGAACGGTGGCTTGCCCCCAACATGATTGAACACAATTTGAGCCATTTTTCACACCGAAGGATGTTAAGCCTTGATTAAAACGGTGACCACGGCTCCGATACCACTTGTAAGGTCCTAGATGGCTAGAGTGGGGGTGAATAGCCTATAAAAAATTCTACAAGCACCACTAAACAAACTTGTTAGAATAACAAACGGCGTAAAGCGAGTTTTACTTAGCCAAAGGTTGTGATGCAAGCCTCCTATCCACAAGTCTAGTAGATTATGATCTCTAGTTCACACAAGTGCTAAGTCACTAACTTACACTAGTGAGCAAGCTAACAACTACTAGAAAAGGCTACCACTAGAGCTACACAAGATAATCTAGTAAAGGTAAATGCGAGAGAAAGGATTGTGAATCTTATACCGACGGTGGAGTGAAAATGTTGCCAATCACCAAGATGATATACAATCAATTAATATTGACAACAACACAATATGTAGACCAATCACCGGGAGACAAGAGACACAATATTTTTGTTCACCCGGTGTTCACTTGTGCACCGACAAGCTACGTCACCGGTTGTGTCGACCAACACTTAGATGGTTCCTCGGTGCGACCCTCAAGTTACTTGCCCCTCAAGGCACGCCCCGCAAGGCACCGCAAGACACCACTCTCAAGTGAGATAACTCAATGACACGCGCAATCCAATAGAGTTGCTTTTGGCGTCCCGCCGAGGAAAGCACAAGAACCTCTTACAAACAACCGGAGGTGGCCAAGAACAATCACCTTCTCTTGCCAACGCCTCCAACAATCTCCAAGCCGGCTATGAGCGGTACTCTCCAAGAGTAACAAGAAATCCATCGGCTAAACCACCCACAAGTGCCACTAGATACCCTCAAGCTATGCAATGCACTTTGGGATCACTCAATCTCACTTTTGATTTGCAATCAAGCAAGAGAGATGAGTGGGAGGAGTAGCTCTAGCTCAAAGGATGCACAAGAGTGTTAGAAATGCCAAGAGACCTCCTCAAGGGCCGGCCAACGAGTATTTATAAGCACCCCAAACAAATAGAGCCGTTGCCACTCCACTGACCGTTATTTCGGGACGACCGGACGCGCCGGTCGAAACTGACCGGACGCGCTCAACCGCGTCCGGTCGCCCTGCGACGTCCACGTGTCCCTCAAATTTCAAATGCGACCGTTAGTTCCTCCAACGGTCACTGCGCCTGCGGTCAAACCCTATGACCAGACGCGCTTCTCATAACGACCGGACGCGCCGGTCCTGATGACCGGACGCGCCTGTCGAACGACCGGATGCGCTCCTCGCAACGACCGGACGCGCTCCTCGCAACGACCGGACGCGACAGTGCCAGCGTCCGGTCGGAGTCCAGTAAGCTCCCTTGACGACCGGACGCGTCCGATCGCGTGTGACCGGACGCGCCCCGCGTCCGATCGTCCTTGCGAACCGCAGCTCCTTCTGGGCACTTGACCGGACGCGCCGGTCCCGCGAGTGACCGGACGCGCCGGTTGCAAACCCTAGCCCGCGCGCCCGAAACCGCGCTGTACTGACCGGACGCGTCCGGTCACACCGTGACCGCGTCCGGTGCAGCGTCCGGTCACCTCAGTGACCCCGTCCGCCTCCGTTTCTTTTCCGACTTTCGGCGTAGTGGAAAATAGGCATTTCATTTCCCTGAAATCGCCTGAATCCCGCGCTCGCACGCTTGGCGGGAGGAAGAGAGGAACCCAAACCCCTCTCTACCCACAAACCACAGCGCGACCAACGCCACCTTTGCAAATGTGCCAACACCATCAAGTGTACATCTCCATGTGCTTGTGTGTTAGCTTTTCTCAATCATTTTCAAAGGTTTTTCAATTAGCTCACTAGGCCCTACATGCAATGCACTTCATGAATTCACCTAGTGGCACCCGTGCATCGAATAACCGATAAGACTTCCCCTCTTAATAGTTCGGCTATCGATCCTAAACCACTCACACCCTCTATGGTGTCTTGAGTGTAAAACAAAATGGCCCTATGGTTATACCTTTGCCTTGAGCCCATTTTGTTTCTCCAAATGATATGATCCACTTCATATCATCACATGACCGTCTCGATCCATCGACCTTGACTTCACTTGCTCTTCACCGTTGCATCGGTCCGTCGGCGCTCAGTCTTGCTCAAGCTTCACCATCGCATGGTCCTTCGCTTCGAAGCCTCGACTTTCCCTTCACCTTCACAACCGGTCCATCGAGCCAAGCCTCATCTTGGTCTTCACCATCTTGGTCATATGAGTCAATGTCATGTCTCATATGCAATGACCACCTTTATCTAAATCATCCACTTAGATACAAAGGTTAGTCCTAGGTTTCATCAATTAGCCAAAACCAAAATAGGGACTTTCAATCTCCCCCTTTTTGGTAATTGATGACAACCCTCACAAAGATGATTTTGATAATAAAAGTTTTGAACTTGTCATACTTGTCCAATCATTTTGCTCATAAGTAAAGTTTGGACAATTATCACAAGCTCGGTTTTGGTAGCATTAGCTCCCCCTACATATGTGCGTAGAGTTTGGATTGAAAGCTTTGCACATATGCATGGATAGAAATGTTGGGAGAGTAATTCTACCAAAATGATGCTATGGTGTAAGAAATGGACCTTTGAAGCGTGATACCAATCGGAGTTGCCTTTTACACCATCCTTAGCATCATGAAGTAACTAGACATCCATCAAAACTCAAGAACCCTGTGAGATCAACATTATATGTAAAGGTTCTTGGACCACTTGTAAAGCTAACCACTTGTAAAGCTTTAGGCAAGTCTAGATACCACATGTAAACTATTCCTATGCATGCTAGTAGATCATTTCATCATCCAATTTCTATACTAGCATTGCACCACACAAGCATGTATATTGAATTTAAATATATGTGCAATGAGCAAGTCATATGAGAATGCACAAACAAATGCAACAACTTTGTTTATGAGCTTGCTCCCCCTACTTGTGTGCATCAACAAATTTTATTTACCCCTTTATCAAGTTGAATCATCTTTTTCTCTCCCCCTATGTCAACAACTTACCCAAAAAGGGGATCAAATTGTGGAGAGAAGGAAAAGTGTTTGACGGAGTAGCTTGAAATTAATTCGATACCATATGTAAGGTTAAAAAATTTATCAAATTTGGTTTAACCTAGAATACTTGCCAAAGATATTTAATTTGATTTGAACCAAAGACAAACTTTTTCACTCATCAAAATAAGGGTTATCTTGCCTATGTTGAATTAAACACTTATAGCAAATCTTCTAGATTCAACACTAGGTTTACAAGCTCACAAACATGTCATATGCCACCACTAGATCAAAATAAGTATAGAAACAATAGTGGTAACATATATCCATCAAATTCATTTGATTTATCATGAATGCTTATGCGTACCACTTATTATGTCTATATGCTCTATCAAGTCCTTAGCATAGGATGAAAGACATGTCAATCAATTTTACCTTGCAATGTCGAAGGAGAGGCATGTCAATAAGTGGGTGGGGTGCATTCAACTCATGTTTGAGAAATCAAGAATGTTCAATTCATTCCTTAGCTTGCAAAACCTCTTTTCATCAAGTGGCTTAGTGAGAATATCGGCAAGTTGATCATCGGTGCCAACACTTTCAATGGCAATATCTCCCTTTTGTTGATGATCTCTAATGAAATGATGTCTTATGTCAATATGTTTTGTTCTTCCATGTTGAACCGGGTTTTGTATCATCTTGATTGCACTCTCATTATCACATAGCAACGGCACATTCTTGAAATTGAGGCTATAATCCTTCAAAGTTGATTTCATCCATAGCAATTGTGCACAACAACTCCCCGCACTCACATATTCGGCTTCGGCGGTAGAGATTGCCACACTATTTTGTTTCTTTGAGGACCATGACACAAGTGATCTTCCAAGTAATTGACATGTGCCACTTGTGCTCTTCCTATTGATCTTGCAACCCCCATAGTCGGAGTCCGAATATCCAATCAATTCAAACTTTGACCCCTTGGGATACCATAGTCAACATTTCTTGTTTGCTTCAAGTACCTCAATATTCTTTTTGCCGCCGTGAGATGACTTTCTCTAGGTGAGGCTTGATATCTAGCACATGCAAACACTAAACATGACATCCGGCCTTGATGCGGTGACATAGAGTAGACTTCCAATCAAAGACCGATATTCCTTTTGATTCACCATTTTGCCATCAAGATCACTATTCAAATTTCCATTTGTACCCATTGGAGTTGAAATTGGCTTTGCATCTTGCATTCCAAACTTCTTCAACATTTCCCTTATGTATTTCCCTTGACTCACAAATGTTCCATTCTTCAATTGCTTGACTTGGAGACCAAGGAAGTAGCTAAGTTCACCAATCATAGACATTTCAAACTGTTTGGCCATCATAGCACCAAATTCTTCACAATAAACTTGATCGGTTGATCCAAAGATGATGTCATCAACATATATTTGCACTATGAATAGATCATTTCCAATCTTCTTGGTGAATAGAGTAGTATCAACCTTGCCCATTTTGAATCCCTTAGAGAGAAGAAAATCCCTTAGCCTCTCATACCATGCTCTAGGTGCTTGCTTTAAGCCATATAAAGCCTTCTTCAACTTGTAGACATGGTTGAGTTTCTTGTCATCTTCAAATCCGGGCGGTTGCTCAACAAATACTAACTCATTGATGATCCCATTGAGAAATGCACTTTTGACATCCATTTGATATAGTATGATATTGTGTGCACAAGCATAAGCCAATAGAATCCTTATTGCTTCCAATCTTGCCACGGGAGCATATGTCTCATCATAGTCAAGACCTTCAACTTGAGTGTAACCTTGAGCAACTAGTCTTGCTTTGTTTCTCACTACAATCACATCTTGATCTTGCTTGTTTTTAAACACCCACTTGGTTCCAATCACATTGTAGTCATTTGGCCTTTCTACCAATTCCCAAACATTATTTCTTGTGAAATTGTTAAGCTCTTCTTGCGGCCTTTCTACCAATTCCCAAACATTATTTCTTGTGAAATTGTTAAGCTCTTCTTGCATAGCCATGATCCAATCGGCATCCCTCAAAGCTTCTTCTATCTTCTTTGGTTCTATGGTTGACACAAATGATGCATGCTCACAAAACATAGTCAATCTTGATCTTGTTTGCACACCACTTCTAATATCACCAATAACACTATCAATGGGGTGATCTCTTGCAACATGTTGTGGTTGGAGTACTTGCACTTGATTGCTTGAGTTTGGTTGATCACTTGATGTATCTTGATGAGATGAACTAGCACCTTGATCTTGCACTTGAGAGTCACTAGCTAGCTTGAATGGAGAATTTAGCACTTGATCTTTATCATCATCTTGAATATCAATAACTTGCTTTGCTCTAATGTCCCCAATGTCCATGTTCTTCATTGCTTCCACCAATAGAGTTCCACTAACATCATCTAGATTCTCTTCTTCATCTTGTGACCCATTGGTTTCATCAAATTGCACATCATGGACTTCTTCTAGAATGCCACTTGAGTTGTTCCAAACTCTATAAGCTTTGCTTGTAGTTGAATAACCAAGTAGGAACCCCTCATCACATCTTTTGTCAAACTTCCCAAATCTAGTGCCCTTCTTCAAGATATAGCATTTGCAACCAAACACCCTAAAGTAAGAAATATTGGGCTTTCTTCCATGAAGTAACTCATATGGGGTCTTCTCTAGTAATGGATGACAATATAGTCTATTGATGTAGTAGCAAGCGGTATTGATTGCTTCATCCCAAAATGATTGACTCACATTGTACTCATGAAGCATTGATCTAGCCATATCAAGCAATGTTCTATTCTTCCTCTCAACTAGGCCATTTGATTGTGGAGTGTACTTGGCGGAGAATTTATGTCCAATACCATAATGATCACAAAGTTCTTCAATTCTTGTATTCTTGAACTCACTTCCATTGTCACTTCTCACTTTCTTGATTCTAATCTCAAACTCATTGTGAACTCTAGTGAGAAATGTCTTGAAAGTGTCAAACACTTCACTTTTGTCACTAAGAAAGAATACCCATGTGAATTTTGTGAAGTCATCCACTATGACAAAGCCATACTTGTTGCCGCCTATGCTTGTATATGTTGTTGGTCCAAATAGATCTATGTGCATCAACTCAAATGCTTTGCATGTGCTCATTGTACTTTTCTTTGGATATGAGCTTCCAACTTGCTTCCCGGCTTGACATGCACTACAAAGCTTATTCTTCTCAAATTCAACATCTTTCAAACCATTGATAAGATTGTGAGTTGTAAGCTTCTTTAATTGTTTCATGCCAACATGACCAAGCCTTCTATACCAAAGCCAACCCATGCTTGATTTGGAGACTAAGCAAGTTGTCAAAGAAGTTTCTCTAGCATTGAAGTCAACTAGATAGAGATTCTCATATCTAAAGCCCTTGAATGCCACATTTGAACCATCCACACTAATAACTTCCACATTATCAATCCCAAAGATGCATTTGTAGCCTAGATCACATATTTGTGCCACGGATAGAAGATTGAAATCCAAACTTTCAACTAGCAACACATTTGAGATACTCATGTCATTTGATATTGCAATCTTGCCCAAGCCAATAACCTTGCCTTTCTTGTTATTGCCAAATGTGATAGAATCAACACCACTATTATTGTCAATGATTGAGTCAAACATTCTTGATGTACCGGTCATGTGTTGAGTGCACCCACTATCAATAATCCAATGCCTTCCTCCGGCTTTGTAATTGACCTACAAGCAAATCAATGAAGCTTAGGTACCCATTTTTGCTTGGGTCCTTGTAGGTTAGTAACTAAGCTCTTTGGTACCCAAATAGCCTTCTTCTTCGGGCCCACAATTGGTGTACCAACAAACTTAGCTTGCACACCCTTCACACCCTTGGTAAGCACATAGCAAGAATCAAAAGGTATAGCATTAACAAAGTTCTTGCTTTGGTTCTTTTTATTGCAATTATGCTCTAGGTGCCCAACTTGCTTGCATCTATTGCAAAACCGACCATTGCCCTTCACAAAGCTAGGTTTTGGAGTTGCAAAGGCCGACTTGCCTTTCTTGGGGGTGTAGCATAATCCCTCTTTGTTAAGAGAGAACCTTTGGCTACCCAAGCACTTAAGCAAGCGGGCCTCACCACCATAGGCCTTGCCTAGGGCGTGAGTGAGCTCATCCACCTCTCTCTTGAGAGTCTCATTCTCAACCATTAGTGAGACATCACAAGTGAAACCATCACTAGTAGTAGAGGTAGAGTTGGTGGTGGTGGATGAAGAGCTACAAGAAGGATTAGTATTTGACATGATGATAAGTTCATAAAAGGATTCATCAATTATATCACATGTAACACCTATATCACATGATACAACAACCTCCTTCTTTGCTTGTTGCTCAAGTAGCAATGAGTGAGCTTTTTCAAGCTTGGAATGAGCCTTATCAAGATCCTCATGGTCTTCCACTAGACTCTCATGAGTGGTCTTAAGCTCACCAAGAACTTTCTCAAGTATTGCTACTTTCATTGAAAGCTTCTTGCACTCCTTATTCTTGGCAATAGCTATGTCTCTAGTTTGTTGCAACAAGTCATATAGTTGTTCTTTAGTTGGTTCATCATCATCATTTTCATTATCATATTTATCATTATCACTATCATGAACATATTCCATTTCACTTTCATCATCACTTTCATCATATAATACCTTAGCTTCTTTGGCCATGAAGCATGAAGAGGATGAATCAAATAGTAAAGGCTTCTTGTTGATAGCAATGGAAGCAAAAGCCTTGTTGGATGATTCTTCTTCTTCATCATCATCATCACTTTCCCAAGTGGCCACATAGACTCCATTCTTGCCTTTCTTGAATGTTATCTTGGCTTCTTTCTTTTTCTTCTCAAACTTGTCCCTCTTGTTGTTTTTCTTGTTGTCATAGGGACAATCGGCTTGAAGGTGCTCGGTGCTATCACAATTGAAGCACTTCCTTTGTTGCTCATTGCTCTTGAAATTGTCATTTCTCTTTTTGAAGCCTCTTCTCTTAATGAACATGTGACCCATTTTCTTGACTACAAAAGCAAATGCCTCATCATCAATTTCGTAATCTTCATCTTCATTATTGTCTTCTTCTTCCTCTCCTTCTATGATGATAGCTTTGCCTTTGGAGGAGGTGGCCTTAAATGCCACGGTCTTCTTCTTCTTCTCATCTTCCACCTTCTCCTTGTCATCAACATCTTGATCATATTTGTCATAGGTCAATACTTCACCAAGCAAATCATTAGGCTTCATTGCTTCAAGCCCATCTCTTTGCAACATCATGATCAACATCTTGAATCTTCTAGGTAAGCTCAATAAGAACTTATGGCAAAAATCTTGGTCTTGAGTCTTGTGCCCTAAGCTCTTGAGATCATTTACAATTACTTGCAATCTATGAAACATTTCAATGATTGTTTCATCATCCTTTTTCTTGAAGTTCTCAAACTCACTCTTGAGCCCATATAGCTTGGCACTCTTCACAACCTTAGTGCCTTCATATGTCTCACTCAACCTTGTCCATACTTCACTAGCCAATTCCAAATCTTTGATGCCCTCAAACACTTTTGTGTCAATACCATTGTAGAGTGTATTGAGAGCCATTCTATTGCACGTTCTATTTGCTCTATCTTCATCGGTGAGATGATTGGGATCAATGATAGCAAAATCATTCTCGGTGACTTGCAATACTCTCTCATGAATAGAACCAAGGTACATTGTCATCTTTCTTTTCCAATGAGCAAAAGAACTAACACCATCAAAGAACGGTGGCTTGCCCCCAACATGATTGAACACAATTTGAGCCATTTTTCACACCGAAGGATGTTAAGCCTTGATTAAAACGGTGACCACGGCTCCGATACCACTTGTAAGGTCCTAGATGTCTAGAGGGGGGGTGAATAGCCTATAAAAAATTCTACAAGCACCACTAAACAAACTTGTTAGAATAACAAACGGCGTAAAGCGAGTTTTACTTAGCCAAAGGTTGTGATGCAAGCCTCCTATCCACAAGTCTAGTAGATTATGATCTCTAGTTCACACAAGTGCTAAGTCACTAACTTACACTAGTGAGCAAGCTAACAACTACTAGAAAAGGCTACCACTAGAGCTACACAAGATAATCTAGTAAAGGTAAATGCGAGAGAAAGGATTGTGAATCTTATACCGACGGTGGAGTGAAGATGTTGCCAATCACCAAGATGATATACAATCAATTAATATTGACAACAACACAATATGTAGACCAATCACCGGGAGACAAGAGACAATATTTTTGTTCACCCGGTGTTCACTTGTGCACCGACAAGCTACGTCACCGGTTGTGTCGACCAACACTTAGATGGTTCCTCGGTGCGACCCTCAAGTTACTTGCCCCTCAAGGCACGCCCCGCAAGGCACCGCAAGACACCACTCTCAAGTGAGATAACTCAATGACACGCGCAATCCAATAGAGTTGCTTTTGGCGTTCCGCCGAGGAAAGCACAAGAACCTCTTACAAACAACCGGAGGTGGCCAAGAACAATCACCTTCTCTTGCCAACGCCTCCAACAATCTCCAAGCCGGCTATGAGCGGTACTCTCCAAGAGTAACAAGAAATCCATCGGCTAAACCACCCACAAGTGCCACTAGATACCCTCAAGCTATGCAATGCACTTTGGGATCACTCAATCTCACTTTTGATTTGCAATCAAGCAAGAGAGATGAGTGGGAGGAGTAGCTCTAGCTCAAAGGATGCACAAGAGTGTTAGAAATGCCAAGAGACCTCCTCAAGGGCCGGCCAACGAGTATTTATAAGCACCCCAAACAAATAGAGCCGTTGCCACTCCACTGACCGTTATTTCGGGACGACCGGACGCGCCGGTCGAAACTGACCGGACGCGCTCAACCGCGTCCGGTCGCCCTGCGACGTCCACGTGTCCCTCAAATTTCAAATGCGACCGTTAGTTCCTCCAACGGTCACTGCGCCTGCGGTCAAACCCTATGACCGGACGCGCTTCTCATAACGACCGGACGCGCCGGTCCCGATGACCGGACGCGCCTGTCGAACGACCGGACGCGCTCCTCGCAACGACCGGACGCGCTCCTCGCAACGACCGGACGCGACAGTGCCAGCGTCCGGTCGGAGTCCAGTAAGCTCCCTTGACGACCGGACGCGTCCGATCGCGTGTGACCGGACGCGCCCCGCGTCCGATCGTCCTTGCGAACCGCAGCTCCTTCTGGGCACTTGACCGGACGCGCCGGTCCCGCGAGTGACCGGACGCGCCGGTTGCAAACCCTAGCCCGCGCGCCCGAAACCGCGTTGTACTGACCGGACGCGTCCGGTCACACCGTGACCGCGTCCGGTGCAGCGTCCGGTCACCTCAGTGACCCCGTCCGCCTCCGTTTCTTTTCCGACTTTCGGCGTAGTGGAAAATAGGCATTTCATTTCCCTGAAATCGCCTGAATCCCGCGCTCGCACGCTTGGCGGGAGGAAGAGAGGAACCCAAACCCCTCTCTACCCACAAACCACAGCGCGACCAACGCCACCTTTGCAAATGTGCCAACACCATCAAGTGTACATCTCCATGTGCTTGTGTGTTAGCTTTTCTCAATCATTTTCAAAGGTTTTCCAATTAGCTCACTAGGCCCTACATGCAATGCACTTCATGAATTCACCTAGTGGCACCCGTGCATCGAATAACCGATAAGACTTCCCCTCTTAATAGTTCGGCTATCGATCCTAAACCACTCACACCCTCTATGGTGTCTTGAGTGTAAAACAAAATGGCCCTATGGTTATACCTTTGCCTTGAGCCCATTTTGTTTCTCCAAATGATATGATCCACTTCATATCATCACATGACCGTCTCGATCCATCGACCTTGACTTCACTTGCTCTTCACCGTTGCATCGGTCCGTCGGCGCTCAGTCTTGCTCAAGCTTCACCATCGCATGGTCCTTCGCTTCGAAGCCTCGACTTTCCCTTCACCTTCACAACCGGTCCATCGAGCCAAGCCTCATCTTGGTCTTCACCATCTTGGTCATATGAGTCAATGTCATGTCTCATATGCAATGACCACCTTTATCTAAATCATCCACTTAGATACAAAGGTTAGTCCTAGGTTTCATCAATTAGCCAAAACCAAAATAGGGACTTTCACCTCTCCGTCTGCCGCCGTTCCGGGGGCCATGCCGGTCGCCGTCGCCCGGTGCTGCCCCGGCACCTCCTTCGCGGTACGCGGCGCCGGTACGGGTGTACCAACGCAGGCCGCGGCCGCCCTCACTCACGGTACCTTCTCCGCCGGCGACACCGACACCAACACCTCAGTCCCCGCCGGCCCGTGACGCACCGCTGGTCTACCACCCGCCGCTTCTTCACCGACACCTGCGGCATGTTCACCCGATGGTGACCCGGCATGCGACTGGCACTCTGCCACCTCGGGCCCTTGCGGCATCGATTGGCGACGCGCCGGTCTCCCCAGTACCCTCTTCTGTCCGTGACACCTTGTTGGACCCTCACTGGCGTCGCGCGATGGAAGAGGAGTACGCCGCACTCGCCAACCAGACGTGGGAGTTGGTGCCCCGACCGCCGGGCTCCAACGTCGTCACCGGCAAGTGGATCTGGACCCACAAACGTCGGGCTGATGGCACTCTCGAGCGCTTCAAGGCTCGCTGGGTTCTCCGGGGCTTCACTCAGTGCCCTGGGGTCGACTATGATGAGACTTTCAGCCCGGTGGTCAAGCCTGCCACCGTCCGCACCGTGCTCTCACTGGCACTAGCGCGGTCGTGGCCAGTCCATCAGCTGGACGTCAAGAATGCCTTTCTGCACGGCCTTCTCACCGAGACAGTGTACTGCAGTCAGTCGGCAGGGTTCGTTGATTCCTCCTGTCCCGACATGGTCTGCCGACTCAACAGGTCTCTTTACGGCCTCAAGCAGGCACCCCGGGCGTGGAACCATCGGTTTGCTGCTTTCCTGCTGACTCTGGGGTTTGTGGAGGCCAAGTCGGATACATCTCTGTTTATCTATCAACATGGAGCTGACACTGCGTACCTGCTGCTCTATGTTGATGACATTGTCCTCACAGCCTCCAGTGAGCCCTTTCTTCGCCGGATCGTTACCGCTCTTCAGCAGGAGTTTGCTATGAAGGATCTGGGGGTGCTCCACCATTTCCTCGGGGTCACTGTTGAGCCTCGTTCTGCCGGGTTACTTCTTCACCAGCGGCAGTACACTCGGGATATACTAGAGCGGGCTGGGATGACTGACTGCAACCCCTGCTCCACTCCGGTTGATACTCAGGGCAAGCTGTCAGAGGCTGAGGGCCCTCCGGTGTCTGATCCTACTGCATACAGGAGTCTTGCTGGTGCTCTTCAGTACCTCACCTTCACCCGGCCGGACATCACCTATGCAGTTCAGCAGATCTGTCTTCACATGCATGATCCCCGGGAGCCCTACCTAACGGCTCTCAAGCGCTTCCTCCGCTACCTCCAGGGCACGATCGACTACAGCCTCCTACTTCACCGGTCCTCCTCAGCCGACCTTGTCGTCTACACTGACGCTGACTGGGCCGGGTGTCCGGACACTCGGCGGTCCACCTCCGGCTACGCTGTCTTCTTGGGCGGCAACCTGGTGTCCTGGTCATCTAAGCGCCAGCCTGTGGTCTCCCGGTCCAGTGCCGAGGCGGAGTACCGCGTTGTCGCCAACGGCGTGGCTGAGGCCTCCTGGCTCCGGCAACTTCTGGTTGAGCTGCACACTCCGCCCTCTCGGAGCACACTGATCTAGTGCGACAATGTCAGTGCGGTCTACCTCTCCACCAATCCCATCCAACACCAGCGGACGAAGCACGTGGAGATCGACCTACACTTTGTCCGTGATCGTGTGGCAATGGGCGAGGTGCGGGTCCTTCATGTTCCGACCACCTCCCAGTTCGCGGACATCTTCACCAAAGGCCTCCCGTCCTCGACCTTCACCAAGTTTCGCTCCAGCCTCAACATCACCAGTGGCTAGTTGCGTCTGTGGGGGGCCATGTGTGTGTTCTTTCTTGTTCAGCCTGGAACTCCGCTGCGCCGGTAGTTCAGACTGCGGGGGGTGTTGGAATATGTGTATTAGGCCCATGAGGCTAGGCCCATGAGGCCCATGTATGGTTACCTATATAGCTACCCCTCTAGGGTTAGCCCAAATTAATAGAAACACTTTTCCTAACAAGTCCCAACATAAGCTCTGCATTATTTGATCTTTAAAACAACTGGATAACACCAAAGCCTTTGGTTTGCACTCCGAGAAACCTGCAAATAGATAGACCACAAAAGAATTTATACAAGATTGATCTTGATTGAAATGATCATGAACAAAATAGTGCATCCCAATGTTAGAGTATGGCAGGGGCCTATTGGGCCTAGGCTGGTGGTACAACCCATTAGTGTTAAGGTTAATTAGAGATAAGGGTCGCTTGCTTAGGAGTCAAGTTAACCTCTCTATATAAGGAGATATATCAATTTAATCAAGCAAGAGATTAGAAGGAAAAACCTTCTCTCTTGCCGGCCGTGGGCGAAGCCCCGCGGCCGGCGTTCCCAGCGCCCCTCCCAGCCCTAGCGGCCAGCCCTCTGCCTCTGGCTCGTAAACAGTACCCGCGCGGTACTGTAGCGCGCGGGTACTGTTGCTCCGCCGCCGCTCCTCTCGACTCAATCCTCCCAATCCCAACGACGTCCATAACACCCAATTTTGTTGAACGAAACAAGCTAACAGAAATACTCCAAAATGAAAAAGGGTCTACCATTAAAGAATAGAAAAAAAAACCATGCATGAAGTCTACCTTTCTAGCACGTACATATGGACTGTTCTCAACAAGCTGGATATGATGGTGTGGCAATCTAATTTGCAGCCAACACCAAAATGATCATGTATATTCATAGGGTTAAAATAAACGATTGGCCATATATGAACTATTGACTGAAGCTAAAATGGAATTGAAACGTAGTCGCGCTTATTTTGTCAGCAAAAAAAAGCAGGTAGTTCACTCAGTCACCATAGTCAATACAGTTAAACGGCTACCATACAGTAATAGAGGCAAACTCAATCTTGCCATTCACAAAAGAGACATGAGTTGCTAGTACATTTTATTTCGAGCCAATTCCCTCAGTGCCATTGGAAATTTTACCTCTTCTCTCACCGCCCGAAATTTTTGAACTTCCCTCATTGCCATTTCCGTCAAAATCATGTCTGAAACTTAAAGCCTAAATAACACACCATTTGGTGTGTTTCAGGAATAGTAGTGGTTGCTGTAGCGCACGGGCGCCTAGTAGAGAATGCATGTTTCAGTTCCTTTTTTCATGCGTAAAGATGTCTAGCTTTACCTCCTAAGAATTAGATTAATTTTTAAACATGATTAAGTTGAGTTTTCTTGCCTAAATCAATTGGTCCATACTTTTAACAATGAGATGAGATTATATCTAAGGCTGTTGCCGAATCAAGAAACAATTAGCAATCGGCTTATTTGAGATCCATTTTCGTGTTCTCTTAAGTAAGATCCAACAACAACAACAACAACATAGCCTTTTGTCCCAAGCAAGTTGGGGTAGGCTAGAGATGAAACCCAAAAGAGACGAGAAACAGGGAGACACATAGAGGGACATAAAGGGCACAAGACAAAAGATGTCACGGTTCAGGCACTTTGATTGCTAATCTCCAAGCGCTCCTGTCCATAGCTAAATCCTTGGGGATATTCCACTCCTTAAGATCTCTCTTAACGGACTCGTCCCAAGTTAATTTAGGTCGACCTCTACCGCTCTTTACATTATCGGCCCGCTTTAGAACTCCACTACGCACTGGCGCCTCAGGAGGCCTCCGTTGGACATGTCCAAACCATCTCAACCGATGTTGAATCAATTTCTCCTCAATTGGTGCCACCCCAACCCTATCCCGAATATCGTCGTTCCGTACTCTATCCCTCCTTGTGTGCCCACAACACCAACGCAACATACGCATCTCCGCTACACTCTTAAGTAAGATCCAAATCCCCAAATTAAAGAAACCTCAAGTATGATTAGTTGATCCATTAGTTTGGATACGGGGAGTACAACACACAGGAAGGGGATCGGACTAACACGAAACCTGAGATGCAAATCATTAAAAAAAAGAAGAATTCCCAAACGGTATCTCAACGAGCATGAGATGTGACTGTCACGCCTACACCACACGCATAAGGGCTGCCGCTGTGCTAATATCCGGCCGCCATGCACGCTCGGGTAGCAGCAGATGCCACCGCGCACATCAGATCCATGGCCACCGCTGCCATGCTGTGTGTTGTGCTCGGCACCGCCAGTGTCTCCACGCATAAGGGCTTTGGTCACTGCTGCACGCACGCACTCTGGCCATGGAGCCGTCAGGCCATCCTCTCCCCGCCCCGGGTTGTGCTCAGGGCCACGCGACGCTCGCTTCGTCCCCTGGCCCCGCTGGATCCGTTGTGGTCGAAGAGAGAACCACACGAGAGGGGAGTCATGTGCCCAGCGGCCGGTGGCCACGTCGGTGGGCGCGACGTCTTAGGGGAGTGGCGATGTCGGAGTGCAGGAAGATGGGATGGAGCGAGCAGTTACGCGAGGGAAAGAAAGAAAAGCATGGGGAGATAGAAGGATATGCATCCGTGATCGAGGAAGAGAACCGCATGAGAGGAGGGGAGTCGTGTGTACACAGGCGGCAGAGAGGGTGGATCGGGAAGGGAGACATGTACGGCAGGCGGGTAAAATTTCTTTTGGTGGGAAAAAACAAGTTGTAAATGTAAAGAGTTTCTGATCGAGTCCACTTGTCAGATCAGTGTGGAAGAGTTAGATGCGTTGGATCTGAGTTTAAAGTAGATTTGAGGGACAAGAATTAAGGTGGGTAGGAAATATCTAGGTGAGACTAGTTTCAATTCCTTCGCTCCTTTACAGTATAGATAGATATGGAATGGTGGGAGTATACACAATTAACCACTCATTCCTTTTGGTACAATGGTTTGTACTTGTTGCCATCTGAAATTTTCTCAGTTATACTTTTTCGACCTGTTTTGGGGAACTATCAGCATTTGTTTTCCATAGTTAAAACATAGCATTGCAAGATATCTTCTGCATGCTGTTCTTATGAAATAACACGAGCAACTTCATTGGCATAATGGACATAATCCTCGAATGCCACACCTATTTTAAATCTGTTATTAAGATATTAAAATGAGTTGTTGAACCTTTTCATTTTGTAAACCTAGGGGCAATCTGCATCTTACATGGGTCAGACCTAAAATGTTGACCGCACTATTCATGTTAATGCTAGCTTATAATTTTTCATTTGTGATAGCAGCCCTGGAAGTTGCGGTGTCATGCTAATTGATAGTTTTAAGCTTCTGGGTGGAACATGTACTTTAGCATTTTGTATCTGAGCTTGTATTTGCAGTGGTTGAAAATTAACAATTGAAAAATATATTGTTTCTTCTGTTTGATATTTCCATGTGTAATTGCTGGTTTTTTTTTGCAGATTTTGAAGGCAATTGGGATGGTCACAATGCTATGCATAACATAGATCGGTCAAAGGATCTTTTTAGGAATGCTCATGGTGAAGTTGGGATCTAAATTTTCCGGATAGTCGATGAGGATGTCGATCGGGTGGGTACAGTAGTAGAGCTCTGCGGCATGAGTGCTGATATAACTAGCTTCCTTTGCCTTAGTTAAAAGGTTGAATGTAAATTCGTTTACTGCTATGTTATACCAGATCTGGTGATTTTTGTACTGCTTCCTCCGATTCTGGAGACCAGTGCAATTTCTGCAAATAAATAAGCCTTCTGGTGAAGCAATGGTTCTTATCGTGGCTCTCATGAGCAAAAATGTTCAGCAATTCTATATTGTCTTGGGCGGGAAAGGTTACTAATTCCGTTAAGTTTGAGTCACATTTATGGATTTTGGCCATGATTTAACTTATCATTTCTTCGGTTAGAGTAGAGACGTGAATTTGAAATTCTTTGGTAGACTCGATGAAACCTCAGTGATGAAATTTCCTAGCCTGACGCAAATGAATGAATTAAGCCTAGAAATACAAAATAACTGTATAAATTTGTTCTTTTATTTTTGCTAAACTCATCATATTTTACTGCAGTATTAGCTACAGTACCCAACTTTCTAAAGGAGCTTCAGCTGCTGAAGCCGGATTTCCTATACATTTAAAATTTAAAATTAATCCGTACAAGGGTTAGGGTCTGCTTGGTCCTTTCACGCATCTTGCCTTGCTCGGATTGGATGAAGCAATATAATTTTGAACCAAACGTTTTGATCGTTTGGTTATCCTTCGCAGTAATAATCAGCTTGTTCGTTTGAGATTATCAGGCAGATCAATCAGCCATTTAGCAGTGTTTTTTTTCAAAAAAACCAGCCAGATCAGCTAGATTAGTCAAATTTCAGCCCAAGCGAACAGGCTGAATATCTCAGGCTTGGATGAGCAAAATTCCTTATTAAAGGTTAGCTGTGGCAAGAGGCTTGTTTGGCAGTTTTGTCAGGATGAGCAAGATTTCTTGGTAACTGTTTGGTAACATTGCTAGGAGCTTGTTTTTGCTGACAAGATTATTGTCATGCTTGTTTGGAACCCTTGCCCCAGTAGATGCCACTCAGCACTTCCCCTTCAGGTGAGAATTACCAACATCCACTTAATACAAGAAGACTTAAGCTTTAGCACTAACTATTTGCAGGTTAATAGTTGAAGGACCAACTGTCCAAGAATGTTTGAAAGCAAACAAAAATGCAGACTCCATTGCAATATTTACCACCGACAACCCAACCGTTTATAGTTTAATAATTCCAAAATACACTATTAACCCTGCTAGGCCCATAGGGGTGGTCGGCCGACCCCCTATGATGGTCCCACCAACCTTCCAATTCAGGTACTTGTGCAATTTTCAATTTAAAATCACACTTCTTTACCGTTTGTAGCTCTCTCTCTCTCTCCCTATCAGATTGTCTAATTTCAGTAGGGTTTACAATTTTACCAGACCCCCAAGGGAGTTGGTGGTGACACTATTGCAGTGGTGGAGGCGGCCTGTTGCTTGCTCATCGCAGCGTCCACCTTCACAAATGCTTGATCTATCACTTGCTCCACCCTTACTAATGCATGGTTTGTGAGGTTGTCACCAAAGTTGTTTCGGTTCCTTTACTAACATCCATGTAATTCTTTTTCTGCAAGCATAGCAAGCTGGAACAAATGTTTGATAGTATAAAAGTCTTTATAATAAGCAACATCCTATATTTCATGCCTCAAACCACAATACAAGCAAACAGTTCTTCTGTGCCCTCTAATATCCCACAATGTATTATACTAGTATGAATCGCGCACCGTCGCGCGCGGAGGCGATGAAAGTGTGGCGACCCGAAGGTAGTTAGATATATGGTCAGAACGTGCATGTTACATATGTTTTGGAAGTTTGTAGGAAATCAAGGATAGTACATAAGTATATATTACATGTGATGGTATGTTGTATGCTACATAAGTTAGAACTGCGTAGTTGCTGCTGGTTGTTTGGAAGTTTTCTTAGTACTTTGCATGACTCTGCACCGTCATGTACTACATGCTGTGGAAACAAATGATGGATGCTCTATTGTGGAGTTATACTTTGTTTGCAAGATAATGGATTCATATTTGGCCTGTAGGTTTAGAAGATATACGTTAACACAATATTAAGCTTATGATGTCTGGAATAGAATATAGGAGGTAATCGAGTACCTTGACTTCTTTGAAATTATGGGATGGCTCGTTGAAGCTACCACAGTGCTTTTTCATATCTTGAATGAACTGGTCCATAGAAATGTTTAATTGGACTATGTTTCCTTCTGCGACCTTTGCGATGAGTTGCTGATGTAGTGTTACAATATTGTGAAATATTTCTTTTGTGTAGACCACAACGCTTGTTGCACATATCTCCAATTGATGAATTTTGTCTGTTCCAGTTGTTCAGCTGGGAAATTAGTTTTTCTAGTGTAGGATGGTTTAGATCTATTATCTTGTATCCAATGACATTGGTTAGATATCTTAAGCATTGATAAATGGCATCTGCCTCAGCCTCGTGTAAAGTCATGTTTTCCTGCACAGTGTATGTCCATGCGCAGCTTCCTGTTGTAATGCATGTTTGCAAGGTCCCAGCTGTTGTTGCCTCTGTGATTACAGTTGTTTTTGTTCCATAAATTTTCTCCATGACAGCATCCAAGATAGTATTTAGTTTGGTGTTGTAGGTGGCTATAACCGGGACCTGCAATGGTGACATCATGATAAGTAAACGGACTATTTTAAATGGTTGGCTCTGCCTTCTATAAGTATGTATAGGTTTTTTTCCTTATGCAACAGATAGTTTTTACCTCAGAACATGAAGGAATGTGTATGAATCTATCGAGGTTGATGGGTTTATTGTCCTGTTGATAATGAGGCCTATAATTCCATCAATATCTTCTAGCTGTTCACTTGTCCAGAATGTTTCAGTTTTTAGACGTTCGCCAAAATCTTTGATCTGCATTACACTGTCCTGAATGTTCGTGTCATTCAGGGATTTAATGTGATAGTAGATTTCATCAATGCTAGGTTCGTTCTAACTACATATATAATCTAATTGTATCACCCAAAAAAATTCAAGAAACCCTAGTAAATCTAAATTCATTACACTGACATTTATATTTAATCTCTGTTTTCATAAGCTTATTAGCATTCATGATTGAAAACAGAGAACAGAGGACATATATTAATATTTGTAGTTCATATGGAGAATGCTAATTCCTATTATTGGCCAGAGTGGATTTGTTGTATCTGAACATAGGCACAAACATATAGGAGTTGGGTAAGTCATTTTCTTTTTCCCCAACTCAAGAACTGAACTTACTAAACACAATAAGGTATCAAATCCATGGTTGCTGTAAATTGAGAGCTTCTATTTTAATATTTGAAGGGAAGTATTTGGAGGGTTCAAAATTTACAAAGCAACATGAACCGATCTACTTTATGTAAGTTGTACTAATTATACAATAAGAGGTAGGATGGAAAACATGTATAAAAAGGATATTAGCATTGTTAAAATTGGATTACTTACGGACCTGTTTCTAGTGACTTCTGCGACTTCTACTCTTTACTTCCTCTTTAGCATCATCCACTTTTGGTCTGCATGTAAAACATTAGCTGTTGTTTGAAACAAAAAACAGGAGATCATAGGAACCAAAAATCCGTAGATTTACTAATGTAACCTTTGGATTCTTGTATGGAGGCTTACTTTTTTTATGTGGACTTGGATAATGAGGTAGAGTTTTTGTTAGCCTGGTGTTAGCGGGCTTCTTTGTTTTTGTTTCATCATTGTTTGTTTGGTCCTGTATATTTGGAGGCAAATATTTAGGTATGTACAAACTAACTAGGGGGTAAAAAGATGGATCATGGTCCTCTGTGTTTAACCGCATCTGTTTTCCTAACAAATTAAAAATTGCTAAATGGTATAACGGTAAACTTGCTGGATGCATACTTCTTTGTCATTTATGTTGCCTTCGAATAGCTGTTTGCGAACTGCTTCTTTTTCTGTAGATGACCTGTCAATGGTAAGGTGTACTAATCTGTTAGCACTGTAAGTTAAAAAATGTAGAATGTTTGAACTTTAATGTTAATGTGTGCTGATTTTGGATGAAAATTTGTCTTACTCAATAAGCCCATGCTTTTGTGGTGTCTGATCAGATTCAAACCCCGGTGGAGGCGTCTATTGATAAGATGAAAGAAAATACCGATTAACACTTAATAGACCGTGTCACATTATTTAAGCAAAAATTGGTAATACACAGCTAGATATAGGTACAATAATTTTAAATTAACGTACCGAAACAGTGACAGGGTTCATGATATCAGCTACAGACTCAATTTGTCCATCATGTGTCGTTTTTCTGTGAAGGTGTCATAGCAAGCATAGGTGCTGCGCTGGTTGACGCCTGGTTAGCTGGTTGGATAAGAAGAATAGGGCCTGTTCTAGATGCCTGTTGCTCATGATATAGCACAATAGAGTTCACCAGGTACGTTCTTGATTCCATAGAATGGTATGATTCATTAGTTAGGCTAATAGCAAACATGAATTTCTTTGAGACAACGACTGTGAGATCTTGTAAGACCCGAGAATGCATTTCATAAATATGGTCTTTTTTTAATATGCACTAAGTTTTTTTTAGTGAAGGTTGACCAGCTTTAAATAGAGGTCGAAATTTTGACTTTTTGATCCATTCCTCGGATGAATGAACAAAGACCACCGATGCGTAGAGCTTGTCAAATGCTTTTCGATAGACTACTCATACATGTTATTCCAAGTCCAGATAATAAATTTATGCCTATTGCAAGATTTGAAAAAAAAAACAAAAGCCACCTACATGTTGTGTCCGTCGAGGACACCTTAGGAAGACTTGCTGCGCATTTCAACTTCTTATGCCATAGTGTTTTTCCCCAATGGCTGAACCTTGCCACCAGCCGTAGTTCCCATCTATGTTCCGCATAAGAGAAAAGGGAAGGGGAAGAAGGGAGAAAGAGGATTTAGGGCTTGCTGTCATCTGCCGCCGCCGCCGCCATCATCATTGTCTGCAGTGCCTTTCTTTCTCGGATTTATGGTTAGTCATCATCTTCTCTCCTTGTTTTTCGCATCAGCTTCTCGTTCTCTCGCTTTTCATGATGGATGTACCACGTGCAACATAGATCGGGGAACAACGACCCTGTCCTAACAACGAGGATCATCGTGAGGTGGAGAATAGGAAGGAAGGAGTAGGTCACCGGAGGTTTATCATCATGGTCTCTGTGATTGCCCTAGGTGATATATCGATTTCTAATCCATTTCTTTAGATCAAGATTTATGGATCAAATCATCTAATAGTCGGAGTAATTGCTGAAATTAATTTTGACCTTGTTCTGGAATCCTGTCAGACTGCAGTCCCTGTTCATCATTGTTTTAGAGCATCTTAATGGCCTTAATAAAATTTTCCACTGTGGACAAAGTTGTAGATGACTTCACAACCTTTGTTTTGACACCAAGATCACCTTCATAGCCTTTATGTTTTGGGAGATATGGTCATTTTAAGAAGATTTCTTTTCATTGACAAGAATCTGGACAGTTTTAGATCTATTAAATTTTTGGCCACCTTAATGGAAGCATTTGAAATTGTGATCTGCACAAAAGTTGTATGGTCTTTCTTAAGATTTCTAGATTATTATAGAACATTTTCTTTGGACAAGTAGATCTCCAGTTATAAATTTTATAAGACAGCCATCCTGTTTTGACCGTCAGAAAATTTAGTTAAGTTAAGAGGATGTTTATGCTATTTTGGAGGTCTCTTAGTGTTGGAGTATCGGCCCATTATGAGGCCCATGTATGCTACCCTATATAGCTACCCTTCTAGGGTTAGCCCAAATGAATCAAGTCCATTCATTCTAGCATGGTATCAAGCTAGGTTTTCTTCCTCCCCTCCCCCAGCCGCCGCCCCTCTGGCAGGCGCCGCCGCCGCCATCTCCATGGCCGGTGGCCGGCCTCCTCTTCCCTCCTTTTCCGCCCCTGCTGCTGCTCCAGCAGCCGTACCCGCTGCCTCCTCCTCCGCGGCGTGCCTGGCCGCCCACGGCCCCGCACCCGCCGCCCTCTGGCAGGCGCCGCCGCCGCCATCTCCCTCAGCCGTCGCCTCCTCCTCCGCGGCGTGCCCGGCCGCCCACGGCCCACAGCCCCAGCGCGCCGCCGCCACGACGGCCGCCTCCCCTTCCGCGGCATGCCCGCCGTGGCCACAGCAGCACCAGCGCGCCGCCGCCGCGGCGGCCGCCGCTGCGCGCCCAGCCGCCTCCCTTGCTGCTGTGGGCGCGGCTCCCCTGCCCGCCGCCCCTGCTGCACCTACTGCGCGCCTAGCCGCCGCCGCCCCTACTGCCCCTGCTGCGCGCCCTGCCGCCGCCCCTACTGCTACCGCCCCTCCCCTGCCCGTGGCCAGATGCCTGGCAACGCCGCCCCACTCCTTCCTCTCCCTCCCACCCCTTCACCACTCCAACTGGCAGCCGCCGCCACCTCCCAGTACCACCACAGCACCGCCGCCGCTGATGGGTCCCGGCGCTGCTCCTTCCCCACGCCAGCGGCGTCGGCCGCCTCTTCCTGCCACGGCACGCCAACGGCGAGTCTGGTGGGCGGCGCGCGCGCGGTCCAAAGGCTACCTCGACCCTTTATCCCTACTTCCCTCGCGACCGCCGCTGACCCCAGCGCTCCCAGCGCAGCCACCGCTCTGGCCGCGAGCGCGGGGGCCGGGGTGAGCGTCGACGGCCTAGGCGATCCGGCCGTCGACGCTGGCGTCCACGCTTTCCCTGCACCACCTCAGACACCGCCGACCCTTTTCTACCCCGGTCGTGCCGATCATGCTCTCGCCGATGCTTCCCCGGGGTTTTACACCATATCCCCGTGGACTATACTTCTCGATACCTCGCCTGGGCTTGTCACTTGGGACCCGGCGACGTTGGCCTACTCCTTCAGCACCACCACCACCCCTCCACCCTCCGTTCCTCCTGTCGCAGGGCTGCGATCAGCCAGTCCTCATTGGATTGCTGACTCGGGGGCCACTTTCCACACCACGCCCGATGCGAGTCTACTTTTTTCTCTCCGTCCTCCCCACCCTTCCTGTCCCTCTTCCATCATGGTCGCCAATGGCACTTGCATTTCTGTCTCCTCTGTGGGCACTGCCAGTTCCCACGGCTCCTTTATATCCCTGATGTTCTTGTGGCTCCTGGTATGGTTCACAACCTTCTCTCTATTCGCCGGTTCACAGCTGACAACTCTTGTTCGGTTGAGTTTGACCCCTCTGGTCTAACCGTCAGGGATTTGGCCTCCCGGTGTTCTCGACTCCGATGTAACAGCACTGGGCCTCTCTACACCCTTCGGTTTCCACCGTCTGATTCACCTTCTTCGCCTTCCTCAGCCGCTTTCACCGCCACTCCCTCATCCACCATTTGGCACCGTCGCCTCGGCCATCCTGGCCGGGATGCCCTGATGCAGCTCAGTCGTAGTTCCGACATTCGGTGCCCTCGGGCTCACGATGGGCACTTGTGTTATGCGTGTCAGCTGGGTCGTCACGTTCGCCTTCCCTTTCAGTCCTCTTCCTCACATGTCACTCGTGTGTTTGATCTTATCCATTGCGACTTGTGGACTTCTCTTGTTCTCAGCATGTCTAGCTATAAGTACTACTTGGTGGTGGTCGATGATTTCTCCCATTACTCCTAGACTTTTCCCCTGCAAGCCAAGTCCGAGGCGTTCCCCACTCTCAGCCACTTCTTTGCTTGGGTATCCACTCAGTTCGGCCTCACCATCAAGGCTCTCCAGTGCGACAATGGCCATGAGTTCGATAACTCAACCTCACGTACCTTCTTTCTTTCTCATGGTGTCCACCTCCGCATGTCTTGTCCGTACACCTCCTCTCAAAATGGCAAGGCAGAGCGCATGATCCACACAACCAATGACACCATGCGCACCCTTCTGCTCCAGGCATTCGTACCCGCTCGCTTCTGGGCTGAGTGTCTGCACACCTCCACCTATCGCCTTAACCGTCTTCCTTCTACTGCCTGCCCAGCTCACACGCCTCACCACGCTCTCTTCGGTACCCCTCCTCGGTACGACCACCTTTGAGTCTTCGGGTGTGCGTATTACCCTAAAACCGCCGCCACAGCTCACCATAAGCTAGCTCCCCGGTCCACCCTTTGTGTTTTTCTCGGATACTCTCCGGATCACAAGGGTTACCGATGCTTTGACCTTACATCTCGTCGTGTCCCCATCTCTCGCCATGTCGTGTTTGATGAGTCGGCATTCCCTTACTCCACCACATCTACATCCACACCTCCCGCTGACCCTGCGGAGGCTTCCTTTTTTTTCGCTGACCCGGTGATTCTGCCACCCTTCTCCCACTACCCTACAGGTACTGCTCCAGCGCGCTCTCCGGGTGGTTCCACCTCGCCCCTGCCGGCCTCGCACCAGGACCTTCCTCCAGTTCCTGACACGGCCGAGGCAGCCCCGGAGCTTACACCATCGCTCCCTGTGGCATCGCTACCTCCCGTTGTGCCCGATGCTGCAGTTCCGATCGTGGGACCGAGCGCACCGACCCCACCTCCTCCCGGGCGCTTCAGACTCGTCTACCAGCGCCGGCGGGAGCCGGGTCCGCCCTCACCTCCTCCCGGCCGTTTCGGCATCGTCTACCAGCGACAACACTCGCCCCTAGCACCGTCATCACCAGTGCGTGCTCCGCCGGCCCCGCCACGCTCTCACGCCGACCCGCCGGTGTACCACCCGCCTATTCTTCACCGGGACCCTCGTCACACTCACCCGATGGTGACGAGGCAGGCGTCTCGCCCGCAGGTCCTCACTGCCGACGCCTGTGAGACGGCGATCTCCCCGGTACCCTCTTCCGTCCGTGCTGCCTTAGCGGATCCTCAATGGCACCGCGCGATGGAAGAGGAGTACGCGGCCCTACTTGCCAACAAGACGTGGGACCTAGTGCCCCGCCCACCAGGCTCCAACATTGTCACTAGCAAGTGGATCTGGACGCACAAGAGGCGTGCTGATGGTTCCTTGGAGCGCTACAAGGCTCGTTGAGTCCTCCGGGATTTCACTCAGCGGCCCAGCATTGACTATGCTGAGACCTTCAGTCCCGTGGTGAAGCCAGCTACAGTCCGCACCGTCCTCTCACTGGCTCTCGAGCGCTCCTGGCTTGTGCATCAGCTGGATGTCAAGAATGCCTTCTTCCATGGCACTCTGACTGAGACGGTCTACTGCAGTCAGCCGGCCGGTTTCGTGGATTCTTCTCGTCCTGACTTGGTCTGCCGACTCAACAAATCTCTTTACGGGCTCAAGCAGGCTCCCCGGGCTTGGTACTCTCGGTTCGCTACCTTCCTGCAGACTCTTGGGTTCACGGAGGCCAAGTCTGACACCTCCCTGTTCATATACCACTATGGGGGTGAGACTGCTTACCTGCTCCTCTATGTGGATGACATTGTGCTCACCGCCTCCAGCGAGTCGCTACTCCACCGCATCATTGCTTTTCTCCAGAAGGAATTTGCTATGAAGGATCTTGGGGTGCTCCACCACTTCCTCGGCGTCACTGTTGAGCCCCGACCTTCAGGCCTGTTCCTCCACCAGTGGCAGTTCACTTGTGACATTCTCGACCGAGTAGGGATGACTGACTGCAAACCCTGCTCTACACCGGTTGACACCCAGGGGAAACTGTTAGAGGCTGGGGGTACGATGCTTGGGCCAGCGGATTCTACAGCCTACCGGAGTCTTGCTGGTGCGCTCCAGTACCTCACCTTCACACGGCCGGACATCACTTATGTCGTACAGCAGCTCTGCCTCTACATGCATGCTCCGCGGGAGCCCCACCTGGCTGCTATGAAGCGCCTTCTCTGGTACCTCCGTGCCACTCTCGGCTACGGGTTGCTCCTCTGCCGGTCCTCCACTGTCGAGCTGGTTGTCTACACCGACGCTGACTAGGCGGGCTGCCCGGACACCCGCAGGTTCACCTCCGGCTACGCTGTCTTCCTCGGTGGCAACCTTGTCTCTTGGTCGTCCAAGCGCCAGCCGGTGGTCTCACGCTCCAGTGCCCAGGCGGAGTACCGTGCCGTTGCCAATGGCGTGGCCGAGGTCGTCTGGCTCCGGCAGCTCCTGGCTGAGCTTCACCGTCCTCTCACCAGGAGTACGCTCGTCTACTGCAACAACGTCAGCGCGGTATACCTCTCCACCAACCCCGTCCAGCACCAGCGTACCAAGCATGTGGAGATCGATCTACACTTCGTCCGCGACCGTGTGGCCATCGGCGACGTCCGTGTCCTTCACGTCCTGACCACCTCACAGTTTGCGGACATCTTCACCAAAGGCCTCCTTTCCTCGACCTTCTCCGAGTTTCGCTCCAGCCTCAACGTCTCCAGTGGCTAGTTGTGGCTGCGGGGGGATCCTGTGTGTGTTGTGCACTTCTTGTTTTCTTTCTTGCCCAGTCTTGGACTTTGCTGCGCCGGTAGTCCAGACTGCGGGGGGGTGTTGGAGTATAGGCCCATTATGAGGCCCATGTATGCTACCCTATGTAGCTACCCTTCTAGGGTTAGCCCAAATGAATCAAGTCCATTCATTCTAGCACTTAGGTCGAATCTTATTATACCAAAGTTGTATATAATGGAGTTTTCTCTCATCTGGTCGACTTTGGGAATTTTTGAGTGTATGGTTAAGAGTCTATGAAAAAGAGAAGGGACAGATCTGCTGTCATTAACGGCAGCATAATGGTAGAAGCTTGAACGGGCGGGTTTGGGGCGTTCTAGTGCATTATTTGTTGTTTATACTTGTTGGTGTGATGAAGTTGGTACTAAGGATTGCTTTTGATCAGGTGTTTTGCCTTCGGAGAGTGCCTAGCTCTTTTATTTGATCATCAGTAAAGGCAAGTAAATGTGGCGCTGCGATCCACATGTTTTAGCTTTGTTGTTTGAATTGCCTCCTCTAAAGTTTAGTTTCTCACGCTAGCCAGATAATCTCAAATCGAAGTTATTTATTTACTTTGAAATATTCTATTTTTCATAGCCGGTGGTATTACTCTCTAAATTATTATTATGAGGTATATATGAAGTATGTGAAGTGCATCGTTGCAACATTTGCATTTGCACTCTTTCTGTTGATATGCATTTGAAGAAATCGTAACCGAATCGATGCGGTAAGTACCGTTACAGCAACGCACATTGATGAGCATTGTGGTTGCAGCCCTCACTCCCTCTTCTTGGGACGTGTGGGTAGAAGTGAAGTCATGCATTGCATTGCATCTTCTTATTTGTAGTAGCCTTGTAAAGTATATTTATATTTTTATGGAGCAATTGTTGTATCTATTATAATGAAGTATCTATTGTGTTGATTTATCTATTATTATACCATTTAAATTTGATGTTTAATCAAACAGTGAGTTAAATAGCTTGGTTAAAGTAGTTTGCTTGCTGAGGTTTTCCATAAACCTCATACACTTGCTTCCCCCCATCTCAGGTGCATGAGTTTCAAAGATGCTTGGCTGGATGGGAGTAGCAGCACGAGTGCACATTTGTTGGCATATAACTCAAACAAACAGACTTGTTACAACAAATTAGTTGGTTATCGGAGTTTTTTTTTGTGCATTGTAATAAACACCTTATGTTTGCTAGTTGCCTTTGAAGATGCCTTTGTTTATGTCACCCTAGAATACTTAATTTAATGCTTAGTCTAGATGACGTGATTTGCTCCCACGTACTCTGATATTGTAGTGTAGTGTGGTAATTCTCCAGAGGATGGTTGTATTTTTTTTCTTCTGGGGTTTTACAGCTATGGAGGAAAACTAGTGTTTTTCTTATGCGAATTCAATAACGTTTGGCAATTTTGGCGCACAATCATGTGAGCCATCTCATCATTGCAGAAGAAGTTGGCTTTAGCTGTGTCATCCGCTGCGGCAAAAGAGAGCTTGTATCTGCATAGATATTGACAAATAGCGATAGATAAGAGTTAAAGGTGGTAACATTGATTATTTAGCTCTTTGTGCATAAGAATTTAAACACGCAAAGTAGTACCTAGTTATCAGTCATTTCTAACGACATTTGCTGTAGATGAACGGAGTGGAATCATCAGTTGTTTTTTTCTTGCATTTTTCGCACCCGATGTACCACCAGTTGTTATCTTGTGGAATGTGCGTGATTGTAACAGTGCACTTGTAGCCTTCTTCCTGTACATAAAAGACATCTTAGATGAACTTTTTCCTGTAGAGAAGAGACATTTAAATACTGATAATGTATAGATGAATGAACTAATAGCGCAAGTGTGCATTTGCAATCCAAAATTGCATAGTTCTTTATTTGTCTGTTGTCAATATGAAAAGGGATAAGAATAATTAAAAATATTAAGAGAGATACCTGAAAATCAAATAAATCCGTATTGTTCAGTTCATCAAATTTTTTGTGTCGAAGTAGAACAGCTTGGAGTGTCTGCTTCATGTTTCTGTGTCTAGGAGGGGTTGATATATTTGAACAGGTTTGTTTTTCAACCTATTCAATGCAAAAAGCATCAACATAGGTTACATTTTTTAAATGTGTTAATATGCATTTGAGAAGCTGAGTTTTAAAATACATGACCTGTTATAAAATGGTTGCGCCTTTTCAATATTTGGATTGCAAAACCAACCGTAGACATTTCCTCCACTAACCTAAATTTTATCTGCGTGTTGGAAAAACAAAAACACATATAGATTTGCAAATGCAAAAAACAAGGGTTTAATCAACTAAGCTGGATGAGCAAAAAACAAGGGTACAATAAAAAAGTGTAGTTTGCTAAGAATACATAGCGCTGTAGATGCGATGAGAAGTTAGGAGTTTTTGTAGCTGGACGTGTAACACCCCAGGTGTTTATCACCAATTAAGTAGTGGGTTTAAGCTCAAACATGATAGATTAATGGAGATGACAGTGTCAAAGTCAAACCTATGGAAATAAGCCCTAACCTAAACTTGGATATTGCACCCTCGCTTACATATAGGCTCAATTAAAAGATATATGCTTGGGTGTTGCTATCAAAGTATCTTCACATGTCTCACCTCAATAACTATCTATATTGATCCCTAGAAAAGTTTCTTGAAGTTTGGAATCAAGAAGTCAAATGAAATGATAAGTCATAGTAGAGTTGGAAATTTTGAAGGAATGAGTCATATCTTGCTTGGATTGTTTTGTTTAGAGAATGAGAACATATGTCATCAACCAAGTCTTGCAACCTTGACCAAACAACTCCAATTGAACCCTACAACAACACTTATGAAAGGCTCATGTGGAACAAGTGACAAGAAGATGCCGCAAATCGGTCCCGAACCTCAAAACTAGGGTTTCTTCCGACGCGGTGTTGACCAAAGTGAAACTACTATTTTTGTTCGAGATATGAAGTTTGACCTTTAATGAAAATTGGAGTTTAGTTTGTATGCAACAAACTTTATTTTTGGACCGCGTCCCGATCCCACCCCAAGTGCTGTCAAGCTGATCATAGTGCAATTTTGACTCCTCCTGTGCAACCCTATGGTGGGAATTAATATCTCGCAAACCAGTGGAATTTGACTGAGCTCCTATAAGCAATGTTGTAGTACTCTCATAGCCCTACGCAGCGGTATAATTTGTTGGTCGAATTGTCATCTGGTTTAAGAGATAGAGGTGAGATTAGAAGAGTGGCAGACTCGTAAATACGTCGCTTTTGGATGGCAGTTTTGGAGGCGCTGAAACTTGGTGGCTGACATCGGAAAGGACCGAGCGCCGTGTGGCCTCCGTGCCCGTGCATGAGCGCCACCTCCCCGGGCTGCTCTGTGTCGAGGGGGAGAAAAAGGGGATCGAGCCCGACCCTTCACTCGCTCCCATCTCCTCTTTTCCTCGGTCTATTTCTCTCTCGCTCTCTCGTGCCCGAAGCCATGGCCGAGTCGGGCTGGAGCTCGCTGTTGCTGTCGCCCCTCCTTTGCCCCTCCTCTTCCAACACCAGCCACCCCTCTCCTCCTCCCTCCTGCCGCTGCTGTTGGCTGCCATCTGCTCCTTCGTCGTCCTGGGCCGCTATCTCACCGGAATCAAGCCGGCCTCCTCCGTCCCCTTCTCTGTTTTCCGTCGCTGTGAGGAAGAAGGACCATCTAGCGAGGCAGAAACTCTTTGTTGTGTTCACTTTGCAAAAGTGCTAGAGACAAAGGATTTACATATAGGGACTTACATGATTTGTGGAAAGTTTTGTGTTCACTCTGCATAATGTTTTCTTTTTTTTTCTTTTTCGGAATTAGTATTGCATTTAAATGGCTGAACTTTGAAAATACATAGTAAATGATAGAAAAATCGTAAAATAGCAAATGAGGACTTTTTGGAATCCTTGTGAAATTTTCTATGCAGTGGATCTATAATATGGCATGTTTTAGTTTAAAGTTTTAGCTGTAAAAATAGATTTATGCAACTAGGTTTTGAATGCTAGTTGGATCTGTTATTTTTAATAACTGTAAATATATAACTCCAAATGAAGTGAAATTTTTGTGACGTGTTACTCTTGTGATGTATGATGTCTAGTAAAAATTTCAAGATTTTAGGCTTGATAGTTTAGGAGCTATAAAAATAACAAATGCTATATGCTGCTTTGCTTCTATTCTGGACAGTTCTGCATATATGCATTGTTTGGCTTAGTTAAGTTATGAATCATGCCTTGATGACAATAAATGATTTGTAGTAATTTTCTTAAGCTTTTCAAAAAGCTAAAGAGAACAATTTTTGGTTAAGTATATGTTTAACTATAGTAGTCTAAAGTGCTGTAGATGTTTCTGTCCAAACCCAGACAGGGTTGCCTTGTTTATAATGTGTGACCTAGTTAGTAGCACAATTAGCTCTAGATGTTTATAACAAAATTGTTCGCAACTTGTTAATCTTTCTAAAAAGTCCAGAACCATAATTATTGGATTTGTGAAACTCAAGTTATAACGGTTTAAAGTGGGCATATCAGATTCTATCCATATTTTGGACAGAGATGCAATTATTTAATTAATTGACCATGTTAACTGTAGAATCATCTTAAGATGATTACAAGAAAGTTGTAGGTAACTTTATAAGATTTCCATAAAGTTAAGAATCATGTTTGTTGGAGGTCTAGAACTCCATTTATGCTTCTCTGAAGTTTCTATCAGTTTTCTGTCTATAATTGTACCACTGCTGTTGGGCTGCATGTGTGGTGTTACTCGTGCAACTAGTTTCATGGTGTAAATGATGTTTACTATAATTTTGGTAAATACAAAAGTTGTAGATAATTATCTTATCTTTCTTGTGATAAATTTTCATGATCCCAGGTCTGATAGTTTAAGAGTTGCATGCTTAATAAGTCTACTGTCAGATTTTAATTACCTTCTGTGCAGACTTTAAAGATTGGCATGTTTGGTCATGATAACTTGGGAATCAGATTGAGATGATTAAAGATGAAATGTAGATAATTTCCTAAGCTTTCCAGAATGTCTTCTTGCAAGTCATTTGGATTTATAAAACTCCAGATATGATTGATTTATGAAGCTACTGTTTGCTAGTCCAGAAATTGGCATATTCCAGTTATCGTTGTTGCGTCACCTTGAGTTGCTTTGCATGTTGCTAAGTGTGATTCATGTCCTTGGTGATGAAGTTAGTACACCTGAAACTTGTGAAGATTATGCTTTACTTATTATGCATGGAATGGTTGGTGTGCTATAGTTAGTGAGTGGCTGTGAGAGCTTGTATCTTGTTTAAATCTTGTGCTTGTCTTATGTGATGCATTCTTATTGCCATTCATCATGTTCATACACATGCATCGTCATATCTCATTTAGGTACGTTAGATGCACTACGTGGATGGCAAGATGTGGAGCTGAACCCGAAGATGAAGTTGGTGGATCCATCCCGAAGATAGAAGGACTGGACAAGTGATAGATTGGGAGGATGCTCGCCAAGTGAATTCATCTGACATACTCTAACTTGAGTCAGATCCCAGGCAAGCCCCGGAGCATTATAAGCCTCCTACCTTCAAAGCAATTAATTCTATATATGTTATATGTATTGTTGCATTAAGTGGTAGGAGTTGGTTGAAAACGTTGCTGCATTATATCATTCCTTGTCCAGATATATGAATCCTTGAATCCTACATAGACTAGGATCAAATAGATGCTTAGCCCTGCTTTAAGCGGTAGAAGTCAGGTGATTTCCTGTCACCTGCGAGATATAGGGATATTCATATATGGCACGGTTGGCTATATTTGCTATCGTGGAATGGAACCATGTGTTAATAAAATTAAAATGAGACCGGGCGGGATGACGATAGTGAAGCAACAAGGCATGGAGGTCTTGGGTGTGAATCTATCCCCGTCTGAGTCGTTTAAGGACCGATTCGCTGTACGTCCTTGAGTCATGTTGAACGCAGTCTAACACTTAGTTGGCCGGATAAGTCGTTCCGACCGCGAAGCCGAGTAATGTGATTCAGGCCGGGAATCGAATGGTAGGTTGCTTCTTGGAGGAGAGAAAGGATGTGCTTGGGGACATTGGCGTGAGACCAAGGGGGGGTTAGAGTCCCTATCACCTGGCAGAGTGTCACCCTTGGGGTCGCGACATCATTCGGACCCGCGATTCCTGAATCATATGAAAAGGTGGCCTGTGCGACCCTGGCAGGGGTCTGCACGGTGAGTGTTAGAAATACCCCTCTAGCTGGATAGGAATTCGATTCGAATCACCGTCGCTCCCGGTTAGTGAGCACTTGACTTGAGCAGCGGCAACGTAGATTCCATTAAATTGAACGGATGGTTAATTGGATCACGATGGAAAGGTTGCCTCAATTTATACCTGCTATGGTTAATATTGTTTGCTCCTAATAAAGTGAGTGCTCTAGTACAGGTGCTAATATAGATGACAGGTTAATGATGATTAACTTGATGCTTAAGCATTAATGATTACTTATCTGTATTAAGCTTTTATGCAAAATGTTGTCAAGCCAGCCCACTTTATATCAGCCTTGCATGATCCTTGGTGCCACTTTATTTCTGGTTTTTGACGGGTAAGTCTAGCTGAGTACCTTCTTGTACTCAGGGTTTTATCCCCACTTGTTGCAGGTTGTGATGTATCATGGCGACTGCAAGAGTTGGTTGGCTCCTGCCGTAGAGGCGGAGTGTGATCACGGGCATGATCCTTCTTATTTACCTTATCTCTAATTCTTTTGTTGGAAGTCGACTGTGGTACTGGCATGTATTTGAAATAAGATTAATGTTAGTTTCAAATTACTTTGCTTCCGCTACTTTTCAATGTAAGTTGTAATAACTATGTTGAACTCCGATGTAAATTGATTTACTTGTGAAATGGTTGTAACATGTCACTTGTTATGTTGAATCACTACGATCTTGGCTTGTATGTTGGTTGGTTTAAAATCCCTCGTGATTTCATTAGACTACCGGAGTTATATGGGCTCAAGTGCGAGAATTTGATCATTTCGATGATTGTTTTTGTACTTGTGCTCTTATAATTTGGATGGTTCTGTTACAGCTGGCATCGGAGCAAGATTCAACATTAAACATGTTGTATGTGTATTTAAAACAAAGGATTTGTTTTATAAAATCAGTTTTATCAACTTATAGCTATATATAGGTTTGTGAAAACTGAATTCTAAATCTAAGTATGCCAGTGGTCAATTTCCTTATGCCCATATAAGGATTATTAGGTGGCTTCTATAAGTACTAACTTGGGGGTTTTCATTTATGCATCTACGCCCAGGCCAAGGTATGTATGTGTGATGACTCTCCCACGCTATGCTACCCGGTGTGTTAGATTAGTGGTAGCCTTCATATATGAGATAGTCATATATGTCGCTAGTTTACTTTTATGTAACATCGCACCTACGCTCAGGTAAGTGTGAGTTGTGAGGGCATGACCGTACAACCCGCGGTCTAGGGGAGGGCTAGTTTTGGTTACTGGATTATTTACATGTTACACACATGTATATATGAAGGTACTTAATTGTGGGTGATCGAATGATGATTCGGGTAGTTTTGGTGCTACATGTATATATACAGGGGTATATGTATATGGGAGTACTTAGAATTTTACTTTCCTACTTTCATTGTGTGCCATATTGGGGAATTGTTGGGCTGCAATAAAACTTTTCTGCAGGTACGCTAACCACGAATGCGTAAGTCGAATGTAGCTGTCGACTAGCTATATATCGAGAGAGTGCGTGTTATGCCACCGACATAGAACGTGATCGCCACCTTAGGTTGGCAATCTTGTGAGGACGAATAGGACGAAGCATGCATCTTCATGATTGTTGCTTTATGCATGGCTATACTCTTCTCACCCTTGTTCTATAGTGTGTAACTTGTGATCAATGTGTTACACTATCTTTCTTGTGTGAAGCTAAACAAGAATGCCTTTATGTTGCCCACCTAAGTGTTTGCCAATTATTTAGACCTCACTTAAGTAATTATGGATTCTTATGAATGAATTAAATTGGTGTTGGTCTAAGGTAACAAAATTTAGAGCTATTATAATAACATGTTTGTGTACTCTCTTGTTAAGTAGAACAAAGGCAAGCTTTGTTTTGCTTTTAGGACGTTGGCTGCTATAATGATTTCTATTGTAGTGATGCTTTCATGCTCATAATGGTGTTTTCTGTAGTTATGAAGAATACCAAAGTTGTAGCTAACTTAATTATATAGCTTGTCCTAAAATTTCATGACCCTAGGTCTTATGGTTTGAGAGTTATGAATTTTAGAAGTTTACTGTCAGGTTTTGCTTATGCTCTAAATAGATCTGAATGTTTGGTTTGTTTGACCTATGTGCATATGGAATCATGTCTTGGAGATAATAGAAGAAGTGTAGTACTTTTTCTAAGCTTTCCAAAGTGTCCTATAGCACTAATTTTTGTGGTCGAAATTTCTAGTTATGAGCGTGGCAAGTGGAATGACAGAATCTGTCCACATCTGGGCAGAGATGTCTTCTTTGTCTTGTTTGGCCATGTTAGCTATAGAATCATCTTAATATGATAATAAGAAAGTTATAGACAACTTACTAAGCTTTACATAAAGTTAAGGTTCAGTCTTGTTGTGTCCCTAGAACTCCAGTTATGCAGTTTTGAAGTTCTTATCAGTTTTCTGTCCATATTGGTACAGATCTGAAACATTAGCATTTTTGGCCATGTTAATCTATGAAATTGCTTTTGGTATGATTAACTAAAGTGTAGTAATCTTCCTAAGCTTTCTAGAAAGTCTAGGATCACCTTTATAGAAAGTCTACAACCTCAGTTATGATTGAAACAAGTAGTTAATATGCTGTTGTCTAGATTCTGTGCACATGTTAAGTTAGTCACCTTAGCTAGCGTTTGTTTTGAGCTAAACTTGTAGTTAGTTCGTGCTTGAGATGAATGATTATTTTAGGTGAGTCTTGTGCTTAGGATTGGTGCTTAAGCCTATTCGTTTGAATTTTCTCAAATGTCTGCTTGACTGTGATGTTGTATGTATGATTGTTATCTAGGTAGTGCCATAGTTGTCACCTCGTTTGTCCTCGGTGAGCATACGAGGGTCGCATAGCTTTATCCTAGAACAACATTCACGTTACGTAATTATATGGTTGTTGTCTTCAATTAGGTTTCTCTCTTAGGAGCCTGAGCCTGTAGACTTGGTGGTTAGCCCTTGAATGTTTGTATCCATGCCGTTGCTTGACCAAAAGCCCAAAGTTAAGTTCTCCTATAGTTTGTATGAGTCGTGGATGTTTTGCAACCCTTTTTGTGAAGACCTTTATCGACTGACCAACCAAGTTAACTTCCATCAACGCTAGCCTTTTACCACGGTTCGTACGTTGCCAGTTGTGGAGATTGTACCCAAATCCATGTTGGACCTTCTGGTTATCTCTCCCAAAGGTTAGCTAGTGTGACGCAACGTCTCTTTGCGATGGCCTCTAAATCGTGTGCTTACAAATTCGTACATCTACCTTATCAACTCAATCTATGACCACATACCGGTTTTCACCTTGAAAATTGCTTAATTCGTCTCCAACACTCCCCAGTCTCGGGATGTTTATCAATTTTGATCTCATGTTGTTGCTCAACATGATCGAATCTCTGTTAATTAATTATCTAGTAGTTTCCTTAGTCGACGCCAGGTGTGCGTGGAATTACGTACAAATCGCACGCTCAGTCGCCTTCGGCAATGGAGCTATGTTCTCTTGTGCAGTGCTTTGATCTGCGAATAGCTTCCCTGTTGATTCTAAACCTTGTGACTACCTTTACTTGCTATCCCTCCTTGTATGGCGCTTGTTCTTACAACCCATTGGTGTCACTTGAAATTTCACCTTCGTTGTGCGTCTAGTAATGGTGTTATGAGTAGCCACTAATGGTGCCGCGACGAAACCAAGGGCCTCCTGTGGCTGCAGACACATGGCTGGCTGCTTGACACGCGCTGGTATCACGGTTTCTAGTCATGATCCATTATCAAACGACAGACGATGTGCTATTTTCTTGTGTTCCTTCTTGGTTATCTCTCCAAATCGTATCGTAAGATCCATATCTTAGACCGAAAGTAGTGGAACTTCCTTCTAAAGTTGCTAAGAGGAAAATCTTTGAAGAATAGGTCACCGACATAAACATTAACAGACTGCAATAGGTGGTAGACAAGTGACTCTACGTAGTTATCCCAGTATTGACGAACGTCATCTAGTAAGCAAGTATCTCACATCTATTGGATAAAAAGGACACACAACCCTTAATGTTGGACAAGTTATCTGTGGGATAAAAATCAATTGTCGCACTGTGCATATGACCGGAGCTATCCAAGTTGCAATCTTGGGTGCATAATGACCCTACAATCGAAATAAACCATCTCTAGAATAACTTCGTATTTGCTAACTTCGATGGCAACCATTCGTTCTGCGTCAACCACAATTATTATGGTCAAGAGTGAAGATTTGAAATTTTTAGTGTTGAGAGACAACTAATCAGTTACCAATAGGAAGGTTAATCTCCAGCTAGGTAATGACTCCTTGGTAGCTACGAAGGCTATTTCTTACAGAGCAATAACCAATAAGAAGTTGATCAACTAGCCAACAACTTGAGCGATACTCTATCTTCCAGAGCCATTGTGATCAAGTCAATTTAATCTTGGACAATCACACAGATAGTGCAAGGTGTTCTATCAGCTAAAGTGAAGAATTAGAGAAAGCATGCCCTAGTTTCCATTAGCATCCTTGTGTCCATAGGTGCCACAAATGGTTTGCCCATAACTGGGAAAGAAATTTGAGAAGTGTTAAACAACAGATTTCCTATCTTAGAGCTGCTATTTGATCCTAAAAAGGAAGCCTCAACGTGAAAGTTGGCCTGACAAAGTTGTTATGCTGTAAGTCAACTCAACTTACAGTACAACTAAGTCACCAAGGAGGATTTTACTCAATCGCTTGGTGGTAGACTACTCCCCGCGGTTAAGTGAATAATTACAACTTTTATTGTCCTTAAGGCCTCATTACATCTTTCTTAGGGAATTATTTTCCAATAATGACATAATTTGGTACCTTATACATGTTTTACCAAGAGGTTGCATCTGATTCAACCCAGATAACTGTTGTCTTTGGATAAAAGAATCTTATTAGGTAACATTTGGCCGAAATACGAAGACAACTGAGTCAGCTATCACATTCACTAAACCCTCAACAGACTCAGATAATACAGTGTTGTCATCAGAGAAAGAGAACTGCACACAAGGAACCTAAAGTAGTTTTCCATTGGTTGGTGTCCAAATGAATGAACGTTTATGACCAGAATAGACCTTGTCTATTGGTTAGTTTGTACCATATAACCTCAGAGAATGTTTATCATCTATGATCTCCCCCTTTTGGAAGGTTGTGCTCAAGCCATTTTGGTAGAGAACTGCTTTTCAAAACCGTGGGAACATAGAGCCATTTCAACGAGTATACTTTTGAATATTTGGTCTAATGTCAAGTTCATATGGCCTATGTTGTGCTCATTAGAGAGTCAAATACTTGTGAGTGGTTCACTCATGGACCAAATGATCTCCGTACACTGAGAATGCAGTATGTGCTATCTTGGATTCCTCCCAAAGTAACAATGCTTCATGAAAGTCAACGAAGGAAATTCTTCAGACAAATTTTACCATAAAGAGTAAGTATCAAAAAGTGCCTTTGACCAAATTGTTCACTGACGTTGAAGCTTTTAGCTGAATGCTATAGCAGATGTTGGGAACTAGATAACGCGTCTCTCTTCCTTAAAAGATCTTCCATTCCGAATCTCGGGACGCGATTCTTTTAAGAGGGGAGGGCTGTAACACCCCAGGTGTTTATCACCAATTAAGTAGTGGGTTTAAGCTCAAACATGATAGATTAATGGAGATGACAGTGTCAAAGTCAAACCTATGGAAATAAGCCCTAACCTAAACTTGGATATTGCACCCTCGCTTACATATAGGCTCAATTAAAAGATATATGCTTGGGTGTTGCTATCAAAGTATCTTCACATGTCTCACCTCAATAACTATCTATATTGATCCCTAGAAAAGTTTCTTGAAGTTTGGAATCAAGAAGTCAAATGAAATGATAAGTCATAGTAGAGTTGGAAATTTTGAAGGAATGAGTCATATCTTGCTTGGATTGTTTTGTTTAGAGAATGAGAACATATGTCATCAACCAAGTCTTGCAACCTTGACCAAACAACTCCAATTGAACCCTACAACAACACTTATGAAAGGCTCATGTGGAACAAGTGACAAGAAGATGCCGCAAATCGGTCCCGAACCTCAAAACTAGGGTTTCTTCCGACGCGGTGTTGACCAAAGTGAAACTACTATTTTTGTTCGAGATATGAAGTTTGACCTTTAATGAAAATTGGAGTTTAGTTTGTATGCAACAAACTTTATTTTTGGACCGCGTCCCGATCCCACCCCAAGTGCTGTCAAGCTGATCACAGTGCAATTTTGACTCCTCCTGTGCAACCCTATGGTGGGAATTAATATCTCGCAAACCAGTGGAATTTGACTGAGCTCCTATAAGCAATGTTGTAGTACTCTCATAGCCCTACGCAGCGGTATAATTTGTTGGTCGAATTGTCATCTGGTTTAAGAGATAGAGGTGAGATTAGAAGAGTGGCAGACTCGTAAATACGTCGCTTTTGGATGGCAGTTTTGGAGGCGCTGAAACTTGGTGGCCGACATCGGAAAGGACCGAGCACCGTGTGGCCTCCGTGCCCGTGCATGAGCGCCACCTCCCCGGGCTGCTCTGTGTCGAGGGGGAGAAAAAGGGGATCGAGCCCGACCCTTCACTCGCTCCCTTCTCCTCTTTTCCTCGGTCTATTTCTCTCTCGCTCTCTCGTGCCCGAAGCCATGGCCGAGTCAGGCTGGAGCTCGCTGTTGCTGTCGCCCCTCCTTTGCCCCTCCTCTTCCAACACCAGCCACCCCTCTCCTCCTCCCTCCTGCCGCTGCTGTTGGCTGCCATCTGCTCCTTCGTCATCCTGGGCCGCTATCTCACCGGAATCAAGCCGGCCTCCTCCGTCCCCTTCTCTGTTTTCCGTCGCTGTGAGGAAGGACCATCTAGCGAGGCAGAAACTCTTTGTTGTGTTCACTTTGCAAAAGTGCTAGAGACAAAGGATTTACATATAGGGGCTTACATGATTTGTGGAAAGTTTTGTGTTCACTCTGCATAATGTTTTCTTTTTTTTCTTTTTCGGAATTAGTATTGCATTTAAATGGCTGAACTTTGAAAATACATAGTAAATGATAGAAAAATCGTAAAATAGCAAATGAGGACTTTTTGGAATCCTTGTGAAATTGTCTATGCAGTGGATCTATAATATGGCATGTTTTAGTTTAAAGTTTTAGCTGTAAAAATAGATTTATGCAACTAGGTTTTGAATGCTAGTTGGATCTGTTATTTTTAATAACTGTAAATATATAACTCTAAATGAAGTGAAATTTTTGTGACGTGTTACTCTTGTGATGTATGATGTCTAGTAAAAATTTCAAGATTTTAAGCTTGATAGTTTAGGAGCTATAAAAATAACAAATGCTATATGCTGCTTTGCTTCTATTCTGGACAGTTCTGCATATATGCATTGTTTGGCTTAGTTAAGTTATGAATCATGCCTTGATGACAATAAATGATTTGTAGTAATTTTCTTAAGCTTTTCAAAAAGCTAAAGAGCACAATTTTTGGTTAAGTATATGTTTAACTATAGTAGTCTAAAGTGTTATAGCTGTTTCTGTCCAAACCCAGACAGGGTTGCCTTGTTTATAATGTGTGACCTAGTTAGTAGCACAATTAGCTCTAGATGTTTATAACAAAATTGTTCGCAACTTGTTAATCTTTCTAAAAAGTCCAGAACCATAATTATTGGATTTGTGAAACTCAAGTTATAACGGTTTAAAGTAGCATATCAGATTCTATCCATATTTTGGACAGAGGTGCAATTATTTAATTAATTGACCATGTTAACTGTAGAATCATCTTAATATGATTACAAGAAAGTTGTAGGTAACTTTATAAGCTTTCCATAAAGTTGAGAATCATGTTTGTTGGAGGTCTAGAACTCCATTTATGCTTCTCTGAAGTTTCTATCAGTTTTCTGTCTATAATTGTACCACTGCTGTTGGGCTGCATGTGTGGTGTTACTCGTGCAACTAGTTTCATGATGTAAATGATGTTTACTGTGATTTTGGTAAATACAAAAGTTGTAGATAATTATCTTATCTTTCTTGTGTTAAATTTTCATGATCCCAGGTCTGATAGTTTAAGAGTTGCATGCTTAATAAGTCTACTGTCAGATTTTAATTACCTTCTATGTAGACTTTAAAGATTGGCATGTTTGGTCATGATAACTTGGGAATCGGGTTGAGATGATTAAAGATGAAATGTAGATAATTTCCTAAGCTTTCCAGAATGTCTTCTTGCAAGTCATTTGGATTTATAAAACTCCAGATATGATTGATTTATGAAGCTACTGTTTGCTAGTCCAGAAATTAACATATTACAGTTATCGTTGTTGCTTCACCTTGAGTTGCTTTGCATGTTGCTAAGTGTGATTCATGTCCTTGGTGATGAAGTTAGTACACCTGAAACTTGTGAAGATTATGCTTTACTTATTATGCATGGAATGGTTGGTGTGCTATAGTCAGTGAGTGGCTATGAGGGCTTGTATCTTGTTTAAATCTTGTGCTTGTCTTATGTGATGCATTCTTATTGCCATTCATCATGTTCATACACATGCATCATCATATCTCATTTAGGTACGTTAGATGCACTACGTGGATGGCAAGATGTGGAGCTAAACCCGAAGATGAAGTTGGTGGATCCATCCCGAAGATAGAAGGACTGGACAAGTGATAGATTGGGAGGATGCTCGCCAAGTGAATTCATCTGACATACTCTAACTTGAGTCGGATCCCAGGCAAGCCCCGGAGCATTATAAGCCTCCTACCTTCAAAGCAATTAATTCTATATATGTTATACGTATTGTTGCATTAAGTGGTAGGAGTTGGTTGAAACCTTGCTGCATTATATCATTCCTTGTCCAGATATATGAATCCTTGAATCCTACATAGACTAGGATCGAGTAGATGCTTAGCCCTGCTTTAAGCGGTAGAAGTCAGGTGATTTCCTGTCACCTGCGAGATATAGGGATATTCATATATGGCACGGTTGGCTATATTTGCTATCGTGGAATGGAACCATGTGTTAAAAAAATAAAATGAGACCGGGCGGGATGACGATAGTGAAGCAACAAGGCATGGAGGTCTTGGGTGTGAATCTATCCCCGTCTGAGTCGTTTAAGGACCGATTCGCTGTACGTCCTTGAGTCATGTTGAACGCAGTCTAACACTTAGTTGGCCGGATAAGTCGTTCCGACCGCGAAGCCGAGTAATGTGATTCAGGCGGGGAATCGAATGGTAGGTTGCTTCTTGGAGGAGAGAAAGGATGTGCTTGGGGACATTGGCGTGAGACCAAGGGGGGGTTAGAGTCCCTATCACCTGGCAGAGTGTCGCCCTTGGGGTCGCGACATCATTCGGACCCGCGATTCCTGAATCATATGAAAAGGTGGCATGTGCGACCCTGGCAGGGGTCTACACGGTGAGTGTTAGAAATACCCCTCCAGCTGGATAGGAATTCGATTCGAATCGCCGTCGCTCCCGGTTAGTGAGCACTTGACTTGAGCAGCGGCAACGTAGATTCCATTAAATTGAACGGATGGTTAATTGGATCACGATGGAAAGGTTGCCTCAATTTATACCTGCTATGGTTAATATTGTTTGCTCCTAATAAAGTGAGTGCTCTAGTACAGGTGCTAATATAGATGACAGGTTAATGATGATTAACTTGATGCTTAAGCATTAATGATTACTTATCTGTATTAAGCTTTTATGCAAAATGTTGTCAAGCCAGCCCACTTTATATCAGCCTTGCATGATCCTTGGTGTCACTTTATTTCTGGTTTTTGACGGGTAAGTCTAGCTGAGTACCTTCTTGTACTCAGGGTTTTATCCCCACTTGTTGCAGGTTGTGATGTATCATGGCGACTGCAAGAGTTGGTTGGCTCGTGCCGTAGAGGCAGAGTGTGATCACGGGCATGATCCTTCTTATTTACCTTATCTCTAATTCTTTTGTTGGAAGTCGACTGTGGTACTGGCATGTATTTGAAATAAGATTAATGTTAGTTTCAAATTACTTTGCTTCCACTACTTTTCAATGTAAGTTGTAATAACTATGTTGAACTCCGATGTAAATTGATTTAATTATGAAATGGTTGTAACATGTGACTTGTTATGTTGAATCACTACGATCTTGGCTTGTATGTTGGTTGGTTTGAAATCCCTCGTGATTTCATTAGACTACCGGAGTTATATGGGCTCAAGTGCGAGAATTTGATCATTTCGGTGATTGTTTTTGTACTTGTGCTCTTATAATTTGGACGGTTCTGTTATAGGACGTACTTTAAATCCTTTGTTGTCACTTCCCTAAATGTAGCGATCATTTCCTTAGCCTTGAGTGGCATATCTTTGGGTAAGTGAATCGCAGTGATGACACCAAGAACATCTACATATGTTAAGAAGCAAATGCTAATGGTTTGTGCATGTTGCAAAAAAAGTGTTAAATACAATGAACAGAACCAGTGTGAAGCATTTTAATTTACTGATAAATTTTGTTGCAGCTTGGCCAATTGGTTGTATTTCATTGAACGAGGTGATGTTGTAAATGCATGCTGGGAATGTGTCAAGTGGATCCCTGACTAGTACCACCGTTGTGAAGGAAGTAAACTCAATCATGAATTCTGCAACAAGGGCACGTAGCTTGTTTTTGAAACCTTCACATTAAATTTGCTGATTGTATAAGTCTTGTTAAGATTTAACATAGGGCCTTTGCTCTCTACATCTGTTTGTGAAATCTGGGCATATATTGTAGTTCCCTGTATGGAAGCAGCAACAAAATTGAAGAAAATGATAAGTGCCATAACATTGGCAAATTGTAAGAGATAAATATTTTTTGAGTTGGGATGTGAATAGTTGGGTGTGTAAAGTTAAATATGTAGTGGTGACAAAGACAATAGTATTGTACCTTTTCATCAGTTAGAACAAGACCTATATGTAGGATTAGACCACCAAGAATGTTTCCATCATAGGTCCATTTTCTCATGACACGAACACCCTTTTTGTTGGTCTTTAGTGTGAGGTCTGATAAGAATTTTTTTTATGTCATAGTTCCATAACCAAAATAGAAGAAAATATGTTAATTTTTGGTATTGAAAATAGGTGAATAATAATGAAAAAACATAGTAAACTAATTTATAGATGGAGTAGAGCGTATAACCTTTGACTTAGCAGCCACTTTGAAAAAGAAGGGAAAATATAGTTCGCAAGGAGCAGTACACACATCATGTTTGAATGAACAGTCATAGGTCCTTGGTTGTACATACTGTTTGGTATGTGCAATGAAACCTGGTTGTGTGTTAGGATGTTGTGCTTAAATGGAAGCAGCAACATAGCAGGATGAAAGTTTCTTTCTAAAAAAAGGATAGACTAATTTGTTTGAACCGATTCATGGAACAGAATAGAGGAACCAAGAACAGCTATAATAGGGAATGAACACCACTGATTGTGAATTTTGAGCAACAGGAAACGAATGCTAAACATTACGCTAATAGTGGGAGTATATATCTGATAGAAGCTGACACAAAGCAACTAGATGTAAATGGCACGAAGGTAATCAAAATAAAATGGTAGGAGCAAATAAGAGGAAAAATTGGTACCTGTAGATGAAGATGGTGTAAAAACAGTAACGATGTAGTAGCCTATCACACACAACTAAGCGTTCAGTAATAAGAACAATTGAATACTATCGAAAATATATTACCACAAGGAAAATTATATAAGCCTATTTCAGATTATGTTTCATATTGATTAAGATTTCGCTCTAAAATCTTAGTGCCCATTTATTAATTTTAAGGTTCTAAAAATTTCTATCAAACTGTGGTACACGCTTAAATGCTTTGGCCACTCAAACATCAAGGAACTTAAATAATAATGTAGCAGCGTTTGAAATATATATCTGATCTAATTGTATCACCAATTTTTCAATAAACCCTGGTATAGGATGGATAGATGAGCAGCAAGTAACTAAGATATTAAAAATAGATTAACCTTTAATTTTTCTGGTTGACAATTTAATTATGGAATAACATAACTAAAAGTATTTTCTATTGCCATCTGCACTATGTATGATTATATCAATGTTTTAACTTGCATTATTGAAAAAAAACATATGACAACAACAAAAATTATATAAGTTTAGTTTCAGATTATGTTTCAGAATAATTAATTTGTGGCTAGAAAATCTTAGTGCACATTTCTTATCTATATTTGTATGGTTTAGCTTGTTCTTCTCAGATCCATGAGTCAACTCTCCAGGTCATGTTGACTTCACTCTCTTGGACTGCCTTCCTCTAGGATTGATGTCAACGCTGTCTTTTGTCTTGCTGGCGAAACCTCCTCTGCGGCTTCTTTAAACCAGACGCTGAAATTGGAGAAACAAATTTAAGCAGGAAGCATGTACAAATTGCATTGCTATCTGCACCCCTCCGGGGCCCCTCCCGCCCGAACTCAATACAAGGTAGAATAAGCATCTCAACTACAAGGGTTACTGACTCATCTTGTAAATCTGAATATGTTTCATCTGTATCACCAAATCCCTCAACAACCACCCCTGGTTCTTCCATCTTCCTATGATTATTTTGTGACTTGTGCATCCCGCTCTCTTTCAAAATCATTTAGTGGTTGTTCATCTAGACTACAAAGGTATTTATTAACTAAAGTTTCTAGTGAATGTCAACACAATAGAGTAAGAGTATGCAAATAAGCGCCTAACTAGTAACTACAGCTTATACGGAAGTCATTAATCCAATAAAGCACATGTCCGCTACACTCAACTATAGGAAATATGCAACCGCATCGCTATCTACATATCCTAGGTTGAACCACTACAATACATCACACATCATAAAAGGAATTTGGGTACCTCTTCGTCCACGTACCCTGGCTACACTTCGTCATCGGCACAGCTATCTTGTCATCGTGGTCATGGAACTGGTGCGGCCGGTGTTGATGAAGGGGTACCAGATCCGGCTCTGGCTAGGGTTTAGATCCGGCTGGTCATGACAGGTGCCGAAGTAGGGATCCGGATCCGACCTATACCATTGTCAAGGCGGTCCTTCCACCGTCAGCTGACCTGCTATCGACGAATCAAAGGGGATCTAGCTCCGGCTAGGGTTTAGAAAGCTATGAGAGAGGGTGCGGCTAGAGAGTGTAATTGATGAGTTGAGCTACTGTGTGGATGGCGTCTAGGGTCCGGAGAGGGGTGGCAGAGGGGGCGGCTTGAGAGTGGAGAGGAAGGCCATGGGGCTAGGATTTAGAGCGGGAGGAGAGACGGTGAGGCTGGAGGATGGAGATGGAGGTGGAGACAGTGACTCCTTGCGCTTTTATGTGGCCATCACAGTACTACAAAATGCCCTTGTCTAAAATCGATGGCATGGTAAACCTAATTTTTGCATGGAGGGCAAAAGAGAGACATCTAATTTTCAATGCGTGTTTGCGGCACTGCTTGGCATGGTGTGAAATTTTTGCCAAAAATCAAATTTTCGCGTGGCAGATCTCCCCGTCTATTCGGGGCCCACCAACACTACAAAATGGAATCCTGAGAAATGGACAAAAGAAACTCAAAAAGTTATGGCTCCTTTGGAATGAAGGAGAAACAAGAATTTCAAAGGATCCGAAAAAATCCTATGAAGTCCTTTGTACTGGCATCTCCGGTGGGAACCCGAGCTCCACCGCACGCAAGTTCACGTCTGAACGGAGGTGGGCGGCGGCTAGGGCTGACATAGCCCCATGGCGAAGGCCATGCGTCACTACCTCCTGGATCCACGCTGGCAGAGCACAGACACGCTCAAGGAAGTTTGGCCCCGCCGACAGCACGGACGCAGCGTTCAGCTGCTCCATGATGGCTGAAAGAGCAAGAATAAGAAAACCGTACCAATTAATAAGGTACGGTGCCACACAAAATAAGAAGATACAATAATGACAATGCCTTACCAGCGAGCTGCGCCTGCGCTTAACCCACTGTGGCTTCAGCCGCGGCCGTCATCCTATCGGCTGTGGTGAGTGCCATGTCCACAGCGGAGAGGCATGACCGTAGCTGCTCCGCCTCCTGGTTCTCCACGCAGAGAGCCTGCCTGGTCACGTCCAGGTCTCGCACCATCATCTCCTCCCTTGGACGCTTCTCCACCGACATGGTTCAAGCCTGAAGAACGAGGTCCTAGGGAGGAGGCGGCGAGCAGGAAAGGTGAGTTCACAAGGTTACAAGGCAACTGTACTAACTCCCCTATTTTTCCTCTATTTTTATAGCAGGGGACGTGCACGACCGATGGACCTGAATTCCAGCAGATGCCGGGCAAAAGCAGGAGGTAAGGCGAGACCACACCTCCATGATCTCTGAGGAGCATTGAAAGGTCTTGATGGCTAGAGGGGGGGTGAATAGCCTATTAAAAAATTCTACAAAGACAAGCTAAACAAGTTTATCAATAAAACAAATAGCGAGATGCGAGTTTTGCTTAGCCTACGGGGTGTTTGCAAGCCACCTATCCAATTCACAATTCTAGTATATTTGCACTCAACCGCACAAGTCAAACCGCACAATTTAACTACAACTAAAGCTAGCTGGCTACTCAAACTAAGAGTTACACTAACAAGCGAGCAAGGTAACTAAAAAATTAATACAAGAGAGAGAGTTAGGAGGGTATCACCGAGGAGCGAAGTATTGAGCCAACCAATCAATATGATCAAGAGATGAATACCACAATATACAACCACCGGGATCGATCAAACACAATAAGAATGATGACACGAAGATTTATCCCGAGGTTCACGTGCTTGCCGGCACGCTAGTCCCCATTGTGTTCCTCTTCACCATGTGGTTCGGTGGCTAATCGGTCACACACCGAGCCTCTCAAAAGGTGCCACAAGAACCTACCAAATGGTAAAAGGTTGCAATAACATGAAGCAATTTACTAATGTTGCCTTTGGCGCTTCGCCGAGGTAGGCACAAACCCCTCACAATCACTGGTGGTGGCCAAGAACAAACACCAACTCTTGCCAATGCCTCCAAGCTGCTTCAAGCCGTCTAGGTGGCGGCAACCACCAAGAGAAACAAGAATCCCGCAGCAAATCAACTACCAAGTGCCAACTAGATGCAATCTCACAATGCAAATACACTTGGATCACTCAATCTCACTTCGAATATGCAAGGAAGCAAGAGAGATGAGTGGGAGGGGAGTTGCTTAGCTCAAAGTGCTCACAAGTATGTCAAAATATTCGAGAGAGAGAGCCTTGAGCTAGCCAACGAGTATTTATAGACGTACCCCTTCGAATAGAGCCGTTAGAAACTTAAACAGCTGAAATCGCGCTGACCGGACGCCCTGGTCCAACTGACCGGACGCGCCGGTCACGCAACGGCTAAGTCGCGAAGCACTGACCGGACGCGCTGGTCCAACTGACCGGAAGCGCTGGTCGCCCAACGGCTAACTGCGAAACAACGACCGGACACGCTCATCGCGCAGACCGGACGCGCTACGAACGACCGGACGCGCTAGTCCCGTGAATGACCGGACGCGCTGGTCGCCTGAGCAGCGCTCAATGAAACAATGACCGGACGCGCTGAAGAAACTTGACCGGACGCGACAGTGCCAGCGTCCGGTTAGAGTCCAGTAAGCTCCCTGAACGATCGGACGCGTCCGATCATCAGTGACCGGACGCGCCTCGCGTCCGATCATCGAACTAAAAAACGCGCAGACACTGAACACTGACCGGACGCGTCCGGTCATGCAAGGACCGCGTCCAGTTCAGCGTCCGGTCACTTCTGTGACCTCCGTTCGCCTCCGTTTCTTTTCTGGACTTTCGACGTAGTGGAAAATAGTCGTTTCAACTCCTCGAAAACGCCTGAATCCTGCCTCGCAAACTCGGTGGGAGGGAGAGAGGATCCCAAACCCTCTCTACCGCTCAAACTCCACCGCCTTCGCAAACGTGCCAACACCACCAAGTGATCTCGTCAAGTGTGAGTGTGTTAGCATTTTCACAATCATTTTTTGAGGCGATATTAGTTCTATCCAAATGCATGTGATCATGAAATGCACACCTAGAGGCACTTAGGAGTTCAATAGCCGCGTCATTCCCCTCTTTATAGTACAACTATCTATCCTATAATGTAACCACACCCACTAGGTGTCTTGGTTACTAAAACACAACCCTTAAGCATATACCTTTGCCTTGATCACATAGGGTTGCGTCCAAATTCAAGTGTGACCATCATGATCACCATGTCCATCTTGCCACCAACCTTGGAATGTACTAATCCTCATATGCTACATACAACTTAGGCATAGGATTAGTACTTAGGCATTGTCACTAATTACCAACACCAAACATAGGACTTTCAAGCATGCCTTCCTAGAAATACGTGTCGAGAAACGAGCCGCCAAAACAAAGCTGCCAGATAGATGTTCATATTTTACTGCACTCGCAAGAAAGTCCAGATGCGACACATTTGATCTCGTCGGACACTATACAATACAGGGCTATGAGTAAAACTATTGCCAATGGAGTGCAATCGGTCACAATATTTGTATCAGTAGTAGTAGTCATGAGTGGCTTTGATCTATGTTGAACCTAACTCGTCTTACTTGCGTGTATTTGATAAGATTTGTTGAACTTGCAAGAACCATGCATGAAAGATAATTTTATTCAGAATTCAGATTTTATAATCTGATGCGTGCCTCTACAAACCAAGAGAAATTGAAGCAAGTCCTCAGTCTCCCCCTCGACTGTTGTGACTTCTTAGATTAGACCGTACTGTCTACTTCACTGGATCACACAAGGTTCGGTCGTCTGAAATCTTGACTACCCGGATGACATGCTCCTGCATGCCCGTGCAGGCGAGCACGCGTGGGTGGCATCAGCAGCCTGTTACAGCAAGGGACATCACTTCCCAGCCCGTTGCTTTGATGGGACGGGGCCAAGCCCCGTCACCCACCCACGCAAACATCTCGGTCGTGGGGTGGTCGACGGCCCCCAAACTATACTAGCCGAGACAAGGGCACGAGAGGGAAGGTTATCCCTGCTGTCTTCTCTCTCCAGAGCTCCTGATTCCATCCCAAAGCTTTTGCCTTCCACCCTACTGCGCCGCCAATGCCTCCTGCCAGGACCATGGTGGAGTGGATGAGGTCGTCTGTCGACGGGCTGAGTTCGACCAGTCGCCAGAGAGGGGGGTGATCCCGAAGTGTAACACCCGAACTTTTGAATTTTTGTAAGTTTCTAAAATTCATTAGAAGTAAATTATAGTTAAAGACCAAATTTGTAGGAGGAAAAATGATTTATAATTTAAAAAAACTCAATTTGACATTGGCTTTAACTGATTTGTTGCATTCATGCCGTTTGCATCTTGGTTTCATGTTGTGATAACTTCTAAAACATGTTTAGGAGCGTCTCGAGTCTCCTAGGAATTTTTCTCGCTTTTTGGAGAATTAAATTCCTTTTTTCTCATAGCTTAATCTTTTCTTGCCACCTTCCCGATAATCTTTGCATGAACTCCAAACACTTTATTTTGATCCACCATGTTCATGTCTACCTCTAAAAAATTTCTCAGAATTTTCTCTAACTTCTGTGATTTTTCATGGCTTAAATATGACTTCAGGAATTTCCTAAAATTATTTTTAAACAGGAAATAAATCTTAAAATTAAGAAATTTTGAAAAAAATTCCAAACCCCACATATAAATACACACCAGTGTTCCCCTCGACGCGAGCTTTCCAAAAGTACAACCCTTTTCGATAGCTGCCACTCATAGCATTCTAGATCGGACGCCGAAGGTCAGAAAAAGCTAGGTTTCTGACGAACTCTCTTGCGAGCTTTTTCGGTGAAACCGTCGCGTTTCGGCACCAACCACCACCACCACCAAGGGGTAGCTCTCGTCGTTGTCTTCACCGTGGTATACTCGTTTGTGCGAATCTGTCGCTGTTTCATCGATTCACCATCTCATCTTCGTTCTCTTCGACGAGGAGCTTCATGGTTGGCCATGTCTGGCCACCTTGCACCCCAGCAGCTACCCCGTGCGGCCTCATCTCGTGGGCACGCTCATCCAATGCCCTCTCCCCTCCACGCGCGCCCTGCTTCCCATGAGTAGCAGCGCCGCCGGTGCCTTGCTGTGGCCACTCGACCACTACACTGCAGCCCAGTTGCCTTTGTGCGAGCCCTGTGCCACCCGCTGCTGCCGGTGCTAAGCGCCGCCGCGCCGCCAACCGGCCAGGCCAAGCCCCTCCCTGGCCAGGTGAGCACCCTCTCCAGCGCACGCAGTGCTGCAACAACTCCCCTCCATGGCTTCCTGATGGGCATGTCATTCTCTTCCGAAAGAAGGAGTGTTTCACAAATAAAATATTTTTTAAAATCGCAGATTAGTCCCTAGTCTTTCGAAGGCCATAACTTCTTTGTTTCAACTCCGTTTTTCGCATTCTTTATATCCACGCAATCGTAGAAATGAGTACTGCTGTTTAGTAGATGCTTTATAAAATTTTGATGTGCTGTGGTGTAGTGTTTTTAATTATTTTTGTGGGCCATGCTTGTTGTTTGCGCGTAAAAGGTGCTGACACCGTGAACTTTCAGGACCAGGAGTTCAACTACACTGATCCGAACCATTTTGAAGGCAAGTGTCCTTGACCATACTTGCTCCTACATTTATTTTATTTTAAGTTAGTTTAGTTAGACCATTAGTTGCATGCATTGTCTTAATTTGAATCTTATGATAGGGTTTACTAGCTTTTGTCACATTATTCTTGTAACCAGGTTGGGATTGATAGAAATCATGTTTAGCCTTGCTGTTATGGTTGGTTGGGAATGATATAATTTAATATTTATTAATGGCTTATGCAACATGAGACGGTAATCTTTTGGTAGTAACATGGTGAGTAGGAAAATCCGGTAGGATGGACTGTTTGGTTGAGGTTGGTTTATGCCATGGTATGGTGGCCAATGTTGGTGGATTGGGTTTGTGCTAGTATCCTACCTGGATTTTGAGGACTGGTTCTCAAAGCCTGTAACACAGCTTAATAGCGTAGCCACGAGGCCTATATGGTACGACCTGGCTAACTAATTATATGCCTATTTCTGTGCATTGTGGAGAGTTGGTGGCACAAGAAGGGGCCTAAATCGGTGAATCCTTAGTGAATGCATAGGGGTGGGAAAAATAGCTTTGTAAAGGCCTTGTAGTGTGACCCCACTAAGCACCTAGGTAGTGTGAGGTGTGATGGGGAAAACATGACTCGTGGTGAAAGTGTACAACCTTTGTAGAGTATAAAACTGATATATCAGTCGTGCTCACGGATAAGAGCATCCTAGACTTCTTCTTGATTAGATGGCTCTGGTTCGGATGGTCAGGTGTTCAGTTGGGAGCTTGGATGGAATCCAAGTGTGGTGTTCGGATGGGATCAGAGTGTTGGTTCAAGTGGTTCTCTGAGGAGAAGGTAGATCTCACCTAGTTAAATAGGTGCTTAAGGATTTGAGGTAATAGGTGTGTTGCTTTAGGTGTTGGTGTCAAACCAAGTTAGCCTATCCTTGCTTTAAGCCTCATGTCATATTTTTCCTACACTTGCGGAGTACATTTTAATGTACTCACCCTTCCTCTTTGTCCCCCCTGCTACCCCACCTAGATGCTGGAGATGACGAGGAGTACGTTGAAGACGGTGCCTTCGACCTCGACGACGTGTACTAGGCTAGTGCTACCCCCGGTCAACCTTCATGTGAAGATGGAGCCTTTTCCACTAGAGTTTCAATAAAGTTTATGTAATTTTCTTTTAGACCCACAGGTCATTTCATAGTGAAGTTTATCATTTAAGTCTTGAACAAAGCAATGATACTATCATGACGTCGTCATATGTAAGAATAATTGATCCTAGCATACAGATGGTGTGCACTCTATTTTGTCCTTAAAATTGGGTGTGACAGAGTGGTATCAAAGCTATTATTGACCATAGGACGCTAGCCTTGTTAGACATGTCAGTTTTATAAAACTATTTTGATAAAAAGTGCTTGCTCTCAGTTTCTCTAAATTCCTTGGTGCTCAATTTTAAATTTTTGGTCTAAAATAGGTTCCTCCATCCATAAGGTGCATCCCTAATGTGTGTAATGAATAGACCGTTGTGTGATTTGGTGCTTGTGCTAATGAATGATTTGGATCTTCGTAATGATTGTTGGTGTATTGTTAGCCATAAAGCTACAATGATATCATTTGTTTACCAATTTTATTTTATAGTTATTTGGGGTTTTCTTTCTATCCTATCTCACTCTTGTCCATGATCATACCAGATGATGAACACTAGGAGTGACAGAGGAACTAGAGGCAATGATCAGAATGGCAACAACCTAAACCCTCTACCACCGCCTCCACCACCAGTTTATGATCCTATTCAGATGACGGCTATGTAGAACTAGATGATGCAGACCATGGCAAAGATGATGGCCAACATGCAGTAGATAGCTCAAGCTAACCAGGTAGCACCACCTCCCCTGCCACCCCATCTAGAACATAGTCTCAGGAGGTTCATGATGACTTCGCCTTTAGTTTTCAAGCATGCAGTAGAACTAATGGATGCTGATGATTGGCTCCAAACGATTGAGAGAAAATTTGAGATTGCTCATTGTGAGGGCCGTGACAAGGTTCTCTATGCTTCTCACAACTACAGGGCCAGGCGAAGAACTGGTGGATTGCTTAGCTTGCTGCTCATGAGGATCCTCAATCTATCACATGGCAGGAGTTTCGTCGTAGCTTTCGTGCTCATTATGTTCTAGCTAGTGAAATCAAAGTGAAGCGCAAGGAGTTTTAGGAACTCAAGCAAGGTGGGATGATAGTTCATGAATATCTCACTAAATTCATGTAGCTATCCCATTATGCCCTTGCTGATGTGGACACTGATGAGAAGAAACAAGATTGCTTCAGGGATGGCTTAAACCAGGGGATTCGCTATGCTCTATCCTCCAATGAGTATCCCACTTTTCAGAAGCTAGTGGACAAGGTCTTCACTATTGAGAAAGAAAGACAAGGTATAGAAGCTGATCACAAGAGAAAGATGTCCTTTCATGGTCAGTCTTCTGGCAGCAACACTCGCACCCACTTTAACCAGCAGGGCCAAGTGGTCTGTCAAGGAGGTCAATACCAGCAGCAGAGGAATTACAATCAAGGGTCTGGTTAGTATAGGCAGCAGGTGCAACCTCAACAACAATGCCAGAATAGTCAGGCACCCCGTCAGGTGGTTCAGGCTTAGCAACAGAATCAATACCCTCTAAGTCAGGGGACTAGCAAGATTGGTCCTTGTTTCAAATGCAACCAAATGGGAGATCTCACCAATAGGTGCCCAAACAAGAAGGACCAATAGAACCAACCGCAACAGCAAGCTCGACATGGAAGGGTCAATCATGTTGTTGCCAAGGAAGCGCAGAACACTTCAGGTGTGGTGCTTGGTATGTTCCCAGTCAATTCCAATCCTGCTATAGTTTTATTTGATTCTGGTGCATCAGATTCTTTTATATCCAGCAAGTTTGTAGCACGCTATAACATACCAAAAATTCTTATGAAGCAAAAAATGATAGTTGAATCTCCTAGAGGAGAGTTGTTATCTAGACATGTATGCCCAAATATAAGTATTTCCATAAAAGGGTAGATTTCCTTGCTCACCTTATTGTCCTAGAGTCCAAGGGCATAGACATCATTCTTGGAATGGATTGGCTAACTAAACATGATGGGATAATCGGATGTGCCAAAAAGGTAGCTTAGTTGAAGCATCGAGATGGTACGAAGGTAGAGTATCAAATAGAAGCAGAAGCAACTAAGAGAATCCAGCTCAACTAGGCAAATGTTGAGGAGATCAGAGTAGTCAGTGACTTTCTAGACGTATTTCTAGAAGAGTTACCAGGTATGCCACCAGACCGAGAAATTGACTTAGTACCTGGCACTGCACCTATTTATAAGAGACCATATAGAATGGATGCAAATCAACTAGCTGAGTTAAAGGATCAAATCCAAGATCTCTTAGATAAAGGGTACATACGTCCTAGTTCATCACCATGGGGAGCCCCTGTTATTTTTGTTCCAAAGAAAGATGGGGGTACACGGATGTGTGCTGATTATCATGCATTAAATGAAGTAACAATCAAGAACAAGTATCCTCTCCCTCGAATTGAAGATTTGTTTGACCAATTGAGGGGTGCATGTGTGTTCTCTAAAATTGATTTGACATCGGGATATCATCAGTTAAAGATTCGAGCCTCAGATATTCCTAAAACGGCCTTTGTTTCTCATTATGGGTTATATGAGTATATAGTAATGTCTTTTAGGTTAACTAATGCTCCTGCATACTTCATGTATCTTATGAACAAAGTCTTCATGGACTATTTGGACAAGTTTGTTGTGGTATTCATTGATGACATTTTAGTATTCTCTAGAAATGAGGAAGAGCATGAAGAACATTTGAGATTGGTATTGTAGAGGCTCAGGGAAAATCAATTATATGCAAAGCTTAGTAAATGTGAGTTTTAGTTGAAGGAAGTCTCATTTTGGGTCATGTCATCTTAGAAGGAGGAGTGTCTATTGATCTAGGTAAAGTGAAGGATGTTCTGGAATGGGGAGTGCCTCAGAATGTTAGTGAAATTAGAAGTTTCTTGGGAATGGCTGGTTATTATCGTCATTTCATTGAAGGATTCTCAAAGATAGCAAGACCTATGACTAAGTTGCTAGAGAAAGGATCTAAATTTGTGTGGACAGCAGAATGTTAGGCTAGTTTTGATGAACTTAAGAAGAGATTAACTTCTGCTCCAGTCTTAATCATGCCGGATGTTTAGAAAAGTTTCTCTGTTTATTATGATGCTTCGCGACAAGGCCTAGGATGCGTTCTTAAGCAAGAAGGTCATGTAGTAGCCTATGCCTCTAGATAGCTTAGAAAACATGAAGTGAATTATCCAACTCATGATTTATAGTTAGTGGTTGTAGTGCATGCTTTGAAGATTTGGAGACACTATCTAATTGGGAAGAAGACTAAGATCTACACTAATCATAAGAGCTTAAAATATATTTTCACTCAGCAAGACTTAAATCTCCGACAATGTAGATGGTTGGAACTTGTAACACCCCAGGTGTTTGTCACTCATTAAGTAGTGGGTTTGAGCTCAAACATGATAGATTAAGTGGAGATGAGCCTAATCTAAACTTGGATGTTACTCCTTTGCTTTGCATATAGGACATTTTCAAGATATATGCTTGGGTGGTGTTATGGCAATATCTTCATGTGTCTCACATCACCTTCTATCTATATTGATCCCTGGAAAAGTTTCATGAAGTTTGGAATCAAAAAGTCACATGAAATGATAAGTTACACGCTTGTTGGATTAGAACTGAGACATACTTCTGAAACCAGGAAACATGCTTTACATTCCATGTAAACTAGTATTTATGCAACATACAAATGCAATAGGTGCAACACATCTTGGACACATGTGGAACAACCTAGTGAAACATATGTAGCATGTACCTTGAAGCAAACACATGAAACAATTGAAATAGAGCTTTGAAACAAGCATTTCAATTATAGTGATTTCTATGTTTCAGTGCACGCGAGGCCTACACTTTGGTGCAACCTATGCATGGTGGGTATGTTTGGCCTCTACAACACCTTAACTACACTTAGGACACTTAATGGAACAATATTCATGTTGATCATTTTGCCTAAATGTGCTTCTAAGTGATGGTTGACCATGTATGAACCCTAGAACACTTTTGTTTGACTGTTTCAAAAGTGTGACCTAGAAGCTTTGCATGATTGTGCACGCTTTTATAAAGTTGCAGAGAATTTTATAGGGAACAAACTTTGTTTAAGAGTCAAGTCATGAAAATGGGTGAAACATGCTCAAAAAGGGACCACAAGTTAGAAATGGGGCTGAATTCAGCACTTAGAAATTTAAAGCCCCGATTTCAGTGTCTTCGACGTTGACATCTCGCATTCTCCAAATTTTGCTATGCAACTTGAATTGGTCCAAATACAATAGATGGAGCTTATATCGTGGAGAAGGGCATGCAAGAAGATGACATTTGTTGGAATCCATTTTGCACATCAATTTTGAAGGTTTGTCAATTTTTGTCAATACATTGACAATATCACATTGACACTTAATTATCTCATGATCTAGAGCTCAAATCACCATGGCCCTTAAATAGAACTTGAAGATCATTGGGTGTGCAACAAACTTTGTAATTGGACCTTGGCCCAAATTTGAGTGGAACCAGCCCAAACATGGACTCCAAGTTGGATACAGGGATGCACACCACGTGCTCGACGTTGGGCTCCAGTGGACACGCGCCTACCCTGCATGGTCGCCGCGCACCTTGTTGCTGCTGTGGCCGTCGATGAGCATTCCGTCCCTCTGCGCCTTGAGACCTCAATGTTGCCCCTTAGCTCTCCACGCGCCCCTCTACTCCCCCATGCTCGCCTCCACTCGCTCTCTTGCCGTTCTTCGTGCCCCGCTCACGCCGCCATGGATGGCCGAGCTGAGCTCGTGTCAGTGCCGTCGTTCTCGTGGAATGGCCCGGTCACAAGCCAAACTGAGCATACCACCATGTCCTCCTCACCTCCCTACCTCCCTCACGTGCCTTCGTCGCGGCAACATCCAACCAGAACCACAGCTGCCGCTCGCGGTCGCGGATGCCGCCATGGCTAGCCGAGCAGAGCTCCATGGCCACCATCTGATCAGCTCCTCCATGCCTTCCCCATCTCAGTCGAGTACCACTGCACCTCCACCGCCAACCACCGCCCTCGATGCGCCCTTTCTCCGCCATTTGTCGCAGCTACAAACAGCCGCCGCCGGAGCTGCTCATGCGCCACCACCGGTTGCCGTGCTCAGTGAGCCACAGTACCTCTCTCGGTCATCCACGACCACCGACAGGGGCGCTCAGGCATGGGCATGGACGCGCGGCCCAGCGCTCGCCACCGTTGGCTTTCCCCTGGCTGGAACAAGCGCCGCCGGTGAAGCGCCCCCGCCTCCTCTGTTTTTCCCCTCCGGTCCCTCTCTCCTCTCTGTGACAGGTGGGGCCAGGTGGACAGCGGGCCCCGCATGATAGCGCCACGAGTGACCCAGTTGAGTAGACGTCCGGGTGCACCTAGCATGTTTAGGGTTAGGATTGGTTTTCCTGTTTTTGAATTTCAATTTCATGTTAATCTTTGAAAATCTATATCTCCTACTAAGAAAGTCCAAAAATGGTAAATGTGGACTTTTTGGAAACCTTGAGAAGAGATCTATGCAGTAGAGTTATAAAATATTAGGTGTTTGTAGAAATTTTTTGGTGTTTTGATTCAAGTTGGAAAAGAGCTCTAAAAATGCTTATAACTTGACCAGAGCCATATTTAGAGTTTGGGAAGTCCAAAAATAGTGATTCTTGTTTTTTTAATCTTATGATGGTATTTGATAACTAATAAAAATATTAAACCTAGTAGTTGTTCACTATTTTCTTAGGGTTGTGATTTAATCTTGCTAATTCGGCATTCTTGCATATATTGGTTGGGAAATTCATAACTGCTGCTGTGATGCTTCAAATGATGTGAAATTTTTATGGTAGTCTTTTCATGCTATGTATGTACTGTGGTATAAATTTTATGGTCATTGCTTACTGTATGATCTAGTTATTGATTTAAATTGTTTACGGCTTGATAAATAGTTTATAAATAATATATAAATGATAAAATGGAAAATGTTGTTCCATTACCTTAGTATGATGTTATTCTGTCATATTGATTCATACTATGGGCATGTGTTCATAGAAAATATTGAGTTTTAGGTTTGACTTGCTCTCACATGATTTATTGTATTAGCCATTTGTATTTTTCATAGAGGTTGATATACTTGTCTAAATGGCTTGAGAATTGGATAGTAGACTTTTGGGGGCATATGTATGCCACTGTAATTTTGGTAAAATTTATTGTGCACTTTTTATAGGTGTTCATAATTCCACCTAATTATCTATATAAATTAAGAGAATGTATTAAAAGAATTTATTTAGTAATGGACACTATGTTTTCTGGTGTTCATTAGTCATGTGTGAAATGTTGGTAAAGTTGGTTTTGCACAATTATATGTTTGTAACGTATGTTAATAATTATTTCTTGCAATTAGTAGTTTCTGGACAGTTCTGGGGCAATGTAGATTACCCCATGATAATGATGTTTTTTGAGCACCTTGTCTATAACAAAGTTGTATATAATTCATGTATATAGCTTGTGTTAAAATTTGGTGATATTTGGTCAAGTAGTTTTTGAGTTAAAGATATTTAAAATCAGATCCCAGATTTAGTTGCTCTCTGTTTGGAGCAGACCTGAGTCTGTAGTTTCATCTCTTTGACATAGCAAACTTAGGAATCAGGCTTAGGTGATATTAAATGAATTGTACACAATTTCATAAGCTTTCCAGATTATCCTCTTGCATGTCAATTGGGATTGTGTAGCTCCTGGAATGATGTTATTTCTGGACTGTTCATGCTGATTGCAAATCTAAACCTTTCTGTCAAGCATAGTTTGAGTTACATAGTAGGTTGGTGTTGCTAGTACTTGGGTTGGTACCCTAGGATCTTATAAGACTTGTGTCTTGATTGATGTGCTTGCAATCTTCTATGTTAGGCCTTAGTGAGGATCAAGTTGATTAGCTCTAGGTGCTTATGTGAACTTTGGTATGCTTACTTGATTACTTTGTTTATTGCACTTCTATGCATTCACACATATGCATTGTTGCACCTTATATAGGTACGCTAGCAGAAACGTGTGAAGGAAATGACGTTGGAGCCAAACCCGAAGACGGTGTTTGGTGGATCTATCTCAGAGATAGAAGGATCGGACAAGTGCTAGATTGGAGGATGCTCGCCAAGCGAATTCACCTGACAAACTCTAAATTGAGTCGGATCCCAGGCAAGCCCCGGAGCATTATAAGCCTCCTATCTTCAAAGCAATTAATTCTATATATGTGATAAGTATTGTTGTATTAAGTGGTAGGAGTTGGTTGAAAACCTTGCTGCATTATATCACTCCTTGTCCAGATATATGAAGCCTTGAATCCTACATAGACTAGGATCGAGTAGATGCTTAGCCCTGCTTTAAGCGGTAGAAGTCAGGTGATTTCTTGTCACCTGCGAGATATAGAGATATTCATATATGGCATGGTTGGCTATATTTGCTATCGTGAAATGGAACCATGTGTTAATAAAATGAAATGAGACCGGGCGGGATGATGATAGTGAAGCAACAAGGCATGAAGGTCTTGGTTGTGGATCTATCCCCGTTTGAGTCATTTAAGGACCGATTCGTTGTACGTCCTTGAGTCATGTTGAACGTAGTCTAACACTTAGTTGGCCGGATAAGTCGTTCTGACCGCGAATCCGAGTAATATAGTTCAGGCCAGGAATCGAATGGTAGGTCGCATCTTGGAGGTAGTAAGGATGTGCTTGGGGACATTAGCATAAGACCAAGGGGGGTTAGAGTCCCTATCATCCTAGCAGAGTGTTGCCCTTGGGGATGCGGCATCAGTCGAACCCGCGCTTTCCTGAACGGTACCAAAGGTGACCTAAGCAGCCCTCGCCAGGCGTGACTCGGTGAGTGTTAGAAATACCCCTCCAGCTGGATAGGAATTCGATTCAAATCGCCGTCGCTCCCGGTTAGTGAGCACTTGACTTGAGCAGCGGCAACGTAGATTCCATTAAATTGAACGTATGGTTAATTGGATGATGATGTAAATGTTGCCTCAATTTATACCTGCTATGGTTAATATTGTTTGCTCCTAATCAAGTGAGTGCTCTAGTACATGTGCTAATATAGATGACAGGTTAATGATGATTAACTTGATGCTTAAGCATTAATGATTACTTATCTGTATTAAGCTTTTACGCGAAATGTTGTCAAGCTAGCCCACTTTATATCAGCCTTGCATGATCCTTGGTGTCACTTTATTTCTGGTTTCTGACGGGTAAGTCTAGCTGAGTACATTGTCGTACTCAGGGTTTTATCCCCACTTGTTGTAGGTTGTGATGTATCATAGCGGCTGCAAGAGTTGGTTGGCTCCTGCCTAAGTGGCGGAGTGTGATCACGGGCACGATCCTTCTTATTCATCTTGCCTCTAATGCTTTTGTTGGAAGTCGATCTTGGTACTGGCATGTATTTGAAATAAGTTTAATGTTAGTTTCAAATTACTTTGCTTCCGCTACTTTTTGATCAAAAGTTGTAATAACTTTATTGAACGCCGATGTATGTTGAATTACTTGTGAAATGGTTGTAACATGTGACTTGTTATGTTGAATCACTACAATCTTGGCTGGTATTTTGGTTGGTTTGAAATCCCTCGTGCTTTCATTGGACTACCGGAGTTATATGGGCTCAAGTGCGAGAATTTGATCACTTCGGTGATTGTTTTTGTACTTGTGCTCTTATAATTTGGACGGTTCTATTACAGAACTGATAAAGGATTATGACTCGAACATCAACTATCATCCAGGCAAAGTCAATGTGGTTGCAGACACTAAGTCGAAAGAGCTATTGCAATGTGTTGCACTTACAAGAACAACGACCTAAGTTATATGAGGAGTTTGCCAAACTCAACTTGGGATTTGTATCCAACATTGAAGTTGTTGCCATGGAAGTAGAGTCTATGTTGGAACAAGATATCCGCAAGGGTCAGTTAATTGATGAAGCGCTCTAGGTCCTCCTCGAGGAACCGTGGCTGGGCTCTGGTCAACGCTTCCTCCAATGTGCTAGTGCACCCTGCTTCGATGCCTGTTCATACCCTTCTTGACTGCTGGTACTCGTCATGCTCTCGCATGCCATCTCCTAGTCTGCCATTTGTTTCCCAGTCACCCATGATGACGACATTGACGCCATCAACATCAGTGGTTCGCTCGCCACCACCGCTCCCCGTGCGGTCCACCTCGCTATCATCGCAGGCACCGTCGTGTCCCGCATGCTGTCGCCTAGGTTGGCATTGGGCTCCCCGTTGCCCACAATGATGACGTTGATGACACTAGCACCAGTGGTTCACTCGTCACTGCCGCTCCCAGTGCGGTCCACCTCACCATCATCGATGGCACCATCATGGTCGAGCTCACCGTTGCTGGATCCGCTCCTAGTGCCCCAAGGTGGGAGCGAGTCTCCTGCAACATCGTGGTCCCGCTCGTCATCCGCCGAGGACATGTCTAGGGCTCTACAGAGGTGGCCCCATTGTGGTCCAACTCGCCTTCGCTAGATCGGCTCCCGGCGCCCCACGGCAGGAGCAGGTGAAGTGATCCTCTGGTTCAACGTGGTGGAGAGGTTTGCTGGTTTCAACCTAGGTAGGTTTACCTTACAGGCGTTGGATTTTGATACTGCATATTGGTACCCTTGTTGCATGACTTGCTTAGAGCTGTGGGATGGCACTGTTCATTGAATTAATTAGTAGTATCAAGTCATGTAAACATTTGTAGTTAGGACGAGTATGTTGTAACACCCCTAGGTGTTAAGCATGCATTGACATCCCAAAGCATAATCATTAGCATTTCATGCATGTTCATCATCACATTGCAATATAAGTTGAAATTAAGTAAATTGTGAAAAACTTATGTTTGAACCATAAATTATTGCAATTGCTAGCTAAGAGTGGTAAAACTTGTTTGGCTATAACTTTAAATGGCTTAGAATTAATTAGCATGATTTTTAGAGCAACTTTTGTATTCAAAATCTCCTCAAATTTTGCTTTTAAAAATATTCTAGAAAAATAAGTTTTTATTTAAAAATTGGACTTTAAATAACTAATTCAAAATCTGTTTAGAATTTTGAAAAGTGCCCTAAATGAAAGTTGTAGAGAATCAAATTTTGAACAACTTTTGTTTTGGGGACAACCTGTGAAAATGCCTTTTTCATCTTCAAATTTGAAAGTGAATCAATTTAAAAAAATCTATAAATTATTTATAAAAGAAAAACGATTTTCCCAGCCTTATCGGGCTGCCGCCCCACTTCCGGCACAACGGCCGAAGCCGGCTCGGCCCACGTCCGCGTTTGACTCCTCCCGCCCCCACGCGCGCCGTGCCCATGGTGACCGCGATCAGGAGCCGCCTGCCCCGTGGCCGTCGGCGCATGGCTCCGCCCGACGCGTGGCCGCAGTGGCCCCCACGGCCGCGCCATGCCTCCAAGCAGCCGACCCGAGCCGCTACCCTCGCCATCCTCGCCATTCCGCACTCCGCCTGCTCGCTTTCGTCGCTCGCAGCGCAGCTTGCCACGGCAGCCGCTGTGCCATTGCCGCCGTCGTTCCGCCCTCGCTACTCTACCTCCCTTCGATACGCCACACCCCTGGCTCTGCCTCACCCTCGGCTTTCCCGGACGTGAACCATCTCCGCGGTTCGTGCTCAGGTGAGGGCCAATTTGGCCACGTTCCTCCTCCGCTGCCTGCCATGGCCGCCATTGGCCGGCGCTCGTGGCCAGAGCTCCTCCGTCGCCTTTCTCCCTCCATTTTTTCCTTTTCACGTCTGCCTCCACCTCATGGATATCGCGTGCGCCCCCTCGGCCACCACCATAGCCTGCACCGGCCGGCCACTGTGCGCCAGCGCCACCGCCCTGCCATGAGCGTCGGCAAGCTCAATGCCGAGCTCGTCTGGCCACATGCTAGGCACCCTCGGCTTCGCCTCTCCGCGGGGAAGCCGCTGCTGGTGACCTCACCGCCGGCGAGCTCACCGGTGGCGAGAACCGCACGGTCAGCGCCTCCCCCGCCTCTGGGTGACTGACCCGTGGGGTCACGGGTCCACCTATTTGCCTCCTCTCGCGCACGTGTGTGCACTGCACCGGGTGCACCTAGCGTTTTCAGCGGCTGATGTTAAAAGGATTTTTGAAAATGATTTTCCAGAAAAGATGAAAATGGTTTAGAAATTCATAACTTGCTCATTTTAGCTCCAAAAATTGTGAAACAAATTTTGTAGTGTTTCTCATAAGTAGATCTATGATCTAAAAATGTTGCATGTCAAGTTCGAAGTACTTTTCTGTAGGGTTTTTATTTAATCACTGAAATTGCTGTTTTATTGATAAATATGTAATAAATCGTAGAAAGCTCAGAAAAATATGGTTCCACTTGCAATAATTTTATTTTGTGATGTATTTTCTAGGAAAAATATATGCCATGCATGTTCTGTAGAAAATTTTTTTATGTGTAGTACAAGTGCTTATTATTGTTGATAATTGTTATTTTTGATAGAGAGAAAAATTTGAATAAAATATGCATAAAATAATTTTTCTATAGTGTTTGTTTATTGTGTAGAATGTAGGAAAAATACTAAATCTGTTGTTTGACACTTTTCATAGTATAAAGTATTTTTATGCTCATTTTTAGGCCTTAGATTGTTATTTTTGTGTAGGTAGTTCTAGTAATCCAAATGTAATGAAATTTTTGTGGCATGCTATATTAGATGAGAGTAAGCTACTGTAATTTTCTTAGATTTTTCTGTGCTATCAAAATAGGTGTTGCTGTTCAAACCTAGTTGCAATTAGAGTTTAATTAACCTTGTTAATGCATGACTAATTAATAAGATTTACTTTGGTGTATCTTTGAATCATCTTATATTTCTGTGGTGACTTGACATGGTAGAGAATGTTGGTAGTAGTATACGAGTATTCTTGGATGATGTTGACTACCTTGTAGAAGAGTTGTATTCCTACTTTATGCAATAAAGTAAACCTGTTCATCTACATTTCATTCATCATGATTATTACATGTCATTTCTGCAATGCACCTAGGCATGAGCACTTATACATTTGCATCATACAGGATCGCAAGAAGTAACTCTGGTAGCAGTTCCCGAGGAGCCGGAAGAACAGCCCAAGGTGCAAGAGGAGGTGCCCGAAGCCGACGAGGAGGTCGGTGAGGATCTTCCAGAGTGTCCCAACCACCGTTCGAGCTCTTTCGAGAGAGGCAAGCCCCGGAGCATTTTCTCTCCTGGTTTGCAAATATTTTATTAATGCTTTACTTTAACCGATGCATTATGTTTAGGAGTTATTTGCAATCGTTGCTGCATTATACCTTGTTTACCCTGTTCTACCATATCCTTGTTACCTTGGTGTTCACAGTCAAGAAATGCTTAGCTTGCTTAGACCGGTAGAAGTCGGGTGATTTCCTGTCACCTGCGAGCTATAGGTGGTTACCTGGATCTGCTTGAGTAAGTATGTCATCGTAAAATAACTAAGTGTTAATGTGAAATTGAGACCGGACAGAAACTTGCAGGGTTTCAAACTATAGTGTTTTCTGTCTGTGTCGATTAAGGACCGATCGTTGTTGGGCCTCGAGTCATGTTGAACGCATGCCTTACATTTAGCTGGCCGAATATGTACCTCTCGACCGCGAAGCTAGGAGATTATTCGGGCCGAGTGGATTGCCCACAACGCACTGTACCGGAGCAGTAGTGGCAGGATATGGGGGCGCGATGATAAGGCCAAAGAGCAGTCGGGCGGCCTCCGGGTACATTTGGTTCCTGGCAAGCTCGAGACTTTACCTGAATGGTTGACTCGGTGACCAATATCTCACTTTAGCAGGTGAGTGAGGTTTGTGTGAGGAATAAATTACCAGCTGGTTAATAATCGATTCGAATCACCATCGTTCACTGGATAGTGAACACTTGACTTGAGTTACTTCATCGTAGTAATCTTGATGGAACACTTGGACAGTTATATGGAATATGACATGATGGAAGTTGTTAATGATCATTGGTCAACCTTACCTGTTTAATTACATGTTACTCTAGTAAGGGTGCAAATGTAGTTGACAGGTTAATAAAGATTTAACTTGATGCAAAGCTTCTGGAAAAGATTCTTTAAATACTAAAAATGTCTTTTGCAAATGAGTCAACTACCCCACCATAAAGCCTGCCATGATCCTTGGTGTCTTTTATTTTTGGTTATGTCGGGTAAGTCTAGCTGAGTACCTTCTCGTACTCAGGGCTTTGTTCCCACTTGTTGCAGATGGGCAGATGTATTATGGCTACTGTATCAACTGCCTCTATCCTGCAATGGGAGAAGCTTAGGACCTTGGGCAATGGTCATTCACAACGTCTCGTCTGATGCTTTTGTTGGAAATGATCCTGAGCTAGCACTTTATTTCGAACTCTGTGTGAGTGTGTGGTTTGAACTAAATTCTTCTGCTACTTTTATTTGAACTTAGTTTGTAATAACTATGTTTAAACTCCGATGTATTTGTGACGCGAACTTTTATGTAACTTGTGATGGTGACCACTAAACTTATTACGATCTTGGCTGGTATGTAAGTTGGTTTGAAATCCATTGTGATTTCACGGACTACCGGGTTATACGGTCTTAAGTTTGCTAAATCGTCTACTTGGTGGATGATTTTCTTACTTAATCTCGTATAATTGGTTGGTTCTGCTACAGCTGGCATCGGAGCATGGTTTAGCGTGTTTACTGTTCATAAGTGTATTTAAAACAAAATTATGTTTGAAAAACATGATTTCCAAACTAAAAGTGTGCCAGTGGTCATATCCTTTATGCCCAATAAGGACTCTAGGTGGCATATTTAAGTACTGACTTGGGGTTCTTGCACCATATTTCTCTTTCGTTGCTCATACGGCATGCTATTGTATGAGTGCCACTTAATTGAGTGGTAATGTATGGATCAACTGCCTCTATGCCTTGGTAAGTGTGAGATGTGAGAGCATGATCGGATACACCGCCGATCTAGGGAGAGTGCTTATATGATACTGGAGTAATTACATGTTCTATGCATGTTTTTACAAAAGTGTCGCATGTGTGGTTGTTCCGTCCGTTGAGGCGATGCCATCAATAGGACGATGTTTTGGGTAGTTACTACCGTTATACGCGTATCTGGGGATTTGTGTAGAGCGTGTAGATAGATTTACTGCTTTCATGCATTCATGGGGAAATGGGCTGAAATAAATCTTCTGCAGGTACATAACAACGTTTCTCGTGTAGAACGTATTAGTTACGTATATGAGAGATCACCTGTATGCCACCGAATTCATCGCTAGATATTATTTATTTCATAAGTTTGTGAGAACGTAAGAAACATACATACATCATATTGCTTGTGCATTTCATTCATGTCATGCATTCCTCCCCTTATAAAGTGATTATCCCCTTTTGATAAAAAATTGTATCAACTTAAAATATGTTCTCACCGGGTAATCAAAACTTTTGCTACAGATGGCCCGCACGAAGCAGACTGCCCGTAAGTCCACAAGCGGAAGAGCACCCCGACACCAGTTGGCCCCGCAGGAGCGCCGCAACACGGACACCTTTCTGAGCGAGTTTGGCATGCCAACTTTGCTTTGGAGAGTGCTCCATGATGTGGGGTAACCGGAGGGTCAAGAGCCGGTGTACTCTTGGAGTGAGAGCCAGTTAGCCGAGGATGGACTTGCTGTAGTGGAGATCACAATCCCTGCTCTTGGTGATGCTCCAGAGTGGGATGGTTGGCAGTTGGAGTTTGAGAGACGCACTCCAGTTGAGGGTGCAGAGGGAGCAGTTTTCCATGTCATCAGGGATATAATGAGCAGATTTCCCAACGAGCTGGCAACAGCCCTGGCTGACACTTTTCCTAGGGATGATCCTCGCGATGCTATTTGGGTGTAGCCCCAAGGAAGTGCTTTAGTCAGAGGCCCACACGAAGGACAGGCTAGCGACAACCACGCTATGAGTGCAATGTATGCAACTATCAGAGCATACCAGGGTCTTGAGTGTACCTATTGGACGTTGACTGGTTTGCATGGTGATGATCGGCTCAAAGCAAGGAAACAGAAGAAGCAGACTCATGCTATAGCTAGTTTGCAGGAGCAGTTGGCTGACATGAACTTGTAGTGAGACCAGGCTCTAGAGATGTGATAGTGCTCTACAGCGGGTGCATACGTTGACTCAGGCCAACAATAATGCAGATCGCATGATCGGACAGTTGGTTCAGGAGAGGAATGAAGCCTAGAACGAGAGGAACCTTATGAGGCAGAGGGTCGAGGAGCTAGAGGAGTATAACGTCAACTTGCATGAGGAGTTTCACGTGCTCTACAACGGGATTGGCTCGTATGCTCCTCCCGACGCTGCCGGTATGGACGTCGACGACGACGAGGATGAGCCTGCAGTTGCACCTGCCGACGACGATGACGTTGCTACTGATGGTAGCGATGGTGACGGCTCCGACCCCGACGATGGCCCCGAGGAGTAGGCTAGTTGCCTTGCGTTAGCTACATGTACCTTTCTTTTGGCTTCATGTACCTTCATGTATCTCATTTCGAACCTTGAGACTTGGTAGTATGTTGGAACTTGGTTGGTCATGCGATACCTAAGCGCATAAAAGTCTAGTGTATGTATGCTGGCAATCTGGTTGTATGGACAGGATGTTTGCATTTGAAGTAATTTAATTAGTGATGTTGTTTTAATTGGAATGCGATTATTGTGCCTCTGTTTATTGTATGACTTGTTCTCTCCAATGAATTTAGTATGGCATAATTTTTCATTCACTCACAATTACTACAGCTTCACTTAATCATTACTTGTTGCTGAAATATGCAGATGGCAAACATTCGCCGCGCCATGTATGAGGCTGCTGAAACTGGTGGTAATGGTGCCGGGGCAGGTGGGAGTGGTGAAAACAACATCAACCACAATGAGCCACACCTGGAACCACATTTGCCGCCTCCTCCACCGCTCACTGCAGAGGTATTCTTTGCACAGTTTCTTGGAAGTCAGCGCAATGCCGAGCAGTCGTAGAAGGACATGAAAGATTTTCTGCGTACCATTGCCCACAATGTTCAACGCGGTAACAACCAAGGTGGTGGCAATGGGGTGAATCAGTACAACAACTTCAAGGATTTCATGGACACCAGGCCACCAATTTTCAAGGAAGCAACCGAGCCACTTGACGCTAAAGAATGGATTAACACTATGGAAGATAAGTTCCGTGTGTTAAGGCTGACTGAAGTACTGAAGACAGAATATGCTGCACATTAGTTACAAGGACCAGCAGGGATGTGTGGAAGCATCATCGCACCACCTTCCCTCAAAATGCTCAGATCTCGTGGAGAGAGTTCACTGAAGCCTTCCGTGGAGTTTATATTCCACCAGGGCTGGTCGAGATAAAGTTGGGATAGTTCTTGGCTTTAAATCAGGGCACCAAAACCGTGACGCAGTATTTGCATGCCTTCAACAATTTGTGTCGTTATGCTCCCGACATGGTTGACACCGATGCTAAGAGAATTGCTAGTTTCAAGAGAGGGTTAAGTCCAAAGATGATGAAGCATGTGGGTACCAATAACCGCGCTAGATTCAATGACTTCATCAGTGATTGTCTGAAACAAGAGAAGAATAACAATGCATACACTGCATCTAAGACTTGTAAGAGAACCTTTGAGTCAGGACCATCACAGCCAAGAGTTTTTACTACTAATCGTTATACCTATCGTCCGTCTGCACTAGGTGCAAGGTTTAGGCCACCACAGCATAAAACCCAGAACTACAAGGGACTGTAGAAGCCGTACAAGATGGCCATGCCGCCAGCAAGGACAGCTGCAGCTATGGGACAAGGCAACTCTAAGGGAGCTATAGGATCTGCTGGTACAGTAAAGGGATCCTATTATAATTGTGATCAGCCCGACCACTTTTCAAAGTTTTGCCCTTACCCGCCTAGGAAGAAGCAACAGACCTATAATGCTCGGGTACACTACACCACCGTGGATGAGATTCCTGAGGGAGAGCCCGTAACCGCTGGTAAGTTTCCTGTTAACCAAAACCCTACAGTTGTTCTATTTGATTCTGGATCATCGCATTCTTTCATGAGTCAAGCATTTGCACGGAAACATGAACAACTATGCACATATTTGAGTTGTGGTTACCGTATAAGTTCAGCAGGGACTGATGTTTTAACCAATCAGATGGTTAGAGGGGCAACCCTTGAATTAGGTAGACGAAAGTTTCGAGTAAACTTGATAGTTATGCCTGGACTAGTTCTAGATGTCATCATAGGAATGAATTGGATGAAGGATTGGGGAGCAGTTATAGATACAGGAAGTCGGGTACTTACCCTTAAGGATCCCTAGGGAGAGGGTACTTTTTAGGTACCATTGCCCAAAAGAACAGACCTTGTGAGTGTGACATGTGCTATGGAAGTCATTTCGATCCATTAGATTACGGTAGCGTGTGAGTTTCTAGATGTGTTTCCAGATGAGTTACCTGGTCTTCCGCTAGATAGGGATGTTGAGTTTGGAATTGAGTTGATCCTCGGGACAGCTCCAATTTCAAGGAGACCTTATCGGATGCCTCTGGATGAGTTAGCTGAGCTGAAGAAGCAACTAGAGGAATTGTTGAACAAGGGGTTTATCCGACAAAGTAAGTCTGAATGGGGATGTCCTGCCTTGTTTGTGAAGAAAAAGAAAGAGGGTACTTTGAGAATGTGTGTGGATTATAGGCCTCTTAATGCTATAACTATCAAAAATAAGTATCCCTTGTCTCATATTGATGTTTTGTTTGATCAGTTAGCCAAAGCCAAAGTGTTCTCCAAGATAGATTTAAGATCAGATTACCATCAGATAAAGATTAGGCCACAAGATATACCAAAAACCGCCTTTTCCACCAGATACGGATTGTACGAGTATCTTGTTATGTCTTTTGGCTTAACAAATGCTCCTGCATACTTTATGTATCTGATAAATACGGTTTTCATGCCAGAGTTGGACAAGTTTGTGGTTGTGTTCATTGATGATATTCTAGTGTACTCTGAGAACAAGAAAGATCATGAAGAGCACCTGAGAATTGTCTTAACCAGACTTAGAGATCATAAGTTGTATGCTAAGTTTAGCAAATGTGAATTTTGGTTGAAGAAAGTTCCTTTCCTTGGTCACATTCTGTCAGAGAATGGAGTTTCTGTAGATCCGAGTAAAGTGCAAGAGGTTATGGATTGGAAGACACCAATCACAGTTTTGGATGTTAGAAGTTTCTTAGGATTAGCTAGTTACTATCGTCGTTTTATACCAGATTTCTCGAAGATTGTCAAGCCAATGACAAGTCTGCTATAGAAAGATCACAAGTTTGTGTGGACAGAGGAGTGTGAGACAGCTTTCCACACCTTGCGGAAACTGTTGACCACTGCTCCAGTTCTAGCGCAACCGAACATTGAGAAACCTTTTGATGTGTTTTGCAACGCATCAAAAATAGGATTAGGTTGTGTTCTTATGCAAGAAGGAAGAGTCATTGTTTATGCCTCCCGTCAGTTGAGAAAGCATGAGATCAACTATCCGACACATGATCTTGAACTTGCTACCGTAGTGCATGCATTAAAAATTTGGAGACATTACTTACTTGGTAATGTGTGCAATATTTTCACCGATCACAAGAGTCTCAAGTACATCTTCACCCAACCCGAATTGAACATGAGGCAGCGAAGATGGTTAGAATTGATCAAAGATTACAACTTGAATGTGCAATATCATCCTAGAAAGGCCAATGTAGTGGCAGATGCTTTGAGTAGAAAGTCACATTGCCTAAATGCGCAACCTTTGCTCGAAAATGGTTTTGATCTGATGCACCCTGTCGTGTTACATAGTATTCAGATTAGTTGCTCTTTGGAGAGTAAGATAATAGAAGGCCAGAAAACCAATAAAGGGATATTCCATATCAAAGAAAAGGTTAAAGGAGAACCATCCAAACACTTTAGAGTGGTTGAACAGGACGTGTTATGGTTTGACGACCGTCTTGTTGTTCCCAAGGATCGGGAGCTTAAGAATAAACTTATGGATGAGGCTCACCTTTCGAAGTTATCTATCCATCCCAGAAGTAGCAAGATGTACCAAGAACTAAGACCTCATTATTGGTGGAAAAAAATAAAGAAAGAGATTGCAGCATATGTAGCTAGATGTGACACATGTTGTAGGGTAAAAGCTATTCATATGAGACCTACCGGATTGTTGCAACCTTTGTCCATACCTAGTTGGAAGTGGGATGATATAAGTATGGATTTCATCATAGGTTTTCCCACTACTCAGAAAGGACATGATTCGATTTGGGTAATCATGGATCGTCTTACAAAGACAGCTCACTTTTTACCTGTCAAGACAGATTATAGACCACCTCAATATGCAGAGAAGTATATTGCTGAGATTGTGAGATTGCATGGCATACCGAAGACTATAGTGTCTAACAGAGGGTCACAATTCACTGCTCACTTTTGGAAGCACTTACACAAAGGATTGGGAACTAGTTTGATTCGTAGTACTGCCTATCATCCTCAGACAGATGGTCAGACCGAAAGAGTTAATGCTGTTCTGGAGGATATGTTGAGAGCCTGTGTGTTATCTTCCAAGGGTTCATGGGAGTCATGTTTACCTTTAGCAGAGTTTGCTTACAATAATAGTTATCAAGAAAGTATCAAAATGGCACCATTTGAAGCTTTGTATGGCAGAAAGTGTAGAACACCACTAAACTGGATCGAGCTAGGAGAAAGAAGATATTATGGTATTGACTTCGTAGAAGAAGCTGAGAAGAAAGATCATATCATTCAGCAAAATATGAAAGCCGCTCAATCACGTCAGAAAAGCTATGCGGATAGAAGGAGGAGACTACTTGTGTCCGAAGCTGGTGACTATGTTTATCTGAAAGTCACGCTAATGAAGAAGAAACGGTTTGGAGTACGCAGAAAGCTTGCAGCCAGATTTGTGAGACCATACAAGATATTGAAAAGAAAAGGTCCAGTAGCTTATAAGTTAGAGTTACCTAAGACAATGGGTGCTATATTCCCAGTTTTTCATGTATCGCATCTTAAGAAGTGTTTGCGCGTTTCAGAGGAAAGAATCGAACCCCAAGGCATAAAGCTCAAGTCAGATTTGGTATATCATGAGCAACCAGTTCGAGTGTTGGACTTTAAAGAGAGGGTTACTCGAAATAGTGTGGTGAAAACATATAAGATACAGTGGAGTCATCATGATGAAGGAGATGCAACTTGGGAAACGGGTGAATATCTACAAAAAGCTTATGAGGATTTTTATAACAAATGGTTTGTAACCCAAATCTCAGGACGAGATTTTTATAAGGGGGAGGGTTGTAACACCCCTGGGTGTTAAGCATGCATTAACATCCCAAAGCATGATCATTAGCATTTCATGCATGTTCATCATCACATTGCAATATAAGTTGAAATTAAGTAAATTATGAAAAACATATGTTTGAACCATAAATTATTTGCAATTGCTAGCTAAGAGTGGTAAAACTTGTTTGGCTATAACTTTAAATGGCTTAGAATTAATTAGCATGATTTTTGGAGCAACTTTTGTATTCAAAATCTCCTCAAATTTTGCTTTAAAAAATATTCTAGAAAAATGAGTTTTTATTTAAAATTGGACTTTAAATCACTAATTCAAAATCTGTTTAGAATTTTGAAAAGTGCCCTAAATGAAAGTTGTAGAGAATTAAATTTTGAACAATTTTTGTTTTGGGGACAACTTGTGAAAATACCTTTTTCATCTTTAAATTTGAAAGTGAATCAATTTAGAAAAATATATAAATTATTTATAAAAGAAAAATGATTTTCCTAGCCTTACCGGGCCGCTGCCCCACTTCCGCCCCAACGGCCAAAGCCGGCCCGGGCCGGCCCGCGTCCGCGTTCGCCTCCTCCCGCGCTCGCGCGCTGTGCCCGTGGCGACCGCGGTCAGGAGCCGCCCGCCCCGTGGCCGCCGGCGTATGGCTCCACCCGACGCGTGGCCGCAGTGGCCCCCACGGCCGCGCCATGCCTCCAAGCAGCCAACCCGAGCCGCTGCCCTCGCCATCCTCGCCATTCCGCACTCCGCCTGCTTGCTTCCGCCGCTCGCAGCGCAGCTCGCCTCGGCAGCCACCATGCCATTGCCGCCGTTATTCCGCCCTCGCTACACTACCTCCCTTCGATTCGCCACACCCCCGGCTCCACCTCGCCCTCGGCTTTCCTGGACGCGAACCATCTCCGCGGTTCGTGCTCAGGTGAGGGCCAATTTGGCCGCGTTCCTCCTCCGCTGCCCGCCATGGCCGCCATTGGGCGGCACTCGTGGCCAGAGCTCCTCCGTCGCCTTTCTCCCTCCGTTTTTCCCTTTTCACGTCCGCCTCCACCTCGCGGATATCGCGTGCGCCCCCTCGGCCACCACCATGGCCTGCACCGGCCGACCACCGTGCGCCAGCGCCGCCGTCCCGCCATGAGCGCCAGCAAGCTCAATGCCGAGCTCGTCTGGCCACATGCTAGGCACCCTCGGCTTCGCCTCTCCGCGGGGAAGCCGCTGCTGGTGACCTCACCGCCGGCGAGCTCACCGGCGGCGAGAACCGCGCGGTCAGCGCCTCCCCCGCCTCTGGGTGACTGACCCGTGGGGTCACGGGTCCACCTATCTGCCTCCTCTCGCGCACGCGTGTGCACTGCACCGGGTGCACCTAGCGTTTTCAGCGGCTGATGTTAAAAGGATTTTTGAAAATGATTTTCTAGAAAAGATGAAAATAGTTTAGAAATTCATAACTTGCTCATTTTAGCTCCAAAAATTGTGAAACAAATTTTGTAGTGTTTCTCATAAGTAGATCTATGATGTAAAAATGTTGCATGTCAAGTTTGAAATACTTTTCTGTAGGGTTTTTATTTAATCACTGAAATTGCTGTTTTATTGATAAATATGTAATAAATCATAGAAAGCTTGGAAAAATATGGTTCCACTTGCAATAATTTTATTTTGTGATGTATTTTCTAGAAAAAATATATGCCATGCATGTTCTGTAGAAAAATTTTTATGTGTAGTACAAGTGCTTATTATTGTTGATAATTGTTATTTTTGATAGAGAGAAAAATATGAATAAAACATGCATGTAATAATTTTTCTATAGTGTTTGTTTATTGTGTAGAATGTAGAAAACATACTAAATCTGTTGTTTGACACTTTTCATAGTATAAAGTATTTTTATGCTCATTTTTAGGCCTTAGATTGTTATTTTTGTGTAGGTAGTTCTATTAATCCAAATGCAATGAAATTTTTGTGGTATGCTAGATTAGATGAGAGTAAGCTACTGTAATTTTCTCAGATTTTTTTGTGCTACCAAAATAGGTGTTGCTATTCAAACCTAGTTGCAATTAGAGTTTAATTAACCTTGTTAATGCATGACTAATTAATAAGATTTACTTTGGTGTATCTTTGAATCATCTTAGATTTCTGTGGTGACTTGGCATGGTAAAGAATGTTGGTAGTAGTATACGAGTATTCTTGGATGATGTTGACTACCTTGTAGAAGAGTTGTATTCCTACTTTATGCAATAAAGTAAACCTGTTCATCTATATTTCATTCATCATGATCATTACATGTCATTTCTGCAATGCACCTAGGCATGAGCACTTATACATTTGCATCATACAGGATCGCAAGAAGTAACTCTGGTAGTAGTTCCTGAGGAGCCAGAAGAACAACCCGAGGTGCAAGAGCAGGAGGTGCCCGAAGCCGACGAGGAGGTCGGTGAGGATCTTCCAGAGTGTCCCAACCACCGTCCGAGCTCTTTCAAGAGAGGCAAGCCCCGGAGCATTTTCTCTCCTGGTTTGCAAATATTTTTTAATGCTTTACTTTAACTGATGCATTACGTTTAGGAGTTGTTTGCAACCGTTGCTGCATTATACCTTGTTTACCCTGTTCTACCATATCCTTGTTACCTTGGTGTTCGCATTCAAGAAATGCTTAGCTTGCTTAGACCGGTAGAAGTCGGGTGATTTCCTATCACCTGTGAGCTATAGGTGGTTACCTAGATCTGCTTGAGTAAGTATGTCATCGTAAAATAACTAAGTGTTAATATGAAATTGAGACCGGACAGGAACTTGCAGGGTTTTAGACTGTAGTGTTTTCCATCTGTGTCGATTAAGGACCGACCATTGTTGGGCCTCGAGTCATGTTGAACGCATGCCTTACATTTAGCTGGCCGAATAATGTACCTTTCGACCGCGAAGATAGGAGATTATTCGGGCCGAGTGGATTGCCCGCAACGCACTGTACCAGAGCAGTAGTGTCAGGATACGGGGGCGCGATGATAAGGCCAAAGAGCAGTCGGGCAGCCCCCGGGTACATGTGGTTCCTGGTAAGCTCAAGACTTTACCTGAATGGTTGACTCGGTGACCAATATCTCATTTTAGCGGGTGAGTGAGGTTTGTGTGAGGAATAAATTACCAGCTGGTTAATAATCGATTCGAATCGCCATCGTTCACTGGATAGTTAACACTTGACTTGAGTTACTTCATCATAGTAATCTTGATGGAACACTTAGACAGTTATATGGAATATGACATGATGGAAGTTGTTAATGATCATTGGTCAACCTTACCTGTTTAATTACATGTTACTCTAGTACAGGTGCAAATATAGTTGACAGGTTAATAAAGATTTAACTTGATGCAAAGCTTCTGGAAAAGATTCTTTAAATACTAAAAATGCCTTTTGCAAATGAGTCAACTATCCCACCATAAAGCCTGTCATGATCCTTGGTGTCTTTTATTTTTGGTTATGCCAGGTAAGTCTAGCTGAGTGCCTTCTCGTACTTAGGGCTTTGTTCTCACTTGTTGTAGATGGGCAGATGTATTACGGTTACTGTATCAACTGCCTCTATCCTGCGATGGGAGAAGCTTAGGACCATGGACAATGGTCATTCACTACGTCTCGTTTGATGCTTTTATTGGAAATGATCCTGAGCTGGCACTTTATTTTGAACTCTGTGTGAGTGTGTGGTTTGAACTAAATGCTTCCGCTACTTTTATTTGAACTTGGTTTGTAATAACTATATTTAAACTCTGATGTATTTGCAACGCGAACTTTTATGTAACTTGTGATGGTGATCACTAAACTTATTACGATCTTGGCTGGTATGTAAGTTGGTTTGAAATCCGTTGTGATTTCACGGACTACCGGGTTATACGGGCTTAAGTTTGCTAAATCGTCTGCTCGGTGGATGATTTTCTTACTTAATCTCATATAATTAGTCCATTTGGAGGTAGTATTAAGCTCGACGCAAGATAGGTGCATGGTTTGTGTTGAATGACCATAGGTTCTGACATCGCTTTGGGCACACCCAATGAGACTCCTAGGTGACGTAGATCAAGTAGAAGCTCGTTTTAGTCCTGATGGAAATAGTGTTAATCTCGATACAAGAAAGGCGCCCGGTTTGCACTGAACATACCATAGTGTTAATCTAGATGAGATGCAAGATGCCAGTGCATGAATATGAATGATAGTAATATGAGATGCATCACATAAGAGCATTCAAGACAAGCACAAGATTATGCAAGACATAGGCACCTATAGTTATTTAACTAAATATCACACAACCAATTATAGAGAGAGAGCAAGCACATCAAGCATGACATAAGTTTCATAAAGTCTCAGGTGTATTACTTAATCACCATCAAAGGCATGAGCCACACTTAGCAACACACAAAGCCGAGCAAAGTGAAGCCAACAACTTTAGGTATAAACACAGATTCTGGACAACAGCACAGTGAGCAATTGTTTTAACCATAACTAGAGTTACAAGCATTCAATAAAGGTGATCTTGGACTTTCTAGAAAGCTTATAAAATTGTCTAAAACTTTCTTATAATCATCACAAGATGATTCAATAGTTATTAGGGTCAAACAAAGCAACCTTCCAGATCTGTCCAGATTTTTCCAGAGGAGAAGCAATTCTGAATACCAACTTCAAACAGCTATAACTCTCAAACCATTTGGCCTACAACCATAAAAATTTAACACAAGCAAGATAGTTATCTACAACTTTGTTACTATCAAGGTTCCCAGCAAACATCATTTTTATCGTGCAATTAGCTCAACAACAGAAATTGCACAAAACAACCCCTATAATTGAATTATAGAGCAATAACATTTCACTGCATATAAGCAATCAAATCAGGGCACAACCAAAGGTACCAACAGTTTATATACATCATATACATGCTAGAAAACATCATGGTCAAGCCCAAATAAATTATTTAAATGCCTTTATTAATTTATTTGGATAATAAGATGAAATAAAGAACATATATATCGAATGCATAGTAAATTCTGAGAAAATTATAGTAGCTCACATACACTCCTAGTAGTCTACTGCACAAATTTCACATGCTCAGGTTTTATAGTTCGATTACTATGAAAAAGACATTTTGCTATTCCCCAAAATCATGTGAGAGCAAGATAAATCTAAAGATCGTTTTCTATAAGCACAAAGCCATGTTAGGGTTTCTCAGGCCACAATATGACCATGCAAAGGTAAAGGAACCACCCTTCACATTTTTGAATATATAAATTATTTATAAACCATTTAAAACCATTTATCAAGCATTAATCAAGTTAAATCAATAACTCTATCATACTGCATCCAATGGATACGAATTTTTTACCACAGTACACACATAGCATCAGTAGCCTACCATAAAAATTTCACAGCAATTGGAGTACCACAACTTTAGTTATGAATTTCTTCCTAGAAAACCCTAATTATCATAGGTAAATAAAACTAGTAAAAACCTTCTACTAACACATCATATTATGATTCTACTGTATAGATCTATTCACAAGGATTCTAAAAAGTCCGCATTTGCTATTTTATGATTTTCTATGATTTACTATGATTTTCCAAAGTTTCAGCCAAATAAAAGCAATAATCCAAAAAAGAAAAGGAAAAACATTTTGCAAAGTGAAAACTGGACTTTTCAGAAATTAATCGAGCATGTATATGTAAATGCATGTGTCTAGGCATTAAGCAACTAGACCCAGTAAAGATTATTTTCCCCCTTCTTCATCTTCACGAAGGAGAGGAGGGGATCGATGGAGAGGCTCGAGATTCCCGAGAGGAGGTGGTCGGCGGCAGCGAAGAAGGGCCGCCCGGGCTGGCCGTGGCCACGTTGGAGCCCCACCCCAGCGCTTCTGTTGTACCATGTGGCCCATGGTGGCCTGGCCGTGCCGGCACTTGGTGGTGTGCGGCTACCGCTGGCGAGGGCACCCGTGCGGTGGCTGAGGAGTGTGGCTAGGCAAGCGTGGAGGCATAGAGTAGTAGCAGCAGGTGCTTTGCTTGGCCATGGCTATCGAGCGGAGGAACAGGGAATGCGAGCGAGAGAGGGAGAGAGAGACTAAGGGAAAGAGAGTGAGGGAGATGGGGCGAGGGCGACACACTCGGCCTCCGTTTTGACGAGCATGGCCGCAGTTGGCGAGCAGCGGGCGCACTAGAGGGCCATGCGTCGCCCGACTCCTACCTACGGTCGGCCACGATCAACTGAGGATGGTGTTCAACTAGGCCAAAAAAATGACTAAAACAACAATCTTTCCCCTCCTATAACTCCTAAACCATTTGATGATTTCTTAAACCGATTGCACCATTGTGTAGAGCTACGTGTGTGCTACAACTTTGCTTAAGGAACTGTAGCCAAATTTGACTTAGTTTGCAAACTAAAATTCACCAAAGACAAGTTCATGAAAATGGAAACATGAATTTCAGTCATCCGGGACTTAGCCAATTTTCAATGTTTTAAGAACAACATTAAGTTGAAACTTGTGAGCGCTATTTGACTAAGCTAGGCACTGATTCAGCTCTTGGCCTTTAAACAAAGTTTGTTCTACATGAAATGAACTACAACTTTTAAAGGTTCCACTACCATGCAAACAATGGTAGTATCATGAAAAGCTTAAAACTAGGGTCTAGACCGATTGGGGCATTTTCTTGTCGTTTGCTCAACATGAACCTTTCACAACTTTTGTTGTAGAGTTCCATTAGAGTCTTTTGGGCAAAGTTACAAGGTTTAGTTGATGACCTAAGTTTCCATTCACTTAGTGAAGCCATTCTAACAAGAATATAACTTATCATTTCATGTGACTTTTTTATTCCAAACCTCATAAAACTTTTCCAGTGATTAATATAGATAGAGATAGATGTGAGACACATGAAGGAGGCTCCATTGACATCACACAAACATACATTTTAAAAAGGGGCAATCACCAGCAAACAAGCTCTTTATTTTACAAAACTCGAGTTAGGCCTCATTTCAAAGAGAAGGGGCTTCAACTCACTTGTCACTATTCCAATGTTGTCATCCAAACTCATGATCAACACTAGACATTGCTCAATTATGTCCAAGCTCATTGTCTAGCCAGTGGCTAACACCTAGGGTGTTACAGTGTTGGTCCGTTTGGAGATAGTATTAACCTTGACGCAAGATAGGTGCACGGTTTCTGCTAAATGACCATTGGTTCTGACATTAGTTTGGGCACACCCACTGGGACTCCTAGGTGACGTAGATCAAGTGGAAGCTCATTTTAGTCCTTTTCAAGACAGTGTTAATCTCGACGCACGATAGGCGCTCGGTTTGCACCGAACAAACCATAGGCTTGGAAATCATTTTGGGCACAGCCGATGGTACTCCTACGTGACGTGGGCCAAGTGGATACTCATTTTAGTCTATTTGGAAATAGTGTTAATCTTGACGAAAGATAGATGCACGGTTTGCGCCGAACGTACCATAGGCTTAGAAATTATTTTGGCCACACCTGATTGTACACCTAGGTGATGTGGATCAAGCAAAAGCTCATTTTGGTCTATTTGGAGATAGTTTTAATCTCGGTGCTAGACAGGCACACGGTTTGCGCCAAATGTACCACGGGCATAGAAATGGCTTTGGACACACCTGATGGTACTCCTAGGTAATGTATGTCAAGTAGAAGCTTGTTTCGGTTTGCTTGGAGATAGTTTTAGTCTCAGCGCAAGATAGGTGCATGGTTTGCACCGAACGTACCATATGCTCAGAAATCATTTTGATGCACCTGATGGTACTCCTAGGTGATGTGGGTCAAGTGGATGCTTGTTTCGGTCTGTTTGGAGATAGTGTTAATCTTGACACAAGATAGATGCGTGGTTTGCGCCGAATGTACCATAGGCTTAGAAATCATTTTGGCCGCACCTGATTGTACTCCTCGGTGGTGTGGATCATGCGGAAGCTCATTTCAATCCGTTTGGAGATAGTGTTAATCTCGGCGCAAGACTGGTGCACGGTTTGCGCCGAATGTATCATGGACATGGAAATCATTTTAGGCACACTCGATGGTACTCCTTGGTCACATAGGTTATGTGGAAGCTCGTTTTGGTCCTTTTGGAGATAGTGTTAATCTTGATGCAAGATAGGCGCTCGGTTTGCACCGAACATACCATAGGCTTGGAAATCATTTTGGGTGCAACCGATGGTACTCGTACATGATGTGGGCCAAGTGGAAACTCATTTCGGTCTATTTGGAGATAGTGTTAATCTCGATGAAAGAAAGATGCACTCTTTGCATCGAACGTACCATAGGCTTAGAAATCATTTTGGCCGCACCTAATTGTACACCTAGGTGATGCGGATCAAGCGAAAGCTCATTTCGATCTATTTGGAGGTAGTTTTAATCTTAGCACAAGACAGGTGCATGATTTGTGTCGAATGTACCACGGGCACGGAAATGGCTTTGGAGACACCTGATGGTACTCCTAGGTAATGTATGTCAAGTGGAAGCTTCTTTTGGTCCATTTGGAGATAGTGTTACTCTCGGCGCAAGATAGGTGCACAGTTTGCACAGAACGTACCATAGGCTCAGAAATCATTTTGACGCACCCAATGGTACTCCTAGGTGACATGGGTCAAGTGGAAGCTTGTTTCGGTCCATTTGGAAATTGTGTTCGGTGCAAGATAGGCGCACGGTCCGAATGTACCATGGGCATGGAAATTATTTTGGACACACCCGATGGTACTCCTACGTCATGTAGGTCGAGTGGAAGCTCATTTTGGTCCGTTTGGAGATAGTGTTAATCTCAGCGCAAGATAGGTGCACGGTTTGCTCTAAATGTACCATGAGCATGAAAATCATTTTGGGCACACCCAATAGTACTCCTAGGTGACGTGTGTCAAGTGGAAGCTCGTTGCGGTCTAGTTGGAGATAGTGTTAATCTAGGCACAAGATTGGTGCACGACTTGGCCCAAATATACCACAGGCATGAAAATCTTTTTAGGCACACCCAAAGGTACTTCTAGGTGAAATTGGTCTAGTGGAAGGTCATTTTGATCTATTTAGAGATAGTATTAACCTCAATGCAAGATAGGTGCACAGTTTCTGCTAAATGGCCATAGGTTCTAACTTCGCTTTGGGCACACCCAGCGGGACTCCTAGGTGACATAGATCAAGTGGAAGCTCATTTCAGTCATTTTGGAGATAGTGTTATTCCACTTGATGCAAGATAGACGCTCGGTTTGCACCAAACATACCATAGGCTCAGAAATCATTTTGGGCGCAACCGATGGTACTCCTACATGATGTGGGCCAAGTGAAAACTCATTTCAATCCTTTTGGAGATAGTGTTAATCTTGACGCAAGATAGATGCACAGTTTGCGCTGAACGTACCATAGGCTCAGAAATCATTTTGGCCACACCTGATTGTGCACCTAGGTGATGTGGATCAAGTGGAAGCTCATTTCGATCCGTTCAGAGATAGTTTTCATCTCGATGCAAGATAGGTGCACGGTTTGCGCCGAATGTACCATAGGCATGGAACTGGCGTTGGGCACACCTGATGGTACTCCTAGGTAGTGTATATAAGTGGAAGCTTGTTTCAGTCTGTTTGAGATGGTGTTAGTCTCGGCACAAGATAGGTGCACGGTTTGCGCTGAACGTACAATAGGCTCGGAAATCATTTTGACACACCCGATGGTACTCCTAGGTGACGTGGGTCAAGTGGAAGCTCGTTTTGGTCCATTTGTAGATAGTGTTAATCTTGGCACAAGATAGGTGCACGGTTTGCGCTGACTTTACCAGTGCATGAAACCATTTTGGGCACAACCAATGGTACACCTAGGTGACGTGGGTCAAGTGGAGCCCATTTCGGCCTATTTGGAGATAGTGTTAATCTAGGCACAAGACAGGTGCACGATTTCCGCTGAACGTACCATAGACTCGGAAATCATTTTGGACGCACTCGATGGTACTCCTAGGTGGGTCAAGTGGAACCTCATTTCGGTTTGTTTGGAGCTAGTGTTAATCTTGATGCAAGATAGGTGCACGGTTTTCATCGAGTGTACAACGGGCATGGAAATCATTTTGGGCACACCCGATGGTACTCCTAGGTGACGTGGGTCAAGTGAAATCTTGTTTTGGTCTGTTTGGAGATAGTGTTAATCTCAGCGCAAGATAGGTGAATGGTTTACGCCGAAAGTACCATAGGCATGAAAATCATTTTGGGCACACCTGATGGTACATCTTGGTGACGTGGGGTCAACTAGAATCTAGTTTTGGTCCATTTTGAGATAGTGTTAATCTAGGTGCAAGTTAGGTCCATAGTTTGTGTCGAATGTACCAAAGGCTCAGAAATCATTTTTTACACACTTGATTGTTCTCCTAGGTGATGTGGATCAAGCGGAAGCTCATTTTGATCCGTTTGGAAAATAGTTTTAATCTCGATGCAAGATTATTGCACGGTTTGCACTAAATATACCACGGGCATGGAAATGGCTTTGGGCACCCCTGATGGTACTCTGTAATGTATGTCAAGTGGAAGCTTGTTTCGGTTTGTTTGTAAATAGTGTTAGTCCTAGCACAAGATAGGTGCATGGTTTGCGATGAATGTACCATAGGATCAGAAGTTATTTTGACGCACCTGATGGTACTCCTAGGTGACGTGGTTCAAGTGGAAGCTCATTTCGGTCCGTTTGGAGATAGTGTACCATGAGCATGAAAATCATGGGCATGAAAATCATTTTGGGAACACCCGATGGTACTACTAGGTTATGTAGGTCAAGTGGAAGCTCATTTCAGTTCATTTGGAGATAATGTTAATCTTGGTACAAGATAGGTGCATGGTTTGCTGAATGTACCATAGGCTCAGAAATCATTTTGACGCACCCGATGGTACTCCTAGGTGATGTGGGTCAAGTGGAAGCTCGTTTTGGTCCGTTTAGAGAGTGGTAATTTCAGCACAAGATAGGTGCACGGTTTGCACTAACTTTACAACCAGCATGAAACCATTTTGGGCGAAGCCAATGGTACACCTAGGTAACGTGGGTCAAGTGGAGCCTATTTCAGTCCGTTTGGAGATAGTGTTAATCTAGGCGCAATATAGGTGCATGGTTTGCGCTGTACGTACCATATGCTCGGAAATCATTTGAGACACAACCGATGGTACTCCTAGGTGGGTCAAGTGGAACCTCGTTTTGGTCCGTACGGAGATAATGTTAATCTCGGCGCAAGATAGGTGCACGGTTTGCATCAAATGTACAATGGACATGGAAATCATTTTGGGCACATCTGATGGTACTCCTAGGTGACATGAGTCAAGTATAATCTTGTTTTGGTCTATTTGGAGATAGTTTTAACCTCAGAGCATGATAGGTGCATGGTTTATGCAAAAAGTACCATAGGCTATCATTATGGGCACACCTAATGGTACACCTAGGTGACATGGGTCAATTGTAATCTAGTTTCGGTCTATTTTGAGAAAGTGTTAATCTAGGTGCAAGTTAGGTGCACAGTTTGCGTCACACACCATAGGCTCAGAAATCATTTTTAACACACCTAATTGTACTCCTAGGTGACATGAATCAAGCGAAAGCTCATTTCAATCCATTTGGACATAGTCTTAATCTCGGTGCAAGATAGGTGCACGATTTACATCGAATGTACCATAGGCATGGAAATGGCTTTGGGCACACCTAATGGTACTCCTCGGTAATATATGTCAAGTGGAAGCTTGTTTCAGTCTTTTTGGAGATAGTGTTAGTCTTAGCACAAGATAGGTGCACAGTTTGCGATGAATGTACCATAGGATCGGAAATCATTTTGATGCACCCAATGGTACTCCTAGGTGATGTGGTTCAAGTGAAAGCTCATTTTGGTCCATTTAGAGATAGTGTTAATCTCGATGCAAGATAGGTGTACGGTTTGCGCTGAATGTACCACAGGCCTGGAAATCATTTTGGGCACAACTGATGGAACTCCTAGGTCACGTAGGTCAAGTGTAAGCTTGTTTCGGTCGGTTTGAAGATAGTGTTATTCTCAGCGCAAGATAGGTGCACGGTTTGCTCTAAATGTACCATGAGCATGAAAAATCATTTTGGGCACACCTGATGGTACTCCTAGGTGACGTGTGTCAAGTGAAAGCTCGTTGCGGTCCATTTGTACATAGTGTTAATCTAGGCGCAAGATAGGTGCACGGCTTGCCCCAAATATACCACAGGCATGGAAATCATTTTAGGCACACCCAAAGGTCCTTCTAGGTGACATTGGTCTAGTGGAAGGTCATTTTGATCCGTTTGGAGATAGTATTAACCTCGACGCAAGATAGGTGCACGGTTTCTTCAGAACGACCAAAGGTTCTGACATCGCTTTGGGCACACCCAATGGGACTTCTAGGTGACGTAGATCAAGTGGAAGCTCATTTTAGTCCTTTTGGAGATAGTGTTAATCTTGATGCAAGATAGGCACTTGGTTTGCACCGAACATACCTTAGGCTTGGAAATCATTTTGGGCGCAACCGATAGTACTCCTACATTACGTGGGCCAAGTGGAAACTCATTTTGTTCCATTTGGAGATAGCGTTAATCTCAACGCAAGGTAGATGCATGGTTTACGCTGAACATACCATAGGCTTAGAATCATTTTGGCTGCACCTGATTGTACACCTAGGTGGATCAAGCGGAAGCTCATTTCGATCCACTTGGAGATAGTTTTAAGCTTGGCGCAAGACAGATGCACGGTTTGCGCCGAATGTACCATGGGAATGGAAATGGCTTTGGCCACACCTGATGGCACAATGTATATTAAGTGGTTGCTTGTTTCAGTCTATTTGAAGATAGTGTTAGTCTCAGTGCAAGATAGGTGCACGGTTTGCACTGAATGTACCATAGGCATAAAAATCATTTTGACGCACCCGATGGTAATCCTAGGTGACGTGGGTCAAGTGAAAGCTTGTTTTGGTCCGTTCGGAGATAGTGTTAATCTTGGTGCATGATAGGTGCACGGTTTGCGCCGAATGTACCATGGGCATGGAAATCATTTTGGGCACACCCGTTGATACTCCTAGGTTACATGGGTCAAGTGGAAGCTCGTTTCGGTTCGTTTGGAGATAGTATTAATCTCAGCGCAAGATAGGTGCACGGTTTGCTCTGAATGTACCACGGGCATGAAAATCATTTTGGGCACACCCGATGGTACTCCAAGGTGACATGTGTCAAGTGGAAGCACATTAAGGTCCGTTTGGAGATAGAGTTAATCTAGACTATGGCTAGACCCGAATGTACCATAGGCATGGAAATCTTTTTAGGCACACCCGAAGTTACTTTTATGTGACATATGGTCTAGTGGAAGGTCGTTTTAGTCTGTTTGGAGATAGTATTAACCTCGACGCAAGATAGATGCACGGTTTCTGCTAAAGGACCATAGGTTTTGACATCGCTTTGGGCACACCCAATGGGACTCCTAGGTGATGTAGATCAAGTGGAAGCTTGTTTTAGTCCTTTTGGAGATAGTGTTAATCTTGAGGCAAGATAGGCGCTCGGTTTGCACCGAACATACCATAGGCTTGGAAATAATTTTGGGCACAACCGATGGAACTCTTACGTGATGTGGGCCAAGTGAAAACTCATTTCAGTTCATTTGGAGATAGTGTTAATATCGACGCAAGATAGATGCACAGTTTGCGTCAAATGTATCATAGGCTTAGAAGTCATTTTGGCCACACCTAATTGTACACCTAGGTGATGTGGATCAAGCAAAAACTCATTTCAATCCGTTTGGAGATAGTTTTAGTCTTATCACAAGATAGGTGCACGGTTTGTGCTGAATGTACCACGGGCTTCAAAATGGCTTTGGGCACACCTGATGGTACTCCTAGTTAATGTATGTCAAGTGGAAGCTTGTTTTGGTCCGTTTGGAGATAGTGTTAGTCTCGGCGCATGATAGGTGCACGATTTGCGCCGAACGTACCATAGGCTCAGAAATCATTTTGACACACTTGATGGTACTCTTAGGTGTCATGGGTCAAGTGGAAGCTCGTTTCAGTCCATTTAGAGATAGTGTTAATCTCGGCACAATATAGGTGCACGATTTGCGCCAAATGTACCACCAGCGTGGAAACCATTTTGGGTGCACCCAATGGTACACCTAGGTGACGTGGGTCAAGTAGAGCCCATTTGGGTTCATTTGGAGATAGTGTTAGTGGAAATAGCTGTAGGATTTGCGCCGAACATACCATAGGTTCACAAATCATATTGGACACACTTGATGGTACTCATAGGTGACGTGGGTCAAGTGGAACCTCATTTTGGTCCGTTTGAAGATAGTGTTAATCTCGGTGCAAGATAGGTGCATGGTTTGTGCTGAATGAACAACGGGCATAGAAATCATTTTGGGCACACCCGATCGTACTCCTAGGTGATGTGGGTCAAGTGAAATCTTGTTTTGGTCTATTTAGAGATAGTGTTAATCTCAGCGTAAGATTGGGCATGGTTTGCGCCGAATGTACCACAAGCATGGAAATCATTTTGGGCACACCTAATGGTACACCTTGGTGACATGGGTCAAGTGGAAGCTCATTTCGGTCCATTTGGAGATTGTGTTAATCTGATGAGGACATCAACACCATCAATACATCCACACCTGCACAAGTATAGATTCATGGTCCTATTACTCGCGCTTGTGCACATCAGCTCAACTATCAGGTGAGTTCATTCCTGAGTTCCTATTCATCTTATTTAGACCATGGAAACATGTGCACCTTTGTTTTGCTCAGGAATAATGGAGAGGAACCATAAGGAAGGGGATCGCGAGAGGTGGGTTCGGACTACAGAACAACACCAACTTGTGACGGTCACCAAGACTTCATATGGAATCTGATTGGGATGTTCTAGTGCTTCATGGAAATCTTACCAAGTCTACTTTTGAACGAACTACATCATCATATCTTCTCATGGTGGGCCGCAATCATCGATTTAATCCAGAGACCTTTTTGAGACACCTGTAGTGGATGTCCTTGTTTCTCTTTTGTTTTTACTGAGTCGAGGGATTTAGCACCTCCTAGCACTCCTCGAGTCGCCCCCTTATTTACATCAGGCTCCTATAGCCACCGCCACTGGTTGGGTTTTGTTTCATCGAGTTAGCAATTGCTACCGCCTTTCGGAGCACGTGTTGAATAAACTGCTTGTCTGATTGTATACGGAACCCCACCATCTTTATTTTTAGATTGAAACCTTCATATTTATCTTGCAATTGAGTGCTTGTTCAATTAGTTCTTGCTTGTTCTTCGATTGCTTGTAGGATGAGTGCCCTCATGGCTGGGTCGCGCACCACAAGAATGCAGCGATCCTTGGAGTCAGTGTATTGGTTGCTAAGGCGCATCATCCCTAGATGGTTGTAGTTGGATTGTGAACGTCGTCTCCATCCACTAAATCAAAGTATCCCTCTCCACTGAAAGATTAGGACACACTTACCCTTATCAAGTGGTATTCAGAGCTAGGTTTGATCGGTGAGAGATTTTAGTTCGCTATTATTTTCCTATAGTCCAGAAAAAGCCAAAAAAAAGTAGATTAATTTTCCATATTCCCATAGACCCTTTGAGCCATTTACTAGTACTGCTTAGTTTGGGCTTGTTGAGTTTGATTTACATCGGTTGAGTCAAGTTGCTGGTCATAGGGTTAGTCTTTTAGAGTTTCGACTTCTTGTCACGCTTTGGTCATTATTAATCATATACATCTCCATTGTCATCACCACCACCATATACATATCCACTACACCATATACATCTCCATTGCAATCATTATTACCATAGACGTCTTCGCTGCACCATATCCATCACCACTATTTTTTCATACTGACAAAATCTGATTTGGGCACACAAAGGAAAATCTAAGAAGTTAGTTGCATTCTTGTTACCCTTGGAAAGAAAGAGAAATATTTTGTGAGTTGCTTTTATGAAATATGATTTGTCAAGATTCAGATTTGTTCTAGTTGTGCAAGGTAAAATAAAAGAAGAAGAAAAATCAGAAACAAAAGGAAAGAAAAAGAAAGAGAAAGAGGAGAGAAAGAAAAGAAGAGAGGAGGATAAGAAGGGGAGTGATAGCTTGCTGTTCTTGTGCCTTTTTCTTGTTGTACTGTGACTTTGTTTGTGTCCAAGCTCGCGTCGCTAGCATGGTCTAGCCTAGGACCAGCACGGTACCACCGTTGAATGATTTCTCAACTTGCTTTTTGTGACTAACGTGGTGCTAGTATTTCCTTGCTACTGTTAGCCTTCCTACAGCCCCACAAATTTGACTATAGATTGACAGGAATTGATGTTGCGGCATCGATACACTTGCTTCTTGAGTTGAGTTGCTGAATTGTTGGCTGCCCTCCCCTCCTGTTGAGCGTGGAAGAATAGGTAAGCACATGCATGAATAGGTTGAGAGTGAGAGGATTATAATAGCGATATCCTAGTAGCATTAGGACATTTTTCTTTCACTTGTTCCTTTGTTTTGTCTCTTCTTTTGTAACCATGCTAGGAGAATCAGAATCAACCCCTTCACAATCACCACGGACAAAGGCATTCATGCAACACTTTGAACGCAAAGTGAGGCTACACACTGATGGCCTCAATGAGGATGTACAGGTCACTAATGAGCACCTTGGTCAATTGGAGTTGGCCCACATTGACACCAACTCAAAGCTCGGTTAGTTAGAAACCACACAGATTGCCACAAAACACCAAGCTTGCTTTATTGGAGACTTCAATTGCAAGATTAAACACCAACCTTGCTGCTCTATTGAGGCGATTTGATGACCTCAATGCTGGTGGTGAGAATCAAAGACAAGAAGACAACAATATTGATGGTGACCATGGTGAGGATAATTTTGATGACGAATATTCAGCAGATACTGAACATGGTGACCGAGAAGCTCGTCTTCGCCAAAGGCTACATCACAATCGTGAAGGTATGAATCACTGACATGACGTATGGAACAACGATGATGCTTTCGGTAAGATTAAATTTAAGATACCTCCTTTTGATGGTAAATATGATCCTGATGCATACATTACATAGGAGATTGCTGTTGATCAAAAATTTACATGCCATGAATTTCCTAAGAATAAAAGAGATCGGGCTGCAACTAGTGAGTTCACTAATTTTGCTTCTGTTTAGTGGATAGAGCATGGCAAGAAAAATCCTAATAACATACCACAAACTTGGGATGGTTTGAAATGAATCATGCTAGCTAGATTTGTTCCCGCTTATTATGCATGTGATCTATTAAATAGGTTGCAACAATTGAGGCAGGGTACTAAAAGTGTAGAAGAATATTATCAGGAACTGCAAATGGGTATGTTGCGTTGTAACATAGAGGAGGATGAGGAACCAGCTATGGCAAGACTTACAGGTGGGTTGAACCGTGAAATTCAGGACATCCTAGCCTATAAGGAATACAATAACATAACCTGTTTATTTCATCTTGCTTGTAAAGCTGAAACGGAAGTGCAGGGACGACATGCTAGTGTTAGGACTAATTTTTCTGCAGGAAAGACTACTTGAGGACACCCATGCACAACGTTTACTCCTATCGGATGTTCCCCTCCGCCATCTTCTTCACCTAGTCGAGCAGCCCCTCCCAGTGACATGTCACATGCTCCTTCCACTCATTCAGCAACAAGGACTATCTAGAAGCCAGCCGTAAGTGATTCTTCAGTTGCATCAATAGGTAGAACAAGAGGCATGCAATGCCATCGGTGTAAGGGCTATGGACATGTGCAGCGTGATTGTCCTAGCAAGCATGTTTCGATTGTTAAAGATGATGGTGAGTATTCATCTGCTAGTGATTTTGATTAAGATGCACATCCTTTGCTTGCAGCTGGCCATGCAGGTAGTGAGGAACAACAAGAAAAGCATATTGGTGCAGATGATTCAGAGCGCTATGAGAGTCTCATTGTGCAGCATGTGCTTAGTATGCAAATGGAGAAGGCAAAATAAAATCAGTGACATACTTTATTTCAAACAAAGTGTGTTGTTAAAGAACATTCTTGCCCCATGATCATTGATAGAGGTAGTTGCAACAACTTGGCCAGCAGCGACATGGTGGAGAAGCTTGCACTTAGCACCAATCTGCATCCACATCCATATTACACATCCAATGGCTAAACGATAGTAGTAAGGCTAAGGTAACTAGACTAGTGCGAATTAATTTTCTTATTGGATCATATATCATGATGTTGTTGAATGTGATGTTGTGCCTATACAAGCTTGTAATATCCTGCTCGGTAGACCATGGAAATTTGATAAGAATTCTATGCATCACGGTAGGTCCAACCAGTATTCTTTTATGCACCAAGATAAGAAAATTATGCTACATCCTACGTCCCCTGAAGCTATTGTGAAAGATGATGTTGCTAAAGCTAGCAAACTTAAATGTCAGGAACATGCTAAGAGTGAGAACCATATAGTTGCAAAGGAACTAGTCAAGCAAGGCAACAAAAATACCAAATCTACTCTCAATAAGAAAAATGAGATAACTTGGAAAGGATCATGTTTTCTAGCCACTATATCTGATGTTAATGAATTTATTGCTTCCACTTCAGATTGCTATGCCTTAGTGTGCAAAGATGCTTTGATTTCACTTCATGATATGCAGCATTCTTTGCCCCTGTTGTGTCTAACATTTTGTTGGAGTCTTCTGATGTGTTTCCATGTGAAATTCCACCAGGGCTACCACCAATTCATGGGATTAAGCACTAGATTAACCTCATCCCTAGTGCTTCATTACCCAACCGTGCGCCATACCAGACCAATCCAGAGGAAATGAAAGAGATTCAACGCCAAGTCCAAGAACTACTCGACAAAGGTTATGTGCGTGAGTCTCTTAGTCCTTGTGTTGTTCCTGTGATTTTAGTGCCTAAGAAAGATGAAACATGGCGTATGTGTGTGGATTATAGAGCGGTTAATAATATGACCATTCAATACCGTCATCCTATTCCACGCTTAGATGATATGCTTGATGAATTGAGTGGTGCTACTTTATTTTCAAAGGTTCATTTACGTAGTGGATACCACCAGATTTGTATGAAAATTGGGAGATGAATGGAAAACTACTTTCAAAACTAAGTTTGGTTTATATGAGTGGTTAGTTATGCCTTTTGGATTAACTAATGCACCTAGCACTTTCCGAGGTTAATGAACGAGGTTTTATGTGCTTTTATTGACAAATTCATGGTGGTATATTTTGATGATATATTGATTTACAACAAGTCTATGGATGAGGATCTTGATCACTTGCATCCTATTTTTAATGCTCTATGTGACGCACGTTTGTTTGGTAACCTTGAGAAGTGCACCTTTTGCATAGATCAAGTTTCTTTTCTTGGCTATGTTGTCACTCCATAGGGGATTGAGGTTGATAAATCCAAGGTAGAAGCTATACAGGGATGGCCTACACCAAAGACTATCACACAGGTGCAAAGCTTTTTAGGTCTTGCTGGATTCTATTGCTGCTTTGTGAAGGATTTTAGTACCATTGCTGCACCATTAAATGAGCTTACAAAGAAGGGAGTGCCTTTTACTTAGGCAAAGGCAAAAGATAATGCCTTCAACGTGCTGAAAGATAAGTTGACACATGCACCTCTGCTCCAACTACCTAATTTTAATAAGACATTTGAGCTTGAATGTGATGCTAGTGGAATTGGTTTGGGTGGTGTTTAGTTGCAAGAAGGCAAACCTGTTGCATACTTTAGTGAGAAATTGAGTGGGCCTATTCTGAATTATTCTACTTATGATACGAAATTATATGCTCTTGTGAGACCTTTAGAAACATGGCAGCATTATTTGTGCCCCCAAAGAATTTGTCATACATTCCGATCATGAGTCTTTAAAGCATTTCGTAGTCAAGGAAAATTGAATCGTAGACATGCTAAATGGGTTGAATTCATTGAATCTTTTCCTTATGTTATCAAACACAAGAAAGGGAAGGAGAATATAATTGCCGATGCCTTGTCTAAAAGATATACATTATTGACACAACTTGACTACAAAATTTTTGGATTGGAAACAATTAAAAATCAATATATATATGATGGTGATTTTAAAGATGTATTGCTGCATTGTAAAGATGGCAGAACCTGGAAAAATTCATCGTCAATGATGGATTTGTGTTTAGAGCTAACAAGCTATCCATTCCAGCTAGCTCCGTTCATTTGTTGTTGCTATAGGAAGCACATGGAGGGGGCTTGATGGGACATTTTGGAGCAAAGAAAACAGAAGACATACTTGCTAGTCATTTCTTTTGGCCAAGATGAGAAGAGACATGGAGAGATTTGTTGCTCGTTGCACTACATGCCAAAAGGCTAAGTCACGATTAAATCCACATGGTTTGTATATGCCTCTACCTATTCCTAGTGTTCCTTGGGAAGATATTTCTATGGATTTTTTGTTGGGATTGCCTAGGACTAGGAAAGGACATGACAACATTTTTGTAGTTGTGGATCGATTTTCTAAGATGGCCCATTTCATTCCTTGTCATAAAACTGATGATGGTACTCATATTGTTGATTTGTTCTTTCAGGATATTATTCGTTTGCATGGTGTGCCAAACACAATGTTTCTGATCGTGACACTAAATTTCTTAGTCATTTTTGGAGGACTTTATGGGCTAAATAGGGGACTAAGGTTTTGTTTTCTACCACATGTCATCCCCAAATTGATGGTCAAATTGAAGTTGTGAATAGAACTTTGTTTACTATGTTAAGGGCTGTTTTAAAAACGAACAATAAGATGTGGGAAGAATGTTTGCCTCATATTGAATTTGCTTATAATCGCTCACTGCATTCAACTACAAAGATGTGCCCATTTGAGATTGTGTATGGACTGTTGCCTCGTGCTCCTATGGATTTAATGCCTTTGCCATCTTCTAAAAAAGTGAACTTTGATGCTAAACAATGTGTTGAGTTAATATTAAAATTGCATGAAACAACAAAGCAAAACATTGAGCGCATGAATGTTAAGTATAAGCTTGCTGGTGAGAAAGGTAGAATGCAATTGATGTTTGAACCTACAGATCTGGTGTGGTTGCATTTGAGAAAGGAGAGGTTCCCTAATTTGAGAAAATCTAAATTGATGGCTAGAGCTAATGGACCATTTAAGGTGTTAGAGAAAATTAATGATAATGCATACAAGTTAGATCTGCCTATCAATTTTGAGGTTAGTCCCATGTTTAACATCACAGATTTGAAGCCATATTTGGGAGAAGAGGCCAAGCTTGAGTCGAGGACGACTCAAATGCAAGAATGGGAGGATGATGAGGACCTCAACACCATCAATACATCCACACCTGCACAAGTACATATTCATGGCCCTATGACTCGCGGCCATGCACATCAACTCAACTATTAGGTGAGTTCATTCGTGTTCATCTTATTTAGATCATGGAAACCCGTGCACCTTTGTTTTGCTCAGGAATAATGGAGAGGAACCACAAGGAAGGGGATTCGCGAGGGGTGGGTTCGGACTGCAGAACAACACCAACTTGTGACAGTCACCAAGACTTCATATGGACCCTAATTGGGACATTCTAGTTCTTCATGAAAAGCTTACCAAGTCTACTTTTGAATGGATCCAACCACATCCTCATATCTTCTCAGAGTTGACCTTTTTAAGACACCTATTTTTAGTGGTTGTTTCAGTCAATAACTGAGCTGCATGCAACCATGCAGTGGATGTCCTTGTTTCTCTTTTATTTTTACTAAGTCGAGGGATTTAGCACCACCCAGCACTCCTCTGGTCGCCCTCTCATGTACATAAGGCTCCTACAGCCACCACCACTAGTTGGGTTTTGTTTCATTGAGTTAGCCATTGCTACCGCCTTTCAGCGTGCGTCTTGAATAAACCGCCCATCTGATTGTATTCGGAACCCCACCATCTTGTGTTTTCAGATTGAAACCTTCATATTTATCTTGCAATTGAGTGCTTGTTCAACTTGTTCTTGCTTTGGTAAGGGTAAGGGTGCCCTGATCTATCGGTTGCTAAGGCACATCATCCCTGGACGGTTGTATTCGGATCATGAATGTCATGTTCATCCACTAAATCGAAGATATCCCTCTCCACCGAAAGATCAGGGCACCCTTACCCTTATCATAATCTAGGCGCAAGTTAGGTGCACATTTTGCGCCGAATGTACCATAGGCTCAAAATCCTTTTCGATGCACTAGATTGTACTCCTAGGTGACGTGAATCAAGCGGAAGCTCATTTCGATCCGTTTGGAGATAGTTTTAATCTCGGGGCAAGATAGGTGTGGTTTGCTCCAATTGTACCACAGGCAAGGAAATGGCTTTGGGCCCACCTGATAGTATTCCTAGGTTATGGTTGTGAAGTGGAAGCTTGTTTCGGTCCGTTTGGAGATAGTGTTAGTCTCTACGCAAGATAGGTGCATGGTTTACGCCAAACGTACCATAGCCTCGGAAATCATTTTGACACACCCGATGGTACTCCTAGGTGACGTGGGTCAAGTGAAAGCTCGTTTCAGTTCGTTTGGAGATAGGTGACGTGCACGGTTTACGCCGAATGTACCGTGGGCATGGAAACCATTTCGGGCAGAACCAATGGTACACCTAGGTGACGTGGGTCAAGTGAAAGCTCATTTTGGTCTGTTTGGAGTAGTGTTAACCTAGGCGCAAGATAGGTGCACGGTTTGCGCCAAAAAGACGCGGGTCAACTGGAAGCTCGTTTCGGTCCGTTTAGAGATAGTGTTAATCTCGGCATAAGATAGGTGCACGGTTTGCACCAAATGTACCATGGGCATGGAAACTATTTTGGGCACACCCAATGGTACACCTAGGTGACGTGGGTCAAGTGGACCTCATTTTGGTCCATATGGAGATAGTGTTAATCTCGGCGCAAGATAGGTGCACGGTTTATGCCAAACGTACCATAGGCTCAAAAATCATTTTTAGCACACCCAATGGTACTCCTAGGTGATGTGGGTCAAGTGGAACCTTGTTTCAGTCCATTTGAAGATAGTATTAATCTAGGTGCAAGATAGTTGCGCGGTTTGCGCTGAATGTACCACAGGCCGGGAAATCATTTTGCACATACCTGATGGTACTCCTAGGTGATGTGGGCCAAGTAGAACCTCGTTTCGGTCTGCATGTAGTGTTAATCTTAGTGCAAGTTAGGTGCACGGTTTGCATCGAACATACCATAGGCTCATAAATTATTTTGGATGCACTCGATGGTACTCCTAGGTGACGTGGGCCAAGTGAAACCTCATTTCGGTCTATCAGGAGATAGAGTTAATCTAGGTGCAAGATAGGTGCACGGTTTGCGCCGAACGTACCATAGGCTCGGAAATCATTTTGGATGCACCCAACGGTAGTCTTAGGTGACGTGGGTCAAGTAGATGCTTGTTTTGTTCCGTTTGAAGATGGTGTTAATCTCATACCACAACATAGGTGCACGCTTCGTGCCGAATGTACCACGGACATAGAAGTTATTTTGGGCACACCTGATCGCACTCCTAGGTGACATGGGTCAAGTGGAAGCTCGTTCTGGTCTGTTTCGAGATAGTGTTATGTTAATCTTGGTGCAAGATAGGTGTCCGGTTTGCGCCGAATATACCACCGGTGTGGAAATCATTTTGGGCGCACCCAATGGTACACATAGGTGACGTTGGTCTAGTGGAAGCTCATTTCGGTCCATTTGGAGATAGTGTTAATTAAGGCGCAAGATTGGTGCTCGGTTTGCGCCTAAGTACCATAGGCTCAGAAAATATTTTTGGAACACCCAATGGTACTCCTAGGTGACGTGGGTCAAGTGGAACCTTGTCTCGGTCTATTTGGAGACAGTGTTAATCTAGGCGCAAGATAGGTGCTCGGTTTGTGCCGAACGTACCACAGGCTCGAAAATCATTTTGGACGTACCCGATGGTACTCCTAAGTGACGTGGGCCAAGTGGAACCTCATTTCGGTCCGCATGGAGATAGTGTTAATCTCGGTGCAAGTTAGGTGCACGGTTTGCGCCGAATGTACCATAGGCTCATAAATTATTTTGGACACACCCGATGGTACTCCTAGGTGACGTGGGCCATGTGAAACCTTGCTTTGGTCTATTTGGAGATAGTGTTAATCTAGGTGTAAGATAGGTGCACGATTTTGCGATGAACATACCATGGGCTCGGAAATCATTTTGGACGCACCCGATGGCAGTCCTAGGTGACGTGGGTCAAGTAGAAGCTCGTTTTAGTCTGTTTGGAGATAGTATTAATCTCATACCACAACATAGGTGCACGCTTTGCGCCGAATGTACCACGGGCAGGGAAGTCATTTTGGGCACACCCGATCGCACTCCTAGGTGACATGGGTCAAGTGGAAACTCGTTTTGGTCCATTTGGAGATAGTGTTAATCTTAGCGCATGAGAGGTGCCCGGTTTGCGTTGAATGTACCACGGGCGTGGAAATCATTTCGGGCGCACCCAATGGTACACCTAGGTGACGTTGGTCAACTGGAAGCTCATTTCGGTCCGTTTAGAGATAGTGTTAATCAAGGCACAAGATAGGTGCATGGTTTGCGCCTAACGTACCATAGGCTCGAAACTCATTTTTGGCACACCTAATGGTACTCCTTGGTCATGTGGGTCAAGTGGAACCTCATTTCGGTCTGTTTGGATATAGTGTTAATCTAGGCGTAAGATAGGTGCTATGTTTGCGTTGAACGTACCATAGACTCAGAAATCATTTTGGACGTACCCGATGGTACTCCTAGGTGACATGGGCCATGTGGAACCTCATTTCGGTCTAGACGGAGATAGAGTTAACCTCGGTGCAAGTTAGGTGCACGGTTTTGCACCGAATGTACCATAGGCTCATAAATCATTTTGGATGCATCCGATGGTACTCCTAGGTGACGTGGGCCAAGTGGAACCTCGTTTCGGTCCATTTGAAGATAGTGTAATCTAGGTGCAACATAGGTGCATGGTTTGCGCCGAACGTACCATAAGCTCTGAAATCATTTTGGATGCACCCAATGGTAGTCCTAGGTGACATGGGTCAAGTAGAAGCTTGTTTCGGTCTATTTAGAGATAGTGTCAATCTTAGCACAAGGTAGGTGCACACTTCACGTCGATTGTACGACGGGCCTAGAAGTCATTTTAGGCACACCCGATCGCACTCCTAGGTGACATGTGTCAAGTGGAAGCTTGTTTCGGTCCGTTTGGAGATAATGTTAATCTAGGCGCAAGATAGGTGCACGGTTTTGCATCGAATGTGCCATAGGCATGGCAATCTTTTCAGGCACACCCAATGGTACTTCTAGGTGACATTGGTCAGCAGGAAGCTCGTTTTGGTCTATTTGGAGATAGTGTTAATCTCGACACAAGATAGGTACATGGTTTGTGCCAAATGTACCACCGGCATGGAAACCATTTCGGGCGCACCCAATTGTACACCTAGGTGACGTGGGTGAAGTGGACCTCATTTCGGTCCGTTTGGAGGTACTGTTTATCTAGGCGCAAGATAGGTGCACGGTTTACAAACTGAGCGATAGCTCAGGTGGTGTGGCTTGTCGTGGTCGTGCCCACCGGTCGGATTCAAATCCCGGTCTTGCTTAAAAAAAACCCTCTCGCTGTGCTTGCTGACTGTGGCTACTTGTGTGCACCGGTTGGGCGACGGCATATCGCCGGCCCATGTGACGGTGTTGCCGACCCAGTCAGTTTGGCTCTGTTGGGGGCATGGCAAGGGTTCTGAGGATTTTCTAGGCCGGTTGACTAGATCTTCTTCTAAGTGCGATTCCGTTGGGACGGTTCTTCCCCTACCAGACCAGTTTTTTTGATAGGTGCACGATTTATGCCGAACATACCATTGGCTTAAAAATTATTTTTGATGCACCCAATGGTACTCATAGGTGACGTGGGTCAAGTGGAACTTCGTTTCAGTCCGTTTGGATGTAGAGTTAATCCAGCACAAGATAGGTGCACGGTTTGTGCCGAATGTACAATAGGCATGGAAATCATTTGGGCACACCTGATGGTACTCCTAGGTGACGTGTGTCAAGTGAAAGCCCATTTCAGTTCGTTTGGAGATAGTGTTAATCTAGGCGTAAGTTAGGTGCATGGTTTGCGTCAAACATACCATAGGCTCAGAAATCATTTTTGATGCACCTAATTGTACTCCTAAGTGATGTGGATCAAGCGAAAACTCATTTCGATCCGTTTAGAGACAGTTTTAATCTTGGTGCAAGATAGGTGCACGGTTTGCGCCGAATGTACCACGAGCACACCTGATGGTACTCCTAGGTAATGAATGTCATGTGGAAGCCTGTTTTGGTCTTTTTCGAGACATTGTTAGTCTCGGCGCAAGATTGGTGCATGATTTGTGCCAAACATACTATAGGCTCGAAAATCATTTTGACACACCCGATGGTACTTCTAGGTGATGTGGGTCAAGTGAAAGCTTGTTCTGTTTCGTTTGGAGAGAGTGTTAATCACAACAAAAGTTAGGTGCACGGTTTGCATCGAGTGTACCACAGGCATGGCAATCTTTTCAGGCACACCCAATGGTACTTCTAGGTGACATTTGTCAGCAAGAAGCTAGTTTTGGTCCATTTGGAGATAGTATTAATCTCGACACTAGATTGGTACACGGTTTGTGCTGAATGTACCACGGGCATGGAAACCATTTCGGGCGCACCCAATGGTACACCTAGGTGACGTGGGTCAAGTGGAAGCTCATTTTGGTCCATTTGGAGGTAGTGTTAATCTAGGCGCAAGATAGGTGCACAGTTTGCATCGAACGTACCATTGGCTCAGAAATTAGTTTTGGCACACCAAATGCTACTCCTAGGTGATGTGGGTCAAGTGAAACCTCGTTTCGGTCTGTTTGGAGATAGTGTTAATCTAGGTGCAAGATAGGTGCTCGGTTTGCGCAGAACATACCATAGGCCCAGAAATCATTTTGGACATACCTGATGGTACTCCTAGGTGATGTGGGCCAAGTGGAACCTTGTTTTGGTCCGCATAGAGATAGTGTTAATCTTGGCGCAACTTAGGTGCACGGTTTGTACCGAACGTACATAGGCTCATAAATCATTTTGAACACACCCGATGGTACTCCTAGGTGACATGGCCCAAGTGGAACCTTGTTTCAGTTTGTTGGAGATAGTGTTAATCTAGGTGCAAGATAGCTGCACGGTTTGTGACGAACATTCCACAGGCTCAGAAATCATTTTGGACGCACCCGATTTTAGTCCTAGGTGACGTGTGTCAAGTAGAAGGTCATTTCGGTCCATTTGGAGATAGTGTTATTCTCATAACACAACATAGGTGCACGCTTCGTGCTGAATGTACCATGGGCATGGAAATCATTTTGGGCACTGCCTATTGCACTCCTAGGTGACGTGGTCAAGTGGAAGCTCGTTTTGGTCTGTTTTGGAGATTGTGTTAATCTTGGCGCAAGATAGGTGCCAGGTTTGTGCCGCATGTACCACAGGTGTGGAAATGATTTTGGGTGCACCCAATGGTACACCTAGGTAACGTGGGTCAAGTGGGAGCTTATTTCGGTCCATTTAGAGATTGTGTTAATCAAGGTGCAAGATAGGTGCACGATTTGCGCCGAACGTACCATAGGCTTGGAAATCATTTTTGGCACACCCAATGGTACCCCTAGGTGATGTGGGTCAAGTAGAACCTCGTTTCGGTCCGTGTGGAGATAGTGTTAATCTAGGCACAAGATTGGTGCTCAGCTTGCGCCGAACGTACCATAGGCTCAGAAATCGTTTTGGACGTACCCAATGGTACTACTAGGTGGCGTGGCCCAAGTGGAACCTCATTTCGGTCCACACGGAGAAAGTGCTAACCTTGGCACAAGTTAGGTGCACGATTTGCGCCAAACGTGCCATAGGCTCATAAATCATTTTGGACGCACCCGATGGTACACCTAGGTGACGTGGGCCAAGTGGAACCTTGTTTCGGTCAATTTAGTGATAGTTTTAATCCAGGTGCAAAATAGGTGCACAGTTTGTGCCAAACGTACCATAGGCTTGGAAATCATTTTGAACGCATCGGATCACACTCCTAGGTGACATGGGTCAAGTGGGAGCTCGTATCGGTCCATTTGGAGATATTGTTAATCTTAGCACAACGTTGGTGCTCGGTTTGCGCCGAATGTACCTATGTGACGTGTTTCAAGTGGAAGCTCGTTTCGGTCCGTTTGGAGATAGTATTAATCTAGGCGCAAGATAGGTGCACGGTTTGCACCGAGTGTACCACAGGCATGGAAATCTTTTCAGGCGCACCCGATGGTACTTCTAGGTGACATTGGTCAACTCGAAGCTCGTTACGGTCCGTTTGGAGATAGTGTTAATCTCAGAACAGGATAGGTGCACGGTTTGTGCCGAATGTACACCAGCATGGAAACTAGTTCGGGCAGAACCAATGGTACACCTAGGTGACGTGGGTCAAGTGGGCCTCATTTTGGTTTGTTTGGAGATAGCGTTAATCTAGGCATAAGATACGTGCAAGGTTTGCACCGAATGTACCATAGGCTCAGAAATCATTTTTGGCACACACAATGATACACCAAGGTGACATGGGTCAAGTCAAAGCTCATTTCAGTCCGTTTGGAGATAGTGTAATCAAGGCGCAAGATAGGCGCACGGTTTGCGCCGAACGTACCATAGGCTCAAAAATCATTTTTGCCACACCCAATGGTACTCCTAGGTGATGTGAGTCAAGTGGAACCTCGTTTTGGTCTGTTTGGAGATAGTATTAATCTAGGTGCAAGATAGGTGCTCGGTTTGCGCCGAACGTAACATAGGATCAAAAATCGTTTTGGACGTACCCTATGGTACTCCTAGGTGACGTGAGCCAAGTGGAACCTCTTTTTGGTCCGCATGGAGATAGTGTTAATCTCGATGCAAGTTAGGTGCATGGTTTATGCTGAACGTACCCTAGGCACATAAATCATTTTGGACACACCTGATGGAACTCCTAGGTGATGTGGGCCAAGTGGAACCTCGTTTCGGTCTGTTTAGAGATTGTGTTAGTCTAGGTGCAAAATAGGTACATGGTTTGCACCAACCATACCATAGGCTCAAAAATCATTTTGGACGCACCGATGGTATGCCTAGGTGACGTGGGTCAAGTAGAAGCTCGTTTCGGTCCGTTTGGAGATAGTGTTAATCTTAGCACAACGTAGGTGCACACTTCGCGCCGAATGTACCATGGGCCTAGAAGTCATTTTGGGCACACCCGGTCGCACTCCTAGCTGATGTGTGTCAAGTGGAAGCTCGTTTCGGTCCATTTGGTGATAGTGTTAATCTTGGTGTAAGATAGTTGCACGGTTTGCGCCGAGTGTACCATAGGCATGGAAATCTTTTTAGGCACACCCGATGGTACTTCTAGGTGACATTGGCCAACTGGAAGCTCGTTTCGGTTCATTTGGAGATAGTGTTAATCTCAGCACAAGATAGGTGCACTGTTTGCGTCGAATGTACCACCAGCATGGAAACCATTTTGGGCGCACCCAATGGTGCACCTAGGTGGCGTGGGGTAAGTGGGGCTCGTTTCGTTTTGTTTGGAGATAGTGTTAATCGAGGCGCAAGATAGGTGCACGGTTTGTGAACTGAGCAATAGCTCAAGGGTGTGGCTTGTCGTGGTCGTGCCCACCGGCCAGAGTTCAAATCCTAGTCTCGCATAAAAAAATCCCCCTCGCTGTGCTCGCTTGCTGCGGCTGTGTGTGCGCGCCGGCTGGGTGACGGTGTATCGCCGGCCCAAGCGACGGTGTTGTCGGCCTAGTCAGTTTGGCACCATTGGGGCCTAGGCTAGGGTTCGGGAGATTTTTTGGGTCGGTTGCCTAGATCCTCTTCTAAGTGCAATGCCGTAAGGGCGGTTCTTCCCCTACCGAACCAGTTTTTTGATAGATGCACGGTTTGCGCTGAATATACCATTGGCTCAGAAATTATTTTGGATGCACCTAATTGTACTCATAGGTGACGTGGGTCAAGTGGAACCTCATTTCAGTCCGTTTAGAGATAGAGTTAATCTTGGCGCAAGATAGGTGCATGGATTGTGTTGAATGTACAACGGGCATGGAAATCATTTTGGGCACACCCGATGGTACTCCTAGGTGACATGGGTCAAGTGGAATCTTGTTTTGGTCTATTTGGAGATAGTGTTAATCTTAGCGCAAGATAGGTGCATGGTTTGCGCCGAATGTACCATAGGCATGGAAATCATTTTGGGCACACCCGATGGTACACCTAAGTGACATGGGTCAAGTGGAAGCTCGTTTCGGTCCATTCGGAGATAGTGTTAGTCTAGTCGTAAGTTAGGTGCACGGTTTGCTCAAACGTACCATAAGCTCAGAAGTCATTTTTGATGCACTTGATTGTACTCCTAAGTGACGTGGATCAAGTGGAAGCTCATTTCGATCCGTTTAGAGATAGTTTTAATCTTGGCGCAAGATAGGTGCACGGTTTGCGCCGAATGTACCACGGGCATGGAAATGGCTTTGAGCACACCTGATGGTACTCATAGGTAATGAATGTCAAGTGGAAGCTTGTTTTGGTCCATTTAAAGACAATGTTAGTATCAGTGCAAGATTGGTGCACAATTTGCGCCAAACGTACTATAGGCTCAGAAATCATTTTGACACCCGATGGTACTCCTAGATGACGTGGGTCAAGTGGAACCTCATTTTGGAACGTTTGGGGATATTGTTAATCTCAGCGCAAGATAGGTGCCAGTTTGCGCCGAATGTACCACCACCGTGGAAACCATTTTGGGCGCACCCATTGGTAGACCTAGGTGACGTGGGTCAAGTGGAAGCTCATTTCGGTCCGTTTGGAGGTAGTGTTAATCAAGGCGCAAGATAGGTACATGGTTTGTGCCGAACGTACCATATGCTCAAAAATCTTTTCGACACACCCGATGGTACTCATAGGTGACGTGGGTCAAGTCGAAGCTTATTTCGGTCTATTTGGAGATAGAGTTAATCTCGGCGTAAGATAGGTGCATGGTTTGTGTCGAATGTACAATGGACATCGAAATCATTTTGGGCACACCCAATGGTACTCCTACATGACGTGGGTCAAGTGAAATCTTGTTTTGGTCTGTTTGAAGATAGTGTTAATCTCAGTGCAAGATAGTTGCTTGGTTTGCACTGAAAGTACTACATGCATGGAAATCATTTTAGGCACACCTGATGGTACACCTAGGTGACATGGGTCAAACGGAAGCTCACTTCGATCCATTTAGAGATAGTTTTAATCTCGGCACAAGGTAGGTGCACGGTTTGCGCTAAATGTACCACGGGCATGGAAGTGGCTTTGGGCACAGCTGATGGTACTCCTAGGTAATGAATGTCAAGTGGAAGCTTGTTTCGGTCCGTTTGGAGACAGAATTAGTCTTAGCGCAAGATTGGTGCGCGATTTGCACCAAACGTACCATAGGCTCGGAAATCATATTGACACAGCCGATGGTGGTCCTAGGTGACGTGGGTCAAGTGGAAGCTCGTTTCGGTCCATTTGGAGATAGTGTTAATCTCAGTGCAACATAGGTGCACGGTTTGCACCGAATGTACCATGAGCAAGGAAACCATTTCAGGCACACCCAATGGTACACCTAGGTGACGTGGGTCAAGTGGAAGCTCATTTTGTTCCGTTTGAAGATAGTGTTAATCTAGTCTCAAGATAGGTGCACGGTTTATGCCGAACGTACCATAGGATCAGAAATCATTTTTTGGCACAACCAATGGTACTCCTAAGTGATGTGGGTCAAGTGGAACCTCGTTTTGGTCCGTTTGGAGATAGTGTTAATCTAGGTGCAAGATAGGTGCTCGGTTTGCACCGAACGTACTATAGCCTCAGAAATCATTTTGGATGTAACCGATGGTACTCCTTGGTGACGTGCGCCAAGTGGAACCTCTTTTCGGTCCACATGGAGATTGTGTTAATCTTGGCACAAGTAGGGTGCCCAGTTTGCGCCGAATGTACCATAGGCGCATAAATCATTTTGGACGCACCCGATGGTACTCCTAGATGATGAGGGCTAACTGGAACCTCATTTTGGTCTATTTAGAGATAATGTTAATGTAAGTGCAAGATAGGTGCACGGTTTGCGCCTAACGTACCATAGGCTCAAAAATCATTTTGCACGCACCAGATGGTAGTCCTAGGTGACGTGGGTCAAGTAGAAGCTCATTTTTGTCTGTTTGTAGATAGTGTTAATCTCATAGCACAACATAGGTGCACATTTCGCGCCGAGTGTACCACGGGCATGGAAGTCATTTTGGGCACACCCGATCGTACTCCTAGGTGACGTGTGTCAAGTTGGAGCTCGTTTTGGTCTGTTTGAAGATAGTGTTAATCTAGGCGTAAGATAGGTGCACGGTTTGCGCCGAATCTATCATGGGCATGGCAATCTGTTCAGGCACACCCGATGGTACTTCTAGGTGACATTGGTCAAGTGGAAGTTTGTTTTGGTTTGATTGGAGATAATATTAATCTCGACGCAAGATAGGTGCATGGTTTACACTGAATCTACCAGCTCTGAAACCACTTTGGGCGCACGTGAGGCTACTCCTAGGTGACGTAGGTCAACTGAGAGCTCATTTGAGTCTTATTGGATATTGTGTCAGTCTCGATGCAAGATCGGTGCACGGTTTTGCGCCAAACGTACCATAGACTCGAAAATCATTTTGGGGGCAACCGATGGTACTCCTACGTGGTGTTGGTCAAGTGGAAACTCATTTTAGTCCATTTGGAGATAGTGTTAATCTCGACGCAAGATTGGTGCACGGTTTGTATCGAATGAACCATGGGCATGGAAATCATTTTGGGCGCACCCGATGGAACTCCAAGGTGACGTGGGTGAAATGGAAGCTCGCTTCAGTCAGTTTGGAGATAGTGTTAATCCGACGCATGATAGGTGCACGGTTTGCGCCAAACATACCATAGGCTTAGAAATCATTTTGGGCTCAATCGATGGTACTCCTACATAACGTGGGTCGACTGGAAACTCATTTCGGTCCATTTGGAGATAGAGTCAATCTCGAGCGCCGAATGTACCATACACTTAGAAATCATTTTCGACGCACCTTATTGTACTCCTAGGTGATGTGGATCAAGTCAAAGCTCATTTTGATCCATTTGGAGACTGTTTTAATCTCGGTGCAAGATAGGTGCACAATTTGCGCCGAATGTACCATATGCTCAGAAATCATTTTGGGAGCAACCGATGGTACTCCTACGTGACGTCGGTCAAGTGGAAACTCATTTCGGTCTATTTGGAGATAGTGTTAATCTCGACGCAAGATAGGTGCATGGTTTGTGCCGACTGAACCATGGGCAGGGAAATCATTTTGGGCACACCCGATGGAACTCCTAGGTGACGTGGGTGAAATGGTAGCTCGCTTCGGTCAGTTTGGAGACCGTGTTAATCTCGACACATGATAGGTGCATGGTTTATGCCAAACATACCATAGGCTCGGAAATCATTTTGGGCGCAGTCGATTGTACTCCTACATGACGTGGGTCAAGTGGAAACTCGTTTTGGTCCATTTGCAGATAGAGTTAATCCCGAGCATTGAACGTACTATAGGCTCAAACATCATTTTGGACACACCCAATCGCACTCCTAGGTGATGTGGGTCAACTGAAATCTTATTTCGGTCCATTTGGAGATAGTGTTAATCTTAGCCCAACGTACATGCCCGATTTGCGCCGAATGTACCATAGTCCTAGAAGTCATTTTGGGCACAACTGATCGCACGCCTAGGTGACGTGTGTCAAGTGGAAGCTCGTTTCGGTCCATTTGGAGAGAGTGTTAATCTAGGCATAATATAGGTGCATGGTTTGCGCTGAGTGTACCACAAGCATGGAAAATCTTTCAGGCACACTCGATGGTACTTCTTGGTGACATTGGTCAACTAGAAGCTCGTTTCGGTCCATTTGGAGGTAGTTTTAAACTCGACGCAACATAGGTGTACGGTTTACGCCGAACATACCATAGGCTCGAAAATCATTTCGGACACACCCGATGGTACTCATAGGTGATCTGGGTCAAGTGAAACCTCGTTTTGGTCTATTTGGAGATAGTGTTAATCTTAGCGCAAGATAAGTGCACGGTTTGCGCCGAATGTACAATGGGCATGGAAATCATTTTGGGGACACCTGATGGTATTCCTAGGTTACGTGGGTCAAGTGGAAGCTCGTTCCTGTTCATTTGGAGATAGTGTTAATCTCAGTGCAAGATAGGTGCATGGTTTGCTCCAAATGTATCACCGGCATAAAAATCATTTTGGGCACACTCGACGGTACTCCTAGGTGACATGTGTCAAGTGGAAGCTTATAATGGTCCATTTGGAGATAGTATTAATCTAGGCGCAAGATAGGTGCACGGCTTGCCCTGAATGTGCCATCGGCATGGAAACCTTTTTTTGGCACACACGAAGATACTTCTAGGTGACATTGGTCTTGTGGAATGTCGTTTTGGTCCGTTTGGAGATAGTATTAGTCTAGGTGCAAGATAGGTGCATGGTTTGCGCCGAATGTACCACAGGCTCGAAAATCATTTTCGGCACACCTAATTGTACTCCTAGGTGATGTGGGTCAAGTGGAACCTCATTTCGGTCTATTTGAAGATAGTGTTAATCTAGGTGTAAGATAGGTGCATGGTTTGCGCTGAACGTACCATAGGCTCGAAAATCATTTTGACACACCCGATAGTACTCCTACGTGGCGTGGGCCAAGTGGAAACTCATTTCGGTCCATTTGGAGATATTGTTAATATTGACATAAGATAGGTGCACGGTTTGCACCAAACGTACCAGAGGCTCAGAAATCATTTTGGCCGCAACTGATTGTACTCCTAGGTGACGTGGATCAAGAGGAAGAAAGTTTGGATCAGTTTGGAGATAGTTTTAATCTTGGTCCATTTGGAGATAGTTTTAATCTCAGTTCGTTTAGAGGTAGTGTTAATCTAGGTGCAAGTGAGGTGCACGGTTTGCGCCGAACGTGCCACGAGCTCAGAAATCATTTTTTGGCGCACTTGATTGTACTTCTAGTGGCGTGGATCATGCAGAAGCTCATTTTAATCTATTTGGAGATAGTTTTAATCTCAACGCAAGATAGGTGCACGATTTGCTCCAAATATACCACGGGCATAAAAATCATTTTGGGCACACCCGATGACACTCCTAGGTGACGTGTGTCATGTGGAAGCTCGTTCGGTCCATTTGGTGATAGTGTTAAACTCGACGCAAGATAGGTGCCCGGTTTACGCCAAACATACCATAGGCTTAGAAATCATTTTGGTCGCACTTGATTGTACACTTAGGTGACGTGGATCAAGCAGAAGCTCATTTCGATCCATTTGGAGATAGTTTTAATCTCGGCATAAGACAGGTGCATGGTTTGTGCCAAATGTACCATAGGCATCGAAATGGCTTTGGGCAAACCTGATGGTACTCCTAGGTGGTGTAAGTCAAGTGAAAGGTTATTTCGGTCCATTTGGAGAAAGTGTTAGTCTCGGCACAAGGTAGGTGCACGTTTTGCGCTGAACGTTCCATAGGTTCAGAAATCATTTTGACGCACCCGATGGTACTCCTAGGTGACGTGGGTCAAGTGGAAGCTTGTTTCAGTCCATTTGGAGATAGTGTTAATCTCACCACAAGATAGGTGCACGGTTTGAGCCAAATCTACCACCGGCATCGAAACCATTTCGGGTGCGCCCAATGGTACACCTAGGTGACGTGGGTCAAGTGGTGCCCATTTTGGTCTGTTTGGAGATAGTGTTAATCTAGGTGCAAGATAGGTGCATGGTTTGCACCGAACGTACCATAGGCCAGGAAATCTTTTTGGACACACCCGATGGTACTCTTAGGTGACGTGGGTCAAGTGGAACCTTATTTTGGTCACTTTGGAGATAGTGTTAATCTCGGTGCAAGATAGGTGCACGGTTTGAACCAAATATACAATGGGCATGGAAATCATTTTGGGCACACCCGATAGTACTCCTAGGTGACGTGGGTCAAGTGGAATCTTGTTTTGGTCTGTTTGGAGGTAGTGTTAATCTCAGCACAAGATAGGTGCATGGTTTGCGTAGAATGTACCATAGGCAAGGAAATCATTTTGGGCACACCTAATGGTACACCTAGGTGACATGGGGCAAGTGGAATCTCATTTTGGTCCGCTCAGAGATAGTGTTATTCTAGACGCAAGTTAGGTGCACGGTTTGCGCTGAATGTACCATGGGTATGGAAACTTTTTTGGGCACACCCGATGGTACTCATAGGTTACGTAGGTCGAGTGGAAGCTCGTTTTGGTCCATTTGGAGATAGTGTCAATCTCTGCACAAGATAGGTGCACAGTTTGCTCTAAATGTACCATGGGCATGAAAATCATTTTGGGTACACCCGATGGTACTCCTAGGTGACATGTGTCAACTGGAAGCTCCTTACAGTCTGTTTGGAGATAGTGTTAATCTAGGCGCAAGATTGGTGCATGGCTTGCCCCGAATGTACCATAGGCATGGAAATATTTTTAGGCACACCCGAAGGTCCTTCTAGGTGACATTGGTCTAGTGGAAGGTCGTTTTGGTCCATTTGGAGATAGTGTTAAGCTTGACACAAGATAGGTGCACAATTGTGCTGAATGACCATAGGCTCTGACATCGCTTTGGACATACCCAATGGGACTCCTAGGTGACAGATCAAGTGGAAGCTTGTTTTAGTCCTTTTGGAGATAGTGTTAATCTTGATATAGGATGGGTGCTTGGTTTGCACTGAACATACCCATAGGCTCAGAAATCATTTTGGGGCAACTGATGGTACTCGCACCTGACGTGGGTCATGTGGAAACTCATTTCGGTCCATTCGGAGATAGTGTTAAACTGGATGCATGATAGATGCATGGCTTATGCCGAACGTACCATAGGCTCAAATCATTTTGGCTGCACCTGATTGTACCCTTAGGTGACGTGGATCAAGCGGAAGCTCATTTCGATCCATTTGAAGATAGTTTTATTCTCAGCGCAAGACAGGTGCTCGGTTTGCGCCGAATGTACCATGGGCATGGAAATGGCTTTGGGCACACCTGATGGTACTCCTTGGTAGTGTATGTCAAGTGAAAGCTTGTTTCGGTCCGTTCGGAGATAGTGTTAGTCTCGGCGCAAGATAGGTGCACGGTTTACGCCGAACATACCACAGGCTCAAAAATCATTTTGACGCAGCCGATGGTACTCCTAGGTGATGTGGGTCAACTGGAAGCTCATTTTAGTCCATTTGGATATAGTGTTAATCTTGGCACAAGATAGGTGTTGCGTCGAATCTCAGTCCGTTTGGACATAGTGTAAATCTCAGCACAAGATAGGTGTTGCGCTGAATCTATCACCGGCATGGAAACCATTTTGGGCACACCCAATGGTACACCTAGGTGACGTGGGTCAAGTGGAGCCCATTTCACTTCGTTTTGGAGATAGTGTTAATCAAGGCACAAGATAGGTGCACGGTTTGTGCCGAACGTACCATAGGCTTGAAAATCATTTTGGATGCACCCGATGGTACTCCTAGGTGACGTGGGTCAAGTGGAACCTCATTTTGGTCTATTTGGAGATAGTATTAATCTTGATGCAAGATAGGCGCTCAGTTTGCACCGAACATATCATAGGCTTGGAAATCATTTTGGGTGCAACTGATGGTACTCCTACATGACGTGGGCCAAGTGGAAACTCATTTCGGTCTATTTGGAGATAGTGTTAATCTCGACGCAAGATAGATTCACGGTTTTTGTTGACCGTACCATAGGCTCAGAAGTCATTTGGCCGCACCAAATTGTACACCTAGGTGATGTTGAATCAAGTGAAAGCTCATTTCAATCCGTTTGGAGATAGTTTTAACCTCAACGCAACACAGGTGCACGGTTTGCGTCGAATGTACCAGGGGCAAGGAAATGGCTTTGGGCACACCGAATGGTACTCCTAGGTAATGTATGTCAAGTGAAAGCTTGTTTCGGCCAAATTAGAGATAGTGTTAGTCTCGACACAAGATAGGTGCACAGTTTGCACCGAACGTACCATAGGCTCAGAAATCATTTTGAAGCACCTGATGGTACTCGTAGGTTACGTGGGTCAAGTGGAAGCTTATTTCGGTCTGTTTGGAGATAATGTTAATCTTGGTGCAAGATAGGTGCACGGTTTGTGCCAAATGTATCAGGGGCATGGAAATCATTTTGGGCACACCGGATGGTTCTCCTAGGTTATGTAGGTCAAGTGGAAGATCGTTTCAGTCCATTTGGTGATAGTGTTAATCTTAGCATAAGATGGGTGCACAGTTTGCTATCAATGTACCACGGGCATGAAAATCATTTTGGGCACACCCGATGGTACTCCTAGGTGATGTGTGTCAAGTGGAAAGCTCGTTACGGTCTGTTTGGTGATATTGTTAATCTAGGCGCAGATAGGTGCACGGCTTGCTTCGAATGTACCACAGACATGAAAATCTTTAAGGAACACCCAACGATACTTCTAGGTGACATTGGTCTAGTGGAAGGTTGTTTCGGTTTGTTTGGAGATTGTATTAATCTCGACGCAAGATAGGTGCACGGTTTGTGCTGAATGACCATAGGTTCTAACATGGCTTTGGGCACACCCAATGGGACTCCTAGGTGACGTAGATCAAGTAGAAGCTCATTTTAGTCCTTTTGGAAATAGTGTTAATCTCGATGTAAGATAGGGGCTTAGTTTGCACCGAACATATCATAGGCTCGAAAATTATTTTGGGCACAACCGATGGTACTCCTATGTGATGTGGGCCAAGTGGAAACTCATTTCGGTCTATTTGGAGATAGTGTTAAACTCAACACAAGATGGGTGCACGGTTTGTGCTGAACGTACCATAGGCTCATAAATCATTTTGGCCGCACCTGATTGTACTCCTAGGTGATGTGGATAAAGCGAAAGCTCATTTCGATCCATTTAGAGATAGTTTTTATCTCGGCGCAAAATAGGTGCACGGTTTGCGCTGAATGTACCACGAGCATGGAAATGGCTTTGGGCAACCTGATGGTACTCCTATATAGTGTATGTAAGTGGAAGCTTGTTTTAGTCTATTTAGAGATAGTGTTAGTCTCGGTGCATGATAGGTGCATAGTTTGCGCCAAACGTACCATAGGCTCAGAAATCATTTTGACGCACCCGATGGAAGTCCTAGGTGACGTGGGTCAAGTGGAAGCTCATTTTGGTCTGTTTTGAGATACCGTTAATCTCAGCACAAGATAGGTGCATGGTTTGCGCTAAACTTACCACTGGCATGGAAACCATTTTGGGCGCAGCCAATAGTACACCTAGGTGACAAGGGTCAAGTAGAGCCCATTTTGGTCCGTTTGGAGATAGTGTTAATCTAGGCATGGTTTGTGCCGAATGTACCACAAGCATGGACATGATTTTGGGCACACCCGATGGTACACCTAAGTGATGTGGGTCAACTGGAATCTAGTTTTGGTCCATTTGGAGATAGTATTAATCTAGGCACAAGTTAGGTGCACGGTTTGCACCGAACGTACCATAGGCTCATAAATCATTTTTGACGCACCTGATTGTACTCTTAGGTGACGTGGATAAAGCGAAAGCTCATTTTGATCTGTTTGGACATAGTTTTAATCTCGACGCAAGATAGGTGCACGATTTGCATCGAATGTACCATGGGCATGGAAATGGCTTTGGGCACACCTGATGGTACTCCTCGGTAATGTATGTCAAGTGGAAGCTTGTTTCGGTCTGTTTGGAGATAGTGTTAGTCTCAGCACAAGATAGGTGCACGGTTTGTAACAAACATACCAAAGGCTCAAAAATTATTTTCACGCACCCGATGGTATTCGTAGGTGACGTAGGTCAAGTGGAAGCTCATTTCAGTCCGCTTTGAGATAGTATTAATTTTGGTGCAAGATAGGTGCACGATTTACGCCGAATGTACCATGGGCATGAAAATCATTTTGGGCACACCCGATGGTACTCCTATGTTACGTAAGTCAAGTGGAAGCTCATTTTGGTCCTTTTGGAGATAGTGTTCATATCAGCGCAAGATAGGTGCATGATTTGCTCTGAATGTACCACTGGCATAAAAATCATTTTGGGCACAACCGATGGTACTCCTAAATGACGTTTGTCAAGTGGAAGCTCGTTACGGTCCATTTGGAGATAGTGTTAACCTAGGTGCAAGATAGGTGGAAATCTTTATAGGCACACCCGAAAGGTACTTCTAGATAACATTGGTCTAGTGGAAGATTATTTTGGTCCGTTTGGAGATAGTATTAATCTCGATGCAAGATAGGTGCATGTTTGTGCTGAATGACCATAGGTTCTGACATCGCTTTGGGCACACCCAATGGGACTCCTAGGTGAGGTAGATCAAGTGGAAGCTCATTTTAGTCCTTTTGGAAATAGTGTTAATCTCGATGTAAGATAGGTGCTCGGTTTGCACCGAACATACCATAGGCTCAGAAATCATTTTTGACGCACCTGATTGTACTTTTAGATGGTGGATCAAGCGAATGCTCATTTCGATCCGTTTGGAGATAGTTTTAATGTCAGCGCAAGATAGGTGCATGGTTTGCTTCAAATGTACCATGGGCATGGAAATTGCTTTGGGCACACCTGATGGTACTCCTCGGTAATTTATGTCAAGTGAAAGCTTGTTTCAGTCTATTTGGAGATAGTGTTAGTCTCGGTGCAAGATAGTTGGACGGTTTGCGACGAATGTAACATAGGCTCGGAAATCATTTTGATGCACCTGATGGTACTCTTAGGTGACGTGGTTCAAGTGGAAGTTCATTTTGGTCCGTTTGAAGATAGTGTTAATTTCGGTGCAAGATAGGTGCACAGTTTGTACCAAATGCGCCATGGGCATGCATATCATTTTGGGCACACTCGATGGTACTCCTAGGTCACGTAGGTCAAGTGGAAGCTTATTTTGGTCTGTTTGGATATAGTGTTAATCTCAGCGCAAGATAGGTGCACGGTTTGCTTCGAATGTACCACGAGCATGAAAATCATTTTAGGCACACCCGATGGTACTCCTAGGTGATGTGTGTCAAGTGGAAGCTCGTTACGGTCTGTTTGGAGATAGTGTTAATCTAGGCGCAAGATAGGTGCAGGGCTTGCCCCGAATGTACCATAGGCATGGAAATCTTTTTATGAAAACTCGAAGGTACTTCTAGGTGACAATGGTCTAGTGGAAGGTTGTTTCGGTCCGTTTGGAGATAGTATTAATCTCGACGCAAGATAGGTGCATGGTTTGTGCTGAGTGACCATAGATTTTGACATCACTTTGGGCACACCCATTGGGGCTCCTATCTGACGGTAGATCAAGTGGAAGCTCGTTTTGGTCCTTTTGGAAATAGTGTTAATCTCGGTGCAATATAGGTGCTCGGTTTGCACCGAACATATCATAGGCTCGGAAATCATTTTGGGTGCAACCGATGGGACTCCTACGTGATGTGGGCCATGTGGAAACTCATTTCGCTCCATTTGGAGATAAGTGTTAAACTCAACGCAAGATAGGTGCACGGTTTGCGCCGAACGTACCATAGGCTCAGAACTCATTTTGGCCACACCTGATTGTACTCCCTGGTGATGTGGATCAAGCAGAAGCTCATTTCGATCCGTTTGGAGATAGTCTTCATCTCAGCGCAAGATCGGTGCACAGTTTGCGCCGAATGTACCACAGGCATGGAAATGGCTTTGGGCACACTTGATGGTACTCCTAGGTAGTGTATGTAAGTGGAAGATTATTTCGATCCATTTAGAGATAGTGTTAGTCTTGGTGGAAGATTGGTGCACGGTTTGCGCTGAACGTACCATAGGACCATAAATCATTTTGATGCACCTGATGGTAGTCCAAGGTGACGTGGGTCAAGTGGAAGCTCGTTTTGGTCCGTTTGTACATAGTGTTAATCTTGAACAAGATAGGGGCACGGTTTGTGTTGAATTTACCACCGGCATGGAAACCATTTTGGGCGCAGCCAATGGTACACCTAGGTGACGTGGGTCAAGTGGACCCCCATTTTGGTCCGTTTGGAGATAGTGTTAATCTAGGTGCAAAATTGGTGCACGGTTTGCGTTGAACGTACCATCGGCTCTGAAATCATTTGGACGCACCTGATGGTACCCCTAGGTGATGTGGGTCAAGTGGAACCTCGTTTCCTTTAGTTTGGAGATAGTGTTAATCTCGGCGCAAGATAGGTGCATGGTTTGCACTAAATGTACAACGAACATGGAAATCATTTTGGGCACAGCCAATGGTACTCCTAGGTGACGTGGGTCAAGTGGAATCTTGTTTTGGTCTATTTGGAGATAGTGTTAATCTCAGTGCAAGATAGGTGCACCCGAAGGTACTTCTAGGTGACATTGGTCTAGTGGAAGGTCACTTCAGTCCGTTTGGAGATAGTATTAACCTCAATGCAATATGGGTGCATAGTTTGCGCCGAATGTATCGTAGGCATAGAAATCATTTTGGGCACACCCGATGCTACACCTATGTGATGACATGGGTCAAGTAGTATCTCATTTCAATCTGTTTGGAGATAGTGTTAATCTAGGCACAAATTAGGTGCATGGTTTGCGCTAAACGTACCCTATGCTCTTTTGACGCACCTGATTGTACTCCTAGGTGACATGGATCAAGCAGAAGCTCATTTCGATCTGTTTGGATATAGTTTTAATCTCGGCGCAAGATAGGTGCATGGTTTGTGCCAAATGTACCATGGGCATGGAAATGGCTTTGGGCACACCGGATGGTACTCGGTAATTAGTCTCAGCACAAGATAGGTTCATGATTTGCGATGAACGTACCATAGGCTCGAAAATCATTTTGACGCACCCGATGCTACTCCTAGGTGACATGAGTCAAGTAGAAGCTCGTTTCGGTCTATTTAGAGATAGTGTTAATTTCGGTGCAAGATAGGTGCACGGTTTGCGCCAAATGTACCATGGGCAAGGAAATCATTTTGGGCATACCCGATGGTACTCCTAGTTTACGTAGGTCAAGTGGAATCTCGTTTTGGTTTATTTAGACATAGTGTTAATCCCAGTGGAAGATAGGTGCATGGTTTGCTCCAAATGTACCATAGGCTTGAAAATCATTTTGGGCACACCTGATGGTACTCCTAGGTGATGTGTGTCAAGTGGAAGCTCGTTACGGTCCATTTGGAGATAATGTTAATCTAGACGCAAGATAGGTGCTTGGCTTGCCCCGAATATACTACAGGCATGGAAATCTTTTTAGGCAATCCTGAATGTACTTCTAGGTGACATTAGTCTAGTGGAAGGTCGTTTCGGTCCGTTTAGAGATAGTATTAATCTCGATGCAAGATAGGTGCACGGTTTGTGCTGAATGACCATAGATTCTGAAAATCGCTTTGGGCATACCCATTGGGACTCCTAGGTGACGTAGATCAAGTGGAAGATTGTTTTGGTCCTTTTGAAAATAGTGTTAATCTCGGTGCAATATAGGTGCTCGGTTTGCACTGAACATACCATAGGATCATAAATCATTTTGGGCGCAACCGATGGTGCTCCTACGTGATGTGGGCCATGTGGAAACTTATTTCGGTCTATTTGAAGAATGTTAAACTCAATGCAAGATAGGTGCACGGTTTGCGCCAAACATACCATCGGATCAGAAATCATTTTGGCCGTACTTGATTGTACTCCTAAGTGATGTGGATCAAGCAGAAGCTCATTTCGATCCGTTTGGAGATAGTTTTCATCTCTGCACAAGATTGGTGCACAGTTTGCGCCAAATGTACCAAGGGCATGGAAATAGCTTTGGCCACACCTGATAGTACTCCTAGGTAGTATATGTAAGTGGAGGCTTGTTTCGATCCGTTTAGAGATAGTGTTAGTCTCGGCACAAGATAGGTGCACGGTTTGAAGCTCGTTTCGGTCCGTTTGTGGATAGTGTTAATCTCGACACAAGATAGGGCGTGGTTTGCGCCAAATTTACCACCGGCATGGAAACCATTTTGGGTGTAGCCAATGGTACACCTAGGTGATGTGGGTCAAGTGGATCCCATTTCGGTCTGTTTAGAAATAGTGTTAATCTAGGCGCAAGATTGGTGCACTGTTTGCGCCGACCGTACCATAGGCTCATAAATCATTTTGGATGCACACGATGGTACCGCTAGGTGACGTGGGTCAAGTGGAACCTCATTTCGGTCAGTTTGGAGATAGTGTTAATCTCGGTGCAAGATAGGTGAACGGTTTGCACCGAATGTATAACGGGCATGGAAATCATTTTGGGCACACCCGATGGTACTCCTAGGTGACGTGGGTCAAGTGGAATCTTGTTTTAGTTTGTTTGGAGATAGTGTTAATCTCAGTGCAAGGTAGGTGCACCCGAAGGTACTTCTAGGTGACATTAGTCTAGTGGAAGGTCGCTTCGGTCCGTTTAGAGATAGTATTAACATCAACACAAGATAGGTGCACGGTTTGCGCCGAGTTTATCATAGGCATAGAAATCATTTTGGGCACACCCAATGGTACACCTAGGTGATGACGTGGGTCAAGTGGTATCTTGTTTCGATCTGTTTGGAGATGGTGTTAATCTAGGCACAAGTTAGGTGTACGGTTTGCGCTGAATGTACCATAGGCTCTTTCGACGCACCTGATTGTACTCCTAGGTGACATGGATCAGGCGGAAACTCATTTCGATCTATTTGGACATAGTTTTAATCTCGGCATAAGATAGGTGCATGGTTTGCACCGAATGTACCACGAGCATGGAAAAGGCTGTGGGCACACCTGATGGTAATCCTCAGTAATGTATGTCAAGTGGAAGCTAGTTTCCGTCTATTTGGAGATAGTGTTAGTCTCGGCACATGATAGGTGAACGATTTGCGATGAACGTACCATAGGCTCAGAATTCATTTTGACGCACCCGATGGTACTCCTAGGTGACGTGAGTCATGTGGAAGCTCGCTTCGGTCCATTTGGAGATAGTGTTAATTTTGGTGCAAGATAGGTGCACGGTTTGCGCCAAATATACCATGGGCAAGGAAATCATTTTGGGCACACCCGATGGTACTCCTAGTTTGCGTAGGTCAAGTGGAAGCTTATTTTGGTCTGTTTGGAGATAGTGTTAATCTCAGCGCAAAATAGATGCACGGATTGCTCCAAATGTACCACAGGCATGAAAATCATTTTGGGCACACCCGATGGTACTCCTAGGTGACGTGTGTCAAGTGGAGGCTCATTACGGTCTGTTTAGAGATAGTGTTAATCTTGGCGCAAGATAGGTGCATGGCTTGCCCCAAATCTACCACATGCATGGAAATCTTTTTAGGCATACCCGAAGGTACTTCTAGGTGACATTGGTCTAGTGGAAGGTTGTTTCGCTCCGTTTGAAGATAGTATTAATCTCGAGCAAGATAGGTTCATGGTTTGTGCTGAATGACCATAGGTTCTGACATTGCTTTGGACCACCCAACGTGACTCCTAGGTGGCGTAGATCTAGTGGAAGCTCGTTTGAGTCCTTTTGAAAATAGTGTTAATCTCAATGCAAAATAGGCGCCCGGTTTGCACCGAACATACCATAGGCTCGGAAATCATTTTGGGTGCAACCGATGGTGCTCCTACGTGATGTGGGCCAAGTGGAAACTCATTTCGGTCCATTTGGAGATAGTGTTAATCTCAGTGCAAGATAGGTGCATGGTTTGCTCCGAATGTACCACGAGCATGAAAATCATTTTGGGCATACCCGATGGTACTCCTAGGTGATGTGTGTCAAGTGGAAGCTCCTTGCGGTCCATTTGGAGATAGTGTTAATCTAGGCACAAGATAGGTGCATAGCTTGCCCCAAATGTACCACAGGCATGGAAATCTTTTTCTGCCCTCCCAAAGCTACTTGTAGGTGACATTGGTCTAGTGAAAGGTCATTTCTATGACAAAACCCGCTAATTTATACAAGCTCAAGTACGATTGTCCCCATTTAACCCATTGATGAGCACACACTTTCACTTATATAAACCCGTTAGCCCCCAGAGTATCACGAAGGACCTTGGTAAATCAACTTCACAACCAAGACCATACTAGATTAAGCAAATACACATCACGTACACTGAGTTGCAGTGGAAATAATAATTTACAAAGGGTTCATGAATCAAAGTACACGTTTGGGTTTCAAAACCGATTAGTGAAAACAACATAGCTTTCAATTGATTACAATAATGTAAGTTCCACATACATTGCTAGCATAAGTGACATCCTCTAACAAAAAGCATAAGATGAGAATACTATATAGAATCACCGAGCCCACCGATGGTTAGCCACCATCTTCAGCAGGCTGAGAACTGCACCTACAACATGGTGACATTGGTCTAGTGGAAGGTCATTTCAGTCCATTTGGAGATAGTATTAACCTCAACGCAAGATAGGTGCACAGTTTCTGCTGAATGACCATAGGTTCTGACTTTGCTTTGGGCACACCCAGTGGGATTCCTAGGTTGTTGATGATGGTTATCTACCATAATAAAGGGTTAAAATAAATATATAAAGGGCTAATAAATGATCACCAACATAGGTTTAGGGTGTCAACTAATGAAATTCCACAAGTTTTGGTAAATCTATATTTTGCAGGGGGTTATTAGAATAATTCAGGAATTGATATCTTCCACGAGAAGGAACCCACATCAATCGGCCTAATCTCCACATCACGAATATGCAAGAAGCTTCTAGAGGACACCAGAGAACTCCACGAGGAGGGCCACCACGAGGCACCGCCAGATGGGGCCGACCGGCCTCAACCCTAGGCCGACTGGCCCCTAGCCGCCACCCCTCGGCTCCTTCCTTTGCAAGCAACTTCAACCGCCTCCAAGGATGCATCCTAACAATACGTGAAGGTCAGTTTGATCCAAGGGCCACGGTTCCATGCTCTAAGCTATATAAATGAGGCCCCAGACCCCCCTCCAGAGGGGAATTCATTCAATCAATCATCAACCAGAAAGCAGAAGACAAACTAGCAACTCTCATCTCCTTAGAGCTCCATCAGATCTAGGCATAGCTAGATTAGAATTAGAAGTAGTGGAGTCAAGCAGCCTTGGGATCCAGATCTAGTCAAGAGGAGCTTGGTAAATCCAGTTCTTCTCTCTTGTATCAATATTGTTCTTCAGATATTCATCTAGTTTATCAGTTCTTCTAGTTCTTAATCTAGTTCATATTCTAGTTCTTTATGTTCTAATTGTTTATGTTCTAGTTCGTAATTGTTCTAGTTCATCATTGTCTAGTTCTAGTTCATTGTTCTTGATCATTATTCTTGATACATTAGATATGATCTTGTTCTTAATCTATATTATATCCTTGATTATTATGAGATTAGTCTGCTTTGATTATATATTTGGCATAGATAGTTTATCATCATGTTTATACACATGTTTGCAAAGCACTCACCTTATTGAGTCATGGGTGGGTGGTCAACATTATGTAAGTGTGGTACTTATACACTGTTTACCTGTAAATGCACTCTATACTCCGGGCCATGAGGTAGATCGAGGGTGTGACATTCCTGTTGAGTCCTTTGTAGTCCACTCCTCGAGTGTGGAACTTAGTAGAACGCAGTCTCATTACTTAGTTGTTACTCTGTTTCTCAGCTTCGTAATGGAGATGTTCCTTGTTTATGGATATGAGATAACCTAGCCAATGATTACCTGATATAATTGCACTAATCAATGTAGATTATGACTAATAGTTAACAAATTACTTAGGAGTTATTCTCTTACTTTATATTCTGATCAATGACTTGCTATAGTAGTACTGCTCTAAGGAATATCATCTGAATGGTCTAATTATCATATATTTTATCTCTTTTTATTTGATTAATTCCTGTTTGAGAGTAAAGGATAGTGATTTCGAATATTCATATCACATGTGTAGAGTAGCCTTTAATAATATGTGCCCCTCCGTTTGTTTTTCTTTGGTTAAATATAAATAATGATATCTAGGATAAACTTGGGTGAAATGATGCAACGGGTGTATTTATCTGTGCACTTGCGGATATATACTTTAATATCTTTATATAGTTAAGTGGCATGAGTACAATACAACCACACTCTTGGTGTCATGTTGGGGATGACAACCTAACGCGAGTGATGCTAAGAAGTGTCAACAAGCATTTCTGGCACCATTGTTGTAACACCTCAGGTGTTGGCTTCCATATTTGCACTTGCATTTCATAAACTTGAGCATCATTCATTCATGCATGAGCTATAATGTGTGAAACATGCTTTTGAAACATTGCAACATATGCTTATATTTCATGTGTGTTTATGAAATGAGTAGTGTGTAACACCCAACTGCAACATGTGCAACTTCTTTTTGAGACATGTCACCCACATTAGTGAAACATGATTAGCAAGTGCTATGCAACACACTCATGGAACATGGCTTGGAAACAAAAGTAGCAATTCACTTGTTTTTCCTTGTTTCAATGCATGTGATGCTTGATTTTGGTGTGATCAATGTGTGGTGTGGGTAATTAGTCCCTCCAACATCTTAATTACACTTAGGATCATTAGTGGAACAATGTTCATGTTGACCAAATTGACCAAATTGCCCTCCTATGTGGTGTTGACCAAGCCCTTAGCCCTAGAATGTCTTGGTTTGACTATTTGAAAAGTCCAGTTTAGAGGTCTTGCATGGAGGAGCAACCTTAATCAAAGTTGAAGACAATTTCATAAGGAACAAAAGTTCTAATATGGCTAGCTCATGAAAATGAACAGAACATGCTCAAAAGTGGCCTACAAGTCAGTTTGAGGGGCTGCCCAACACTTAGAAAATTTCTAAGTCTGAAATTTGGAGTTACAGTTTCAATGTACCCCACTTCAACGCAATGTAACTCACAAACCAGGCTGAACCAGTCCAAGCTCCAATTGGCAAAGTTGTAGTCCTCACATAGCTCTACAAAATTGCTGTTATCACCTTTTGCTGACTCGAGCTAGATTAGGAGATAATCGGTGCCAAAGTATCCCTGTCAATCGCTGATGGCGGCTTCGTTTCAGTTTCGTCAGTCAATCGGTGGCTGACCGGCCACAGGCCAGTGCCGACGCATGGACGCGCGGTGGCGGCCATACGCCGGCCGCGGCCCCACTAGTCAGTCCACGACGCTCTCAAAGACGCCACAGGCACGGCTGCTGTCCCATTCCTTCCTTCCTCCTCGCTCTCCCTCCTGGCGGAGAAAAACGGAGCTGCCATTGTCGCCGTCCACTCCGATGTGCTCGCACGCACTCGCCACCGCGCCATCGTGTCTCCAAACCAGCCACCAGCTCCGCCTTGAGCCTCTCTACCCCCTCGTCCCATCCCTGCCCTCAGACGCACCACGGTAAGGCCACATTGCCAATCCCGCCACCGCAAGACCTCGCTGGCGTTCGTCCGCGCGATGGCTCGCCGTGGCCAAGGCCTCTGGGACATCCTCTTCGAGTGTTTCATGACGCATCAGGGCCAGGGTAGCACGGGGTTGCTCACCAAGGGTTTAGGGTAGGGTATTGAGGTCACCGACGGCGAGGTGCGCCACCACCGACCCATCGAGCCGCCATCGTCGGCGGCGAGTCCCTTCCGCTCCAACCCAAGCCACCCTACCTACACGAATCGATGTAGGGCATGATGGAGATCACGAGGGTGGGCTTGGTTTTCCATGAGAGCTTGCCTCCGACGAGCTAGAGCTCGCCAGAGCACGCGGCTCGCCGCTTCCCTGCCTTTCCCTCTCTGACAGGCGGGCCCCGCCTAGCAGTCGCGTGCGCGAGCGGGATGGCCGTAGCGGGCCGCGCACGCGGTTGGGCCGCGTCAACCGCGCAAAGCCACGCTCGGGATAGCGGGCCACACGTGGAGTAGCCGGCCTAGTAGCGGTTTAGGATTTATTTTGTGTTTTTCTTCTATTTAATTCACAGATATAAATGCTATGTTGTAAATTTTATATCTCCCATTTATAGATCCATTTGAGGTAATTCAAATTTTGTTGGACTCTAGATGAAGTGTAGTATTTAGGAAAAATATCAAATATATATGTGATGTTTAGTTTCTAGAAGATTTAATTAGGCCTTTGAAATATGTTTTAAAATGAATATAAACTTGTTAAATGGATAACTTGAGTTGTATTGTTTCAAAAATTAAGAAATTTGGTGAGTATGTTATTTCATGTATATACTAGCTCTAGTAAAAGTTTGGATACTATTGCTTGAGTAGTTTTCAAGTTACGATGTTATCATTTTATATTAGGAGATACTTGAATGAATTTTAATGATTCTTCTGTATGTGCAATGCTCATGAAATTTTATGGAGAGTGTCCTAGTACCCTAAGGTTGCTAATAAAAATATGGTTTCTATTGTTTGATACTTTTCAGTGTGATTTATTATTTATGTAAAAATCAGCCTTTTTGGCTTGTGAATTTTGTGTAGAGAGTTTCTTTGAATAACTTTAGTTCAAATTTTTATAGTAGCCTCTTTGTAGGGCAGAGAGCCTCCTGTAATTTTTGTAGAATTTTCTAAGTAGCCTGCATATAAGTTTAATTTCCCACTTAGTTAATTAAGTAAATTAAGAAAGTGGTTAAAATAAATGTTTTGGGTTGGCACACCTTACTTTATGGTGGTTTCATGACATGTGTGAACTATTAGTGTCATTAGTTTGGTCATAAGGGTAGTTTGACACATGAATAAATATTTAAATTGCATATTTCTAGGTTCTCTGGACAGCTGGTAGCATTTTTGGGTTTGAATCCTGATACAAGGGTTTTCTGGGAGACTTGGGAATACCAAAGTGGTAGGAAACTTGTTAAACTAGCTTGTGTCAAAATTTGGTGGCATTTGACCTAGTAGTCTAGGAGTTGTAGCTGTTTAAAGTGGCTGTCCAGAAATGGTTGCTCTCTGTTTGGGAGAGGATAGATTTCTGGAAATTTAGAATTTCGACTAGGTAAACTTTAGAATTAAGTGTTGAGGTCTGAAAGTGAATTGTAGAGCATTTTATAAGCTTTCCAGATTATCTTGCATCATGCCTTTAGAATTTGGGAATCTACAGTTGTGATGGAAATACTTAGCTGCTGTCCAGAATGTGTTGTTGTGATATTTTGTGCATGGTTGGTGGTAACCTAAGTAATATTGTTCTTGTGATTGTTAGGTGTTAGGGCCTTAACTGAGAAGAAACATCTATACATTAGGTTGTGTAGATTAGGTAAGTACTTCTCTACCGGAGAAGAGATTTGCACTTATTATTGAAGTGATTTGAATAGAGCATTAGGAATTGTTGTACTGCATTTCATCCCGAGCAAGTTGCATTCCTTCTTATGCATCCATGAGATTTATTGTGCATTCATGCAATAGGTGTACCGGAGGGGGTGACACTCTCGAGTTTGAGGAAGCAATTCTGGAGGAGGATCAGGAGCAGCCGAGGGAGCCCGAGGACCCAGCCGGCGAAGGAGTTCCCGTAGACAATCTACCTGAGTGCCCGGATCATCGCCCGTCCTCGTTCCTAAAAGGCAAGCCCCGGTGCATGCTGACCCATTTGTTTTATATATCAAGCTTGAGTACTTTTACTTGTTTACTGCATTAAGTTATAGGAGTTGTGTGAAAACACTTGTTGCATTATACCTGTCCTTGTCCAGATATCGTACTTAAACCCTAAATATGTTTAGGCATGTGTCAATGCTTAGCCCTGCTTAGTCCGGTAGAAGTTGGGTGATTTTCGGTCATCCGCGAGATGTAGGAATGGGTCACGAGTGGCTATGTTGGCTATCGTGGATGGAATCATGCCTTAAAATGAATTTGAGACCGGGCGGTAGTTCGATAGTGCAGCCGTAAGACACTTCACGTCTTGGGTGCGGAGCTATGCCCATCTAAGTCATTTAAGGACCGATTCGCTATACGTCCTTGAGTCATGTTGAACGCAGTCTAACACTTAGTTGGCCGGATAAGTCGTTCCGACCGCGAAGCCGAGTAATACGGTTCATGTCGGGAATCGAATGGTAGGTCACATCTTGGAGGTAGTAAGGATATGCTTGGGGACATTGGCGTGAGACCAAGGGGGGTTAGAGTCCCTATCACCTGGCAGAGTGTTGCCCTTGGGGATGCGACATCATTCGAACCCACGACTCCTGAATTGTACGAAAGGTGGCTTATGCGACCCTGGCAGGGGCCTGCGCGGTGAGTGTTAGAAATACCCCTCTAGCTGGATAGGAATTCGATTTGAATCGCCGTCGCTCCCGGTTAGTGAGCACTTGACTTGAGCAACGGCAATGTAGATCTCATTAAATTGAACAGATGGTTAAGCGAATGATATAATGATGCCGCAATTTATACCTACTTTGGATATAATAAGATTATTGTTTGATTATAATCAAGTGAATGTTTAGTACATGTGCTAAGATAGATGACAGGTTAATGTTAAAAGTAACTGCTAGTACAGGTTAAAGGAGTTACAATTACTTATGCTTTTTTCCGCAAATGTGATGTCAGCCAGCTCCACTTATGAAAGCCTTGCATGATCCTTGGTGTCTCTTATTTTCCGTTTCGACAGGTAAGTCTAGCTGAGTACATTCCAGTACTCAGGGTTTATTCCCTCCTGTTGCAGATGACATGCTTTATTAGGGCTTCTGCAAGAACTGCCTCCACCCCGCGGGTGATTAGGACTAGATCACTCGGGCGTGATCGTCTATTAGTTTACTTTCCTAAATGCTTTTGTGGGATGTTGATCTGTAAGACTGGCAGTAGTATTTGAACAGTGTGCGTGTGTTATGCTTCCGCTACTTTATGAACCTGGTTTGTAATAATTTGTGACTCCGTGTGTTGTAAGTGAACTTCTGAACTACTTGTGAAATGTAACGTGTGTTGTGTATGTTGAATGATGCGATCTTGGTTGTAAACGAGTTGGTTTGAAATCCTTCATGATTTCGATTGACTACCGGGATTATATGGGCTCAAGTTTGAAAATTTGAGCATTTCGGCGCTTGTTTTTGTACTTGTGCTCTTATAATTTGGTCGGTTCTGTTACAGCTGGTACCGGAGCAGAATTCAATATTAAACACATCGTACAAGTATTTGAAAACAAAAGTGTTTGTTTGCGAAAAGTATTAAAAAAATCTGAAATTTATTTCTATAAGTATGCCAGTGATCACATCCCTTAGCCCAAATAAGGACTCTTAGGTGGCTTATTAAAAGACTAACTTGGGGGTCTTGTTTGTTTTTGTTTCGTCGTCCATACGGCGTGATATTGTATGGATGCCATCCAATTGGGTGGTAATGTATGGATCAAATACCTCGATGCTCTGGTAAGGGTGAGTTGTGAGAGCATGATCGTCCAACCGGCGATCTAGGGGAGAATAGTTGTGGTTACTTGCATACTTACATGTTCAAACTATGTAATTATGGAAGTACTTAATTGTGGGTATATCTGTCGGGTAGTTGTGATACTGAAGTATATACATCGGGGATGTGTATATGGAAAGTATTTAGTTTACTGCTTACTTGCGTGGTTATATTGGGAAACTATTAGGCTGAAATGAGATTTTCTGCAGGTACACTAACAGCGCAAACGAGTAGACCAATAGTTTCGCCTTTATGAGAGAACGTATGTATGCCACCGCCTAGTGTTAGCAGTTTATGATTATACTAGGGTGAGAGGGCATACGGAACGTGCATGCATCATGTTTAATTCATGTCATACATTTCATTTTACTCCCTCCTTAAAAATTTCGATGGTCCCGACTAAATTAAATTTCGTATCCCCTAAATTATCCTCACTTTAAGTCATATCTTGTTGCTACAGATGGCTCGCACCAAGAGGACCGCTCGCAAGTCAACTGGAGGCAGGGCTCCTCGCCACCAGCTCGCTCCACGTGAGCCCCGCCCTGAGCCCACCGAGGCAGAAAGGTTGAGGGCCGAGTTGGCTGAGGTAACTGCTGCTAGAAATGCGGCTCAGCAACAGCTAGAGCAAGTGATACATGACAGAGATCAAGAGACACTTGTGGTCCAGAGGTTGACTGTGGCTAATCGCAACCGTCAGCGTATGCTAGTCCACGTGATGATCTAGCGGGATGAAGCCTGGCACAAAGAGAACCTCCTGAGAGCTCGTTAGGTGGTGCTTGAGCAACAGTTGGAAGCTGCAGAAGAATACAATGAAAATCTTCTTGAGGAAGTGCACCGCCTAAACAATCAGCTCAATCCTCTGCTTCCTCATGACAATAACGAGGATGAGGAGATGGGCTCTGGAGTCTTCATGGTTGAAGGTGATGACGACATGGAGGTCAATGGGCCATAGAATGCCCTACCCAAAGAAGAAGAAGAAGATGAGGAGCTTGAGCCTGCTAGTGACGTGGATGGCGGGGAGATCTTCGACACTGACTCTAAGGACGATGCTTAGAGTAGTCATCGCATAGCTATGACGCTGGAGTTATCTTTTGTGCCCTCCATGTGTGGGAGTGGGGCTTTGTAATAACTTAGCTTTTGGGATGTAACATCGAACCCTAGTTGTCCTGGATGTTAGTTTGAACATGTTAAATTTCGGTCACAAATGGATATCTCATTGTGTTGTGTTCGGTGATGGTGTCACGATTAGCACCCTTCGGGGCCGCGATGAAACCGTGGGCCTCATGTGGCGTGCGACATAAGGCTGTGCTGCTTGGCACACGTTGGTATCGAGGTGGCTAGTCATGATCCACTATGGAACTCTACCCATGGGATGTCTCCTCGTGGTAATTTCTTGGTTAGCCTTTCCTATTTGGCTAGAAGTTTAGATCGAATCCGGACACCAGTTATGTAAGGTTGAAACCCCATTGATATCGTTGTCGCCTGTTCAGTCACATTTGTGCTCCCTACATGAGAGCCTTTAATAAATTCTATCTTTTCATCGGAAGATATCTTGTTTGTTATGTCCATCGCATAATTGCGTTAATTGGTGCACTTGATGAGGTTGTGTGGTTGTGATGAATTACTGTGCCTTGGTTGTTGTGAATTCATTTCTAATGAAATCAGTTTGGCATATTTACACAATTTATCTACAAATTTCCCACATTGTCAGTGCTCATTGGCTATGCATTTTGCAGATGGCGTACAATCTCCGTCGTGGTCGTGGCGTTGAGGATGAGGAACAGCCACCCCCTCTGCCACCACCCACTCCGGTGGAATTGATGCAGACGGTGGTTGAAGGTCAGCGCCTGTTAGCAGACGCTATGCGCCAGCTAGTCAACTGGGATGCTCGGCACGGTCGTTAGGGACTGAAACCAAATCAGCATAGTGACTTCAAGGATTTTTCTTGACACCAAGCCCCCGCTCTTAAAGGAGGCGGAGGAACCTCTGCAAGCTGATGAGTGGTTGAATACCATTGAGCAGAAGTTCCGTCTGCTTCGTCTGACTGAGGAGCTAAAGACTGAGTATGCTTCCCACCAACTGCATGGCCCGGCTGGTATTTGGTGGAGTCACTACCGCTCCACGTTGCCTCCTAATATCCCGATCGCTTGGGACCAGTTTAAAACGGCTTTCCGCGGGAATTACATTCCTCCAGGTTTGATGGCTATAAAGCACACTGAGTTCATGAGATTAACCCAAGGCAATAAGAGTTTGACGGAATACCTGCAAGCCTTTAACAACCTTGCAAGGTATGCAATGGAGTTTGTGGATACTGATGCTAAGAAGATTGCTAGCTTCAAGCGTGGCCTCGGTCCAAAGCTAATGAAGATCATGGGCACTAGCAAATGTGCTACTTTCAATGATTTTATCAGTGATGCTCTGACCCAAGAGAACAATAATTCTATCTATGCTGCTTCTAAGAATCGCAAGAGGGCCCTTGAATCGGGTGCTTCACAGTCCCGAACTCCAGCTACACCAAGGGCTCCTCCTCGCCCTCCTGCCACAAATGCTAAGTTCTGTCCCCTGCAGAAGAAGGCTCCAGCTAAGACTGGGTTTCGCAAAGCATATACAGTGTCTCTACCAAAGGGTAGTTCAGGCCAAGGCAGCTCCAGTATCCCTCCAAGCAACATGCCTTGCTGGAACTACAACAAACAAGGTCATTGGTCTAGGAATTGTCCATACCCTAAGAAGAATGCAAATCAAGGTGGCCGTCAAGGGCATGTTCATTATAATAGTATTGAAGAAATTCCATCTAGTGAGGTAGTCACTGCTGGTAAGTTCCTAGTTGACCAACATTCTGCAGTGGTGCTATTTGATTTAGGTGCTTCACATTCCTTTATCAGTCTTATGTTTGCATCGAAGTTTGCACACAAATTACATACTATTGAAGGTGGGGGTTATTGCATTAGAGCGGCAAGTGGGAATATTTCCACAAATCAAGTAGTAAGAGATCTAGAGTTTGAAATAGAAGGGCGAAAGTACTCGCTTACCTTAGTGGTTTTGCCTGGATTAGGCTTAGATGTTATTTTGGGCATGAATTGGATGAGTCAGAATGGGGTACTCATTGATACATCCAACCAGGTAGTTATGCTCAGAGATCATATTGATTAAAAAGGTTTTCTAGTGCAACTTCCCTAGCAAATCGATCTTTCTAGTGAAGTTCATGCGGTGCAAGCGAAGGCATTAGCTGATATTCTCGTAGTGAGTGAGCTCCTGACATATTTCCTGATGAATTGCCGGGAGTGCCTCTGGATCAGGATGTGGAGTTTAAAATAGAGTTGTTGCCTGGCACGGCACTCATCTCTAGAAGACCCTATAGGATGCCTTCGAATGAGCTAGCTGAACTTACGGTGCAGTTGAGTGAACTTTTGAAGAAGGGGTTGATTCGTCCTAGTTCATCTCTGTGGGGATGTCCTGCTATCTTTGTAAAGAAGAAGGACCAATCGTTGCGGATGTGCGTAGATTATAGGTCTCTGAATGCAGTCACTGTCAAGAATAAGTATCCTTTATCGCGCATCGATATCTTGTTTGATCAGTTGTCTAAAGCTAAAGTCTTTTCCAAGATCGATCTAAGGTCTGGCTACCATCAAATTAAAATCCGTCCGGAAGATGTTCCAAAAACAACTTTCTCTAGAAGATACGGTCTTTATGAGTATCTTGTTATGTCCTTCGGCTTGACCAACGCCCCCGCACACTTCATGTACTTGATGAATTTGGTGTTTATGCCCGAATTGGACAAGTTTGTGGTGGTATTTATTGATGACATCTTGATATATTCTAAAAATGAGGAAGACCACGCTAAACATCTGCGTATAGTCCTCACAAGACTGCGTGAACATCAACTGTATGCAAAATTCAGTAAGTGTGAATTCTGGCTTCGTGAAGTACCTTTCCTTGGGCATGTGTTGTCCAATGGGGAAATTATGGTGGATCCCGCCAAGGTATAAGAAGTACTGAACTAGAAGGCTCCTATCTTGGTTCATGAGGTCCGGAGTTTTCTTGGATTGGCTGGCTATTATCGTCGCTTCATCCAGGATTTCTCTAAAATAGCCAAACCAATGACTCGGTTGCTGCAAAAAGACACCAGGTTTGTCTGGACTCCTGAGTGTGATGCGGCTTTTTACAAACTGCGAACTCTCCTAACCTCGGCTCCGGTTTTGGCGCAACCGGATATCGAGAAACCATTTGATGTGTATTTGTGATGCCTTAGGCATAGGTTTGGGAGGTGTTCTGATGCAGGAAGGCCGAGTAATTGCATATACCTCTCGACAACTTCGGAAGCATGAGGTGAATTATCCAACGCATGACTTAGAACTCGCTGCAGTTGTTCATGCTTTGAAAGCCTGGCGGCGCTATCTATTGGGCAATGTTTGCAATATCTATACTGACCATAAAAGCCTCAAATATATCTTCACCTAATCTGAGTTGAATATGCATCAAAGAAGATGGCTTGAGTTGATTAAAGATTATAATCTTCAAGTGCACTATCATCCTGGCAAGGAAAATGTGGTTGCCGATGCTTTAAGCTGTAAGTCTCATTGTCACTCCTTAGTTGAAAGTGATTTTCATCTGTATCACCTTCTACACCCAGCAATTCTGCACAACATCACTATCAATTGCACTCTCAAAAGCATAATTATTGAGCTCCAAAAGACTAACACTGGTATATTCCATATCAAGCATAAGATGAAAGAGCAAGAAACTAAACATTTCAGGGTAGATGAAGAGGGTGTACTGTGGTTCAAGGATAGGTTAGTTGTGCCTAAGGACCGAGAGCTTAGAAATCATATCATGTCTGAAGCACACTCCTCTAAGTTGTCCATCCATCCTAGTAGCAATAAGATGTATTACGATTTGAAGCCATACTATTGGTGGACCAAAATGCGGAAAGAAATAGCTGCATATGTTGCTAGGTGTGATACCTGCTGTAGGGTTAAGGCTGTGCACATGAAAGCTGGATTGCTTCAACCACTTTCTATCCCAGGTTAGAAATGGGAAGATATAAGTATGGATTTCATTGTTGGACTTCCTCCTACTGTCAAGAATCATAACTCTATCTGGGTAATTGTAGATCGTTTAACCAAGTCAGCTCACTTCATTCCTGTCCGAGTAGACTATCGTCCTACTGACTATGCCAAGTTGTACTTCAATCAGATAGTCCAACTCCATGGGGTACCTCGTACTATCGTTTCTGACCGTGGTCCACAGTTCACTGCTCGTTTTTGGGAGCACTTGCATCATCTTCTGGGAACCAAGTTAGTGAGAAGCTCTGCTTGTCACCCCCAGACATCAGGCCAGACTGAACGAGTTAACCAAATCTTGGAGGATATGTTACGGGCGTGTGTTATTTCGTCCAAGGGTTCATAGGAGAAATGGTTGCCTCTAGCTGAGTTCTCGTATAATAATAGTTACCAAGAGAGCATTAAGATGGCCCCATTCAAAGCATTGTACGGTCGTAAGTGTAGAACCCCACTAAATTGGATAGAAGCTGGCGAGAGAAGGTATTATGGTATTGATTTTATTAAGGAGGTGGAAGAACAAGTTCGTACCATCAAAATACATATGGCTGTAGCTCAATCTAGATAGAAAAGTTACGCTGATCGCCGTAGAAAACCGATCGAGTTTGAAGTTGGAGACTTCGTATATCTGAAAGTTTCCCCTATGAAAAGTGTACAACGTTTTGGCGTGAAGCGGAAGCTTGCACTGAGATACATGGGTCCTTTCCAGATCATAGGCAAGAGTGGAGCTGTCGCATATAAGATCCAGTTACCTCCTGAAATGAGCGCCATTTTCAATGTTTTCCATGTATCTCAGTTAAAGAAGTGTCTTCGGGTTCCTAAAGAAAGAGTTCCATTAGGGGATATCAGGCTAGAATCTGATCTAACTTACAAAGAAAAGCCAGTCCGTGTGATTGACACTCGAGAGCGGGTAACTAGAAGTCAAGTGGTTAAGTGGTATAAAGTAATGTGGAGTAACCAGGATAGTGAGAGTGATGCTACGTGGGAGCGAGAAGACTATTTACGTGAGGGTTATAAGGAATTCTATCAACAATGGTACGCTTTCCAAATCTCGGGATGAGATTTTTATAAGGGGGGAGGGCTGTAACACCTCAGGTGTTGGCTTCCATATTTGCACTTGCATTTCATAAACTTGAGCATCATTCATTCATGCATGAGCTATAATGTGTGAAACATGCTTTTGAAACATTGCAACATATGCTTATATTTCATGTGTTTATGAAATGAGTAGTGTGCAACACCCAAGTGCAACATGTGCAACTTATTTTTGAGACATGTCACCCACATTAGTGAAACATGATTAGCAAGTGCTATGCAACACACTCATGAAACATGGCTTGGAAACAAAAGTAGCAATTCACTTGTTTTTCCTTATTTCAATGCATGTGATGCTTGATTTTGGTGTGATCAATGTGTGGTGTGGGTAATTAGTCCCTCCAACATCTTAATTACACTTAGGATCATTAGTGGAACAATGTTCATGTTAACCAAATTGACCAAATTGCCCTCCTATGTGGTGTTGACCAAGCCCTTAGCCCTAGAATGCCTTGGTTTGACTATTTGAAAAGTCTAGCTTAGAGGTCTTGCATGGAGGAGCAACCTTAATCAAGGTTGAAGACAATTTCATAAGGAATAAAAGTTCTAATATGGCTAGCTCATGAAAATGACCAGAATAAGCTCAAAAGTGGCCCACAAGTCAGTTTGAGGGGCTGCCCAACACTTAGAAAATTTCTAAGTCTGAAATTTAGAGTTACAGTTTCAAAGTACCCCACTTCGACGCCATGTAACTCACAAACTAGGCCGAACCACTCCAAGCTCCAATTGGCAAAGTTGTAGTCCTCACATAGCTCTACAAAATTGCTGTTATCACCTTTTGCTGACTCGAGCTAGATTAGGAGATAATCGGCACCAAAGTATCCCTGTTAGTTGCTGATGACGGCTTCGTTTCAGTTTCGTCAGTCAATCGGTGGCCGACCGGCCACAGGCCAGTGCCAATGCGTGGACACCGGTGGCGGCCGTACGTCGGCTGCGGCCCCACCAGTCAGTCCGCGACGCTCTCAAAGACGCCACGGGCGCGGCTGCTGCTCCCATTCCTTCCTCCCTCCTCGCTCTCCCTCCTGGCGGAGAAAAGCGGAGCCGCCATTACCGCCGCTCGCTCTGACATGCTCGCATGCGCTCGCCACCGCGCCACCGTGTCTCCAAACCGGCCACCAGCTCCACCTTGAGCCCCTCTACCCCCTCGTCCCATCCCTGCCCTCAGACGCACCACGATAAGGCCACATTGCCAATCCCGCCACCGCAAGACCTCGCCGGCGTTCGTCCGCGTGACGGCTCACCGTGGCCAAGGCCTCTAGGCCATCCTCTTCAAGTGTTTGATGACGCATTGGGGCCAGGGGTAGCATGGGGGTGCTCACCAAGGGTTTAGGGTAGGGTATTGAGGTCACCGACGGCGAGGTGCGCCACCACCGACCCATCGAGCCGCCATCGTCGGCGGCGAGTCCCTTCCGCTCCAACCCAAGCCACCCTACCTACACGAATCAATGCAGGGCTTGATGGAGATCATGAAGGTGGGCTTGGTTTTCCGTGAGAGCTCGCCTCTGACGAGCTAGAGCTCGCCGGAGCGCGCGGCTCGCTGCTTCCCTGCCTTTCCCTCTCTGACGGGCGGGCCCCGCCTAGTAGTCGCGCGCGCAGGCGGGATGGCCGTAGCGGGCCACGCACGCGGTTGGGCCACGTCAACCGCACAAAGCCGTGCTCGGGATAGCGGACCACGCGTGGAGTAGCCGGCCCAGTAGCGGTTTAGGATTTATTTTGTGTTTTTCTTTTATTTAATTCACAGATCTATATGCTATGTTGCAAATTTTATATCTCCCATTTTATAGATCCATTTGAGGTGATTCAAATTTTGTTGGACTCTGGATGAAGTGTAGTATTTAGGAAAAATATCAAATATATATGTGATGTTTCTTTTCTAGAAGATTTAATTAGGCCTCATAAATGTGTTTTAAAATGAATATAAACTTGTTAATTGGATAACTTGAGTTGTAGTGTTCTAAAAATTATGAAATTTGGTGAGTATGTTATTTCATGTATATACTAGCTCTCATAAAAGTTTGGATACTATTGCTTAAGTGGTTTTCAAGTTATGATGTTGTCATTTTATATTAGGAGATACTTGAATGAATTTTAATAATTTTTCTGTATGTGCAATGCTCATGAAAATTTTTGGAGAGTGTCCTGGTACCCTTAGGTTGCTAAGAAAAATATGATTTCTGTTGTTTGATACTTTTTAATGTGATTTATTATTGATGCAAAAATTAGCCTTTTTGTCTTGTGAATTTTGTGTAGGGAGTTTCTATAAATAACTTTAGTTCAAATTTTTACAGTAGCCTCCGTGTAGGGTAGGGAGCCTCCTGTAATTTTTGTAGAGTTTTCTAAGTAGCTTGCATATAAGTTTAATTTCCCACTTAATTAATTAAGTAAATTAAGAAAGGGGTTAAAATAATTGTTTTGGGTTGGAACACATTACTTTCTGGTGGTTTCGTGACATGTGTGAACTATTAGTGTCATTAGTTTGGTCATAAGGGTAGTTTGACACATGAATAAATATTTAAATTGCACATTTCTAGGTTATCTGGACAGCTAGTAGCATTTTTGGGTTTGAATCCTGATACAAGGGTTTTCTGGGAAACTTGGGAATACCAAAGTGGTAGGAAACTTGTTAAACTAGCTTGTGTCAAAATTTGGTGGCATTTGGCCTCGTAGTCTAGGAGTTGTAGCTGTTTAAAGTGGCTGTCCAGAAATAGCAGCTCTCTGTTTGAGACAGGACAGATTTCTGGAAATTTAGAATTTTGACTAGGTAAACTTTGGAATTAAGTGTTGAGGTCTGAAAGTAAATTGTAGAGCATTTTATAAGCTTTCCAGATTGTCTTGTATCATGCCTTTAGGATTTGGGAATCTACAGTTGTGATGGTAATACTTAGCTGCTGTCCAGAATATGTTGTTGTGATATTTTATGCTTGGTTGGTGGTAACCTAAGTAATGTTGTTCTTGTGATTGTTAGGTGTTAGGGCCTTAACTGAGGAGGAACATCTATACATTATGTTGTATAGATTAGGTAAGTACTTCTCTACCAGAGAAGAGATTTGCACTTATTATTGAAGTGGTTTGAATAGAGCATTAGGAATTGCTGTACTGCATTTCATCCCGAGCATGCTGCATTCCTTCTTATGCATCCATGAGATTTATTATGCATTCATGCAATAGGTGTACCTGAGGGGGTGACACTCCTCGAGTTCAAGAGAGCAATTTCGGAGGAGGATCAGGAGCAGCCGAGGGAGCCCGAGGACCTAGCCGGCGAGGGAGTTCCCGTAGACGATCTACCTGAGTGCCCGGATCATCGCCCGTCCTCGTTCCTGAAAGGCAAGCCCCGGTGCATGCTGACCCATTTGTTTTATATATCAATCTTGAGTACTTTTACTTGTTTACTACATTAAGTTGTAGGAGTTGTGTGAAAACACTTGTTGCATTATACATGTCCTTGTCCAGATATCGTACTTAAACCCTAAATTAGGTTTAGGCACGTGTCAATGCTTAGCCCTGCTTAGTCCGGTAGAAGTCGGGTGATTTCCGGTCATCCGCGAGATGTAGGAATGGGTCATGAGTGGCTATGTTAGCTATCGTGGATGGAACCATGCCTTAAAATGAATTTGAGACTAGGCGGGAGTTTGATAGTGCAGCCGCAAGACACTTCATGTCTTGGGTGCGGAGCTATGCCCGTCTAAGTCGTTTAAGGACCGATTCGCTGTATGTCCTTGAGTCATGTTGAACGCAGTCTAACACTTAGTTGGCCGGATAAGTCGTTCCGACCGCAAAGCCGAGTAATACGGTTCAGGCCAGGAATCGAATGGTAGGTCGCATCTTGGAGGTAGTAAGGATGTGCTTGGGGACATTAGCGTGAGACCAAGGGGGGTTAGAGTCCCTATCACCTGGCATAGTGTTGCCCTTGAGGATGCGGCATCATTCGAACTCGTGACTCCTTAATTGTATGAAAGGTGGCTTGTGCGACCCTGGCAGGGACCTGCGCGGTGAGTGTTAGAAATACCCCTCTAACTGGATAGGAATTTGATTCGAATCGCCATCGCTCCCGGTTAGTGAGCACTTGACTTGAGCAGTGGCAACGTAGATCTCATTAAATTGAACAGATGGTTAAGCGAATGATATAATGATGCCGCAATTTATACCTGCTTTGGATATAATAAGATTATTGTTTGATTATAATCAAGTGGATGTTTAGTACAGGTGCTAAGATAGATGACAGGTTAATGTTAAAAATAACTGCTAGTACAGGTTAAAGGAGTTACAATTACTTATGCTTTTTTCCGCAAATGTCATGTCAGCCAGCTCCACTTATGAAAGCCTTGCATGATCCTTGGTGTCTCTTATTTTCTGTTTCGACGGGTAAGTCTAGCTGACTACATTCCAGTACTCAGGGTTTATTCCCTCCTGTTGCAGATGACATGCTTTATCAGGGCTTCTGCAAGAACTGCCTCCACCCCCGCGGGTGATGAAGACTAGATCACTCGGGCGTGATCGTCTGTTAGTTTACTTTCCTAAATGCTTTTGTGGGATGTTGATCTATAAGACTAGCAGTAGTATTTGAACAGTGTGCGTGTGTTATGCTTCCGCTACTTTATGAACCCGGTTTGTAATATTTTGCGACTCCGTGTGTTGTAAGTGAACTTCCAAACTACTTGTGAAAAGTAACGTATGATGTGTATGTTGAATGATGCGATCTTGGTTGTAAATGAGTTAGTTTGAAATCCTTGGTGATTTCGATTGACTACCTGGATTATATGGGCTCAAGTTTGAAAATTTGAGCGTTTCAGCGCTTGTTTTTGTACTTGTGCTCTTATAATTTGGTCGGTTCTGTTACAGTTGTCAAGGAGGCAACGGAATGGCACACTAAGTTAGAAAACATTCATAAGAGCATAAACACACTTCCACATCTAGGAACACTCTTACACATGTGATATTCAAATTACATCACTTGATCCTTTACTCTAACAGGCTCACCCTGTCTTTTGTCTATTTTTTTGATCTTATGCAGGGTGATGTATGACTGGTTTTGAACTCTCGACAAACTACGTTGAGAACCCCGAAGCTCTAATCAGAAGAACAAGAGCAAAGCTCAAGAAAGCTCTAACCACTTCATTTGAGATCAACCAATTGAGAAGAAGCTTAACACCAGACTTTGAAGCAATGGCCGACCGATCACTCCGTGAATTCTCCGCTCCAACCACTACTAACATCAGGACTGGACCGACAGTAAATGTGGGAGATAACAGATTTGAGCTCAAGCCTGCTTTGATCAACATGATGCAAGCAAACCAGTTTTGTGGAAAAGCACATGAAGATGCGAGTGCTCATCTCCAATACTTTTTGGAGATTTGTAGCACCTTCACCATCAAGGGAGTCGCAAGAGACGCCATATTGCTCCGCTTGTTCCCTTTCTCACTCCTAGGAAAGCAAAGCAATGGTTCTACGCCAACAAGGACAAGAATACCACATGGTTGATCTGTGCTACTGCTTTTCTAGCAAAATTCTTTCCAATGGGGAAGACAAATGCTCTACGTGCGAAGATTTCAACCTTCCAGCAACAACACGATGAATCAATCCCTAAAGCCTAGGAACGCTTTCAAGATTACATATCAGAATGCCCTCACCATGGGATGGAGAATTGGCTACTCATGCAGACATTCTACCATGGGCTCACTTCTAGTACCCGTGAGAATGTGGATGAAGTTGCTGGAGGATCATTCTTATCGCTCAACATCACTGAAGCAACCACTCTGATTGAGAAGATGGCCTCTAACCAAGGATGGAACGAGGAACGCACTCAACCTCACAAGAAAGGAGGAGGAATGCATTAACTGAAGGAAGTAGATATGCTATCTGCCAAGATAGACCTGCTCATGAAGAAGTTTGATGAATGCACCACTGAGAAAAACAAAGTCATGCACATCCATGATTCTCGCATGACATGTGAAGAGTGTGGAGGCACTGGCCACTCAGGGAGCAACTGCCCTGAGATTCAAGAGGATGTGAACTACATCAACAACAACTTCAACAATCGTCCTCAACAAAATCAAGGATGGAATCAGCAATCAGGGCCTAATTACTCAGGTAACTACTCAGGTAACTACCAAGGTAATAATCTTAATAATAACTTTAATTAACCACCCTTGAGAGAAATGATTTCTAATTAGAATAAAGTTATTGATACTATGTCTAGAAAGATAGCTTCCAATGATAAATTGCTTGAAAATATTAATACTAGAATGGATAGCTTTACTTCTGCCATAAAGAATCAACATAGCTTTAATAAAATGATAGAATCACAAATATCTCAGCTAGCAGCTTCTGTACCAGTGATCGAAAGAGGTAAGATTCCGGGGAAGCCAGAGGATTTAGAAACTGCAAATCTTGTAGACATTTATAATGCAGGGCAATACTTCACCACACCTCCAAAGCAATGGGGAATATAGGTAGATGACACTTTACCAGTGAAGAAAGGAGACCCAGGGAGACCTATCATCCCTATTCGCATTGGACCCCATAGCTTTGAAGAAACTATCGGTGACCTTGGAGCAAGCGTTAACATCATGCTCAGGGTAATCTATGAGAAAATTTATGGTGATCCTTTATTGTATACAACTATGTGTTTGCAGCTTGCAGATCAGACATTGTGCTACCCCAAGGGAATTCTTGAAGATGTCTAGATCATAGTTGGACACTCATATGTACTGGCAGACTTTGTGATTGTAGAAATAGGTGGAGACGAAAAAGCACCCATCATCTTGGGATGACCGTTCTTGAGTACCACCAAAGCCATCATCTATGCAGATAGCGCCAAGATCTGTTTCACAATCAATGGGAGAAAAGAAAGATTCAATTTCTACGAGGATACAACCACTGCCCCAACAAAGAAGAAGAGAAGCCCAAGAAGAGTGAACCACAGGAAGAGACTCCTCAGTCCAAGAAAGTATGGAAAAGAAAAGAAACATCAACATCATCATCAAGTTCTCCAACACTGACGAGCAACCATGCAACTCCTTAGTTAAGCTTAAAGAAACCTCTGAAGACTGAACCAGACGTAAGGTCCAGGTCGACGGACCTAAATCTCTGAACCTTCGCCAAAAGGTAAATCGGTATTTATCCGCACATTTAAATTAAGCATATTTACTTTGTTTACATTCCCTTAGCATATCATTGCATTGAAAATAAAAATACTTTTTCCATTAATAACATGCATACTGTTTAGAATTAAATACATATTTAAATTCTACATTGCATTTGAAAAGAAAATAAAAATAACTTTTATATTTCAAATCATCTCAATGCATCTGGAAATATATAAACTCTAAGCCCCATGTGAGTAATAGTGTGGTGTGTAGCAACCCATAATATATATAATCTAAAAATAAAGAAAAACCAGTTGAATAATAAAAGTAATTCAAGACTCCAAAATAATTAGGGAATAGTTTTCCACTAACCCTTAATATGTTCCACGAGTTTTGTTGTCTATTTGAAATTCAATAGGAAAAAGAGAGAAATTCCCTATGAAGCCCATGATGTCTTCACTCACTCAAGAGCTTTGCCTTGAACAATCATCAAAGGAGTGATGAGCATCTACGCAATCGAGGACTCAAGATGAACGACAGCGTCAAAATCTAGCTTGGGGGAGAGCGTCCCCCGTATATCTCGATAAATATTCCTTTTCGAGTGATTTATCTTTTATTCTGAAAAGTATAAAAAGATGCATAACTTAAGAAAACCAAATAAAAAGAGTGTTGTGTGATAATATTAGCTAGATAATATATTAGTTAAAATAAAAGATACAAGAGAGTATTATAACTTAATTACTGTAGAACTCAATTTTAAACATAATGGAAATGATGAATAGTTGCTCTGTCGTAATTTCTTTCAAGTGCCTAGTTTTCAAACACGAATTCTCCCGAGTTTTGGGTAGAACTGTCTTGATCTAAAGATAAACTCTGAGCCTGAAACTTGTGGGTTGCAAATGCTAGATCTAAATCTAGGTAGTTGAGGAGTATGATATGAGAAAGTCTGAGCTGCTATTTATCTTGCTCCTACTGATGCTAGAGTTCTAGAGAATTTTATCTTTTGAAAATCTTAAAATACCATGATGAGTACTTGTATGACAAAGCTTAAAATTACTACCATAGCCATACATAGGATAGAAAACTCCATTCATACTTTTTACTACTTATACTTGCATTGAGCATTGTCGAGCTCTGTTGACCCTTAGAGGCTTGTCATACTTTTAAAATCAAGATCATGTACACTCCACTCAAATATGCTGCTTCTACACTTGAAGTATGCAACAACATGCCTTTTCATTTAGATTCACCAAATATATTTTTCTCTTACACTGGGAGAGAACACCACTCACATGTCTTATAGGATTTTTGTCACCTATCCATACATTTTATAAGGCCTAGTTATTGTTGCTCCAGGTTATTATTATCTCTCAATCTTTCATTATAGACAAGAATGTTCTAGGCTTATATATTTAAAAAAGAGAAGAAAGAGAAATATATAGAGAGTAAAACATGGACAAGTGTCCTACCAAAACAATGGGTACTTAGATGCCCGCCTCTCTAAAAAACTATAGCCCAAAATATCTCTTAGTCTAAGTTCTTCAATTATTCAAAGAGAGATCAAAATCCCTTTCAAAGGAGCAAAAGTAGAATTAGATCCACTATCACCTTCATCATAAATAAACCACTCCTTGATCCATACACATGCACTTCTTGATTTGATCATATGCCTCATTTCTCTGGATCCACTGTTTGACTTTACAAAATATGCTTTGCAAGTATATACACGCTGTCTCCATACCTATAAGCTCTAGATAAAGCATTAGATGTAGGATGAGAGAAGGCAAATCTCACTTTGCCTTGGAGAGGATCCAGAAATACCACATATATTGAGAGATTTGAGAGAGTCATACAAAAAGATACTCTGAGTTTTATTTTAAAAATCTTGCAAAACTCCAGAATAATAGTTGAATGAAGAGCTTGAGACATAGTGCTTGGTTTGATTGTTCTACTTTTTGACTGCTCAAGACCCAAGTGAAGGCTAATAAGCTCCATAGTTAAAGGTAATATGGGTAATCTGAAGGTTAGAATGGTTAGATCTAATCCAGAGAAAAAATCTTGTTTGAACGCATGTGTACTTTTGAGGGGTGAAAGCATTGTAGCAACTCCTGATCCATTATGAATATTTGCTAAGGGACTAGCAAAAGGTAAGCTTGGGGGAGTTGTTGACGATGGTTATCTACCATAATAAAGGGTTAAAATAAATATATAAAGGACTAATAAATGATCACCAACATAGGTTTAGGGTGTCAACTAACGAAATTCTACGAGTTTTGGTGAATCTATATTTTGCAGGGGGTTATCAGAATAATTCAGGAATTGATATCTTCCACGAGAAGGAACCCACGTCAATCGCCCTAATCTCCATGTCACGAAAACGCAAGAAGCTTCTAAAGGATACTAGAGAACTCCACGAGGAGGGCCACCACGAGGTGCCACTAGGTGGGGTCGACCGGCCTCAACCCTAGGCCAACCGGCCCCTGGCCACGGCCCCTCGGCTCCTTCCTTTGCAAGCTACTTCAACCGCCTCCAAGGATGCATCCTAACCCTACGTGAAGGTCGGTTTGATCCAAGGGCCACGGTTCCATGCTCTAGGCTATATAAAAGAGGCCCTAGACCCCTCTCCAGAGGGGAATTCATTCAATCAATCATCAACTAGAAAGAAAAAGACCAACTAGCAACTCTCATCTCCTTAGAGCTCCATCAGATCTAGGCATAGCTAGATTAGAGTTAGAAGTAGAGGAGTCAAGCAGCCTTGGGCTCTAGATCTAGTCAAGAGGAGCTTGGTAAATCCAGTTCTTCTCTCTTGTATCAACATTATTCTTCAGATATTCATCTAGTTTATCAGTTCTTCTAGTTCTTGATCTAGTTCATGTTCTAGTTCTTTATATTCTAATTGTTTATGTTCTAGTTCGTAATTGTTCTAGTTCATCATTGTCTAGTTCTAGTTCATTGTTCTTGATCATTATTCTTGATACATTAGATATGATCTTGTTCTTAATCTATATTATATCCTTGATTATTATGAGATTAGTCTGCTTTGATTATATATTTGGCATAGATAGTTTATCATTATGTTTATACACATGTTTGCAAAGCACTCACCTTATTGAGTCATGGGTGGTCAACAATGTGTAAGTGTGATACTTATACACTGTTTACCTATAAATGCACTCTATACTCCGGGCTATGTGGTAGATCGCGGGTGTGACATTCCTATTGAGTCCTTTGTAGTCCACTCCCCGAGTGTGGAACTTAGTAGAACGCGGTCTCATTACTTAGTTGTTACTCTATTTCTCAGCTTCGTAATGGAGATGTTCCTTGTTTATGGATATGAGATAACCTAGCCAATGATTGCCTGATATAATTGCACTAATCAATGTAGATTATGACTAATAGTTAACGGATTACTTAGGAGTTATTCTCTTACTTTATATTTTGATCAATGACTTGCCATAGTAGTACTGCTCTAAGGAATATCATCTGAATGGTCTGATTATCATATATTTTATCTCTTTTTATTTGATTGATTCCTATTTGAGAGTAAAGTATAGTGATTTCGAATATTCATATCACATGTGTAGAGTAGCCTTTAATAATATGTGTCTCTCTATTTCTTCTCCGTTGGTTAAATATAAATAACGATACCTAGGATAAACTTGGGTGAAATGCTGCAATTGGTGTATTTATCTGTGCGCTTGCGGATATATACTTTAATATCTTTATATAGTTAAGTGGCATGAGTACAATACAACCACACTCTTGGTGTTATATTGGGGATGACAACCTAATGTGAGTGATGCTAAGAAGTGTCAACATAGGTGACGTAGATCAAGTGGAAGCTTATTTCAGTCCTTTTGGAGATAGTTTTAATCTCGACGCAAATAGACGCTTGGTTTGCACCGAACATACCATAGGCTTGGAAATCATTTTGGGCGCAACCGATGGTACTCCTACGTGACGTGGGCCAAGTGGAAACTCATTTTGGTCTATCTAGAAATAGTGTTAATCTCGACACAAGACAGATGCACTATTTGCGCCAAACGTACCATAGGCTCAGAATCATTTTGGTCGCACTTGATTGTACACCTAGGTGATGTGGATCAAGCGAAAGCTCATTTTGATCCATTTGGATATAGTTTTAATCTCAGCACAAGACAGGTGCACGATTTGCATCGAATGTACCACATGCATGGAAATGGCTTTAGACACACCTGATGGTACTCCTAGGTAATGTATGTCAAGTGGAAGCTTCTTTTGGTCTATTTGGAGATAGTGTTAGTCTCAGCGTAAGATAGGTGCACGCTTTGCACCAAACGTACCATAGGCTCAGAAATCATTTTGATGCATCCTATAGTTCTCCTAGGTTACATGGGTCAAGTGGAAGCTTGTTTCGGTCCATTTGGAGATTGTCTTAATCTCGGTGCAAGATAGGCGCACGGTTTACGCTGAATGCACCTTGGGCATGGAAATCATTTTGGGCACAGCCGAAGGTACTCCTAGGTCATGTAGGTCGAATGAAAGCTCATTTCAGTCCGTTTGGAGATAGTGTTAATCACAGCGCAAGATAAGTGCACGGTTTGCTCTGAATGTACCATGGGCATGAAAATCATTTTGGGCACACCCGATGGTACTCCAAGGTGATGGGTGTCAAGTAGAAGCACGTTATGGTCTATTTGGAGAGAGTGTTAATCTAGGAACAAGATAGGTGTATGGCTTGCCCTGAATGTACCACGGGCATGGAAATCTTTTTAGGCACACCTGAAGGTACTTCTAGGTGACATTGGTCTAGCGGAAGGTCGTTTTGGTCCGTTTGTAGATAGTACTAATCTCGACGCAAGATAGGTGCACGGTTTGTGCTAAATGACCATAGGTTTTGACATCGCTTTCGGCACACCCAATGGGACTCCTAGGTGACGTAGATCAAGTGGAAGCTCATTTCAGAATTTTTAGAGATAGTGTTAATCTTGACACAAGATGGGCACACAATTTGCACCGAACGTACCATAGGCTCGGAAATCATTTTGGGCGCAACCGATGGTACTCCTACGTGACGTGGGCCAAGTGGAAACTCATTTCGGTCTAATTGGAGATAGTGTTAATCTCGACACAAGATAGGTGCATGGTTTGCAACGAACGTACCATAGGCTCATAAATCATTTTGGTCACAACTGATTTTACTCCTAGGTGACGTGGATCAAGTGGAAGCTCGTTTCGATCCGTTTTGAGATAGTTTTAATCTTAGCGCAAGATGGGTGCACGGTTTGCGTCGAATGTACCACGGGCATGGAAATGGCTTTGGGCACACATGATGGTACTCCTAGGTAATGTATGTCAAGTGGAAGCTTGTTTCGGTCCGTTTGCAGATAGTGTTAGTCTCGGCACAAAATAGGTGCACAATTTGCGCCGAACGTACCATAGGCTTAGAAATCATTTTGATGCACCCGATGGTACTCCTAGGTGACATGGGTCAAGTGGAAGCTCAGTTCAGTCCATTTTGAGATAGTGTTAATCTCAGCACAAGACAGGTGCACGGTTTGCACCGAATGTACCATTGGCATGTAAACCATTTTGGGTGCACCTAGTGGTACACCTAGGTGAAGTGGGTCAAGTAGGGCCTATTTTCGTCCATTTGGAGATTGTGTTAATCTAGGCGCAATATAGGTGCACCGTTTGCGCTGAACGTACTATAGGTGCAGAAATCATTTTGGACACACCCGATGGTACGCATAGGTGATGTGGGTCAAGTGGAACCTCATTTTGGTCCATTTGTAGATAGTGTTTATCTCGGTGCAAGATAGGTGCACGGTTTGCGCCGAATGTACAACGCACATGGAAATCATTTTGGGCACACCCGATGGTACACCTAGGTGACGTGGGTAAAGTGGAAGCTCGTCTCGGTCCGTTTGGAGATAGTGTTAATCTACGCGCAAGTTAGGTGCACGATTTGCTCTGAATGTACCACGAGCATGAAAATCATTTTGGGCACACCCAATGGTACTCCTAGGTGATGTGTGTCAAGTGAAAGCTCATTGCAGTCTAGTTGGAGATAGTCTTAATCTAGGCGCAAGATTGGTGCATGGCTTGCCCCGAATGTACCACAGGTATGGAAATCTTTTTAGGCACACCCGAAGATACTTCTAGGTGACATTGGTCTAGTGCAAGGTCGTTTCGGTCCATTTGGAGATAGTATTAACCTCAACGCAAGATAGGTGCATAGTTTCTGCTGAATGACCAGAACTTCTAACCTCACTTTGGGCACACCCGTGGGACTCCTAGGTGACGTAGATCAAGAGGAAGCTCATTTCATACTTTTTAGAGATAGTGTTAATCTTGAGACAAGATAGGCGCTCAATTTACACCGAACGTAACATAGGCTCGGAAATCATTTTGGGCGCAACCGGTGATACTCCTACGTGACGTGGGCCAAGTGGAAACTCATTTCGGTTCAGTTGGAGATAGTGTTAATCTCAACGCAAGATAGGTGCATGATTTGTGACCAACGTACCATAGGCTCATAAATCATTTTTGCCACACCTGATTTTACTCCTAGGTGACGTGGATCAAGCGAAAGCTCGTTTCGATCCATTTGGAGATAGTTTTAATCTCGGCGCAAGATGGGTGCACGGTTTGCGCCGAATGTACCACGGGCATGGAAATGGCTTTGGGCACACATGATGGTACTCCTAGGTAATGTATGTCAAGTGGAAGTTTGTTTCGGTCCGTTTGCAGATAGTGTTAGTCTCGGCGCAAGATAGGTGCACAATTTGCGCTGAACGTACCATAGGCTCAGAAATCATTTTGATGCACCTGATGGTACACCTAGGTTACATGGGTCAAGTGGAAGCTCATTTCGGTCCGTTAGGAGATAGTGTTAATCTAGGTGTAAGTTAGGTGCACAGTTTGTGTCGAACGTACCATAGGCTTAGAAATTATTTTCAACCCGTCTGATTTTGATCCATTTGGACATAAGTCACTTGGATCAAGCGGAAGCTCATTTCAATCCATTTGGACATAGTTTTAATCTCGGTGCAAGATAGTTGCACGGTTTGCGCCGAATGTACCACGAGCATGGAAACGGCTTTGGGCACACCTGATGGTACTCCTCAGTAATGTATGTTAAGTGAAAGCTTGTTTCGGTCTATTTGTAGATAGTGTTAGTTTTGGCACAAGATAGGTGCACGGTTTGTGATGAACGTACCATTGGCATGAAAATCATTTTGACACACCCGTTGGTACTCCTAGGTGACGTGGTTCATGTGGAAGCTCATTTTAGTCTGTTTGGAGATAATGTTAATCTTAGTGCAAGATAGGTGCACGGTTTGCGCTGAATGTACCACAAGCATATAATTCATTTTGGGCACACCTGATGGAACTCCTAGGTCGCGTAGGTCAAGTGGAAGCTCATTTCGGTCCATTTGGAAATAGTGTTAATCTTAGCGTAAGATAGGTGCACGGTTTGCTCATAATGTACCATGAGCATGAAAATCATTTTGGGCACACCCGATGGTACTCCTAGGTGACGTGTGTCAAGTGGAAGCTCATTGCGGTCCATTTGTAGATAGTGTTATTCTAGGCGCAAGATAGGTGCACGGCTTGCCCCAAATGTACCACAGGCATGGAAATAATTTTAGGCACATCTGAAGATCCTTCTTGGTGACATTGGTCTAGTGGAAGGTCGTTTTGGTCCGTTTGGAGATAGTAATAACCTCGATGCAAGATAGGTGCTTGGTTTTTGCTAAATGACCAAAGGTTCTAACATCGCTTTGGGCACACCAATGGGACTCCTAGGTGATGTAGATCAAGTGGAAGCTCGTTTCAGTCCTTTTGGAGATAGTGTTAATCTCGACACAAGATAGGCGCTCGGTTTGCACCGAACATACCTTAGGCTTAGAAATCATTTTGGGCGCAACCGATGGTACTCCTACATTACGTGGGCCAAGTGGAAACTCATTTCGGTCCATTTGGAGATGGCGTTAATCTCGACGCAAGATAGATACACGGTTTGCGCCAAACATTCCATAGGCTTAGAAATCATTTTGGCCATACCTGATTGTACACCTAGGTGATGTGGATCTAGCAGAAGCTCATTTCGATCAATTTAGAGATAGTTTTAATCTCAGTGCAAGACAGATGCATGGTTTGCGCCGAATGTACCACGGGCATGGAAATGGCTTTGGCCACACCTAATGGCGCTCCTAGGTATTCTATATCAAGTGGAAGCTTGTTTCAGTCCGTTTCGAGATAGTGTTAGTCTCGGCGCAAGATAGGTTCACGGTTTGCACCGAACGTACCATAGGCTTGGAATTTATTTTGATGCACCCGATGGTATTAGGTATTATATAGTCAAGTGGAAGCTTGTTTTGGTCCATTTGGAGATAGTGTTAATCTCGGTGCAAGATAGGTGCACGGTTTGCACCGAATGTATTGTGGGCATAGAAATCATTTTGGGCACACCCAATTGTACTCCTACGTTATGTAGGTCAAGTGGAAGCTCATTTCGGTCTATTTGGAGACAGTGTTAATCTTGGCGCAAGATAGGTGCACAGTTTGTGCTGAACGTACCATTGGCTCGAAAATCATTTTGACACACCCGATGGTACTCCTAGGTGACATGGGTCAAGTGGAAGCTTGTTTCGGTCCGTTTGGAGATAGTGTTAATCTCAGCACAAGATAGGTGCACGGTTTGTGCTGACTTTACCACTGGCATGAAACCATTTTGGGCACAGCCAAAGGTACACCTAGGTGATGTGCATCAAGTGGAGCCCATTTCGGTCCGTTTGGAGATAGTGTTAGTCTCGGCGCAAGATAGGTGCATGGATTGCTGAACGTACCATAGGCTTAGAAATTATTTTGATGCACTCGATGGTACTCCTAGGTGACGTGGGTCAAGTGGAATCTCGTTTCAGTCCGTTTGGAGATAGTGTTAATCTCGGCACAAGATAGGTGCATGGTTTACGTTGATTTTACCACCGGCATAAAACCATTTTGGCCGCAGCCAATGGTACACCTAGGTAACATGGGTCAAGTGGAGCCCATTTTGGTCCATTTGGAGATAGTGTTAATCTAGGCGCAAGATAGGTGTATGGTTTGCGCTGTACGTACCATAGGCTCGGAATTCATTTTGGACACACCCGATGTACTCCTAGGTGGGTCAAGTGGAATCTCATTTTGGTCCGTTTGGAGATAGTGTTAATCTCGGCACAAGATAGTTGCATGGTTTGCACCAAAAGTACAACGGGCATGGAAATCATTTTGGGCACACCCGGTGGTACTCCTAGGTCACGTGGGTCAAGTGAAATCTTGTTTTGGTCTGTTTGGACATAGTGTTAATCTCAGCACAAGATAGGTGCATGGTTTATGCCGAAAGTAGCACAGGCATGGAAATCATTATGGGCACACCTGATGGTACACCTAGGTGACATGGGTCAAGTGGAATCTAGTTTCGGTCCACTTCGAGATAGTGTTAATCTAGGCGCAAGATAGGTGCACGGCTTGCCCCAAATGTACCACAGGCATGGAAATCATTTTAGACACACCTGAAGGTCCTTCTAGGTGACATTGGTCTAGTGGAAGGTCGTTTTGGTCCGTTTAGAGATAGTATTAACCTCGACGTAAGATAGGTGCATGGTTTCTGCTGAATGACCAAAGGTTCTAACATCGCTTTGGGCACACCCAATGAGACTCCTAGGTGACGTAGATCAAGTGGAAGCACGTTTCAGTCCTTTTGGAGATAGTGTTAATCTCGATGCAAGATAGGCGCTCGGTTTGCACCGAACATACCTTACGCTTGGAAATTATTTTGGGCGCAACCGATGGTACTCCTACATTACGTGGGCCAAGTGAAAACTCATTTCGGTCCATTTGGAGATAGTGTTAATCTCAACGCAAGATAGATGCATGGTTTGCGCCGAACATACCATAGGCTTAGAAAATCATTCTAGCACACCTGATTATACACCTAGGTGATGTGGATCAAGCAGAAGCTCATTTCGATCCACTTGGAGATAGTTTAAATCTTGGCGCAAGACAGATGTACAGTTTGCGCCGAATGTACCGCGGGCATGGAAATGGCTTTGGCCACACCTGGAGGCACTCCTAGGTAATCTATATCAAGTGGAAGCTTCTTTTGATCCATTTGGAGATAGTGTTAGTCTCAGCGCAAGATAGGTGCGTGGTTTGCACCGACCGTACCATAGGAATGGAAATCATTTTGACGCACCCGATGGTACTCCTAGGTGATGTGGGTCAAGTGAAAGCTTGTTTCGGTCCGCTTGAAGATAGTGTTAATCTTGGTGCAAGATAGGTGCATAGTTTGTGCTAAATGTACCATGGGCATGGAAATCATTTTGGGCACACTCGATGGTACTCCTAGGTTACGTGGGTCAAGTGGAAGCTCGTTTCGGTCCGTTTGTAGAGAGTGTTAATCTCAACGCAAGATAGCTGACGGTTTGCTTCGAATGTACCATGGGCACGAAAAACATTTTGGGCACACCCGATGGTACTCCAAGGTGACATGTGTCAAGTGGAAGCACGTTAAGGCCCGTTTGGAGATAGTGTTAATCTAGACTACGGCTTGACCCGAATGTACCATAGGCATGGAAATCTTTTTAGGCACACCTGAAGGTACTTCTATGTGACATTGGTCTAGTGGAAGGTCGTTTCGGTCTTTTTGGAGATAGTATTAACCTCGACGCAAGATAGGTGCATGGTTTCTGCTAAAGGACCATAGGTTCTGAAAATCGCTTTGGGCACACCCAGTGGGACTCCTAGGTGACGTAGATCAAGTGGAAGCTCGTTTCAATCCTTTTGGAGACAGTGTTAATCTCGATGCAAGATAGCGCTCGGTTTGCTCTGAATATACCATAGGCCTAGAAATCATTTAGGGCGCAACCGATGGTACTCCTACATGACGTGGGCCAAGTGAAAACTCATTTCGGTCCATTTGGAGATAGTTTTAATCTCAACGCAAGATAATTGCATGGTTTGCGCTGAACGAACCATAGGCTCAAAAATTATTTTGGCCACATGTGATTGTACACCTAAGTGATGTGGATCAGGCAGAAGCTAATTTTGATCCGTTTGGAGATAGTTTAATCTCGGCGCAAGACAGGTGCACGGTTTGCGCTGAAAGTACCATGGGCATGGAACTGACTTTGGGCACACCTGATGGTACTTCTAGGTAATGTATGTCAAGTGGAAGCTTGTTTCGGTCCGTTTGGAGATAGTGTTAGTCTCGACGCATCATAGGTGCACGATTTGCGCTGAACGTGCCATAGGCTCAGCAATCATTTTGACACACCCGATGGTACTCCTAGGTGATGTGGGTCAAGTGAAAGCTCGTTTCGATCCGTTTAGAGATAGTGTTAATCTCGGTACAAGATAGGTGCACAGTTTATGTCGAATGTACCGCCGGCGTGGAAACCATTTCAGGCGCACCAAATGGTACACCTTGGTGACGTGGGTTAAGTAGAGCCAATTTTGGTCTATTTGGAGATAGTGTTAATCTAGGCGCAAGATAGGTGCACGGTTTGCGCCGAACGTATCATAGGCTCGCAAAATCATATTGGACCCCTGATGGTACTGATAGGTGACATGGGTCAAGTGGAACCTCATTTTGGTCTATTTGAAGATAGTGTTAATCTCGGTGCAAGATAGGTGCACGGTTTTGCGCCGAATGTACAACGGACATGGAAATAATTTTGGGCACACCCGATGGTACTCCTAGGTGACGTGGGTCAAGTGGAATCTTGTTTTAGTCTGTTTGGAGATAGTGCTAATCTCAGCGTAAGATAGGTGCATGGTTTGTGCTAAATGTACCACAAGCGTGGAAATCATTTTGGGCACACCCAATGGTACACCTTGGTGACGTGGGTCAAGTGGAAGCTCATTTCGGTCCATTTGTAGATAGTGTTAATCTGATGAGGACATCAACACCATCAATACATCCACACCTGCACAAGTACAGATTCATGGTCCTATTACTCACGCTCGTGCACATCAGCTCAACTATCAGGTGAGTTCATTCTTGAGTTCTTGTTCATCTTATTTAGACCATGGAAACATGTGCACCTTTGTTTTGCTCAGGAATAATGGAGAGGAACCATAAGGAAGGGGGATTGTGAGGGGTGGGTTCGGACTACAGAACAACACCAAGTTGTGACGTTCACCAAGACTTCATATGGAATCTGATTGGGATGTTCTAGTGCTTCATGGAAAGCTTACCAAGTCTACTTTTGAACGAACCACATCATCATATCTTCCCACGGTGGGCCGCAATCGTCGATTTAATCTAGAGACCTTTTTGAGACACCAGCAGTGGATGTCCTTGTTTCTCTTTTGTTTTTACTGAGTCAAGGGATTTAGCACCACCCAGCACTCCTCGAGTCGCCCTCTCATTTACATCAGGCTCCTACAGCCACCACCACTAGTTGGGTTTTGTTTCATCAAGTTAGCCATTGCTACCATCTTTCGGAGCACGTGTTGAATAAACTGCTCGTTTGATTGTATTCGGAACCCCACCATCTTTGTTTTTAGATTGGAACCTTCATATTTATCTTGCAATTGAGTGCTTGTTCAACTTGTTCTTGCTTGTTCTTCGATTGCTTGTAGGACAAGTGCCCTCATGGCCGGGTCACGCACCACAAGAATGCAGCGATCCTTGGAGTCAGTGTTAATCATATACATCTCCGTTGTCATCACCACCACCATATACATATCCACTAAACCATATACATCTCCATTGCAATCATTATTACCATAGACGTCTTCGCTGCACCATATCTGTCACCGCTTTTTTTTCATACCAACAAAATCTGATTTGGGCACACAAAGGAAAATCTAAGAAGTTAGTTGCATTCTTGTTACCCCTGAAAAAGAAGAGAAATACTTTGTGAGTTGCTTTTGTGAAATAGGATCGATCAAGATTCAGATTTGTTCTACTTGTGCAAAGTAAAAGAAAAGAAGAAGAAAAATCAGAAACAATAGGAAAGAAAAAGAAAGAGAAAGAGGAGAGAAAGAAAAGAAGAGAGGAGGATAAGAAGGGGGAGTGATAGCTTGTTGTTCTTGTGCCTTTTTCTTGTAGTACTGTGACTTTGTTTGTGTCCAGGCTCGCGTCTCTAGCACGGTCTAGCCTAGGACCAGCACAGTACCACCGTTGAACGATTTCTCAACTTGCTTTTGTGACTAACATGGTGCTAGTATTTCCTTGCTACTGTTAGCCTTCCTACAGCCTCACAAATTTGACTATAGCTTGATAGGAATTGATGTTGCGGCACCGATACACTTGCTTCTTGAGTTGAGTTGCTAAATTGTTGGCTGCCCACCCCTCCTGTTGAGCGTGGTAAGAATAGGTAAGAACGTGCATGAACAGGTTGAGAGTGAGAGGATTATAATAGCGATATCCTAGTAGCATTAGGACAGTTTTCTTTCACTTGTTCCTTTGTTTTTTCTCTTCTTTTGTAACCATGCCAGGAGAATCAGAACCAACCCCTCCACAATCACCATGGATGAAGGCTTTCACGCAACAGTTTGAACGCAAAGTGAGGCTGCACACTGATGGCCTCAATGAGGATGTACAGGTCACCAATGAGCGCCTTGGTCAATTGGAGTCGGCCCACATTGACACCAACTCAAAGCTCGGTCGGTTAGAAACCACATAGATTGCCACAAACACCAAGCTTGCTTCATTAGAGACTTCAATTGCAGGAATAAACACCAACCTTGCTACTCCATTGAGGCGATTTGATGACCTCAATGCTGGTGGTGAGAATCAAAGACAAGAAGACGACAATACTGATGGTGACCATGGCGAGGATAATTTTGACGACGAATATTCAGCAGATACTGAACATGGTGACCGAGAAGCTCGTCTTCGCAGAAGGCTACATCACAATCGTGAAGGTATGAATCGCTGACGTGACATACGAAACAATGATGATGCTTTTGGTAAGATTAAATTTAAGATACCTCCTTTTGATGGTAAATTTGATCCTGATGCATACATTACATGGGAGATTGTTGTTGATAAAAAATTTACATGCCATGAATTTCCTAAGAATAAAAGAGTCTGGGCTGCAACTAGTGAGTTCACTGATTTTGCTTCTGTTTGGTGGATATAGCATGGCAAGAAAAATCCTAATAACATACCACAAACTTGGAATGCTTTGAAATGAATCATGCAAGCTAGATTTGTTCCCTCTTATTGTTCACGTGATCTATTAAATAGGTTGCAACAATTGAGGCAGGGTACTAAAAGTGTAGAAGAATATTATTAGGAACTACAAATGGGTATGTTGCGTTGTAACATAGAGGAGGACGAGGAACCTGCTATGGAAAGACTTATGGGTGGGTTGAAACGTGAAATTCAGGACATCCTAGCCTATAAGGAATAGAATAACATAACCCGTTTATTTCATCTTGCTTGTAAAGCTAAAGGGAAGTGTAGGGACGACATGTTAGTGTTAGGACTAATTTTTCTGCCGGAAAGATTACGTCTGGACACCCATGCACAACATTTACTCCTTTCGGACGTTCCCCTCCACCACCTTCTTCACCGAGTTGAGCAGCCCCTCCTAGTGACATGTCACGTGCTTCTGCCACTAATTTAGCAACAAGGACTATCTAGAAGCCAGCCGCAAGTGATTCTTCAGTTGCATCAACAGGTAGAACAAGAGACATGCAATGCCATCGGTGCAAGGGCTATGGACATGTGTAGCGTGATTGTCCTAGCAAGCATGTTTTGATTATTAAAGATGATGGTGAGTATTCGTCTGCTAGTGATTTTGATGAAGATACACATCCTTGCTTGCGGCTGACCATGCAGGTAGTGAGGAACAACAAGAAGAGCATATTGGTGCAGATGATTCAGAGCGCTATGAGAGTCTCATTGTGCAACGCGTGCTTAGTATGTAAATGGTGAAGGCAGAACAAAATTAGCGACATACTTTATTTCAAACAAAGTGTGTTGTTAAAGAACATTCTTGCCCCATGATCATTGACGGAGGTAGCTGCAACAACTTGGCTAGCAGCGACATGGTGGAGAAGCTTGCACTTAGCAGCAATCCGCATCCACATCCATATTACACATCCAATGGCTAAACAACAGTAGTAAGGCTAAGGTAACTAGACTAGTGCGAATTAATTTTCTTATTGGATCATATATCATGATGTTATTGAATGTGATGTTGTGCCTATGCAAGCTTGTAATATCCTGCTCAATAGACCATGGCAATTTGATAAGGATTCTATGCATCACAGTAGGTCCAACCAGTATTCTTTTATGCACCATGTTAAGAAAATTGTGCTACATCCTATGTCCCCTGAAGTTATTGTGAAAGATGATGTTGCTAAAGCTAGCAAACTTAAATGTCAAGAGCATGCTAAGAGTGAGAACCTATAGCTACAAAGGAACTTGTCAAGCAAGGCAACAAAAATACCAAATCTGCTCTCAATAAGAAAAATGAGATAACTTTGAAAGGATCATGTTTTCTGGCCACTAGATCTGATGTTAATGAATTGATTGCTTCCACTTTAGATTGCTATGCCTTAGTGTGCAAAGATGCTTTGATTTCACTTCATGATATGCAGCATTATTTGCCCCTGTTGTATCTAACATTTTGTAGGAGTCTTCTGATGTGTTTCCATGTGAAATTCCACCGGGGCTACCACCAATTTGTAGGATTGAGCACCAGATTGACCTCATCCCTGGTGCTTCATTACCCAATCGTGCGCCATACTGGACCAATCTAGAGGAAACGAAAGAGATTCAACGCCAAGTGCAAGAACTACTCTACAAAGGTTATGTGCATGAGTCTCTTAGTCCTTGTGATGTTCCTGTGATTTTAGTGCCTAAGAAAGACGAACACATGGCGTATGTGTGTGGATTATAGAGCGGTTAATAATATCACCATTCGATACCACCATACTATTTCGCGCTTAAATGATATACTTGATGAATTGAGTGGTGCTACTTTATTTTCAAAGGTTTATTTACGTAGTGGATACCGCCAGATTCGTATGAAAATTGGGAGATGAATAGAAAACTGCTTTCAAAACTAAGTTCGGTTTATATGAGTGGTTAGTTATGCCTTTTGGATTAACTAATGCACCTAGCACTTTCATGAGGTTAATGAACAAGGTTTTACATGCTTTTATTGACAAATCGTGGTGGTATATTTTGATGATATATTGATTTACAGCAAGTCTATAGATGAGGATCTTGATCACTTGCGTGCTGTTTTTAATGCTCTACATGATGCACGTTTGTTTGGTAACCTTGAGAAGTGCACCCTTTGCACAGATCGAGTTTCTTTTCTTGGCTATGTTGTCACTCCATAGGGGAATGAGGTTGATAAAGCCAAGGTAGAAGCTATACAGGGATGGCCTACACCAAAGACTATCACACAGGTGCAAAGCTTTTTAGGTCTTGCTGGATTCTATCGCCACTTTGTGAAGGATTTCAGTACCATTGCTGCACCATTAAATGAGTTTACAAAGAAGGGGGTTCCTTTTACTTGGGCAAAGGCACAAGAGAATGCCTTCAATGTGCTGAAAGATAAGTTGACACATGCACCTCTGCTCCAACTACCTAATTTTAATAAGACATTTGGGCTTAAATGTGATGGTAGTGGAATCAGTTTGGGTGGTGTTTTGTTGCAAGAAGGCAGACCTGTTGCATACTTTAGTGAGAAATTGAGTGGGCCTATTCTGAATTATTCTACTTATGATACAAAATTATATGCTCTTGTGAGAACTTTAGAGACATGGTAGCATTATTTGTGGCCCAAAGAATTTGTCATACATTCTGATCATGAGTCTTTAAAGCATCTTCATAGTCAAGGAAAAATGAATCATAGACATGCTAAATGGGTTGAATTCATTGAATCTTTTCCTTATGTTATCAAACACAAGAAAGGGAAGGAGAATATAATTGTTGATGCCGTGTCTAAAAGATATACATTGTTGACACAACTTGACTACAAAATTTTTGGATTGGAAACAATTAAAAATCAATATATACATGATGGTGATTTTAAAGATGTATTGCTGCATTGTAACGATGGCAGAACCTGGAAAATTCATCGTCAATGATGGATTTGTGTTTAGAGCTAACAAGCTATGCATTCAAGCTAGCTCCATTTATTTGTTGTTGCTATATGAAGCACATGGAGGGGCTTGATGGGACATTTTGGAGCAAAGAAAATGGAAGACATACTTGCTAGTCATTTCTTTTGGCCAAGGATGAGAAGAGACGTGGAGAGATTTGTTGCTCGTTGCACTACATGCCAAAAGGCTAAGTCACGATTAAATCCATATGGTTTGTATATGCATCTACCTATTCCTAGTGTTCCTTGGGAAGATATTTCTATGGATTTTGTGTTGGGATTGCCTAGGACTAGGAAAGGACATGACAACATTTTTGTTGTTGTGGATCGATTTTCTAAGATGGTCCATTTCATTCCTTGTCATAAAACTATCATTTTTGGAGGACTTTATGGGCTCAATTGGGGACTAAGGTTTTGTTTTCTACCACATGTCATCCCTAAACTGATGGTCAAACTAAAGTTGTGAATAGAATTTTGTCTACTATGTTAAGGGCTGTTTTAAAAACGAACAATAAGATGTGGGAAGAATGTTTGCCTCATATTGAATTTGCTTATAATCGCTCACTGCATTCAACTACAAATATGTGCCCATTTGAGATTGTGTATGGACTGTTGCCTTGTGCTCTTATGGATTTAATGCCTTTTCCATCTTCTAAAAAAGTGAACTTTGATGCTAAATAATGTGCTAAGTTAATGTTAAAATTGTATGAAACAACAAAGCAAAACATTGAGCGCATGAATGTTAAGTATAAGCTTGCTGGCAATAAAGGTAGAATCATTTGATGTTTGAACCTAGAAATCTAGTGTGGTTGCATTTGAGAAAGGAGAGGTTTCCTGATTTGAGAAAATCTAAATTGATGCCTAGAGCTGATGGACCATTTAAGATGTTAGAGAAAATTAATGATAATGCATACAAGTTAGATATGCCTATCAATTTTGAGGTTAGTCCCACGTTTAACATCGCAGATTTGAAGCCATATTTTGGAGAAGAGGTCAAGCTTGAGTCGAGGACGACTCAAATGCAAGAACGGGAGGATGATGAGGACATCAACACCATCAATACATCCACACCTGCACAAGTACAGATTCATGGCCCTATTACTCGCGCCTGTGCACATCAACTCAACTATTAGGTGAGTTCATTCTTGAGTTCTTGTTCGTCTTATTTAGACCATGGAAACACGTGCACCTTTGTTTTGCTCAGGAATAATGGAGAGGAACCACAAGGAAGGGGATTCGCGAGGGGTGGGTTCGGACTGCAGAATAGCACCAACTAGTGATGGTCACCAAGACTTCATATGGAACCTAATTGGGATGTTCTAGTTCTTCACAGAAAGCTTACCAAGTCTACTTTTGAATGGATCCAACCACATCCTCATATCTTCTTAGAGTGGGCCGCAATCGTCAACCTTTTTGCGACACCTTTTTTTAGTGGTTGTTTCAGTCAATAAGGGAGCTGCATGCAACTATGCAGTGGATGTCCTTGTTTCTCTTTTGTTTTTACTGAGTCGAGTGATTTAGCACCACCCAGCACTCCTCTGGTCGCCCTCTCATGTACATAAGGCTCCTACAGCCACCACCACTAGTTGGTTTTTGTTTCATTGAGTTAGCCATTGCTACCACCTTTCAACGTGCATGTTGAATAAACCACCCATCTGATTGTATTTGGAACCCCACCATCTTGTGTTTTCATATTGAAACCTTCATATTTATCTTGCAATTGAGTGCTTGTTCAACTTGTTCTTGGTTTTTCTTCGATTGCTTGCAGGATGAGTGCCCTCGTGGCCAGGCCGTGCACCACAAGAATGCAATGATCCTTGGAGTCGGTGTATCGGTTGCTAAGGCGCATCATCCTTGGATGATTGTAGTCAGATCATGAATGTCATGTTCATCCACTAAATTGATGTTATCCCTCTCCACCGAAAGATCGGGACACCCTTACCCTTATCATAATCTAGGCGCAAGTTAGGTGCACATTTTGCGTCGAACGTACTATAGGCTCAAAGTCATTTTTGACGCACCAGATTGTACTCCTAGGTGATGTGGATCAAGCGGAAGCTCAGTTTGATTCGTTTGGAGATAGTTTTAATCTCAGGGTATGATAGGTGCACGGTTTGCTTCGATTGTACCATGGGCATGGAAATGGCTTTGGGCACACCTAATAGTACTCCTAGGTAATGGATGTGAAGTGGAAGCTTGTTTCGTTCCGTTTGGAGATAGTGTTAGTCTCTACGCAAGATAGGTGCATGGTTTACACCAAACGTACCATAGCCTCGGTTTGGAGATAGTGTTAATCTCAGTGCAAGATAGGTGCTTGGTTTGTGCCGAATGTACCATAGGCATGCAAATCATTTTGTGCACACCCGATGATACATCTAGGTGACGTGGGTCAAGTGGAAGCTCATTTCAGTCCGTTTAGAGATAGTGTTAACCTAGGTGCAAGATAGGTGCACAATTTGCGCCGAAGATATCATAGGCTCAAAACTCATTTTGGATGCACCCGATGGTACTCCTAGGTGACGTGGATCCCGTAATAGTGCTAATCTTGATACAAGATAGGTGCACGGTTTGCGTCAAATGTACAACGGGCATGGAAATCATTTTGGTCACACCCGATGGTACTCCTAGGTGACGTGGGTCAAGTGGAATATTGTTTTGGTCTGTTTGGTGATAGTGTTAATCTCAGCACAAGATAGGTGCTTGGTTTGCGCTCAATGTACCACAGGCATGGAAATCATTTTGTGCACACCAGATGATACACCTAGGTGACGGGGTCAAGTGGAAGCTCGTTTCGGTCCGTTTGCATATAGTGTTAATCTAGGCACAACTTAGGTGCACAGTTAGCACCAAACATACCATAGGCTCAGAAATCATTTTTGATGCACGTGATTGTACTCCTAGGTAACGTGGATCAAGCGAAAACTTATTTCAATCCGTTTGAAGATAGTTTTAATCTTGGTGCAAGATAGGTGCATGGTTTGCACCGAATGTACCACAGGCATGGAAATGGTTTTGGGCACACCTGATGGTACTCCTAGGTAACGAATAACAAGTGGAAGCTTGTTTCAGTCCGTTTGGAGACAGTGTTAGTCCCGGCGCAAAATTGGTGCACGATTGGCGCCAAACGTACCATACGCTCGAAAATCATTTTGACACCCGATGGTACTCCTAGGTGATGTGGGTCAAGTGAGAGCTCATTTCGGTCCATTTGGAGATAGCGTTAATCTCGGTGCAAGATAGGTGCCCGATTTGCGCTAAATGTACCATGAAAATCGAAACCGTTTCGGGCGTACCCAATGGTACACCAAGGTGATGTGGGTCAAGTGAAAGCTCATTTCGGTCCGTTTGGATATAGAATCAAGGAGCAAGATAGGTGCTCGGTTTGCGCTGAACGTACCATGCTCGGAAATCATTTTGGACGTCCCCGATGGTACTCATAGGTGATATGGGTCAAGTGGAACCTCGTTTTGGTCTGCACGGAGATAGTGTCAATCTCGGCGCAAGTTAGGTGCACGGTTTGCACCGAACGTACCATAGGCTCATAAATTATTTTGAACGCACCCGATGGTACTCCTAGGTGACGTGGGCGAAGTGGAACATCATTTCGGTCCATTTGGAGATAGTACTGATCTAGGTGCAAAATAGGTGCACAGTTTTCGCCAAACGTACCATAGGCTCGAAAATCATTTTGGACACACCCAATGGTAGTCCTAGGTGACGTGGGTCAAGTAGAAGCTCGTTTCGGACCGTTTGGAGATAGTGTTAATCTTAGCACAACGTTGGTGCACACTTCACGCAGAATGTAGCATGGGCTTGGATGTCATTTTGGGCACACCCGATCACACTCCTAGGTGACGAGTGTCATATGGAAGCTTATTTCGGTCCGTTTGGAGATAGTGTTAATCAATGTGTAAGATTGGTGCATGGTTTGCGCCGAGTGCACATAGGCATGGAAATCTTTTCTAGCACACCCGGTGGTACATCTAGGTGACATTGGTGAACAGGAAGCTCGTTTCGATCTGTTTGGAGATAGTGTTAATCTTGGCACAAGATAGGTGCACGGTTTACGCCGAATGTACCACCTGCATGGAAACCATTTCAGGCGCACCCAATGGTACACCTAGGTGACTTGGGTCAAGTAGACCTCATTTCAGTTCGTTCGGAAATAGTGTTAATTTAGGCGCAAGATCGGTGCACGTTTTGTGCTAAATGACCATAGGTTCTGACATCGCTTTGGGCACACCCAATGGGACTCCTAGGTGACGTAGATCAAGTGGAAGCTCGTTTCAGACTTTTTAGAGATAGTGTTATTCTTGACACAAGATAGGCGCTCAATTTGCACCAAACGTACCACAAAGCTCGAAAATAATTTTGGGCGCAACCGATGGTACTCCTACATGATGTGGACCAAGTGGAAACTCATTTTAGTCAATTTGAAGATAGTGTTAATCTCGACGCAAGATAGGTGCACGGTTTGCACCGAACGTACCATAGGCTCATAAATTATTTTGGCCACACCTGATTTTACTCCTAGGTGACGTGGATCAAGCAGATACTCATTTCGATCCGTTTGGAGATAGTTTTAATCTCGGCGCAAGATGGGTGCATGGTTTGCGTCGAATGTACCACGGGCATGGAAATGGCTTTGGGCACACATGATGGTACTCCTAGGTAATGTATGTCAGGTGGAAGCTTGTTTCGGTCCATTTGCAGATAGTGTTATTCTCAGCGCAAAATAGGTGCACAATTTGCGCCGAACGTACCATAGGCTCAAAAATCATTTTGACGCACCCGATGGTACTCCTAGGTGACGTGGGTCAAGTGGAACCTTGTTTCGATCTATTTGGAGATAGTGTTAATCTCGGCACAAGATAGGTGCACGGTTTGTGCCCAATGTATTATTGGCATGGAAACCATTTTGGTCGCACCCAACGGTACACCTTGGTGACATCGGTCAAGTAGAGTCCATTTCGGTCCATTTAGAGATAGTGTTAATCTAGGCGCAAGATAGGTGCACGGTTTGCGCTGAACGTACCATAGGCTCAGAAATCATTTTGGACACACCCGATGGTACTCATAGGTGACGTGGGTCAAGTGGTACCTCGTTTTGGTCCGTTTGAAGATAGTGTTAATCTCGGTGCCAAATAGGTGCACGGTTTGCGCCGAATGTACAACGCGCATGGAAATCATTTTGGGCACACCCGATGGTACTCCAAGGTGATGTGGGTCAAGTGGAATCTTGTTTTAGTCTGTTTGGACATAGTGTTAATCTCAGTGCAAGATAGGTGCGTGGTTAGCGCCGAATGTACCACAGGCGTGGAAATCATTTTGGGCACACCCAATGGTACACCTACGTGACGTGCGTCAAGTGGAAGCTCGTTTTGTTCCATTTAGAGATAGTGTTAATCTAGGTGTAAGTTAGGTGCACGGTTTGTGTTAAATGACCATCGGTTCTGACATTGCTTTGGGCACACCCAATGGGACTCCTAGGTGACATAGATCAAGTGGAAGCTTGTTTCAGACTTTTTGGAGATAGTGTTAATCTTGACACAACATAGGTGCTCAATTTGCACCGAACGTACCATAGGCTCATAAAACATTTTGGGCGCAATCGATGGTACTCCAATGTGACGTGGGCCAAGTGGAAACTCATTTCGGTCCATTTGAAGATAGTGTTAATCTTGACGCAACATAGGTGGACAGTTTGCGCCGAACGTACCATAGGCACATAAATCATTTTGGCCGCACCTGATTTGACTCCTAGGTGACGTGGCTCAAGCAGAAGCTCGTTTTGGTCCCTTTGGTGATAGTTTTAATCTCGACGCAAGATGGGTGCACGGTTTGAACCGAATGTACCATAGGCATGGAAATGACTTTGGGCACACATGATGGTACTCCTAGGTAATGTATGTCAAGTGGAAGCTTGTTTCGGTCCATTTGTAGATAGTGTTAGTCTCGGTGCATGATTTGCGCCGAGGCTAAGAAATCAATTTGAGACACCTGATGGTACTCCTAGGTGACGTGGGTCAAGTGGAAGCTCGTTTCGGTCCGTTTGGAGATAGTGTTAACCTCGGCACAAGGTAGGTGCACGGTTTGCACCGAATGTACCATTAGCATGGAAACCATTTCGGGTGCACCCAATGGTACACCTAGGTGACGTGGGTCAAGTAGAGCCCATTTCGGACCATTTGGAGATAGTGATAAACTAGGTGCAAGATAGGTGTACGGTTTGCGATGAACATACCATAGGCTCAGAAATCATTTTGGACACACCTGATGGTACTCATAGGTGACGTGGGTCAAGTGGAACCTCGTTTTGGTCTGTCTGAAGATAGTGTTAATCTCGGTGCAAGATATGTGTATGGTTTGCGCCGAATGTACCACAGGAGTGGAAATCATTTTGGGCACACCCGATGGTACACCTATGTGACGTGGGTCAAGTGGAAGCTCGTTTCATTCGGTTTGGAGATAGTGTTAATATAGGCGCATGTTAGGTGCACGGTTTGTGTTGAATGACCATAGGTTCTAACATCGCTTTGGGCACACCCAATGGGACTCCTAGGTGACATAGGTCAAGTGGAAGCTTGTTTCAAACCTTTTGGAGATAGTGTTAATCTTGACACAATATAGGCGCTCAATTTGCACCGAACGTACCATAGGCTCATAAATCATATTAGGTGCAACCGATGGTACTCCTACATGATGTGGGCCAAGTGGAAACTCATTTCGGTCCATTTGAGGATAGTGTTATTCTCGACGCAAGATAGGTGCATGGTTTGTGCCGAATGTACCATAGGCTCATAAATCATTTTGGTCGCACCTAATTTTACTCCTAGGTGACGTGGATCAAGCAGAAGCTTGTTTCGATCTGTTTGGTGATAGTTTTAATCTCGGCGCAAGATGGGTGCATAGTTTGGGCCGAATGTACCACGGGCAAGGAAATGACTTTGGGCACACATGATGGTACTCCTAGGTAATGTATGTCAATTGGAAGCTTGTTTTAGTCTGTTTGCAGATAGTGTTAATCTCGGCACAAGATAGGCGCACGATTTGTGCCGAATGTACCATTGGTGTGGAAACCATTTCGGGCGCACCCAATGGTACACCTAGGTATGTGGGTCAAGTAGAGCCCATTTCGATCCATTTGGAGATAGTGTTAAACTAGGTGTAAGATTGGTGCACGGTTTGCGATGAATGTACCATAGGCTCGAAAATCATTTGGACACACTCGATGGTACTCATGGGTGACGTGGGTCAAGTGGAACCTCGTTTTGGTCTGTTTGAAGATAGTGTTAATCTCGGTGCAAGATAAGTGCACGGTTTATGCCAAACATACAACACGCATGGAAATCATTTTGGGCGCACCCGATGGTACTCCAAGGTGATGTGGGTGAAGTGGAATCTTGTTTTGGTCTGTTTGAAGATAGTGTTAATCTCAGCGCAAGATAGGTGCATGGTTTGCGCTGAATGTACCAGAGGCATGAAAATCATTTTGGGCACATCTAATGGTACACCTAGGTGACATGGGTCATGTGGAAGCTTGTTTCGGTCTGTTTGGAGATAGTGTTAATCTAGGCGCAAGTTAGGTGCATGGTTTGCACTAAATGTCCTGTAGGCTCAGAAGTCATTTTCGACGCTACTGATTGTACTCCTAGGTGACGTGGGTCAAGCAGAAGCTCATTTCCATCCGTTTAGAAATAGTTTTAATCTCAGCGCAAGATAGGTGCAATGTTTTCGTCGAATGTAGCACGGGCATGGAAATGGCTTTGGGCACACCTGATGGTACTCCTAGGTAATGAATGTCAAATGGAAGCTTGTTTTGGTCCGTTTAGAGACAGTGTTAGTCTCGGCGCAAGATTGATGCACGATTTGTGTCAAACGTACTATAGGCTCAGAAATCATTTGACACACCTGGTGGTACTCATAGGTGATGTGGGTCAAGTGAAAGCTGTTTGGGTCTGTTTGGAGATAGTGTTAATCTCTGCGCAGGATAGGTGCACGGTTTGCGCCAAAATATACCACAGGCATGGAAACCATTTCGAGCGCACCCAATGGTACACCTAGGTGACGTGGGTCAAGCGGAAGCTCATTTCGGTCCATTTAGAGATAGTGTTAATCTAGGCGCAAGATAGGTGCACGGTTTGCGCCGAACATACCATTGCCTTGGAACTCATTTTAGACGCACCCGATGGCACTCCTAGGTGACGTGGGTCAAGTGGAATCTCGTTTCGGTCCATTAGGAGATAGTGTTAATCTCGGCGCAAGATAGGTGCATGGTTTGCGCCGAATGTACAACGCGCATGGAAATCATTTTTAGCACAACCGATGGTACTCCAAGGTGACGTGGGCCCTGTGGATTCTTGTTTTGGTCTGTTTGGAGATAGTGTTAATCTCAGCGCAAGATATGTGCAGGGTTTATGACGAACGTACTATAGGCTCGGAAATCATTTTGACGCACCCGATGGTACTCCTAGGTGACGTAGGTCAAGTGGAAGCTCATTTCAGTCCTTTGGAGATAGTGTTAATCTTGGTACAAGATAGGTGCACGGTTTGCACCGAATGTACCATGGGCATGGAAATCATTTTGGGTACACCCGATGGTACTCCTAGTCAAGTGGAAGCTCATTTCGGTCCGTTTGGAGATAGTGTTAATCTTAGCACAAGATTGGTGCACGGTTTGCTCTGAATGTACCATAGGCATGAAAATCATTTTGGACACATCCGATGGTACTAAAAGGTGATGGGTCTCAAGTGGAAGCACGTTATGGTCCGTTTGGAGATAGTGTTAATATAGGCGCAAGATAGGTGTACGGCTTGCCCCGAATAAACCACAGGCATGGAAATCTTTTTAGGCACACCCGAAGGTACTTCTAGGTGACATTGATCTAGTGGAAGGTCATTTCGGTCTGTTTGGAGATAGTATTAATCTCGATGCAAGACAGGTGCACGGTTTGTGCTAAATGACCATAGGTTCTGACAACGCTTTGGGCACACCCAATGGGACTCCTAGCTGACGTAGATCAAGTGGAAGCTCGTTTCAGACTTTTTGGAGATAGTGTTAATCTTGACACAAGATAGGCGCTCAATTTGCACCAAACGTACCATAGGCTCAGAAATCATTTTGGGCGCAACCGATGGTACTCCTAGGTGGCGTGGGTCAAGTGGAGCCTCGTTTTGGTCTGTTTGAAGATAGTGTTAATCTTGGCGAACGATAGGTGCACGGTTTGCGCCGAATGTACCACAGGCATGGAAATCATTTTGGACACACCCAATGGTACTCCTAGATGACGTGGGTCAAGTGGAAGCTCGTTTCGGTCCGTTTGGAGATAGTGTTAATTTCGACGCACGATAGGTGCGCGGTTTGCGCCGAATGTACCACTAGCATGGAAATCATTTTAGTCACAACCAATGGTACTCTTAGGTGACGTGGGTCAAGTGGAAGCTCGTTTCGGTCTATTTGGAGATAGTGTTAATCTTAGCATAAGATAGGTGCACAGTTTGCTCCGAATGTACCATGGGCAAAGAAATCATTTTAGCACATCCAATGGTACTTCTAGGTGATGTGTGCCAAGTGGAAGCCCATTTCGGTCCGTTTGGAGATATTGTTAATCGAGGCGCAACATAGGTGCACGGTTTGCGCTGAATATACCACGGGCATGGAAATCTTTTCAGGCACACCCGATGGTACTTCTGGGTGACATTGGTCAAGTGGAAGCTCGTTTCGGTTCATTTGGAGATAGTATTAATCTCGACGCAAGGTAGTTGCAGGGTTTCCGCCGAATGTACCATAGGCTCTAATATGGCTTTGGCCACACTTGAGGGTACTCCTAGGTGACATAGGTCAAGTGGAAGCTCATTTCATTCTGTTTGGAGATAGTGCAATCTCGACGCAAGATAGGTCCACAGTTCGCACCGAACAAACCATAGGCTCGGAAATCATTTTGGGTGCAACCGATGGTACTCCTTTGTGGCATCGGTCAAGTGCAAACTCATTCTGGTACATTTCGAGATAGTGTTAATCTTGACGCAAGATAGGTGTACCCAAATGTACCATGGGCATGGAAATCATTTTGGGTGCACCCGATGGAACTCCTAGGTGACGTGGGTGAAATGGAAGCTTATTTTGGTCCATTTAGAGATAGTGTTAATCGCGCCGCAAGATAGGTGCATGGTTTGCGATGAATGAACCATGGGCATGAAAATCATTTTTAGCGCACTCGATAGAACTCCTAGGTGACATGGGTGAATGGAAGCTCGTTTCGGTTTATTTGGAGATAGTGTTAATCTCGGTGCATGATAGGTGCATGGTTTGCGCTGAACATCCCATAGGCTTGGAAATCATTTTAGGCTCAACCGATGGTACTCCTACATGACGTGGATCAAGTGGAAACTCATTTTGGTCCATTTAAGCACATGATTGTACACACCTATCTTGCGTCGAATGTACCATAGGCTCAGAAAATCATTTTGGACACACCCGATGGTACTCCTAGGTGATGTGGGTCAACTAGAACGTCATTTCGGTCCGTTTGGAGATAGTGTTAATCTCAGCACAAGATAGGTGCATAGTTTGCGCCGAATGTACCACGGGCGTGGAAATCATTTTGGGCACACCTGATTGTTCTCCAAGGTGACGTGGGTCAAGTGGAAGCTCATTTCGGATTGTTTGGAGATAGTGTCAATCTCAGCGCAAGATAGGTGCACGGTTTGCTCTGAATGTACCACGGGCATGAAAATCATTTCGGGCACACCCGATCGTACTCCCTAGTGACATGTGTCAAGTGGAAGCTCGTTAAGGTCTGCTTAGACATAGTGTTAATCTAGGCACAAGATAGGTGCATGGCTTGCCCCAAATGTACTCTAGACACGGAAATATTTTTAGGCACACCCAAAGGTACTTCTATGTGACATTGGTTTAGTGGAAGGTCATTTCAGTCCGTTTGGAGACAGTGTTAATCTCGACGCAAGATAGGTTTATGGTTTGTGCGGAATGACCATAGGTTCTGGCATCACTTTGGGCACACCCAGTGGTGATGTGGATCAAATGGAAGCTTGTTTCAGTCTGTTTGGAGATAGTATTAAACTCCATGCAAGATAGGCTCGGTTTGAACCTAGCGACCATAGGCTTGGAAATCATTTTGGGCACAACTGATGGTACTCCTACATGACGTAGGTCAAGTGGAAACTCATTTCGGTCCATTTGGAGGTAGTGTTAATTTCAACGCAAGATAGGTACACGGTTTGCGCCGAATGTACCACAGGCTCAGAAATCATTTTGGATGCACCTGATTGTACTCCTAGGTGACATGATCAAGCGGAAGCTCAATTCAATCAGATCGGAGATAGTTTTAATCTCGGCGTGCACGGTTTTCACCGAATGTACCACGGGCATCGAAATGGCTTTGGGCACACCTGATGGTACTCCTAGGTAATGTATGTCAAGTGGAAGCATGTTTCGGTCTGTTTGGACATAGTGTTTGTCTCGGCGTAAGATAAGTGCACGGTTTGCGCTGAACATTCCATAGGCTCAGAAATCATTTTGACACATCCGATGGTACTCCTAGGTAACGTGGGTCAAGTGGAAGATCGTTTTAGTCCGTTTGGAGATAGTGTTAATCTTGGCGCAAGATTGGTGTACGGTTTGCGTGGAATGTACCACGGGCATGGAAACCATTTCGGGCGCCACCAACGATACACCTAGGTGACGTGGGTCAAGTGGAAGCTCATTTCGGGTCCATTTGGAGATATGTTTAATCTAGGGGCAAGATAGGTACACTGTTTGCGCCAAACGTACCATAGGCTCAAAAATCATTTGGACCCACCCGATGGTACTCCTAGGTGATATGGGTTAGGTGTAACCTCGTTTCGATCTATTTGGAGATAGTGTTAATCTCGGCGCAAGATAGGTGTGTGGTTTGCGCCAAGTGTGCAACGGGGTATGGAAATCATTTTGGGCAATCCCAATGGTGCTCCGGGTGACGTGGGTCAAGGGAATCTTGTTTTGGTCTGTTTGGAGATAGTGTTAATCTTAGCGCAAGATAGGCCACATGGTTTGCGTCAAAAGTACCACAGGCATGGAAATCATTTTGGGCACACCTGATGATACACCCTAGGTGACGTGGGGTCAAGCGGAAGCTCGTTCGGTCCGTTTGGAGATGGTGTTAATCTAGGCACAAGTTAGGTGCACGGTTTGCGCCGAACGTACCATAGGCTCAAAAATCATTTGGACGCACCCAATGGTACTCCTAGGTGGAGTGGGTCAAGTGAAAGCTCATTTCGGTCTATTTGGAGATAGTGTTAATCTAGGTGCATGATAGGTGCACGGTTTGTGCCGAATGTACCACGGGCTCGGAAAGCATTTCAGGCACACCCGATGGGTACACCTAGATAACGTGGGTCAAGTTGAAGCTCATTTCGGTCCATCTGGAGATAGTGTTAATCTCAGCGCAAGTTAGGTGCAAGGTTTGCTCCGAATTTACGAAGGGCATGGAAATAATTTTGGGCACACCCGATGGTACTCCTAGGTGACGTGTGTCAAGTGAGCTCGTTTGGGTCCATTTGGAGAATGTGTTAATGTAGGCGCAAGTTAGGTGCACGGTTTTCACCAAATATACCATGGGCATCGAAATCTTTTCAGGCACACCTGATGGTACTTCTAAGTGATATTGGTTAAGTGGAAGCTCGTTTCGGACTGTTTGGAGATAGTGTTAATCTCAATTCAAGATAAGTGCACGGTTTTGGCACACCCAACGGTACTCCTAGGTAATGTTTGTCAAGTGGAAGGGTGTTTTGTCCATTTGAAGATAGTGTTCGTCTCGACGCAAGATAGGAGCATAGTTTGAGCCAAACATACCATAGGCTCAAAAATCATTTTGAATGCAACCGATTGTACTCCTACCGATGGTACTCCTAGGTGCCGTGGGTCAAGTGGAGCCTTATTTTGGTCTGTTTGAAGATAATGTTAATCTTGGCGAACGATAGGTGCATTGCACCAAATGGACCACAGGCATGGAAATCATTTTGGGCACACCATTGGTACTCCTAGGTGACGTGGGCAAGTAGAAACTCGTTTTGGTCTGTCTGGAGATAGTGTTAATCTCGGCGCACGATAGGTGCACGGTTTGCGCCGAATGTACCACTAGCATGGAAATCACTTTGAGCACAACCAATGGTACTCCTAGGTGACGTGGGTCAAGTGGAAGGTCGTTCTGGTCCATTTGGAGATAGTGTTAATCTCAGCGCAAGATAGGTGCACAGTTTGCTCCGAATGTACAACGGGCAAGGAAATCATTTTGGGCACACCCGATGGTAGTCCTAGGTGATGTGTGTCAAGTGGAAGCCCATTTCAATCTGTTTGGAGATATTGTTAATCGAGACGCAAGATTGGTGCACGGTTTGCGCTGAATATACCACGTGCATGGAAATCTTTTCAGGCACACCCGATGGTACTTCTAGGTGACGTTGGTCAAGTGGAAGCTCGTGTCGTTCCATTTGGACATAGTATTAATCTCGACGCAATATAGTTGCAGGGTTGTTGTCGAATATACCATAGGCTCTAATATCGCTTTGGGCACACCCGAGGGTACTCCTAGGTGACGTAGGTCAAGTGAAAGCTCATTTTAGTCTATTTGGGGATAGTGCAATCTCGACGCAAGATAAGTGCACGGTTCACACCGAACATACCATAGGCTTGGAAATCATTTTGGGCGCAACAGATGGTACTCCTATGTGACATCGGACAAGTGCAAACTCATTCCGGTCCAATTCGAGATAGTGTTAATCTCGACGCAAGATAGGTGCACGGTTTGCACCGAATGTACCATGGGCATGGAAATCATTTTGGGCGCACCCAATAGAACTCCTTGGTGACGTGGGTAAAATGGAAGCTCGTTTCGGTCTGTTTAGAGATAGTGTTAATCTCTACGCATGATAGGTGCATGGTTTGTGCCAATTGTACCATAGACTCGAAAATCATTTTGAGCACAACCAATGGTACTCCTACGTGACGTGGGTCAAGGGGAAACTCATTTCACTCCATTTAGAGATAGTGTTAATCTCGAGCGCCTAGTGTACTATAGGGTCAAATATTATTTTGGACACACCTGATTGTACTCCTAGGTGACATGGATCAAGTGGAAGCTTATTTTAATCCGTTTGGAGATAGTTTTAGTCTCGGTGCAAGATAGGTGCACAGTTTCCGCCAAATGTACCACGGGCATGGAATGGCTTTGGGCACAGTTGATGGTAATTCAAGGTAATGTATGTCAAGTGTTAGTATCGGCGCAAGATAACGACATGGTTTGCACTGAAGGTACCATAGGCTCGAAAATCATTTTAACACATCTGATGGTACTCCTAGGTGACGTGGGTCAAGTGGAAGCTCGTTTCGGTCCAATTGGAGATAGTGTTAATCTCGGCGCAAGATTGGTGCACGGTTTGCATCGAATGTACCACGGGCATGGAAACCATTTCGGGCGCACCCAATGGTACACCTAGGTGACGTGGGTCAAGTGGAAGCTCGTTTCGGTCCGTTTGGAGATATGGTTAATCTAGGCGCAAGATAGGTGCACAGTTTGCGCCGAACGTACCGTATGCTCAGAAATCATTTTGGACACACGGATGGTAGTCCTAGGTGACATGGGTCAAGTAGAAGCTCGTTTCGGTCTGTTTGGAGGTAGTGTTAGTATTGGTGCAAGATAGGTGCACGGTTTGCACTGATGTACCAAATGAATGGAAATCTTTTTAGGCACACCTGATGGTACTTCTAGGTGATGTTGGTCAAGTGGAAGCTTGTTTCGGTCCGTTTGGAGATAGTATTAATCTCGACGCAAGATAGGTGCAGGGTATGCGCCGAATGTACCATAGGCTCTAAAATTGCTTTATTAACACCCATGGGTACTCCTAGGAGGTGACGTAGTTCAAGTGGTAGCTCATTTCAGTCTGTTTGGTGATAGTGTCAATCTCGAAGCAAGATAGGTGCACAGTTTGCGCATGGGCACGGAAATCTTTTTAGGCACACCCGATGGTACGTCTTGGTGACATTGGTCAAGTGGAATCTCGTTTCAGTCCATTTGGAGATAGTATTAATCTTAGCGCAAGATAGGTGCATGATTTGCTCCGATTATACCACGAGTGTGCAAATCATTTTGGGCACACCCGATGGTACTCCTAGGTGACATGGGTCAATTGGAGGCTCGTTTCAGTCCATTTGGAGATAGTGCAATTTCAGCGCAAGATAGGTGCATGGTTTGCACTGAACGTACCATAGGCTCAGAATTCATTTTAATGCACCAATGGTTGTCCTAGGTGACATGAGTCAACTGAAAAGCTCGTTTCGGTCTGTTTGGAGATAGTGTTAATCTCTGCGCAAGATAGGTGCATAGTTTGCGTTGAATGTACCATGGGCATGGAAACTATTTCGGGCACACCCGATGGTACACCTAGGTGTCTTGGGTCAAGTGGAAGCTCGTTTCGGTCTATTTGGAGGTTATATTAATCTTGGCGCATGTTAGATGAACGGTTTGCGCTGAATGAACCATAGGCTCAAAAATCATTTTGGATGGACCCGATGGTACCCCTAGGTGATGTGGGTCAAGTAGAAGCTCGTTTCGGTCCATTTGGAGATAGTGTGAATCTCAGTGCAAGATAGGTGCAAGGTTTGCACCGAATGTTTCACGGGCATGGAAATCATTTTAGGCACATTCGATGCTACTCCTAGGTGACGTGGGTCAAGTGGAAGCTCGTTTTGGTTCGTTTGGAGAAAGTGTTAATCTTCGCTCAATATAGGTGCATGTTTTGCGCCGAGTGTACCACAAGCGTGGAGATAGTGTTAATCTCGGCACAAGATAAGTGCACAGTTTGCACCGAATGTTCCACATGCATGGAAATCATTTTAGGCACACTCGATTGTACTTCTAGGTGACGTGGATCAAGTGGAAGCTCGTTTTCGCTCGTTTGTAGAAAGTGTTAATCTTCGCTCAATGTAGGTGCGCCGAATGTACCACAGACATGGAGATCTTTTTCGGCACACCCGATGGTACACCTAGGTGACGTGATTCAAGTAGAAGCTTGTTTCGGTCTGTTTGGAGATAGTGTTAATTTAGGCACAAGATAGGTCCACGGTTTGCGCCGAATGTACCACGGGCACGGAAATCTTTTCAGGCAAACCTGATGGTACTTTTAGGTGACATTGGTCGAGTGGAAGCTCGTTTTGGTCCATTTAGAGATAGTATTAATCTCGATGAAAGATAGGTGCAGGATTTGCGCTGAATGTGCCATAGGCTCTAAAATCGCTTTGGGCACACCCGAGGGTACTCCTAGGTGACGTAGGTCAAGTGGTAGCTCATGTTAGTCTGTTTGGCAATTATGTCAATCTCGATGCAAGATAGGTGCACGGTTTGTGCACAGGCATGAAAATCTTTTTAGGCACACCCAATGGTACTTCTAGGTGACGTTGGTCAAGTGGAAGCTCGTTTCGGTCTATTTGGAGATAGTTCTAATATCAGCGCAAGATAGTTGCACGATTTGCTCTAAATATACCATGGGCGTGCAAATCATTTTAGGCACACCCGATAGTACTCCTAGGTGACGTGGGTCAAGTGGAGGCTTGTTTCGGTCTATGTTGGAGAGTGTTAATCTTAGTGCAAGATAGGTACACGGTTTGCTCCGAATGAATAGTGGGCATGGAAATCATTTTGGGCATACCCGATGGTACTCCAAGGTGACGTGTATCAAGTGGTAGCTCATTTCGGTCCGTTTGGAGATTGTGTTAGTCTCGACGCAAGATAGTTGCACGGTTTGTACCGAATGTACCAGGTGCATGGAAATGGCATTGGGCACACCTGATGGTAATCCTAGGTAATGTATGTCAAGTGGAAGCTTGTTTCGGTCTGTTTGGAGATTTTGTTAGTCTCGGCACAAGATAGGGGCAAGGTTTGCGCCAAACATACCATAGGCTCGAAAATCAGTTTGTCACATCCGATGGTACTCCAAGGTGTCGTGGGTCAAGTGGAAGCTGATTTCGGTCCATTTGGACATAGTGTTCTTAGCACAAGATAGGTGCTTGGTTTGCACCGAATGTACCATGGTCATTGAAACCATTTCGGGCGTACCCAATGGTACAAATAGGTGACATGAGTCAAGCTGGAGCTTATTGTGGTCCGTTTGGAGATAGTGTTAATCTAGGCACAAGATTGGTGCATGGTCTGCACTGAATGTACGATAGGCACGAAAATCATTTTGGATTCACTCGATTGTATTCCTAGGTGACGTGGGTCAAATTGGACCAAGTTTCGGTCCATTTAGAGATAGTGTTAATCTCGGCACAAAATAGGTGCACGGTTTGCGCCAAATGTGGGTCAAGTGCAAGATAAGTGCCTGTCGCATGGAAATCAATTTGGGACACCCGACGGTACTCCTACATGATGTGGGTCAAGTGGAATCTTGTGTTGGTCTATTAGGAGATAGTGTTAATCTCAGCGCAAGATAGGTGCATGGGATGCGCCGAATGTACCATAGGCATGGAAACTAAACATCGAAGCTCGTTTCAATCGCTTTGGAGGTAGTGTTAATCTTAGCACAACATACTTGCATGCTTTACGCCAAATGTTCCACATGCATGGAAATCATTTTGGGCACACCCGATGGTACTTCTAGGGGACGTGTGTCAAGAGGAAGCTCATTGCGGTCCGTTTGGAGATAGTTTTAATCCAGGTGCAAGATAGGTGCATAGTTTGCACCAAATATACCACGGGCATGGAAATCTTTGTTGGCACACCCGATGGTGCTTCTAGGTGATATTAGTCTAGTGGAAGCTCATTTCAGTCTGTTTGGAGATAGTATTAATCTTGATGCAAGATAGGTGCACGTTTTGCGCTGAATGTCCCATAGGCTTTGAAATTGCTTTGAGCACAATCAATGGTACTCGTATGTGACGTCGGTCAAGTGGAAACTCATTTCGGTCCATTTGCGGATAGTGTTAATCTCGACGCAAGATAGGTGCATAGTTTGCGCTGATTAAACCATGGGCATAGAAATCATTTTGGGCGCACCTAATGGGACTCCTTGTGACGTAGGTGAAATGGAAACTCGTTTCAGTCTATTTGGAGATCATGTTAATCTCGACGCATGATGTGTGCATAGTTTGCGCCGAACGTACCATAGGCTCGAAAATCATTTCCGTCCATTTGGAGATACTGTTAATCTTGGCACAAGGTCGGTGCATGGTTTGCGCTGAACATACCATAGGCTCATAAAATCATTTTGACACACCCGATGGTACTCTAAGGTTACGTGGGTCAAGTGGAAGCTCGTTTCGGTCCGTTTGGAATTACTGTTAATCTCTTTACAAGATAGGTGCATGGTTTGCACTGAATGTATCATCGGCTCAAAAATCATATTGGATGCACCCGATGGTACTCCTAGGTGACGTGGGTCAAATTCAATCTCGTTTCGGTCCGTTTGGTAATAGTGTTAATCTTGGCGCAAGATGGGTGCACGGTTTGCGCTGAATGTACAACGGGCATGGAAATCATTTTGGGCACACCCGATGGTACTCATAGGTAACATGGATCAAGTGGAATCTTGTTGTCATCTATTTGGAAATTGTGATAATCTAGCGCAAGATAGGTGCATGAGTTGCGCTGAATGTACCACAGGCATGGAAATCATTTAGGGCACACCTGATGCTACACCTAGGTGACGTGGGTCAAGTGAAGCTCATTTCAGTCCATTTTGACATAATGTTAGTCTAGGCGCAAGTTAGGTGCACGGTTTGCGCCGAACATACCATAGGCTCCAAAATTATTTTGGACGCACCCGATGGTACTCCTAGGTGGCATGGGTCAAGTGGTAGATCGTTTCGATCCATTTGGAGATAATGTTAATCTGAGCACATGATAGGTGCACGGTTTGTGCCAAATATAACATGGGCATGGAAACCATTTTGGGCACACCCGATGGTACACCAGGGTGACGTGGGTCAAGTGGGAGCTTGTTTCAGTCCATTTGGAGATTGTGTTAATCTAGGTGCAAGTTAGGTGCACAGTTTGCGCCGCACGTACCATAGGCTCGAAAATCATTTTGGACGCACCCGATGGCCCTCCTAGGTGATGTGGGTCAAGTAGAAGCTCGTTTCAGTCTGTTTAGAGATAGTGTTAAAGTCTGTGCAAGATGGGTGCACGATTTGCGCTAAGTGTACCACGGGCATGGAAATCATTTTGGGCACACTTGATGGTACTCTTAAGTGACGTGGGTCTAGTAGAAGCTTGTTTCGGTCCATTTGGAGGTAGTGTTAATCTTAGCACAACATAGGTGCACGCTTTGCGCCAAATGTACCACAGGCATGGAAATCATTTTGGGCACACCCGATGGTACTCCTAGGAGATGTGTGTCATGTGGAAGGTCATTTCGGTCCGTTTGGAGCTAGTGTTAATCTAGGGGCAAGATAGGTGCATGGTTTGCGTTGAACGTACCATAGGCTCGAAAATCATTTTGGATGCACCCGATGGTACTCCTAGGTGACGTGGGTCAAACTAAACCTCGACGCTCATTTTGATTGTGTTGGGGATAGTGTTAATCTGAGCACAACATAGTTGCATGCTTTGCGCCAAATGTACCACAGGTGTGGAAATCATTTTGGGCACACCCGATGGTACTCCTTGGGGACGCGTGTCAAGTGGAAGCTCATTGTGGTCCATTTGAAAATACTTTTAATCTAGGCGCAAGATAGGTGCACGGTTTGCACCAAATGTAACATGGGAATGGAAATCTTTTTCGGCACACCTGATGGTGCTTCTAGGTGACATTGGTCGAGTGGAAGCTCATTTCAGTCTGTTTGGAGATAGTATTAATCTTGATGCAAGATAGGTGCACGGTTTGCACTGAATGTACCATGGGATCTGAAATTGCTTTGAGTGCAACCAATGGTACTCCTATGTGACGTCAGTCAAGTGGAAACTCATTTCTGTCCATTTGCAGATAGTGTTAATCTCGATGCAAGATAGGTGCACAGTTTGCACTGATTGAACCATGGGCATAGAAATCATTTTGGGCGCACCTGGTGGGACTCCTAGGTGACGTGGGTGAAATGGAAGCTTGTTTCGGTTTATTTGGAGATAGTGTTAATCTCGACACATGATAGGTGGACAGTTTGTGCCGAACGTACTATAGGCTCGGAAATCATTTTGGGCGCAACCGATGGTACTCCTACGTGACGTAGGTCAAGTGGAAACTCATTTCCGTCCATTTGGAGATACTATTAATCTCAGCACAAGATAGGTGCAAGGTTTGCGTCGAACATACCATAGTCTCGAAAATCATTTTGACGCACCCAATGCTACTCCAAGGTGACATGGGTCAAGTGAAAACTCATTTCCGTCCATTTGGAGATATTGTTAATCTTGGCACAAGATAGTTGCATGGCCTGCGCCGAACATACCATAAGCACATAAATCATTTTGACACACCTGATGGTACTCATAGGTAACACGGATCAAGTAGAATCTTGTTGTCATTTGTTTGGAAATAGTGATAATCTAGTGCAAGATAGGTGCATGGGTTGCGCCGAATGTACCACTGGCATGGAAATAATTTACGGCACACTCGTTGCTACATCTAGGTGACGTGGGTCAAGTAAAGCTCGTTTTGGTCCATTTTGACATAAAGATAGTCTAGGCGCAAGTTAGGTGCACGGTTTGCGCCGAACGTACCATAGGATCCAAAATTATTTTGAACGCACCCGATGGTACTCCTAGGTGGCATGGGTCAAGTGGTAGATTGTTTCGGTCCATTTGGAGATAGTGTTCATCTGAGCACAAGATAGGTGCACGGTTTGCGCCGAATATAACATAGGCATGGAAACCATTTTGGGCACACCCGATGGTACACCAGGGTGATGTGGGTGAAGTGGAAGCTTGTTTCGGTCCATTTGGAGATTGTATTAATCTAGGCACAAGTTAGGTGCATGGTTTGCGCCGCACGTACCATAAGCTCGAAAATCATTTTGGACGCACCTGATGGTCCTCCTAGGTGATGTGGGTCAAGTAGAAGCTCGTTTCGGTCAGTTTGGAGATAGTGTTAAAGTCTATACAAGATGGGTGCACGATTTGCGCTTAGTGTACCACGGGCATAGAAATCATTTTGGGCACACTCGATGGTACTCCTTAGTGACGTGGGTCTAGTAGAAGCTTGTTTTGGTCTGGTTGGAGGTAGTGTTAATCTTATCATAACATAGGTGCACACTTTGCGCTGAATGTACCGTAGGCATGGAAATTATTTTGGGCACACCCGATGGTACTCCTAGGTGACGTGTGTCTTGTGGAAGCTTATTTCGGTCCGTTTGGAGCTAGTGTTAATCTAGGCGCAAGACAGGTGCACTGTTCGGTTTGCGTTGAACATACCATAGGCTCGAAAATCATTTTGGATGCACCCGATGGTACTCCTAGGTGACGTGGGTAAAACTGAACCTCGACGCTCGTTTCGATTGCTTTGGAGATAGTGTTAATCTGAGCACAACATAGGGACTCCTAGGTGACATGGGTGAAATGGAAGCTCGTTTCGGTATATTTGGAGATAGTGTTAATCTCGATGCATGATGGGTAGACAGTTTGCGCCGAATGCACCATAGGCTTGGAAATCATTTTGGGCGCAACCGATGGTACTCCTACGTGACGTAGGTCAAGTGGAACTCATTTTCGTCCATTTGGAGATACTGTTAATCTCGGCACAAGATAGGTGCAAGGTTTACGCCAAACATACCATATCATCGGAAATCATTTTGACACACCCAATGCTACTCCAAGGTGACGTGGGTCAAGTGAAAACTCATTTCTGTCCGTTTAGAGATACTATTAATATTGGCCCAAGATAGGTGAATGGCTTGCACTGAACATACCATTAGCTCAGAAATCATTTTGACACACTTGATGGTACTCCAAGGTGACGTGGGTCAAGTGAAAGCTTGTTTCGGTCCGTTTGGAGATATTATTAATCTCGACACAAGATAGGTGCATGGTTTGCACTGAATGTACCTTGGTCTTGGAAACCATTTTGGGCGCACCCAATGGAACACATAGGTGCCGGGAGACAAGTAAAAGCTCATTTCGGTCTGTTTGGAGATAATGTTAATTTTGGCGCAAGATACGTGCACGATTTGCGCTGAACATAATATAGGCTCAAAAATTATTGTGGATGCACCCGATGGTACTCCTAGGAGACGTGGGTCAAATTCAACCTCATTTTGGTCCATTTGGTGATAGTGTTAATATCGATGCAAGATGGGTGCATGGTTTGCACTGAATGTACAACGGGCATGGAAATCATTTTAGGCACACCCGATAGTACTCACAGGTGACGTGGATCAAGTGGAATCTTGTTGTGATCTATTTAGAAATAGTGATAATTTCAGCGTAAGATAGGTACATGGGTTGCGCCGAATGTACCATAGGCATAGAAATCATTTAGGGCACACCCGATGCTACACCTAGGTGACGTGGGTCAAGTGAAGCTCATTTCGGTCCGTTTGGACATAATGCTAGTCTAGGCGCAAGGTAGGTGCACGGTTTGCGCCAAACATACCATAGGCTCCAAAATTGTTTTGGACGCACCTGATGGTACTCCTAGGTGACATGGGTCAACTGGCAGCTCGTTTCGGTCCGTTTGGCGATAGTGTTAATCTGGGCACAAGATAGGTGCACGGTTTGCACCGAATATAACATGGGCATGGAAACCATTTCAGGCACACCTGATGGTACACCAAGAGGACGTGGGTCAAGTGAAAACTTATTTCGGTCCATTTTGAGATTGTGTTAATCTAGGCGCAAGTTAGGTGCACGGTTTGCACCGCACGTACCATAGGATCAAAAATTATTTTGGATGCACTCGATGGTCCTCTTAGGTGATGTGGGTCAAGTAGAAGCTCGTTTCTATCAGTTTGGAGATAGTTTTAATGTCGGTGCAAGATGGGAGCACGATTTGTGCTGAGTGTACTGCGGGCATGGAAATCATTTTGGGCATACTCGATGGTACTCCTAGGTGACGTGGGTCTAGAAGAAGCTCGTTTCGGTCCGTTTGGAGGTAGTGTTAATCTTAGCACAACATAGGTGCACGTTTTGCATCGAATGTACCATAGGCATGGAAATCATTTTGGGCACACCCGATGGTACTCATAGGTGACGTGTGTCAAGTGGAAGCTCATTTTGGTCCGTTTGGAGATAGTGTTAATCAAGGTTTGCGCCAAACATACCATAGCATCAGAAATCATTTTGACGCACCCAATGCTACTCCAAGGTGACGTGGGTCAAGTGAAAACGCATTTCCGTCCATTTGGAGATACTGTTAATCTTGGCCCAAGATAGGTGAATGGCTTGCGCCGAACATACCATTAGCTCGGAAATCACTTTGACACACCTGATGGTACTCCAAGGTGACGTGGGTCAAGTGAAAGCTTGTTTCGGTCCATTTGGAGATACTATTATCTCGACACAAGATAGGTGCATGGTTTGCACCGAATGTACCTCGGTCTTGGAAACCATTTTGGGTGCACCCAATGGTACACATAGGTGCCGTGAGTCAAGTCAAAGCTCATTTCGGTCCGTTCGGAGATAGTGTTAATCTTAGCACAAGATACGTGCACGATTTGCGCTGAACATACTATAGGCTCAAAAATTATTTTGGATGCACCCGATGGTACTCCTAGGAGACGTGGGTCAAATTCAACCTTGTTTTGGTCTGTTTGGTGATAGTGTTAATCTCGATGCAAGATGGGTGCATGGTTTGTGCTGAATGTACAACGGGCATGGAAATCATTTTGGGCACACCCGATAGTACTCATAGGTGACGTGGATCAAGTGGAATCTTGTTGTGATCTGTTTAGAAATAGTGATAATTTCAGCGCAAGATAGGTGTAGGGTTGCGCCGAATGTACCATAGGCATAGAAATCATTTAGGGCACACCCGATGCTGCACCTAGGTGACGTGGGTCAAGTGAAGCTCGTTTCGGTCTGTTTGGACATAATGCTAGTCTAGGCGCAAGGTAGGTGCACGGTTTGCGCCAAACGTACCATAGGCTCCAAAATTATTTTGGATGCACCAGATGGTACTCCTAGGTGACATTGGTCAAGTGGCAGCTTGTTTCGGTCCGTTTGGAGATAGTGTTAATCTGGGCACAAGATAGGTGCACAGTTTGCACCGAATATAACATGGGCATGGAAACCATTTCAGGCACACCCGATGGTACACCAAGAGGACGTGGGTCAAGTGGAAACTTGTTTCGGTCCATTCGGAGATTTTGTTAATCTAGGCGCAAGTTAGGTGCACGGTTTGCGCCGCACGTACCATAGGCTCGAAAATCATTTTGGACACACCCGATGGTCCTCTTAGGTGATGTGGGTCAAGTAGAAGCTCGTTTCTGTCAGTTTGGAGATAGTTTTAATGTCGGTGCAAGATGGGACATGATTTGTGCTAAGTGTACCATGAGCATGGAAATCATTTTAGGCACACTCGATGGTACTCCTAGGTGACGTGGGTCTAGAAGAAGCTCGTTTCGGTCCGTTTGGAGATAGTGTTTATCTACGCTAATGATAGTGCACGGTTTGCACCGAATGTACCACGAGCATGAAAACCTTTTTGGGGACACCCGATAGTACTTCTAGGTGACGTTGGTCGAGTGGAAGCTCATTTCAGTCCGTTTGGAGATAGTATTAATCTTGACGCAAGATAGGTGCACGGTTTGCGCCAAATGTTCTATAGGCTCTGAAATCGCTTTGAGCACAACCGATGGTACACCTAGGTGACACGGGTCAAGTGGCAGCTTGTTTCAGTCGGTTTGGTGATACTGTTAATCTAGGCGCAAGATAGGTCCATAGTTTGAGCCGAATGTACCACGGGCATATCAACCGTTTTGGGCACACCCGATGGTACACCAAGGTGACGTGGGTCAAGTGGAAGCTTGTTTTGGTCCATGTGGAGATTGTGTTAATCTAGGCGCAAGTTAGGTGCATGGTATGTGTTGAACGTACCAAGACTCAGAAATCATTTTGGACGCACCTGATGGTACTCCTAGGTGATGTGGGTCAAGTAGAAGCTCGTTTCGGTCCGTTTAGAGATAGTGTTAACCTTGGTGCAATATGGGTGCACGATTTGCGCTGAATGTACTACGGGCATAGAAAACACTTTGGGCATACTCGATGGTACTCCTAGGTGATGTGGGTCTAGTGGAAGCTCGTTTCAGTCTATTTGGAGATTGTATTAGTCTTAGCACAACATAGGTGCACGCTTAGCACTGAATGTACCATAGGTGTGGAAATCATTTTGGGCACACCCGGTGGTACTCCTAGGTGACGTGTGTCAATTGGAACCTCATCTTGGTCCGTTTGAAAATAGTGTTAATCTAGGCGCAAGATAGGTGCCCAGTTTGCACCGAATGTACCACGGGCATGGAAATCTTTTTCGGCACACCCGATGGTACTTCTTGGTGACGTTGGTCGAGTGGAAGCTCATTTCAGTCCATTTGGAGATAGTATGAAACTTGGCGCAAGATAGGTGCACAATTTACGCCAAATGTACCATAGGCTCTGAGATCGCTTTGAGCACAACCGATGGTACTCCTATGTGACATCGGTCATGTGGAAACTCATTTCAATCCATTTGGGGATAGTGTTAATCTCGACGCAAGATTGGTGCACAATTTGCGTTGAATGAACCACGGGATGGAAATCATTTTGGGCGCACCAGATGGAACTCCTAGGTGACATGGGTGAAATGGAAGCTCATTTGAGTACATTTGGAGATAGTGTTAATCTCGATGCGAGATAGGTGCACGGTTTTCGCTGAAGCTAACATAGGCCCAAAAATCATTTTAGGCGCAACCGGTGGAACTCCAACGTGACGTGGGTCAAGTGGAAACTCTTTCGGTCCATTTGAAGAAAGTGTTAGTCTCGGCGCAAGATAGGTGCACAGTTTGCACCAAACGTACCATAGGCTCAAAAATCATTTTGATGCACCCGATGGTACTCCAAGGTGACGTGGGTCAAGTGGAAGCTTATTTCGGTCCATTTGGAGATAGTGTTAATCCCAGCGCAAGATTGGTGAACAGTTTGTGCCAAATGTACCACGAGCATGGATACCATTTCAGGTGCACCCAATGGTACACATAGGTGACATGAGTTAGAAGCTCATTTCGGTTCGTTTGGAGATAATGTGAATCTAGGCGCAAGATAGGTGCATGGTTTGCGCTAAATGTACAACGGGCCTGGAAATCATTTTGGGCACACCCAATGGTACTCCTAGGTGACATGGTCAAATTGAACCTCGTTTTGGTCCATTTGGAGATAGTGGTAATCTCGGTGCAAGATAGGTGCACCGTTGGCGCTGAATATACAATAGGCATGGAAATCATCTTGGGCACACCTGATGGTACTCCTAAGGTGACATGCGTCAGGAGGAATCTTGTTTTGGTTTGTTTGGAGATAGTGTTAATCTCAGCGCAAGATTGGTGCAAGGGTTGCGCCGAATGTACCATAGGCATCGAAATCATTTAGGGCACATCTCATGCTACACCTAGGTGACGTGGGTCTAGTAGAAGCTCATTTTGGTCCGTTTGTAGCAATGTTAATCTAGGCGCAAGTTAGGTGCATAGTTTGCACCGAACGTACCATAGGCTCAAAAATTATTTTTGACGCACCAGATGGAACTCCTAGGTGACATGGGTCAAGTGGTAGCTCATTTCAGTCTGTTTGGAGATAATGTGATTCTAGGCGCAGGTTCGGTGCATGGTTTGCGCCGAATGTTCCATTGGATTCAAAATTATTTTGGACGCACCCGATGGTACTCCTACGTGACATGGGTCAAGTGGTAGCTCGTTTCTGTCCCTAAAGATAGTGTTAATCTAGACACAAGATAGGTGCACGGTTTGCACCGAATATAACATGGGCATGGAAACCATTTCGAGCACACCCGATGGTACACCAAGGTGACGTGCGTCAAGTGAAAGCTTATTTCGGTCTATTTGATGATTGTGTTAATCTAGGCACAAGTTAGGTGCACAGTTTGCGTCGCATGTACCATAGGCTCGGGAATCATTTTGGATGCACCCCATGGTCCTCCTAGGTGATGTGGGTTAAGTAGAAGCTCATTTCAGTCAGTTTGGAAATAGTGTTAATGTCGGTGCAAGATGGGTGCACGATTTGCGCTGAGTGTACCACGGGCATGAAAATCATTTTGGGCACACTAGATGGTACTCCTAGTTGATGTGGGTCTAGAAGAAGCTCATTTCAGTCCGTTTAGAGACAGTGTTAATCTTAGCACAACATAGGTGCACGCTTTGCGCCGAATGTACCACAGGCATGAAAATCATTTTGGGCACACCCGATGGTACTCCTAGGTGATGTGTGTCAAGTGGAAGCTCATTTCGGTCCATTTGGAGATAGTCTTAATCTAGGCATAAGATAGGTGCACGGTTTGCACCGAATGTACCACGGGCATGAAAACCTTTTCAGGCACACCCAATGGTAGTTCTACTTGACGTTGGTCGAGTGGAAGCTCATTTCAGTCCATTTGGAGATAGTATTAATGTTGACGCAAGATAGCTGCACGGTTTGCACTGAATATAACATAGGCCCTGAAATCGCTTTGAGCACAACCGATGATACTCCTAGGTGACATGGGTCAAGTGGAAGGTCATTTCGGTCCGTTTGTAGATAATGTTAATCTAGGCACAAGTTAGGTGCACAGTTTGCGCCAAACGAACCATAGGCTCTAATTTTTTTTGACACACTTGATGGTACTCCTAGGTGACATGGGTCAATTGGTAGCTCATTTCAGTCTGTTTGGAGATAATGTTAATCTAGGCACAAGTTTGGTGCATAGTTTGCGCCGAACGTTCCATTGGCTACAAATTTATTTTAGACGCACCCGATGGTACTCCTATGTGACATGGGTCAAGTGGTAGCTCATTTCAGTCCGTTTGGTGATATTCTTAATCTAGGCGCAAGATACGTGCAAGGTTTGTGCCGAATGTACCACTACCATGAAAACCATTTTGGGCACACCTGATGGTACACAAAGGTGATGTGGGTCAAGTGGAAGCTTGTTTCGATCCATTTGGAGATAGCGTTAATCTCGACGCAAGATAGGTGCACGGTTTGCGCTGAATGAAACATGGGCATGGAAATCGTTTTGGGCGCACCTAATGCAACTCCTAGGTGACGTGGATGAAATGGAAGCTCGTTTCGGTCTGTTTGGAGATAGTGTTAATCTTGACGCATGATAGGTGCATGGTTTGCGCCGAACATACCATAGGCTCATAAATCATTTTGGGCGCAGTCGATGGTACTCCTACGTGACGTGGGTCAAGTGGAAACTCATTTCGGTTCATTGGGAGATAGTGTTAAACTTGGCGCAAGGTAGGTGCATGGTTTGCACCGAACATACCATATGCTTAGAAATCATTTTGGCGCATCCGATGGTACTCCAAGGTGACGTGGGTCAAGTGGAAGCTTATTTCGGTCCTTTCAGAGATATTATTAATCTCGGCACAAGATAGGCACATTGTTTGCGCCAAATGTACCTTGGTCATGAAAACCATTTCGGGCACACCCTATGGTATACATAGGTGACGTGAGTCAAGTGGAAGCTCATTTCGGTCCGTTTAGAGATAGTGCTAATCTAGGCACAAGATACGTGCATGGTTTGCGTTGAACGTACCATAGGATCAAAAATCATTTTAGATGCATCCGATGGTACTCCTAGGTGACGTGGGTCAAATTCAATCTCGTTGGTCTATTTGGAGATAGTGTTAATCTTAGCGCAAGATAGGTGTACAGTTTGCGTTGAATGTACAACGGGCATGGAAATCATTTTGGGCACACCCGATTGTACTCCTAGGTGACGTGGGTCAAGTGCAATCTTGTTTTGGGTTGTTTGGAGATAGTGTTAATCTCAGTGCAAGGTAGGTGCCTGGGTTGCACTGAATGTACCATAGGCTTGGAAATAATTTCGGGCACACCCGATGCTACAAACTAGGAGACGTGGGTCAAGTGGATGCTCATTTGGGTCTGTTTGGGGATAATATTAATCTAGGCACTAGTTAGATGCACAGTTTTCGCCGAACATACCATAGGCTCCAAAATTATTTTGGATGCACCCGATGGTACTCCTAGGTGACATGGGTCAAGTGGTTGCTCGTTTCGGTCCGTTTGGAGATACTGTTAATCTAGGTGTAAGATAGGTGCACGGTTTACGCTGAATATACCATGGGCATGGAAACCATTTCGGGCACACCCAATGGTACACCAAGGTGACGTGGGTCTAGTGGACACTTGTTTCGGTCCATTTGGAAATTGTGTTAATCTAGGTGTAGGTTAGATGCACGGTTTACACCGAACATACCATAGGCTCGAAAATCATTTTGGATGCACCCGATGGTACTCCTAGGTGATGTGTGTTAAGGAGATGCTCATTTTCGATCAGTTTGGAGATAGTGTTAATCTCGGTGCAAGATGGGAGCACGATTTGCGCTGAATGTACCACAGGCATGAAAATCATTTTGGGCACACACGATGGTACTCCTAGGTGACGTGGGTCTAGTGGAAGCTTGTTTCGGTTTGTTTAGAGATAGTGTTAATCTTAGAACAATTATAGGTGCACACTTTGCGCTGAATGTATCACAGGCGTGGAAATCATTTTGGGCACACTCGATGGTACTTCTAGGTGACGTGTGTCAAGTGGAAGCTCATTTCGCTCCGTTTGGAGATAGTGTTAATCTGGGCCCAAGATAGGTGCACGGTTTAGGCATGGAAATCTTTTTAGACACACCCGATGGTACTTCTTGGTGACGTTGGTCGAGTGGAAGCTCATTTCATTCTGTTTGGCGACATTATTAATCTTGATGCAAGAGAGGTGCATGGTTTGTGCCGAATCTACCATAGGCTCTGAAATCGCTTTGAGCGCAACCGATGGTACTACTATGTGACGTCAGTCAAGTGGAAACTCATTTTGGTCCATTTGGAGATAGTGTTAATCTCGACGCAAGATAGGTGCACGGTTTGCACTGAATGAACCAAGAGCATCAAAATCATTTTGGGTGCACCTGAGGGAACTCCTAGGTGACGTGGGTGAAATGGAAGCTCGTTTCGGTCCTTTCGGAGATATTGTTAATCTCAGCACAAGATGCATTGTTTGCGCCGAATGTACCTCGATCATGAAAACCATTTCGAGCGCACCCAATGGTACACATAGGTGATGTGAGTCAAGTGGAAGCTCATTTCAGTCCGTTTGGAGATAGTGCTAATCTTGGTGGAAGATAGGTGCATGGTTTGCGCTGTACGTACCATTGGCATGAAAATCATTTTGGACACACCCAAGGGTACTCCTAGGTGACGTGGGTCAAGTGGAATCTCGTTTTGGTCCATTTGGAGATAGTGTTAATCTCGGTGCAAGATAGGTGCACAGTTTGCGCCGAATGTACCACGGGCATGAAAATTGCTTTGGGCACACCTGATGGTACTCCTAGGCAATGTATATCAGGTGGAAGATTGTTTTAGTCCACTTGGAGATAGTCTGAGTCTGGTGCAAGATGGGTGCATGGTTTGACCGAACAAACCATAGGCTCAAAAATTATTTTGATACACCCGATGGTACTCCAAGGTGAGGTGGGTCAAGTGTCAATCTCGACGCAAGATAGGGGCACGGTTTGTGCCGAATGTACCATGGGCATGGAAACCATTTCGCGCACACCCAATGGTACACATAGGTGACGTGAGTCGAGTGGAAGCTCATTTCGATCGGTTTGGAGATGGTATTAATCTTAGCACAACATAGGTGCACGCTTTTGCGCTGAATGTACCATAGGCGTGGAAATCATTTTGGGTACACCCGATGGTACTCCAAGGTGACGTGTGTCAAGTTGAAGCTCATTTTAGTTTGTTTAGAGATAATATTAATCTTGACACAAGATAGGTGCACGATTTGCGCCTAATATACCATAGGCTCTGAAATCGCTTTGAGCGCAACAGATGGTACTCCTATGTGATGTCGGTCAAGTGGAAACTCATTTCGGTCCATTTGGAGATAGTGTTAATCTCGACGCTAGATAGGTGCACGGTTTGCTCTGAATGAACCATGGGCATGGAAATCATTTTGGGCGCACCTGATGGAACTCCTAGGTGACATGGGTGAAATGGAAGCTCGTTTTGATCTGTTTGGAGATAGTGTTAATCTTGACACATGATAGGTGCACGGTTTGCACCGAACGTACCATATGCACAGAAATCATTTTTGGCGCAATCGATGGTACTCCTACATGACGTGGGTCAAGTGAAAACTCATTTCGGTCCATTTGGAGATAGTGTTAATCTCAGCACAAGATAGGTGCATGGTTTGCGCTAAACATACCATAGGCTTGGAAATCATTTTGACGCACCCGATGGTACTCCAAGGTCACGTGGGTCAAGTGGAAACTCTTTTCGGTCCATTTGGAGATACTGTTAATCTCGGGACAAGATAGGTGCACGTTTTGTGCCGAATGTACCTCGGTCATGGAAACCATTTTAGGCGCACCTAATGGTAGACATAGGTGACGTGAGTCAAGTGAAATCTCATTTCGGTCCGTTTGGATATAGTGTTAATCTTGGCGCAAGGTACGTGCACTATTTGCGCTGAACGTACCATAGGCTCAAAAATCATTTTTGATGCACCCGATGGTACTCCTAGGTGACTTGGGTCAAATTCAACCTCGTTTCAGTCTGTTTGGAGATAGTGTCAATCTCGGTGCAAGATAGGTGCACGGTTTGCGCTGAATATACAACGGGCATGGAAATCATTTTGGGCACACCTAAGATTGTAGGCGGGGTGGGCTCTTAATGAAACCTGCACGCTTGCCCCGCAAAAATTCTCTTTGTGGCTATTGTGGCTCTGCTGCAATTTCTTTGTGGCCTAGTATCCTTTAACCCGCGAAGCCCGATGGGCAAGAGTAGAGGTCGCACGAACCCGCAAGAACCTGTGACAATTGCATCTCCTGATCCCCATCGTTTTCGCCATCACGGTAGCATGGCATCGGGTATCGTCCTCCTTCGCTTGCCATCTGCCCCTTCTACAATGTGAGAGTTCTGGCTTCGGTGCAGATGGAAACGCCGATTGCGGCCGTGGTAGGGACAACTACATGGAGCATGATGAGGTCAGCTTCAGGAACAGGGGCAGCATGATGGACTGGGACACGAAGGAAGGGGACGAGAAGGCTGCAACAGTGACAGGCGGGGAAGCTAATGCGGTGGCCGCGCCGATGACGATGCCGTCGAAGAGCGTGATGACCCGTCTCATCCTAATCATGGTGTGGCGCAAGCTCATCCACAACCCAAACACCTACTTCAGCCTCATCGGCGTCATCTAGTCGCTCGTCTGCTTCAGGTCCATACTAGCAACTACCAACCGATACGGCATGCATGCATTGGCCAGCAGAGTAGAGTAGCGGGTGATCCAGTGAGGTAGTCGATTGATAGCTTCGCTGTCGTGTCCTGCAGGTGGAACTTTGAGATGCTAGCCACTGTCATGCAATCCATCTCTAGTGGGCTCCCATTCCAGCTCTAGTTTTTGTCATCATAAGTTCATGCTATTGTGTTTATGTAGATACTGTACGTGCAGGGAGATAGAGCACATGTACATACACTATAGTGTAGTGGGTCTCACGGGTTTTGTAGCTAAGTGTGTTGTGTCCACGGAAAACTTGTCCGTGAACTCTATAGCTTAGTGGTTGGCCGCAAACCCTCTAAAAAACTTTGCAGCAAGTGATGCGGGTTAGTGGCCGACTGCGAACGAGCCCGCCTGCAAGTTGAGGCACACCCGATGGTACTCCTAGGTGACGTGGGTCAAGTGAAATCTTGTTTTGGTTTGTTTGGAGATAGTGTTATTCTCAACGCAAGATAAGAGCATGGGTTGCGCCAAATGTACCATAGGCATATAAATCATTTAGGGCACACCCAATGCTACAGCTAGGTGATGTGGGTCAAGTGAAAGCTCATTTCAGTCCGTTCAGAGATAATGTAAATTTAGGCGCAAGTTAGGTGCATAGTTTCCTCCAAATGTACCATAGGAAATTATTTTGGATGCACCCGATAGTACTCCTAGGTGACATGGTGAGCTCGTTTCGGTCTCTTTGGAGATAGTGTTCATCTAGGCGCAATATAGGTGCACGATATGCACCGAATATACCATGGGTATGGAAACCATTTGGGCACACCCGATGGTACACCAAGGTGACGTGGGTCAAGTGGAAGCTTGTTTCGGTCCATTTAGAGATTGTGTTAATCTAGGCACAAGTTAGGGGCACGGTTTGCGCTGAACGTACCATTGGCTCAGAAATTATTTTGAACGCACCCGACAGTACTCCAAGGTGATGTGGGTCAAGTAGAAGCTGGTTTCAGTTAGTTTTGAGATAGTGTTAATCTCGATGCAACACAGGTGCATGATTTGCGTTGAATGTACCACGAGCATGGAAATCATTTTGTGCACACTCGATGGTACTTCTAGGTGACATGCCTGTGGAAGTTTGTTTCGGTCTGTTTGGAGATAGTGTTAATCGTAGCACAACATAGGTGCACGCTTTGTGCCGAATGTACCATAGGCATGGAAATCATTTTGGGCACATCATGGTACTCCTAGGTGACGTGTGTCAAGTGGAAGCTCATTTCAGTCCGTTTGTAGATAGTGTTAGTCTAGGTGCAAGATAGGTGCATGGTTTGCACCGAATGTACCTCAGGCATGGAAATCTTTTCAGGAACACCCGATGGTACTTCTAGGTGATGTTGGTTGAGTGGAAGCTCATTTCAGTCCATTTAGAGATAGTATTAATCTTGACGCAAGATAGGTGCACGGTTTGTGCCGAATCTACCATAGGCTCTGAAAATCGCGTTGAGCCCAACCGATGGTACTCCTAGGTGACATGGGTCATGTGGTAGCTCATTTTGGTCTGTTTGGAGATAGTGTTAATCAGGGTGCAAGATAGGTGCATGGATTGCGCTGAATGTACCACGGGCGTGGAAACCATTTTGGGCACACCCGATGGTACACCAAGGTGATGTGGGTCAAGTGCAAGCTTGTTTTGGTCCATTTGGAGATTGTGTTAATCTAAGCGCAAGTTAGGTGCACGGTTTGCACCGAACGTACCATAGGCTCAAAAAACATTTTGGACGCGCCCGATGGTACAACTAGGTGACGGTGGGTCAAGTTGAAGCTCATTTCAGTCCGTTTGGAGATAGTGTTAATCTCGGTGCAAGGCGGGTGCATGATTTGTGCTGAATGTACCCCGGGCATGGAAATCATTTTGGGCACACTTGATCGTACTCCTAGGAGACGTGGGTCTAGTGGAAGCTTGTTTTAGTCCGTCTGGAGATAGTATTAATCTTGGCACAACATAGGTGCATGCTTTGCACCGAATGTACCACAGGCTTAGAAATTATTTTGGGCACACCTGATGGTACTCCTAGGTGATGTGTGTCAAGTGGAAGCTCATTTTGGTCCATTTATAGATAGTGTTAATCTAGGTGCAAGACAGGTGCACTGTTTGTGTCGAATGCACCACGGGCATGGAAATCTTTTCAGGCACACCCAATGGTACTTCTAGGTGATGTTGGTTGAGTAGAAGCTCATTTCAGTCCATTTGGGGATAGTATTAATCTTGACGCAAGATAGGTGCACGGTTTGTGCCAAATCTACAATAGGCTCTAAAATCGCTTTGAGTGCAACCGATGGAACTCCTAGGTGACATGGGTCTAGTGGAACTTGTTTCGGTTCATTGTAGATAATGTTAATCTAGGCGCAAGTTAGGTGCATAGTTTGCGCTGAACGTACCATAGGCTCTAAAATTATTTTGGACGCACCCGGTGGTACACCTATGTGACATGGGTCAAGTGGTAGCTCATTTTGGTCCGTTTGGAGATTGTGTTAATCTAGGAGGAAGTTAGGTGCACGGTTTGCGCCGCACGTACCATAGGCTCGGAAATCACTTTGGACACACCCAAATGGTACTCCTAGGTGACGTGGGTCAAGTAGAAGCCCATTTTGGTCTGTTTGGAGATAGTGTTAATCTCGGGGCAAGATGGGTGCACGATTTGCGTTAAACGTACCATAGGCTTGAAAATCACTTTGGACGCACCCGAATGGTACTCCTAGGTGACGTGGGTCTAGTGGAAGCCCATTTCGGTCCGTTTGGAGATAGTATTAATCTTGGCACAACATAGGTGCATGCTTTGCGCCGAATTTACCACAGGCAAGGAAATCATTTTGGGCACACCCGATGGTATTCATAGGTGATGTGTGTCAAGTGGAAGCTCATTACGGTCCGTTTGGATGTTAATCTAGGTGCAAGATAGGTGCACGGTTTGCACCGAATGTACCACAGGCATGGAAATCTTTTAAGGCATACCCGATGGTACTTCTTGGTCACGTTGGTCGAGTGGATGCTCATTTTAGTCCGTTTGGAGATAGTGTTAATCTCGACGCAAGATAGATGCATGGTTTGCACTGAATGAACCAAGGGCATGGAAATCATTTTGGGTGCACCTGATGCACCTATCTCGCGCTGAGACTAACACTATATCCAAACGGGCCAAAACAAGTTTCCACTTGACATACATTATATAGGAGTACTATCGGGTGTGCCCAAAGCGATTTCCATGCCTAAGGGACTTTGAGGTCGTGTTGGTCAAGTGGAAGCTCGTTTCGGTCTCTTCGGAGATAGTGTTAAACTCGACGCAAGGTAGGTGCACGGTTTGTGCTAAATGTACCGTAGGCTCCAAAATCGCTTTTGGGCACACCAGATGGTATTTCTAGCTGTATCAAAAAAAGATGGTACTCCTAGGTGGCGTAGATCAAGTGGAAAATCCTTTTAGTCTATTTGGAGAGTGTTAATCTCGTCGCAAGATAGGTGCACAGCTTGCACTGAATGTACCATGGGCATGGAAATCACTTTGGGCAGACCCGATGGTACTCCAATGTAATGTATGTCAAGTGGAAGCTCATTTTGGTCAGTTTGGAGATAGTGTAAGTCTCGGCGCAAGATAGTTGCACGGTTTGCGCCGAAGGTACCATAGGCTTGGAAATTATTTTGGACGCACCCGATGGTACTGCTAGGTGACGTGGGACAAGAGGAAGCTTGTTTCGGTCCGTTTGGAGATAGTGTTAATCTCAGCACAAGATAGGTGCACGGTTTGCGCGAATGTACAACGGGCGTGGAAATCATTTTGGTCACACCCGCTGGTACTCCTAGGTGATGTGGGTTAAGTGAAAGCTCATTTTGGTCTGTTTGGACATAGTGTTAATCTCAACGCTAGATAGGTGCATGCTTTGCGCCGAATATACCATGGGCATGAAAATCATTTTGGGCACACCCGTTGGTACTCCAAGGTGACGTGTGCCAAGTGGAGGGTCATTTTGGTCTGTTTGGAGACAGTGTTAATCTAGGTGCAAGATAGGTTTATGGTTTGGATCGAATGTACCATGGGCATGGAAATCTTTTTAGGCACATCCGATGGTACTTCTAGGTGACATTGGTCAAGTGGAAACTCGTTTCGGTCTATTTGGAGATAGTGTTAATCTAGGCGCAAGATCGGTGTGCGGTTTGCGCCGAATGTAGCACGGGCATTGAAAACTTTTCAGGCACACCCGCTGTACTTCTAGGTGACATTGGTCAACTAGAAGCCCGTTTAAGACCATTTGGAGATTCATTAATCTTGACGCAAGATAGGTGCCCAGTTTGCGCCGAATGTACTAGGAGCACGGAAATCTTTTCAGGCACACGCGATGGTACTTCTAGGTTACGTTGGTCAAGTGGAAGCTCATATCGGTACGTTTAGAGGTAGTACTAATCATTAGGCAAGATAGGTGCACGGTTTGCACCAAATGTACCATAGGCTCTGAAATCGCTTTGAGCACACCTGATGGTACACCTAGGTGATGTGTGTCAAGTGGAAGCTCATTTTGGTCCATTTATAGATAGTGTTAATCTAGGTGCAAGACAGGTGCACTGTTTGTGTCGAATGCACCACGGGCATGGAAATCTTTTCAGGCACACCCAATGGTACTTCTAGGTGATGTTGGTTGAGTAGAAGCTCATTTCAGTCCATTTGGGGATAGTATTATCTTGACGCAAGATAGGTGCACGGTTTGTGCCAAATCTACAATAGGCTCTAAAATCGCTTTGAGTGCAACCGATGGAACTCCTAGGTGACATGGGTCTAGTGGAACTTGTTTCGGTTCATTGTAGATAATGTTAATCTAGGCGCAAGTTAGGTGCATAGTTTGCGCTGAACGTACCATAGGCTCTAAAATTATTTTGGACGCACCCGGTGGTACACCTATGTGACATGGGTCAAGTGGTAGCTCATTTTGGTCCGTTTGGAGATTGTGTTAATCTAGGAGGAAGTTAGGTGCACGGTTTGCGCCGCACGTACCATAGGCTCGGAAATCACTTTGGACACACCCAAATGGTACTCCTAGGTGACGTGGGTCAAGTAGAAGCCCATTTTGGTCTGTTTGGAGATAGTGTTAATCTCGGGGCAAGATGGGTGCACGATTTGCGTTAAACGTACCATAGGCTTGAAAATCACTTTGGACGCACCCGAATGGTACTCCTAGGTGACGTGGGTCTAGTGGAAGCCCATTTCGGTCCGTTTGGAGATAGTATTAATCTTGGCACAACATAGGTGCATGCTTTGCGCCGAATTTACCACAGGCAAGGAAATCATTTTGGGCACACCCGATGGTATTCATAGGTGATGTGTGTCAAGTGGAAGCTCATTACGGTCCGTTTGGATGTTAATCTAGGTGCAAGATAGGTGCACGGTTTGCACCGAATGTACCACAGGCATGGGCATACCCGATGGTACTTCTTGGTCACGTTGGTCGAGTGGATGCTCATTTTAGTCCGTTTGGAGATAGTGTTAATCTCGACGCAAGATAGATGCATGGTTTGCACTGAATGAACCAAGGGCATGGAAATCATTTTGGGTGCACCTGATGCACCTATCTCGCGCTGAGACTAACACTATATCCAAACGGGCCAAAACAAGTTTCCACTTGACATACATTATATAGGAGTACTATCGGGTGTGCCCAAAGCGATTTCCATGCCTAAGGGACTTTGAGGTCGTGTTGGTCAAGTGGAAGCTCGTTTCGGTCTCTTCGGAGATAGTGTTAAACTCGACGCAAGGTAGGTGCACGGTTTGTGCTAAATGTACCGTAGGCTCCAAAATCGCTTTTGGGCACACCAGATGGTATTTCTAGCTGTATCAAAAAAAGATGGTACTCCTAGGTGGCGTAGATCAAGTGGAAGATCCTTTTAGTCTATTTGGAGAGTGTTAATCTCGTCGCAAGATAGGTGTACAGCTTGCACCGAATGTACCATGGGCATGGAAATCACTTTGGGCAGACCCGATGGTACTCCAATGTAATGTATGTCAAGTGGAAGCTCATTTTGGTCAGTTTGGAGATAGTGTAAGTCTCGGCGCAAGATAGTTGCACGGTTTGCGCCGAAGGTACCATAGGCTTGGAAATTATTTTGGACGCACCCGATGGTACTGCTAGGTGACGTGGGACAAGAGGAAGCTTGTTTCGGTCCGTTTGGAGATAGTGTTAATCTCAGCGCAAGATAGGTGCACGGTTTGCGCGAATGTACAACGGGCGTGGAAATCATTTTGGTCACACCCGCTGGTACTCCTAGGTGATGTGGGTTAAGTGAAAGCTCATTTTGGTCTGTTTGGACATAGTGTTAATCTCAACGCTAGATAGGTGCATGCTTTGCGCCGAATATACCATGGGCATGAAAATCATTTTGGGCACACCCGTTGGTACTCCAAGGTGACGTGTGCCAAGTGGAGGGTCATTTTGGTCTGTTTGGAGACAGTGTTAATCTAGGTGCAAGATAGGTTTATGGTTTGGATCGAATGTACCATGGGCATGGAAATCTTTTTAGGCACATCCGATGGTACTTCTAGGTGACATTGGTCAAGTGGAAACTCGTTTCGGTCTATTTGGAGATAGTGTTAATCTAGGCGCAAGATCGGTGTGCGGTTTGCGCCGAATGTAGCACGGGCATTGAAAACTTTTCAGGCACACCCGCTGTACTTCTAGGTGACATTGGTCAACTAGAAGCCCGTTTAAGACCATTTGGAGATTCATTAATCTTGACGCAAGATAGGTGCCCAGTTTGCGCCGAATGTACTAGGAGCACGGAAATCTTTTCAGGCACACGCGATGGTACTTCTAGGTTACGTTGGTCAAGTGGAAGCTCATATCGGTACGTTTAGAGGTAGTACTAATCATTAGGCAAGATAGGTGCACGGTTTGCACCAAATGTACCATAGGCTCTGAAATCGCTTTGAGCACACCTGATGGAACACCTAGGTGACGGTGGGTCAAGTTGAAGCTCATTTCAGTCTGTTTGGAGATAGTGTTAATCTCGGTGCAAGGCGGGTGCACGATTTGTGCTGAATGTACCCCGAGCATGGAAATCGTTTTGGGCACACTTGATCGTACTCCTAGGAGACGTGGGTCTAGTGGAAGCTTGTTTTAGTCCGTCTGGAGATAGTATTAATCTTGGCACAACATAGGTGCACGCTTTGCACCGAATGTACCACAGGCTTGGAAATTATTTTGGGCACACCTGATGGTACTCCTAGGTGATGTGTGTCAAGTGGAAGCTCATTTTGGTCCATTTATAGATAGTGTTAATCTAGGTGCAAGACAGGTGCACTGTTTGTGTCGAATGCACCACGGGCATGGAAATCTTTTCAGGCACACCCAATGGTACTTCTAGGTGATGTTGGTTGAGTAGAAGCTCATTTCAGTCCATTTGGGGACAGTATTAATCTTGACGCAAGATAGGTGCACGGTTTGTGCCAAATCTACAATAGGCTCTAAAATCGCTTTGAGTGCAACCGATGGAACTCCTAGGTGACATGGGTCTAGTGGAACTTGTTTCGGTTCATTGTAGATAATGTTAATCTAGGCGCAAGTTAGGTGCCTAGTTTGCGCTGAACGTACCATAGGCTCTAAAATTATTTTGGACGCACCCAGTGGTACACCTATGTGACATGGGTCAAGTGGTAGCTCATTTTGGTCCGTTTGGAGATTGTGTTAATCTAGGAGGAAGTTAGGTGCACGGTTTGCGCCGCACGTACCATAGGCTCGGAAATCACTTTGGACACACCCAAATGGTACTCCTAGGTGACGTGGGTCAAGTAGAAGCCCATTTTGGTCTGTTTGGAGATAGTGTTAATCTCGGGGCAAGATGGGTGCACGATTTGCGTTAAACGTACCATAGGCTTGAAAATCACTTTGGACGCACCCGAATGGTACTCCTAGGTGACGTGGGTCTAGTGGAAGCCCATTTCGGTCCGTTTGGAGATAGTATTAATCTTGGCACAACATAGGTGCATGCTTTGCGCCGAATTTACCACAGGCAAGGAAATCATTTTGGGCACACCCGATGGTACTTCTAGGTGACATTGGTCAAGTGGAAACTCGTTTCGGTCCATTTTGATATAGTGTTAATCTAGGCACAAGATCGGTGTACGGTTTGCGCCGAATGTAGCACGGGCATTGAAAACTTTTCAGACACACCCGCTGGTACTTCTAGGTGACATTGGTCAACTAGAAGCTCGTTTAAGACCATTTGGAGATTCATTAATCTTGACTCAAGATAGGTGCCCAGTTTGCGCCGAATGTACTAGGAGCACGGAAATCTTTTCAGGCACACGCGATGGTACTTCTAGGTTACGTTGGTCAAGTGGAAGCTCATATCGGTACGTTTAGAGGTAGTACTAATCATTAGGCAAGATAGGTGCACGGTTTGCACCAAATGTACCATAGGCTCTGAAATCGCTTTGAGCACACCTGATGGTACTCCTAGGTGGAGTAGATCAAGAGGAAGATCGTTTCAGTTTGTTTGGAGATAGTGTTAATCTCGACGCACGATAGGTGCACGGTTTGCGCCAAACATACCATAGGTTCGGAAAACCATTTTGGGGCCAACCGATGTTACTCCTACGTGTCGTGGGTCAATTGTAATCGCCTTGGTCCATTTAGAGATAGTTTTAATCTCGACACAAGATAGCTGCATGGTTTGCGCCAAACATACCATAGGCTTAGAAATTATTTTGGATGCACCTAATTGTACTCCTAGGTGACGTGGATCAAGCGGAAGCTCATTTCGATCTGTTTGGAAATAGTTTTAATTTTGGCACAAGAAAGGTGCACAATTTTCGCCGAATGTACCACCAGCATGGAAATCACTTTGGGCACACCCGATGGTACTCCTATGTAATATATGTCAATTGGAAGCTTGTTTTGGTCTATTTGGAGATAGTGTTAGTCTCAGTGCAAGATAGGTGCACGGTTTGCGCCGAAGGTACCATAGGCTTGGAAATTATTTTGGACGCACCCGTTGGTACTCCTAGGTGACGTGGGTCAAGTGGAAGCTCGTTTTGATCCGTTTGGAGATAGTGCTAATCTCGGCGCAAAATAGGGGCACAATTTGCGCAAATGTACCATGGGCGTGGAGATCATTTTGGGCACACCCAAAGGTACTCCTAGGTGATGTGGGTCAAGTGGAAGGTCGTTTTGGTCCATTTGGACATAGTGTTAATCTTAGTGCTAGATAGGTGCATGGTTTGCGCCGAATGTACCATGGGCATGGAAATCATTTTGGGCACACCCGATGGTACTCCGAGGTGACGTTTGTCAAGTGGAAGGTCAATTCGGTCCGTTTGGAGATAGTGTTAATCTAGGCCAAGATAGGTGTACGGTTTGCGCCGAATGTACCACGGGCATGGAAATATTTTTTGGCACCTCTGATTGTACTTCTAGGTGACATTGGTCATGTGAAACCATGTTTCGGTCCGTTTGGAGATAGTGTTAGTCTTAGCGCAAGATAGTTGCACGGTTTGCGCCGAACATACCATAGGCTTGGAAATTATTTTGGGCACACCCGATGGTACTCCTATGTGACTGGGTCAAGTGGAAGCTTGTTTCGGTCCGTTCGGAGATACTGTTAATCTAGGCGCAAGATAGATGTACAGATTGCGCCGAATATACCATGAGCATGGAAATCTTTTCAGGCACACCCGATGGTACTTCTAGGTGACATTGGCCAAGTGGAAGGTCGTAACGGTCCAATTGGAGATAGTATTAATCTAGGTACAAAATAGGTGTACGGTTTGCACCGAATGTACCACAGGCTCGAAAAACTTTTCAGGCACACCCGATGATCTTCTAGGTGACGTTGGTCAAGTGGAAGCTCATTTTAGACTGTTTGGAGATTGTATTAATCTCGACGTAGGATAGGAGCATGGTTTGCGCTGAATGTACCACGGGCATGGAAATCTTTTCAGGCACACCCGATGGTACTTCTAGGTGACATTGGCAAGTGGAAGCTTGTTTCGGTCCATTTGGAGATAGTGTTAGTCTCAGCGCAAGAAAGGTGCACGGTTTGCGCCGAACATACCATAGGTATGGAAATCATTTTGGGTGCAACCGATGGTACTCCTACGTGACATGGGTCAAGTGGAACCTCGTTACGGTCCATTTGGAGATAGTGTTAATCTCGATGCCATGTAGGTGCACGGTCTGCACCAAACGTACCATAGGCTCAGAAATCTTTTTGGACGCACCTGATTGTACTCCTAGGTGACGTGGATCAAACGAAAGGCTCATTTTGACCTGTTTGGAGATAGTTCTAATTTCGGCGCAAGACAGGTGCACAGTTTGCGCCGAATGTACCACGGGCATGGAAATCACTTTGGGCACACCCGATGGTACTCCTATGTAATGTATGTCAACTAGAAGCTTGTTTTGGTTTGTTTGGATATAGTGTTAGTCTCGGTGCTAGATAGGTGCACGGTTTGCGCTGAAGGTACCGTAGGCTTGGAAATTATTTTGGAAGCACCTGATGGTAATCCTAGGTGACGTGGGTCAAATGGAAGCTCGTTTCAGTCCGTTTGGAGATAGTGTTAATCTAGGTGCAAGATAGGTATATGGTTTGCGCCGAATGTACCATGGGCTCGGAAATATTTTTAGGCACATCCGATGGTACTTCTAGGTGACATTGGTCAAGTGAAAGGTCGTTTTGGTCCAATTGACAATAGTGTTAATCTAGGCGCAAGATAGGTGTACGGTTTGCGCCGAATGTACCACGGGCATGGAAATTTTTTTAGGCACACCCAATGGTACTTCTAGGTGACGTTAGTCAAGTGGAAGCTCGTTTCAGACCGTTTGGAGATTGTATTAATCTCGACGCAGGATAGGTGTACAGTTTGCGCCGAATCTACCATGGGCATGGAAATCTTTTCTGACACACGCGATGGTACTTCTAGGTGACGTTGGTCAAGTGGAAGCTCGTATCGGTCCGTTTGGAGATAGTATCAACCCTGAGGCAAGATAGGTGCATAGTTTGCGCTAAATGTACCATAGGCTCTGAAATTGCTTTGAGCACACCGGATGGTACTCCTAGGTGAAGTAGATCTAGTTTAAGATCGTTTTAGTCTGTTTTGAGATAGTGTTAATCTCGACGCAAGATAGGTGCATGGTTTATGCCGAACGTGTCATAGGTTCAGAAATCATTTTAGGCACAACCGATGGTAGTCCTACGTGACATGGGTCAAGTGGAAACTATTCATTTAGAGATAGTGTTAATCTCGATGCAAGATAGGTGCATGGTCTGCGCCAAAACACCATAGGCTTAGATATCATTTTGGGCACAACCAATGGTACTCCTATGTAATGTATGTCAAGTGGAAGCTTGTTTTGGTCCGTTTGGAGATAGTGTTAATCTCGGTGCAAGATAGGTGCACAGTTTGCGCCAAATGTACCATAGGCTTAAACCCATTTTGGATGCACCCGATGGTACTCCAACGTGGCGTGGGTCAAGTGGAAGCTTGTTTCAGACCGTTCGGAGATTGTATTAATCTCAACGCAGGATAGGAGCACGGTTTGCGTTGAACGTTCCATGAGCACAGAAATCTTTTCTGGCACACCTGATGGTAGTTCTAGGTGACATTAGTCAAGTGGAAGCTCGTTTTGGTCTATTTGGAGATATTGTTAATCTAGGCGTAAGATTCGTTTATGGATTGTGCCGAATGTACCATGGGCATGGAAATCTTTTTAGGCACACCCGATGGTACTTCTAGGTGACATTGGTCAAGTGGAAGCTCATTTTAATCCATTTGGAGATAGCGTTAATCTAGGCACAAGATAGTTGTACGGTTTGCGTCGAATGGACCACGGGCATGGGCTCTGAAATCGCTTTGAGCACACCAAATGGTACTCCTTGGTGGCGTAGATCGGGAGGAATATCATTTCTGTCTATTTAGAGATAGTGTTAATCTTGACGTAAGATAGGTGCACGAATTGCGCTATATGTACCATAGATTTAGAAATCATTTTGGGCGCAACCGATGTAACTCCTACCTGACATGTGTCAAGTGGAAACTTGCCTTGGTCCATTTGGAGATAGTTTTAATCTCGACGCAAGATAGGTGCACGGTTTGCGCAAAACATTCAAAAGGCTCAGAAATCATTTTTGGGTGCACCTGATTGTACACCTAGGTGACGTGGATCAAGCGGAAGCTCATTTTGATATGTTTGGAGATAGTTATAATTTTGGCGCAAGAAAGGTGCACGGTTTACGCCGAATGTACCATGGGTCTGGAAACTGCTTTTGGCACACCTGATGGTACTCATATGTATGTATGTCAAGTGGAAGGTTGTTTCGATCTATTTGGAGATAGTGTTAGTCTCGGCGCAAGATAGTTGCACGGTTTGCACCGAAGGTACCATAGGCTTGGAAATTATTTTGCACGCACCTGATGGTACTCCTAGGTGATGTGGGTCAAGTGCAAGATTGTTTCGGTCTGTTTGGAGATAGTGTTAATCACAACGCCAAATAGGTGCACGGTTTGAGTTGAATCTACCACGGGTGTGGAAATCATTTTGGGCACACCTGATGGAACTCCTAGATGACGTGGGTCAAGTGGAAGCGCGTTTCCATCCGTTTGGAGATATTATTAATCTAGGAGCAAGATAGGTGTACGGTTTGCGCTGAATGAACCACAAGCACGGAAATCTTTTCAGGCACACCCGATGGTACTTCTAGGTGACATTGGTCAAGTGGAAGCCTGTTCGGTCCATTATTGTTTGTGTAAGTCTTGGCGCAAGATAGGTGCACGGTTTTCGTCGAATGTACCACAGGCATGGAAATCTTTTTAGGCACACCCGATGGTACTTCTAGCTAACGTTGGTCAAGTGAAAGCTTGTTTCAGTCCGTTTGGATATAGTGTTAGCCTCGGCGCAAGATAGGTGCACGGTTTGCAACGAATGTACCATGGGCATGGTAATCTTTTTAGGCACACTCGATGGTACTTCTATGTGACGTTGGTCAAGTGGAAGCTTGTTTTGGTCCATTTGGAGATCGTATTAATCTCGAGGCAAGATAGGTGCACGGTTTGCGTCAAATGTACCATATGCTCTGAAATCAGTTTTGGGCACAGCAGATGCTTCTCCTAGATGGCGTAGATCAAGTGGAAGTGTTAGTCTCATCACGAGATAGGTGCATTATTTGCGTCAAATGTACCATAGGCGTGGAAATTATTTTAGATGCTCAAGATGGTACTCCTAGGTGACATGGGCCAAGTGGAAGCACACGTTTTGGTCTATTTGGAGATAGTGTTAATCTCAGCGTAAGATAGGTGCACGGTTTGCGCTGAATGTACCAAGGGCATGGAAATCATTTTGGGCACACCCGATGGGACTCCTAGGTGACGTGGGTCCAATGGAAGCTTGTTTCGGTCCATTTGGAGACAGTGTTAATCTAGGCGCAAGATAGGTGTATGGTTTGCATCGAATGTACCACGAGCATGGAAATCTTTTTAGGCACACCAGATGGTACATCTAGGTGACATTGGTCGAGTGGAAGCTCATTTTCGTCCATTTGGATAGTGTTGATCTAGGCGCAAGATAGGTCTACGATTGGCACCGAATGTACCATAGGAATGGAAAAGTTTTCAGGCACACCCGACGGTACTTCTCGATGACATTGGTCTAGTGGAAGCTCATTTTAGACCATTTGGAGATAGTACTAATCTCGATGCAAGAAAGGTGCACAGTTTGCGTCGAATGTACCACGGGCATGGAAATCTTTTCGGGACACCAGATGGTACTCCTAGGCGGCGTAAATCAATTAGAAGATCATTTCAGTCTGTTTAGAGATAGTGTTAATCTCAATGCAAGATAGGTGCACGGTTTGCACCGAACGTACCATAGCTTCGAAAATCATTTTGGGCACAACTGATGGTAATCCGACGTGACGTGGGTCAAGTAGAAACTCACATCGGTCCATTTGGAGATAGTGTTAATCTCAATGCAAGATAGGTGCACGGTTTGCGCCAAACGTACCATAGGCTTAAAAATCATTTTGGACGCACTTGATTGCACTCCAAGGTGACGTGGATCAAGCAAAAGCTCATTTCGATATGTTTGGAGATAGTTATTATTTTGGCCCAAGAAAAGTGCTTAATTTGTGTCGAATGTACCACGGGTGTGGAAATCGCTTTGGGTACACCTGATGGTACTCCTATGTAATGCATGTCAAGTGGAAGCTTGTTTTAGTCCGTTTGGGGATAGTTCTAGTCTTGGCGCAAGATAGGTGCATGGTTTGCGCCGAACATACCATAGGATTAGAAATCATTTTGGACGCACCCGATGGTACTCCTAGGTGACGTTGGTCAAGTGGAACTTGTTTTGGTCCGTTTGGAGATAGTGTTAATCTCGGTGCAAGATAGGTGCATGGTTTGCGCCGAATGTACCACGGGCATGGAAATCATTTTGGGCACACTCGATGGTACTCCTAGTTGACGTGGGTCAAGTGGAAGCTCATTTCGGTCTATTTGGAGATAGTGTTAATCTCGGCGCAAGCTAGGTGCACGATTTGCGCTGAAGGTACCATAGGCTTGGAAACCATTTTAGGTGAACCCAATGGTACTCCTAGGTGACGTGGGTCAAGTGGAAGCTCGTTTCGGTCCGTTTGAACATAGTGTTAATCTCGGCACAAGATAGGTGCACGGTTTACGCCAAATGTACCATGGGCATGGAAATCCTTTTGGGCACACCCGATGGTACTCCTTGGCGACGTGTGTCAAGTGGAAGCTCGTTTCGGTCCGCTTAGAGATAGTGTTAATCTTAGCGCTAGATGGGTGCACGTTTGCGCCGAATGTACCACGGGCATGGAAATCAATTTGGGCACAACCAATGGTACATCTAGGTGATGTGGGTCAAGTGGAAGCTTGTTTCGGTCCGTTTGGAGATAGTGTCAATCTCGACACAATTTACGTGCTGCCATAGGCTCAGAAATCATTTTGGATGCACCTGATAGTACTCCTTGGTGACGTGGATCAAGCGAAAGCTCATTTCGATCCTTTTGGAGATAGTTTTAATTTTGGCGCAAGAAAGGTCCAACGGGCATGGAAATCGCTCTAGGACACCCGATGGTACTCCTTGGTTTATTTGGAGATAGTGTTAGCCTCGGCGCAAGATAGGTGCATGGTTTGTGCCGAATGTACCACAGGCATGGAAGTCATTTTGGGCACACCCGATGGTACTCCTAGGTGATCCGTGTCAAGTGGAAGCTCATTTTGGTCTATTTGGAGATAGTATTAAACTAGGTGCAAGATGGGAGTATGGTTTGCGCCGAATGTACGACAGGCATGGAAATCTTTTTAGGCACACCCGATGGTACTTCTAGGTGACGTTAGTCAAGTGGAAGCTCGTTTTGGTTTGTTAGGAGATAGTATTAATCTCGAGGCAAGATAGGTGCATGGTTTGCGCCAAATGTACCATAGGCTCTGAAATCGCTTTTGGGCACACCAGATGGTACTCCTAGGTGACGTAGATCAAGTGGAAGTTCATTTCAGTATGTTGGGAGATAGTGTTAATCTCGAAGCGAGATAAGTGCATGGTTTGTGTCAAATGTACCATAGGTTCGGAAATCATTTTGGACGCACTTGATGGTACTCCTAGGTAACGTGGGTCAAGTGGAAGCTCATTTCGGTCCGTTTGGAGATAGTGTTAATCTTGGCAAAAGATAGGTGCATGGTTTGTGCCAAATGTACCATAGGCTCTGAAATTGCTTTTGGGCACCCTAGATGTTACTCCTAGGTGACATGGGTCAAGTGGAAGCTCATTTTGGTCCGTTTGGAGATAGTGTTAATGTCGACGCAAGATAGGTGCACAGTTTGCACCAAATGTACCATAGGCTCTGAAATCGCTTTTTGGCACACCAGATGATACTCCTAGGTGGCACAGATCAAGTGGAAGATCATTTCAGTATGTTTGGAGATAGTGTTAATCTCGACGCAAGATTGGTGCACGGTTTACGTCAAACATACCAAAGGTTCAAAAATCATTTTGGGCACAACCGATGGTACTCCTACGTGACGTGGATCAAGTGGAAACTTGATTTGGTCCATTTGGAGATAGTGTTAATCTCGACGGAAGATAGGTGCATGGTTTGCGACGAATAAACCACATGCATGGAAATCATTTTGGGCACACCCGATGGTACACCTAGGTGTCGTGGCTCAACTGGAAGCTCGTTTTGGTCTATTTGTAGATAGTGTTAAACTAGGCGCAAGATAGGTGTATGGTTTCCACGGAATGTACCACGGGTATGGAAATCTTTTTAGGCACACCCGATGGTATTTTTAGGTGACATTGATCAAATGGAAGCTCATTTTGGTCCATTTGGAGATAGTACTAATCTCGATACAAGATAGATGCACGGTTTGAGCTGAATGTACCATAGGCTCATAAATCATTTTGACACAACCGATGGTACTCCTACATGACATGAGTCAAGTGGAATCTCTTTTCGGTCCGGATGGAAATATCGTTAATCTCGATGCAAGATAGGTGCATGGTTTGCACTGAACGTACCATAGGATCAGAAATCATTTTGGGCGCAATGATTGTACTCCTAGGCGATGTGTATCAAGCAAAAGGTCATTTCGATCCATTTGGAGATTGGCTTAATCTCGGCACAAGATAGGTGCACAGTTTGCGCTAAATGTACCATAGGCATGGAACTCGCTTTGGGCACACCTGATGGTACTCCTAGGTAATGTATGTCATGTGGAACCTTGTTTCGGTCCGTTTGGAAATAGTTTTAGTCTAGGGGCAAGATAGATAAGTTCATAGTTTGCGCCGAACGTACCATACCTTAGAAATCATTTTGGACGCACCTAATGGTACTCCTAGGTGACGTTGGTCAAGTCGAAGCTCGTTTTGGTCTGTTTGGAGATAGTGTCAATCTCGGCGCAAGATAGGTGCATTGTTTGTGCTAATTGTACCCTAGGCCTGGAAATCATTTTGGGCACACCAGACGGTACTCGTAGGTGACATGGGTCAAGTGGAAGCTTGTTTTGAGCCGTTTGGAGATAGTGTTAATCTCAGCGCTAGATAGGTGCATGGTTTGCGCCGAATGTACCACGGGCATGGAAATCATTTTGGGCATAACCGATCATACTCTGAGGTAATGTGTGTCAAGTGAAACTTCGTTTTGATCCGTTTAGAGATAGTGTTAATCTAGGTGCAAGATAGGTGCACGGTTTGCGCCGAATGTTCCGCGGACATGGAAATCTTTTTAGGCACACCCGATGGTACTTCTAGGTGACATTGGTCAAGTGGGAGCTCATTTTGGTCCGTTTGGAGATAGTACTAATCTCGATGCAAGATAGGTGCATGGTTTATGCCAAATGTAACTTAGGCTCTGAAATTGTTTTGAGCATACCCAATGGAACTCCTAAGTGACGTGGGTGAAATGGAAGCTTGTATCGGTTCATTTGACGCAAGATAGGTGCACGCCTTGCGCCGATCATACCGTAGGCTCAGAAATCATTTTGGTTGCACTTAATTGCACTCCTAGGTGACATGGATCAAGTGGAAACTCGTTTTGGTCCATTTGGAGATAGTGTTAATCTCGACACAAGATAGGTGCACGGTTTGCGCCGAATGTACCACGGGCAAAGAAATCGCTTTGGGCTCACCCGGTGGTGCTCCTATGTAATGTATGTCAAGTGGAAGCTTGTTTTCATCCGCTTGGAGATAGTGTTAGTCTCGGCGTAAGATAGGTGCACAGTTCGTGCTGAATGTACCTAGGGATGGAAATAATTTTGGGTACATCCGATGGTACTCCTAGGTAACAATGGTCAACAGGAAACTCGTTTCGGTCTGTTTGGAGATAGTGTTAATCTCGGTGTAAGATACGTGCACGGTTTGTACCGAATGTACTACAGGCATGAAAATCATTTTGGGCACACCCGATTGCACTCTTAGGTAACGTGGGTCAAGTGGAAGCTCGTTTTGGTCTGTTAGGAGATAGTGTTAAACTAGGCGCAAGATAGGTGTACGGTTTGCGTCGAATGTACCGCGGGCATGGAAATCTTTTCAGGCACACCTAATGGTACTTCTAGGTGACGTTGGTCAAATAGAAGCTCATTTCAGTCTGTTTGAAGATAGTATTAATCTCGAGGCAAGATAGGTGTATAGTTTGCGCCAAATGTACCATAGGCTCTAAAATCGCTTTTGGGCACACTAGATGGTACACCTAGGTGGCGTAGATCAAGCGGAAGATCGTTTTAGTTTGTTTGGAGATAGTGTTAATCTCGATGCAAGATAGGTGCACGGTTTGCGTCAAACATACCATAGGTTCGGAAATCATTTTGTGCGCAATCGATGGTACTCCTACGAGACATGGGTCAAGTGGAAACTCGTTTTAGTCCACTTGGAGATAGTGTTAATCTCGATGCAAGATAGGTGCACGGTTTGCGACGAATGCACCAGGAGCCAGGAAATCATTTTGGGCACACCTAATGGTACTTCTCGGTGACGTGGGTCAAGTGGAAGCTCGTTTTGGTCCGTTTGGAGATAGTGTTAAACTAGGCGCAAGATTGGTGTACGGTTTGCGCTGAATGTACCATGGGCATAGAAATCTTTTTAGGCACACCCGATGGTACTTTTAGGTGACATTGGTCAAATGGAAGCTTGTTTCAGCCCATTTGGATAGTATTAACCTTGACGCAAGATAGGTGCATAGTTTGCGCTAAGCGTACCATAGGCTTATAAATCATTTTGACACAACCGATGGTACTCCTACGTGACTTGGGTCAAGTGGAATCTCGTTTCGGTCCATATAGAGATACCATTAATCTCGGCGCAAGATAGGTGCACTGTTTGTGCTAATTGTACCCTGGGCCCAGAAATCATTTTGGGCACACCAGATGGTACTCCTAGGTGACATGGGTCAAGTGGAAGCTTATTTTGAGCCGTTTGGGGATAGTGTTAATCTCAGCGCTAGATAGGTGCATGGTTTGCGCCGAATGAACCACGGGCATGGAAATCATTTTGGGCATAACCGATCGTACTCTGAGGTAATGTGTGTCAAGTGAAACTTCATTTTGATTCGTTTGGAGATAGTGTTAATCTAGGTGCAAGATAGGTGCACGGTTTGCGTTGAATGTTCCACGGGCATGGAAATCTTTTTAGGCTCACCCGATGGTACTTCTAGGTGACATTAGTCAAGTGGGAGCTCGTTTTGGTCCGTTTGGAGATAGTACTAATCTCAATGCAAGATAGGTGCATGGTTTATGCCAAATGTACCTTGGACTCTGAAATTGTTTTGCACGTACCCGATGGAACTCCTAAGTGATGTGGGTGAAATGGAAGCTTGTTTCGGTTCGTTTGACGCAAGATAGGTGCACGCCTTGTGCCGATCATACCGTAGGCTCAGAAATCATTTTGGTTGCACTTGATTGCACTCCTAGGTGACATGGATCAAGTGGAAACTCATTTTGGTCCATTTGGAGATAGTGTTAATCTCAACACAAGATAGGTGCACGGTTTGTGCCGAATGTACCACAGGCAAAGAAATCGCTTTGGGCTCACCCGGTGGTGCTCCTATGTAATGTATGTCAAGTGGAAGGTTATTTTCATCCGCTTGGAGATAGTGTTAGTCTCGGCGTAAGATAGGTGCACAGTTTGCGCTGAATGTACCTAGGGATGGAAATAATTTTGGGTACACCCGATGGTACTCCTAGGTAACAATGGTCAAGAGGAAGCTCGTTTCGGTCCGTTTAGAGATAGTGTTAATCTCGGTGTAAGATACGTGCACGGTTTGTGCCGAATGTACTACAGGCATGAAAATCATTTTTGGGCACACCCGATGGCACTCTTAGGTAATGTGGGTCAAGTGAAAGCTCGTTTTGGTCTGTTTGGAGATAGTGTTAAACTAGGCGCAAGATAGGTGTACGGTTTACGTCGAATGTACCGCGGGCATGGAAATCTTTTCAGGCACACCTAATGGTACTTATAGGTGACGTTGGTCAAATAGAAGCTCATTTCGGTCTGTTTGAAGATAGTATTAATCCTGAGGCAAGATTGGTGTACGGTTTGCGCCAAATGTACCATAGGCTCTAAAATCGCTTTTGGGCACACCAGATGGTACACCTAGGTGGCGTAGATCAAGCGAAAGATCGTTTTAGTTTGTTTGGAGATAGTGTTAATCTCGATGCAAGATAGGTGCACGGTTTGCGTCAAACGTACCATAGATTCGGAATTTTTTTTGTGCACAACCGATGGTACTCCTACGAGACATGGGTCAAGCGGAAACTCGTTTTGGTCCGCTTGCAAGATAGGTGCACGGTTTGCGACGAATGTACCACGGGCTAGGAAATCATTTTGGGCACACCCGATAGTACTTCTCGGTGACATGGGTCAAGTGAAAGCTCGTTTTGGTCCGTTTGGAGATAGTGTTAAACTAGGCGCAAGATTGGTGTACGGTTTGCGCTAAATATACCATGGGCATAGAAATCTTTTTAGGCACACCCGATGGTACTTTTAGGTGACATTGGTCAAATGGAAGCTTGTTTCAGTCCATTTGTAGAGTATTAATCTTGACGCAAGATAGGTGCATGGTTTGCGCTAAGCGTACCATAGGCTTATAAATCATTTTGACAAAACTGATGGTACTCCTACATGACTTGGGTCAAGTGGAATCTTGTTTCGGTCCATATGGAGATACCATTAATCTCAATGCAAGATAGGTGCACGGATTTGCGACAAATGTACCACGGACCTAGAAATCATTTTGGGCACACCTGATGGTACTTTTCGGTGACTTGGGTCAAGTGGAAGCTCATTTTGGTCCGTTTGGAGATAGTGTTAAACTAGACGCAAGATAGGTGTATGGTTTGCGCCAAATGTACCGCGGGCATGGAAATCTTTTTAGGCACACCCGATGGTACTTTTAGGTGACATTGGTCAAATGGAAGCTTGTTTCGGTCCATTTGAAGATAGTATTAATCTTGACGCAAGATAGGTGCACGGTTTGCGCTAAACATACCAAAGGCTCATAAATCATTTTGACGCAACCGATGGTACTCCTACGTGACGTGGGTCAAGTAAAATCTCATTTCAGTCCATATGGAGATACTGTTAATCTCAATGCAAGATAGGTGCACGGTTTGGGCTGAACGTACCATAGGTTCAGAAATCATTTTGGATGCAATTGATTGTACTCCTAGGCGACGTGGATCAAGCGGAAGGTCATTTCGATCCATTTGGAGATTGTTTTAATCTCGACACAAGATCGGTGCATGGTTTTGTGCTGAATGTAGCACGGGCATGTAAATCGCTTTAGGCACACTTGATGGTTCTCGTAGGTAATGTATGTCAAGTGGACGCTTGTTTCAGACCATTTGGAGATAGTTTTAGTCTAGGGGCAAGATAGGTTCACGGTTTGTACCGAACGTACCAAGACTTCATATGGAATCTGATTGGGATGTTCTAGTGCTTCATGGAAAGCTTACCAAGTCTACTTTTGAGTGAACTACATCATCATATCTTCTCATGGTGGGCCGCAATCGTCGATTTAATCCAGAGGCCTTTTTGAGACACCTGTAGTGGATGTCCTTGTTTCTCTTTTGTTTTTACTAAGTCGAGGGATTTAGCACCACCCAGCACTCCTTGAGTCACCCTCTTATTTACATCAGGCTCCTACAGCCACCGCCACTAGTTGGTTTTGTTTCATCGAGTTAGCAATTGCTATCGCCTTTCGGAGCACGTGTTGAATAAACTACTTGTCTGATTGTATTTGGAACCCCACCATCTTTATCTTTAGATGAAACTTTCATATTTATCTTGCAATTGAGTGCTTGTTCAACTTGTTCTTGCTTGTTCTTCGATTGCTTGTAGGACGAGTGCCCTCGTGGCTAGGTCGCGCACCACAAGAATGCAGCGATCCTGGAGTCAGTGTATCGGTTGCTAAGGTGCATCGTCCTGGATGGTTGTAGTTGGATTGTGAACATCGTCTCCATCCACTAAATCAATGATATCCTCTCCACTGAAAGATTAGGACAACCTTACCCTTATCAAGTGGTATTCAGAGCTAGGTTTGATCGGTGAGAGATTTTAGTTCGCTATTATTTTCCGATAGTCCAGAAAAAGCCAAAAAAGTAGATTAATTTTCCATATTCCCATAGACCCTTTGAGCCATTTACTAGTACTGCTTAGTTTGGGCTTGTTGAGTTTGATTTACATCGGTTGAGTCGAGTTGCTGGTCATAGGGTTAGTCTTTTAGAGTTTCGACTTCTTGTCACGCTTTGGTCACTGTTAATCATATACATCTCCGTTGTCATCACCACCACCATATACATATCCACTACACCATATACATCTCCATTGCAATCATTATTACCATAGACGTCTTCGCTACACCATATCCATCACCGCCATTTTTTGATACTGACAAAATCTGATTTGGGCACACAAAGGAAAAATCTAAGAAGTTAGTTGCATTCTTGTTACCCCTGAAAAGAAAGAGAAATACTTTGTGAGTTGCTTTTGTGAAATATGATTTGTCAAGATTCAGATTTGTTCTAGTTGTGCAAGGTAAAAGAAAAGAAGAAGGAAAATCAGAAACAAAAGGAAAGAAAGAGAAAGAGAAAGAGAAAGAGGAGAGAAAGAAAAGAAGAGAGGAGGATAAGAAGGAGAGTGATAGCTTGCTGTTCTTGTGCCTTTTTCTTGTTGTACTGTGACTTTGTTTGTGTCCAGGCTCGCGTCTCTAGCATGGTCTAGCCTAGGACCAGCACGGTACCACCGTTGAACAATTTCTCAACTTGCTTTTGTGACTAACGTGGTGCTAGTATTTCCTTGCTACTGTTAGCCTTCCTACAGCCCCACAAATTTGACTATAGCTTGACAGGAATTGATGTTGCAGCACCGATACACTTGCTTCTTGAGTTGAGTTGCTGAATTGTTGGCTGCCCTCCCCTCCTGTTGAGCGTGGTAAGAATAGGTAAGCACATGCATGAACAGGTTGAGAGTGAGAGGATTATAATAGCGATATCCTAGTAGCATTAGGACATTTTTCTTTCACTTGTTCCTTTGTTTTTTCTCTTCTTTTGTAACCATGCCAGGAGAATCAGAATCAACCCCTTCACAATCACCATGGACAAAGGCATTCATGCAACACTTTGAACGCAAAGTGAGGCTACACACTAATGGCCTCAATGAGGATGTACAGGTCACTAATGAGCGCCTTGGTCAATTGGAGTTGGCCCACATTGACACCAACTCAAAGCTCGGTCGGTTAGAAACCACACAAATTGCCACAAACACCAAACTTGCTTCATTGGAGACTTCAATTGCAAGAATAAACACCAACCTTGCTGCTCTATTGAGGCAATTTGATGACCTCAATGCTGGTGATGAGAATCAAAGACAAGAAGACAACAATACTGATGGTGACCATGGCGAGGATAATTTTAATGATGAATATTCAGCAGATACTGAACATGGTGACCAAGAAGCTTGTCTTCGCCAAAGGCTACATCACAATTGTGAAGGTATGAATCGCTGACATGACGTATGGAACAACGATGATGCTTTCGGTAAGATTAAATTTAAGATACCTCCTTTTGATGGTAAATATGATCCTGATGCATACATTACATGGGAGATTGCTGTTGATCAAAAATTTACATGCCATGAATTTCCTAAGAATAAAAGAGTTCGGGCTGCAACTAGTGAGTTCACTAATTTTGCTTCTGTTTGGTGGATAGAGCATGGCAAGAAAAATCCTAATAACATACCACAAACTTGGGATGGTTTGAAATGAATCATGCTAGCTAGATTTGTTCCCGCTTATTATGCACGTAATCTATTAAATAGGTTGCAACAATTGAGGCAGGGTACTTAAAGTGTAGAATAATATCAGGAACTGCAAATGGGTATGTTGCGTTGTAACATAGAGGAGGATGAGGAACCAGCTATGGCAAGACTTACGGGTGGGTTGAACCATGAAATTCAGGACATCCAAGCCTATAAGGAATACAATAACATAACCCGTTTATTTAATCTTGCTTGTAAAGCTGCAAGGGAAGTGCAGGGACAACATGCTAGTGTTAGGACTAATTTTTCTGCAGGAAAGACTACTTCCGGACACCCATGCACAACGTTTACTCCTATTAGATGTTCCCCTCCACCATCTTCTTCACCTAGTCAAGCAGCCCCTCCCAGTGACATGTCACGTGCTCCTTCCACTCATTGAGCAACAAGGACTATCTAGAAGCCAACCGTAAGTGATTCTTCAGTTGCATCAATAGGTAGAAAAAGAGACATGCAATGCCATCGGTGTAAGGGCTATGGACATGTGCAGCGTGATTGTCCTAGCAAACATGTTTCGATTGTTAAAGATGATGGTGAGTATTCCTCTGCTAGTGATTTCGATGAAGATGCACATCCTTTGCTTGCGGCTGACCATGCAGGTAGTGAGGAACAACAAGAAAAGCATATTGGTGCAGATGATTCAGAGCGCTATGAGAGTCTCATTGTGCAGCATGTGCTTAGTATGCAAATGGAGAAGGCAAAACAAAATCAGCGACATACTTTATTTCAAACAAAGTGTGTTGTTAAAGAACATTCTTGCCCCATGATCATTGATAGAGGTAGTTGCAACAACTTGGCTAGCAGCGACATGGTGGAGAAGTTTGCAGTTAGCACCAATCCGCATCCACATCCATATTACACATCCAATGGCTAAACGATAGTAGTAAGGCTAAGGTAACTAGACTAGTGCGAATTAATTTTCTTATTGGATCATATATCATGATGTTGTTGAATGTGATGTTGTGCCTATACAAGCTTGTAATATCCTGCTCGGTAGACCATGGAAATTTGATAAGGATTCTATGCATCACGGTAGGTCCAACCAGTATTCTTTTATGCACCAAGATAAGAAAATTGTGCTACATCCTACGTCCCCTGAAGCTATTGTGAAATATGATGTTGCTAAAGCTAGCAAACTTAAATGTTAGGAACATGCTAAGAGTGAGAACCATATAGCTGCAAAGGAACTAGTCAAGCAAGGCAACAAAAATACCAAATCTGCTCTCAATAAGAAAAATAAGATAACTTTGAAAGGATCATGTTTTCTGGCCACTATATCTGATGTTAATGAATTGATTGCTTCCACTTCAGATTGCTATGCCTTAGTGTGCAAAGATGCTTTGATTTCACTTCATGATATGCAGCATTCTTTGCCCCTGTTGTGTCTAACATTTTGTAGGAGTCTTCTGATGTATTTCCATGTGAAATTCCACCGGGGCTACCACCAATTCGTGGGATTAAGCACCAGATTGACCTCATCCCTGGTGTGCTTCATTACCCAACCGTGCGCCATACCGAACCAATCCAGAGGAAACGAAAGAGATTCAACGCCAAGTCCAAGAACTACTCGACAAAGGTTATGTGCGTGAGTCTCTTAGTCCTTGTGTTTGTTCCTGTGATTTTAGTGCCTAAGAAAGATGAAACATGGCGTTTGTATGTGGATTATAGAGCGGTTAATAATATCACCATTCAATACCATCATCCTATTCCACGCTTAGATGATATGCTTAATGAATTGAGTGGTGCTACTTTATTTTCAAAGGTTCATTTACGTAGTGGATACCACCAGATTCGTATGAAAATTGGGAGATGAATGAAAAACTGCTTTCAAAACTAAGTTCGGTTTATATGAGTGGTTAGTTATGCCTTTTGGATTAACTAATGCACCTAGCACTTTCTGAGGTTAATGAATGAGGTTTTACGTGCTTTTTATTGACAAATTCATGGTGGTATATTTTGATGATATATTGATTTACAACAAGTCTATGGATGAGGATCTTGATCACTTGCATGCTGTTTTTAATGCTCTATGTGACGCACGTTTGTTTGGTAACCTTGAGAAGTGCACCTTTTGCATAGATCAAGTTTCTTTTCTTGGCTATGTTGTCACTCCATAGGGGGGATTGAGGTTGATAAAGCCAAGGTAGAAGCTATACAGGGATGGCCTACACCATAGACTATCACACAGGTGCAAAGCTTTTTAGGTCTTTCTGGATTCTATTGCTGCTTTGTGAAGGATTTTAGTACCATTGCTCGCACCATTAAATGAGCTTACAAAGAAGGGAGTGCCTTTTACTTCGGCAAAGGCAAAAGAGAATGCCTTCAACGTGCTGAAAGATAAGTTGACACATGCACCTCTGCTCCAACTACCTAATTTTAATAAGACATTTGAGCTTGAATGTGATGCTAGTGGAATTGGTTTGAGTGGTGTTTAGTTGCAAGAAGGCAAACCTATTGCATACTTTAGTGAGAAATTGAGTGGGCCTATTCTGAATTATTCTACTTATGATACGAAATTATATGCTCTTGTGAGACCTTTAGAGACATGGCAGCATTATTTGTGCCCCAAAGAATTTGTCATACATTCCGATCATGAGTCTTTAAAGCATTTCGTAGTCAAGGAAAATTGAATCGTAGGCATGCTAAATGGGTTGAATTCATTGAATCTTTTCCTTATGTTATCAAACACAAGAAAGGGAAGGAGAATATAATTGTCGATGCCTTGTCTAAAAGATATACATTATTGACACAACTTGACTACAAAATTTTTGGATTGGAAACAATTAAAAATCAATATATACATGATGGTGATTTTAAAGATGTATTGCTGCATTGTAAAGATGGCAGAACCTGGAAAAATTCATCGTCAATGATGGATTTGTGTTTAGAGCTAACAAGCTATGCATTCCAGCTAGCTCCGTTCGTTTGTTGTTGCTATAGGAAGTGCATGGAGGGGGGCTTGATGGGACATTTTATAGCAAAGAAAATAGAAGACATACTTGCTAGTCATTTCTTTTGGCCAAGGATGAGAAGAGACGTGGAGAGATTTGTTGCTCGTTGCACAACATGCCAAAATGCTAAGTCACAATTAAATCCACGTGGTTTGTATATGCCTTGATGAGACTAGAGGTTGTTCCTAATCTTTTGGTGATTGTGGGTAAACTCGATTTGTGGTGGATTCGACGTTGGCTGTCCGACTACAACGACCACAAGGTTGCTGCGCCTTAGCAACAGGTACACCGGCTCCGATTGTGATGTTCTTGCCATGCCAAGAACACCAAGAACCTGCAAGCAACCAAGAACAAGCAAGAACAAGATGAACAAGCAAATAACTCATGGATTTAAGCCAAAGGCTGAATCTGAATCACAAGTTGGGGTCTTGAAACAAGCAAATCGGGGTGGTCTAGCCGACACACGCGTTTACAAGGAAGAGAGCAGCAGCTATCTTGCATCTAAACAAAACCCACCCTCATTCTGATGGCTGCTGGCTCTATTTATAAGGAGGAGAGCACAAGGGGGGAGTGGGAAACCCCTAATCTGGGCGTCCCTCAAAGGGTTGTAGTTAGTACAAGGCCCCAGACCCAAGCTGTAGGTCTCTGCGTCCTTTGGCTTGCTGCACACAGCTTTGGTAGATTCTGATAGTGGGGGTTGGATCCATGTGAAAGAGGACGACGCGCTCTTTCCAACAAGTCAAAAAACCAGCTTCATTGGGTCTCGTATCAAGGAGTTATGATACTTTTGATGGAGTGTCCCCTGCTATCTCGAGATGAGCTGTGCGCCCCATTAATGATGATTCCCACTTGTTCGGCCTGCTCCATCCTCATCATGGGGGTCTAAACATGAGGCAATGGAGTCTTGACCAACATTCCTAAGAATAAGACAATCATCACCATGATTTAGTAGCATCCAATTCTGAGACGAGTTTGTATGAACAGCGAGGAACGACTTTACCTGATAATTAAGTTGTCGTGCTCGAGCTCTTGTCATCGGACCTTGTTGTGCAGCAGGTGTGCTTGTGTCAATGGAAGGGATGTCCTCATCATCCTCCCCTTCTTGCATTTGAGTCGTCCTCGACTCTAGTTCATCCTCTTCTCCCAAATATGGCTTCAAATCTGCAATGTTAAATGTGGGGCTAACCCCCAAAAGCTGCAGGTAGCTCAAGTTTGTACGCATTATCATTAATCCTTTCTAACACTTTAAAAGGACCACCGGCTCTAGGCAGCAACTTAGACTTTCGTAAATCAGGGAACCTATCTTTTCTCAAATGGAGCCAAACTAGATCACCAGGTTCAAAAATGACATGTTTCTTCCCTTTGCTACCAGCTAGTTTATACTTTGCATTCATGCACTCTATTTTCTCTTTAGTGGTTTCATGCAATTTTAAGATCAGTTCAGCACGTTGTTTTAGCACCAAAGTTCACTCGCTCCGAGGTCGGAAGAGGTAACAAATCAATAGGAGCATGTGGCACAAAACCCATAAACTATCTCAAAAGGGCTTTTCTTAGTGGTAGAATGCTGGTGAACGATTATAAGCAAACTCAACATGAGACAAGCACTCTTCCCACATTTTTATGTTCTTTTTCAAAATAGCCCTAAGCAATGTAGATAAGGTTCTATTGACAACCTCAGTTTGTCCATCAGTTTGGGGGATGACAAGTAGTGGAAAATAAAAGCTTAGTCCCTAGCTTAGCCCACAAAGTTCTCCAAAAATGACTAAGAAATTTTGCATCCCGATCAGAAACAATGGTGTTAGGCACACCGTGCAATCGAACAATCTCACGAAAGAAACAAATCAGCAATATGTGTAGCATCATCGCTCTTATGACATGGTATGAAATGTGCCATTTTAGAAAATTTGTCCACAACAACAAACACACTATCCCTCCCCTTCTTTGTTCTAGGCAGTCCTAAAACAAAGTCCATTGAAATATCTTCCCATGGTGCACTTGGAACAGGAAGAGGCATGTATAAACCATGAGGATTAAGGCAGTGACTTAGCTTTCTGGCATGTTGTGCAGCGAGCAACGAACCTCTCCACGTCTCTCCTCATCTTGGGCCAAAAGAAAATGACCAGCAAGGGATGTCCTCTGTCTTTTTCACACCAAAATGTCCCATGAGTCCTCCTCCATGCGCTTCCTGCAACAATAACAAACGCACAGAGCTAGCTGGAATGCATAGCTTGTTGGCTCTAAAGACAAACCCGTCGGTGAGGGACGAATCTATTCCATGTTTTCCCCTCTTGGCAATTCAGCAATACATCTTTGAAATCATTGTCATGTGCATATTGTTCCTTAATAGTTTCCAAACTAAAGATTTTAAAAGTCAAGTTGTGAAAGCATGGTGTAACGTCTAGACAAAGCATCAGCAATTATATTTTCCTTCCCCCTTTTTTTGTGTTTTGATGACATAAGGAAAGGACTCGATGAATTCAACCCACTTGGCATGTCTACGGTTCAGTTTTGCTTGACTACGGATGTGTTTCAATGATTCATGATCAGAATGTATGACAAACTCTTTGGGCCACAAATAATGCTGCCCATGTTTCCAAAGTCCGAACTAGAGCAAGCAATTCCTTATCATAAGTAGAATAGTTCAAACTAGGGGCCACTCAACTTTTCACTGAAATACGCCAAAGGTTTTCCCTCTTGTAACAGCACACCACCCAACCCAATTCCACTAGCATCACATTCAAGCTCAAAGGTTTTGTTGAAATCAGGAAGCTGGAGTAAAGGTGTATGAGTTAACTTATCTTTTGAGCGTGTTGAAAGCATCCTATTGGGCTGCAGCCTAAGTGAAGGTTGCACCCTTCTTGGTGAGTTCATGCAGCGGGGGGCTGCAATGGTGCTGAAGTCCTTCACAAATCGACGGTAGAAACCAGCAAGTCCTAGAAAACTCCGCACTTGTGTGACCGTGCTGGGAACAGGCCAGCTGTGTATGGCCTCAACCTTGGCTTGATCAACTTCGATTCCCTGCGGGTGTCACAACATATCCAAGAAAAGAGACTCGATCTGTGCAAAAGGTGCACTTCTCAAGATTGCCAAACAAGTGTGCATCCCGAAGAGCATTGAAAATGGCACGCAAATGATCAAGATGTTCCTCTAATGATCTACTATATATCAAGATGTCATCAAAGTATACCACTACAAATCTGCCAATAAAAGAGTGTAAAACCTCGTTCATTAATCTCATGAAAGTGCTGGGTGCATTAGTCAATCCAAAGGGCATGACAAGCCATTCACATAAACCAAACTTAGTTTTAAACGTTGTTTTCCATTCATCTCCAAGCTTCATACGAATCTGGTGGTAACCACTACGCAAATCAATTTTAGAGAACACAATTGAGCCACTCAATTCATCAAGGCATATCATCTAACCTTGGAATAGGAAGACGATATCTGATTGTGATGTTGTTTATCGCTCTACAATCAACACACATGCGCCATGATCCATCCTTCTTAGGAACTAAAAGCACGGGGAACGGCACAAGGGCTAAGAGACTCACGCACATAACCTTTGTTGAGCAATTATTGTACTTGTCTCTGAATCTCTTTTGTCTCGTCCGGGGTTGGTCCTATACGGCGCACGATTAGGCAAGGAAGCCCCAGGGGATGAGGTCAATCTGGTGTTCAATCCCTTGAATTGGTGGCAGCCCCGGTGGTACCTCCTTTGGAAAAAACATCGGCATACTCCTGCAAAAGATTAGTGATAGCAGGAGGCAAAGAAATAGATGTATCTTCGAGTGAAAATAAAGTTTCTTTGCAAACCAAAGCATAGCAAACAGTAGTACTAGCATCAATCTCATCCAAATCAGATTTGGTGGCAAAGTAACAAGAGCCTTTCAGCTTGATCTCATTTTTATTATGATGAACAGATTTGCTAGACTTCTTCTTATGTTTCTCAAGTTCATTAGCGACAATCTGATTTTTACTAGCAACAACCTGATTCTTAAGTTTGCTAGATCTAGCAAGTTCATCTCTTAGAATAGACTCAGGGGGACATGGGGTGCAACACAATCTTCTTGTCATTATGCACGAAAGAGTATTGATTTGTTTTTACCAGAGTGCAAGGAATCTTTATCAAACTGCCATGGTCTACCTAACAACATAGAGCATGCTTGCATAGGCACAAACATCACAGTTAATGGAATCATGATAAGAACCAATGGCAAACTCTACCCTTACCAATCGGGTTACCTTCACCTTGCCGCTGCTGTTTAAGCCACTGAATGTAGTAAGGCTGCGGGTGTGGTTTTGTGCTCAATGAAAGCTTCTCCACCATTTCAGCACTTGCCAAGTTGTTGCAGCTTCCTCCATCTATGATCACACGGGCAAGAGCGTTCCTTGATCACACACTTGGTTTGAAACAAAGTGTGGTGCTGATTTTGTTCAGCCCCTCTCCATTTGGGCACATAGCACCCGCTGCACCATGAGGCTCTCATAGTGCTCAGCAGCTTCAGCCCTAATGTGCTCTTCGTCTTGTTGGAAATAATCTCCTTCTGCTACATTGTTAGCAGCAAGCAAAGCATATGTTTCTTCATCAAAATCACTAGCAGAGGAATACCCACCATCAGCTCGCACAATCATCACACGTGTGCTTGGGCAGTCCTTGCATATGTGGCCATATCCTTTGCAGCGTAGGCACTGAATATCCCTTGTTCTCCCCCGTGGATACCACCGAGGGGTGAACTCTTGGCAGATGTAGCCGTTGCTCCTCTAGTTGGTTCACTTGGGCATGGGTACAGAATTTGTTGTAGAGAAGCGTGGCTTGATGGTCGAGGAAGATTGTGGGGGTGCACGCGTTGATGGTGTAGCAGCATTGGAGGGTGTCCACAGGCTAGCACGACCTGTAGGAATGTTAGCCCTCATGCTAGCTTGTCATCCCTGCACTTCTCGTTCAGCTTTACAAGCAAGGTGAAATAAACGATTGACAGAATTATATTCCTTATAAGCTAGAATGTCCTGAATCTCCCGGTTCAGCCCACCCATAAATCTAGCTATGGCACCATCCTCATTTTCCTTTAGCCCCGCAACGAAGCATACCCATTTGTAGCTCTTGATAGTACTCTTCTACAGATTTGGATCCTTGCCTCAATTGTTGCAACTTATTTAAAAGATCACGGGCATAATAAGAAGGAACAAATCTGGCCCGCATGACCCGTTTCAAAGCATCCCAAGTTGGTGTGTTATTTGGGTTCTTACGATGGTATTCAAAACCACCAAACAGAGGCAAAGTCAGTAAACTCACTAGTTGCAGCCCCTAACACGTTTGTCCTCAGGGAAATCATGGCAAGTAAATTTCTGATCAACAGCTAATTCCCAACTAAGGTATATATCAGGATTATACTTCCCATCAAAAGCAGGTATGGTGAATTTAATCTTGCCAAATGAGTCATCGGCACGTTACCTCTTGCCGTGGTCGGCGAGGACCTATCTCATGGTGGCGGGCGATGTTGTTCGATGCGTCGATGGCCATTCAGCTCCTCATCAAGCTCAGTGTCCGCTGCATATTCTTCTTCATCATGACCAGCAGCACTGCCCCATGGTGTTGTTGTTGTTGTGATTGCGTCATTCGAAACCAACACAGCGATTCTGTTCTATCCTCTCCAATCGCTCCAAGACACCTACAAGAGATGTATTAACAGAACCAAGAGTGCCTTCCAAGGAAGCCAACTTGATGTTGGTCTCAATCTGAGCCGTCTCCAATTGACCAAGGCGCTCATTGGTGACACGAACATCCTCATCAAGGTGTTCAGCATGGAGCCTCACTTTGCGTTCAAAGTGTTGCAGCAAGGCTTTTGATCGAGGTGATTGTGGAGGGGTCCTTTCACCTTCTCCTACCATGGTTAGTATGTAGCAAGGGAATCTCAAGAAAATATGTCCTACCAACTAATTGAATTAGGGTGGGCAACAATTTTAATTCTCTCAGCATGTGCAAACTGAGTTCTTACATGTCCCTTACCTTGCTATGCAGATGGTGTTGGCGACGACAAGAACAACACAAGTAGTAGCAAGTAGAACCCTGTGACGTTGTAGATAATTTGTGGAGCTGTAGGTGGCTTAAAAAATCAAGGTACAACTGGAACCACGTTAGTCAATGCAAGTTGAATAAATGTTCAAAGATAGTATCGTGCTGGTCCTAGGCTAACCCGTGCTAGAGACGCGAGCCTAGACACAAATGTTGTCACCGGATAGTAGCAAACAATGGAAATGATGAGAGTAAATAGCATCAACTTAACCTTTTTTTTCTTTCTTTTCTTTCTTTCTTTCTTTCTTTCCTCCTTTTCCTTTCTTTTTTCTTTTCTATTTTCTTTTCTTTTCTTTTCGACAAGTAGCGCACAAACTGAACTTTTGCAATATGATTATAACAAGAATGCAGCAAGTAGCATAGACTTTCTTTTACTAGGGATAAGGATTGCAACAAGTAGTACAAATATGCAATTTGAACTCTCTTATTTTCAGAACTGAGTGTACTCAGATTTGCACAAAAAGGACAGGTGCATAAGGTAGTGTTTGTGTAGGCGTGGCTAAAGGTGATGGTGGTGAGGGTTTCAGTGAAAAGGTGGAGAGAGCAGCGGTGCTTTTGGTGGTGGTGGTGGTGGTGGTGGTATTGGTGGAGATTGCAGCAGCTGAAGTGGGGGGGGAGGCAACAACGGATTGTGTGGTGACTAAAACGTGACAAGAACTCGAAACTCTAAAGGATTAGAACCTAAGAACCAGCACTTGACACCACGATGTAAAGCACAAACTCAACAAGAAAAGAACTAAGCAGATCAGCAAGGCTCAAACTTGTGTTTGGAATTTTAGTTCTATCCTATTTTATATTTTTGGAACATAGGTAAAGTAATGAATAGTAAATCACTCACCAAAGAACCTTGCTCTGATTACCACATGATAAGACTAGAGGTTGTTCCTAATCTTTTGGTGAGTGTGGGTAAACTCGATTTGTGGTGGATTCGACGTTGGCTGTCCGACTACAACGACCATAAGGTTGCTGCGCCTTAGCAATAGGTACATCGGCTCCGATTGTGATGTTCTTGCTGTGCCAAGAACACCAAGAACCTGCAAGCAACCGAGAACAAGCAAGAACAAGATGAACAAGCAAATAACTCACGGATTTAAGCCAAAGGCTGAATCTGAATCACAAGTTAGGGTCTTGAAACAAGCAAATCGGGTGGTCTAGCCGACACACGCATTTACAAGGAAGAAGCAGCAGCTATCTTGCATCTAAACAAAACCCACCCTCATTCTGATGGCTGCTGGCTCTATTTATAAGTAGGGAGAGCACAAGGGGGAGTGGGAAACCCTAATCTGGGCGTCCCCTCAAAGGGTTGTAGTTAGTACAAGGCCCCAGGCCCAAGCTATAGGTCTCTGCGTCCTTTGGCTTGCTGCATACAGCTTTGGTAGATTCTGATAGTGGGGTTGGATCCATGTGAAAGAGGACGACGCGTTCTTTCCAACAAGTCAAAAACCAGCTTCATTGGATCTCGTATCAAGGAGCCTATGGTACTTTTGATGGAGTGTCCCCTGCTATCTCGAGATGAGAGCTGTGCGCCCCATTAATGATGATTCCCACTTGTTCGGCTGCTCCATCCTCATCATGGGGGTCTAAACATGAGGCAATGGAGTCTTGACCAAATTCCTAAGAATAAGACAATCATTACCATGATTTAGTAGCATCGAATTCTGAGACGAGTTTGTATGAACAGCAAGGAACGACTTTACCTGATAATTAAGTTGTCGTGCTCGAGCTCTTCTCATCAGACCTTGTTGTGCAGCAGGTGTGGTTGTGTCAATGGAAGGGATGTCCTCATCATGCCTCTACCTATTCCTAGCGTTCCTTGGGAAGATATTTCTATGGATTTTTTTGTTGGGGATTGCCTAGGACTAAGGAAAGGACATGACAACATTTTTGTTCTTGTGGATCGATTTTCTAGGATGGCCCATTTCATTCCTTGTCATAAAAACTGATGATGGTACTCATATTGTTGATTTGTTCTTTCGGGATATTATTCGTTTGCATGGTGTGCCAAACACAATGTTTCTGATCATGACACTAAATTTCTTAGTCATTTTTGGAGGACTTTATGGGCTAAATAGGGGACTAAGGTTTTGTTTTCTACCACATGCCATCCCCAAAATTGATGGTCAAATTGAAGTTGTGAATAGAACTTTGTCTACTATGTTAAGGGCTGTTTTAAAAATGAACAATAAGATGTGGGAAGAATGTTTGCCTCATATTGAATTTGCTTATAATCGCTCACTGCCCTTTATTTATCTTTATTTTCTTTATTAGGATAGGACCCTACCCCTATTCTCAAACCCTCTGCCGTGCTCTACCCTGCCCGCATTTATTTGGAAGGGGCCAAAGAAATGTCTCCACCTACAAAGATGTGCCCCATTTGAGATTGTGTATGGACTGTTGCCTCGTGCTCCTATGGATTTAATGCCTTTGCCATCTTCTAAAAAAGTGAACTTTGATGCTAAACAATGTGCTGAGTTAATGTTAAAATTGCATGAAACAACAAAGCAAAACATTGAGCGCGATGAATGTTAAGTATAAGCTTGCTGGGCGATAAAGGGTAGAATGCAATTGATGTTTGAACCTAGAGATCTGGTGTGGTTGCATTTGAGAAAAGGAGAGGTTCCCTGATTTGAGATAATCTAAATTGATGGCTAGAGCTGATGGACCATTTAAGGTGTTAGAGAAAATTAATGATAATGCATACAAGTTACATCTGCCTGCCAATTTTGAGGTTAGTCCCACGTTTAACATCGCAGATTTGAAGCCATATTTGGGAGAAGAGGCCAAGCTTGAGTCAAGGGACGACTCAAATGCAAAGAACAGAGGATGATGAGGACATCAACACCATCAATACATCCACACGCTGCACAAGTACAGATTCATGGCCCTATGACTCGCGCCCATGCACATCAACTCAACTATTAGGTGAGTTCATTCTTGAGTTCTTGTTCATCTTATTTAGATCATGGAAACCCGTGCACCTTTGTTTTGCTCAGGAATAATGGAGAGGAGCCACAAGGAAGGGGATTCGCGAGGGGTGGGTTCGGACTGCAGAACAACACCAACTTGTGACGGTCACCAAGACTTCGTATGGACCCTAATTGGGACATTCTAGTTCTTCATGGAAAGCTTACCAAGTCTACTTTTGAACGGATCCAACCACATCCTCATATCTTCTTAGAGTTGGCCGCGATCGTTGACCTTTTTGCGACACCTATTTTTAGTGGTTGTTTCAGTCAATAACTGAGCTGCATGCAACCATGCAGTGGATGTCCTTGTTTATCTTTTGTTTTTACTAAGTCGAGGGATTTAGCACCACCTAGCACTCCTCTGGTCGCCCTCTCATGTACATAAGGCTCCTACAGCCACCACCACTAGTTGGGTTTTGTTTCATTGAGTTAGCCATTGCTACCGCCTTTCAGCGTGCATCTTGAATAAACCGCCCGTCTGATTGTATTTGGACCCCCACCATCTTGTGTTTTCAGATTGAAACCTTCATATTTATCTTGCAATTGAGTGCTTGTTCAACTTGTTCTTGCTTTGGTAAGGGTAACCTGATCTATCGGTTGCTAAGGCGCCATCCCTGGACGGTTGTATTCGGATCGTGAATGTCATGTTCATCCACTAAATTGAAGATATCTCTCTCCACCGAAAGATCAGGACACCCTTACCCTTATCATAATCTAGGTGCAAGTTAGGTGCACATTTTGCGCCAAATGTACTATAGGCTCAAAATCCTTTTCGATGCACTAGATTGTACTCCTAGGTGACGTGAATCAAGCGGAAGCTCATTTCGATCCGTTTGGAGATAGTTTTAATCTCGGGGCAAGATAGGTGTGGTTTGCTCCAATTGTACCACGAGCAAGGAAATGGCTCTGGGCACACCTGATAGTATTCCTAGGTTATGGATGTGAAGTGGAAGCTTGTTTCGGTCCGTTTGGAGATAGTGTTACTCTCTGTGCAAGATAGGTGCATGGTTTACGCCAAACGTACCATAGCCTCGAAAATCATTTTGACACACCCGATGGTACTCCATGGTGACGTGGGTCAAGTGAAAGCTCGTTTCGGTTCGTTTGGAGATACAGTTAATCTAGACGCAAGATAGGTGCACGGTTTACGCCGAATGTACCGTGGGCATGGAAACCATTTCAGGTGCACCCAATGGTACACCTAGGTGACGTGGGTCAAGTGGAAGCTCATTTCAGTCTGTTTGGAGTAGTGTTAACCTAGGCGCAAGATAGGTGCATGGTTTGCACCGAAGAGACGCGAGTCAACTGGAAGCTCGTTTCGGTCCGTTTAGAGATAGTCTTAATCTCGGCATAAGATAGGTGCACGGTTTGCACCAAATGTATCATGGGCATGGAAACCATTTTGGGCACACCCAATGGTACACCTAGATGACGTGGGTCAAGTGGACCTCATTTTGGTCCATATGGAGATAGTGTTAACTAGGCGCAAGATAGGTGCACGGTTTACGCCAAACGTACCATAGGCTCAAAAATCATTTTTAGCACACCCAATGGTACTCCCAGGTGATGTGGGTCAAGTGGAACCTCGTTTCAGTCCATTTGAAGATAGTATTAATCTAGGCGCAAGATACGTGCTCGGTTTGTGCCGAACGTACCACAGGCTCGGAAATCATTTTGGACGTACCCGATGGTACTCCTAGGTGACGTGGGCCAAGTGGAACCTCATTTCGGTCCGCATGGAGATAGTGTTAATCTCGGTGCAAGTTAGGTGCATGGTTTGCGCCGAATGTACCATAGGCTCATAAATCATTTTGGACACACCCGATGGTACTCCTAGGTGACGTGGGCCATGTGAAACCTTGTTTTGGTCTGTTTGGAGATAGTGTTAATCTAGGTGTAAGATAGGTGCACGGTTTGCGATGAACATACTATGGGCTCGGAAATCATTTTGGACACACCCGATGGTTGTCCTGGGTGACGTGGATCAAGTAGAAGCTCGTTTTGGTCCGTCTGGAGATAGTATTAATCTCATACCACAACATAGGTGCACGCTTTGCGCCGAATGTACCACGGGCAGGGATGTCATTTTGGGCACACCCGATCGCACTCCTAGGTGACATGGGTCAAGTGGAAGCTCATTTTGGTCCATTTGGAGATAGTGTTAATCTTAGCGCATGAGAGGTGCCCGGTTTGCGTTGAATGTACCATGGGCGTGGAAATCATTTCGGGTGCACCCAATGGTACACCTAGGTGACGTTGGTCAAGTGGAAGCTCATTTCGGTCCATTAGAGATAGTGTTAATCAAGGCACAAGATAGGTGCACGGTTTGCGCCTAACGTACCATAGGCTCGAAATTCATTTTTTGAACACCCAATGGTACTCCTTGGTCATGTGGGTCAAGTGGAACCTCGTTTCGGTCTGTTTGGATATAGTGTTAATCTAGGCATAAGATAGGTGCTCTGTTTGCGCTGAACGTACCATAGACTCAGAAATCATTTTGGACGTACCTGATGGTACTCCTAGATGACTTGGGCCAAGTGGAACCTCATTTCGGTCCAGACGGAGATAGTGTTAACCTCGGTGCAAGTTAGGTGCACGGTTTGCACCGAATGTACCATAGGCTCATAAATCATTTTGGATGCATTCGATGGTACTCCTAGGTGACGTGGACCAAGTGGAACCTCATTTCGGTCTATTTGAAGATAGTGTAATCTAGGTGCAACATAGGTGCACGGTTTGTGTCGAACGTACCATAAGCTCAGAAATCATTTTGGATGCACCCGATGGTAGTCCTAGGTGACATGGGTCAAGTAAAAGCTCGTTTCGGTCTGTTTAGAGATAGTGTCAATCTTAGCAGAAGGTAGGTGCACACTTCGCGCTGATTGTACGACGGGCCTAGAAGTCATTTTGGCACACCCGATCACACTCCTAGGTGACATGTGTCAAGTGGAAGCTCGTTTTGGTCCGTTTGGAGATAATGTTAATCTAGGCACAAGATAGGTGCACGGTTTTGCATCGAGTGTGCCATAGGAATGGCAATCTTTTCAGGCACACCCAATGGTACTTCTAGGTGACATTGGTCAACAGGAAGCTCGTTTTGGTCCATTTGGAGATAGTGTTAATCTCGACACAAGATAGGTACACGGTTTGCGCCAAATGTAGCACCGGCATGGAAACCATTTCGGGCGCACCCAATTGTACACCTAGGTGACGTGGGTCAAGTGGACCTCATTTCGGTCCATTTGGAGGTACTGTTTATCTAGGCGCAAGATAGGTGCACGGTTTGCAAACTGAGCGATAGCTCAGGTGGTGTGGCTTGTCGTGGTCGTGCCCACCGGTCGGATTCAAATCCTGGCCTTGCTTAAAAAAACCCTCTTGCTATGCTTGCTGACTATGGCTGCTTGTGTGCGTCGGTTGGGGACGGCGTATCACCGGGCCATGTGACGGTGTTGCCGACCACACAGTTTGGCTCTGTTGGGGCATGGGCAAGGGTTCTAAGGATTTCTAGGCTGGTTGCCTAGATCTTCTTCTAAGTGCAATTCCGTTGGGCCGGTTCTTCCCCTACCGGACCAGTTTTTTGATAGTTGCACGGTTTGTGTAGAATATACCATTGGCTTAGAAATCATTTTTGACGCATCCAATGGTACTCATAGGTGACGTGTGTCAAGTGGAAGCTCAATTCAGTTCGTTTGGAGATAGTGTTAATCTAGGCGTAAGTTAGGTGCACGGTTTGCGTCAAACATACCATAGGCTCAGAAATCTTTTTTGATGCACCTGATTATACTCCTAAGTGATGTGGATCAAGCAAAAACTCATTTTGATCTGTTTAGAGATAGTTTTAATCTCGGTGCAAGATAGGTGAACGGTTTGCGCCGAATGTACCACGGGCACACCTGATGGTACTCCTAGGTAATGAATGTCATGTGGAAGCTTGTTTTGGTCCGTTTCGAGACATTGTAAGTCTCGGTGCAAGATTGGTGCATGATTTGCGCCAAACGTACAATAGGCTCGAAAATCATTTTGACACACCCGATGGTACTTCTAGGTGATGTGGGTCAAATGGAAGCTTGTTCCGGTTCGTTTGGAGAGAGTATTAATCACGGCACAATATAGGTGCACGGTTTGCATCGAGTGTACCACAGGCATGGCAATCTTTTCAGGCACACCCAATGGTACTTCTAGGTGACATTGGTCAGCAGGAAGCTCATTTTGGTCCATTTGGAGATAGTGTTAATCTCGACACAAGATTGGTACACGGTTTGCGCCGAATGTACCACGGGCATGGAAACCATTTCGGGCGCACCCAACGGTACACCTAGGTAACGTGGGTCAAGTGGAAGCTCATTTTGGTCCATTTAGAGATAGTGTTAATCTAGGCGCAAGATAGGTGCACTGTTTACGCCGAACATACCATAGGCTCGGAAATTAGTTTTGGCACACCAAATGGTACTCCTAGGTGATGTGGGTCAAGTGGAACCTCGTTTTGGTCCGTTTAGAGATAGTGTTAACCTAGGTGCAAGATAGGTGGTCGGTTTGCGCAGAACATACCATAGGCCCAGAAATCATTTTGGATGTACCCGATGGTACTCCTAGGTGATGTGGGCTAAGTGGAACCTTGTTTTGGTCCGCATGGAGATAGTGTTAATCTTGGCGCAACTTAGGTGCATGGTTTGCGCCGAACGTACATAGGCTCATAAATCATTTTGGACACACCCGATGGTACTCCTAGGTGACGTGGCCCAAGTGAAACCTTGTTTCGATTTGTTTGGAGATAGTGTTAATCTAGGTGCAAGATAGGTGCATGGTTTGTGATGAACATTCCATAGACTCGGAAATCATTTTGGACGCACCCGATTTTAGTCCTAGGTGACGTGTGTCAAGTAGAAGGTCATTTCAGTCCATTTGGATATAGTGTTATTCTCATAACACAACGTAGGTGCACGCTTCGCGCTGAATGTACCATGGGCATGGAAGTCATTTTGGGCACTGCCTATTGCACTCCTAGGTGACATGGGTCAAGTGGAAGCTCATTTTGGTCCGTTTTGGAGATTGTGTTAATCTTGGCGCAAGATAGGTGCCAGATTTGTGCCGCATGTACCACGGGTGTGGATAATGATTTCGGGTGCACCCAATGGTACACCCACTGTTCGCCTACACGGTCATGTAGGCCGTTTACACGGCGTGTAAACGCTACTCGATGGGTAACCGTGTAGGCCGATTAGCTGTGTAAAGCCGTGCAAAACTGTTTTGACCGTTTAAAAGGCCATTTAAACGGCCGTGTATACCGACTTTTTGCTAAACGATGGGTGACCAACCATTCACCGTTTAACGTTTAGGCTAACATTGGGTACACCTAGGTAACGTGGGTTAAGTGGGAGCTCATTTCGGTCCATTTGGAGATTGTGTTAATCAAGGTGCAAGATAGGTGCACGATTTGCGCTGAACATACCATAGGCTTGGAAATCATTTTTGGCACACCCAATGGTACCCCTAGGTGATGTGGGTCAAGTGGAACCTCGTTTCGGTCCGTATGGAGATAATGTTAATCTAGGCACAAGATAGGTGCTCGGCTTGCGCCGAACATACCATAGGCTCAGAAATCGTTTTGGACGTACCCGATGGTACTACTAGGTGGCGTGGGCCAAGTGGAACCTCATTTCGGTCCGCACAGAGAAAGTGGTAACCTCGGCGCAAGTTAGGTGTATGGTTTGCGCCAAACGTGCCATAGGCTCATAAATCATTTTGGATGCACCCGATGGTACACCTAGGTGACGTGGGCCAAGTGGAACCTTATTTTGGTTCATTTGAAGATAGTTTTAATCCAAGTGGAAAATAGGTGCACAGTTTGCGCCAAACGTACCATAGGCTCGGAAATCATTTTGGACGCACCCGATCAGACTCTTAGGTGACATGGGTCAAGTGGGAGCTCGTTTCGGTCCATTTGGAGATATTGTTAATCTTAGCACAACGTTGGTGCTCGGTTTGCGCCGAATGTACCATGGGCCTGCAAGTCATTTTGGGCACACCCGATCGCACGCCTAGGTGACGTGTTTCAAGTGGAAGCTCGATTCGGTCCGTTTGGAGATAGTATTAATCTAGGCGCAAGATAGGTGCACGGTTTGCGCCGAGTGTATCACAGGCATGGAAATCTTTTCAGGCGCACCCGATGGTACTTCTAGGTGACATTTGGCAACTCAAAGCTCGTTTCGGTCCGTTTGGAGACAGTGTTAATCTTGGAATAGGACAGGTGCACGGTTTGCGCCGAAATGTACACCGGCATGGAAACTAGTTCGGGCAGAACCAATGGTACACCTAGGTGACGTGGGTCAAGTGGACCTCATTTCGGTCTATTTGGAGATAGTGTTAATCTAGGCATAAGATACGTGCAAGGTTTGCACCGAACGTACCATAGGCTCGGAAATCATTTTTCGCACACACAATAATACACCAAGGTGACATGGGTCAAGTCAAAGCTCATTTCAGTCCGTTTGGAGATAGTGTTAATCAAGGCGCGATATAGACGCACGGTTTGCGCCGAACGAACCATAGGCTCAGAAATCATTTTTGCCACACCCAATGGTACTCCTATATGATGTGGGTCAAGTGGAACCTCGTTTTGGTCTGTTTGGAGATAGTATTAATCTAGGTGCAAGATAGGTGCTCGGTTTGTGTCGAACGTAACATAGGCTCAAAAATCGTTTTGAACGTACCTGATGGAACTCCTAGGTGATGTTAGCCAAGTGGAACCTCTTTTCGGTCCGCATGGAGATAGTGTTAATCTCGACGCAAGTTAGGTGCATGGTTGGTGCCGAACGTACCATAGGCACATAAATCATTTTAGACGCACCCGATGGAACTCCTAGGTGACGTGGGACAAGTGGAACCTCGTTTCGGTCTGTTTGGAGATTGTGTTAGTCTAGGTGCAAAATAGGTACATGGTTTGCACCAACCATACCATAGGCTTGAAAATCATTTTGGACGCATCCGATGGTAGGCCTAGGTGACGTGGGTCAAGTAGAAGCTCGTTTCGGTCCGTTTGGAGATAGTGTTAATCTTAGCACAACGTAGGTGCACACTTCGCATCGAATGTACCATGGGCCTGGAAGTCATTTTGGGCACACCCGGTCGCACTCCTAGCTGATGTGTGTCAAGTGGAAGCTCGTTTCGGTCCATTTGGTGATATTGTTAATCTAGGCGCAAGATAGGTGCATGGTTTGCGCCGAGTGTACCACAGGCATGGAAATCTTTTTAGGTACACTCGATGATACTTCTAGGTGACATTGGCCAACTGGAAGCTCGTTTCGGTTCGTTTGGAGATAGTGTTAATCTCGGCACAAGATAGGTGCACTGTTTGCGTCGAATGTACCACCAGCATGGAAACCATTTCAGGCGCACCCAATGGTGCACCTAGGTGGCATGGGGCAAGTGGGGCTCGTTTTGGTCCGTTTCGAGATAGTGTTAATCGAGGCCTAAGATAGGTGCACGGTTTGTGAACTGAGCGATAGCTCAGGTGGTGTGGCTTGTCGTGGTCGTGCCCACCGGCCAGAGTTCGAATCCCGGTCTCGCATAAAAAAAATCCCCCTCGCTGTGCTCGCTTGCTACGGCTATGTGTGCGCGCCGGCTGGGCGACGGTTTATTGCCGGCCCATGCAACGGTGTTGCCGGCCTAGTCAGTTTGGCACCATTGGGGCCTGGGCTAGGGTTCGGGAGATTTTCTGGGCCCGTTGCCTAGATCTTCTTCTAAGTGCAATGCCGTAGGGGCGGTTCTTCCCCTACCGAACCAGTTTTTTTGATAGATGCACGGTTTGCGCCGAGCATGCCATTGGCTCAGAAATCATTTTGGATGTACCTAATAGTACTCATAGGTGACGTGGGTCAAGTGGAACCTCATTTCAGTCCGTTTGGAGATAGAGTTAATCTCGGCGCAAGATCGGTGCACGCTTTGTGTTGAATGTACAACGGGCACGGAAATCATTTTGGGCACACCGGATGGTACTCCTAGGTGACGTGGGTCAAGTGGAATCTTGTTTTGGTCTGTTTAGAGATAGTGTTAATCTCAGCGCAAGATAGGTGCATGGTTTACGCCGAATGTACCATAGGCATGAAAATCATTTTGGGCACACCCGATGGTACACCTAAGTGACGTGGGTCAAGTGGAAGCTCGTTTCGGTCCATTTGGAGATAGTGTTAATCTAGGCGTAAGTTAGGTGCATGGTTTGCGTCAAATGTACCATAAGCTCAGAAGTCATTTTTGACGCACTTGGTTGTACTCCTAAGTGACGTGGATCAAGCGGAAGCTCATTTTGATCCGTTTAGGGATAGTTTTAATCTTGGCGCAAGATAGGTGCACGGTTTGTGCTGAATGTAGCACGGGCATGGAAATGGCTTTGGGCACACCTGATGGTACTCATAGGTAATGAATGTCAAGTGGAAGCTTGTTTCGGTCCATTTGGAGATAGTGTTAGTATCGGTGCAAGATTGGTGCACGATTTGCGCCAAACGTACTATAGGCTCGGAAATCATTTTGACACCCGATGGTACTCCTAGATGACGTGGGTCAAGTGGAAGCTCGTTTTGGAACGTTTGGGGATATTGTTAATCTCGGCGCAAGATAGGTGCTAGTTTGCGGCGAATGTACCACCGCCGTGGAAACCATTTTGGGCGCACCCATTGGTAGACCTAGGTGACGTGGGTCAAGTGGAAGCTCATTTCAGTCTGTTTGGAGGTAGTGTTAATCAAGGCATAAGATAGGTGGACGGTTTGTGCCGAACGTACCATAGGCTCATAAATCTTTTCGACACACCCGATGGTACTCATAGGTGACATGGGTCAAGTTGAAGCTTATTTCGGTGTATTTGGAGATAGAGTTAATCTCGGCGCAAGATAGGTGCATGGTTTGTGCCGAATGTACAATGGGCATCGAAATCATTTTGGACACACCCAATAGTACTCCTACGCAAGTGGAATCTTATTTTGGTCTATTTGGAGATAGTGTTAATCTCAGCACAAGATAGTTGCTTGGTTTGCGCCGAAAGTACTACAGGCATGGAAATCATTTTGGGCACACCTGATGGTACACCTAGGTGACATTGGTCACATGGAAGCTCTCTTCGATCCGTTTAGAGATAGTTTTAATCTCGGCACAAGGTAGGTGCACAGTTTGCGCTAAATGTACCACGGGCATGGAAGTGGCTTTGGGCACACCTAATGGTACTCCTAGGTAATGAATGTTAAGTGGAAGCTTGTTTTGGTCCGTTTGGAGATAGAGTTAGTCTTAGCGCAAGATTGGTGCGCGATTTGCGTCAAATGTACCATAGGCTCAGAAATCATATTGACACACCCGATGGTAGTCCTAGGTGACGTGGGTCAAGTGAAAGCTCGTTTCGGTCCGTTTAGAGATAGTGTTAATCTCAGTGCAACATAGGTGCACGGTTTGCACCGAATGTACCACGAGCATGGAAACCATTTCTAGCGCACCCAATGGTACACCTAGGTCACGTGGGTCAAGTGGAAGCTCATTTTGTTCTGTTTGAAGATAGTGTTAATCTAGGCGCAAGATAGGTGCACGGTTTGTGTTGAACGTACCATAGGCTCAGAAATCATTTTTGGCACGCCCAATGGTACTCCTAGGTGATGTGGGTCAAGTGGAACCTTATTTTGGTCCGTTTGGAGATAGTGTTAATATAGGTGCAAGTAGGTGCTCGGTTTGCGCTGAACGTACTATAGCCTTAGAAATCATTTTGGATGTAACCGATGGTACTCCTCGATGACGTGCGCCAAGTGGAACCTCGTTTTGGTCTGCATGGAGATAGTGTTAATCTTGGCACAAGTAAGGTGCCCGGTTTGCGCTGAATGTACCATAGGCTCATAAATCATTTTAGACGCACCTGATGGTACTCCTAGGTGATGAGGGCTAAGTGGAACCTTATTTTGGTCTATTTGGAGATAGTGTTAATATAAGTGCAAGATAGGTGTACGGTTTGCGCCAAACGTACCATAGGCTCGAAAATCATTTTGCACCACCAGATGGTAGTCTTAGGTGACGTGGGTCAAGTAGAAGCTCATTTTTGGTCTGTTTGCAGATAGTGTTAATCTCATAGCACAACATAGGTGCACGCTTCGTGCCGAGTGTACCACGGGCATGGAAGTCATTTTGGGCAGACCCGATCGTACTCCTAGGTGACGTGTGTCAAGTTAAAGCTCGTTTCGGTCCGCTTGGAGATAGTGTTAATCTAGGCACAAGATAGGTGCACGATTTTGCGCTGAATGTACCATGGGCATGGCAATCTATTCAGGCACACCCGATGATACTTCTAGGTGACATTGGTCAAGTGGAAGTTTGTTTTGGTCTGAATGGAGATAGTATTAATCTCGACGCAAGATAGGTGCACGGTTTGCACTGAATGTACCAGCTCTAAAACCACTTTGGGTGCACGTGAGGGTACTCCTAGGTGACGTAGGTCAAGTGAGAGCTCATTTGAGTCTTTTTGGAGATTGTGTCAATCTCGACGCAAGATCGGTGCACGGTTTTGCGCCGAACGTACCATAGACTCAAAAATCATTTTGGGGGCAACCGATGATACTCCTACATGATGTTGGTCAAGTAGAAACTCATTTTGGTCCATTTGGAGATAGTGTTAATCTCAAAGCAAGATATTTGCATGGTTTGTGCCGAATGAACCATGGGCATGGAAATCATTTTGGGTGCACCTGATGGAACTCGTAGGTGACGTGGGTGAAATGGAAGCTCGCTTCGGTCAGTTTGGAGATAGTGTTAATCCGACACATGATAGGTGCACGGTTTAAGCCAAACATACCATAGGCTTAGAAATCATTTTGGGCACAATCGATGGTACTCCTACATAACGTGGGTCGACTGGAAACTCACCCATTTCGGTCCATTTGGAGATAGAGTCAATCTCGAGCACCGAATGTACCATACACTCAGAAATCATTTTCGACACACCTTATTGTACTCCTAGGTGATGTGGATCAAGTCAAAGCTCATTTCGATCTATTTGGAGACTGTTTTAATCTCGGTGCAAGATAGGTGCACAGTTTGCGCCGAATGTACCATAGGCTCAAAAATCATTTTGGGAGCAACCGATGGTACTCCTACGTGACGTCGGTCAAGTGGAAACTCATTTCGGTCCATTTGGAGATAGTGTTAATCTCGATGCAAGATAGGTGCATGGTTTGTGCCGACTGAACCATGGGCATGGAAATCATTTTGGGCGCACCCGATGGAACTCCTAGGTGACGTGGGTGAAATGGAAGCTCGCTTCGGCCAGTTTGGAGACCGTGTTAATCTCGACGCATGATAGGTGCATGGTTTGTGCCAAACATACCATAGGCTCGAAAATCATTTTGGGCGCAATCGATTGTACTCCTACATGACGTGGGTCAAGTGGAAACTCGTTTTGGTCCATTTGCAGATAGAGTTAATCTCGAGCGCTGAACGTACTATAGTCTCAGACATCATTTTGGACGCACCTGATCGCACTCCTAGGTGACATGGGTCAACTGAAAGCTTGTTTCGGTCCATTTGGAGATAGCGTTAATCTTAACCCAACATACATGCCTGATTTGCGCCGAATGTACCACAGGCCTAGAAGTCATTTTGGGCACACCTGATCACACGCCTAGGTGACGTGTGTCAAGTGGAAGCTCGTTTCGGTCCATTTGGAAATAGTGTTAATCTAGGCACAATATAGGTGCATGGTTTGCGCCGAGTGTACCACAAGCATGGAAATCTTTCAGGCACACTCGATGGTACTTCTTGGTGACATTGGTCAACTAGAAGCTCGTTTCGGTCCGTTTGGAGGTAGTTTTAATCTCGACGCAACACAGGTGCATGGTTTGTGCCAAACATACCATAGGCTCGAAAATCATTTCGGACACACCCGATGGTACTCATAGGTGATGTGGGTCAAGTGGAACCTCATTTCGGTCTATTTGGAGATAGTGTTAATCTTGGCGCAAGATAAGTGCACGGTTTGCGCCGAACGTACAATGGGCATGGAAATCATTTTGGGGACACCTGATGGTATCCCTAGGTTACGTGGGTCAAGTGGAAGTTCATTTCTGTTCATTTGGAGATAGTGTTAATCTCAGCGCAAGATAGGTGGATGGTTTGCTCCAAATGTACCATGGGCATAAATATCATTTTGGGCACACCCGACGGTACTCCTAGGTGACGTGTGTCAAGTGGAAGCTCATAACGGTCCGTTTGGAGATAGTGTTAATCTAGGCGCAAGATAGGTGCACGGCTTGCCCTGAATGTGCCATTGGCATGGAAACCTTTTTTGGCACACACGAAGATACTTCTAGGTGACATTGTTCTTGTGGAATGTCGTTTTGGTCCATTTGGAGATAGTATTAGTCTAGGCGCAAGATAGGTGCATGGTTTGCGCCGAACGTACCACAGGCTTAGAAATCATTTTTGGCACACCTAATTGTACTCCTAGGTGATGTGGGTCAAGTGGAACCTCCTTTCGGTCCATTTGGAGATAGTGTTAATCTAGGCGCGAGATAGGTGCACGGTTTGCGCTGAATGTACCAAAGGCTCAGAAATCATTTTGACGCACCTGATGGTACTCCTACGTGGCATGGGCCAAGTGGAAACTCATTTCGGTCCATTTGGAGATATTGTTAATATTGACACAAGATAGGTGCACGGTTTGCACCGAACGTACCAGAGGCTCAGAAATCATTTTGGCCGTAACAGATTGTACTCCTAGGTGACATGGATCAAGCGGAAGCAAGTTTGGATCAGTTTGGAGATAGTTTTAATCTTGGTCTGTTTGGAGATAGTTTTAATCTCGGTCTGTTTGCAGATAGTGTTAATCTAGGCACAAGTAAGGTGCACGGTTTGCGCCGAACAAACCACAGGCTCAGAAATCATTTTTTGACACACTTGATTGTACTCCTAGTGGCGTGGATCATGCAGAAGCTTATTTTAATCTGTTTGGAGATAGTTTTAATCTCGACACAAGATAGGTGCACGGTTTGCTCCAAATATACCACGGGCATAAAAATCATTTTGGGCACACCTAATGGCACTCCTAGGTGACGTGTGTCATGTGGAAGCTCGTTCGGTCCATTTGGTGATAGTGTTAAACTCGACGCAAGTTAGGTGCCCGGTTTACACCAAACGTATCATAGGCTTAGAAATCATTTTGGCCGCACCTGATTGTACACTTAGGTGACGTGGATCAAGCAGAAGCTCATTTCGATCCATTTGGAGATAGTTTTAATCTCGGTGTAAGACAGGTGCATGGTTTGTGCCAAATGTACCACAGGCATTGAAATGGCTTTGGGCACACCTGATGGTACTCCTAGGTGGTGTAAGTCAAGTGAAAGCTTATTTTGATCCATTTGGAGAAAGTGTTAGTCTCGGCACAAGGTAGGTGCATGTTTTGCGCTGAACGTACCATAGGCTCAGAAATCATTTTGACGCACCCGATGGTACTCCTAGGTGACGTGGGTCAAGTGGAAGCTTGTTTTAGTCCATTTGGAGATAGTGTTAATCTCACCACAAGATAGGTGCACGGTTTGCGCCAAATCTACCATCGGCATTGTAACCATTTCGGGTGCGCCCAATGGTACACCTAGGTGATGTGGGTCAAGTGGAGCCCATTTTAGTCTGTTTGGAGATAGTGTTAATCTAGGCGCAAGATAGGTGCACGGTTTGCACCGAACGTACCATAGGCCAGGAAATCATTTTGGACACACCCGATGGTACTCTTAGGTGACGTGGGTCAAGTGGAACTTTATTTTGGTCACTTTGTTGATAGTGTTAATCTCGGTGCAAGATAGGTACACGGTTTGCACCAAATATACAATGGGCATGGAAATCATTTTAGGCACACCCGATAGTACTCCTAGGTGACGTGGGTCAAGTGGAATCTTGTTTTGGTCTGTTTGGAGGTAGTGTTAATCTTAGCATAAGATAGTTGCATGGTTTGCGCCGAATGTACCACAGGCAAGGAAATCATTTTGGGCACACCCGATGGTACACCTAGGTGACATGGGGCAAGTGGAATCTCGTTTTGGTCCGCTCAGAGATAGTGTTAATCTAGACGCAAGTTAGGTGCACAGTTTGCGCTGAATGTACCATGGGCATGGAAACTATTTTGGGCACACCTGATGGTACTCCTTGGTTACGTAGGTCGAGTGGAAGCTCGTTTTGGTCCGTTTGGAGATAGTGTCAATCTCTGCACAAGATAGGTGCACGGTTTGCTCTAAATATACCATGGGCATGAAAATCATTTTGGGTACACCCGATGGTACTCCTAGGTGACGTGTGTCAACTAGAAGCTCATTACTATCCATTTGGAGATAGCATTAATCTAGGCGCAAGATTGGTGCATGGCTTGCCCTGAATGTACCATAGGCATGGAAATGTTTTTAGGCACACCCGAAGGTCCTTCTAGGTGACATTGGTCTAGTGGAAGGTCGTTTCGGTCCATTTGGAGATAGTGTTAATCTCGACACAAGATAGGTGCACAATTGTGCTGAATGACCATAAGTTCTGACATCGCTTTGGACATACCCAATAGTCCTCCTAGGTGACATAGATCAAGTGGAAGCTTGTTTCAGTCCTTTTGGAGATAGTGTTAATCTCGACGCAGGATGGGTGCTCGGTTTGCACTGAACATACCCATAGGCTCAGGAATCATTTTGGGGCAACTGATGGTACTCGCACCTGACGTGAGTCAAGTGGAAACTCATTTCGGTCCATTCGGAGATAGTGTTAAACTAGATGCATGATAGATGCACGGTTTATGCCAAACGTACCATAGGCTCAAATCATTTTGGCTACACCTGATTGTACCCTTAGGTGATGTGGATCAAGCGGAAGCTCATTTCGATCCATTTGAAGATAGTTTTATTCTCAGCACAAGACAGGTGCTCGGTTTGCGCCGAATGTACCACGGGCATGGAAATGGCTTTGGGCACACCTGATGGTACTGCTTGGTAGTGTATGTCAAGTGAAAGCTTGTTTCGGTCCATTCGGAGATAGTGTTAGTCTTGGCGCAAGATAGGTGCACGGTTTACGCCAAACATACCATAGGCCTAAAATCATTTTGACACAGCCGATGGTACTCCTAGGTGACGTAGGTCAACTGGAAGCTCGTTTTAGTCTGTTTGGACATAGTGTTAATCTCGGCACAAGGTAGGTGTTGCGCCGAATCTCAGTCCATTTGGACATAGTGTAAATCTTAGCACAAGATAGGTGTTGCGCTGAATCTATCACCGGCATGGAAACCACTTTGGGCACACCCAATGGTACACCTAGGCGACGTGGGTCAAGTGGAGCCCATTTCACTCCGTTTGCAGATAGTGTTAATCAAGGCGCAAGATAGGTGCACGGTTTGCGCCGAACGTACCGTAGGCTCGAAAATCATTTTGGATGCACCCGATGGTACTCCTAGGTGACGTGGGTCAAGTGGAACCTCATTTTGGTTTGTTTAGATATAGTGTTAATCTTGATGCAAGATAGGCGCTCGGTTTGCACAGAACACACCATAGGCTTGGAAATCATTTTGGGTGCAACTGATGGTACTCCTACGTGACGTGGGCCAAGTGGAAACTCATTTCGGTCCATTTGGAGATAGTGTTAATGTCGACGCAAGATAGATGCACGGTTTGTGCCGACCGTACCATAGGCTCAGAAGTCATTTGGCCGCACCCAATTGTACACCTAGGTGATGTGGATCAAGTGAAAGCTCACAATCTGTTTAGAGATAGTTTTAACCTCAACGCAAGACAGGTGCACGGTTTGCACCGAATGTAACAGGGGCATGGAAATGGCTTTGGGCACACCGAATGGTACTCCTAGGTAATGTATGTCAAGTGAAAGCTTGTTTTGGTCAATTTAGAGATAGTGTTAGTCTCAACACAAGATAGGTGCACAGTTTGCACCGAACGTACCATAGGCTCAGAAATCATTTTGAAGCACCCGATGGTACTTGTAGGTTACGTGGGTCAAGTGGAAGCTTATTTCGGTTTGTTTGGAGATAGTGTTAATCTTGGTGCAAGATAGATGCATGGTTTGCGGCGAATGTATCAGGGGCATGGAAATAATTTTGGGCACACCGGATGGTTCTCCTAGGTTATGTAGGTCAAGTGGAAGCTCGTTTCGGTCCATTTGGTGATAGTGTTAATCTTAGCATAAGATGGGTGCATAGTTTGCTATGAATGTACCACGGGCATGAAAATCATTTTGGACACACCCGATGGTACTCCTAGGTGACGTGTGTCAAGTGGAAGCTCGTTACGGTCTATTTGGAGATATTGTTAATCTAAGAGCAAGATAGGTACACGGCTTGCTTCGAATGTACCACAGGCATGGAAATCTTTGAGGCACACCCGATGGTACTTCTAGGTGACATTGGTCTAGTGGAAGGTTGTTTCAGTCTGTTTGGAGATTGTATTAATCTCGACGCAAGATAGGTGCACAGTTTGTGCTGAATGACCATAGGTTCTAACATCGCTTTGGGCACACCCAATGGGACTCCTAGGTGACCTAGATCAAGTAGAAGCTCGTTTTAGTCCTTTTGGAAATAGTGTTAATCTCGATGTAAGATAGGGGTTTGGTTTGCACCGAACATATCATAGGCTCGAAAATTATTTTGGGCACAACCGATGGTACTCCTACGTGACGTGGGCCAAGTGGAAACTTATTTCGGTCTATTTGGACATAGTGTTAAACTCAACACAAGATGAGTTCACGGTTTGTGCTGAACGTACCATAGGCTCAGAAATCATTTTGGTCGCACCTGATTGTACTCCTAGGTGATGTGGATAAAGCGGAAGCTCATTTCGATCCGTTTAGAGATAGTTTTCATCTCGACGCAAAATAGCTGCACGGTTTGCGCTGAATGTACCACGAGCATGGAAATGGCTTTGGGCAACCTGATGGTACTCCTATGTAGTGTATGTAAGTGGAAGCTTATATCAGTATGTTTCGAGATAGTATTAGTCTCGGTGCATGATAGGTGCATAGTTTGTGCCAAACGTACCATAGGCTCAGAAATTATTTTGACACACCCGATGGAAGTCCTAGGTGACGTGGGTCAAGTGGAAGCTCATTTTGGTCTGTTTTGAGATAGTGTTAATCTCGGCACAAGATAGGTGCATGGTTTGCGCTAAACTTAACACCGGCATGGAAACCATTTTGGGCGCAGCCAATAGTACACCTAGGTGACATGGGTCAAGTACAGCCCATTTTGGTCCGTTTGGAGATAGTGTTAATCTAGGCATGGTTTGTGCCGAATGTACCACAAGCATGGAAATTATTTTGGGCACACCCGATGGTACACCTAGGTGACGTGGGTCAACAGGAATCTAGTTTCGGTTCATTTGGAGATAGTATTAATCTAGGCACAAGTTAGGTGCACGGTTTGCGCCGAACGTACCATAGGCTCATAAATCATTTTTGACGCACCTGATTGTACTCCTAGGTGATGTGGATCAAGCGAAAGCTCATTTCGATCTGTTTGGACATAGTTTTAATCTCGACGCAAGATAGGTGCACGATTTGCATCGAATGTACCATGGGCATGGAAATGGCTTTGGGCACACCTGATGGTACTCCTCGGTAATGTATGTCAAGTGGAAGCTTGTTTTGGTCTGTTTGGAGATAGTGTTAGTCTCAGCACAAGATAGGTGCACGGTTTGTAACGAACGTACCAAAGGCTCGAAAATTTTTTTCACACACCCGATGGTATTCGTAGGTGACGTAGGTCAAGTGGAAGCTCGTTTCAGTCTGTTTTGAGATAGTGTTAATTTTGGTGCAAGATAGGTGCATGGTTTACGCCGAATGTACCATGGGCATGAAAATCATTTTGGGCACACCCGGTTGTACTCCTATGTTATGTAAGTCAAGTGGAAGCTCGTTTCGGTCCTTTTGGAGATAGTGTTCATATCAGCGCAAGATAGGTGCATGATTTGCTCTGAATGTACCACTGGCATGAAAATCATTTTGGGCACAACCGATTACTCCTATATGACGTGTGTCAAGTGGAAGCCCGTTATGATCCGTTTGGAGATAGTGTTAACCTAGGTGCAAGATAGGTGGAAATCTTTATAGGCACACCCGAAGGTACTTCTAGCTAACATTGGTCCAGTGGAAGATTATTTCGGTCCGTTTAGAGATAGTATTAATCTCAATGCAAGATAGGTGCATGTTTGTGCTGAATGACCATAGGTTCTGACATCGCTTTGGGCACACCCAATGGGACTCATAGGTGAGGTAGATCAAGTGGAAGCTCATTTAAGTCCTTTTTGGAAATAGTGTTAATCTCGATGCAAGATAGGCACTCGGTTTGCACCGAACATACCATAGGCTCAGAAATCATTTTCGACGCACCTGATTGTACTTTTAGATGGTGGATCAAGCGAAAGCTCGTTTCGATCCATTTGGAGATAGTTTTAATGTCAGCGCAAGATAGGTGCATGGTTTGCTTCAAATGTACCACGAGCATGGAAATTGCTTTGGGCACACCTGATGGTACTCCTCGGTAATTTATGTCAAGTGAAAGCTTGTTTCAGTCTATTTGGAGATAGTGTTAGTCTCGGTGCAAGATAGTTGGACGGTTTGTGATGAACGTAACATAGGCTCGAAAATCATTTTGATGCACCTGATGGTACTCTTAGGTGACGTGGTTCAAGTGGAAGTTTGTTTTGGTTCGTTTGAAGATAATGTTAATCTCGGTGCAAGATAGGTGCACGGTTTGTGCCAAATGTACCATGGGCATGGAAATCATTTTGGCCACACCCGATGGTACTCCTAGGTCACGTAGGTCAAGTGGAAGCTCATTTGGTCTGTTTGGATATAGTGTTAATCTCAGCGTAAGATAGGTGCACGGTTTGCTTCGAATGTACCACGAGCATGAAAATCATTTTAGGCACACCCGATGGTACTCCTAGGTGATGTGTGTCAGTGGAAGCTCGTTACGATCCGTTTGGAGATAGTGTTAATCTTGACGCAAGATAGGTGCAGGGCTTGCCCCGAATGTACCATAGGCATGGAAATCTTTTTATGCAAACTCGAAGGTACTTCTAGGTGAGAATGGTCTAGTGGAAGGTTGTTTCGGTCCGTTTGGAGATAGTATTAATCTCGACGTAAGATAGGTGCATGGTTTGTGCTGAGTGACCATAGATTTTGACATCACTTTGGGCACACCCATTGGGACTCCAAGGTGACGTAGATCAAGTGGAAGCTCATTTTGGTCCTTTTGGAAATAGTGTTAATCTCGGTGCAATATAGGTGCTCGGTTTGCCCCGAACATATCATAGGCTCGGAAATCATTTTGGGTGCAACCGATGGGACTCCTACGTGATGTGGGCCATGTGGAAACTCATTTCTCTCCATTTGGAGATAAGTACTCCCTGGTGACGTGGATCAAGCAGAAGCTCATTTCGATCTGTTTGGAGATAGTCTTCATCTCAGCGCAAGATCGATGCACAGTTTGCGTCGAATGTACCACAGGCATGGAAATGGCTTTGGGCACACTTGATGGTACTGCTAGGTAGTGTATGTAAGTGGAAGATTGTTTTGATCTATTTAGAGATAGTGTTAGTCTTGGTGGAAGATTGGTGCACGGTTTGCGCTGAACGTACCATAGGATCATAAATCATTTTGACTTACCTGATGGTAGTCCAAGGTGACGTGGGTCAAGTGGAAGCTCGTTTTGGTTTGTTTGTACATAGTGTTAATCTTGAAACAAGATAGGGGCACAGTTTGCATCGAATTTACCACCGGCATGGAAACCATTTTGGGCGCAGCCAATGGTACACCTAGGTGACGTGGGTCAAGTGGACTCCATTTTGGTCCGTTTGGAGATAGTGTTAATCTAGGCACAAGATTGGTGCACGGTTTGCGCCGAACGTACCATTGGCTCAGAAATCATTCTAGACGCCACCTAGGTGATGTGGGTTAAGTGGAACCTCGTTTTGTTTAGTTTGGAGATAATGTTAATCTCGGCGCAAGATAGGTGCACGGTTTGCACTGAATATACAACGGACATGGAAATCATTTTGGGCATAGCCGATGGTACTCCTAGGTGACGTGGGTCAAGTGGAATCTTATTTTGGTCTATTTGGAGATAGTGTTAATATCAGTGCAAGATAGGTGCACCCGAAGGTACTTCTAGGTGACATTGGTTTAGTGGAAGGTCACTTCGGTCCGTTTGGAGATAGTATTAACCTCAATGCAATATGGGTGCACGGTTTGCGCCGAATGTATCATAGGCATAGAAATCATTTTGGGCACACCCGATGGTACACCTAGGTGATGACATGGGTGAAGTGTTATCTCATTTCAGTCTGTTTGTAGATAGTGTTAATCTAGGCGCAAATTAGGTGCATGGTTTGCGCTAAACGTACCCTAGGCTCTTGTGACGCACCTGGTTTACTCCTAAGTGACATGGATCAAGCGGAAGCTCATTTTGATATGTTTGGACATAGTTTTAATCTCGGCACAAGATAGGTGCATGGTTTGTGCCAAATGTACCTTGGGCATGGAAATGGCTTTGGGCACACTGGATGGTACTTGGTAATTAATCTCGGCACAAGATAGGTTCATGATTTGCGATGAACGTACCACAGGCTCGAAAATCATTTTGACGCACCTGATGCTACTCCTAGGTGACATGAGTCAAGTAGAAGCTCGTTTCGATCCATTTAGAGATAGTGTTAATTTCGGTGCAAGATAGGTGCACGGTTTGCGCCAAATGTACCATGGGCAAGGAAATCATTTTGGGCACACTCGATGGTACTCCTAGTTTACGTAGGTCAAGTGGAAGCTTGTTTTGGTTTGTTTAGACATAGTGTTAATCTCAGCGGAAGATAGGTGCATGTTTGCTCCAAATGTACCACAGGCTTGAAAATCATTTTGGGCACACCTGATGGTACTCCTAGGTGATGTGTGTCAAGTGGAAGCTCGTTACGGTCCATTTGGAGATAGTGTTAATCTAGACGCAAGATAGGTGCTTGGCTTGCCCCGAATGTACCACAGGCATGGAAATCTTTTTAGGCAAACCTGAATGTACTTCTAGGTGACATTAGTCTAGTGGAAGGTCGTTTCGGTCCATTTAGAGATAGTATTAATCTCAACGCAAGATAGGTGAACGGTTTATGCTGAATGACCATAGATTTTGAAATCACTTTGGGCACACCCATTGGGACTCCTAGGTGACGTAGATCAAGTGGAAGATCATTTTGGTCCTTTTGAAAATAGTGTTAATCTCGGTGCAATATCGGTGCTCGGTTTGCACTGAACATACCATAGGATCAGAAATCATTTTGGGCGCAACCGATGGTGCTCCTACGTGATGTGGCCATGTGGAAACTTATTTCGGTCTATTTGGAGAATGTTAAACTCAACGCAAGATAGGTGCACGGTTTGCGCCGAACATACCATAGGCTTAGAAATCATTTTGGCCGCACCTGATTGTACTCCTAAGTGATGTGGATCAAGCAGAAGCTCATTTCGATCCGTTTGGAGATAGTTTTCATCTCAGTGCAAGATTGGTGCACAATTTGCGCCAAATGTAGCAAGGGCATGGAAATAGCTTTGGGCACACCTGATAGTACTCCTATGTAGTATATTTAAGTGGAAGCTTGTTTTGATCCGTTTAGAGATAGTGTTAGTCTCGGTGCAAGATAGGTGCACAGTTTGAAGCTCGTTTCGGTCCGTTTGTGGATAGTGTTAATCTCGACACAAGATAGGGCGTGGTTTGCGCCAAATTTACCACCGACATGGAAACCATTTTGGGTGTAGCCAATGGTACACCTAGGTGATGTGGGTCAAGTGGATCCCATTTCGGTCCGTTTAGGGATAGTGTTAATCTAGGCGCAAGATTGGTGCACTATTTGTGCTGACCGTACCATAGGCTCAGAAATCATTTTGGACGCACACAATGGTACCGCTAGGTGACGTGGATCAAGTGGAACCTCATTTCGGTCAGTTTGGAGATAGTGTTAATCTCGGCGCAAGATAGGTGAACAGTTTCCACCGAATGTACAACGGGCATGGAAATCATTTTGGGCACACCCGATGATACTCCTAGGTGACGTGGGTCAAGTGGAATCTTATTTTGGTATGTTTGGAGATAGTGTTAATCTCAGCGCAAGATAGGTGCACCCGAAGGTACATCTAGGTGACATTGGTCTAGTGGAAGGTCGCTTCGGTCCGTTTGGAGGTAGTATTAACCTCAACGCAAGATAGGTGCACGGTTAGCGCCGAGTTTATCATAGGCATAGAAATCATTTTGGGCACACCCAATGGTACACCTAGGTGATGATGTGGGTCAAGTGGTATCTTGTTTTGGTCTGTTTGGAGATGGTGTTAATCTAGGCACAAGTTAGTTGTACTGTTTGCGCTGAATGTACCAAAGGCTCTTTCGACGCACCTGATTGTACTCCTAGGTGACATGGATCAGGCAGAAAATCATTTTGATCTATTTGGACATAGTTTTAATCTCGGCGCAACATAGGTGCATGGTTTGCACCGAATGTACCACGGGCATGGAAATGGCTTTGGGCACACCTGATGGTACTCCTCAGTAATGTATGTCAAGTGGAAGCTAGTTTCTGTCTATTTGGAGATAGTGTTAGTCTCGGCACATGATAGGTGAACGATTTGCGATGAACTTTCCATAGGCTCAGAATTTATTTTGACGCACCCGATGGTACTCCTAGGTGACGTGAGTCATGTGGAAGCTCGCTTCGGTGCAAGATAGGTGCACGGTTTGTGCCGAATATACCATGGGCAAGGAAATCATTTTGGCACACCCGATGATACTCCTAGTTTACGTAGGTCAAGTGGAAGCTTATTTTGGTCTGTTTGGAGATAGTGTTAATCTCAGCGCAAGATAGGTGCACGGATTGCTCCAAATGTACCACAGGCATGAAAATCATTTTGGGCACACCCGATGGTACTCCTAGGTGACGTGTGTCAAGTGGAAGCTCGTTACGGTCTATTTGGAGATAGTGTTAATCTTGGCGCAAGATAGGTACACGGCTTGCCCCAAATGTACCACAGGCATGGAAATCTTTTTAGGCACACCCGATGGTACTTCTAGGTGACATTGGTCTAGTGGAAGGTCGTTTCACTCTGTTTGGAGATAGTATTAATCTCGAGCAAGATAGGTGTATGGTTTTAGGCACATGCTTTGGACCACCCAATAGGGCTGCTTGGTGACATAGATCTAGTGGAAGCTCGTTTGAGTCCTTTTGGAAATAGTGTTAATCTCAATGCAAAATAGGCGCCCGGTTTGCACCGAACATACCATAGGCTCAGAAATCATTTTGGGTGCAACCGATGGTGCTCCTACGTGATGTGGGCCAAGTGGAAACTCATTTCTGTCCATTTGGAGATAGTGTTAATCTCAGCGCAAGATAGGTGCACGTTTTGCTCTGAATGTACCACGAGCATGAAAATCATTTTGGGCATACCCATTGGTACTCCTAGGTGATGTGTGTCAAGTGGAAGCTCCTTGCGGTCCATTTGGAGATAGTGTTAATCTAGGCACAAGATAGGTGCATAGCTTGGCCCAAATGTACCACAGGCATGAAAATCTTTTTCTGCCCTCCCAAAGGTACTTCTAGGTGACATTGGTCTAGTGAAAGGTCATTTCTGTGATAGAACCTACTAATTTATACAAGCTCAAGTACGATTGTCCCCATTTAACCCATTGATGAGCACATACTTTCACTTATATAAACCCGGTAGCCCCTAGAGTATCACGAAGGACCTTGGTAAATCAACTTTACAACCAAGACCATACTAGATTAAGCAAATACACATCACGTACACTGAGTTGCAGCAGAAATAATATTCACAAAGGTTTCACGAATCAAAGTACTCGTTTGGGTTTCAAAACCGATTAGTGAAAACAACATAGCTTTCAATTGATTACAATAATGTAAGTTCCACATACATTGCTAGCATAAGTGACATCCTTGACAAAAGCATAAGATGAGAATACTATATGGAATCACCGAGCCCACCGATGGTTAGCCACCATCTAGTGGAAGGTCATTTCGGTCCATTTGGAGATAGTATTAACCACAACGCAAGATAGGTGCACGGTTTCTGCTGAATGACCATATGTTCTGACTTTGCTTTGGGCACACCCAGTGGGATTCTATGTTGTTTACAATGGTTATCTACCATAATAAAGGGTTAAAATAAATATATAAAGGGCTAATAAATGATCACCAACATAGGTTTAGGGTGTCAACTAATGAAATTCCTCGAGTTTTGGTGAATCTATATTTTACAGGGGGTTATCAGAATAATTCAGGAATTGTTATCTTCCACAAGAAGGAACCCACGCCAATCGGCCTAATCTCCACGTCACGAATACGCAAGAACTAGAATTAGATATGATCTTGTTCTTAATCTATATTATATCCTTGATTATTATAAGATTAGTCTGCTTTGATTATATATTTGGCATAGATAGTTTATCATTATGTTTATACACATGTTTGCAAAGCACTCACCTTATTGAGTCATGGGTGGGTGGTCAACATTGTGTAAGTGTGGTACTTATACACTGTTTACCTGTAAATGCACTCTATACTCCGGGCCATGTGGTAGATTGCGGGTGTGACATTCCTATTGAGTCCTTTGTAGTCCACTCTCCGAGTGTGGAACTTAGTAGAACGGTGTCTCATTACTTAGTTGTTACTCTATTTCTCAGCTTCGTAATGGAGATGTTCCTTGTTTATGGATATGAGATAACCTAGCCAATGATTGCCTGATATAATTGCACTAATCAATGTAGATTATAACTAATAGTTAACGGATTACTTAGGAGTTATTCTCTTACTTTATATTCTGATCAATGACTTGCCATAGTAGTACTGCTCTAAGGAATATCATCTGAATGGTCTGATTATCATATATTTTATCTCTTTTTATTTGATTGATTCCTATTTGAGAATAAAGGATAGGGATTTCGAATATTCATATCACATGTGTAGAGTAGCCTTTAATAATATGTGCCCCTCCGTTTGTTTTCCTTTGGTTAAATATAAATAACGATACCTAGGATAAACTTGGGTGAAATGCTGCAACGGGTGTATTTATCTGTGCGCTTGCGGATATATACTTTAATATCTTTATATAGTTAAGTGGCATGAGTACAATACAACCACACTCTTGGTGTCATGTTGGGGATGACAACCTAACGCGAGTGATGCTAATAAGTGTCAACAAACATTTCTGGCGCCGTTGTCGGGGAGACAACGGAATGGCACACTAAGTTAGAAAACATTCATAAGAGCATAAACACACTTCCACATCTAGGAACACTCTTACACATGTGATATTCGAATTACATCACTTGATCCTTTACTCTCACAGGCTCACCCTGTCTTTTGTCTATTTTCTGATCTTATATAGGGTGATGTATGACTGGTTTTGAACTCCCGACAAACTACGTTGAGAACCTCGAAGCTCAAGAAAGCTCCAACCACTTCGTCTGAGATCAACCAATTGAGAAGAAGCTTAACACCAGACTTTGAAGCCATGGCCGACCGATCACTCCGTGAATTCTCCGCTCCAACCACTGCTAAAATCAGGACTGGACTGACAGTAAATGTGGGAGATAACAGATTTGAGCTCAAGCATGCTTTGATCAATATGGTGCAAGCAAACTAGTTTTGTGGAAAAGCACATGAAGATGTGAGTGCTCATCTCCAACACTTTTTGGAGATTTATAGCACCTTCACCATCAAGGGAGTCGCAAGAGACGCCATATTGCTCCGCTTGTTCCCTTTCTCACTCCTGGGAAAAGCAAAGCAATGGTTTTACGCCAACAAGGACAAGAATACCACATGGTCGATCTGTGCTACTGCTTTTCTAGCAAAATTCTTTCCAATGGGGAAGACAAATGCTCTACATGCGAAGATTTCAACCTTCCAGCAACAACACGATGAATCAATCCCTGAAGCATGGGAACGCTTTCAAGATTACATATCAGAATGCCCTCACCATGGGATGGAGAATTGGCTACTCATGCAGACATTCTACCATGGGCTCACTTCTAGTGCCCGTGAGAATATGGATGCAGCTGCTGGAGGATCATTCTTATCGCTCAACATCACTGAAGCAACCACTCTGATTTGAGAAGATAGCCTCTAACCAGGGATGGAACGAGGAACACACTCAACCTCGCAAGAGAGGAGGAGGAATGCATCAACTGAAGGAGTAGACATGTTGTCTGCCAAGATAGACCTGCTCATGAAGAAGTTTGATGAACGCACCACTGAGAAAAACAAAGTCATGCACATCCATGATTCTCGCATGACCTGTGAAGAGTGTGGAGGCACTAGCCACTTAGGGAGCAATTGCCCTGAGATTCAAGAGGATGTGAACTACATCAACAACAACTTCAACAATCGTCCTCAACAAAATCAAGGATGAAATCAGCAATCAAAGCCTAATTACTCAGGTAACTACTCAGGTAACTACCAAGGTAATAATCTTAATAATAACTTTAATTAACCACCCTTGAGAGAAATGATTTCTAATCAGAATAAAGTTATTGATACTATGTCTAGAAAGATAGCTTCCAATGATAAATTGCTTGAAAATATTAATACTAGAATGGATAGCTTTACTTCTGCCATAAAGAATCAACATAGCTTTAATAAAATGATAGAATCACAAATATCTCAGCTAGTAGCTTCTGTACCAGTGACCGAAAGAGGTAAGATTCCGGGGAAGCCAGAAGATTTAGAAACTGCAAATCTTGTAGACATTTATAATGCAGGGCAATACTTCACCGCACCTCCAAAGCAATGGGGAACATGGGTAGACGACACTTTACCAGTGAAGAAAGGAGACCCAGGGAGACCTATCATCCCTATTCGCATTGGACCCCACAGCTTTGAAGAAACTATCTGTGACCTTGGAGCAAGCGTCAACATCATGCTTAGGGTAATCTATGAGAAAATTCATGGTGATCCTTTATTGTATACAACTATGTGTTTGCAGCTTGCAGATCAGACACTGTGCTACCAAGGGAATTCTTGAAGATGTCTAGATCGTAGTTGGACACTCGTATGTACTGGCAGACTTTGTGATTGTAGAAACAGGTGGAGATGAAAAAGCACCCATCATCTTGGGAAGACCGTTCTTGAGTACCACCAAAGCCATCATCTACGCAGATAGTGCCAAGATCTTTTTCACAATCAATGGGAGAAAAGAAAGATTCAATTTCAAGAAGTGTACCCTCAACATTCGAGTTCACCCACAGACGTCGTACCTCTACGAGGATACAACCGCTGCCCCAACAAAGAAGAAGAGAAGCCCAAGAAGAGTGAACCACAGGAAGAGACTCCTCAGTCCAAGAAAGTATGGAAAAGAAAAGAAACATCAACATCATCATCAAGTTCTCCAACACTTGACGAGCAACCATCCAACTCCTCAGTTAAGCTTAAAGAAACCTCTGAAGACTGAACCAGGCGTAAGGTCCGGGTCGACGGACCTAAATCTCTGAACCTTTGCCAAAAGGTAAACCGGTATTTATCCGCACATTTAAATTAAGCATATTTACTTTGTTTACATTCCCTTAGCATATCATTGCATTGAAAATAAAAATATTTTTCCATTAATAACATGCATACTATTTAGAATTAAATACATATTTAAATTCTACATTGCATTTGAAAAGAAAATAAAAATAACTTTTATATTTCGAATAATCTCATTGCATCTAGAAATATATAAACTCTAAGCCCCATGTGAGTAATAGTGTGGTGTGTAGCAACCCATAATATATATAATCTAAAAATGAAGAAAAACCAGTTGAATAATAAAAGATAATTCAAGACTCCAAAATAATTTGGGAATAGTTTTCCTCTAACCCTTAATATGTTCCACAAGTTTTGTTGTCTATTTGAAATTCAATAGGAAAAAGAGAGAAATTCCCTATGAAGCCCATGATGTCTTCAACAATCATCAAAGAAGGAGTGATGAGCATCTACGCAATCGAGGACTCAAGATGAACGACAACGTCAAAATCCAGCTTGGAAGAGAGCGTCCCCCATATATCTCGATAAGTATTCCTTTTCGAGTGATTTATCTTTTATTCTGAAGTATAAAAAGATGCATAACTTAAGAAAACCAAATAAAAAGAGTGTGTGTGTGATAATATTAGCTAGATAATATATTAGTTAAAATAAAAGATACAAGAGAGTATTAGAACTTAATTACCGTAGAACTCAATTTTAAACATAATGGAAATGATGAATAGTGCTCTGTCGTAATTCCTTTCAAGTGCCTAGTTTTCAAACACGAATTCTCCCGAGTTTTGGGTAGAACTGTCTTGATCTAAAGATAAACTCTGAGCCTAAAACTTGTGGGTTGCAAATGCTGGATCTAAATCTATGTAGTTGAGGAGTATGATATGAGAAAGTCTGAGCTGCTATTTACTTCCTCCTACTGATGCTAGAGTTCTGGAGAATTTTATCTTTTGAAAATCTTAAAATACCATGATGATTACTTGTATGACAAAGCTTAAAATTACTATCACAACCATACATAGGATAGAAAACTCCATTCATACTTTTTACTACTTGTACTTGCATTGAGCATTGTCGAGCTCTGTTGACCCTTAGAGGCTTGTCATACTTTTAAAATCAAGATCACGTACACTCCACTCAAATATGCTGCTTTTACACTTGAAGTATGCAACAACATGCCTTTTCATTTAGATTCACTAAATATATTTTTCTCTTACACTGGGAGAGAACACCACTCACATGTCTTATAGGATTTTTGTCACCTATCCATACATTTCATAAGCCCCAATTATTGTTGCTCCAGGTTATTATTATTATCTCTCAATCTTTCATTATAGAAAAGAATGTTCTGGGCTTATATATTTTAAAAAAAGAGAAGAAAGAGAAATATATAGAGAGTAAAACATGGACAAGTGTCCTACCAAAACAATGGGTACTTAGATGCCCGCCTCTCTAAAAAACTATAGCCCAAAATATCTCTTAGTCTAAGTTCTTCAATTATTCAAAGAGAGATCAAAATCCCTTTCAAAGGAGCAAAAGTAGAATTAGATCCACTATCACCTTCATCATAAATAAACCACTCCTTGATCCATACACATGCACTTCTTGATTTGATCGTATGCCTCATTTCTCTGGATCCACTGTTTGACTTTACAAAATATGCTTTGCAAGTATGTACACATTGTCTCTATACCTATAAGCTCCAGATAAAGCATTAGATGTAGGATGAGAGAAGGCAAATCTCACTTTGCCTTGGAGAGGATCCAAAAATACCATATATATTGAGAGATTTGAGAGAGTCATACAAAAAGATACTCTGAGTTTTATTTTAAAAATCTTGCAAAACTCCAGAATAATAGTTGAATGAAAAGCTTGAGACATAGTGCTTGGTTTGATTGTTCTACTTTTCGACTGCTCAAGACCCAAGTGAAGGCTAATAAGCTCCATAGTTAAAGGTAATATGGGTAATCTGAAGGTTAGAATGGTTAGATCTAATCCGGAGAAAAATTCTTGTTTGAACGCATGTGTACTTTTGAGGCGTGAAAGCATTGTAGCAACTCCTGATCCATTATGAATATTTGCTAAGGGACTAGCAAAAGGTAAGCTTGGGAGTTGTTGACGATGGTTATCTACCATAATAAAGGGTTAAAATAAATATATAAAGGGCTAATATATGATCACCAACATAGGTTTAGGGTGTCAACTAACGAAATTCCATAAGTTTTGGTGAATCTATATTTTGCAAGGGGTTATCAGAATAATTCAGGAATTGATATCTTCCACGAGAAGGAACCCACATCAATCGGCCTAATCTCCACGTCACGAATATGCAAGAAGCTTCTAGAGGACACTAGAGAACTCCACGAGGAGGGCCACCACGAGGTGCCACCAGGTGGGCCCGACTGGCCTCAACCCTAGGCCAACCGACCCCTGGCTGCCACCCCTCAGCTCCTTCCTTTGCAAGCTACTTCAACCGCCTCCAAGGATGCATCCTAACCCTACGTGAAGGTCGGTTTAATCCAAGGGCCACGGTTCCATGCTCTGGGCTATATAAATGAGGCCCCAGATCCCCCCCTCTAGAGGGGAATTCATTCAATCAATCATCAACCAGAAAGCAGAAGACCAACCAGCAACTCTCATCTCCTTAGAGCTCCATCAGATCTAGGCATAGCTATATTAGAATTAGAAGTAGAGGAGTCAAGCAGCCTTGGGCTCTAGATCTAGTCAAGAGGAGCTTGGTAAATCCAGTTCTTCTCTCTTGTATCAATATTGTTCTTCAGATATTCATCTAGTTTATCAGTTCTTCTAGTTCTTGATCTAGTTCATGTTCTAGTTCTTTATGTTCTAATTGTTTATATTCTAGTTCGTAATTGTTCTAGTTCATCATTGTCTAGTTCTAGTTCATTGTTCTTGATCATTATTCTTGATACATTAGATATGATCTTGTTCTTAATCTATATTATATCCTTGATTATTATGAGATTAGTCTGCTTTGATTATATATTTGGCATAGATAGTTTATCATTATGTTTATACACATGTTTGCAAAGCACTCACCTTATTGAGTCATGGGTGGGTGGTCAACATTGTGTAAATGTGGTACTTATACACTGTTTACCTGTAAATGCACTCTATACTCCGGGCCATGTGGTAGATCGCGGGTGTGACATTCCTATTGAGTCCTTTGTAGTCCACTCCCCGAGTGTGGAACTTAGTAGAACGGGGTCTCATTACTTAGTTGTTACTCTATTTCTCAGCTTCGTAATGGAGATGTTCCTTGTGTATGGATATGAGATAACCTAGCCAATGATTGCCTGATATAATTGCACTAATCAATGTAGATTATGACTAATAGTTAACGGATTACTTAGGAGTTATTCTCTTACTTTATATTCTGATCAATGACTTGCCATAGTAGTACTGCTCTAAGGAATATCATCTGAATGGTCTGATTATCATATATTTTATCTCTTTTCATTTGATTGATTCCTATTTGAGAGTAAAGGATAGTGATTTCGAATATTCATATCACATGTGTAGAGTAGCCTTTAATAATATATGCCCCTCCGTGCGGATACATACTTTAATATCTTTATATAGTTAAGTGGCATGAGTACAATACAACCACACTCTTGGTGTCATGTTGGGGATGACAACCTAATGCGAGTGATGCTAAGATGTGTCAACATAGGTGACGTAGATCAAGTGGAAGCTCATTTCAGTCCATTTGGAGATAATTTTAATCTTGACGCAAATAGATGCTTGGTTTGCACCGAACATACCATAGGCTTGGAAATCATTTTGGGCGCAATCGATGGTACTCCTACGTGACGTGGGCCAAGTGGAAACTCATTTCGGTCTATCTAGAAATAGTGTTAATCTCGACACAAGACAGATGCACTGTTTGCGCCAAACGACCATAGACTCAGAATCATTTTGGCCGCACTTGATTGTACACCTAGGTGATGTGGATCAAGCAAAAGCTCATTTTGATCCGTTTGGAGATAGTTTTAATCTCAGCACAAGACAGGTGCACGATTTACGCCGAATGTACCACATGCACGGAAATGGCTTTAGACACACCTGATGGTACTCCTAGGTAATGTATGTCAAGTGGAAGCTTCTTTCGGTCCGTTTGGATATAGTGTTAGTCTCAGCGTAAGATAGGTGCACGCTTTGCACCAAATGTACCATAGGCTTGGAAATCATTTTGATGCATCCGATAGTTCTCCAAGGTTACATGGGTCAAGTGGAAGCTTATTTTGGTCCATTTGGAGATTGTCTTAATCTCGGTGCAAGATAGGTGCACGGTTTACGCTGAATGTACCTTAAGCATGGAAATCATTTTGGGCACACCCAAAGGTACTCCTAGGTCATGTAGGTCGAATGAAAGCTTGTTTCGGTCCGTTTGGAGATAGTCTTAATCACAGCGCAAGATAAGTGCACGGTTTGCTTTGACTGTACCATGGGCATGAAAATCATTTTGGGCATACCCGATGGTACTCCAAGGTGACAGGTGTCAAGTAGAAGCACGTTACAGTCTGTTTGGAGAGAGTGTTAATCTAGGGACAAGATAGGTGTATGGCTTGCCTCGAATGTACCACGGGCATGAAAATCTTTTTAGGCACACCTGAAGGTACTTCTAGGTGACATTGGTCTAGCGGAAGGTCGTTTTGGTCCATTTGTAGATGGTACTAATCTCGACGCAAGATAGGTGCACGGTTTGTGCTAAATGACCATAGGTTTTGACATCGCTTTGGGCACACCCAATGGGACTCCTAGGTGATGTAGATCAAGTGGAAGCTCATTTCAGAATTTTTAGAGATAGTGTTAATCTTGACACAAGATGGCCGCTCAATTTGCACCGAACGTACCATAGGCTCGGAAATCATTTTGGGCGTAACCGATGGTACTCCTATGTGACGTGGGCCAAGTGGAAACTCATTTCGGTCCAAATGGAGATAGTGTTAATCTCGACGCAAGATAGGTGCATGGTTTGCGACGAACGTACCATAGGCTCATAAATCATTTTGGTCGCACCTAATTTTACTCCTAGGTGATGTGGATCAAGTGGAAGCTCGTTTCGATCCGTTTTGAGATAGTTTTAATCTCGGCGCAAGATGGGTGCACGGTTTGCGTCGAATGTACCATGGGCATGGAAATGGCTTTGGGCACACATGATGGTACTCCTAGGTAATGTATGTCAAATGGAAGCTTGTTTCGGTCCGTTTGCAGATAGTGTTAGTCTCGGCGCAAGATAGGTGCACAATTTGCGCTGAACGTACCATAGGCTCAGAAATCATTTTGACGCACCCGATGGTACACATAGGTGACATGGGTCAAGTGAAAGCTCATTTCGGTCCGTTTCGAGATAGTGTTAATCTCAGCACAAGACAGGTGCACGGTTTGCACCGAATGTACCATTGGCATGTAAACCATTTCGGGCGCACCCAGTGGTACACCTAGGTGAAGTGGGTCAAGTAGGGCCTATTTTCGTCCATTTGGAGATTGTGTTAATCTAGGCGCAATATAGGTGCACGGTTTGCGCTGAATGTACCATAGGCTCAGAAATCATTTTAGACACACCCGATGGTACGCATAGGTGACATGGGTCAAGTGGAACCTCATTTTGGTCCATCCAAAGATAGTGTTTATCTCGGTGCAAGATAGGTGCACGGTTTGCGCCGAATGTACAACACGCATGGAAATCATTTTGGGCACACCTGATGGTACTCCTAGGTGATGTGGGTTAAGTGGAATCTTGTTTTGGTCTGTTTAGAGATAGTGTTAATCTCAACGCAAGATAGGTGCATGGTTTGCATCGAATGCACCATAGGTGTGGAAATATTTTGGGCACACCCGATGGTACACCTAGGTGACGTGGGTCAAGTGGATGCTCGTTTCGGTCCGTTTGGAGATAGTGTTAATCTACGCGCAAGTTAGGTGCACGGTTTGCTCTAAATGTACCACAAGCATGAAAATCATTTTGGACACACCCAATGGTACTCCTAGGTGATGTGTGTCAAGTGAAAGCTCATTTCAGTCTAGTTGGAGATAGTCTTAATCTAGGTGCAAGATTGGTGCACGGCTTGCCCCGAATGTACCACAGGTATGGAAATCTTTTTAGGCACACCCAAAGGTACTTCTAGGGGCATTGGTCTAGTGCAAGGTCGTTTCGGTCCATTTAGAGATAGTATTAACCTCAACGCAAGATAGGTGCACGGTTTCTGCTGAATGACCATAACTTCTGACCTCACTTTGGGCACACCCGTGTGACTCCTAGGTGACGAAGATCAAGAGGAAGCTCATTTGAGACTTTTTAGAGAAAGTGTTAATCTTGACACAAGACAGGCGCTAAATTTGCACCGAACGTACCATAGGCTCGGAAATCATTTTGGGCGCAACCGGTGATACTCCTACGTGACGTGGGCCAAGTGGAAACTCATTTCGGTTCAGTTGGAGATAGTGTTAATCTCAACGCAAGATAGGTGCATGATTTGTGACCAACGTACCATAGGCTCATAAATCATTTTGGCCACACCTGATTTTACTCCTAGGTGACGTGGATCAAGCGAAAGCTTGTTTCGATCCATTTGGGGATAGTTTTAATCTCGGCGCAAGATGGATGCACGGTTTGCGCTGAATGTACCACGGGCATGGAAATGGCTTTGGGCACACATGATGGTACTCCTAGGTAATGTATGTCAAGTGGAAGCTTGTTTCGGTCCGTTTGCAGATAGTGTTAGTCTCAGCGCAAGATAGGTGCACAATTTGCGCCGAACGTACCATAGGCTCAGAAATTATTTTGACGCACCCGATGGTACACCTAGGTGACATAGGTCAAGTGGAAGCTCATTTCGGTCTGTTAGGAGATAGTGTTAATCTAGGTGTAAGTTAGGTGCACAATTTGCGTCGAACGTACCATAGGCTCAGAAATTATTTTCAACCTGCCTGATTTCGATCCGTTTGGACATAGTTGACTTGGATCAAGCGGAAGCTCATTTCAATCCATTTGGACATAGTTTTAATCTCGGTGCAAGATAGTTGCACGGTTTGCGCCGAATGTACCACGAGCATGGAAATGGCTTTGGGCACACCTGATGGTACTCCTCAGTAATGTATGTCAAGTGAAAGCTTGTTTCGGTCTATTTGTAGATAGTGTTAGTCTTGGCACAAGATAGGTGCACGGTTTGTGACGAACATACCTTTGGCATGGAAATCATTTTGACGCACCCGTTGGTACTCCTAGGTGACGTGGTTTATATGGAAGCTCATTTTAGTCTGTTTGGAGATAGTGTTAATCGCAGTGCAAGATAGGTGCACGGTTTGCGCTGAATGTACCACAGGCATAGAATTCATTTTGGGCACACCTGATGGAACTCCTAGGTCGCGTAGGTCAAGTGGAAGCTCGTTTCGGTCTATTTGGAGATAGTGTTAATCTTAGCGCAAGATAGGTGCACGGTTTGCTCCGAATGTACCACGAGCATGAAAATCATTTTGGGCACACCTGATGGTACTTCTAGGTGACGTGTGTCAAGTAGAAGCTCATTGCGGTCCATTTGTAGATAGTGTTATTCTAGGCGCAAGATAGGTGCACGGCTTGCCCCAAATGTACCACAGGCATGGAAATCATTTTAGGCACATCTGAAGGTCCTTCTAGGTGACATTGGTCTAGTGGAAGGTCGTTTTGGTCTGTTTGGAGATAGTATTAACCTCCATGCAAGATAGGTGCCTGGTTTCTACTAAATGACCAAAGGTTCTGACATCGCTTTGGGCACACCAATGGGACTCCTAGGTGATGTAGATCAAGTGGAAGCTCGTTTTAGACCTTTTGGAGATAGTGTTAATCTCAACATAAGATAGGCGCTCGGTTTGCACCGAACATAACTTAGGCTTAGAAATCATTTTGGACGCAACCGATGGTACTCCTACATTACGTGGGTGAAAGTCCCTAGTTTGGTTTTGGCTAATTGATGAAACCTAGGACTAACCTTTGTATCTAAGTGGATGATTTAGATAAAGGTGGTCATTGAATATGAGACATGACATTGACTCATGTGACCAAGATGATGAAGACCGAGGTGATGCTTGGCTCGATGGACCAATTGTGAAGGTGAAGGGCAAGTCGAGGCTTCGAAGCGAAGGACCATGCGATGGTGAAGCTTGAGCAAGACTTGGCGCCGACGGACCGATGCAACGGTGAAGAGCAAGTGAAGTTAAGGTCGATGGATCGAGACGGTCATGTGATGATATGAAGTGGATCATATCTTTTGGAAGAACAAAATGGGCTCAAGGCAAAGGTATAACCATAGGGTCATTTTGTTTTTGCACTCAAGACACCATAGAGGGTGTGAGTGGTTTAGGATCGATAGCCGAACTATTAAGAGGGGAAGTCTTATCGGTTATTCGATGCATGGGTGCCACTAGGTGAATTCATGAAGTGCATTGCATGTAGGGCCTAGTGAGCTAACTGGAAAACCTTCGAAAATGATTATGAAAATGCTAACACACGTGCACAAGGTGGTGATCACTTGTTGGTGTTGGCACATTTATGAAGGCGTTGAAGTTTAAGCGGTAGAGAGGGTTTGGGTCTCTCTCTCCCTCCCGCCGAGCTTGCGAGCGCGGGATTCAGGCATTTTCGAGGAGTTGAAATGCCTATCTTCCACTACGCCGGAAGTCGGAAAAGAAACGGAGGCGAACGGAGGTCACAAAGGTGACCGGACGCGGTCATGGTATGACCGGACGCGTCCAGTCAGTACAGCGCAGGCACGGGTGCTAGGGTTTGCAACCGGCGCGTCCGGTCACTCGCGGGACGGGCGCGTCCGGTCTGGTGTCCAGAGGAAACTGAGTTTCGCAAGGACGATCGGACGCGAGGCGCGTCCGGTCACACATGATCGGACGCGTCCGATCATTGAGGGAGCTTACTGGACTCTAACCAGACGCGGGCACTGTCGCGTCCGGTCGTTGCGAGGGTCGCGTCCGGTCATTGCGAGGGGCGCGTCCGGTCGCTACTTCGCGGGCGCGCGGTGCTGTGCGATCGACGCGTCCAGTCATTGACTGGAGCGCGTCCGGTCACTCAGGACCGGCGCGTCCGGTCGTTTTTGAGGTGCGTCCGGTCATGGGATTTGACCGTTGGCGCAGTGACCGTTGGAGGATCGGACGCGGTCGAGCGCGTCCGGTCATCCCGATAGAACCCAGTGAAGGGGTATAACGGCTCTATTTGGATGGGATGCTTATAAATACTTGTTGGCCGGCCCTTGGGAAGGTCTCTCGTGATTTCTAACATCCTTGTGCATCCTTTGAGCTAGAGCATCTCCTCCCACTCATCTCTCTTGCTTGATTGCAAATCAAAAGTGAGATTGAGTGATCCCAAAGTGCATTGCATAGCTTGAGGCATCTAGTGGCACTTGTGGGTGGTTTAGCCGGTGGATTTCTTGTTACTCTTGGAGAGTACCGCTCCTAGCCGGCTTAGAGATTGTTGGAGGCGTTGGCAAGAGAAGGTGATTGTTCTTGGCCACCTCCGGTTGATTGTAAGAGGTTCTTGTGCTTTCCTCAGCGGGACGCCAAAAGCAACTCTATTATATTGCGCGTGTCATTGAGTTACCTCACTTGAGAGTGGTGTCTTGCGGTGCCTTGCGGGGCGTGCCTTGAGGGGCAAGTGACTTGAGGGTCACACCGAGGAACCATCTAAGTGTTGGTCGACACAACCGGTGACGTAGCTTGTCGGTGCACAAGTGAACACCGGGTGAACAAAAATATTGTGTCTCTTGTCTCCCGGTGATTGGTCCTCATATTGTGTTGTTATCAATATTGATTGGTTGTATATCATCTTGGTGATTGGCAACATCTTCACTCCACCGTCGGTATAAGATTCACAATCCTATCTCTTGCTTTTTCATTTACTAGATTATCTTGTGTAGCTCTAGTGGGTGCCTTTGCTAGTAGTTGTTAGCTTGCTCACTAGTGTAAAATTAGTGACATAGCCTCTGTGTGAACTAGAGATCATAATCTACTAGACTTGTGGATAGGAGGCTTGCATCACAACCGTAGGCTAAGCAAAACTCGCTTTGCACCGTTTGTTATTCTAACAAGTTTGCTTAGTTGTTCTTGTAGAATTTTTATAGGCTATTCACCCCCCTCTAGCCATCTAGGATTTTACAAGTTGTATTGGAGCCGTGGTCACCGTTTTAATCAAGGCTTAACATCCTTCGGTGTGAAAAATGGCTCAAATTGTGTTCAATCATGTTGGGGGCAAGCCACCGTTCTTTGATGGTGTTAGTTCTTTTGCTCATTGGAAGAGAAAGATGACAATGTATCTTGGTTCTATTTATGAGAGAGTTTTGCAAGTCACCGAGAATGACTTTGCTATCATTGATCCCGATCATCTCACCGATGAAGATAGAGCAAATAGAACATGCAATATAATGGCTCTCAATACACTTTACCATGGTATTGACACAAAAGTATTTGAGGGCATCAAGGACTTAGAATTGGCATATGAAGTATGGACAAGGTTGAGTGAAACATATGAGGGCACTAAGGTTGTGAAGAGTGCCAAGCTATATGGGCTCAAGAGTGAGTTTGAGAACTTCAAGAAAAAGGATGATGAAACCATCATTGAAATGTTTCATAGATTGCAAGTGATAGTCAATGATCTCAAGAGCTTAGGGCATAAGACTCAAGATCAAGATTTTTGTCACAAGTTCTTATTGAGCTTACCTAGAAGATTCAAGATGTTGATCATGATGTTGCAAAGAGATGGGCTTGAAGCAATGAAGCCTAATGATTTGCTTGGTGAAGTATTGACCTATGACAAATATGATCAAGATGTTGATGACAAGGAGAAGGTGGAAGATGAGAAGAAGAAGAAGACCGTGGCATTCAAGGCCATCTCCTCCAAGGGCAAAGCTACCATCATTGAAGAAGAAGAAGACAATAGTGAAGATGAAGATTATGAAATTGATGATGAGGCATTTGCTTTTGTAGTCAAGAAAATGGGTCACATGTTCATTAAGAGAAGAGGCTTCAAAAAGAGAAATGACAACTTCAAGAGCAATGAGCAACAAAGGAAGTGCTTCAATTGTGATAGCACCGAACATCTTCAAGCCGAATGTCCCTATGACAAGAAGAAGAACAACAAGAGGGGCAAGTTTAAGAAGAAAAAGAGAGAAGCCAAGATGACTTTCAAGAAGGGCAAGAACGGAGCCTATGTGGTCACTTGGGAAAGTGATGATGATGATGAAGAAGAAGAATCATCCAATAAAGCTTTTGCTTCCATTGCTATCAACAAAAGCCTTCACTATTTGATTCATCCTCTTCGTGCTTCATGGCCAAAGAAGCTAAGGTATTATATGATGAGAGTGATGATGAAAGTGAAATGGAATATGTTCATGATAGTGATAATGATAATAATAATGATAATGAAAATGATGATGATGAACCAACTAAAGAACAACTATATGACTTGATGCAACAAACTAGAGACATAGCTATTGCCAAGAACAAGGAGTGTAAGAAGCTTTCAATGAAAGTAGCAATACTTGAGAAAGTTCTAGGTGAGCTTAAGACCACTCATGAGAGTCTAGTGGAAGACCATGAGGATCTTGGTAAAGCTCATTCCAAGCTTGAAAAAGCTCACTCATTGCTACTTGAGCAACAAGCAAAGAAGGAGGTTGTTGTATCATGTGATATAGGTGTTACATGTGATATAATTGATGAATCTTTTTATAAACCTATCATCATGACAAATGCTAACCCTTCTTGTAGCTCTTCATCCACCACCACCAACTCTACCTCCACTACTAGTGATGATTTCACTTGTGATACCTCACTAATGGTTGAGAATGAGACTCTCAAGAGAGAGGTGGATGAGCTCACTCACGCCCTAGGCAAGGCCTATGGTGGTGAGGCCCGCTTGCTTAAATGCTTGGGTAGCCAAAGGTTCTCTCTTAACAAAGAGGGATTGGGCTACACCCCCAAGAAAGGCAAGTCGGCCTTTGCAACTCCAAAGCCTAGCTTTGTGAAGAGCAATGGTCGGTTTTGCAATAGATGCAAGCAAATTGGGCACTTAGAGCATAATTGTAATAAAAAGAACCAAAGCAAGAAATTTGTTAATGCTATACCTTTTGATTCTTGCTATGTGCTTACCAAAGGTGTGAAGGGTGTGCAAGCTAAGTTTATTTGTACACCCATTGTTGGCCCAAAGAAGAAGGCTATTTGGGTACCAAAGAGCTTAGTTACTAACCTACAAGGACCCAAGCAAAAATGGGTACCTAAGCTTCATTGATTTGCTTGTAGGTCAATTACAAAGCCGGAGGAAGGCATTGGATTATTGATAGTGGGTGCACTCAACACATGACCGGTACATCAAGAATGTTTGACTCAATCAATGACAATAATAGTGGTGTTGATTCTATCACATTTGGCAATAACAAGAAAGGCAAGGTTATTGGCTTGGGCAAGATTGCAATATCAAATGACTTGAGTATCTCCAATGTGTTGCTAGTTGAAAGCTTAGATTTCAATCTTCTATCCGTGGCACAAATATGTGATCTTGGTTACAAATGTATCTTTGGGTTTGATGATGTGGAAGTCATTAGTATGGATGGTTCAAATGTGGCATTCAAGGGCTTTAGATATGAGAATCTCTATCTAGTTGACTCAATGCTAGAGAAACTTCTTTGACAACTTGCTTAATCTCCAAATCAAGCATGGGTTGGCTTTGGCATAGAAGGCTTGGTCATGTTGGCATAAAACAATTGAAGAAGCTTATAACTCACAATCTTGTCAATGGTTTGAAAGATGTTGAATTTGAGAAGAATAAGCTTTGTAGTGCATGTCAAGCCGGGAAGCAAGTTGGAAGCTCACATCCAAAGAAGAGTACAATGAGCACATGCAAAGCATTTGATTTGATGCATATGGATCTATTTGTCCCGACAACATACTCAAGCATAGGTGGTAATAAGTATGGCTTTGTCATAGTGGATGACTTCACAAGATTCACATGGGTATTCTTTCTTAGTGACAAAAGTGAAGTGTTTGACACCTTCAAGACATTTCTCACTAGAGTTCACAATGAGTTTGAGATTAGAATCAAGAAAGTGAGAAGTGACAATGGAAGTGAGTTCAAGAATACAAGAATTGAAGAACTTTGTGATCACTATGGCATTGGACATCAATTCTCGGCCAAGTACACTCCACAATCAAATGGCCTAGTTGAGAGAAAGAATAGAACATTGCTTGATATGGCTAGATCAATGCTTCATGAGTACAATGTGAGTCAATCTTTTTGGGATGAAGCAATCAATACCGCTTGCTACTAAATCAATAGACTATATTGTCATCCATTGCTAGAGAAGACCCCATATGAGCTACTTCATGCAAGAAAGCCCAATATTTCTTACTTTAGAGTATTTGGTTGCAAATGCTATATCTTGAAGAAGGGCACTAGATTGGGAAAGTTTGACAAAAAGATGTGATGAGGGGTTCCTACTTGGTTATTCAACTACAAGCAAAGCTTATAGAGTTTGGGACAACTCAAGTGGCATTCTAGAAGAAGTCCATGATGTGCAATTTGATGAAACCAATGGGTCACAAGATGAAGAAGAGAATCTAGATGATGTTGGTCGAACTCAATTGGTGGAAGCAATGAAGAACATGGACATTGGGGACATTAGAGCAAAGCAAGTAATTGATATTCAAGATGATGATAAAGATCAAGTGCTCAATTCTCCATTCAAGCTAGCTAGTGACTCTCAAGTGCAAGATCATGGTGCCAGTTCATCTCATCGAGATACATCAAGTGATCAACCGAGCTCAAGCAATCAAGTGCAAGTACTCCAACCATAACATGTTGCAAGAGATCACCCCATTGATAGTGTTATTGGTGATATTAGAAGTGGTGTGCAAACTAGATCAAGATTGACTATGTTTTGTGAGCATGCATCATTTGTGTCAACCATAGAACCAAAGAAAATAGAAGAAGATTTGAAGGATGCCGATTGGATTATGGCTATGCAAGAAGAACTTAACAATTTCACAAGAAATGATGTTTGGGAATTGGTAGAAAGGCCAAATGACTACAATGTGATTGGAACCAAATGGGTGTTCAAAAATAAGCAAGATCAAGATGGCATTGTGGTGAGAAACAAAGCAAGATTAGTTGCTCAAGGTTACACTCAAGTAGAAGGTCTTGACTATGATGAGACATATGCTCCCGTGGCAAGATTGGAAGCAATAAGGATTCTATTGGCTTATGCTTGTGCACACAACATCAAATTATATCAAAGGGATGTCAAAAGTGCATTTCTCAATGGGATTATCAATGAGTTAGTCTTTGTTGAGCAACCTCCCAGATTTGAAGATGACAAGAAACCCAACCATGTGTATAAGTTGAAGAAGGCTTTATATGGCTTAAAGCAAGCACCTAGAGCATGGTATGAGAGGCTAAGGGATTTCCTTCTCTCTAAGGGATTCAAGATGGGCAAGGTTGATACAACTCTATTCACCAAGAAAATTGGGAATGATCTATTCATAGTGCAAATATATGTTGATGACATCATCTTTGGATCAACCGATCAAGCTTATTATGAAGAATTTGGTGCTATGATGGCTAAAGAGTTTGAAATGTCTATGATTGGTGAACTTAGCTACTTCCTTGTTCTCCAAGTCAAACAACTAAAGAATGGGACATTTGTGAGTCAAGGGAAATACATAAGGGACATGTTGAAGAAATTTGGAATGCAAGATGCAAAGCCAATTTCAACTCCAATGGGTACAAATGGCAATTTGGATAGTGATTTTGATGGCAAAATGGTGAATCAAAAGGAATATCGGTCTTTGATTGGAAGTCTACTCTATGTCACTGCATCAAGGCCGGATGTCATGTTTAGTGTTTGTATGTGTGCTAGATATCAAGCCTCACCTAGAGAGAGTCATCTCACGGCCGCAAAGAGAATATTGAGGTACTTGAAGTAAACAAGAGATGTTGGACTATGGTATCCCAAGCGGTCAAAGTTTGAATTGATTGGATATTCGGACTCCGACTATGGGGGTTGCAAGATCAATAGAAAGAGCACAAGCGGCACATGTCAATTACTTGGAAGATCACTTATGTCATGGTCCTCAAAGAAACAAAATAGTGTGGCAATCTCTACCGCCGAAGCCGAATATGTGAGTGCGGGGAGTTGTTGTGCACAATTGCTATGGATGAAATCAACTTTGAAGGATTATGGCCTCAACTTCAAGAATGTGCCATTGCTATGTGATAATGAAAGTGCAATCAAGATGATACAAAACCCGGTTCAACATGGAAGAACAAAGCATATTGACATAAGGCATCATTTCATTAGAGATCATCAACAAAAGGGAGATATTGCCATTGAAAGTGTTGGCACCGATGATCAACTTGCCGATATTCTCACCAAGCCACTTGATGAAAAGAGGTTTTGCAAGCTAAGGAATGAATTGAACATTCTTGATTTCTTAAACATGAGTTGAATGCACCCCACCCACTTATTGACATGCCTCTCCTTCGACATTGCAAGGTAAAATTGATTGACATGTCATGCATCCTATGCTAAGGACTTGCTAGAGAATATAGACATAATAAGTGGTATGCATGAGCATTCATGATAAATCAAATGAATTTGATGGATATATGTTACCACTATTGCTTCTATGCTTGTTTTGATCTAGTGGTGGCATATGACATGTTTGTGAGCTTACAAACCTAGTGTTGAATCTAGAAGATTTGCTATAAGTGTTTAATTCAACATAGGCAAGATAACCCTTATTTTGAGGAGTGAAGAAGCTTGTCTTTGGTTCAAATCGAATTAAATATCTTTGGCAAGTATTCTAGGTTAAACCAAATTTGATAAATTATAACCTACTCCATCAAACATTGTTTTTCTCTCCACAATTTGATCCCATTTTTGGGTAAGTTGTTGACAAAGGGGGAGAGAAAAAGATGATTCAACATGATAAAGGGGTAAATAAAATTTTGATGCACACAAGTAGGGGGAGCAAGCTCATAAACAAAGTTGTTGCATTTGTTTGTGCATTCTCATATGACTTGCTCATTGCACATGTTTTTAAATTCAATATACATGCTTGTGTGGTGCAATGCTAGTATAGAACTTGAATGATGAAATGATCTACTAGCATGCATAGGATTAGTTTATATGTGGTATCTAGACATGCTTAAAGCTCTACAAGTGGTACAAAGTGGTCCAAGAACCTTTACATATAATGTTGATCTCACGAGGTTCTTGAGTTGTGATAGATGTCTAGTTAATTCATGATGCTAAGGATGGTGCAAAAGGCAACTCCGATTGGTATCACCCTTCAAAGGTCCATTTCTTACACCTTAGCATCATTTTGGTAGAATTACTCTCTCAACACTTCTATCCATGCATATGTGCAAAGCTTACAATCCAAACTTTATGCACATATGTAGAGAGAGCTAATGCTACCAAAACCGAGCTTGTGATAATTGTCCAAAACTTTACTAATGAGCAAAATGATTGGACAAGTATGACAAGTTCAAAACTTTTATTATCAAAATCATCTATGTGAGGGTTGTCATCAATTACCAAAAAGGGGGAGATTGAAAGTCCCTAGTTTGGTTTTGGCTAATTGATGAAACCTAGGACTAACCTTTGTATCTAAGTGGATGATTTAGATAAAGGTGGTCATTGAATATGAGACATGACATTGACTCATGTGACCAAGATGATGAAGACCGAGGTGATGCTTGGCTCGATGGACCGGTTGTGAAGGTGAAGGGCAAGTCGAGGCTTCGAAGCGAAGGACCATGTGATGGTGAAGCTTGAGCAAGACTTGGCGCCGACGAACCGATGCAACGGTGAAGAGCAAGTGAAGTTAAGGTCGATGGATCGAGACGGTCATGTGATGATATGAAGTGGATCATATCTTTTGGAAGAACAAAATGGGCTCAAAGCAAAGGTATAACCATAGGGCCATTTTGTTTTTGCACTCAAGACACCATAGAGGGTGTGAGTGGTTTAGGATCGATAGCCGAACTATTAAGAGGGGAAGTCTTATCGGTTATTCGATTCAGGCGTTTTTGAGGAGTTGAAATGCCTATTTTCCACTACGCCGGAAGTCGGAAAAGAAACAGAGGCGAACGGAGGTCACAAAGGTGACCGGACGCTGCACCGGACGCGGTCATGGTATGACCGGACGCGTCCGGTCAGTACAGCGCAGGCGCGGGTGCTAGGGTTTGCAACCGGCGCGTCCGGTCACTTGCGGGACCGGGGCGTCCGGTCAGGTGTCCAGAGGAAACTGAGTTTCGCAAGGACGATCGGACGCGAGGCGCGTCCGGTCACACATGATCGGACACGTCCGATCGTTGAGGGAGCTTACTGGACTCTAACCGGACGCGGGCACTGTCGCGTCCGGTCGTTGCGAGGGTCGCGTCCGGTCATTGCGAGGGGCGCGTCCGGTCGCTACTTCACGGGCGCGCGGTGCTGTGCGATCGGTGTGTCCAGTCGTTGACTGGAGCGCGTCCGGTCACTCGGGACCGGCGCGTCCGGTCGTTTTGAGAGGCGCGTCCGGTCATGGGATTTGACCGTTGGCGCAGTGACCGTTGGAGGATCGGACGCGGTCGAGCGCGTCCGGTCATCCCGATAGAACCCAGTGAAGTGTATAACGGCTCTATTTGGATGGGATGCTTATAAATACTTGTTGGCCGGCCCTTGGGGAGGTCTCTCGTGATTTCTAACATCCTTGTGCATCCTTTGAGCTAGAGCATCTCCTCCCACTCATCTCTCTTGCTTGATTGCAAATCAAAAGTGAGATTGAGTGATCCCAAAGTGCATTGCATAGCTTGAGGGCATCTAGTGGCACTTGTGGGTGGTTTAGCCGGTGGATTTCTTGTTACTCTTGGAGAGTACCGCTCCTAGCCGGCTTAGAGATTGTTGGAGGCGTTGGCAAGAGAAGGTGATTGTTCTTGGCCACCTCCGGTTGATTGTAAGAGGTTCTTGTGCTTTCCTCGACGGGACGCCAAAAGCAACTCTATTACATTGCGCGTGTCATTGAGTTACCTCACTTGAGAGTGGTGTCTTGCGGTGCCTTGCGGGGCGTGCCTTGAGGGACAAGTGACTTGAGGGTCACACCGAGGAACCATCTAAGTGTTGGTCGACACAACCGGTGACGTAGCTTGTCGGTGCACAAGTGAACACCGGGTGAACAAAAATATTGTGTCTCTTGTCTCCCGGTGATTGGTCCTCATATTGTGTTGTTGTCAATATTGATTGGTTGTATATCATCTTGGTGATTGGCAACATCTTCACTCCACTGTCGGTATAAGATTCACAATCCTATCTCTTGCTTTTACATTTACTAGATTATCTTGTGTAGCTCTAGTGATTGCCTTTGCTAGTAGTTGTTAGCTTGCTCACTAGTATAAAATTAGTGACATAGCCTTTGTGTGAACTAGAGATCATAATCTACTAGACTTGTGGATAGGAGGCTTGCATCACAACCGTAGGCTAAGCAAAACTCGCTTTTGCGCCGTTTGTTATTCTAACAAGTTTGCTTAGTTGTTCTTGTAGAATTTTTATAGGCTATTCACCCCCCCCCTCTAGCCATCTAGGACCTTACAGTGGGCCAAGTGGAAACTCATTTCGGTCCATTTGGAGATAGCATTAATCTCGACGCAAGATAGATACACAGTTTGCGCCGAACATACCATAGGCTTAGAAATCATTTTAGCCATACCTGATTGTACACCTAGGTGATGTAGATCAAGAAGAAGCTCATTTCGATCCATTTGGAGATAGTTTTAATCTCAGTGCAAGACAGATGCATGGTTTGCGTTGAATGTACCATGGGCATGGAAATGGCTTTGGCCACACCTGATGGCGCTCCTAGGTATTGTATATCAAGTGTAAGCTTGTTTTGGTCCATTTGGAGATAGTGTTAATCTCGGTGCAAGATAGGTGCACGGTTTGCGCCGAATGTATTGTGGGCATATAAATCATTTTGGGCACACCCAATTGTACTCCTACGTTATGTAGGTCAAGTGGAAGCTCATTTCGGTCTGTTTGGAGACAGTGTTAATCTTGGCGCAAGATAGGTGCACAGTTTGTGCTGAACGTACCATTGGCTCGAAAATTATTTTGACACACCCGATGGTACTCCTAGGTGACATGGGTCAAGTGGAAGCTTGTTTCAGTCCATTTGGAGATAGTGTTAATCTCAGCACAAGATAGGTGCACGGTTTGCGCTGACTTTACCACCGGCATGAAACCATTTTGGGCACAGCCAAAGGTACACCTAGGTGATGTGCGTCAAGTGGAGCCCATTTCGGTCCGTTTAGAGATAGTGTTAGTCTAGGCGCAAGATAGGTGCACGGATTGCTGAACGTACCATAGGCTTAGAAATCATTTTGATGCACCCGATGGTACTCCTAGGTGACGTGGGTCAAGTGGAATCTCGTTTCAGTCTGTTTGGAGATAGTGTTAATCTTGGCACAAGATAGGTGCACGGTTTACGTTGACTTTACCACCGGCATAAAACCATTTTGGCCACAGCCAATGGTACACCTAGGTAACGTGGGTCAAGTGGAGCCCATTTCGGTCCGTTTGGAGATAGTGTTAATCTAGGTGCAAGATAGGTGCACGGTTTGCGTTGTACGTACCATAGGCTCGGAATTCATTTTGGACGCACCCGATGTACTACTAGGTGGGTCAAGTGAAACCTCATTTCGGTCCGTTTGGAGATAGTGTTAATCTTGGCACAAGATAGCTGCATGGTTTGCACCAAAAGTACAACGGGCATGGAAATCATTTTGGGCACACCCGGTGGTACTCCTAGGTGACGTGGATCAAGTGAAATCTTGTTTTAGTCTGTTTGGACATATTGTTAATCTCAGCGCAAGATAGGTGCATGGTTTATGCCAAAAGTAGCACAGGCATGGAAATCATTATGGGCACACCTGATGGTACACCTAAGTGACGTGGGTCAAGTGGAATCTAGTTTTGGTCCGCTTCGAGATAGTGTTAATCTAGGCGCAAGATAGGTGCATGGCTTGCCCCAAATGTACCACAGGCATGGAAATCATTTTAGACACACCCGAAGGTCCTTCTAGGTGACATTGGTCTAGTGAAAGGTCGTTTTGGTCTGTTTGGAGATAGTATTAACCTCGATGCAAGATAGGTGCACGGTTTCTCCTGAATGACCAAAGGTTCTAACATCGCTTTGGGCACACCCAATGAGACTCCTAGGTGACGTAGATCAAGTGGAAGCTCATTTCAGTCTTTTTGGAGATAGTGTTAATCTCGATGCAAGATAGGTGCTCGGTTTGCACCGAACATACCTTATGCTTGGAAATTATTTTGGGTGCAACCGATGGTACTCCTACATTACGTGGGCCAAGTGGAAACTCATTTCGGTCTATTTGGAGATAGTGTTAATCTCAACGCAAGATAGATGCATGGTTTGCGCTGAACATACCATAGGCTTAGAAATCATTCTGGGCGCACCTGATGTACACCTAGGTGATGTGGATCAAGCAGAAGCTCATTTCGATCTGCTTGGAGATAGTTTTAATCTCGGCGCAAGACAGGTTTGCGTTGAATGTACCGCGGGCATGGAAATGGCTTTGGCCACACCTGGAGGCACTCCTAGGTAATGTATATCAAGTGGAAGCTTTTTTCGATCCGTTTGGAGATAGTGTTAGTCTCAGCGCAAGATAGGTGCGTGGTTTGCACCGAACGTACCATAGGAATGGAAATCATTTTGACGCACCCAATGGTACTCCTAGGTGACGTGGGTCAAGTGAAAGCTTGTTTCGGTCCGCTTGGAGATAGTGTTAATCTTGGTGCAAGATAGGTGCATAGTTTGTGCTGAATGTACCATGGGCATGAAAATCATTTTGGGCACACTCGATGGTACTCCTAGGTTACGAGGGTCAAGTGGAAGCTCGTTTCGGTCCGTTTGTAGAGAGTATTAATCTCAATGCAAGATAGATGACGGTTTGCTTCGAATGTACCATGGGCATGAAAACATTTTGGGCACACCCGATGATACTCCAAGGTGACATGTGTCAAGTGGAAGCACGTTAAGGTCCGTTTGGAGATAATGTTAATCTAGACTACGGCTTGACCCGAATGTACCATAGGCATGGAAATCTTTTTAGGCACACCCGAAGGTACTTCTATGTGACATTGGTCTAGTGGAAGGTCGTTTCGGTCTGTTTGGAGATAGTATTAACCTCGACGCAAGATAGGTGCATGGTTTCTGCTAAAGGACCATAGGTTCTGACATCGCTTTGGGCACACCCAGTGGGACTCCTAGGTGACATAGATCAAGTGGAAGCTCGTTTCAGTCCTTTTGGAGACAGTGTTAATCTCGATGCAAGATAGGCGCTCAGTTTGCTCTGAATATACCATAGGCTTGGAAATCATTTATGGCGCAACCGATGGTACTCCTACATGACGTGGGCCAAGTGGAAACTCATTTCGGTCCATTTGGAGTAGTTTTAATCTCAACGCAAGATAGATGCATGGTTTGCGCCGAACGAACCATAGGCTCAAAAATCATTTTGGCCACACGTGATTGTACACCTAAGTGACGTGGGTCAAGCAGAAGCTAATTTTGATCCGTTTGGAGATAGTTTAATCTTGGCGCAAGACAGGTGCACGGTTTGTACTGAATGTACCATGGGCATGGAACTGGCTTTGGGCACACTTGATGGTACTTCTAGGTAATGTATGTCAAGTGGAAGCTTGTTTCGGTCCGTTTGGAGATAGTGTTAGTCTCGACGCATCATAGGTGCACGATTTGCGCTGAACGTACCATAGGCTCAGCAATCATTTTGACACACCCGATGGGACTCCTAGGTGATGTGGGTCAAGTGAAAGCTCGTTTCGGTCCGTTTAGAGATAGTGTTAATCTCGGTACAAGATAGGTGCACAGTTTACGCCGAATGTACCGCCGGCGTGGAAACCATTTCAGGCGCACCCAATGGTACACCTTGGTGACATGGGTTAAGTAGAGCCAATTTCGGTCTATTTGGAGATAGTGTTAATCTAGGCTCAAGATAGGTGCACGGTTTGCACCGAACATACCATAGGCTCACAAAATCATATTGGACCCCTGATGGTACTGATAGGTGACATGGGTCAAGTGGAACCTCGTTTTGGTCCATTTGAAGATAGTGTTAATCTCGGTGCAAGATAGGTGCACGGTTTGCGCCGAATGTACAACGGACACGGAAATTATTTTGGGCACACCCGATGGTACTCCTAGGTGATGTGGGTCAAGTGGAAACTTATTTTGGTCTGTTTGGAGATAGTGTTAATCTCAGCGCAAGATAGGTGCATGGTTTGTGCCGAATGTACCATAAGCGTGGAAATCATTTTGGGCACACCCAATGGTACACCATGGTGACGTGGGTCAAGTGGAAGCTCATTTCGGTCCATTTGCAGATAGTGTTAATCTGATGAGGACATCAACACCATCAATACATCCACACCTGCACAAGTACAGATTCATGATCCTATTACTCATGCCCGTGCACATCAGCTCAACTATCAGGTAAGTTCATTCTTGAGTTCTTGTTCATCTTATTTAGACCATGGAAACATGTGCACCTTTGTTTTGCTCACGAATAATGGAGAGGAACCATAAGGAAGGGGGATTGAGAGGGGTGGGTTCGGACTACAGAACAACACCGACTTGTGACGGTCACCAAGACTTCATATGGAATCTGATTGGGATGTTCTAATGCTTCATGGAAAGCTTACCAAGTCTACTTTTGAACGAACCACATCATCATATCTTCTCACGGTGGGCCGCAATCGTCGATTTAATCTAGAGACCTTTTTGAGACACCAGCAGTGGATGTCCTTGTTTCTCTTTTGTTTTTACTAAGTCGTGGGATTTAGCACCACCCAGCACTCCTCGAGTCACCCTCTCATTTACATCAGGCTCCTACAGCCACCACCACTAGTTGGGTTTTGTTTCATCAAGTTAGCCATTGCTACCACCTTTCGGAGCACGTGTTGAATAAACTGCTCGTTTGATTGTATTCGGAACCCCACCATCTTTGTTTTTAGATTGGAACCTTCATATTTATCTTGCAATTGAGTGGTTGTTCAACTTGTTCTTGCTTGTTCTTCGATTGCTTGTAGGACTAGTGCCCTCATGGCCGGGTCGCGCACCACAAGAATGCAGCGATCCTTGGAGTCAGTGTTAATCATATACATCTCCGTTGTCATCACCACCACCATATACATATCCACTACACCATATACATTTCCATTGCAATCATTATTACCATAGACGTCTTCGTTGCACCATATCCATCACCGCTTTTTTTTGTACCAACAAAATCTGATTTGGGCACACAAAGGAAAATCTAAGAAGTTAGTTGCATTCTTGTTACCCCTGAAAAGAAAGAGAAATACTTTGTGAGTTGCTTTTGTGAAATATGATCTATCAAGATTCAGATTGTTCTACTTGTGCAAAGTAAAAGAAAAGAAGAAGAAAAATCAGAAACAATAGTAAAAAAAAGAAAGAGAAAGAGGAGAGAAAGAAAAGAAGAGAGGAGGATAAGAAGGGGGAGTGATAGCTTGCTGTTCTTGTGCCTTTTTCTTGTTGTACTGTGACTTTGTTTGTGTCCAAGCTTGCGTCTCTAGCACGGTCTATCCTAGGACCAGCACGGTACCACCGTTGAACGATTTCTCAACTTGCTTTTGTGACTAACATGGTGCTAGTATTTCCTTGCTACTGTTAGCCTTCCTACAGCCCCACAAATTTGACTATAGCTTGATAGGAATTGATGTTGCGGCACCGATACACTTGCTTCTTGAGTTGAGTTGTTAAATTGTTGGCTGCCCACCCCTCCTGTTGAGCGTGGTAAGAATAGGTAAGAACGTGCATGAACAGGTTGAGAGTGAGAGGATTATAATAGCGATATCCTAGTAGCATTAGGACAGTTTTCTTTCACTTGTTCCTTTGTTTTTTCTCTTCTTTTGTAACCATGCCAGGAGAATCAGAACCAACCCCTCCACAATCACCATGGATGAAGGCTTTCATGCAACAGTTTGAACGCAAAGTGAGGCTGCACACTGATGGCCTCAATGAGGATGTACAGGTCACCAATGAGCGCCTTGGTCAATTGGAGTCGGCACACATTGACACCAACTCAAAGCTCGGTCAGTTAGAAACCACACAGATTGCCACAAACACCAAGCTTGCTTCATTAGAGACTTCAATTGCAGGAATAAACACCAACCTTGCTGCTCCATTGAGGCGATTTGATGACCTCAATGCTGGTGGTGAGAATCAAAGACAAGAAGACAACAATACTGATGGTGACCATGGCGAGGATAATTTTGACGACGAATATTCAGCAGATACTGAACATGGTGACCGAGAAGCTCGTCTTCATAGAAGGCTACATCACAATCGTGAAGGTACGAATCGTTGACGTGACGTACGAAACAATGATGATGCTTTTGGTAAGATTAAATTTAAGATACCTCCTTTTGATGGTAAATTTGATCCTGATGCATACATTACATGGGAGATTGCTATTGATCAAAAATTTACATGCCATGAATTTCCTAAGAATAAAAGAGTCCGGGCTGCAACTAGTGAGTTCACTGATTTTGCTTCTGTTTGGTGGATACAGCATGGCAAGAAAAATCCTAATAACATTCCACAAACTTGGGATGCTTTGAAATGAATCATGCAAGCTAGATTTATTCCCTCTTATTATTCACGTGATCTATTAAATAGGTTGCAACAATTGAGGCAGGGTACTAAAAGTGTAGAAGAATATTATCAGGAACTACAAATGAGTATGTTGCGTTGTAACATAGAGGAGGATGAGGACCTGCTATGGAAAGACTTATGGGTGGGTTGAACCGTGAAATTCAGGACATCCTAGCCTATAAGGAATAGAATAACATAACCCATTTATTTCATCTTGCTTGTAAAGCTAAAGGGAAGTACAGGGACGACATGCTAGTGTTAGGACTAATTTTTCTGCAGGAAAGATTACGTCGGGGCACCCATGCACAACATTTACTCCTTTCGGACGTTCCCCTCCGCCACCTTCTTCACCGAGTTGAGCAGCCCCTCCTAGTGACATGTCACGTGCTCCTTCCACTCATTCAGCAACAAGGACTATCTAGAAGCCAGCCACAAGTGATTCTTCAGTTGCATCAACAGGTAGAACAAGAGACATGCAATGCCATCGGTGCAAGGGCTATGGACATGTGCAGCGTGATTGTCCTAGCATGCATGTTTTGATGAAGATACACATCCTTTGCTTGCGGCTGACCATGCAGGTAGTGAGGAACAACAAGAAGAGCATATTGGTGCAGATGATTCAGAGTGCTATGAGAGTCTCATTGTGCAACGTGTGCTTAGTATGTAAATGGTGAAGGCAGAACAAAATTAGCGACATACTTTATTTCAAACAAAGTGTGTTGTTAAAGAACGTTCTTGCCCCATGATCATTGACGGAGGTAGCTGCAACAACTTGGCTACAAAGGAACTTGTCAAGCAAGGCAACAAAAATACCAAATCTGCTCTCAATAAGAAAAATGAGATAACTTTGAAAGGATCATGTTTTCTGGCCACTAGATCTGATGTTAATGAATTGATTGCTTCCACTTTAGATTGCTATGCCTTAGTGTGCAAAGATGCTTTGATTTCACTTCATGATATGCAGCATTATTTGCCCCTGTTGTATCTAACATTTTGTAGGAGTCTTCTGATGTGTTTCCATGTGAAATTCCACCGGGGCTACCACCAATTTGTGGAATTGAGCACCAGATTGACCTCATCCCTGGTGCTTCATTACCCAATCGTGCACCATACTGGACCAATCTAGAGGAAACGAAAGAGATTCAACGCCAAGTGCAAGAACTACTCTACAAAGGTTATGTGCATGAGTCTCTTAGTCCTTGTGCTGTTCCTGTGATTTTAGTGCCTAAGAAAGACGAAACATGGCGTATGTGTGTGGATTATAGAGCGGTTAATAATATCACCATTCGATACCATCATCCTATTCTGCGCTTAAATGATATACTTGATGAATTGAGTGGTGCTACTTTATTTTCAAAGGTTGATTTACGTAGTGGATACCACCAGATTCGTATGAAAATTGGGAGATGAATGGAAAACTGCTTTCAAAACTAAGTTCGATTTATATGAGTGGTTAGTTATGCCTTTTGGATTAACTAATGCACCTAGCACTTTCATGAGGTTAATGAACGAGGTTTTACATGCTTTTATTGGCAAATCGTGGTGGTATATTTTGATGATATATTGATTTACAGCAAGTCTATAGATGAGGATCTTGATCACTTGCGTGCTGTTTTTAATGCTCTACATGATGCACGTTTGTTTGGTAACCTTGAGAAGTGCACCCTTTGCATAGATTGAGTTTCTTTTCTTGGCTATGTTGTCACTCCATAGGGGATTGAGGTTGATAAAGCCAAGGTAGAAGCTATACAGGGATGGCCTACACCAAAGACTATCACACAGGTGCAAAGCTTTTTAGGTCTTGCTGGATTCTATCGCCGCTTTGTGAAGGATTTCAGTACCATTGCTGCACCATTAAATGAGTTTACAAAGAAGGGAGTTCCTTTTACTTGGGCAAAGGCACAAGAGAATGCCTTCAACGTGCTGAAAGATAAGTTGACACATGCACCTCTGCTCCAACTACCTAATTTTAATAAGAAATTTGGGCTTAAATGTGATGGTAGTGGAATCAGTTTGGGTGGTGTTTTGTTGCAAGAAGGCAAACCTGTTGCATACTTTAGTGAGAAATTGAGTGGGCCTATTCTGAATTATTCTACTTATGATACGAAATTATATGCTCTTGTGAGAACTTTAGAGACATGGTAGCATTATTTGTGGCCCAAAGAATTTGTCATACATTCTGATCATGAGTCTTTAAAGCATCTTCATAATCAAGGAAAAATGAATCGTAGACTTGCTAAATGGGTTGAATTCATTGAATCTTTTCCTTATGTTATCAAACACAAGAAAGGGAAGGAGAATATAATTGTTGATGCCTTGTCTAAAAGATATACATTGTTGACACAACTTGACTACAAAATTTTTGAATTGGAAACAATTAAAAATCAATATATACATGATGGTGATTTTAAAGATGTATTGCTGCATTGTAACGATGGTAGAACCTGGAAAATTCATCGTCAATGATGGATTTATGTTTAGAGCTAACAAGCTATGCATTCTAGCTAGCTCCATTTATTTGTTGTTGCTACAGGAAGCACATGGAGGGGGCTTGATGGGACATTTTGGAGCAAAGAAAATGGAAGACATACTTGCTAGTCATTTCTTTTGGCCAAGGATGAGAAGAGACGTGGAGAGATTTGTTGCTCGTTGCACTACATGCCAAAAGGCTAAGTCACGATTAAATCCATATGGTTTGTATATGCCTCTACCTATTCCTAGTGTTCCTTGGGAAGATATTTCTATGGATTTTATGTTGGGATTGCCTAGGACTAGGAAAGGACATGACAACATTTTTGTTGTTGTGGATCGATTTTCTAATATGGCCCATTTCATTCCTTGTCATAAAACTATCATTTTTGGAGGACTTTATGGGCTAAATTGGGGACTAAGGTTTTGTTTTCTACTACATGTCATCCCCAAATTGATGGTCAAACTAAAGTTGTGAATAGAATTTTGTCTACTATGTTAAGGGCTGTTTTAAAAACGAACAATAAGATGTGGGAAGAATGTTTGCCTCATATTGAATTTGCTTATAATCACTCACTGCATTCAACTACAAATATGTGCCCATTTGAGATTGTGTATGGACTGTTGCCTTGTGCTCCTATGGATTTAATGCCTTTGCTATCTTCTAAAAAAGTGAACTTTGATGCTAAATAATGTGCTAAGTTAATGTTAAAATTGTATGAAACAACAAAGCAAAACATTGAGCGCATGAATGTTAAGTATAAGCTTGCTGGCAATAAAGGTAGAATCATTTGATGTTTGAACCTGGAGATCTAGTGTGGTTGCATTTGAGAAAGGAGAGGTTTCCTGATTTGAGAAAATCTAAATTGATGCCTAGAGCTGATGGACCATTTAAGGTGTTAGAGAAAATTAATGATAATGCATACAAGTTAGATATGCCTATCAATTTTGAGGTTAGTCCCACGTTTAACATCGCAGATTTGAAGCCATGTTTTTGGAGAAGAGGCCGAGCTTGAGTCGAGGACGACTCAAATGCAAGAACGGGAGGATGATGAGGACATCAACACCATCAATACATCCACACCTGCACAAGTACAGATTCATGGCCCTATTACTTGCGCCTGTGCACATCAACTCAACTATTAGGTGAGTTCATTCTTGAGTTCTTGTTCATCTTATTTAGACCATGGAAACCCGTGCACCTTTGTTTTGCTCAGGAATAATGGAGAGGAACCACAAGGAAGGGGATTCACAAGGGGTGGGTTCGGACTGCAGAATAGCACCAACTTGTGATGGTCACCAAGACTTCATATGAAACCTAATTGGGACGTTCTAGTTCTTCACAGAAAGCTTACCAAGTCTACTTTTGAACGGATCCAACCACATCCTCATATCTTCTTAGAGTGGGTCGCAATCGTCGACCTTTTTGTGACACCTATTTTTAGTGGTTGTTTCAGTCAATAAGGGAGTTGCATGCAACCATGCAGTGGATGTCCTTGTTTCTCTTTTGTTTTTACTGAGTCGAGTGATTTAGCACCACCCAGCACTCCTCTGGCCGCCCTCTCGTGTACATAAGGCTCCTACAGCCACCACCACTAGTTGGTTTTTGTTTTATTGAGTTAGCCATTGCTACCGCCAGCGTGCATGTTGAATAAACCACCCATCTGATTGTATTTGGAACCCCACCATCTTGTGTTTTCATATTGAAATCTTCATATTTATCTTGCAATTGAGTGCTTGTTCAACTTGTTCTTGGTTTTTCTTCGATTGCTTGCAGGATGAGTGCCCTCGTGGCCAGGCCGTGCACCACAAGAATGCAATGATCCTTGGAGTCGGTGTATCGGTTGCTAAGGCGCATCATCCTTGGACGATTGTAGTCGGATCGTGAATGTCATGTTCATCCACTAAATCGATGTTATCCCTGTCCACCGAAAGATCAGGACACCCTTACCCTTATCATAATCTAGGCGCAAGTTAGGTGCACATTTTGCGCCGAACGTACTATAGGCTCAAAATCATTTTTGATGCACCAGATTGTACTCCTAGGTGACGTGGATCAAGTGGAAGCTCATTTTGATTCGTTTGGAGATAGTTTTAATCTCGGGGCATGATAGGTGCACGGTTTGCTTTGATTGTACCATGGGCATGGAAATGGCTTTGGGCACACCTAATAGTACTCCTAGGTAATGGATGTGAAGTGGAAGCTTGTTTCGTTCCGTTTGGAGATAGTGTTAGTCTCTACGCAAGATAGGTGCATGGTTTACACCAAACGTACCATAGCCTCGGTTTGAAGATAGTGTTAATCTCAGTGCAAGATAGGTGCTTGGTTTGTGCCGAATGTACCACAGGCATGGAAATCATTTTGTGCACACCCGATGATACATCTAGGTAACGTGGGTCAAGTGGAAGCTCATTTCAGTCCGTTTGGAGATAGTGTTAACCTAGGTGCATGATAGGTGCACGGTTTGCGCCGAAGATATCATAGGCTTAAAAATCATTTTGGATGCACCCGATGGTACTCCTAGGTGACGTGGATCCCGTGGAACCTCGTTTTGGTCTGTTTGGAAATAGTGCTAATCTTGATACAAGATAGGTGCACAGTTTGCGTCAAATATACAACGGGCATGGAAAATCATTTTGGTCACACCCGATGGTACTCCTAGGTGACGTGGGTCAAGTGGAATATTGTTTTGGTATGTTTGGAGATAGTGCTAATCTCAGCACAAGATAGGTGCTTGGTTTGCGCTGAATGTACCACAGGCATGGAAATCATTTTGTGCACACCCGATGATACACCTAGGTGACGGGGTCAAGTGGAAGCTCGTTTCGGTCCGTTTGCAGATAATGTTAATCTAGGCGCAACTTAGGTGCACAGTTTGCACCAAACATACCATAGGCTCAGAAATCATTTTCGATGCACGTGATTGTACTCCTAGGTAACGTGGATCAAGCGAAAGCTTATTTCAATCCGTTTGGAGATAGTTTTAATCTTGGTGCAAGATAGGTGCATGGTTTGCACCGAATGTACCACGGGCATGGAAATGGTTTTGGGCACACCTGATGGTACTCCTAGGTAACAAATGACAAGTGGAAGTTTGTTTCAGTCCGTTTGGAGACAGTGTTGGTCCCAGCACAAAATTGGTGCACGATTGGCGCCCAACGTACCATACGCTCGAAAATCATTTTGACACCCGATGGTACTCCTAGGTGATGTGGGTCAAGTGAGAGCTCATTTTGGTCCATTTGGAGATAGTGTTAATCTCGGTGCAAGATAGGTGCCCGGTTTGCGCTAAATGTACCACGGGCATTGAAACTGTTTTGGGCGTACCCAATGGTACACCTAGGTGACGTGGGTCAAGTGGAAGCTTATTTCGGTCCGTTTGGATATAGTGTTAATCAAGGAGCAAGATAGGTGCTCGGTTTGCGCTGAACGTACCATGCTCAGAAATCATTTTGGACGTACTCGATGGTACTCCTAGGTGATGTGGGTCAAGTGGAACCTCGTTTTGGTCTGCACAGAGATAGTGTCAATCTCAGCGCAAGTTAGGTGCATGGTTTGCACTGAACGTACCATAGGCTCATAAATCATTTTGGACGCACCCGATGGTACTCCTAGGTGACGTGGGCCAAGTGGAACCTCGTTTCGGTCTATTTGGAGATAGTACTAATCTAGGTGGAAAATAGGTGCACGGTTTTGCCAAACGTACCATAGGCTCAGAAATCATTTTGGATGCACCCAATGGTAGTCCTAGGTGATGTGGGTCAAGTAGAAGCTCGTTTCGGACCATTTGGAGATAGTGTTAATCTTAGCACAACGTTGGTGCACACTTCACGCAGAATGTAGCATGGGCTTGGATGTCATTTTGGGCACACCCGATCACACTCCTAGGTGACGTGTGTCATGTGGAAGCTTATTTCGGTCCGTTTGGAGATAGTGTTAATCTATGTGCAATATTGGTGCATGGTTTGCGCCGAGTGCACACAGGCATGGAAATCTTTTCTGGCACACCCGATGGTACATCTAGGTGACATTAGTGAACTGGAAGCTTGTTTTGGTCCATTTGGAGATAGTGTTAATCTTGGCACAAGATAGGTGCACGGTTTGCGCCGAATGTACCACCGGCATGGAAACCATTTCGGGCGCACCCAATGGTACACTTAGGTGACTTGGGTCAAGTGGACCTCATTTCGGTTCGTTCGGAAATAGTGGTAATTTAGGCACAAGATCGGTGCACGTTTTGTGCTAAATGACCATAGGTTCTAACATCGCTTTGGGCACACCCAATGGGACTCCTAGGTGACGTAGATCAAGTGGAAGCTCATTTCAGACTTTTTGGAGATAGTGTTATTCTTGATGCAAGATAGGCGCTCAATTTGCACCAAACGTACCATAGGCTCGAAAAAATTTTTGGGCGCAACCGATGGTACTCCTACATGACGTGGGCCAAGTGGAAACTCATTTCAGTCAATTTGAAGATAGTGTTAATCTCGACGCAAGATAGGTGCACGGTTTGCGCCGAACATACCATAGGCTCATAAATTATTTTGGCCGCCCTGATTCTACTCCTAGGTGACGTGGATCTAGCAGATACTCGTTTCGATCCGTTTTGAGATAGATTTAATCTCGGCGCAAGATGGGTGCACGGTTTGCGTCGAATGTACCACGGGCATGGAAATGGCTTTGGGCACACATGATGGTACTCCTATGTAATGTATGTTAGGTGGAAGCTTGTTTTGGTTCGTTTGCAAATAGTGTTAGTCTTGGCGCAAGATAGGTGCACAATTTGCGCCGAACGTACCACAGGCTCAGAAATCATTTTGACGCACCCGATGGTACTCCTAGGTGACGTGGGTCAAGTGGAAGCTTGTTTTGGTCTGTTTAGAGATAGTGTTAATCTCAGCACAAGATAGGTGCACGGTTTGTGCCTAATGTATTATTGGCAAGGAAACCATTTTGGGCGCACCCAATGGTAAACCTTGGTGACGTGGGTCAAGTAGAGCCCATTTCGGTCCATTTGGAGATAGTGTTAATCTAGGCGTAAGATAGGTGCACGGTTTGCGCTGAACGTACCATTGGCTTAGAAATTATTTTGGACACACCCGATGGTACTCATAGGTGACGTGGGTCAAGTGGAACCTCGTTTTGGTCCGTTTGAAGATAGTATTAATCTCGGTGCAAGATAGGTCCACGGTTTGTGCCGAATGTACAACGCGCATGGAAATTATTTTGGGCACACCCGACGGTACTCCAAGGTGATGTGGGTCAAGTGGAATCTTGTTTTGGTCTGTTTGGAGATAGTATTAATCTCAGCGCAAGATAGGTGCGTGGTTAGCGTGCGAATGTACCACAGGCGTGGAAATTATTTTGGGCACACCCAATGGTACACCTACGTGACGTGGGTCAATTGGAAGCTCGTTTTGTTCCATTTGGAGATAGTGTTAATCTAGGTGCAAGTTAGGTGCACGGTTTGTGCTAATTGACCATCGGTTCTAACATTGCTTTGGGCACACCCAATGGGACTCCTAGGTGACATAGATCAAGTGGAAGCTTGTTTCAGACTTTTTAGAGATAGTGTTAATCTTGACACAACATATGCGCTCAATTTGCACGGAACGTACAATGGGCTCATAAAACATTTTGGGCGCAACCAATGGTACTCCTATGTGACGTGGCCCAAGTGGAAACTCATTTTGGTCCATTTGAAGATAGTGTTAATCTTGACGCAACATAGGTGCACAGTTTGCTCCGAACGTACCATAGGCTCATAAATCATTTTGGCCGCACCTGATTTGACTCCTAGGTGACGTGGCTCAAGCAGAAGCTCGTTTCGATCCCTTTGGTGATAGTTTTAATCTCGGCGCAAGATGGGTGCACGGTTTGCACCGAATGTACCATAGGCATGGAAATGGCTTTGGGCACACATGATGGTACTCCTAGGTAATGTATGTCAAGTGGAAGCTTGTTTCGGTCCATTTGTAGATAGTGTTAGTCTCGGGGCACGATTTGCGCCGAACATGCTATAGGCTCTGAAAGCAATTTGAGACACCCGATGGTACTCCTAGGTGACGTGGGTCAAGTGGAAGCTCGTTTCGGTCCATTTGGAGATAGTGTTAACCACGGCACAAGGTAGGTGCACGGTTTGCGCCGAATGTACCATTGGTATGGAAACCATTTCGGGTGCACCCAATGGTGCACCTAGGTGAGGTGGGTCAAGGAGAGCCCATTTCGGACCATTTGGAGATAGTGATAAACTAGGTGCAAGATAGGTGCATGGTTTGCGATGAACGTACCATAGGCTCGGAAATCATTTTTGGACACACCTGATGGTACTCATAGGTGACGTGGGTCAAGTGGAACCTCGTTTTGGTCTGTCTGAAGATAGTGTTAATCTCGGTGCAAGATAGGTGTATGGTTTGCGCTGAATGTACCACATGAGTGGAAATCATTTTGGGCACACACGATGGTACACCTACGTGACGTGGGTCAAGTGGAAGCTCGTTTTGTTCGGTTTGGAGATAGTGTTAATCTAGGCGCATGTTAGGTGCATGGTTTGTGCTAAATGACCATAGGTTCTGACATCGCTTTGGGCACACCCAATGGGACTCCTAGGTGACATTAGTCAAGTGGTAGCTCGTTTCATATCTTTTGCAGATAGTGTTAATCTTGACACAAAATAGGCGCTCAATTTGCATTGAACTACCATAGGCTCATAAATCATTTTGGGTGCAACCGATGGTACTCCTACATGACGTGGGCCAAGTGGAAACTCATTTCAGTCCATTTGAGGATAGTGTTATTCTCGACGCAAGATAGGTGCACGGTTTGCGCCGAACATACCATAGGCTCATAAATCATTTTGGCCGCACCTAATTTTACTCCTAGGTGACGTGGATCAAGCAGAAGCTTGTTTCGATCTGTTTGGTGATAATTTTAATCTCGGCGCAAGATGGATGCACGGTTTGCGCTGAATGTACCACAGACAAGGAAATGGCTTTGGGCACAAATGATGGTACTCCTAGGTAATGTATGTCAAGTGGAAGCTTGTTTTAGTCTGTTTGCAGATAGTGTTAGTTTCGGCGCAAGATAGGTGCACGATTTGTGCCGAACGTACCATAGGCTCAGAAATCATTTTGACACACCCGATGGTACTCCTAGGTGACGTGGGTCAAGTAGAAGCTCGTTTTGGTCCATTTGGAGATAGTGTTAATCTCGGCACAAGATAGGCGCACGATTTGTGCCAAATGTACCATTGGTGTGGAAACCATTTCGGGCGCACCCTTGTACACCCAGGTATGTGGGTCAAGTAGAGCCCATTTCGATCCATTTGGAGATAGTGTTAAACTAGGTGCAAGATTGGTGCACGATTTGCGATGAACGTACCATAGGCTCGTAAATCATTTTAGACACACCCGATGGTACTCATAGGTGACGTGGATCAAGTGGAACCTCATTTTGGTCTGTTTGAAGATAGTGTTAATCTCGGTGCAAGATTTGTGTCGAACATACAACACGCATGGAAATCATTTTGGGCACACCCGATGGTACTCTAAGGTGATGTGGGTCAAGTGGAATCTTGTTTTGGTCTGTTTGGAGATAGTGTTAATCTCAACGCAAGATAGGTGCATGGTTTGCGCTGAAAGTACCAGAGGCATGGAAATCATTTTGGGCACATCTAATGGTACACCTAGGTGACATGGGTCATGTGAAAAGCTTGTTTCGATCTGTTTGGAGATAGTGTTAATCTAGGCGCAAGTTAGGTGCACGGTTTGCACTAAATGTACCATAGGCTCAGAAGTCATTTTCGACGCTACTGATTGTACTCCTAGGTGATGTGGATCAAGCAGAAGCTCATTTCGATCCGTTTAGAAATTGTTTTAATCTCAGCGCAAGATAGGTGCAATGTTTTCGCCGAATGTACCACAGGCATGGAAATGGCTTTGGGCACACCTGATGGTACTCCTAGGTAATGAATGTCAAGTGGAAGCTTGTTTCGGTCCGTTTAGAGACAGTGTTAGTCTCGGCGCAAGATTGATGCACGATTTGCGTCAAACATACTATAGGCTCAGAAATCATTTTGACACACCTGGTGGTACTCCTAGGTGATATGGGTCAAGTGAAAGCTCATTTGGGTCTGTTTGGAGATAGTGTTAATCTCTACGCATGATAGGTGCACCGTTTGCACCAAAATGTACCACGAGCAAGGAAACCATCTCGGGCGCACCCAATGGTACACCTAGGTGACATGGGTCAAGCAGAAGCTCATTTCGGTCTGTTTGGAGATAGTGTTAATCTAGGCGCTAGATAGGTGCACGGTTTGCACCGAACATACCATTGCCTTGGAACTCATTTTAGACACACCCGATGGCACTCCTAGGTGACATGGGTCAAGTGGAATCTCATTTCGGTCCATTAGGAGATAGTGTTAATCTCGACGCAAGATAGGTGCATGGTTTGCGCTGAATGTACAACGCGCATGGAAATCATTTTTAGCACAACCGATGGTACTCCAAGGTGACGTGGGTCCAGTGGATTCTTGTTTTGGTCTGTTTGGAGATAGTGTTAATCTCAACGCAAGATATGTGTAGGGTTTATGACGAACGTACTATAGGCTCGGAAATCATTTTGATGCACCCAATGGTACTCCTAGGTGACGTGGGTCAAGTGGAAGCTCGTTTCAGTCCTTTGGAGATAGTGTTAATCTTGGTACAAGATAGGTGCATAGTTTGCACCGAATGTACCATGGGCATGGAAATCATTTTGGGTACACCCGATGGTACTCCTAGTCAAGTGGAAGCTCATTTCGGTCCATTTGGAGATAGTGTTAATCTTAGCACAAGATTGCTGCATGGTTTGCTCTGAATGTACCATAGGCATGAAAATCATTTTGGACACACCCGATGGTACTAAAGGGTGACGGGTCTCAAGTGGAAGCACGTTATGGTCTGTTTGGAGATAGTGTTAATATAGGCGCAAGATAGGTGTACGGCTTGCCCCGAATAAACCACAGGCATGGAAATCTTTTTAGGCACACCCGAAGGTACTTCTAGGTGACATTCATCTAGTGGAAGGTCATTTCGGTCTGTTTGGAGATAGTATTAATCTCAACGCAAGATAGGTGCACGGTTTGTGCTAAATGACCATAGGTTCTGACATCGCTTTGGGCACACCCAATGGGACTCCTAGGTGACGTAGATCAAGTGGAAGCTCGTTTTAGACTTTTTGGAGATAGTGTTAATCTTGACACAAGATAGGCACTCTATTTGCTCTGAACGTACCATAGGCTCAGAAATCATTTTGGCCGCAACCGATGGTACTCCTAGGTGGCGTGGGTCAAGTGGAGCCTCGTTTTGGTCTGTTTGAAGATAGTGTTAATCTTGGTGAACGATAGGTGCACGGTTTGCACCGAATGTACCACAAGCATGGAAATCATTTTGGACACACCCAATGGTACTCCTAGGTGACGTGGGTCAAGTGGAAGCTCGTTTCGGTCCGTTTGGAGATAGTGTTAATCTTAGCATAAGATAGGTGCACAGGTTGCTCCGAATGTACCATGAGCAGAGAAATCATTTTGGCACACGCGATGGTACTTCTAGGTGATGTGTGTCAAGTGGAAGCCCATTTCGGTCTGTTTGGAGATATTGTTAATGGAGGCGCAAGATAGGTGCACGGTTTGTGCTGAATATACCACGGGCATGGAAATCTTTTCAGGCACAGCCGATGGTACTTCTGGGTGACATTGGTCAAGTGGAAGCTCGTTTTGGTTCGTTTGGAGATATTATTAATCTCGATGCAAGGTAGTTGCAGGGTTTCCGCCGAATGTACCATAGGCTCTAATATGTCTTTAGCCACACTCGAGGGTACTCCTAGGTGACGTAGGTCAAGTGGAAGCTCATTTCAGTCTGTTTGGGGATAGTGCAATCTCGACGCAAGATAGGTCCACGGTTCGCACCGAACATACCATAGGCTCAGAAATCATTTTGGGTGCAACTGATGGTACTCCTTTGTGGCATGGGTCAAGTGCAAACTCATTCTAGTCCATTTCGAGATAGTGTTAATCTCGACGCAAGATAGGTGTACCCAAATGTACCATGGGCATAGAAATCATTTTGGGTGCACCCGATGGAACTCCTAGGTGACGTGGGTGAAACGGAAGCTCATTTTGGTCCATTTAGAGATAGTGTTAATCGTGCCACAAGATAGGTGCATGGTTTGCGATGAATGAACCATGGGCATGAAAATCATTTTTGGTGCACCCGATAGAACTCCTAGGTGACATGGGTGAATGGAAGCTCGTTTCGGTCTGTTTGGAGATAGTGTTAATCTCGATGCATGATAGGTGCATGGATTGCGCTGAACATACCATAGGCTTGGAAATCATTTTAGGCTCAACCGATGGTACTCCTACATGACGTGGGTCAAGTGGAAACTCATTTTGGTCCATTTAAGCACCTGATTGTACACACCTATCTTGCGCCGAAGGTACCATAAGCTCAAAAATTATTTTGGACGCTCCTAAGTGTATTCCAAGGTAACATGAATCAAGCGGAAGCTCATTTTGATCCATTTGGAGATAGTTTTAATCTTAGCGCAAGATAGGTGCACAGTTTGCGCTGAATGCACCATGGCAAGGAAATCGCTTTGGGCACACTCGATGGTATTGCTAGGTGATGTATGTCAAGTGGAAGCTTGTTTCAGTCTGTTTGGAGATAGCGTTAGTCTCGGCACAAGATGGGTGCTCGGTTTACGCCAAAGGTACCATAGGCTCGGAAATCATTTTGGACACACCCGATGGTACTCCTAGGTGATGTGGGTCAAGTGGAACCTCATTTTGGTCCGTTTGGAGATAGTGTTAATCTCAGCACAAGATAGGTGCATAGTTTGTTCCGAATGTACCACGGGCGTGGAAATCATTTTGGGCACACCTGATTGTTCTCCAAGGTGACGTGGGTCAAGTGGAAGCTCATTTCGGATCATTTGGAGATAGTGTCAATCTCAGTGCAAGATAGGTGCACGGTTTGTTCTGAATGTACCACGGGCATAAAAATCATTTCAGGCACACCTGATCGTACTCCCTAGTGATGTGTGTCAAGTGGAAGCACGTTAAGGTCCGCTTGGACATAGTGTTAATCTAGGCACAAGACAGGTGCATGGCTTGCCCCGAATGTACTCTCGGCACGGAAATATTTTTAGGCACACCCGAAGGTACTTCTATGTGACATTGGTCAAGTGGAAGGTCATTTCAGTCCGTTTAGAGACATTGTTAATCTCGACGCAAGATAGGTTTATGGTTTGTGCTGAATGACCATAGGTTCTGGCATCACTTTGGGGCACACCCAATGGTGATGTGGATCAAATGGAAGCTCGTTTTAGTCTGTTTGGAGATAGTATTAAACTCCATGCAAGATAGGCTCGGTTTGAACCTAACAACCATAGGCTTGGAAATCATTTTGGGCGCAACTGATGGTACTCCTACATGACGTGGGTCAAGTGGAAACTCATTTCGGTCCATTTGGAGGTAGTGTTAATTTCAAAGCAAGATAGGTGCACGGTTTACGCCGAATGTACCATAGGCTCAGAAATCATTTTGGATGCACCTGATTGTACTCCTAGGTGACCTGATCAAGCGGAAGCTCAATTCGATCAGATCGGAGATAGTTTTAATCTCGACGCAAGATAGGTGCACGGTTTTTGCCAAATGTACCACGGGCATCGAAATGGCTTTGGGCACACCTGATGGTACTCCTAGGTAATGTATGTCGAGTGGAAGCATGTTTCGGTCTGTTTGGACATAGTGTTTGTCTCGGCGTAAGATAAGTCCACGGTTTGTGCTGAACATTCCATAGGCTCGGAAATCATTTTGACACATCCGATGGTACTCCTAGGTAACGTGGGTCAACTGGAAGCTCGTTTCAGTCTGTTTGGAGATAGTATTAATCATGGCGCAAGATTGGTGCACGGTTTGCGTCGAATGTACCACGGGCATGGAAACCATTTCGGGCGCCTCCAACGGTACACCTAGGTGATGTGGGTCAAGTGGAAGCTCATTTTGGTCCGTTTGGAGATATGGTTAATCTTGGGGCAAGATAGGTACACTGTTTGCGCCAAACGTACCATAGGCTCGAAAATCATTTTGGACCCACCCGATGGTACTCCTAGGTGACATGGGTTAGGTGGAACCTCGTTTCGATCTGTTTGGAGATAGTGTTAATCTCGGTGCAAGATAGGTGCGCGGTTTACGCCGAGTGTACAACGGGTATGGAAATCATTTTGGGCACACCCAATGGTGCTCCAGGTGACGTGGGTCAAGGGGAATCTTGTTTTGGTCTGTTTGGAGATAGTGTTAATCGTAGCGCAAGATAGGCACATGGTTTGCGTCAAATGTACCACAGGCATGAAAATCATTTTGGGCACACCTGATGATACACCTAGGTGACGTGGGTCAAGTGAAAGCTCATTTCGGTCCGTTTGGAGATGGTGTTAATCTAGGCACAAGTTAGGTGTACGGTTTACACCGAACGTACCATAGGCTCAAAAATCATTTTGGACGCACCCAATGGTACTCCTAGGTGGCGTGCGTCAAGTGAAAGCTCATTTCGGTCTGTTTGGAGATAGTGTTAATCTAGGTGCATGATAGGTGCACGGTTTGTGCCGAATGTACCACGGGCACGGAAAGCATTTCGAGCACACCCGATGGGTACACCTAGGTAAGGTGGGTCAAGTTGAAGCTCGTTTCGGTCCATCTGGAGATACTGTTAATCTCAGCGCAAGTTAGATGCACGGTTTGCTCTGAATTTACCAAGGGCATGGAAATCATTTTGGGCACACCCGATGGTACTCCTAGGTGACGTGTGTCAAGTGAGCTCGTTTGGGTCCATCTGGAGAATGTGTTAATTTAGGCGCAAGTTAGGTGCACGGTTTTGACCAAATATACCATGGGCATCGAAATCTTTTTAGGCACACCGATGATACTTCTAAGTGATATTGGTCAAGTGTAAGCTCGTTTCGGACTGTTTGGAGATAATGTTAATCTCAATGCAAGATTAGTGCACGGTTTTGGCACACCTAACGGTACTCCTAGGTAATGTTTGTCAAGTGGAAGGGTGTTTTGGTGCATTTGAAGATAGTGTTCGTCTCGACACAAGATAGGAGCATAGTTTGGGCCAAACATACCATAGGCTCAAAAATCATTTTGAACGCAATCGATTGTACTCCTACCGATGGTACTCCTAGGTGGCATGGGTCAAGTGGAGCCTTGTTTTGGTCTGTTTGAAGATAGTGTTAATCTTGGCAGACGATAGGTGCATTGCGCCGAATGGACCACAGACATGGAAATCATTTTGGGCACACCCATTGGTACTCCTAGGTGACGTGGGTCAAGTGGAAACTCGTTTTGGTCTGTTTAGAGATAATGTTAATCTCGGCGCATGATAGGTGCACGGTTTGCGCTGAATGTATCACTAGCATGGAAATCACTTTGAGCACAACCAATGGTACTCCTAGGTGACGTGGGTCAAGTGGAAGGTCGTTCTGGTCCATTTGGATATAGTGTTAATCTCAGCGCAAGATAGGTGCACAGTTTGCTCCGAATGTACAACGAGCAAGGAAATCATTTTGGGCACACCCGATGGTAGTCCTAGGTGATGTGTGTCAAGTGGAAGCCTATTTCAGTCCGTTTGGAGATATTGTTAATCGAGACGCAAGATTGGTGCACGGTTTGCGTTGAATATACCACGTGCATGGAAATCTTTTCAGGCACACCCGATGGTACTTCTAGGTGACGTTGGTCAAGTGTAAGCTCATTTCAGTCCATTTGGACATAGTATTAATCTCGACGCAATATAGTTGCAAGGTTGTCGCCGAATGTACCATAGGCTCTAATATCGCTTTGGGCACACCCGAGGGTACTCCTAGGTGACGTAGGTCAAGTGGAAGCTCATTTTAGTCTGTTTGGGGATAGTGCAATCTCGACGCAAGATAAGTGCACGGTTCGCACCGAACATACCATAGGCTCGAAAATTATTTTGGGCGCAACAGATGGTACTCCTATGTGACATCGGTCAAGTGCAAACTCATTCCGGTCCAATTCGAGATAGTGTTAATCTCGACACAAGATAGGTGTACAGTTTGCACCGAATGTACCATGGGCATGGAAATCATTTTGGGCGCACCCAATAGAACTCCTTGGTGATGTGGGTAAAATGGAAGCTCGTTTCGGTCTGTTTAGAGATAGTGTTAATCTCGACGCATGATAGGTGCATGGTTTGTGTCGATTGTACCATAGGCTCAAAAATCATTTTGAGCACAACCAATGGTACTCCTACGTGACGTGGGTCAAGGGGAAACTCGTTTCACTCCATTTAGAGATAGTGTTAATCTCGAGCGCCTAGCGTACTATAGGGTCAAAAATTATTTTGGACACACCTGATTGTACTCCTAGGTGACATGGATCAAGTGGAAGCTTATTTTAATCCATTTGGAGATAGTTTTAATCTCGGTGCAAGATAGGTGCATGGTTTCCACCGAATGTACCACGGGCATGGAATGGCTTTGGGCACAGTTGATGGTAATTCTAGGTAATGTATGTCAAGTGGAAGCTTGTTTCGGTCTGTTTGGATATAGTGTTAGTATCGGCGCAAGATAAGGGCATGGTTTGCGCTGAAGGTACCACAGGCTCAAAAATCATTTTAACACATCTGATGGTACTCCTAGGTGATGTGGGTCAAGTGGAAGCTCATTTTGGTCTAATTGGAGATAGTGTTAATCTCGACGCAAGATTGGTGCATGGTTTGCATCGAATGTACCATGGGCATGGAAACCATTTCGGGCGCACCCAATGGTACACCTAGGTGATGTGGGTTAAGTAGAAGCTCGTTTCGGTCCGTTTGGAGATATGGTTAATCTAGGTGCAAGATAGGTGCACGATTTGCGTCGAACGTACCGTAGGCGCAGAAATCATTTTGGACATACGGATGGTAGTCCTAGGTGACATGGGTCAAGTAGAAGCTCGTTTCGGTCTATTTGGAGGTAGTGTTAATATCGGTGCAAGATAGGTGCACCGTTTGCACTGATGTACCAAAAGCATGGAAATCTTTTCAGGCACACCCAATTGTACTTCTAGGTGACGTTGGTCAAGTGGAAGCTTATTTCGGTCCGTTTGGAGATAGTATTAATCTTGACGCAAGATAGGTGCAGGGTATGCGCTGAATGTACCATAGGCTCTAAAATCGCTTTATTAACACCCATGGGTACTCCTAGGAGGTGACGTAGTTCAAGTGGTAGCTCATTTCAGTCTGTTTGGCGATAGTATCAATCTCAATGCAAGATAGCTGCACAGTTTGTGCACGGGCACGGAAATCTTTTTAGGCACACCCGATGGTACATCTTGGTGATGTTGGTCAAGTGGAATCTCGTTTCGGTCCATTTGGAGATAGTGTTAATTTCAGCGCAAGATAGGTGCATGGTTTGCTCCGATTATACCACGGGTGTGCATATCATTTTGGGCACACCCGATGGTACTCCTAGGTGACATGGGTCAAGTGGAGGCTCGTTTTGGTCCATTTGGAGATAGTGCAATCTCAGCGCAAGATAGGTGCATGGTTTGCGCTGAACGTACCATAGGCTCGGAATTAATTTTAACGCACCAATGGTTGTCCTAGGTGACGTGAGTCAACTGAAAGCTCGTTTCGGTCTGTTTGGAGATGGTGTTAATCTCTATGCAAGATAGGTGCATAGTTTGCGCTGAATGTACCATGGGCATGGAAACCATTTTGGGCACACCTAGCTGACTTGGGTCAAGTGGAAGCTCGTTTCGGTCTATTTGGAGGTTATGTTAATTTTGGCGCATGTTAGATGAACGGTTTGCGCCGAATGAACCATAGGCTCAAAAATCATTTTGGATGGACTCGATGGTACCCATAGGTGATGTGGGTCAAGTAGAAGCTCATTTCGGTCCATTTGGAGATAGTGTGAATCTCAGTGCAAGATAGGTGCACGGTTTGCACTGAATGTTCCACGGGCATGGAAATCATTTTGGGCACATTCGATGGTACTCCTAGGTGACATGGGTCAAGTGGAAGCTTGTTTTGGTTCGTTTGGAGACAGTGTTAATCTTCGCTCAATATAGGTGCATGTTTTGCGCCGAGTGTACCACATGCATATAGATAGTGTTAATCTCGGCACAAGATAGGTGCACAGTTTGCACCGAATGTTCCACAAGCATGGAAATCATTTTGGGCACACTCGATTATACTTCTAGGTGACGTGGATCAAGTGGAAGCTCGTTTTCGCTCATTTTTCAGAAAGTGTTAATCTTCGCTCAACATAGGTGCGCCGAATGTACCACAGACATGGAGATCTTTTTCGGCACACCCGATGGTACACCTAGGTGACGTGATTCAAGTAGAAGCTCGTTTCAGTCTATTTGGAGATAGTGTTAATTTAGGCGCAAGATAGGTCCACGGTTTGCGCCGAATGTACCACGGGCATGGAAATCTTTTCAGGCAAACCCGATGGTACTTTTAGGTGACATTGGTCAAGTGGAAGCTCGTTTCGGTCTATTTGGAGATAGTATTAATCTCGACGCAAGATAGGTGCAGGGTTTGCACCGAATGTACCATAGGCTCTAAAATCGCTTTGGGCACACCCAGGGTACTCCTAGGTGACGTAGGTCAAGTGGTAGCTCATGTCAGTCTGTTTGGCAATTGTGTCAATCTCGATGCAAGATAGGTGCACGGTTTGTGCACAGGCACAAAAATCTTTTTAGGCACACCTGATGGTACTTCTAGGTGACGTTGGTCAAGTGAAAGCTCATTTCGGTCTATTTGGAGATAGTGTTAATCTCAGTGCAAGATAGTTGCACGATTTGCTCCGAATATACCATGGGCGTGCAAATCATTTTGGGCACACACGATAGTACTCCTAGGTGACATGGGTCAAGTGGAGGCTTGTTTCGGTCTGTGTTGGAGAGTGTTAATCTTAGTGCAAGATAGGTACACGGTTTGCTATGAATGAATAGTGGGCATGGAAATCATTTTGGGAATACCCGATGGTACTCCAAGGTGACGTGTATCAAGTGGTAGCTCATTTCGGTCCGTTTGAAGATTATGTTAGTCTCGACGCAAGATAGGTGCACGGTTTGCACCGAATGTACCATGTGCACGGAAATGGCTTTGGGCACACCTGATGGTAATCCTAGGTAATGTATGTCAAGTGGAAGCTTGTTTCGGTGTGTTTGGAGATTTTGTTAGTCTCGGCACAAGATAGGGGCAAGGTTTGCTTCAAACATACCATAGGCTCGAAAATCAGTTTGTCACATACGATGGTACTCCAAGGTGTCGTGGGTCAAGTGGAAGCTGATTTCGGTCCATTTGGACATAGTGTTCTCAGCACAAGATAGGTGCTTAGTTTGCACCGAATGTACCATGGGCATTGAAACCATTTCGGGCGCACCCAATGGTACAATATAGGTGACATGAGTCAAGCTGGAGCTTATTGTGGTCCGTTTGGAGATAGTGTTAATCTAGGCACAAGATTGGTGCATGGTCTGCACTGAATGTACGATAGGCATGAAAATCATTTTGGATTCACCCGATGGTATTCCTAGGTGACGTGAGTCAAATTGGACCTCATTTCAGTCCATTTAGAGATAGTGTTAATCTCGGCCCAAGATAGGTGCACGGTTTGCGCCAAATGTACGACAGGCATGAAAATCATTTTGGGACACCCAACGGTACTCCTACGTGATGTGGGTCAAGTGGAATCTTGTGTTGGTCTTCTAGGAGATAGTGTTAATCTCAGCGCAAGATAGGTGCATGGGATGCACCGAATGTACCATAGGCATGGAAACTAAACATCGAAGCTCGTTTCAATCGTTTTGGAGGTAGTGTTAATCTTAGCACAACATAGTTGCATGCTTTACACTGAATGTTCCACAGGCATGGAAATTATTTTGGGCACACCCGATGGTACTTCTAGGGGACGTGTGTCAAGAGGAAGCTCATTGCGGTCCGTTTGGAGATAGTTTTCATCCAGGTGCAAGATAGGTGCACAGTTTGCACCAAATGTACCACGGGCATGGAAATCTTTGTTGGCACACCTGATGGTGCTTCTAGGTGATATTAGTCTAGTGGAAGCTCATTTCAGTCTGTTTGGAGATAGTATTAATCTTGATGCAAGATAGGTGCACGTTTTGCACTGAATGTACCATAGGCTTTGAAATTGCTTTGAGCGCAATCAATGGTACTCGTATGTGACGTCGGTCAAGTGGAAACTCATTTCGGTCCATTTGCGGATAGTGTTAATCTCGACGCAAGATAGGTGCATAGTTTGCGCTGATTGAACAATGGGCATAGAAATCATTTTGGGCGCACCTGATGGGACTCCTTGTGACGTGGGTGAAATGGAAACTCGTTTTGGTCTATTTGGAGATCATGTTAATCTCGACGCATGATGTGTGCACAGTTTGCGCTGAACGTACCATAGGCTCGAAAATCATTTCCGTCCATTTGGAGATACTGTTAATCTTGGCCCAAGATAGGTGCAAGGTTTGCGTTGAACATACCATAGGATTGAAAATTATTTTGACGCACCCGATGGTACTCCAAGGTGACGTGGGTCAACTGAAAACTCATTTCCGTCTATTTGGAGATACTGTTAATCTTGGCACAAGGTAGGTGCATGGTTTGCGCTGAACATACCATAGGCTTAGAAATCATTTTGACACACCCGATGGTACTCTAAGGTGACGTGGGTCAAGTGGAAGCTCGTTTCGGTCCATTTAGAATTACTGTTAATCTCTTCACAAGATAGGTGCATCGTTTGCATTGAATGTATCATAGGCTCAAAAATCATATTGGATGCACCCGATGGTACTCCTAGGTGACGTGGGTCAAATTCAACCTTGTTTCGGTCCGTTTGGTAATAGTGTTAATCTTGGCGCAAGATGGGTGCACGGTTTGCGCTAAATGTACAACGGGCATGGAAATTATTTTGGGTACACCCGATGGTACTCATAGGTAACGTGGATCAAGTGGAATCTTGTTGTCATCTGTTTGGAAATAGTGATAATCTAGCGCAAGATAGGTGCACGGGTTGCACTGAATGTACCACAGGCATGGAAATCATTTAGGGCACACCCGATGCTACACCTAGGTGATGTGGGTCAAGTGAAGCTCGTTTTGGTCCATTTTGACATAATGTTAGGTGCACGGTTTGCGCCGAACGTACCATAGGCTCCAACTTATGTTGGACGCACCCGATGGTACTCTTAGGTGGCATGGGTCAAGTGGTAGATCATTTCGGTCCATTTAGAGATAGTGTTAATCTGAGCACAAGATAGGTGCATGGTTTGCGCCAAATATAACATGGGCATGGAAACCGTTTCGGGCACACCTAATGGTAAACCAGGGTGACATGGGTCAAGTGGGAGCTTGTTTCGGTCCATTTGGAGATTGTGTTAATCTAGGTGTAAGTTAGGTGCACGGTTTGCGCCGCACGTACCATAGGCTCGAAAATTATTTTGTACACACCCAATGATCCTCCTAGGTGATGTGGGTCAAGTAGAAGCTCGTTTCAGTCTGTTTGGAGATAGTGTTAAAGTATGTGCAAGATGGGTGCACGATTTGTGCTAAGTGTACCACGGGCATGGAAATCATTTTGGGCACACTTGATGGTACTCTTAAGTGACGTGGGTCTAGTAGAAGCTTGTTTGGTCCATTTGGAGGTAGTGTTAATCTTAGCACAACATAAGTGCACGCTTTGCGCCAAATGTACCACAGGCATGGAAATCATTTTGGGCACACCCGATGGTACTCCTAGGTGACGTGTGTCATGTGGAAGGTCATTTCGGTCCGTTTGGAGCTAGTGTTAATCTAGGGGCAAGATAGGTGCATGGTTTGCATTGAACGTACCATAGGCTCGAAAATTATTTTGGATGCACCCGATGGTACTCCTAGGTGACGTGGGTCAAACTGAACCTCAACGCTCGTTTTGATTGCGTTGGAGATAGTGTTAATCTGAGCACAACATAGTTGCATGCTTTGCGCCGAATGTGCCACAGGTGTGGAAATCATTTTGGGCACACCCGATGGTACTCCTTGGAGACGTGTGTCAAGTGGAAGCTCATCGCGGTCTATTTGGAGATACTTTTAATCTAGGCGCAAGATAGGTGCACGGTTTGTACCAAATATACCATGGGAATGGAAATCTTTTCCGGCACACCTGATGGTGCTTCTAGGTGACATTGGTCGAGTGGAAGCTCATTTCAGTCTGTTTGGAGATAGTATTAATCTTGATGCAAGATAGGTGCACGGTTTGCGCTGAATGTACTATGGGCTCTAAAATTGCTTTGAGTGCAACCGATGGTACTCCTATGTGACGTTAGTCAAGTGGAAACTCATTTCGGTCCATTTGCAGATAGTGTTAATCTCGACGCAAGATAGGTGCACAGTTTGCGTTGATTGAACCATGGGCTTAGAAATCATTTTGGGCGCACCTGATGAGACTCCTAGGTGACGTGGGTGAAATGGAAGCTTGTTTCGGTCTATTTGGAGATATGTTAATGTTGACACATGATAGGTGGACAGTTTGTGTCGAACGTACCATAGGCTTGGAAATCATTTTGGGTGCAACCGATGGTACTCCTACGTGACGTAGGTCAAGTGGAAACTCATTTCCGTCCATTTGGAGATACTGTTAATCTTGGCACAAGATAGGTGCAAGGTTTGCGTCGTACATACCATAGTCTCGACAATCATTTTGATGCACCCAATGCTACTCCAAGGTGACATGGGTCAAGTGAAAACTCATTTCCGTCCATTTGGAGATACTGTTAATCTTGGCACAATGCATGGCTTGCGCCGAACATACCATAAGCTCAAAAATCATTTTGACACACCTGATCCTCCAAGGTGACGTGGGTCAAGTGGAAGCTTGTTTTGGTCCGTTTGGAGATACTATTAATCTCGGCACAAGATAGGTGCATGGTTTGCACCGAATGTACCTCGGTCTTGGAAACCATTTTGGGCGTACCCAATAGTACACATAGGTGTCATGAGTCAAGTCAAAGCTCATTTCAATCTATTTGGAGATAGTGTTAATCTTGGCGCAAGTTGGGTGCACAGTTTGCGCTGAATGTACCATAGGCTCCAAAATTATTTTGGACAAACCCGATGGAACTCCTAGGTGACGTGGGACAAGTGGTAGCTCGTTTCGGTCCGTTGGAGATAGTGTTAATCTGGGCGCAAGGTAGGTGCACGATTTGTGCCGAATGTTCCATGGGCATGGAAACCATTTCAGGCACACTCGATGGTACACCTAGGTGACGTGGGTCAAGTGGAAGCTTGTTTCGTTCCATTTTGAGATTGTGTTAATCTAGGCGCAAGTTAGGTGCATGGTTTGCGCTGAATGTACCATAGGCTCAGAAATCATTTTTGACGCACCCGATGGTACTCCTTGGTGATATGTGTCAAGTAGAAGCTCGTTTCAGTCCATTTGGAGATAGTGTTAATCTCGGTGCAAGATGGGTGCACAATTTGCGCTGAATGTACCACGGGCATGCAAATAATTTTGGGCACACTCAAAGGTACTACTAAGTGACGTGGCTCAAGTGGTAGCTCGTTTCGATCCGTTTGGAGAAAGTGTTAATCTTGGCACAACATAGGTGCATGCTTTGTGCCTAACGTACCACAGGCATGGACATCATTTTGGGCACAAACGATGGTACCCGTAGGTGATGTGTGTCAAGTGGAAGCTCGTTTCGGTCCGTTTGGAGATAGTGTTAATCTAGGCGCAAGATAGGTGCACGGTTTGCGCCAAATGTACCACGGGCATGGAAATCTTTTTAGGCACACCCGATGGTACTCCTAGGTGACGTGTGTCAAGTGGAAACTCATTTTGGTCCATTTGGAGATAATGTTAATCTCAAAGCAGGATAGGTGCACGGTTTGCGCCGAACGTACTATGGGCATGGAAATCTTTTCAGGCACGCCCATCATACTCTTAGGTGACATGTGTCAAGTGGTAACTCATTTCGATCCATTTGGTGAGAGTATTAATCTCGACGCAAGATAGGTGCACGGTTTATGCCGAATATACCATAGGCTCTAAAATAGCTATGGGCACTCCCGAGGGTACTCCTTGGTGACGTAGGTCAAGTGGAAGCTCATTTCAATATGTTTGGGGATAGTGTCAATCTCGACGCAAGATAGATACACGGTTTGTGCCGAACATACTATAGGCTCAGAAATCATTTTGGCGCATCTGATTGTACTCCTGGGTGACATGGATCAAGCAGAAGTTCATTTCGATCCGTTCAGAGATAGTTTTAATCTCGGCGCAAGATAGGTGCGCGGTTTGCACCGAATGTAACACGTGAATGGAAATGGCTTTATGCACACCTGATGGTACTCCTAGGTAATGTATGTCAAGTGGAAGCTTGTTTTGGTCCATTTGTAGATAGTGTTAGTCTCGGCACAAGATAGGTGCGTGGTTTGTGCCGAACATACCATAGGCTCGAAAATCATTTTGACGCACCTAATGGTACTCCAAGGTGACGTGGGTCAAGTGGAAGCTCGTTTCGGTCCGTTTGCAAATATTGTTAATCTTGACGCAAGATAGGTGCACGGTTTGCGCCGAATGTACCACGGGTATGGAACCCATTTCGGGCACAGCAAATGCTACACATAGGTGACGTGAGTCCAGTGGAAGCTCATTTTAGTCCGTTTGGAGATAGTGTTAATCTAGGCACAAGATAGGTGCACGGTTTGCGTTCAATGTACCATAGGCTCGAAAATCATTTTGGATGCACCCAATGGTACTCCTAGGTGACGTGGGTCAAACTAAACCTCGAAGCTCGTTTCAATCGCTTTGGTGGTAGTGTTAATCTTAGCACAACATAGTTGCATGCTTTTACGCCGAATGTTCCACAGGCATAGAAATCATTTTGGGCACACCCGATGGTACTTCTAGGGGACGTGTGTCAAGAGGAAGCTCATTGTGGTCTGTTTGGAGATAGTTTTAATCCGGACGCAAGATAGGTGCACAGTTTGCACCAAATGTACCACGGGCATGGAAATCTTTGTTGGCACACCCGATGGTGCTTCGAGGTGATATTGGTCTAGTGGAAGCTCATTTCAGTCTGTTTGGAGATAGTATTAATCTTGATGCAAGATAGGTGCACGTTTTGCATTGAATGTACCATATGCTTTGAAATTGCTTTGAGCGCAATCAATGGTACACGTATGTGACGTCGGTCAAGTGGAAACTCATTTCGGTCCATTTGCGGATAGTGTTAATCTCGACGCAAGATAGGTGCATAGTTTGCGCTCATTGAACCAGGGCATAGAAAATCATTTTGGGCGCACCTGATGGGACTCCTTGTGACGTGGGTGAAATAGAAACTCATTTCGATCTATTTGGAGATCATGTTAATCTCGATGCATGATGTGTGCACAGTTTGCACCGAACGTACCATAGGCTCGAAATTTTTTTTGGGCACAATCGATGGTACTCCTACATGACCTGGGTCAAGTGGAAACTCATTTTTGTCCATTTGAAGACACTGTTAACCTTGGCCCAAGATAGGTGCAAGGTTTGCGCCGAACATACCATAGGCTCAGAAATCATTTTGACACACCCGATGGTACTCTAAGGTGACGTGGGTCAAGTGGAAGCTCGTTTCGATCCATTTGGAATTACTGTTAGTCTCTCCACAAGATAGGTGCATGGTTTGCACTGAATGTATCATAGGCTCAAAAATCATTTTGGATGCACCCGATGGTACTCCTAGGTGAAGTGGGTCAAATTCAACCTCGTTTCGATCCGTTTGGTAATAGTGTTAATCTTGGCGCAAGATGGGTCACGGTTTGCACTGAATGTACAACGGGCATGGAAATCATTTTGGGCACACCCGATGGTACTCATAGGTAACGTGGATCAAGGAGAATCTTGTTGTCATCTGTTTGGAAATAGTGATAAACTAGCGCAAGATAGGTGCATGGGTTGCGCCGAATGTAACACAGGCATGGAAATAATTTACGGCACACTCGATGCTACACCTAGGTGACGTGGGTCAAGTGAAGCTCGTTTCGGTCCATTTTGACATAAAGTTAGTCTAGGCGCAAGTTAGGTGCACGGTTTGCGCCGAATGTACCATAGGCTCCAAAATTATTTTGGACGCACCCGATGGTACTCCTAGCTGGCATGGGTCAAGTGGTAGATCGTTTCGGTCCATTTGGAGATAGTGTTAATCTGAGCACAAGATAGATGCACGGTTTGCGCCGAATATATCATGGGCATGGAAACCATTTTGGGCACACCCGATGGTACACCAGGGTGACGTGGGTCAAGTGGAAGCTTGTTTCGGTCCATTTGGTGTTTGTATTAATCTAGGCGCAAGTTAGGTGCATGGTTTGCGCCGCACGTACCATAAGCTCGAAAATCATTTTGGACGCACCCGATGATTCTCCTAGGTGATGTGGGTCAAGTAGAAGCTTGTTTCGGTCAGTTTGGAGATAGTGTTAAAGTCTGTACAAGATGGGTGCACGATTTGCGCTTAGTGTGCCATGGGCATGGAAATCATTTTAGGCACACTCGATGGTACTCCTTGGTGACGTGGGTCTAGTAGAAGCTTGTTTCGGTCCGGTTGGATGTAGCGTTAATCTTATCACAACATAGGTGCACACTTTGCCCCAAATGTACCACAGGCATAGAAATCATTTTGGGCACACCCGATGGTACTCCTAGGTGACGTGTTTCTTGTGGAAGCTTATTTTGGTCGTTTGGAGGTAGTGTTAATCTAGGCACAAGACAGGTGCATGGTTCGATTTGCGTTGAACATACCATAGGCTCGAAAATCATTTTGGATGCACCCGATGGCACTCCTAGGTGACGAGGGTCAAACTGAACCTCGACGCTCGTTTCGATTGCTTTGGAGATAGTGTTAATCTGAGCACAACATAGGGACTCCTAGGTGACGTGGGTGAAATGGAAGCTCATTTCGGTATATTTGGAGATAGTGTTAATCTCGATGCATGATGGGTGGACAGTTTACGCCAAATGTACCATAGGCTCGGAAATCATTTTGGGCGCAACCGATGGTACTCCTACGTGACGTAGGTCAAGTGGAAACTCATTTTCATCCATCTGGAGATACTGTTAATCTCGGCACAAGATAGGTGCAAGGTTTATGCCAAACATACCATAGCATCGGAAATCATTTTGACGCACCCAATGCTACTCCAAGGTGACGTGGGTCAAGTGAAAACTCATTTCCGTCCATTTGGAGATACTGTTAATCTTGCCCCAAGATAGGTGAATGGCTTGCGTCGAACATACCATTAGCTCGGAAATCATTTTGACACACCTGATGGTACTCCAAGGTGACGTGGGTCAAGTGAAAGCTTGTTTCGGTCCATTTGGAGATACTATTAATCTCGACACAAGATAGGTGCATGGTTTGCACCGAATGTACCTCGGTCTTGAAAACCATTTTGGGCGCACCCAATGGTACACATAGGTGCCGTGAGTCAAGTCAAAGCTCATTTCGGTCCGTTTGGAGATAGTGTTAATCTTGGTGCAAGATATGTGCACGATTTGCGCTGAACGTACTATAGGCTCAAAAATTATTTTGGATGCACCCGATGGTACTCCTAGAAGACGTGGGTCAAATTCAACCTCGTTTTGGTCCATTTGGTAATAGTGTTAATCTCAACGCAAGATGGGTGCATGGTTTGCGCTGAATGTACAACGGGCATGGAAATCATTTTGGGCACACCCGATAGTACTCATAGGTGACGTGGATCAAGTGGAATCTTGTTGTGATCTGTTTAGAAATAGTGATAATTTCAGCGCAAGATAGGTGCATGGGTTGCGCCGAATGTACCACAGGCATAGAAATCATTTAGGGCACACCCGATGCTACACCTAGGTGACGTGGGTCAAGTGAAGCTCGTTTCGGTCCGTTTGGACATAATGCTAGTCTAGGCGCAAGGTAGGTGCACAGTTTGCGCCAAACGTACCATAGGCTCCAAAATTATTTTGGACGCACCTGATGGTACTCCTAGGTGTCATGGGTCAAGTGGCAGCTTGTTTCGGTCCGTTTGGAGATAGTGTTAATCTGGGCACAAGATAGGTGCACAGTTTGCACCGAATATAACATGGGCATGGAAACCATTTCAGGCACACCCGATGGTACACCAAGAGGACGTGGGTCAAGTGGAAACTTGTTTTGGTCCATTCGGAGATTGTGTTAATCTAGGCGCAGTTAGGTGCACGGTTTGCGCTGCACGTACCATAGGCTCGGAAATCATTTTGGACACACCCGGTAGTCCTCTTAGGTGATGTGGGTCAAGTAGAAGCTCGTTTCTGTCAGTTTGGAGATAGTTTTAATGTCGGTGCAAGATGGGAGCACGGTTTGTGCTGAGTGTACCACGGGCATGGAAATCATTTTTGACACGCTCGATGGTACTCCTAGGTGACATGGGTCTAGAAGAAGCTCGTTTCAGTCCGTTTGGAAATAGTGTTAATCTTAGCACAACATAGGTGCACGGTTTGCATCGAATGTACCATAGGCATGGAAATCATTTTGGGCACACCCGATGGTACTCCTAGGTGACGTGTGTCAAGTGGAAGCTCATTTTGGTCCGTTTGGAGATAGTGTTTATCTAGGCTAATGATAGGTGCACGGTTTACACCGAATGTACCACGGGCATGAAAACCTTTTCGGGGACACCCGATAGTACTTCTAGGTGACGTTGGTCGAGTGGAAGCTCATTTTAGTCTGTTTGGAGATAGTATTAATCTTGACGCAAGATAGGTGCACGGTTTGCGCCGAATGTTCCATAGGCTCTGAAATCGCTTTGAGCACAACCGATGGTACATCTAGGTGACACGGGTCAAGTGGCAGCTTGTTTTCGGTCGGTTTGGTGATACTGTTAATCTGGGCGCAAGATAGGTCCATAGTTTGAGCCGAATGTACCATGGGCATATAAACCATTTTGGGCACACCCGATGGTACACCAAGGTGACGTGGGTCAGGTGGAACCTTGTTTCGGTCCATGTGGAGATGTGTTAATCTAGGCGCAAGTTAGGTGCACGGTATGCGTTGAACGTACCAAGACTCGAAAATCATTTTATACGCACCTGATGGTACTCCTAGGTGACGTGGGTCAAGTAGAAGCTCATTTCGGTCCGTTTGGAGATAGTGTTAACCTTGATGCAATTTGGGTGCACGATTTGCGCTGAATGTACTACGGGCATAGAAAACACTTTGGGCATACTCGATGGTACTCCTTGGTGACATGGGTCTAGTGGAACCTCGTTTCAGTCTGTTTGGAGATTGTATTAGTCTTAGCACAACATAGGTGCACGCTTAGCACCGAATGTACCATAGGTGTGGAAATCATTTTGGGCACACCCAATGGTACTCCTAGGTGACGTGTGTCAATTGGAAGCTCATCTTGGTCTGTTTGGAGATAGCGTTAATCTAGGCGCAAGATAGGTGCCTTGTTTGCACCGAATGTACCATGGGCATGGAAATCTTTTCCGGCACACCCGATGGTACTTCTTGGTGACGTTGGTCGAGTGGAAGCTCATTTCAGTCCATTTGGAGATAGTATTAAACTTGGCGCAAGATAGGTGCGCAGTTTACGCCAAATGTACCATAGGCTCTGAGATCACTTTGAGCGCAACTGATGGTACTCCTATGTGACGTCGGTCATGTGGAAACTCATTTCAATCTATTTGGGGATAGTGTTAATCTCGACGCAAGATTGGTGCACAGTTTGCGCTGAATGAACCACGGGATGGAAATCATTTTGGGCGCACCTGATGGAACTCCTAGGTGACATGGGTGAAATGGAAGCTCATTTCGGTACATTTGGAGATAGTGTTAATCTCGATGCGAGACAGGTGCACGGTTTTCGCCGAAGCTAACATAGGCCCAAAAAAACATTTTAGGCGCAACCGGTGGAACTCCAACGTAATGTGGGTCAAGTGGAAACTCATTTCGGTCCATTTGAAGAAAGTGTTAGTCTCGGCGCAAGATAGGTGCACAGTTTGCGCCGAACATACCATAGGGTCGAAAATCATTTTGATGCACCCGATGGTACTCCAAGGTGACGTGGGTCAAGTGGAAGCTTGTTTCGGTCCATTTGGAGATAGTGTTAATCCCAGCGCAAAATTGGTGAACAGTTTGTGCCAAATGTACCACGGGCATGGATACCATTTCGGGTGCACCCAATGGTACACATAGGTGACATGAGTCAGAAGTTCATTTCAGTTCGTTTGGATATAGTGTGAATCTAGGCGCAAGATAGGTGCACAGTTTGCGCTAAATGTACAACGGGCTTGGAAATAATTTTGGGCACACCCAATGGTACTCCTAGGTGACATGGTCAAATTGAACCTCGTTTTGGTCTATTTGGAGATAGTGGTAATCTCGGTGCAAGATAGGTGCACGGTTGGCGCTGAATGTACAATAGACATGGAAATCATCTTGGGCACACCTGATGGTACTCCTAAGGTGACATGCGTCAGGAGGAATCTTGTTTTGGTTTGTTTGGAGATAGTGTTAATCTCAACGCAAGATTGGTGGAAGGGTTGCGCTGAATGTACCATAGGAATCAAAATCATTTAGGGCACACCTCATGCTACACCTAGGTGACGTGGGTCTAGTAGAAGCTCATTTCGGTCCGTTTGTAGCAATGTTAATCTAGGCACAAGTTAGGTGCACAGTTTGCACCGAATGTACCATAGGCTCAAAAATTATTTTTGATGCACCAGAAGGAACTCCTAGGTGACATGGGTCAAGTGGTAGCTTATTTCAGTCTGTTTGGAGATAATGTGAATCTAGGCGTAGGTTCGGTGCATGGTTTGCGCCGAACGTTCCATTGGATTCAAAATTATTTTGGACGCACCCGATGGTACTCCTACGTGACATGGGTCAAGTGGTAGCTCGTTTCTGTCCATGAAGATAGTGTTAATCTAGACACAAGATAGGTGCACGGTTTGCGCCGAATATAACATGGGCATGGAAACCATTTCGAGCACACCCGATGCTACACCAAGGTGACGTGCGTCAAGTGGAAGCTTATTTTGGTCTATTTGAATATTGTGTTAATCTAGGCACAAGTTAGGTGCACAGTTTGCGTCGCACGTACCATAGGCTCGGGAATCATTTTGGATGCACCCGATGGTCCTCCTAGGTAATGTGGGTCAAGTAGAAGCTCATTTCAATTAGTTTGGAAATAGTGTTAATGTCGGTGCAAGATGGGTGCACGATTTGCGCTGAGTGTACCACGGGCATAAAAATCATTTTGGGCACACTTGATGGTACTCCTAGTTGACGTGGGTCTAGAAGAAGCTCATTTCAGTCCGTTTGGAGATATTGTTAATCTTAGCACAACATAGGTGCATGATTTGCGCCGAATGTACCATAGGCATGGAAATCATTTTGGGCACACCCGATGGTACACCTACGTGACGTGTGTCTAGTGGAAGCTCATTTCGTTCCGTTTGGAGATAGTCTTAATCTAGGCATAAGATAGGTGCACGGTTTGCACCGAATGTACCACGGGCATGAAAACATTTTCAGGCACACCCGATGGTACTTCTACTTGATGTTGGTCGAGTGGAAGCTCATTTCAGTCCATTTGGAGATAGTATTATTGTTGACGCAATATAGGTGCATGGTTTACACCGAATATACCATAGGCCCTGAAATCGCTTTGAGCACAACCGATGATACTCCTAGGTGACATGGGTCTAGAAGAAGCTCATTTCAGTCCATTTGGAGATAGTGTTAATCTTAGCATAACATAGGTGCACGCTTTGCGCCGAATGTACCACAGGCATGGAAATCATTTTGGGCACACCCGATGGTACTCCTAGGTGATGTGTGTCAAGTGGAAGCTCATTTAGGTCCGTTTGGAGATAGTCTTAATCTAGGCATAAGATAGGTGCACGGTTTGCACCAAATGTACCACGGGCATGAAAACCTTTTTAGGCACACCCGATGGTACTTCTGCTTGACGTTGGTCGAGTGGAAGCTCATTTCAGTCCATTTGGAGATAGTATTAATGTTGACGCAAGATAGGTGCACGGTTTGCACCGAATATACCATAGGCCCTGAAATCGCTTTGAGCACAACCAATGATACTCCTAGGTGACATGGGTCAAGTGTAAGGTCATTTTGGTCTGTTTGTAGATAATGTTAATTTAGGCACAAGTTAGGTGCACAGTTTGCGCCGAACGTACCATAGGCTCTAAATTTTTTTTGACGCACCTGATGGTACTCCTAGGTGACATGGGTCAATCGGTAGCTCATTTCAGTCTGTTTGGAGATAATATTAATCTAGGCACAAGTTTGGTGCATGGTTTGCACCGAACATTCCATTGGCTACAAAATTATTTTGGACGCACCCGATGGTACTCCTGTGTGACATGGGTCAAGTGGTAGCTCGTTTCAGTCCGTTTGGTGATATTCTTAATCTGGGCGCAAGATAGGTGCAAGGTTTGTGCCGAATGTACCACTGGCATGAAAACCATTTTGGGCACACCCGATGGTACACCAAGGTGATGTGGGTTAAGTGGAAGCTTGTTTCGGTCCATTTGGAGATAGCGTTAATCTCGACGCAAGATAGGTGCATGGTTTGCGCTGAATCAAACATGGGCATGGAAATCATTTTGGGCGCACCTAATGCAACTCCTAGGTGACTTGGATGAAATGGAAGCTCGTTTCGATCCGTTTGGAGATAGTGTTAATCTCGATGCATGATAGGTGCACGGTTTACGCCGAACATACCATAGGCTCATAAATCATTTTGGGCGCAGCCGATGGTACTCCTACGTGACATGGGTCAAGTGGAAACTCATTTTGGTTCATTGGGAGATAGTGTTAAACTTGGCGTGGGTCAAGTGGAAGCTTGTTTCGGTCCTTTCGGAGATATTATTAATCTTGGCACAAGATAGGCACATTGTTTGCGCCGAATGTACCTCGGTCATTAAAACCATTTCAGGCGCACCCAATGGTACACATAGGTGACGTGAGTCAAGTGGAAGCTCATTTCGGTCCGTTTAGAGATAGTGCTAATCTAGGCACAAGATACGTGCACGGTTTGCGCTGAACGTACCATAGGCTCAAAAATCATTTTGGATGCACCCGATGATACTCTTAGGTGACGTGGGTCAAATTCAAACTCGTTGGTCTGTTTGGAGATAGTGTTAATCTTGGCGCAAGATAGGTGTACAATTTGCGTTGAATGTACAACGGTCATGGAAATCATTTTGGGCACACCCGATTGTACTCCTAGGTGACGTGGGTCAAGTGCAATCTTGTTTTAGGTTGTTTGGAGATAGTGTTAATCTCAGTGCAAGTTAGGTGCATAGGTTGCACTGAATGTACCATAGGCTTGGAAATAATTTAGGGCACACCCGATGCTACAACTAGGAGACGTGGGTCAAGTGGATGCTCATTTGGGTCTGTTTGGGGATAATATTAATCTAGGCACAAGTTAGATGCACAGTTTTCGCCGAATGTACCATAGGCTCCAAAATTATTTTGGATGCACCCGATGGTACTCTTAGGTGACGTGGGTCAAGTGGTTGCTCGTTTCAGTCCGTTTGGAGATAGTGTTAATCTAGGTGCAAGATTGGTGCACACTTTACGCCGACCATGGGCATGGAAACCATTTCGGGCACACCCGATGGTACACCAAGGTGACGTGGGTCTAGTGGACACTTGTTTTGGTCCATTTGGAGATTGTGTTAATCTAGGCGCAGGTTAGATGCACGGTTTGCACTGAACATACCATAGGCTCAAAAATCATTTTGGATGCACCTGATGGTACTCCTAGGTGATGTGGGTTATGGAGATGCTCGTTTTCAATCAGTTTGGAGATAGTGTTAATCTCGGTGAAGATGGGAGCATGATTTTGCGCTGAATGTACCATAGGCATGAAAATCATTTTGGGCACACTCGATGGTACTCCTAGGTGACGTGGGTCTAGTGGAAGCTCGTTTCGGTTTGTTTAGAGATAGTGTTAATCTTAGCACAATTATAGGTGCACACTTTGCGCCGAATGTATCACAGGCGTGGAAATCATTTTGGGCACACTCAATGGTACTCCTAGGTGACGTGTGTCAAGTGGAAGCTTATTTTGGTCCGTTTGGAGATTGTGTTAATCTAGGCCCAAGGTAGGTGCACGGTTTAGGCATGGAAATCTTTTTATACACACCCGATGGTACTTCTTGATGACGTTGTACAAGTGGAATCTCATTTCATTCTGTTTGGTGACAGTATTAATCTTGATGCAAGAGAGGTGCATGGTTTGTGCCGAATCTACCATAGGCTCTGAAATCGCTTTGATGCAAGAGAGGTGCATGGTTTGCGTCAAACATACCATAGGTTCAAAAATCATTTTGGGCACAACCAATGGTACTCCTACGTGACGTGGGTCAAGTGGAAACTCATTTTGGTCCATTTGGAGATAGTGTTAATCTCGATGCAAGATAGGTGCACGGTTTGCGCTGAATGAACCAAGGGCATTAAAATCATTTTGGGTGCACCTGAGGGAACTCCTAGGTGACATGGGTGAAATGGAAGCTCGTTTTGGTCCTTTCGAAGATATTGTTAATCTCGGCACAAGATGCATTGTTTGCGCCGAATGTACCTCGATCATGAAAACCATTTCGGGCGCACCCAATGGTACACATAGGTGACGTGAGTCAAGTGGAAGCTCATTTCGGTCCGTTTGGAGATAGTGCTAATCTCGGTGGAATATAGGTGCACGGTTTGCGTCGTACGTACCATTGGCACGAAAATCATTTTGGACACACCCAAGGGTACTCCTAGGTGACATGGGTCAAGTGGAATCTCATTTTGGTCCTTTTGGAGATAGTGTTAATCTCGGTGAAGATAGGTACACGGTTTGTGCCGAATATACCACGGGAATGGAAATTGCTTTGGGCACACCTGATGGTACTCCTAGGCAATGTATGTCAAGTGGAAGATTGTTTTAGTCCACTTGGAGATAGTCTGAGTCTGGTGCAAGATGGGTGCATGGTTTGATTGAACAAACCATAGGCTCAAAAATTATTTTGATGCACCCGATGGTACTCCAAGATGACATGGGTCAAGTGGAAGTTTGTTTCGGTCCATTTGGAGATACTGTCAATCTCGACGCAAGATAGGGGCACGGTTTGTGCCGAATGTACCACGGGCATGGAAACCATTTCGCGCACACCCAATGGTACACATAGGTGACGTGATTCGAGTGGAAGCTCATTTCGATCGGTTTGGAGATGGTATTAATCTTAGCACAACATAGGTGCACGCTTTGCGCTGAATGTACCACAGGCGTGGAAATCATTTGGGGCACACCGGATGGTACTCCAAGGTGACGTGTGTCAAGTTGAAGCTTATTTCAGTCTGTTTGGAGATAATATTAATCTTGACACAAGATAGGTGCACGATTTGCGCCTAATATACCATAGGCTCTGAAATCGCTTTGAGCGCAACAGATGGTACTCCTATGTGATGTCGATCAAGTGGAAACTCATTTCGGTCCATTTGGAGATAGTGTTAATCTCGACGCCAGATAGGTGCACAGTTTGCGCTGAATGAACCATGGGCATGGAAATCATTTTGGGCGCACATGATGGAACTCCTAGGTGACATGGGTGAAATGGAAGCTCGTTTCGGTCTGTTTGGAGATAGTGTTAATCTTGACACATGATAGGTGCACGGTTTGCGCCGAACGTACCATATGCATAGAAATCATTTTGGGCACAATCGATGGTACTCCTACATGACGTGGGTCAAGTGAAAACTCATTTCGGTCCATTTGAAGATAGTGTTAATCACAACGTAAGATAGGTGCATGGTTTGCGCCGAACATACCATAGGCTTGGAAATCATTTTGACGCACCCGATGGTACTCCAAGGTCACGTGGGTCAAGTGGAAACTCTTTTCGGTATGTTTGGAGATACTGTTAATCTCGGGACAAGATAGGTGCACGGTTTGTGCCGAATGTACCTCTGTCATGGAAACCATTTTAGGCACACCTAATGGTACACATAGGTGACGTGAGTCAAGTGAAATCTCATTTCGGTCCGTTTGGATATAGTGTTAATCTTGGCGCAAGGTACGTGCACTATTTGCGCTAAACGTACTATTGGCTCAAAAATCATTTTTGATGCACCCGATGGTACTCCTAGGTGATGTGGGTCAAATTCAACCTCGTTTTGGTTTGTTTAGAGATAGTGTCAATCTCGGCGCAAGATAGGTGCACGGTTTGCGCTGAATGTACAGCGGGCATGGAAATCATTTTGGGCACACCTAAGATTGTAGGCGGGGTGGGCTCTTAACGAAACATGCATGCTTGCCCCGCAAAAAATCTCTTTGTGGCTATTGTGGCTCCACTGTAATTTCTTTGTGGCCTAGTATCCTTTAACCCACAAAGCCCGATGGGCAAGAGACAGAGGTCGCACGAACCCGCAAGAACCTGTGACAAGCATCTCCTGAACCCCATCGCTTTCGCCATCACGGTAGCATGGCATCGGGCATCGTCCTCCTTCGCTTGTCATCTGCCCCTTCTACAACGTGAGAGTCCTGGCTTCGGTGCAGATGGAAACGCTGATTGCGGTCGTGGCAGGGACAACTACATGGAGCACGATGAGTTTCTTCAGGAATAGGGGCAGCATGATGGATTGGGACGCGAAGGAAGGGGACGAGAAGGCCGCAGCGGTGGCAGGCGGGGAAGCCAATGCGGTGGCCGCGCCGATGGCGATGCCGTCGATGAGCGTGATGACCCGTCTCATCCTGATCATGGTGTGGCACAAGCTCATCCACAACCCAAACACCTACTTCAGCCTCATCGGTGTCATCTGGTCGCTCGTCTACTTCAGGTCCATACTAGCAACTACCAACCGATACGGCATGCATGCATCGGCCACCGGAGTAGAGTAGCGGGTGATCCAGTGAGGCAGCCGATTGATAGCTTCGCTGTCGTGTCCTGTAGGTGGAATTTTGAGATGCTAGCCACTGTCATGCAATCCGTCTCCATCCTGTCAGACGCGGGGCTCGAAATGGTCATGTTCAGTCTCGAGCGGGATCCCATTCCAGCTCTAGTTTTTGTCATCATAAGTTCATGCTATTTTGTTTATGTAGATATTGTACGTCTAGGGAGATAGAGCACACGTACATACACTATAGTGTAGCGGGTCTCACGGGTTTTGTAGCTAAGTGCGTTGTGTCCAAGGAAAACTTGTCCACGAACTCTATAGCTTAGTGGCTGGCCGCAAACCCTCTAAAAAACTTTGCAGCAAGTGATGTGGGTTAGTGGCCGACTGCGAACGAGCCCGCCTGCAAGTTGAGGCACACCCGATGGTACTACTAGGTGATGTGGGTCAAGTAAAATCTTGTTTTGGTCTTTTTGGAGATAGTGTTAATCTCAACGCAAGATAAGAGCATAGGTTGCGCCAAATGTACCATAGGCATAGAAATCATTTAGGGCACACCCGATGCTACAACTAGGTAATGTGGGTCAAGTGAAAGCTCGTTTCAGTCCGTTTGGAGATAATGTAAATTTAGGCGCAAGTTAGGTGCATAGTTTGCTCGAAACGTACCATAGGAAATTATTTTAGATGCACCCGATGGTACTCCTAAGTGACATGGTGAGCTCGTTTCGGTCTGTTTGGAGATAGTGTTCATCTAAGCGCAATATAGGTGCACGATATGCACCGAATATACCATGGGCATGGAAACCATTTGGGCACACCCGATGGTACACTAAGGTGACATGGGTCAAGTGGAAGCTTGTTTCGGTCCATTTGGAGATTGTGTTAATCTAGGCACAAGTTAGGGGCATGGTTTGCGCCGAACGTACCATAGGCTCAGAAATCATTTTGAACGCACCCGACGGTACTCCAAGGTGACGTGGGTCAGGTAGAAGCTCGTTTCGGTTAGTTTGGAGATAGTGTTAATCTCGATGCAAGACAGGTGCATGATTTGCGTTGAATGTACCACGAGCATGGAAATCATTTTGCGTACACTCGATGGTACTTCTAGGTGACATGGGTCTTGTGGAAGCTCGTTTCGGTCTGTTTGGAGATAGTGTTAATCATAGCACAACATAGGTGCACGCTTTGTGCCGAATGTACCACAGGCATGGAAATCATTTTGGGCACATCATGGTACTCCTAGGTGACGTGTGTGAAGTGGAAGCTCATTTCAGTCTGTTTGGAGATAGGGTTAGTCTAGGTGCAACATAGGTGCATGGTTTGCACCGAATGTACCTCGGGCATGGAAATCTTTTCAGGAACACCCGATGATACTTCTAGGTGACGTTGGTTGAGTGGAAGCTCATTTCAGTCCATTTAGAGATAGTATTAATCTTGACGGAAGATAGGTGCACGGTTTGTGCCGAATCTACCATAGGCTCTTAAAATCGCGTTGAGCCCGACCGATGGTACTCCTAGGTGACATGTGTCATGTGGTAGCTCATTTTGGTCTGTTTGAAGATAGTGTTAATCAAGGCGCAAGATAGGTGCATGGATTGCGCTTAATGTACCATGGGCATGGAAACCATTTCAGGCACACCCGATGGTACACCAAGGTGATGTGGGTCAAGTGCAAGCTTGTTTCGGTCCAGTTGGAGATTGTGTTAATCTAAGCGCAAGTTAGGTGCACGGTTTGCGCCAAACGTACCATAGGCTCAAAAAACATTTTGGACGCGCCCGATGGTATGCCTAGGTGACGTGGGTCAAGTAGAAGCTCATTTCAGTCTGTTTGGAGATATTGTTAATCTCAGTGCAAGGTGGGTTCACGATTTGCGCTGAATGTACCACGGGCATGGAAATCATTTTGGGCACACTTGATCGTACTCCTAGGAGACGTGGGTCTAGTGGAAGCTTGTTTTAGTCCATCTGGAGATAGTATTAATCTTGGCACAACATAGGTGCACGCTTTGCACCGAATATACCAGGCTTGGAAATTATTTTGGGCACACCCGATGGTACTCCAAGGTGACGTGGGTCTAGTGGAAGCCCATTTTGGTCCGTTTGGAGATAGTATTAATCTTGGCACAACATAGGTGCACGCTTTGCGCCGAATTTACCACAGGCAAGGAAATCATTTTGGGCACACCCGATGGTATTCCTAGGTGACGTGTGTCAAGTGGAAGCTCATTACGGTCCGTTTGGATGTTAATCTAAGTGCAAGATAGGTGCACGGTTTGCACCGAATGTACCACGGGCATGGAAATCTTTTAAGGCATACCCGATGGTACTTCTTGGTCACGTTGGTCGAGTGGAAGCTCATTTTAGTCCGTTTGGAGATAGTGTTAATCTCGACGCAAGATAGATGCATGGTTTGCGCTGAATGAACCAAGGGCATGGAAATCATTTTGGACGCACCTGATGGAACTCCTTGGTGACATGGGTGAAATGGAAGCTCATTTCGGTCGGTTTGGAGATAGTGTTAATCTCGATGCATGATAGGCGCTCGGTTTGCGCAAAATGTGCCATAGGCTCAGAAATCATTTTGGACGCAACCGAAGGTAATCCTACGTGAGTGGGTCAAGTGGAAAGTCATTTCGGTCCATTTGGAGATAGTGTTAATCTCGGTGCAAGACAGGTGCATGGTTTGCGCCGAACATACCATAGGCTTGGAAATTATTTTGACGCACCCGATGGTACTCCAAGGTGACATGGGTCAAGTGGAAGCTTGTTTTGGTCCGTTTGGAGATCTTGTTAACCTTGGCACAAGATAGGTGCATGGTTTGCGCCGAATGTACCTCGGTCATGGAAACCATTTCAGGCGGACCCATTGGTACACATAGGTGATGTGAGTCAAGTGGAAGCTCATTTCGGTCCGTTTGGAGATACTATTCATCTAGGCGCAAGATAGTGCATGGTTTGCGCTGAACGTACCATAGGCACAAAAATCATTTTGGATGGTACTCCTAGGTGGCGTGTGTCAAATTCAACCTCGTTTCGGTCCGTTTGGAGATAGTGTTAATCTCGGCACAAGATTGGTGCACGATTTGCGCTGAATGTACAACAGGCATGGAAATAATTTTGGGCACACCCGATGATACTCCTAGGTGATGTGGGTCAAGTGGAATCTTATTTTGGTCTGTATGGAGATAGTGTTAATCTCAGCCTAAGATAGGTGCATGGGTTGCACCGAATGTACCACAGGCATAGAAATCATTTGGGGCACATCGGATGCTACACCAAGTGACGTGGGTCAAGTGGAAGCTCGTTTCGGTTCATTGTAGATAATGTTAATCTAGGCGCAAGTTAGCTGCATAGTTTGTGCCGAACGTACCATAGGCTCTATAATTATTTTAGATGCACCCGATGGTACTCCTATGTGACATGGGTTGAGTGGTAGCTCATTTTGGTCTGTTTGGAGATAGTGTTAATCTAGGCGCAAGATAGACGCACGGTTTGTGCCGAATGTACCATGGGCATGGAAACCATTTCGGGCACACCGGATGGTACACCAAGGTGACGTGGGTGAAGTGGAAGCTTGTTTCAGTCCATTTGGAAATTGTGTTAATCTAGGCGCAAGTTAGGTGAACGGTTTGCACCGAATGTACCATAGGCTCGAAAATCATTTTGGGCGCACCCGATAGTACTCGTAGGTGATGTGGATCAAGTAGAAGCTCATTTCGGTCAGTTTGTAGATAGTTTTAATCTTGGTGCACGATTTGCGCCGAATGTACCATGGGCATGGAAATCATTTTGGGCACGATTAACATTATCTCCAAACGGACCGAAACGAGCTTCCACTTGACAAATGTCACCTAGGAGTACCATTAGGTCTGCCCAAAGTGATTTCCATGCCCGTGGTATGTTCAGCGCAAACCATGCACCTATTTTGCGCCGAGACTAAAACTATCTCCAAACAGATCGAAATGAGCTTTCGCTTGATCCACGTCACCGAGTACAATCAGGTGCGTCCAAAATGATTAATGAGATTGTGGTACATTTGGCACAAACCATGCACCTATCTTGCACCGAGATTAACACTATCTCCAAATAGACCAAAACAAGTTTCCACTTGACCCACATCACATAGCAGTACCATCGGTTGCGCCCAAAATGATTTCTAAACCTATGGTATGTTTGACGCAGACCGTGTACCTATCTTGTGTCGAGAATAACACTATCTACAAACAGACAAAAATAATCTTCCACTTGATCTACACAACCTAGGAGTACCAAATGGTCTGTCCAAAAGCGATTTTAGAGCCTATGGTACATTTGGTGCAAACCGTGCAATTATCTTGCGTCGAGATTAACATTATCTCCAAATAGACCAAAACGAGCTTACACTTGACCCATGTCACCAAGGAGTACTATCAGGTGTGCCCAAAATGATTTTTGAGCCTATGGTACGTTCGGTGCAAACCGTGCACCTCTCTTGCATCGAGATTAACACTATCTCCAAACAGATCGAAACGAGCTTTCACTTGACACATGCCACCTAGGAGTACCATTGGATGTGCCCACAATGATTTCCATGCTCGTGATACATTCGGCGCAAACCAAGCACTTATCTAGCGCTGAGACTAACACTATCTCCAAACGGCTCGAAACGAGCTTCCACTTGACCCACGTTACCTAGGAGGTGCGTCCAAAATGATTTCCATGCATATGGTACGTTCGGCGCAAATTGTGCACCTATCGTGCGCCTAGACTAAAACTATCTCCAAACGGACCAAAACAAGCTTCCACTTGACATACATTACCTAGGAGTACCATCAGGTCTGCCCAAAGCGATTTCCATGCCTGTGGTACATTCGGCACAAACCGTGCACCAATCTTACGCCGAGATCAAAACAATCTCCAAACAGATAGAAATGAACTTTCGCTTGATCCACGTCGCCTTGGAGTACAATCAAGTGCGTCCAAAATGATTTCTTAGCCTATGGTACGTTTAGCGCATATAGTGCACCTATCTTGCGTCGAGATTAACGGTTTCTCCATATGGGCTGAAATGAGATTCCACTTGACCCATGTCACGTAGGAGTACCATTGGTTGTGTCAAAATGATTTCTTAGCCTATGGTACGTTCAGCGCAAACCGTGCACCTATCTTGCTTTGAGATTAATACTCTCTCCAAATGGACCAAAATGAGCTTCCATTTGACCAATGTCTCTTAGAAGTACCATCGGGTGTGCCTAAAAAGATTTCCATGCCTATGGTACATTCGGCGCAAACCGTACACCTATCTGGCGCCTAGTTTAACACTATCTCCAAATGGACAAAAATGAGCTTTCACTTGACCACGTCACCTAGGATTAGCATCGGGTGTGTCCAAAATGATTTCCATGCCTATGGTACATTCAGCGCAAACCGTGCACCTATCTAGCACCAAGACTAACACTATCTCTAAACGGACCGAAACAAGCTTCCACTTGACATACATTACATAGGAGTACCATCAGGTGTGCCCAAAGCAATTTCCATGCCCGTGGGACATTCGGCGCAAACTGTGCACCATTCTTGCGCTGAAGTTAAAACCATCTCCAAATGGATCAAAATGAGCTTCTGCTTGATCCATCTCACCTAGGAGTACAATCAGATGCGTCCAAAATGATTTCTATGCCAATGGTACGTTCGGTACAAACTGTGCACCTATCTAGCACTAAGATTAACACTATCTCTTAACGGCTTGAATCGAGCTTCCACTTGACCCACTTCAGCTAGGAGAACCATCGAGTGTGCCCAAAGTGATTTCCCAGCCCGTGGTACATTCGGGGCAAACCGTGCACCTATCTTGTGCCGAGATTAACACTATCTCCAAACGGACCGAAACGAGCTTCCACTTGACCCACGTCACCAAGGAGTACCATCGGGTGCATCCAAAATGATTTCCAGGGCTATAGTACGTTCGGGCACAAATTGTGCACCTATGTTGCGCCTAGACTAAAACTATCTCTAAACAGATTGAAACAAGCTTCCACTTGACATAGATTACCTAGGAGTACTATCAGGTGTGCGCAAAGCGATTTCCATGCCCGTGGTACATTCAGCGCAAACCATGCACCTATCTTGCGCCGAGATTAAAACAATCTCCAAACGGATCGAAATGAACTTTCGCTTGATCCACATCACCTAGGAGTACAATCAAGTGCTTCTAAAATTATTTCTGAGCCTATGGTACGTTCAGCGCAAATCGTGCACCTATCTTGCGTCGAGATTAATGGTATCCCCATATAAACCGAAACGAGATTCCACTTGACCCATGTCACGTAGGAGTACCATCGGTTGTGTCATAATGATTTCTGAGCCTATGGTACATTCAGCGCAAACCGTACACCTACCTTGGGTCGAGATTAATACTATCTCCAAATGGATCGAAACAGGCTTCTATTTGACCAAAGTCAGCTAGAAGTACCATCGGGTATGCCTGAAAAGATTTCCCTGCCCATGGTACATTCGGCGCAAACTGTACACCTATCTTGTGCCTAGTTTAACACTATCTCCAAATGGACCAAAACGAGCTTCCACTTGACCCATGTCACCTAGGAGTACCATCGGGTGTGCCCAAAATGATTTCCATGGCCGTGGCAAATTCGGCACAAACAGTGCACCTATCTCGCGCTGAGACTAACACTATCCAAACGGGCCAAAACAAGTTTCCACTTGACATATATTATATAGGAGTACCATCGGGTGTGCCCAAAGCGATTTCCATGCCTAAGGGACTTTGAGGTCATGTTGGTCAAGTGGAAGCTCGTTTCGGTCTCTTCGGAGATAGTGTTAAACTCGACACAAGGTAGGTGCACGATTTGTGCTAAATGTACCGTAGGCTCCAAAATCACTTTTGGGCACACCAGATGGTATTTCTAGCTGTATCAAAAAAAGATGGTACTCCTAGGTGGTGTAGATCAAGTGGAAGATCCTTTTAGTCTGTTTGCAGAGTGTTAATCTCGTCGCAAGATAGCTGTACAACTTGCACCGAATGTACCACGGGCATGGAAATCACTTTGGGCAGACCCGATGGTACTCCTATGTAATGTATGTCAAGTGGAAGCTTGTTTTGGTCAGTTTGGAGATAGTGTAAGTCTTCGGCGCAAGATAGTTGCACGGTTTGCGCCGAAGGTACCATAGGCTTGGTCACACCCGCTGGTACTCCTAGGTGATGTGGGTTAAGTGAAAGCTCATTTTGGTCCGTTTGGACATAGTGTTAATCTCAATGCTAGATAGGTGCATGGTTTGCGCCGAATGTACCATGGGCATGAAAATCATTTTGGGCACACCCGTTGGTACTCCAAGGTGACGTGTGCCAAGTGGAGGGTCATTTTGGTCTGTTTGGAGACAGTGTTAATCTAGGTGCAAGATAGGTGTACGGTTTTCATCAAATGTACCATGGGCATGGAAATCTTTTCAGGCACATCCGATGGTACTTCTAGGTGACATTGGTCAAGTGGAAACTCGTTTTGGTCCATTTGGAGATAGTGTTAATATAGGTGCAAGATAGGTGTACGGTTTGCGCTGAATGTAGCACGGGCATGGAAAACTTTTTAGGCACACCTGATGGTACTTCTAGGTGACATTGGTCAACTAGAAGCTCGTTTAAGACCATTTGGAGCTTTCATTAATCTTGACGCAAGATAGGTGCCCAGTTTGCGCCGAATGTACTAGGAGCACAGAAATTTTTTTCAGGCACACGCCATACTTCTAGGTTACGTTGGTCAAGTGGAAGCTCATATCGGTACGTTTAGAGGTAGTACTAATCTTTAGGTAAGATAGGTGCACGGTTTGCACCAAATGTACCATAGGCTCTGAAATCACTTTGAGCACACCTGATGGTACTCCTAGGTGGAGTAGATCAAGAGGAAGATCGTTTCAGTCTGTTTGGAGGTAGTGTTAATCTTGACGCAAGATAGGTGCACGGTTTGCGCCGAACGTACCATAGGTTCGGAAACCATTTTGGGCCCAACCGATGTTACTCCTACGTGACGTGGGTCAATTGTAATCGCCTTGGTCCATTTAGAGATAGTTTTAATCTCGACACAAGATAGCTGCATGGTTTGCGCCAAACATACCATAGGCATAGAAATCATTTTGGATGCACCTAATTGTACTCTTAGGTGACGTGGATCAAGCGGAAGCTCATTTCGATCTGTTTGGAAATAGTTTTAATTTTGGCACAAGAAAGGTGCATAGTTTTTGCCGAATGTACCACCAGCATGGAAATCACTTTGGGCACACCCGATGGTACTCCTATGTAATATATGTCAATTGGAAGCTTGTTTTGGTCTATTTAGAGATAGTGTTAGTCTCGGTGCAAGATAGGTGTACGGTTTGCACCGAAAGTACCATAGGCTTGGAAATTATTTTGGACGCACCCGATGATACTCCTAGGTGACGTGGGTGAAGTGGAAGCTCGTTTCGATCCATTTGGAGATAGTGCTAATCTCGGCGCAAGATAGGGGCACAGTTTGCACGAATGTACCATGGGCGTGGAGATCATTTTGGGCACACCCGAAGGTACTCATAGGTGACGTGGGTCAAGTGGATGGTCGTTTTGGTCCATTTGGATATAGTATTAATCTCAGTGCTAGATAGGTGCATGGTTTGCACCGAACGTACCATGGGCATGGAAATCATTTTGGGCACACCCGATGGTACTCCTAGGTGACATTTGTCAAGTGGAAGGTCAATTCGGTCTGTTTGGAGATAGTGTTAATCTAGGCGCAAGATAGGTGTACGGTTTGCGCCGAATGTACCACGGGCATGGAAATATTTTCTAGCAACTCCGATCGTACTTCTAGGTGACATTGGTCAAGTGAAACCATGTTTCGGTCCGTTTGGAGATAGTGTTAATCTCGGCGCAAGATAGTTGCATGGTTTGCGCCGAACATACCAAAGGCTTGGAAATTATTTTGGGCACACCCGATGGTACTCCTATGTGACTGGGTCAAGTGGAAGCTTGTTTCGGTCCATTCGGAGATATTGTTAATCTAAGCACAAGATAGATGTACGGATTGCGCCGAATGTACCATGAGCTTGGAAATCTTTTCAGGCACACCCGATGGTACTTCAAGGAGACATTGGCCAAGTGGAAGGTCGTAACGGTCCAATTGGAGATAGTATTAATCTAGGTACAAGATAGGTGTACGGTTTGCACCGAATGTACCATAGGCTCAAAAAACTTTTCAGGCACACCCGATGATCTTCTAGGTGACGTTGGTCAAGTGGAAGCTCAATTTAGACCGTTTGGAGATTGTATTAATCTCGATGCAGGATAGGAGCATGGTTTGCGCTGAACGTACCACGGGCATGGAAATCTTTTCAGTACACCCGATGGTACTTCTAGGTGACATTGGCAAGTGGAAGCTTGTTTCGGTCCATATAGAGATAGTGTTAGTCTTGGCGCAAGAAATGTGCCCCGTTTGCGCCAAACGTACCATAGGTATGGAAATCATTTTGGGTGCAACCGATGGTACTCCTACATGACATGGGTCAAGTGGAACCTCATTACGGTCCATTTGGAGATAGTGTTAATCTCGATGCAAGGTAGGTGCACGGTCTGCACCAAACGTACCATAGGCTCAGAAATCATTTTGGACGCACCTGATTGTACTCCTCGGTGACGTGGATCAAGCAAAAGGCTCATTTTGACCTGTTTGGAGATAGTTCTAATTTTGGAGCAAGACAGGTGCACGGTTTGCGCCGAATGTACCACGGGCATGGAAATCACTTTGGGCACACCCGATGGTGCTCCTTTGTAATGTATGTCAACTGGAAGCTTGTTTTGGTTTGTTTGGATATAGTGTTAGTCTCGGCGCAAGATAGGTGCACGGTTTGCGCCGAAGGTACCGTAGGCTTGGAAATTATTTTGGAAGCACCCGATGGTAATCCTAGGTGATGTGGGTCAAATGGAAGCTCGTTTTAGTCCGTTTGGAGATAGTATTAATCTAGGCGCAAGATAGGTATATGGTTTGCACCGAATGTACCATGGGCTCGGAAATATTTTCAAGCACACCCGATGGTACTTCTAGGTGACATTGGTCAAGTGAAAGGTCGTTTTGGTCCAATTGGCAATAGTGTTAATCTAGGCGCAAGATAGGTGTATGGTTTGCGCCGAATGTACCATGGGCATGGAAAACTTTTTAGGCACACCCGATGGTACTTCTAGGTGACGTTGGTCAAGTAGAAGCTCGAATGTACCACGGGCATGGAAATCTTTTCTGACACACGCGATGGTACTTCTAGGTGACATTGGTCAAGTGGAAGCTCATATCGGTCTGTTTGGAGATAGAATCAACCCTGAGGCAAGATAGGTGCACAGTTTGTGCTAAATGTATCATAGGCTCTGAAATCGCTTTGAGCACACCGGATGGTACTCCTAGGTGAAGTAGATCTAGTTTAAGATTGTTTCAGTCTGTTTTGAGATAGTGTTAATCTCGATGCAAGATAGGTGCATGGTTTGCGCCGAACGTGTCATAGGTTCAGAAATCATTTTGGCACAATCGATGGTAGTCCTACGTAACATGGGTCAAGTGGAACTATTCATTTAGAGATAGGGTTAATCTCGATGCAAGATAGGTGCATAGTCTGCGCCAAACGTACCATAGGCTTAGATATCATTTTGGGCACAACCAATGGTACTCCTATGTAATGTATGTCAAGTGAAAGCTTGTTTTGGTCCGTTTGGAGATAGTGTTAATCTCGGGGCAAAATAGGTGCACAGTTTGCGCCAAATGTACCATAGGCTTAAAACCATTTTGGGCGCACCTGATGGTACTCCAACGTGGCGTGGGTCAAGTGGAAGCTCGTTTTAGACCATTCGGAGATTGTATTAATCTCAACGTAGGATAGGAGCACGGTTTGCGTTGAACGTACCATGAGCACAGAAATCTTTTCGGGCACACCTGATGGTAGTTCTAGGTGACATTAGTCAAGTGGAAGCTCGTTTTGGTCTGTTTGGAGATATTGTTAATCTAGGCGCAAGATTGGTTTATGGATTGCGCCGAATGTACCATGGGCATGGAAATCTTTTCAGGCACACCTGATGGTACTTCTTGGTGACATTGGTCAAGTGGAAGCTCATTTCGATCCATTTGGAGATAGTGTTAATCTAGGCACAAGATAGTTGTACGGTTTGCGCCGAATGGACCACGGGCATGGGCTCTGAAATCGCTTTGAGCACACCAAATGGTACTCCTTGGTGGCGTAGATCGGGAGGAAGATCATTTCTGTCTATTTGGAGATAGTGTTAATCTTGACGTAAGATAGGTGCACGAATTGTGCTATACGTACCATAGATTCAGAAACCATTTTGGGCGCAACCGATGTTACACCTACGTGACGTGAGTCAAGTGGAAACTCGCTTTGGTCCATTTGGAGATAGTTTTAATCTCAACACAAGATAGGTGCACGGTTTGCACCAAATGTACCATAGGCTCTGAAATCACTTTGAGCACATCAGATGGTACTCCTAGGTGGCGTAGATCAAGAGAAAGATCGTTTTAGTCTGTTTGGAGATATGTTAATCTCGATGCAAGATAGGCGCACATTTTGCGCCGAATGTACCATAGGTTTAGAAATCATTTTGGGCGCCACCGATGTTACTCCTACGTGACGTGGGTCAATTGGAAACTTGCCTTTGTCTATTTGGAGATAGTTTTAATCTCGTCACAAAATAGGTGCACGGTTTGCGCCAAAGGTACAATAGGCTCAAAAATCATTTTGGACACATCTGATTGTACTCCTAGGTGACGTGGATCAGGGGGAAGCTCATATCGATCCATTTGGAGATAGTAATAATTTTGGCGCAAGAAAGGTGCATAGTTTGCACTGAATGTACCACGGGCAAGGAAATCACATTGGGCACACCCGTTGGTACTCCTTTTAATGTATGTCAAGTGGAAGGTTGTTTTGGTTTGTTAAGAGATAGTGTTAGTCTCAGCGCAAGATAGGTGCACGGTTGGCGCCGAAGGTACCATAGGCTTGGAAATTATTTTGGATGCACATGATGGTAATTCTAGGTGACGTGGGTCAAGAGGAAGCTCGTTTCGGTCCGTTTGGAGATGGTGGTAATCTAGGTGCAAGATAGGTGTACGGTTTGCACTGAATGTACCATGGGCATGGAAATCTTTTCAGGTACACCCGATGGTACTGCTAGGTGACATTGGTCAAGTGGAAGCTCGTTTCGGTCCAATTGGAGATAGAGTTAATCTAGGCGCAAGATAGGTGTACGATTTGCACCGAATGTACCATGGGCGTGGAAAACTTTTCAGGCACATCCGATGGTACTTCTAGGTGACGTTGGTCAAGTGGAAGCTCATTTTAGACTGTTTGGAGATTGTATTAATCTCGAGGCAGGATATGTGCATAGTTTGCGCCAAATGTACCATGGACATGGAAATTTTTCAGGCACACGCTGGTACTTCTTGGTGACATTGGTCAAGTGGAAGCTCATATTGGTCCGTTGGAGATACTATTAATCCTTAAGCAAGATAGGAGCACGGTTTGCACCAAATGTACCATAGGCTCTGAAATCGCTTTGAGCACACCAGATGGTACTCCTAGGTGGTGTAGATCAAGAGGAAGATCGTTTCAGTCTATTTGGAGATATTGTTAATCTCAACGCAAGATAGTTATACGGTTTGCGCCAAACATGCCATGGGTTCAGAAATCATTTTGGGTGCAACCGATGTAACTCCTACCTGACGTGTGTCAAGGCGAAACTTGCCTTGGTCCATTTGGAGATAGTTTTAGTCTCGACTCAAGATAGGTGCGCGGTTTGCGCCAAACATTCCAAAGGCTCAGAAATCATTTTGGGTGCACCTGATTGTACACCTAGGTGACGTGGATCAAGCGGAAGCTCATTTTGATCCGTTTGGAGATAGTTATAATTTTGGCGCAAGAAAGGTGCACGGTTTACGCCGAATGTACCACGGGTCTGGAAAATGCTTTCGGCACACCCGATGGTACTCGTATGTATGTATGTCAAGTGGAAGGTTGTTTCGGTCTATTTGGAGATAGTGTTAGTCTCGGCGCAAGATAGTTGTACGGTTTGCACCGAAGGTACCATAGGCTTGGAAATTATTTTGCACGCACCCGATGGTACTCCTTGGTGATGTGGGTCAAGTGCAAGATTGTTTCAGTCCGTTTGGAGATAGTGTTAATCACAACGCCAAATAGGTGCACGGTTTGCGTCGAATCTACCACGGGCGTGGAAATCATTTTGGGCACACCTGATGGAACTCCTAGGTGATGTGGGTCAAGTGGAAGCGCGTTTATATCCGTTTGGAGATAGTATTGATCTAGGAGCAAGATAGGTGTACGGTTTGCGCCGAATGAACCACGAGCACGGAAATCTTTTCAGGCACACCCGATGGTACTTCTAGGTGACATTGGTCAAGTGGAAGCTCGTTCGGTCCATTAATGTTAGTGTATGTCTTGGCGCAAGATAGGTGCACGGTTTACGTCGAATGTACCACAGGCATGGAAATCTTTTTAGGCACACCCGATGGTACTTCTAGCTAACGTTGGTCAAGTGAAAGCTTGTTTCAGTCCGTTTGGATATAGTGTTAGCCTCGGCGTAAGATAGGTGCACGGTTTACAACGAATGTACTATGGGCATGGTAATCTTTTCAGGCACACTCGATGGTACTTCTATGTGACGTTGGTTAAGTGGAAGCTTGTTTTGGTCCATTTGGAGATTGATATGACCACGACAACCAACAACATGTTACAACCTCCAAGTCAAGTTATACCATCACCAGTCCAAGTCTTTGATGGACCAATTACACGTAGTCGAGCCAAGAAGCTACAACAAGAGGTGCACGCGCTACTTTCTGAAAATTATTTTAATGTTAATGAGAATTATATACTGCCTAAGTCGTGCACATTGCTATTGCTTAGGTGCACCACGGAGGATGACAAGAAGACACCAAGGGTGAACCAAAGAGGAGGATCACGTTCGAGCCAGTCCCGTGTGACAGAACCATCAGAAAGAATCAGTCACAACGTTTTGCTCGCAAAAGCTATGAAGGCCCATGAGGACTTGTTGGAAAGCTTATCAAGTCTAGTTTCAAGCCCAAGTTCTCTCACTTGATTTGGATTCTCCAATGTTGAGATTCGACTGATTTAGTACAGACTGGTCAGCTAGTCAGCAGTCAGCCTAATGTCCAAGTTCCCATGCAAAACTATACCAATCTACAATATTTCGTGGTACATGCTGCACATGGTGTGAAAGGTTATCAAGTTAACTTTCCAACCCAACAAACCGCATGTCATTTGGAGTTTCCAAGATAGAGTTATTGCCAAAACACTGAAGACTGCGCTGAAGACCAGCAGCCACGCGAAAACTCTCCAGGAAGGCATCTCGAGGAGGCCCGTTCACATAGTGCGTCTTATATTTTTCTTTTCGAGTTTCCACCTATCTAGCAGGGCTGTTGCTAGTATAAATACCTCCTAGACTCATTGCAATCTCAGACTTTTGATAATAGAATACAAACCCCCCTTTTGTTCAGCTGTGTGCTAACAAATATTGAGAGAGATCTCTACCCCTTTGCTCTTGTGATTTCCTTTGCGAGATTTACAGAAGCGGCGGCTTCATCCGCTCCCAATTGGTGCTCCTACTCCCTTCGAGGTTTCCTCGATTGATTGTAGGCTGTGTTGGTTGGTTCTTTGAGAGTGTGGTTGGGCGAATCCTCGATTCAGGTTGCCGATTAAAGACTGTGGTTGGCTTCGAGTTTTATTTGCCAGGTTGCACTAGTTATCGCTGCCTGCAGCAAGTTATCCGGCTATTCTTCAGCTAGTTATCGGTGATCATCCTACGTCGTGAAGATCGGGACCCCCTGAGCGTATCATCTGGTATCAAAGCTTTCGTTACCACGGTAGGATTTCTTTCCCTTAGCTACTTATATATTTTGTTTCGTCCTATCCACCAAAAAGCCTAAAAAATACATTGCTTTAGCCCTTTGTTTCAATCTGTTATTTTAGTGAGTTTTGTTAAGTTTCAGTTCATTAGAGTCTTTGTTTTAGTTGCTGATCATTATCCTTTGCGTGTCCTTTGAGCCTCTTTATATATCTGAAAATCTCTACAAAAAAAATCTGAAAACTCATATCATGTGCTTCGCGTAAACTTTGATCCTATTATAGCTACCGGTTGTGTTTTGTTCTTATCTTAATTGTGCAAGTGTCTTAATCTAGTCTTTGTGTTTAGTTATAAAAAAAACTGTGTCAAAAAAAAAGATAAGAAAGAAAAATAAAAAAAAAGAATAGAGAAAAACTGAGAAAGAAAGGTTGAAAGATCAGTAGGTTTATGTGCACAAGTGCTGAAAGTTTTCATATCAAGTAGTGCAACCAGTGTGCTATCCTTGTTTAGGTGCAAAATTTTGGTTGGGTTTGATTGCAACACTTGCATCCCAATCATACTCCTTGTTTGCATCAAATCTGAAATTTCCTTGCGTGTGTGTGTGATCGATTTACATCTCATTCATATTCTGTGATCAGCACTAGGCAGAGAACTTCTAGTTTGGATTGTTACTTAATATTACAATAACTAGAATTTAGATTGCATTCCTTGTTTTATTCTCCACCAAGCTCCACATACAAACCACCGTAATCTGTACTCTCTAGTCTTGTATTCGCCTCGCCATCACTTTCAGTTACCACCACACATTTGTTTCTCTGTAATCCGCGGCAGGGAATTCATAAGAGCTTTGGTTGGTAAGAGAGGTGAGGTTGTGAGAGTTCTACATATTTTCCTATACCACATATAAGCTTGCTATTTTGCATATGCAATAACCATGACAGGCCGAAGATATACCAATCTTCCATTCTATGGAAGTAATGATCCGGAGGAATTTCTCGTTTGGGCAGAAGAAATGGAGATCGAACTTGAGGTTCAAGATTTTTCAGAAGCCAAGGAGATATCACGAGTTGTGCTTGAATTTGAAGATTATGCTCATGATTGGTGGAAACAATATCCACATAAGCATCTCATCAAGAATTGGGAAGATTTGAAGAAGGCCATGAGAAAAGAATTTGTTCCAAGGGAATATCGGCTGATTTTGCTTCGTCGTTTGCAGCGTGTGAAGCAAGGTAGTAAATCTGTCCAAGCATATTATGATAAGCTGAATTCTTCCTTGCATCGTGCAAATGTTGTTGATGACATGAATGCAATGGAATATTTCGAGAGAGGTCTTAATGGTAACATTGCTGCTGCACTTGAGGGCAAATATTTTAGAAGTATGCAAGATCTTCTAAGTTGTGCAATTAGAGAGGAAAAGAAAGTTATGAAGGTGCAGCAAGGCAAGGTCACCCAGAACATTAGTTTGTGCCAAGATAAAAGTGCTAAGTTGCAGCCCATTATGTCCTCCATTGTTGGAAAAAAGCAATCATCAAGTCCATGCAAGAAGAGAGGACATGTTGTCCCAAAAGTTTCTTTAGTTGATTCTAGTACCAAGAGAAGTGAACATCAACAAATCAACTCCAAGAAGAACTTTGTTGTGCAGCAAGAAGAAGGCTCTATGTCCCAAATTGATATGGAAAATGGTGAGGTGTGTGACATTACAATGGATCATAGTGTTACACCATCTCTTGATGTTGTTGCTATCCCAAAGTGCCATTTACAATCTGAGGTTGATGAGAATCAAGTTACAAATGTTCCCATCAATGTTTGTCTTAGTTTTGAGCAAGATCAAGAAGAAAATTCAGCTGCACATGACACACAAAGTGAGGTAGCAGAAGCCACTATGCAAGTTGTGGAAGATCATCAGTTGAGTTGTGAAACTAGAGAAGGTGAATCTAATCTGAATTTGAAGGCCAATCAATGTTTCAGTTTGAGAGCTGAATGTGAGCACAAAGATGATGCTATTGTGCCGTCTATTGCTAGTAATAAATCTGTCCAAGATGAAGTTCATCATGATCTAATGGATCTGAAGTTTCAAACCAACATGGTTCCAAGCACAAATGTGGTGTCAAGATGTGTTGTACCATCAGCTGCATTATGTGATGAATTATTGGACAGTGGTGCTGAAATTTTGTGCTCCCCCATGTCAGAGAGTGTTGAGATTATTGAAGGAAAGATTAGTGCACCTGATTCCACTTATACTAATGCCAGTCCAGCATCTTTGGAGGAGGTCAAAGATGATTATTTGGTTGCATCTATTGCTATTCCAATGCCACAGAAAGTTCAGATTGAAGGCAATATTAGTGGAGATGAATCCACATTAGCAATTGAGAGATCATCATTGTTTGAAGAGGATAGACCTGATGGTGTTGCTGCCACCATTACTGCCCCAATGGCAATCGATTACGTCATGAATGATGGAAGATATTCATATGTTGCTCTAGAAGACATTGAAGATATTATGCATCAAATCCCTTGTGAGAATGAGTGCCACATAGCCAAATTGAGTGAGAGTGAAAACAAAAGTGAGTTTTGTGATTCCACCAAATGTGAGATTGAGAGTATCCACAGTATGAGTGTGAGGGATACACCACACAGAAAGAGAGAGCTTTATTGCAAGGCATGCACGGATGATTTTAACACTAACCCACTAATGTCTACTCTTAGTGTTGTTTCTCCTAACATGCAGGTCTATAAAGAAGATTCGGTGGAGATGACTGCTCAAAAGACCCCCAAACTTGGCTAGAGAAATGCGAGGGTTGCCATTATTGAGAACCAACTCTATGCTGTGCAAAACCTGAACCATGACAAGGAAAAAGGTAAAAGTTCAGAGATACAATGCATCATTCATGCACCATCACAAAATCTGAAAGGTAATGCAAACAATTTAGAACTGAATCTGCAACATATATTGACTAGTAATTGTGATGACAAATTTGTTTCAACTAAAATTGAGTATACACGAAATCTTTATGCTGATTTGATTGATCCACATGTTGATACAAGTGCTGAAATTTGGAAAGTTGACAAACATTGTTCAATCATGCATGACCATTGCTATACTTTGACTGAAATATATGATAATTTACATGTCGATAATGTGGGCCGTGTGAAATTGATTAGTCATGCTGAATTCTTTAGAAGAATATCTCCTACTGAATGTATGTTCTATGTTAAGCTTGATGAATTTGTTAATATTAATAAAATGGTTGAAAGTGTTCTTGATATATCATCTATGAAATCTTTGAATAGTGCCTACAGCTGCAAGTTTACATTTAACATCATTGGACACTACATTATAAATAAATTTTATGTTTGTGCTCTTTGCATAACATGTCACAACATTGCTGAATTGAAGTTGAATAAAATGAGTTGTACATCTTGTGAACCATACTTTTCTTTATTTGAGATAAAAAGGTTGTTTAGAGCTTGTTGTTCAGAACAATTAGTGTTATTTTCTTGTTCATATTCTTCACTGAAACAAAGAAATCTTGTGCAAATGTGTTTGGTTCATTCACCCAAAGTCTTTCTATATACATGTGGAACCATTGAGTATGAAAGGTACATTACTAAACCTTTGCATGAGTTGAGCATCAAGAATTATTGGAATACCAGACATGCTTCGTTCACATCTGTTGAAATGTTTGATTTTGCAAAGATAAAACATGATAACCTGAATCAAATGAGTGGTTTAAAAGAAATTTTTGTGCCTCCATTTTCAAAGTTAATTTCAGGTTCACAAAATCTGAGAAACTATTCATCTCATCGAAAAGGAAATAATGTGCATATGAATTATAAAGAAGATAATGAACAATCTTCAACAAGTAATCATAGCAATTGGCATATGCATCCACTCTCTATTTTCTTTAGACTGTTTTCAGGAGAGCAAAAGCAGAGGACAAGTTTTTTTGAAGAGAGGAAGGATGATAGGATCATACCAAGGACATCAACATTCACTCTTAATTCTAAGGATCCATTCAAGGTGAAAGCTAAACTTGATTCTAAATCCTTTTGGTTTCCACCTATAAGACTACTACTTGGTTTATATGATTATAGATTCAAACACATTGCTGTGATGGAAGAAAGAGATTGCAATAGAAACATAGCATCTACCCCTGTTGGCCTAGCACAATTTTTGGACTTCGATGGATTAGAGTCGAGGACGACTCTTTTTCAAGGGGGGGAGGATGATATGACCACGACAACCAACAACATGTTACAACCTCCAAGTCAAGTTATACCATCACCAGTCCAAGTCTTTGATGGACCAATTACACGTAGTCGAGCCAAGAAGCTACAACAAGAGGTGCACGCGCTACTTTCTGAAAATCATTTTAATGTTAATGAGAATTATATACTGCCTAAGTCGTGCACATTGCTATTGCTTAGGTGCACCACGGAGGATGACAAGAAGACACCAAGGGTGAACCAAAGAGGAGGATCACGTTCGAGCCAGTCCCGTGTGACAGAACCATCAGAAAGAATCAGTCACAACGTTTTGCTCGCAAAAGCTATGAAGGCCCATGAGGACTTGTTGGAAAGCTTATCAAGTCTAGTTTCAAGCCCAAGTTCTCTCACTTGATTTGGATTCTCCAATGTTGAGATTCGACTGATTTAGTACAGACTGGTCAGCTAGTCAGCAGTCAGCCTGATGTCCAAGTTCCCATGCAAAACTATATCAATCTACAATATTTCGTGGTACATGCTGCACATGGTGTGAAAGGTTATCAAGTTAACTTTCCAACCCAACAAACCGCATGTCATTTGGAGTTTCCAAGATAGAGTTATTGCCAAAACACTGAAGACTGCGCTGAAGACCAGCAGCCACGCGAAAACTCTCCAGGAAGGCATCTCGAGGAGGCCCGTTCACATAGTGCGTCTTATATTTTTCTTTTCGAGTTTCCACCTATCTAGCAGGGCTGTTGCTAGTATAAATACCTCCTAGACTCATTGCAATCTCAGACTTTTGATAATAGAATACAAACCCCCCTTTTGTTCAGCTGTGTGCTAACAAATATTGAGAGAGATCTCTACCCCTTTGCTCTTGTGATTTCCTTTGTGAGATTTACAGAAGCGGCGGCTTCATCCGCTCCCAATTGGTGCTCCTACTCCCTTCGAGGTTCCTCGATTGATTGTAGGCTGTGTTGGTTGGTTCTTTGAGAGTGTGGTTGGGCGAATCCTCGATTCAGGTTGCCGATTAAAGACGGTGGTTGGCTTCGAGTTTTATTTGCCAGGTTGCACTAGTTATCGCTGCCTGCAGCAAGTTATCCGGCTGTTCTTCAGCTAGTTATCGGTGATCATCCTACGTCGTGAAGATCGGGACCCCCTGAGCGTATCAGAGATCATATTAATCTCGAGGCAAGATAGGTGCATGGTTTGCGCCAAATGTACCATAGGCTCTGAAATCGGGTTTGGGCACACCAGATGGTTCTCCTAGATAGCGTGGATCAAGTGGATAGTGTTAGTCTCGTCACGAGATAGGTGCATTACTTGCGCTAAATGTACCATAGGTGTGGAAATTATTTTAGACGCACAAGATGGTACTCCTAGGTGACATGGGCCAAGTGGAAGCACATGTTTCGGTCTATTTGGAGATAGTGTTAATCTCAGCGCAAGATAGGTGCACGGTTTGCGTTGAATGTACCACGGGCATGGAAATCATTTTGGGCACACCCGATAGGACTCCTAGGTGACGTGGGTCCAGTGGAAGCTTGTTTCGGTCCATTTAGAGACAGTGTTAATCTAGGCACAAGATAGGTGTATGGTTTGCATCGAATGTACCACGAGCATGGAAATCTTTTTAGGCACACCAGATGGTACTTCTAGGTGACATTGGTCGAGTGGAAGCTCATTTTCGTCCATTTGGATAGTGTTGATCTAGGCGCAAGATAGGTCTACGATTGGCACCGAATGTACCATAGGCATGGAAAACTTTTCAGGCACACCCGATGGTACTTCTCGATGACATTGGTCAAGTGGAAGCTCATTTTAGACCGTTTGGAGATGGTACTAATCTCGATGCAAGAAAGGTGCACAGTTTGCGTCGAATATACCACGGGCATGGAAATCTTTTCAGGACACCAGATGTTACTCCTAGGCGGCGTAAATCAATTAGAAGATCATTTCAGTCTGTTTAGAGATAGTGTTAATCTCAACGCAAGATAGGTGCACGGTTTGCACCGAACGTACCATAGCTTCGAAAATCATTTTGGGCACAACTGATGGTAATCCAACGTGACGTGGGTCAAGTAGAAACTCACTTCGGTCCATTTGAAGATAGTGTTAATCTCGATGCAAGATAGGTGCATGGTTTGCGCCAAACGTACCACAGGCTCAAAAATCATTTTGGACGCACCTGATTGCACTCCAAGGTGACGTGGATCAAGCAAAAGCTCATTTTGATCTGTTTGGAGATAGTTCTTATTTCGGCACAAGAAAAGTGCACAATTTGTGTCGAATGTACCATGGGTGTGGAAATCGCTTTGGGTACACCCGATGGTACTCCTATGTAATGTATGTTAAGTGGAAGCTTGTTTTGGTCCGTTTGGGGATAGTTATAGTCTTGGCAAGATAGGTGCATGGTTTGCGCCGAACATACCATAGGCTTGGAAATTATTTTGGACGCACCCGATGGTACTCCTAGGTGACGTTGGTCAAGTGGAACTCGTTTTGGTCCGTTTGGAGATAGTGTTAATCTCGGTGCAAGATAGGTGCATGGTTTGCGCCGAATGTACCACGGGCGTGGAAATCATTTTGGGCACACTCGATGGTACTCCTAGGTGACGTGGGTCAAGTGAAAGCTCATTTTGGTCCGCTTAGAGATAGTGTTAGCACTAGATGGGTGCACGGTTTGCGCCGAATGTACCACGGGCATGGAAATCAATTTGGGCACAGCCGATGGTAGATCTAGGTGATGTGGGTCAAGTGCAAGCTTGTTTCGGTCCATTTGGAGATAGTGTCAATCTCGACACAATTTACGTGCTGTCATAGGCTCAGAAATCATTTTGGATGCACCTGATAGTACTACTTGGTGACGTGGATCAAGCGGAAGCTCATTTCGATCTGTTTGGAGATAGTTTTAATTTTGGCGCAAGAAAGGTCCAACGGGCATGGAAATCGCTCTGGGACACCCGATGGTACTCCTTGGTTTGTTTGGAGATAGTGTTAGCCTCGGTGCAAGATAGGTGCATGGTTTGTGTCGAATGTACCACAGGCATGGAAGTCATTTTGGGCACACCCGATGGTACTCCTAGGTGATCTGCGTCAAGTGGAAGCTCATTTTGGTCCATTTGGAGATAGTATTAAACTAGGTGCAAGATGGGAGTATGGTTTGCGCTGAATGTACGACAGGCATGGAAATCTTTTTAGGCACACCCGATGGTTCTTCTAGGTGACGTTAGTCAAGTGGAAGCTTGTTTTGGTTTGTTAGGAGATAGTATTAATCTCGAGGCAAGATAGGTACACGGTTTGCGCCAAATGTACCATAGGCTCTGAAATCGCTTTTGGCACACCAGATGGTACTCCTAGGTGGCGTAGATCAAGTGGAAGTTTATTTCAGTATGTTTGGAGATAGTGTTAATCTCGAAGCGAGATAAGTGCATGGTTTGTGTCAAATGTACCATAGGTTCGGAAATCATTCTGGACGCACTCGATGGTACTCCTAGGTGACATGGGTCAAGTGGAAGCTCATTTTGGTCCGTTTGGAGATAGTGTTAATCTCGACAAAAGATAGGTGCATGGTTTGTGCCAAATGTACCATAGGCTCTAAAATTGCTTTTGGGAACCCTAGATGTTACTCCTAGGTGACATGGGTCAAGTGGAAGCTTGTTTTGGTCTGTTTGGAGATAATGTTAATCTCGATGCAAGATAGGTGCACAGTTTGCACCAAATGTACCATAGGCTCTAAAATCGCTTTTCGGCACACTAGATGGTACTCCTAGGTGGCGCAGATCAAGTGGAAGATCATTTTAGTTTGTTTGGAGATAGTGTTAATCTCGACGCAAGATAGGTTTGCGTCAAACATATCATAGGTTCGAAAATCATTTTGGGCACAACCGATGGTACTCCTACGTGACGTGGGTCAAGTGGAAACTCGTTTTGGTCCATTTGGAGATAGTGTTAATCTCGACGGAAGATATGTGCACGGTTTGCGACGAATGAACCACATGCATGGAAATCATTTTGGGCACACCCGATGTTACACCTAGGTGTCGTGGCTCAACTGGAAGCTCGTTTTGGTCTGTTTGTAGATAGTGTTAAACTAGGCGCAAGATAGGTATATGGTTTGCGCGGAATGTACCACGGGCATGGAAATCTTTTTAGGCACACCCGATGGAACTTTTAGGTGACATTGATCAAATGGAAGCTCATTTCGGTCCATTTGGAGATAGTACTAATATCGATACAAGATAGGTGCACGGTTTGCGCTGAATGTACCATAGGATCATAAATCATTTTGACACAACCGATGGTACTCCTACATGACATGGGTCAAGTGGAATCTCGTTTCGGTCCGGATGGAAATACCATTAATCTCGATGCAAGATAGGTGCATGGTTTGCACTGAACGTACCATAGGATCAGAAATCATTTTGGACGCAATGAATGTACTCCTAGGCGATGTGTATTAAGCAAAAGGTCATTTCGATCCATTTTGGAGATTGGCTTAATCTCGACACAAGATAGGTGCACAGTTTGCGCTGAATGTACCACAGGCATGGAACTCGCTTTGGGCACACCTGATGGTACTCCTAGGTAATGTATGTCATGTGGAACCTTGTTTCGGTTCGTTTGGAGATAGCTTTAGTCTAGGGGCAAGATAGGTTCATAGTTTGCGCCGAATGTACCATACCTTAGAAATTATTTTGGACGCACCTGATGGTACTCCTAGGTGATGTTGGTCAAGTCGAAGCTCGTTTTGGTCTATTTGGAGATAGTGTCAATCTCGGCGCAAGATAGTTGCACTGTTTATGCTAATTGTACCATGGGCCTAGAAATCATTTTGGGTACACCAAATGGTACTCCTAGGTGACATGGGTCAAGTGGAAGCTTGTTTTGAGCCGTTTGGAGATAGTGTTAATCTCAGCGCTAGATAGGTGCATGGTTTGCGCCAAATGTACCACGGGCATGGAAATCATTTTGGGCATAATCGATCGTACTCTGAGGTAATGTGTGTCAAGTAAAACTTCATTTTGATCCGTTTGGAGATAGTGTTAATCTAGGTGCAAGATAGGTGCACGGTTTGTGCCGAATGTTCCACAGGCATGGAAAACTTTTTAGGCACACCCGATGGTACTTCTAGTTGACATTGGTCAAGTGGGAGCTCGTTTCGGTCCGTTTCGAGATAGTACTAATCTCGATGCAAGATAGGTGCACGGTTTATGCCGAATGTACCATAGGCTCTAAAATTGTTTTGCGCGTACCCGATGGAACTCCTAAGTGACGTGGGTGAAATGGAAGCTTGTTTCGATTCGTTTGACGCAAGATAGGTGCACGCCTTGTGCCGATCATACCGTAGGCTCAGAAATCTTTTTGGTTGCACTTGTTGCACTCCTAGGTGACATGGATCAAGTGGAAATTCGTTTCGGTCCATTTGGAGATAGTGTTAATCTCGACGCAAGATAGGTGCACGGTTTGCGCCGAATGTACCACGGGCAAAGAAATCGCTTTGGGCTCACCCGGTGGTGCTCCTATGTAATGTATGTCAAGTGGAAGCTTGTTTTCATCCGCTTGGAGATAGTGTTAGTCTCGGCGTAAGATAGGTGCACAGTTTGCACTGAATGTACCTAGGGATGGAAATAATTTTGGGTACACCCGATGGTACTCCTAGGTAACAATGGTCAAGAGGAAGCTCGTTTCGGTCCGTTTGGAGATAGTGTTAATCTCGGTGTAAGATACGTGCACGGTTTGTGCCAATGTACTATGGGCATGAAAATCATTTTGGGCACACCCGATGACACTCTTCGGTAACGTGGGTCAAGTGGAAGCTCGTTTTGGTCTGTTTGGAGATAGTGTTAAACTAGGCGCAAGATAGGTGTACGGTTTGCGTCGAATGTACCGCGGGCATGGAAATCTTTTTAGGCACACCTAATGGTACTTCTAGGTGACGTTGGTCAAATAGAAGCTCATTTCGGTCTGTTTGGAGATAGTATTAATCTCGAGGCAAGATGGGTGTACTGTTTGCGCCAAATGTACCATAGGCTCTAAAATGGCTTTTGGGCACACCAGATGGTACACCTAGGTGGCGTAGATCAAGCGGAAGATCGTTTTAGTTTGTTTGGAGATAGTGTTAATCTCGATGCAAGATAGGTGCACGGTTTGCGTCAAACATACCATAGGTTTAGAAAAATCATTTTGTGCGCAACCTATGGTACTCCTACGAGACATGGGTCAAGTGAAAACTCGTTTTGGTCCACTTGGAGATAGTGTTAATCTCGATGCAAGATATGTGCACGGTTTGCGACGAATGTACCACGGGCCAGGAAATCATTTTGGGCACACCCGATGGTACTTCTCGGTGACGTGGGTCAAGTGGAAGCTCGTTTTGGTCCGTTTGGAGATAGTGTTAAACTAGGCGCAAGATTGGTGTACGGTTTGCACTGAATGTACTATGGGCATAGAAATCTTTTTAGGCACACCCGATGGTACTTTTAGGTGACATTGGTCAAATGGAAGCTTGTTTCAGTCCATTTGGAAAGTATTAATCTTGACGCAAGATAGGTGCATGGTTTGCGCTAAGCGTACCATAGGCTTATAAATCATTTTGACACAACCGATGGTACTCCTACGTGACTTGGGTCAAGTGGAATCTCGTTTCAGTCCATATGGAGATACCATTAATCTCGATGCAAGATAGGTGCGCGGATTTGCAACAAATGTACCACGGACCTGGAAATCATTTTGGGCACACCTGATGGTACTTTTCGGTGACGTGGGTCAAGTGGAAGCTCATTTTGGTCCGTTGAAGATAGTTTTAAACTAGATGCAAGATAGGTGTACGGTTTGCGCCAAATGTACCACATGCATGGAAATCCTTTCAGGCACACCCGATGGTACTTATAGGTGACATTGGTCAAATGGAAGCTTGTTTCGGTCCATTTGAAGATAGTATTAATCTTGACGCAAGATAGGTGAATGGTTTGCGCTAAACATACCAAAGGCTCGTAAATCATTTTGACGCAACCGATGGTACTCCTACGTGACTTGGGTCAAGTGAAATCTCATTTCAGTCCATATGGAGATAGTATTAACCTCGACGCAAGATAGATGCACGGTTTCTACTAAAGGACCGTTTTGACATTGCTTTGGGCACACCTAGTGGGACTCCTAGGTGATGTAGATCAAGTGGAAGCTCGTTTCAGTCCTTTTGGAGATAGTGTTGATCTTGAGGCAAGATAGGCTCTCGGTTTGCACCGAATATACCATAGGCTTGGAAATCATTTTGGGCACAACTGATGGAACTCTTACATGACGTGGGCCAAGTGGAAACTCGTTTCAGTCCATTTGGAGATAGTGTTAATCTCGATGCAAGATAGATGCATGGTTTGCGTTAAATGTACCATAGGCTTAGAAGTCATTTTGGCCACACCTAATGTACACCTAGGTGATATGGATCAAGCAAAAGCTCATTTCAATCCGTTTGGAGATAGTTTTAATCTTAGCACAAGATAGGTGCACGGTTTGTGTTGAATGTACCACGGGCATCAAAATGGCTTTGGGCACACCTGATGGTACTCCTAGTTAATGTATGTCAAGTGGAAGCTTGTTTTGGTCCGTTTGGAGATAGTGTTAGTCTCGGCGCATGATAGGTGCACAATTTGCGCCAAACGTACCATAGGCTCAGAAATCATTTTGACACACTTGATGGTACTCCTAGGTGACGTGGGTCAAGTGGAAGCTCGTTTCAGTATATTTAGAGATAGTGTTAATCTCGGCACAAGATAGGTGCACGGTTTGCGCCGAATGTACCACCAGCGTGGAAACCATTTCGGGCACACCCAATGGTACACCTAGGTGACGTGGGTCAAGTAGAGCCCATTTGGGTCCATTTGGAGATAGTGTTAGTGTGGGCGCAAGATGGCTGTAGGATTTGCGTCGAACATACCATAGGTTCACAAATCATATTGGACACACTTGATGGTACTCATAGGTGACGTGGGTGGAACCTCGTTTTGGTCCGTTTGAAGATAGTGTTAATCTCGATACAAGATAGGTGCATGGTTTGTGCTAAATGAACAACGAGCATCAAAATCATTTTGGGCACACCCGATCGTACTCCTAGGTGATGTGGGTCATGTGAAATCTTGTTTTGGTCTATTTAGAGATAGTGTTAATATCAGCGCAAGATTGGGCATGGTTTGCGCCGAATGTACCACAAGTGTGGAAATCATTTTGGGCACACCTGATGGTACACCTTGGTGACATGGGTCAAGTGGAAGCTCGTTTCGGTCCATTTGGAGATTGTGTTAATCTGATGAGGACATCAACACCATCAATACATCCACACCTGCACAAGTATAGATTCATGGTCCTATTACTCGCGCCTGTGCACATTAGCTCAACTATCAGGTGAGTTCATTCCTGAGTTCCTGTTCATCTTATTTAGACCATGGAAACATGTGCACCTTTGTTTTGCTCAGGAATAATGGAGAGGAACCATAAGGAAGGGGATCGTGAGAGGTGGGTTCGGACTATAGAACAACACCAACTTGTGATGGTCACCAAGACTTCATATGGAATCTGATTGGGATGTTCTAGTGCTTCATGGAAAGCTTACCAAGTCTACTTTTGAGTGAACTACATCATCATATCTTCTCATGGTGGGCCGCAATCGTCGATTTAATCCAGAGACCTTTTTGAGACACCTGTAGTCGAGGGATTTAATTCCTTGTTTCTCTTTTGTTTTTACTGAGTCAAGGGATTTAGCACCACCCAGCACTCCTCGAGTTGCCCTCTTATTTACATCAGGCTCCTACAGCCACCGCCACTAGTTGGGTTTTGTTTCATCGAGTTAGCAATTGCTACCGCCTTCGGAGCACGTGTTGAATAAACTGCTTGTCTGATTGTATTCGGAACCCCACCATCTTTATCTTTAGATTGAAACTTTCATATTTATCTTGCAATTGAGTGCTTGTTCAACTTGTTCTTCGATTGCTTGTAGGACGAGTGCCCTCGTGGCTGGGTCGCGCACCACAAGAATGCAGCGATCCTTGGAGTCAGTGTGTCGGTTGCTAAGGCGCATCGTCCCTACATGGTTGTAGTTGGATTGTGAACGTCGTCTCCATCCACTAAATCAAAGATATCCCTCTCCACTGAAATATTAGGACACCCTTACCCTTATCAAGTGGTATTCAGAGCTAGGTTTGATCGGTGAGAGATTTTAGTTCGCTATTATTTTCGTATAGTCCAGAAAAAGCCAAAAAAAAGTAGATTAATTTTCCATATTCCCATAGACCCTTTGAGCCATTTACTAGTACTGCTTAGTTTGGACTTGTTGAGTTTGATTTACATCGGTTAAGTCGAGTTGCTGGTCAAAGGGTTAGTCTTTTAGAGTTTCGACTTCTTGTCATGCTTTGGTCACTGTTAATCATATACATCTCCGTTGTCATCACCACCACCATATACATATCCACTACACCATATACATCTCCATCGCAATCATTATTACCATAGACGTCTTCGCTACACCATATCCATCACCGCCATTTTTTTCATACTAACAAAATCTGATTTGGGCACACAAAGGAAAAATCTAAGAAGTTAGTTGCATTCTTGTTACCCCTGAAAAGAAAGAGAAATACTTTGTGAGTTGCTTTTGTGAAATATGATTTGTCAAGATTCAGATTTGTTCTAGTTGTGCAAGGTAAAAGAAAAGAAGAAGAAAAATCAGAAACAAAAGGAAAGAAAGAGAAAGAGAAAGAGGAGAGAAAGAAAAGAAGAGAGGAGGATAAGAAGGAGAGTGATAGCTTGCTGTTCTTGTCCTTTTTCTTGTTGTACTGTGACTTTGTTTGTGTCCAGGCTCGCGTCTCTAGCACAGTCTAGCCTAGGACCAGCACGGTACCACCGTTGAACAATTTCTCAACTTGCTTTTGTGACTAACGTGGTGCTAGTATTTCCTTGCTACTGTTAGCCTTCCTACAGCCCCACAAATTTGACTATAGCTTGACAGGAATTGATGTTGCGGCACCGTTACACTTGCTTCTTGAGTTGAGTTGTTAAATTGTTGGCTGCCCTCCCCTCCTGTTGAGCGTGGTAAGAATAGGTAAGCACATGCATGAACAGGTTGAGAGTGAGAGGATTATAATAGCGATATCCTGGTAGCATTAGGACATTTTTCTTTCACTTGTTCCTTTGTTTTTTCTCTTCTTTTGTAACCATGCCAGGAGAATCAGAATCAACCCCTTCATAATCACCACGGACAAAGGCATTCATGTAACACTTTGAACGCAAAGTGAGGCTACACACTGATGGCCTCAATGAGGATGTACAGGTCACTAATGAGCGCCTTGGTCAATTGGAGTTGGCCCACATTGACACCAACTCAAAGCTCGGTCGGTTAGAAACCACACAAATTGCCATAAACACCAAGCTTGCTTCATTGGAGACTTCAATTGCAAGAATAAACACCAACCTTGCTGCTCTATTGAGGCAATTTTATGACCTCAATGCTGGTGGTGAGAATCAAAGACAAGAAGACAACAATACTGATGGTGACCATGGCGAGGATAATTTTGATGACGAATATTCAGCAGATACTGAACATGGTGACCAAGAAGCTTGTCTTTGCCAAAGGCTACATCACAATCGTGAAGGTATGAATCGCTGACATGACATATGGAACAACGATGATGCTTTCAACAACAACAACAACAGCAACATCGCCTTTTGTCCCAAGCAAGTTGGGGTAGGCTAGAGATGAAACCCAAAAGAGACAAGAAACAGGGAGACACATAAAGGGACATAAAGGGCACAAGACAAAAAGAGGTCACAGTTCAGGCATGTTGATTGCCAATCTCCAAGCGCTCCTGTCCATATCTAAATCCTTGGAGATATTCCACTCCTTAAGATCTCTCTTAACGGACTCGTCCCAAGTTAGTTTAGGTCGACCTCTACCGCTCTTTACATTATCGGCCCGCTTTAGAACTCCACTACGCACCGGTGCCTCAGGAGGCCTCCGTTGGACATGTCCAAACCATCTCAACCGATGTTGAATCAATTTCTCCTCAATTGGTGCCACCCCAACCCTATCATGAATATCGTCGTTCCGGACTCTTCCCTCCTTGTGTGCCCACAACACCAACGCAACATACGCATCTCTGCTACACTCAATTGCTGGACATGTCGCCTTTTTGTAGGCCAACACTCAGCACCATATAACATCGCCGGACGAATCGCCATCCTATAGAACTTACCTTTCAGCTTCTGAGGCACCCTTTTGTCACAGAGAACGCCAGAAGCTTGACGCCATTTCAACCAGCCGGCTGAAATTCTATGCCTAACATCTTCATCAATGTCTCCATCCTTTTGTAGCATCGACCCTAAATACCGAAAAGTATCCTTCTTGGCCACCACTTGCTCATCGAGGCTAACGTCTCCCTCCTCGTGCCTAGTCGCGCTGAAATCGCGCCTCATGTACTTGGTCTTAGTCCTACTAAGTCTGAACCCTTTCGACTCTAACATGTGCCTCCATAGTTCTAACTTCCTATTAACCCCCGCCCTACTGTCATCAACTAGCACATCATTAGCAAAGAGCATACACTAAGGGATATCACCTTGTATGTCCCTTGTGACTTCATCCATCACCAAAGCAAATAAATAAGGGCTCAAAGCTGACCCCTGATGCAGTCCTATTTTAATTGGAAAGTCACTGGTGTCGCCATCACATGTTCGGACAAACGTCACCACATCCCTGTACATATCCTTGATGAGGGTAATGTACTTAGTTGGGACTTTGTGCTTTTCCAAGGCCCACCACATGACATTTCTCGGTACTTTGTCATATGCCTTCTCGAGGTCAATAAAGACCACGTGCAAGTCCTTCTTCTGCTCCCTATATCTCTCCATCAATTGTCGTAATAAGAAAATTACCTCCATGGTCGACCTACCAGGCATGAACCCAAACTAATTTTGGGTCACATGTGTCACTCTCCTTAGGCAATGCTCGATAACCCTCTCCCAGAGCTTCATCGTATGGCTCATCAACTTAATCCCACGGTAGTTAGTACAACTTTGAACATCTCGCTTGTTCTTGAAGATAGGTACTAATATACTTCTCCTCCATTCTTTAGGCATCTTGTTAGACTGAAAAATAAGGTTAAAAAGCTTAGTTAACCATACTATCGCTCTGGCGCCTAGGTATCTCCACACCTCAATGGGGATACCATCAGGGGCCATCGCTTTACCTCCCTTCATACTCTTAAAAGCCTCTTCGATCTCTGCCTCCTGAATTCTCCTCACAAAGCGTCTATTGGTATCATCAAATGAGTCGTCCAACTCAAGGGCAGGACCCTCATTCTCCCCATTAAATAGTTATCGAAGTACTCTCTCCATCTGTCCTTGATCTCCTCATCCTTCACCAGAAGTCGATCTGTCCCATCCTTGATGCATTTTATTTGGATGATGTTCCTTGTCTTCCTCTCGCGGATTCTAGCCATCCTATAAATGTCCTTCTCCCCTTCCTTCGTGCCTAGCCGCTGATAAAGGCCATCATATGCCTAACCTTTTGCTACACTCACAGCTCGCTTTGCAACCCTCTTTGCTATTTTATAGCCCTCGATGTTGGCTACACTCTTATCATGGTGGAGACGCTTGAAACACTCCTTCTTCTCCCTAATAGCCCTTTGCACCTCGTCATTCCACCACCATGTGTCTTTCGCTTCCTGTTTGCCTCCCCTACTCACGCCAAACACTTCCGAAGCCACCTTCCGGACACATGTTGCCATATTTAGCCACATGTCGTCGGCATCTTCTCCTTCTTCCCAAGGCCCCTCGTCTAGCATCCTCTCCTTAAACGTTTGCGATGCTTCCCCTCTAAGCTTCCACCACTTCGTTCTCGCAATCTTGGCCCGTTTGTCCCAGTGGACACGTACCCGAAAGCGAAAGTCCACCACCACAACCTTATGTTGAGGGACAACACACTCCCCAGGTAACACCTTACAATCAAAGCAAGCACGTCTATCCTCCCTCCGTGCAAGGATAAGGTCGATCTGGCTCGAGTGTTGTCCACTATGAAAGGTTACTATTAAATTTAAGATACCTCCTTTTGATGGTAAATATGATCCTGATGCATACATTACATGGGAGATTGCTGTTGATCAAAAATTTACATGCCATGAATTTCCTAAGAATAAAAGAGTTCGGGCTGCAACTAGTGAGTTCACTAATTTTGCTTCTGTTTGGTGGATAGAGCATGGCAAGAAAAATCCTAATAATGTACCACAAACTTGGGATGGTTTGAAATGAATCATGCTAGCTAGATTTGTTCCCGCTTATTATGCACGTAATCTATTAAATAGGTTGCAACAATTGAGGCAGGGTACTAAAAGTGTAGAAGAATATTATCAGGAACTGCAAATGGGTATGTTGCGTTGTAACATAGAGGAGGATGAGGAACCAGCTATGGCAAAACTTACGGGTGGGTTGAACCGTGAAATTCAGGACATCCTAGCCTATAAGGAATACAATAACATAACCCGTTTATTTCATCTTGCTTGTAAAGCTGAAAGGGAAGTGCAGGGACGACATGCTAGTGTTAGGACTAATTTTTCTGCAGGAAAGACTACTTCGGGACACCCATGCACAACGTTTACTCCTATCGGATGTTCCCCTCCACCATCTTCTTCACCTAGTCGAGCAGCCCCTCCCAGTGACATGTCACATGCTCCTTCCACTCATTCAGCAACAAGGACTATCTAGAAGCCAGCCGTAAGTGATTCTTCAGTTGCATCAATATAAACAAGAGGAATGCAATGACATCGGTGTAAGGGCTATGGACATGTGCAGCATGATTGTCCTAGCAAGCATGTTTCGATTGTTAAAGATGATGGTGAGTATTCGTCTGCTAGTGATTTCGATGAAGATGCACATCCTTTGCTTGCGGCTGACCATGCAGGTAGTGAGGAACAACAAGAAAAGCATATTGGTGCAGATGATTCAGAGCGCTATGAGAGTCCCATTGTGCAGCATGTGCTTAGTATGCAAATGGAGAAGGCAAAACAAAATCAGCGACATACTTTATTTCAAACAAAGTGTGTTGTTAAAGAACATTCTTGCCCCATGATCATTGACAGAGGTAGTTGCAACAACTTGGCTAGCAGTGACATGGTGGAGAAGCTTGCACTTAGCACCAATCCGCATCCACATCCATATTACACATCCAATGGCTAAACAATAGTAGTAAGGCTAAGGTAACTAGACTAGTGCGAATTAATTTTCTTATTGGATCATATATCATGATGTTGTTGAATGTGATGTTGTGCCTATACAAGCTTGTAATATCCTGCTCGGTAGACCATGGAAATTTGATAAGGATTCTATGCATCACGGTAGGTCCAACCAGTATTCTTTTATGCACCAAGATAAGAAAATTGTGCTACATCCTACGTCCCCTGAAGCTATTGTGAAAGATGATGTTGCTAAAGCTAGCAAACTTAAATGTCAGGAACATGCTAAGAGTGAGAACCATATAGCTGCAAAGGAACTAGTCAAGCAAGGCAACAAAAATACCAAATCTGCTCTCAATAAGAAAAATGAGATAACTTTGAAAGGATCATGTTTTCTGGCCACTATATCTGATGTTAATGAATTGATTGCTTCCACTTCAGATTGCTATGCCTTAGTGTGCAAAGATGCTTTGATTTCACTTCATGATATGCAGCATTCTTTGCCCCTGTCGTGTCTAACATTTTGTAGGAGTCTTCTGATGTGTTTCCATGTGAAATTCCACCAGGGCTACCACCAATTCATGGGATTAAGCACCAGATTGACCTCATCCCTGATGCTTCATTACCCAACCGTGCGCCATACCGGACCAATCCAGAGGAAACGAAAGAGATTCAATGCCAAGTCCAAGAACTACTCGACAAAGGTTATGTGCGTGAGTCTCTTAGTCCTTGTGTTGTTCCTGTGATTTTAGTGCCTAAGAAAGATGAAACATGGCGTATGTGTGTGGATTATAGAGCGGTTAATAATATCACCATTCAATACTGTCATCCTATTCCACGCTTAGATGATATGCTTAATGAATTGAGTGGTGCTACTTTATTTTCAAAGGTTCATTTACGTAGTGGATACCACCAGATTCGTATGAAAATTGGGAGATGAATGGAAAACTGCTTTCAAAACTAATTTGGTTTATATGAGTGGTTAGTTATGCCTTTTGGATTAACTAATGCACCTAGCACTTTCTGAGGTTAATGAACGAGGTTTTACGTGCTTTTATTGACAAATTCATGGTGGTATATTTTGATGATATATTGATTTACAGCAAGTCTATGGATGAGGATCTTGATCACTTGCATGCTGTTTTTAATGCTCTATGTGACGCACGTTTGTTTGGTAACCTTGAGAAGTGCACCTTTTGCATAGATCAAGTTTCTTTTCTTGGCTATGTTGTCACTCCATAGGGGATTGAGGTTGATAAAGCCAAGGTAGAAGCTATACAGGGATGGCCTACACCAAAGACTATCACACAGGTGCAAAGCTTTTTAGGTCTTGCTGGATTCTATTGCTGCTTTGTGAAGGATTTTAGTACCATTGCTGCACCATTAAATGAGCTTACAAAGAAGGGAGTGCCTTTTACTTCGGCAAAGGCAAAAGAGAATGCCTTCAACGTGCTGAAAGATAAGTTGACACATGCACCTCTGCTCCAACTACCTAATTTTAATAAGACATTTGAGCTTGAATGTGATGCTAGTGGAATTGGTTTGGGTGGTGTTTAGTTGCAAGAAGGCAAACCTGTTGCATACTTTAGTGAGAAATTGAGTGGGCCTATTCTGAATTATTCTACTTATGATACGAAATTATATGCTCTTGTGAGACCTTTAGAGACATGGCAGCATTATTTGTGCCCCAAAGAATTTATCATACATTCCGATCATGAGTCTTTAAAGCATTTCGTAGTCAAGGAAAATTGAATTGTAGACATGCTAAATGGGTTGAATTCATTGAATCTTTTCCTTATGTTATCAAACACAAGAAAGGGAAGGAGAATATAATTATCGATGCCTTGTCTAAAAGATATACATTATTGACACAACTTGACTACAAAATTTTTGGATTGGAAACAATTAAAAATCAATATATACATGATGGTGATTTTAAAGATGTATTGCTGCATTGTAAAGATGGCAGAACCTGGAAAAATTCATCGTCAATGATGGATTTGTGTTTAGAGCTAACAAGCTATGCATTCCAGCTAGCTCCGTTCGTTTGTTGTTGCTATAGGAAGCGCATGGAGGGGGCTTGATAGGACATTTTGGAGCAAAGAAAATAGAAAGACATACTTGCTAGTCATTTCTTTTGGCCAAGGATGAGAAGAGACGTGGAGAGATTTGTTGCTCGTTGCACTACATGCCAAAAGGCTAAGTCACGATTAAATCCATGTGGTTTGTATATGCCTCTACCTATTCCTAGCGTTCCTTGGGAAGATATTTCTATGGATTTTTTGTTGGGATTGACTAGGACTAGGAAAGGACATGATAACATTTTTGTTGTTGTGGATCGATTTTCTAAGATGGCCCATTTCATTCCTTGTCATAAAACTGATGATGGTACTCATATTGTTGATTTGTTCTTTCGGGATATTATTCGTTTGCATGGTGTGCCAAACACAATGTTTCTGATCATGACACTAAATTTCTTAGTCATTTTTGGAGGACTTTATGGGCTAAATAGGGGACTAAGGTTTTGTTTTCTACCACATGCCATCCCCAAATTGATGGTCAAATTGAAGTTGTGAATAGAACTTTGTCTACTATGTTAAGGGCTGTTTTAAAAACGAACAATAAGATGTGGGAAGAATGTTTGCCTCATATTGAATTTGCTTATAATCGCTCACTGCCCCTTTATTTGTCTTTATTTTCTTTATTAGGACAGGACCCTACCCTATTCTCGAACCCTCTGCCATGCTCTACCCTGCCCGCATTTATTTGGAAGGGGCCAAAGAAATGTCTCCACCTACAAAGATGTGCCCATTTGAGATTGTGTATGGACTGTTGCCTCGTGCTCCTATGGATTTAATGCCTTTGCCATCTTCTAAAAAAGTGAACTTTGATGCTAAACAATGTGCTGAGTTAATGTTAAAATTGCATGAAACAACAAAGCAAAACATTGAGCGCATGAATGTTAAGTATAAGCTTGCTGGCGATAAAGGTAGAATGCAATTGATGTTTGAACCTAGAGATCTGGTGTGGTTGCATTTGAGAAAGGAGAGGTTCCCTGATTTGAGAAAATCTAAATTGATGGCTAGAGCTGATGGACCATTTAAGGTGTTAGAGAAAATTAATGATAATGCATACAAGTTAGATCTGCCTGTCAATTTTGAGGTTAGTCCCACATTTAACATCGCAGATTTGAAGCCATATTTTGGAGAAGAGGCCGAGCTTGAGTCAAGGACGACTCAAATGCAAGAACGGGAGGATGATGAGGACATCAACACCATCAATACATCCACACCTGCACAAGTACAGATTCATGGCCCTATTACTCGCGCCCGTGCACATCAACTCAACTATTATGTGAGTTCATTCTTGAGTTCTTGTTCGTCTTATTTAGACCATGCAAACCCGTGCACCTTTGTTTTACTCAGGAATAATGGAGAGGAACCACAAGGAAGGGGATTCACGAGGGGTGGGTTCGGACTGCAGAACAACACCAACTTGTGACGGTCACCAAGACTTCATATGGACCCTAATTGGGACATTCTAGTTCTTCACGGAAAGCTTACCAAGTCTACTTTTGAACAGATCCGACCACATCCTCATATCTTCTTAGAGTTGGCCGCAATCATTGACCTTTTTGCGACACCTATTTTTAGTGGTTGTTTCAGTCAATAACTGAGCTGCATGCAACCATGCAGTGGATGTCCTTGTTTCTCTTTTGTTTTTACTAAGTCGAGGGATTTAGCACCACCTAGCACTCCTCTGGTCACCCTCTCATGTACATAAGGCTCCTACAGCCACCACCACTAGTTGGGTTTTGTTTCATTGAGTTAGCCATTGCTACCGCCTTTCAGCGTGCGTCTTGAATAAACCACCCGTCTGATTGTATTTGGAACCCCACCATCTTGTGTTTTCAGATTGAAACCTTCATATTTATCTTGCAATTGAGTGCTTGTTCAACTTGTTCTTGCTTTGGTAAGGGTAAGGGTGTCCTGATCTATCGGTTGCTAAGGCACATCATCCCTAGACGGTTGTATTCGGATCATGAATGTCACGTTCATCCACTAAATCGAAGATATCCCTCTCCACCGAAAGATCAGGACACCCTTACCCTTATCATAATCTAGGCGCAAGTTAGGTGCACATTTTGCGCCGAACGTACCATAGGCTCAAAATCCTTTTCGATGCACTAGATTGTACTTCTTGGTGACGTGAATCAAGCGGAAGCTCATTTCGATCCGTTTGGAGATAGTTTTAATCTCGGGGCAAGATAGGTGTGGTTTGCTCCAATTGTACCACGGGCAAGGAAATGGCTTTGGGCACACCTGATAGTATTCCTAGGTTATGGATGTGAAGTGGAAGCTTGTTTCGGTCCATTTGGAGATAGTGTTAGTCTCTGCGCAAGATAGGTGCATGGTTTACGCCAAAAGTACCACAACCTCGGAAATCATTTTGACACACCCGATGGTACTCCTAGGTGACGTGGGTCAAGTGAAAGCTCGTTTCGGTTCGTTTGGAGATAAAGTTAATATGGACACAAGATAGGTGCACGGTTTACGCCGAATGTACCGCGGGCATGGAAACCATTTCAGGCGCACCCAATGGTACACCTAGGTGACGTGGGTCAAGTGGAAGCTCATTTCGGTATGTTTGGAGTAGTGTTAACCTAGGCGCAAGATAGGTGCACGGTTTGCGCCGAAGAGACGCGGGTCAACTGGAAGCTCGTTTCGGTCTGTTTAGAGATAGTGTTAATCTCGGCACAAGATAGGTGCACGGTTTGCACCAAATATACCATAAGCATGGAAACCATTTTGGGCACACCTAATGGTACACCTAGGTGACGTGGGTCAAGTGAACCGTATTTTGGCCCATATGGAGATAGTGTTAATCTAGGCGCAAGATAGGTGCACGGTTTACACCAAACGTACCATAGGCTCAAAAATCATTTTTAGCACACCCAATGGTACTCCTAGGTGATGTGGGTCAAGTGGAACCTCGTTTTAGTCCATTTGAAGATAGTATTAATCTAGGCGTAAGATAGGTGCTCGGTTTGCGCCGAACGTACCACAGGCTCGAAAATCATTTTGGACATACCCGATGGTACTCCTAGGTGACGTGGGCCAAGTGGAACCTCATTTCGGTCCGCATGGAGATAGTGTTAATCTCGGCGCAAGTTAGGTGCACGGTTTGCGCCGAACGTACCATAGGCTCATAAATCATTTTGGACACACCCGATGGTACTCCTAGGTGACATGGGCCATGTGAAACCTTGTTTTGGTCTGTTTGGAGATAGTGTTAATCTAGGTGTAAGATAGGTGCACGGTTTTGCGATGAACATACCATGGGCTCGGAAATCTTTTTGGACGCACCCGATGGTAGTCCTAGGTGACGTGGGTCAAGTAGAAGCTCATTTTGGTCCGTTTGGAGATAGTGTTAATCTCATACCACAACATAGGTTCACGCTTTGCGCCGAATGTACCATGGGCAGGGAAGTCATTTTGGGCACACCCGATCGCACTCCTAGGTGACATGGGTCAAGTGGAAGCTCGTTTTGGCCCATTTGGAGATAGTGTTAATCTTAGCGCATGAGAGGTGCCCGGTTTGCATTGAATGTACCATGGGTGTGGAAATCATTTCGGAGGCACCCAATGGTACACCTAGGTGACGTTGGTCAAGCGGAAGCTCATTTCGGTCTGTTTAGAGATAGTGTTAACCAAGGCACAAGATAGGTGCACGGTTTGCGCCTAACGTACCATAGGCTTGAAACTCATTTTTGGCACACCCAATGGTACTCCTTGGTCATGTGGGTCAAGTGGAACCTCATTTCGGTCTGTTTGGATATAGTGTTAATCTAGGCGTAAGATAGGTGCTCTGTTTGTGCTGAACGTACCATAGACTCAGAAATCATTTTGGGTGTACCCAATGGTACTCCTAGGTGACTTGGGCCAGGTAGAACCTCATTTCGGTCCAGACGGAGATAGTGTTAACCTTGGTGCAAGTTAGGTGCACGGTTTGCACCGAATGTACCATAGGCTCATAAATCATTTTGGATGCATCCGATGGTACTCCTAGGTGACGTGGGCCAAGTGGAACCTCGTTTTGGTCCATTTGAAGATAGTGTAATCTAGGTGCAACATAAGTGCATGGTTTGCGCCGAACGTACCATAAGCTCATAAATCATTTTAGATGCACCCGATGGTAGTCCTAGGTGACATGGGTCAAGTAGAAGCTCGTTTCGGTCTGTTTAGATATAGTGTCAATCTTAGTAGAAGGTAGGTGCACACTTCGCGCCAATTGTACGACGGGCCTGAAAGTCATTTTAGGCACACCCAATCACACTCCTAGGTGACATGAGTCAAGTGGAAGCTCGTTTCGGTCCGTTTGGAGATAATGTTAATCTAGGCGCAAGATAGGTGCACGGTTTTGCATCGAGTGTGCCATAGGCATGGCAATCTTTTTAGGCACACCCAATGGTACTTCTAGGTGACATTGGTCAGCAGGAAGCTCGTTTTGGTCCATTTGGAGATAGTGTTAATCTTGACACAAGATAGGTACACGGTTTGCGGCAAATGTACCACCGTCATGGAAACCATTTCGAGCGCACCCAATTGTACACCTAGGTGACGTGGGTCAAGTGGACCTTATTTCGGTCCGTTTGGAGGTACTGTTTATCTAGGCGCAAGATAGGTGCATGGTTTACAAACTGAGCAATAGCTCAGGTGGTGCGACTTGTCATGGTCATGCCCACCGGTCGGATTCAAATCCCAGTCTTGTTTAAAAAAACCCTCTTGCTGTGCTTGCTGACTGTGGCTACTTGTGTGCGCTGGTTGGGCGATGGCGTATCGCCGGCCCATGTGACGGTGTTGCCGACCCAGTCAGTTTGGCTCTGTTGGGGCATGGGCAAGGGTTCTAAGGATTTTCTAGGCCGGTTGCCTAGATCTTCTTCTAAGTACGATTCCGTTGGGCCGGTTCTTCCCCTACCGGACTAGTTTTTTGATAGGTGCACGATTTGTGCCGAACATACCATTGGCTTAGAAATTATTTTTGATGCACCCAATGGTACTCATAGGTGACATGGGTGAAGTGGAACCTCGTTTCAGTCCGTTTGGATGTAGAGTTAATCTGGCACAAGATAGGTGCACAGTTTGTGTGAATGTACAACAGGCATGGAAATCATTTTGGGCACACCCGATGGTACTCCTAGGTGACGTGTGTCAAGTGGAAGCTCATTTCAGTTCGTTTGGAGATAGTTTAATCTAGGCGTAAGTTAGGTGCACGGTTTGCGTCAAACATACCATAGGCTCAGAAATCATTTTTGATGCACCTGATTGTACTCCTAAGTGATGTGGATCAAGCAAAAACTCATTTCGATCCTTTTAGAGATAGTTTTAATCTCGGTGCAAGATAGGTTCACGGTTTGCGCCGATTGTACCACGGGCACACCTGATGGTACTCCTAGGTAATGAATGTCATGTGGAAGCTTGTTTTGGTCCATTTTGAGACATTGTTAGTCTCGGCGCAAGATTGGTGCATGGTTTGCGCCAAACGTACTATAGGCTCGAAAATCATTTTGACACATCCGATGGTACTTCTAGGTGACGTGGGTCAAGTGGAAGCTTGTTTCGGTTCGTTTGGAGAGAGTATTAATCACGGCACAAGATAGGTGCACAGTTTGCATCGAGTGTACCACAGGCATGGCAATCTTTTCAGACACACCCAATGGTACTTCTAGGTGACATTGGTTAGCAGGAAGCTCGTTTTGGTCCATTTGGAGATAGTGTTAATCTTGACACAAGATTGGTACACGGTTTGTGCCGAATGTACCACGGGCATGGAAACCATTTCGAGCGCACCCAATGGTACACCTAGGTGACGTGAGTCAAGTGGAAGCTCATTTTGGTCCATTGGGAGATAGTGTTAATCTAGGCGCAAGATAGGTGCACGGTTTGCGCCGAACGTACCATAGGCTCAGAAATTAGTTTTGGCACACCAAATGGTACTCCTAGGTGATGTGGGTCAAGTGGAACCTCGTTTCGGTCCGTTTGGAGATAGTATTAATCTAGGTGCAAGATAGGTGCTTGGTTTGCGCAGAACATACCATAGGCCCAGAAATCATTTTGGACGTACCCGATGGTACTCCTAGGTGATGTGGGCCAAGTGGAACCTTGTTTCGGTCCGCATGGAGATAGTGTTAATCTTGGCACAACTTAGGTGCATGGTTTGCACCGAACATACATAGGCTCATAAATCATTTTGGACACACCCGATGGTACTCCTAGGTGACATGGCCCAAGTGGAACCTTGTTTTGGTTTGTTTGGAGATAGTGTTAATCTAGGTGTAAGATAGTTGCACGGTTTGTGATAAACATTCCATAGGCTTGGAAATCATTTTGGACGCACCCAATTTTAGTCCTAGGTGACGTGTCAAGTAGAAGGTCATTTCGGTCCATTTGGAGATAGTGTTATTCTCATAACACAACATAGGTGCACGCTTCGCGCTGAATGTACCATGGGCATGGAAGTCATTTTGGGCACTGCCTATTGCACTCCTAGGTGACGTGGGTCAAGTGGAAGCTCGTTTTGGTCCGTTTTGGAGATTGTGTTAATCCTTGGCGCAAGATAGGTGCCAGATTTGTGCCGCATGTACCACGGGTGTGGATAATGATTTCGGGTGCACCTAATGGTACACCCACTGTTTGCCTACACAGCCGTGTAGGCCGTTTACACGGCGTGTAAACGCTACTCGATGGGTAACCGTGTAGGCCGATTAGTTGTGTAAAGCCATGCAAAACCGTTTCGACCGTTTAAAAGGCCATTTAAACGGCCGTGTATACCGACTTTTTGCTAAACGATGGGTGACCGACTGTTCACCGTTTAACGTTTAGGCTAACATTGGGTACACCTAGGTAACGTGGGTCAAGTGAGAGCTCATTTCAGTTCGTTTGGAGATTGTATTAATCAAGGTGCAAGCTAGGCTCATAAATCATTTTGGATGCACCCAATTGTACACCTAGGTGACGTGGGCCAAGTGGAACCTTGTTTTGGTCCATTTTGAGATAGTTTTAATCCAAGGGCAAAATAGGTGCACAATTTGCGCCAAACGTACCAAAGGCTCGGAAATCATTTTGGACGCATCCGATCACACTCCTAGGTGACATGGGTCAAGTGGGAGCTCGTTTCGGTCCATTTGGAGATATTGTTAATCTTAGCACAACGTTGGTGCTCGGTTTGCGCCGAATGTACTATGGGCCTACAAGTCATTTTGGGCACACCCGATCGCACGCCTAGGTGACGTGTTTCAAGTGGAAGCTCGTTTTGGTCCGTTTGGAGATAGTATTAATCTAGGCGCAAGATAGGTGCACGGTTTGCGCCGAGTGTACCATGGGCATGGAAATCTTTTTGAGCGCACCTGATGTACTTCTAGGTGACATTGGTCAACTTGAAGCTCGTTTTGGTCTATTTGGAGATAGTGTTAATCTCAGAACAGGACAGGTGCACGGTTTGCGCCGAATGTACACTGGCATGGAAACTAGTTCGGGCAGAACCAATGGTACACCTAGGTGACGTGGGTCAAGTGGACCTCATTTCGGTCTATTTGGAGATAGTGTTAATCTAGGCATAAGATACGTGCAAGGTTTGCACCGAACATACCATAGGCTTAGAAATCATTTTTGGCACACACACAATGGAACACCAAGGTGACATGGTTCAAGTCAAAGCTCATTTCAGTCAGTTTGGAGATAATGTTAATCAAGGCGCAAGATAGGCACACGGTTTGCGCCGAACGTACCATAGGCTCAGAAATCATTTTTGCCACACCCAATGGTACTCCTATGTGATGTGGGTCAAGTGAAACCTCGTTTTGGTCTGTTTGGAGATAGTATTAATCTAGGTGCAAGATAGGTGCTCGGTTTGCGCCGAACGTAATATAGGCTCAAAAATCGTTTTGGACGTACCCGATGGAACTCCTAGGTGACGTGAGCCAAGTGGAACCTCTTTTTGGTCCGCATGGAGATAGTGTTAATCTCGATGCAAGTTAGGTGCATGGTTTGTGCCGAACGTACCATAGGCACATAAATCATTTTGGACGCACTCGATGGAACTCCTAGGTGACGTGGGCCAAGTGAAACCTCGTTTCGGTCTATTTGGAGATTGTGTTAGTCTAGGTGCAAAATAGGTACATGGTTTGCACCAACCGTACCATAGCTCGAAAATCATTTTGGACGCATCCGATGGTAGGCCTAGGTGACGTGGGTCAAGTAGAAGCTTGTTTCGGTCTGTTTGGAGATAGTGTTAATCTTAGCGCAACGTAGGTGCACACTTCGCGCCGAATGTACCATGGGCCTGGAAGTCATTTTGGGCACACCCGGTCGCACTCCTAGCTGATGTGTGTCAAGTGGAAGCTCGTTTCGGTCCATTTGGTGATAGTGTTAATCTAGGTGCAAGATAGGTGCATGGTTTTGCGCCGAGTGTACCACAGGCATAGAAATCTTTTTAGGCACACCCGATGGTATTCCTAGGTGACATTGGCCAACTGGAAGCTTGTTTCGGTTCGTTTGGTGATACGAACCTGCAAGGGTTTGTGGTCGATCTTTCGATGAGAAACGTGAGATAACTCAATTGGTGGATGGTGATGACGTTCACGGCCTGACTATAGCCTTCCAAGACTGCGCCTTAGCGACCGATACACCACTTCCCAAGGCCGTCACGATCTTGTGGAGCATGACAACCAGCCCCTAGGGTTTCCATCCTGCAAGCAATCGAAGAACTAGCAAAGAGGAAACAAGCACTGAAATTGCAAGATAAAATTGAAGGTTTCACACTGAATCTTATTATGAGTGGGGTTCCGAAGACAAGGAGACGGACGACTGGATCAACACGCGCGCCTACAAGCAAGTAGCGATGGCTAAACTTGATCTAAACAAAACCCAAGTGTTCTTGGTGACGGCTAAGGGGTATATGATGTGTGGAGGACGACCACAAGAGAGTTTGGGTCATGCTCCAACCCTAGGATGCGTCCCTACTGGACTCTAAACGATACAAGCCCATTGGGCTAACTTAAGGTGGCGCAGCACCCTGGACAGAATAGACCTCTCGGTGATTTTTGGACTATTGACGCCGCTTAGGTATGGGTACAAGGTCAGATCAGTATGAAAGTAGACTTTATTAGCTTTCCAACAAGTCCAGAATCACCCCCAATCCGACTCCGTATGTAACCGTGGCAACCGTCGCAAGTTGGAGGTGTGTTGCAGTCCGAATCCAGCCTACGCGAGTCCTTTTCCCTTTCGGTCTTCTCCTTGATTCCTAATCAAAACAAGAGTGCACGTGTCTCCAAGATCTAAACAGGATGGACAAGAGCTCAAGAAGGAACTCACTTGATGATTAACTTTTCGAGCACGAGCACGAGTAATAGGACCAGCAGGTGTCGGCGTGGACGGCGTGGATGTATGATCGGTGTTGATGTCCTCATCATCCTCCCTTTTTTGAATTTGAGTCGTCCTCGACTCAAGCTCATCTTCCTCACCCAAATAAGGCTTCAAATCTGCAATGTTAAATGTGGGACTAACCCCAAAATATGCAGGAAGATCAAGCTTATATGCATTCTCATTTATTCGTTGCATCACTTTAAAAGGACCATCCGCTCTAGGCATCAATTTAGATTTTCTTAATTCAGGAAACCTATCCTTTCGCAAATGCAACCAAACCAAATCTCCAGGTTCAAGAATCAATTCCCTTCTACCTTTATCTCTAGCAAATTTGTACTTAGCATTCATGCGCTCTATGTTTTCTTTAGTGGTTTCATGTAGTTTTAGCATCAATTCAGCACGTTGCTTAGCATCAAAATTCAACTTTTCAGAACTTGGCAATGGCATTAAATAAATAGGAGCACGTGGTAACAAGCCATAAACAATCTCAAAGGGACACATCTTTGTAGTAGAATGCAGCGAATGATTATAAGAAAACTCAATATGAGGCAAACAATCTTCCCACATCTTAATATTCTTCTTTAAAATAGTCCTTAACATAGTAGACAAAGTTCTATTCACAACTTTAGTTTGACCATCAGTTTGGGGGTGACAAGTGGTGGAAAATAAAAGCTTAGTCCCCAATTTGGCCCATAAAGTTCTCCAAAAATGGCTAAGAAATTTAGCATCACGATCAGAAACAATTGTATTTGGCACACCATGCAAGCGAACAACTTCTTGAAAGAACAAATCAGCAATATTTGTAGCATCATCAGTTTTATGACATGGTATGAAATGTGCCATTTTAGAGAATTGATCCACAACCACAAAAACATTATCTCGCCCTTTCCTAGTCCGTGGCAATCCCAACACAAAATCCATAGAAATATCCTCCCAAGGAGCACTAGGAACAGAAAGAGGCATATACAAACCGTGTGGATTCAACCGGGACTTAGCCTTTTGACATGTTGTGCAGCGAGCAACAAATCTCTCCATGTCTTGTCGCATCTTTGGCCAAAAGAAATGACCAGCAAGAATGTCCTCCGTCTTCTTCGCTCCAAAATGCCCCATCAAGCCACCTCCATGCGCTTCCTACAGCAACAACAAGCGAACGAAGCTAGCTGGAATGCATAGCTTGTTAGCTCTAAACACAAACCCATCATTGACGGTGAATTTGTTCCACGTTTTCCCATCTTTACAATGCAGCAGCACTTCTTTAAAATCAGCATCATGAGCATATCGGTCTTTAATTGTTTCTAACCCAAAGATCTGGTAATCAAGTTGATTCAGCAAAGTATATCTCCTAGACAATGCATCTGCAATGATATTATCTTTCCCTTTCTTGTGTTTGATAACATAAGGAAAAGATTCAATAAATTCAACCCATTTTGCATGTCTATGATTCAGTTTTCCTTGACTACGAATATGCTTCAAAGATTCATGATCAGAATGTATAACAAATTCTTTGGGCCACAAATAATGCTGCCAAGTTTCTAATGTCCACACTAGAGCATATAATTCCTTATCATATGTAGAATAATTAATAATAGGCCCGCTCAATTTCTCACTAAAGTATGCAACATGTTTGCCTTCTTGCAACAAAACACCACCCAATCCAATTCCACTCGCATCACATTCAAGCTCGAAAGTCTTATTAAAATCAGGGAGTTGGAGTAGAGGTGCATGTGTTAACTTATCTTTCAGCACATGGAAGGCATGCTCTTGTGCTTTGCCCCAAGAAAAGGGCACTCCCTTCTTTGTAAGCTCATTCAATGGTGCAGCAATGGTGCTGAAGTCCTTCACAAAATGGCGATAGAAACCAGCAAGTCCTAGGAAACTCCGCACTTGTGTGACCGTTATGGGTACAGGCCATCCTTGTATAGCTTCCACCTTGGCTTTATCAACCTCAATTCCCTGTGGAGTGACAACATAGCCAAGAAACGATACTCGATTAGTGCAGAAAGTGCACTTCTCAAGGTTACCAAACAAACGTGCATCACTTAGAGCATTGAAAACAGCACGTAAGTGATCAAGGTGTTGGTTGCACCCAAAATCATTTCTGAACCTCTGGTATGTTTGACACAAACCGTGCACCTATCTTGCATCGAGATTAACACTATCTCCAAACATACTAAAATGATTTTCCACTTGATCTACGCCACCTATGAGTACCATCCCATGCGCCCAAGGCAATTTCAGAGCCTCTAGTACATTTTGCGTAAACCGTGCACCTATCTTGCTTTGAGATTAACACTATCTCCAAACAGACCGAAACGAACTTCCACTTGACCAACGTCACCTAGAAGTACCTTCAGGTGTGCCTGCAAAGATTTCCATGCCTATCGTACATTTGGCGTAAACCGTACACCTATCTTGTGCCTAGTTTAACACTATCTCCAAATAGACCATAATGAGCATCCACTTGACCCACGTCACCTAGGAGTACCATCGGGTGTGCCCAAAATTACTTCCATGCCTGTGGTACATTCGGCGCAAACTGTGCACCTATCTTGCGCCGAGGCTAACACTATCTCCAAACGGACCAAAGCATGCTTCCACTTGACATACATTACATAGGAGTACCATCAGGTGTGCCCAAAGTAATTTCCATGCCCATAGGACATTTGGCGCAAACCGTGTGCCTTTCTTGCGCCAAAATTAAAACTATCTCCAAACGGATCGAAATAAGCTTCCGCTTGATCCACGTCACCTAGGAGTACAATCAAGTGCGTCCAAAATCATTTTTGAACCTATGCTACGTTTGGCGCAAAACCATACACGTACCTTGCGTCGAGATTAACGCTATCTCCAAACGGACCGAAATGAGCTTCCACTTGACCCATGTCACCTAAATCTACCTTCGGGTGTGCCCAAATTGATTTCCATGTCGTGGTACATTTGGCACAAATGTGCACCTATCTAGCGCTAAGATTAACACTATTTCTAAATGGACTGAAACAAGCTTCCACTTGACACACGTCACCTAAGAGTACCATCGAGTGTTCCCAAAATGATTTCCATACCCCTAGTACATTCGGCGCAACCATGCACCCATCAAGCGCAGAGATTAACACTATCTCCAAATGGACCGAAACAAGCTTTCAGTTGACCCACGTCACCTAGGAGTACAATCGGTGTGCCCAAAATAATTTCCAAGCCTGTGGTACGTTCGGCGCAAACCGAGCAACTATCTTGCACCGAGACTAACACTACCTCCAAACAGATCGAAACAAGCTTCCACTTGACCAATGTCACTTAGAAGTACTATCGGGTGTGCCTGAAAAGATTTCCATGCCCGTGGTACATTCGGTGCAAACCGTACACCTATATTGCACCTAGATTAATACTATCTCCAAACAGACCGAAATGAACTTCCACTTGACACACATCACCAAGGAGTAGCATCGGGTGTGCCCAAAATGATTTCCATGCCCATGGTACATTCGACCCAAACCATGTAGAATCTAGCGCAGAGATTAACACTATCTCCAAACGGACCGAAATGAGATTCCACTTGACCCATGTCACCTAGTAGTACCACCGGGCGGGCCCAAAATAATTTCAAATCCCATGGTACGTTCGGCGCAAACTGTGCAACTATGTTGCGCCGAGATTCACACTATCTCCAAACGGTCCGAAACGAGCTTCCACTTGACACGTGTCACCTAGGAGTACCATCGGGTGTGCCTAAAATGATTTCCATGCCCATGGTATGTTTGGCACAAACCGAGCACATATCTTGCGCTGAGACAAACACTATCTCCAAACAGGCCGAAACAAGCTTCCACTTGACATACATTACATAGGAGTATGATCTGGTGTGCCCAAAGTGATTTCCATGCCCATGGTACATTGGGCGCAAACTGTACACCTATCTTGCACCTAGATTAACATTATCTCCAAACGGATAGAAACAAGCTTCCACCCGACCCACGTCACCTAGAGTTCCATCGGGTGTGCCCAAAATGATTTCCATGCCCGGTGTACATTTGGCACAAACTATGCTCCTATCTTGTGTCTAGATTAACACTATCTCTAAACAGAGAAAAACAAGCTTCCACTCGACCCACGTCACCTAGGAGTACCATCGGATACATCCAAAATAATTTCTAAGCCTATAGTACATTCGGCGTAAACCATGCACATATCTTGCACTGAGACTAACACTATCCCCAAATGGACCGAAACAAGCTTCCACTTGACATCCATTACATAGGAGTACCATTGGGTGTGTGCAAAGCGATTTCCATGCCCGTGGCACATTCAGCGCAAACCGTGCACCTTTCTTGGGTCGAGATTAAAACTATCTCCAGTTGCATCAAAGCAAGTTTCCACATGACCCACATCACGCAGTAGTAACATTGGTGCGCCCAAAATGATTTCTAAACCTATGGTATGTTCGGCGCAAACCGTGCACCTATCTTGCGTCGACATTAACACTATCTCCAAACAGACTGAAACGATCTTCCTCTTGATCTATTCCACCAGGAGTACCATCTGGTGTGCTTCCAAGCCTATGGTACGTTCGGCGCAAACAGTGCACCAATCTTGCACTGAGACCAACACTATCTCCAAACGGACCGAAAGTTTCCACCCGACCAATGTCACCAAGAAGTACCATCGGGTGTGCTTGAAAAGATTTCCATGCCCGTGGTACATTCGGCGCAAACCGTACACCTTTCTTGCACCTAGATTAATAATATCTCCAAACAGACCGAAATGGACTTCCACTTGACACACATCACATAGGAGTAGCATCGTGTGTGCCCAAAATGATTTCCATGACTATGGTACATTCAGCCCAAACCATGTACCTATCTAGTGCTAAGATTAACACTATCTCCAAACAGACCAAAACGAGCTTCCACTTGACCCACGTCACCTAGTAGTACCATCGAGTGAGCCCAAAATGATTTTCATGCCCGTGGTACATTCGGTGCAAACCATGCACCAATGTTGCGCTGAGGTTGACACTATCTCTAAACGGTCCGAAACGAGCTTCCACTTGACACACGTCACCTAGGAGTACCATCGGGTGTGCCCAAAATCATTTCCATGCCCATGGTACGTTCAGCACAAACCGTGCACCTATCTTGCGCCAAGACTAACACTATCTCTAAACTGACCGAAATAAGCTTCCACTTAACATACATTACATAGGAGTACGATCGGGTGTGCCTAAAGCGATTTCCATGCCCAGGTACATTGGGTGCAAACCGTACATCTACCTGGGGCTTAGATTAACACTATCTCCAAACAGACCAAAACGAGCTACTACCTGACCCACGTCACCTAGGAGTCCCATCGGGTGTGCCCAAAATGATTTCCATGCCTATGGTACATTCGGCACAAACTATGCACCTATCTTACGTCGAGATTAACACTATCTCCAAACAGACTGAAACGAGCTTCCACTCGACCCACGTCACCTAGGAGTACAATTAGGTGCGTCCAAAATACTTTCTAAGCCTATGGTACATTCGGCGCAAACCGTGCACATATCTTGCGCTGAGACTAACACTATCTCCAAATGGACCGAAACAAGCTTCCACTTGGCATACATTACATAGGAGTACCGTCAGGTGTGTCCAAAGTGATTTCCATGCCCGTTGCACATTAGGCGCAAATCGTACACCTATCTTGCGCCTATATTAACAATATCTCCAAATTGACTGAAAACAAGCTTGCACTTGACAATGTCACCTAAAAGTACCATCGGGTGTGCTTGAGAAGATTTCCATGCCCATGGTACATTCGGCGCAAACCATACACTATTTCCAAATGGACTGTAACGAGTTTCCACTTGACCCACGTCACGTGGGAGTACCATCGGTTGCTCCCAAAATGATTTCCGATCCTATGGTACGTTCGGACGCAAACTGTGCACCTATCTTGCGTCGAGATTAACACTATCTCCAAACAGACTGAAATGATCTTCCACAAGATCTACGCCACCTAGGAGTACCATCTGGTGTGCCCAAAAGCGATTTCAGAGCCTATGGCACATTTGGCATAAACAGTGAACCTATCTTCCACTTTATCTGGTCCACCTAGGAGTACCATCTAGAGTGCCCAAAGCGATTTCAGAGCCTATGGTACATTTGGCGCAAACCGTGCATCTATCCTACGCCTAGATTAGCACTATCTCCAAACAGACCGAAATAAACTTCCACTTAATACACATCACCTAGGAGTACCATCGGGTGTGCCTAAAACAATTTCCATGCCCCTACTACATTCGTTGCAAACCGTGCACCTATCTTGCGGTGAGATTAACACTATCTCCAAACGGATCGAAACGAGCTTCCACTTGATCAATGTCACTTAGAAGTACCATCGAGTGTGCTTGAAAACATTTCCATGCTCGTGGTACATTCGACGCAAACTGTACACCTTTCTTGTGCCTAGCTTAACACTGTCTCCAAACGGACTGAAACGAGCTTCCACTTGACCGACGTCACCTAGGAGTTTCATCAGGTGTGCCAAAATGATTTCCATGCTCGTGGTACAATCGGCGCAAACCGTGCACCTATCTTGTAATGAGATTAACACTCTCCAAACAGACTGAAACGATCTTCCACTTGATCTACGACACCTAGGAGTAGCATCTGGTGTGCCCAAAAAGCGATTTCAGAGCCTATGGTACATTTGGCGTAAACCGTGCACCTATCTTGCCTTGAGATTAATATGATGTCCAAATAGAATAAAACGAGCTTTCACTTGATCAACGTCACCAAGAAGTACCATCGGGTGTGCTTGAAAAGATTTTCGTGCCCGTTGTACATTCAATGCAAACCATGCACCTGTCTTGTGTCGAGATTAATACTATCTCCAAACGGACCGAAACGAGCTTTCCTTTGACCAATGTCACCTAGAAGTACCATGAGGTGTGCCTGACAAGTTTTTCATGCCCGTGGTACATTCGGCGCAAATTGTACGCCTATATTGTGCCAAGGTTAACACTATCTCCAAATGAACCAAAACGAGCTTCCACTTGACCAATGTCACCAAGAAGTACCATCGGCCATGCCTGAAAAGATTTCCATGCCCGTGGTGCATTCGATGCAAACCATACAACTATCTTGCGCCGATATTAACACTATCTCCAAACAAACCAAAATGAGCTTCCAGTTGACCCACGTGACCTAGGTGTACCATCGGATGCATCCAAAATAATTTCCAAGCCTATGGTACATTCAACGGAAACCGTGCACCTATCTTGCGCCGAGGCTAACACTATCACCAAACGGATTAAAACAAGCTTCCACTTAACATACATTACATAGGGGTACCATCGATTGTGCCCAAAGCGATTTCCATGCCTGTGGAACATTCGGTGCAAACTGTGCACCTTTCTTGCGCCAAAATTAAAACTATCTCTAAATGGATCGAAATGAGCTTCCGCTTGATCGACGTCACCTAGGAGTACAATTAGGTGTGTCCACAATGATTTCTTAGCCTATGGTGCATTTGACGGAAATCATGCACCTATCTTGCATCGTGAATAACACTATCTCCAAATGGATCAAAGTGAGTTTTCACTTGACCCATGTCACGTAGGGGTGCCATTGGTGCAACCAAAATGATTTCTAAACCTATGATATGTTGGGCGCAAACCAAGACTAACACTGTCTCCAAATGGACCGAAACAAGCTTCCACTTGACATATATTACATAGGAGTACCATCTGGTGTGCCCAAAGCGATTTCCATGGATTCATCGCAAACCGTGCACCTATCTTGTGCCGACATTGACACTATCTCCAAACAAACTGAAATGAGCTTCCACTTCACTGACTTCACCTAAGAGTACCATTGGGCATGTCCAAAATGATTTCCAAGCCTATGGTACGTTCGGCGCAAACCGTGCACCACTCTAGCATCGAGACTAAAATTATCTCAAAACGGATCGAAACAAGCTTCCATTTTACATACATTACCTAGGAGTACCATCGGGTATGCCCAAAGCGATTTCCATGCCCACGGTAGAAACGTCGCAAATGATGCACCTATCTTGCACCGAGAATAAAACTATCTCCAAATGGATCAAAATGAGCTTCCACTTGATCCACATCACCTAGGAGTACAATCTGGTGCATCCAAAATAATTTCTAAGCCTATGGTACGTTTGGCGCAAACCGTGCACCTATCTTGCGTCAAGATTAACACTATCTCCAAATGGACCAAAACGAGTTTCCACTTGACCGACATCACGTAGGAGTACCATCGGTTGCAACCAAAATAATTTTCAAACCTATGGTACGTTCGGCACAATCTATGCACCTATCTTGCGTCGAGATTAACACTATCTCCAAATTGTCTAAAACAATCTTCCACTTGATCTACGCCACCTAGGAGTAACATCGGGTGTGCCTAAATCGATATCAAAGCCTATGATACATTTGGCGCAAACTAGGCACCTATCTTGCCTCAAGATTAATACTATCTCCAAAGGGACCCAAATGAGCTTTCACTCAACCAACGTCACCAATAAGTACCATTGGGTGTGCCTGAAAAGATTTCCATGCCCATTGTACATTCGATGCAAACTGTGCACATATCTTCCGTCGAGATTAATACTATCTCCAAACGGTCTGAAACAAGCTTCCACTAGACTAATGTCACCTAGAAGTACCATCAGGCGTGCCTAGAAAGATTTTCATGCCTGTGGTACATTTGGCACAAACCGTACACCTTTCTTGTGCCATGATTAACATTATCTCCAAAAGGATAGAAACGAGCTTCCACTTGACACACAGCACCTAGGAGTACCATCGGGTGCGCCCAAAATGATTTCCATGCCCGTGGTACATTGGATTCAAACCGTGCCCCATCTAGTGCTGAGATTAACATTATCTCCAAACGGACCGAAACAAGCTTCCACTTGATCCACGTCACCTAGGAGTACCATCGGGTGTGCCAAAAATGATTTCCTAGCCAATGGTATGTTTGGCGCAAATCGTGCACCTATCTTGCACCGAGACTAACACTATCTCCGAAGGGACCGAAACATGCTACCACTTGACATACATTACCTTGGAGTACCAACGGGTGTGCCCGAAGCGATTTCCATGCCCATGGTAGATTTGTTGTAAACCGTGCACGTATCTTGCGCTGAGATTAACACTATATCCAAACAGACCGAAACGAGCTTCCACTTGACCCACGTCTCCTAGGAGTACCATCGGGTGCGAGAAAAATGATTTCAAACCTATGGTACGTTCGACGCAAACCGTGCACCTATCTTGCGCCCACGAGTACTATCGGGTGTGCCAAAAGCGATTTCCATGCCCGTTGTAGATTTGTCACAAATCGTGCATCTATCTTGCACCGAGATTAAAACTATCTCCAAGCAGATCGAAATGAGCTTCTGCTTGATCCAAAATGATTTTTGAACCTACGGTACGTTTGATGCAAACCATGCACCTATCATGCGTCAAAATTAACACTATCTCCAAATGGACCAAATCGAGCTTCCATTTCACCCATGTCACCTAGGAGTTCCATCAGGTGTGCCCAAACTAATTTCCATGTTCGTGGTACATTTGGCGCAAACCGTGCACCTACCTTGCATCAAGATTAATAGTATCTCCAAGCGGACTGAAATGAGCTTCCATTTCACCCACGTCGCCTTGGAGTTGCATCAGGTGCGCCCAAAAGAGATTGCAATGCCTATGGTACATTTGGCACAAACCGTGCACCTATCTTATGTTGAGATTAACACTGTCTCCAAATAGATTGAAATGCATTTCCACATGACCAACGTCACCTAGAAGTACCACTAGGTGCGCCTAAAAAGATTTTCCATGCATGTGGTACATTTAACGCAAACCGTGCACCTATCTTGCACCTGAATTAAAGCTATCTCCAAAAGAATTGAAATGAGCTTCTACTTGATTGATGTCACCTAGTAGTACAATCAGGTGCGTCCAAAATGATTTCTGAGCCAATGTATGTTTGGCGCAAACCGTGCTCCTACCTTGCGTCGAGATTAACAGTATCTCCAAATAGACTACAACGAGCTTCTAGTTGACCAATGTCACCTAGAAGTACCATCGGTGTGCCTGAAAAGATTTCCATGCTTGTGGTACATTCGGCGCAAACCATGCACCTATCTTTCGTCTATATTAACACTATCTCCAAACGGAATGAAATGAGCTTTTACTTGACACACGTCACCTAGGAGCACCATCGGGTGTGCCCAAAGATTTCCTTGCCCATGGTACATTCGATGAAAACCGTGCACCTATCTTGCGTTGAAAATTAACACTATTTACCAATGAACCAAAAGGAGCTTCCACTTGACCCATGTCACTTAGGAGTACCATCAGGTGTGCCCAAAATGATTTCCATGCCCGTGGTGCATTCGATGCAAACCGTGCACCTATCTTGCGCTGAGATTAACACCGTCTCCAAATAGACTTAAACGAGCCTCCACTTGAGCTAGGTCACCTAGGAGTACCATCGGGTGCGCCCAAAATGATTTCCATGCTTGTGGTGCATTTGGCCCAAACCGTGCACCTATCTTATGCCGAGATTAACACTATCTCTAAACAGACCAAAACAAGTTCCACTTGACCCACGTCACCTAGAAGTACCATTAGGTGTGCCCAAAATGATTTCCCTGCCCATGGTGCATTCGGCGCAAACCATGCACCTATCTTGCGCCAAGATTAACATTATCTCCGAACGGATTGAAATGAGTTTCCGCTTGATCCAAGTCACCTAGGAGTACAATCAGGTGCGTCCAAAACGATACTGAGTGTATGATATGTTCGGCGCAAACCGTGCACCTATCTTGCATCAAGATTAATAGTATCTCCAAATGGACCTAAACGAGTTTCCACTCGACCCACATCACATAAGAGTACCATCGGTTGCGCCCAAAATGATTTCTGAGCCTATGGTACGTTCAGCGCAAACCGTACACCTTTCTTGTGTTGAGATTAACACTATCTCTAAATAGAATAAAACCAGAGCGTCTACTAGACCTACGTCACCTAGGAGTACCCTTGGGTGTGCCCAAAGCCATTTCAGAGCCTATGGTACATTCGGTGCAAATAGTACACCTATCTTGCATCGAGATTAGTACTATCTCTAAATGGACTGAAACTAGCTTCTACTTGACCAAAGTCACCTAGAAGTACCATCGGGTGTGCCTTAAAAGATTTCCATGCATGTGGTATATTCGGCGCAAACCATGCACCTATCTTGCGCCTAGAATAACACTATCTCCAAATGGACCGAAACAAACTTCCCCAGGACACACGTCACCTTGGAGTTCCATTTGGTGTGCCCAAAATGATTTCCATACCCGTGGTACATTCGGCACAAACAGCGCACCTATCTTGTGTAGAGATTAACACTATCTCCAAACGGGCCGAAACGAGCTTCCACATGACTCACGTCACCTAGGAGTACCATCGGGTGCATCCAAAATAATTTCCAAGCCTTGGTACCTTTGGCGCAAATAGTGCACCTATCTTGCGCTGAGATTAAAACTATCTCCAGAAGGACCGAAACAAGCTTCCTCTTGACCAACGTTACCTAGGGATACCATCGGGTGTACCCAAAATGATTTCCATGCCCGAGGTATATTCAGTGCAAACCGTGCACCTATCTTGCACCAAGACTAATACTATCTCTAAACGAACGAAAACAAGCTTCCTATTGACATACATTACCTAGGAGTTCCATCTTGTGTGTTCAAAGCGATTTCTTTGCCGATGGTACATTCAGCACAAACCATGAACCTATCTTGTGCCGAGCTTAACACTATCTCCAAACAAACCAAGACGAGCTTCGTCATAACCAACGTTACCAGTACCATCGGGTGTGCCCAAAATGATTTCCATGCCCGAGGTACATTCGACACAAACCTTGCACCTATTGTAACACCCCGCATCCAAAACTACTTATATGGCCTAGCTTCGCATGTGGAACAGGACTACATACGCGTAGCACCTCGCTTACACTTTCGTCCTCGCTTTGTGTAAAAGGGTTGACTACTACAGACTACTAATGGGCTGGGGTGCTACATTCACCCCCCTCAGCAGCTCACCACATATATGTGGTACATGTCCAGGATCACCCCTTGGTACACCCCTCCATGGGCACATGTAGCAAGGGTTGATGCTCCGAATACCATCTGTAACACCCCGCATCCAAAATTGCCTATATGGCCTAGCCTGCACGTGGAACGTGCCTGCATACACGTAGCACCTCGCTTACACTTTTGTCCTCGCTTCGTGTAAAAGGGTTAACCTGGAGGTGCTATGTTTGGAACAACAAGGCTTATAAGCTGGCCCTCACCCTCCTAGACATCCATGGTGGTACTAAACCCACCAACAACAACCACATGTGCCACTTGGGCTACATGGGCCAACTTCACTTCTACTACAGGCTACTAATGGGCTGGGGTGTCACACCTATCTTGCGTCTAGACTAACACTATCTCTAAACGGACCGAAATAAGCTTTCACTTAACATACATTACCTAGAAGTACCATCGGGTGTGCCCAAAGCGATTTCTATGCGCGAGGTACATTCGACACAAACCATGCACCTATCTTGCGTCGAGATCAACACTATCTCTAAATGGACCAAAACGAGTTTACACTTGATCCACATCACTTAGGAGTGCAATCAGGTGCGTCCAAAATGATTTCCAAGCCTACGGTATGTTGACGCAAGCCATGCACCTGTCTTGTGTTAAACGGACCAAAACAAGCTTCTTTTTCATCCACATCACGTAGGACTTCCATCAGGTGCGCCAAAAACAATTTCAGAACCAATGGTAGGTTCGGGGAAAACTGTGCACTTATCTTGCGTCGAGATTAGTACTATCTCCAAACGGACCAAAACAAGCTTTCACTTGACCAATGTCACCTAGAAGTACCATTGGGTGTGCCTAAAAAGATTTCCATGCTCGTAGAACATTCGGCGCAAACCGTGCACCTATCTGCACCTAGATTAACACTATCTCCGAATAGATCGAAACAAGCTTTCACTTGACACACGTCACCTAGGAGTACCATCGGGTGTGCCCAAAGTGATTTCCCGGCCCGTGGTACATTCGGCGCAAACCGTGCACCAATCTTGCGCATAGACTAACACTATCTCCAAACGGACCGAAATAAGCTTCCACTTGCAATACCATGCACCTATCTCATGCCTAGAGTAACACTATCTCCAAAAGGACAAAAATGAGCTTCCACGTGACTCACGTCACCTAGGAGTACCAGTGGGTGTGCCCAAAATGATTTCCATGCCCGAGGTACATTCAGTAAAAACCGTGCACCTACTTGCGTCGAGATTAACAATATCTCCAAGTGGACCTAAACAAGTTTCTACTCAACCCACATCACGCAGAAGTACCATCGGTTGCACCCAAATTGATTTTCGAGCCTATGGTATGTTCGACGCAAACCGTGCACCTATCTTGCGTCAAGATTAACACTATCTCCAAATAGACTGAAATGATTTGCCACTTGAAATGAGCTTCCACCTGACACACATCACCTAGGAGTACCATCGGGTGTGTCCAAAATGATTTTCATGCCCGAGGTACATTCGACACAAACCATGCACCTATTTTGCGCCAAGACTAACACTATCTCTAAACGGACCGAAACAAGCTTTCACTTGACATACATTACCTATGAGTACCATCGGGTGTGCCCAAAGTGATTTCTCTGCTCGAGGTACATTCGGTGCCAACCGTATACCTATCTTGCATCTAGATCAACACTATCTCCAAATGGGCCAAAATGAGTTCGCACATGATCCACGTCACCTAGGAGTGCAATTAGGTGTATCCAAAATGATTTCTAAGCCTACGGTACATTCGGCGCAAGTCGTGCACCTATCTTGCATCAAATAGACTGAAACGAGTTTCCATTTCACCCACGTCACGTAGGAGTTCCATCGGGTGCGTCCTAAACAATTTTAGAGCCAATGGTACATTTGGCACAAACCGTGCACCTATCTTGCGTTGAGATTAGTACTATCTCCAAATAGACCGAAATGATCTTCCACTTGACCAATGTCACCTAAAAGTACCATCGGGTGTGCCTAAAAAGATTTCCATCCTCGTGGAACATTCAGCACAAACCGTACACCTATCTAGCACCTAGATTAACTCTATCTCCGAATAGACCAAAAAGAGCTTCCACTTGACCCACATCACCTAGGAGTACCATCGGGTACGCCCAAAATGATTTCCAAGGATATGGTACATTCGGCGCAAACCATGTACCTATCTTCTGCCTAGACTAACACTATCTCCAAATAGACCACAAGCTTCCACTTGACATAGATTACCTAGGAGTACCATCAGGTCTGCCCAAAGTGATTTCCATGCCCGTGGTACATTCAGCCTAAACCATGCACCTATCTTGTGCTGAGATTAAAACAATCTCCAAAGAATCGACATGAACTTCTGCTTGACCCATGTCGCCTAGGAGTACAATCAAGTGTCCAACATGTTTTCTGAGTCTACGGTACGTTCAACGCAAACTGTGGACCTATCTTGCGTCAAGATTAATGGTATCTTTGTATGAACCGAAATGAGATTCCACTTGACCCATGTCACGTAGGAGTACCATCGGTTGCGCCCAAAATGATTTCTGAGCCTACGGTACGTTCGGCGCAAACCGTGCACCTATCATGCATCGAGATCAACACTATCTCCAAACAAACCAAATTGAGCTTCCATTTCACCCACATCACCTAGGAGATCCATTGGGTGCGCCTAAAACAATTTCCATGCCGATGGTACATTTGGTGCAAACCGTGCACCTATCTTGCGTCAAGATTAACACTATCTCCAGATGAACCAAAAAGAGCATCCATTTCACCCACGTCACCTATGAGATCTATCGGTTGCGCCCAAAATGATTACGATGCCAAGGTATATTCAGCACAAACCATCCACCTATCTTGCGTTGAGATTAACACTATCTCTAAATGGACTGAAACAAGCTTCCACCTGACACATGTCACATAGGAGTACAATCGGTTGCACCCAAAATGATTTCTGAGCCTATAGTACGTTCGGCGCAAACCATGCACCTCTCTTGCGTTGATATTAAACTATCTCCAAACAAACTGAAAGGAGCTTCCTCTTGACCAACGTCACCTAGAAGTACCATTGGGTGTGCCCAAAAAGATTTCCGTGCCCATGCTACATTCGGCGCAAACCGTGCATCTATCTCGCGCCTAGAAAACACTATATCCAAATTGACCAAAATGAGCTTCCATGTGACTCATGTCACCTAGTACTAGTGGGTGTGCCCAAAATGATTTTCATGCTTGTGGTACATTCGGCGCAAATCGGGCACCTATCTTGCGCTGAGATTAACACTATCTCCAAATGGACCAAAACTAGTTTCGTCTTGACCAATGTTACCTAGGAGTACCATCGAGTGTTTCCAAATGGATGAAAACAGCTTCCACTTCACATACATTACCTAGGAGTACCACCGGGTGTGTCCAAAGCGATTTCTTTGCCCGTGGTTCATTCAGCGCAAACCGTTCATCTATCTTGCGTCGAGATGAACACTATCTCCATATGGACCGAAACAAGTTTCCACTTGATCCACATCACCTAGGAGTGCAATCAAGTGCATCCAAAATGATTTCTGTGCCCACAGTACGTTCGGCGCAAGCTATCCACTGAAACGAGCTTCCATTTCACCCACGTCATGTAGGAGTTCAGTTGGGTGCGCCCAAAACAATTTCAGAGCCTAAGGTACATTTAGCGCAAACCGTGCACCTATCTTGCGTTGAGATTAGTATTATGTCCAAACGGACCGAAATGAGCTGCCACTTGACCAATGTCACTCAGAAATACCAACGGGTGTGTCTGAAAAGATTTCCACGCTTGGGGAAGATTCGGCGCAAACCATGCACATAGCTTGCACCTAGATTAACACTATCTCCAAGTGGATCGAAACGAGCTTTCACTTGACACACGTCACCTAGGAGTACCATTGGTTGTGACCACAATGATTTCCATGCGTGTAGTACATTTGACGCAAACCGTGCACCTACCTGGCGCTGAGATTAACACTATCTCCAAACGGATCGAAACAAGCTTTCACTTGACATACATTACATAGGAGTACCAACGGGTATGCCCAAAGTGATTTCCATGCCCATGGGACATTCGGCGGAAACCGTGCATCTATCTTGCGTCGAGATTAACACTATCTCCAAATCAACCAAAATAAGCTTCCATTTGACCAATGTCAACTAGAAGCACCATCGGATGTGCCTGAAAATATTTCCATGCCTATCGTACATTCGGCGCAAACCCTACACCTATCTTGCGCCTTGTTTAACATTATCTCCAAACTGACCAAAACGAGCTTCCACTCGACACATGTCACCTAGGAGTACCATTGGGTGTGCCCAAAACGATTTCCATACCCATGGTACATTCGACACAAACCGTGCTCCTATCTAGCGCTGAGACTAACACTATCTCCAAATAGACCGAAACCAGCTTTCACTAGACATACATTATGTAGGAGTACCATCAGGTGTGCCCAAAGTGATTTCCATGCCCGTGGGACATTCGACATAAACCGTTCACCTTTCTTGCGCCAAAGTTAAAACTATCTCCAAACAGATCGAAAAAGAGCTTCTGCTTGATCCACCTCACATAGGAGTACAATCAGGTGCGTCCAAAATGATTTTTGAGCCTATGGTATGTTTAGCGCAAACCTTGCACCTATCTAGCGCTGAGAATAACACTATCTCCAAATGGCTCGAAAGGAGCTTCCACTTCTCCCACATCACCTAGGAGTACCATCGGGTGTGTCCAAAGTGATTTCTCGGGCCGTGGTACATTCAGCGCACACCATACACCTATCTTGCATCGAGATTAACACTATCTCCACATAGACCGAAACAAGCTTCCACTTGACCCATGTCACCTAGGAGTATCATCGGGTGCGTCCAAAATGAATTCCAAGGCTATGGTATGTTCGGTGCAAACCGTGCACCTATCTTGTGCCTAGACTAAACCTATCTCCAAATGGACCGAAACAACCTTCCACTTGGCATACATTACCTAGGTGTACTATCAGGTGTGCCCAAAGCGATTTCCTTGCCCGTGGGACATTCGGCGCAAACCGTGCACCTTTCTTGCGCCGAAGTTAAAACTATCTCAAAATGGATCAAAATGAGCTTCCGCTTGATCCACCTCACCAAGGAGTACAATCAGGTGCGTCCAAAATGATTTCTAAGTCTATGGTACATTAGGCACAAACCGTGCACTTATCTTGTGTCAAGATTAACACTATCTCTAAACGGACCGAAGTGATCTTCCACTTGACCCACGTCACCTAGGAGTACCATCGGGTGTGCACAAAATGATTTCCATGCCCGTGCTACATTCGGCACAAACCATACACCTTTCTTGTGTCTAGATTAACATTATCTCTAAATGGACAAAAATGAGCTTTCACTTGACAGACGTCACCTAGGAGTACCATTGGGTGTGCCCAAAGGAATTTCCATGCCCGTGTTACATTCATCACAAACCGTGCACCTATCTTGCACCAAGATTAAAACTATCTCCAAATGGATCGAGATGAGCTTCCACATGATCCACATCACCTAGCAGTACATTCAGTTGCATCCAAAAATGATTTATGAGCTTGTGGTACGTTCGGCGCAAACTGCGAACCTGTCTTGCGTCAAGATTAAAAGTATCTCCAAATGGACCGAAACAAGTTTCTACTCGAACCACATCACATACGAGTACCATCGGATGCGCCCAAAATAATTTCCAAACCCATGGTTACGTTCGGCACAAACCGTGCACATATCATGCATCAAGATTAACACTATCTCTAAACGGATTGAAACAAGCTTGCACTTGACCCACGTCACCTAGGAGTACCATCGGGTGTGCCCAAAATGATTTCCATGCCCATGGTGCATTCGGCGCAAACTGTGCACCTATCTTGCACCAAGATTAACACTATCTCTAAATAGACCTAAACGAGCTTCCACTTGACCCATGTCACGTAGGAGTTCCAACAAGTGTGCCCAAAATGATTTTCCATGCCTGCGGTGGATTCGGCGCAAATCGTGCACCAATCTTGCGCTAAGATTAACACATCTCCAAATAGATCGAAACAAGGTTCTGCTTGATCCACGTCACCTAGGAGTAGAATCCGGTGTGTCCAAAATGATTTATGAGCCTATGGTACGTTCGGCACAAACCGTGCACCTATCTTGCGTCGAGATTAACACTATCTTCAAATAAACCGAAACAATCTTCCACTCGACCCACATCTCGTAGGAGTACCATCGGTTGCGCCCAAAATAATTTCTAAGCCTATGGTACGTTTGGTGCAAACCATGCACCTATCATGCATCGAGATTAACACTATCTCCAAGTAGACCGAAATGAGCTTCCATTTCACCCACATCACGTAGGAGTTCCATCCGGTGCTGCCCAAAATGATTTCCGAGCCTATTGTACGTTCGGCGCAAACCGTGCACCTATCTTGCATCGAGATTAATGCTATCTCCAAACAGACAAAATTGAGCTTCCACTTGACCTAGATCACCTAGGAGTACCATCAGGTGTGCCCAAAGTGATTTCAGAGCCTATGGAACATTTGGCACAAATCATGCACATATCTTGCCTCGAGATTAATACTATCTCCAAACGGACCGAAATGGGCTTTCACTTGACCAACGTCATGTAGAAGTACCATCGGGTGTGCCTGAAAAGATTTCCATGCCGGTGGTATATTCACCACAAACCATGCACCTATCTTGCTCCTATATTAACACTATCTCCAAATAGAATGAAACGAGCTTCCACTTGACACACATCACCTAGGAGTACCATCGGGTGTGCCCAAAATAATTTCCATGCCGATGGAACATTCGGCGCAATCCGTGCACCTATCTTGTGCTGAGATTAACACTATCTCCAAATAGACCGAAACAAGATTCCACTTGACCCATGTCACCAAGGAGTACCATCTAGTGTGCCCAAAATGATTTCCATGCCGATGATATATTTGGCGCAAACTGTGCACCTATCTTACACCGAGATTAACACTATCTCAAAATGGACCGAAACGAGCTTTCTCTTGACCAACGTTACCTAGGAGTACCATTGGGTGTACCTGTAACATCCCAAAAATTCACATTCAAACATCACTTTCATTAAAAATTATTTTCAAAATACATTTCAAATACTATAAATCATATGAGCTCTATTATCTCCTTGCAATTCTTGTCCATCTTACATATCCATCCTAGTTATCTCTCTCCAATATTTATCCTGCACGTCGTAGCATCGACATCACCCGCCCATCCTTGATTCGCTCACCCTCGCTCGATGGCCGACAACCGCAGCCATCGCCCACCCCACCGCCGCTGCCGCAGGGCACCCACGCCCAGACCTCTTGCCGAGCATAGCCGCTTGCATGCCACCATGACATGTTGGCCCCACCACCTCACCTCGCCGCTTGTGCCATGGGACCCACCTCCTTCTCCTTTCTCCTTCACGTGCAACAGCAGCACCAACAGCCAGCAAGAGCAAAGGCAGCACCACAGCTTCACATACGCACACATAGCATACAAAGAGGACATGCATCCACTACACGCCACACTGCGCCAACTCGCAAAGCAAAGCACACAGGCAGCACGTACACCCACTAGCATGCAAAGCACATAAGTAGCTAAGCACGCATGAGACAACCTCATCTCACTCACAGGCACATAGCAACACCTCATCACCTGTAACAATGCTAGTTAGGCATTGACCATGCATGTTGAGCATCCACCGTCGCCCGCTACACGCCACCGTCCATTTGCATGCCGCGTACAATCACTAGTGACGTTGTCTCGTCGCTCCACCGCCCTACTATTCAGCCACAACAATGCCATTTAAGGCAAGCAAGCAAGTCGGTGGCATATCCCTGCTTCCCTAGCTTATAAGAGGGCACGTCGAGGTGCTCTCCTCCTCCAAGCAGCACACTCAGCTCGCTCACTCACTTGCCTGCCCTCGCTTCGCTTTGCCTCCGTATACCGTATATGGTTGTGTGCACGAGCCAGGCTCGACCGTCGTTGTAGGACGAGGTGAGCAGCCCATGAGCATCCCCTTGCTCTTTCCTCTCTCCCTATGGTCTTTGCCCTGGTCCCCTCCTTCCAACCCTGCCCACGAGCTCGACGAGCTTAGCCATGGTGTCCATGCATGAAGCAAGAAGAGCACTCGTGTCCCTTGCTAGCATCTGTCTCTCCCTTCCCATGCATGTGTCTATGATGCGTGGGTCCTAAGCAATAATCCACCAAATGGTACATGCATAGGATACACCATGCACCACCAGCCAACTCATTCCTTAATCACGCATTATTCTTTTCCGCGTGATTAATTCGGCCATCTTGCAGAGCCACGTGTCAACTCCATTCCAACGATTCTTCTTCCTAAATTCATCTAAAATCATAATCTATCTCCCATATAAATTTCATGATTTTTAGAGCTTATTTGAATTTATGTGAATATTTATATGTGCTTGTTTGCCTGTTGCGGTCGTTGCGTTCTTTTAGCTGACGGAGTGAACGAGCCGGAGAATGAGGACGTCAGAGGTGAGTACCGTGAGTTTCACGCCGAGGATCCATACTGCCAGTAGGAGTTTGCTGAGGATGCTGACGGAGGCAAGTCCAGCCTATTCCCCTTTGATGCATGTTAATCCAATTTTTAAACAGAACCTGTAGAAGCCGTTTCAAATATTGCATGTACGTATATCATAGGAGATATTTTCATTGCTTAGCTAAAACCTGTTTGAATAGCCATCCTTGACTTGATATGACCTGATAATTGCCTTGCTCAAACTTAAGAAAAAATATTTTGACATGATGAAAATACTATTATTTAGTATGCTTAGGACTTGATACTCATTATGGATACTCATTACTATGTTTTCTCAAATACAATGATTTTTAATGAAAAACTGTGTGAGTTATGATAATAAATTGTGGGTATTATGAAGGGTTAATGAATAAGTTATAGATGGTGATTCCCTAGAGATGGGGCAGATTGGTGTTCCTTTTGTGGGATGTCTTGGTGTTGGGGCTTGTACCTTTTGTGGTTAAGCATGAAGATATCCGCCTTGTCTTGATTAAGGACTGAGTTGATGATTCATCTTGCCTAACTCATTTTATTGTACAACCACTCGACCCTATATGCGGCGAAGCTTAGTCTAAATCCCTCTAGTTGGTATGGCAATCACTTGGAGGCAGGTGTGCAACGAGACACTAAGAGATGTATGTGGAAATTGAGGAATTGTATGAAATGTAAAGAGCTCTGTAAATTATTATTGTAATGAGATGTGGCATTAGTGTTCCCGTGGTGAGCGCTAATACTTAGCTATGGAGGGTAATGGCTATGATGGATCTGTGCTTGCACTACGGTGTTAAGTTACGGTACCCTACTTGTGGTAAAAGTGTACAACTCTACAGAGTGTAAAATTTATCCGGATAGCCGTGCCCGCAGTCTAAGACGGGTTTCAGTTTGGTTTCAACAACTAGATGGGTTGGGATGAGTGAAAACAAGGGAGTGAGTGTGATTTTGGAAATGAATGGTTGTCTGCCATGTGTTGTGGGAACAAGGGTTCAGCAACACTTAAAATTGTGACCAACCCCTTTTTCAGAAATACTATCATATATGGAAAATATATGTCTTTTGCAAAGGTATTTATAAAATGAAACCCTACATGTGTAAAAAGATAGCTTTATGCAAATAAACTAAGCCTTATCCTTAATGTATCCATATGCATGTACTGTTATGCCCTTCCGTAGGTAAGGTTGGATTTGCTGAGTACTTTATACTCACCTTTGCTTTGTTGAACAGAGGAAGATCCAGACTTCAACCCTGAAGTGGCGTACGAATAAGGTCGTGTCTGCATTCAACTAAGCCTGTGGCATTGGGATTTGTCAGTTGTAGATTAGCGATTCCCTTTTTTGGGTCTATTGGACCTATGTTATGTTGTGATTACTTCTAATTGTGGCATGCCTCCATTGTCCACGCTTGTTGAGACTATTGTGCAGAGAATTATCTAATGTAATAAATGTGTTACTAGCCTCCTAGGACTAGTATTTGTATCACATTTGAGTTCCTAGATAACCAGGGGCGCTTCAGTACCCAAAATGATTTCCATGCCCGAGGTACATTTGGCGCAAACCATGCACCTATCTTGTGCCGAGACTAACACTATCTCCAAACGGACGAAGACAAGCTTCCACTAACATACATTACCTAGGTGTACCATCGGTGGTGCCCAAAGTGATTTCTTTGTCCATGGTACATTCGGCGCAAACTGTGCACCTATCTTGCATCGACACTAACAATATATCCAAATAGACCGAAACGAGCTTCCTCTTGAACAACTTTACTAGAACCATCGGGTGTGCCCAAAATGATTTCCCTGCCCGAGGTACATTCGGCGCAAACCATGCACCTATCTTGTGCCGAGACTAACACTATCTCCAACCAGACCGAAACAAGTTTCCAGTTGATCCACGATACCTAGGAGTGCAATCAGGTGCGTCCAAAATGATTTCTGAGCCTACGGTACATTCGGCGCAAGGCGTGCACCTATCTTGCATCAAACAGACCGAAACGAGCTTCCATTTCACCCACGTCACGTAGGAGTTCCATTGGGTGCGCCCAAAACAATTTCAGAGCCTATGGTACATTTAGTGCAAACCGTGCATAGCGCAAACCGTGCACCAATCTTGCATCGAGATTAGTACAATGTCCAAACAGACCGAAATGACCTTTGACTTGACCAATGTCTCCTAGAAGTACCATCGGGCATGCCTGAAAAGATTTGCATGCTCATGGAACATTCGGCGCAAACCGTGCACCTATCTTGCACCTAGATTAACACTATCTCCAAACGAACCGAAGTGAGTATTCACCTAACACACGTCACCTAGGAGTACCCTCAGTTGTGCCCACAATGATTTCCATGCCCATGCTACGTTCGGCGCAAACCGTGCACCTATCTAGCGCTGAGATTAACACTATCTCTAAATAGCTCGAAACAAGCTTTTACTTGACCCACATCACCTAGGAGTACCATCAGGTGTGCCCAAAGTGATTTACAGGCCTGTGGTACATTTGGCGCAAACCGTGCACCTATCTTGCGCCGAGATAAACACTATCTCCAAATGGACCGAAACGAGCTTCCACTTGTCCCGCGTCACCTAGGAGTACGATCGGGTGCATCCAAAATGATTTTCTAAGACTATGGTATGTTCGGCGCAAACCGAGAACCTATCTTGCCCCTAGACTAAAACTATCTCCAAACGGACTGAAACAAGCATCCACCTGACATACATTACGTAGGAGAACCATCAGGTGTGCCTAAAGCGATTTCCATGCCCATGCTACATTACGAGCAAACCGTGCACCTATCTTGCGTCGAGATTTAAACAATCTCCAAACGGATCGAAATGACCTTCCGCTTGATCCACGTCGCCTAGGAGTACAATCAATTACGTCCAAAATGATTTCTGAACCTAAGGTATGTTCAGCGCAACTGTGCACCTATCTTGCATCGAGATTAACGGTATCTCCGTCTGGACCAAAATGAGATTTCACTTGACCCAAGTCACGTAGGAGTACCATCGGCTGTGTCAAAATGATTTATGAGCCTATGGTTGTTTATCCCAAACCGTGCACCTATCTTGCTTCAAGATTAATACTATCTCCAAATAGACCGAATGAGCTTCCATTTGACCAATGTCACCTAAAAATACCATTGGGTTTGCCTAAAAAGATTTCCAAGCCCGTGGTACATTGGCGCAAACCGTACACCTATCTTGCACCTAGTTTAACAGTATCTCCAAACGGACCAAAACGAGCTTCCATTTAACCGACGTCACCAAGAAGTACCATCAGGTGAGCCCAAAATGATTTCTAGGCCCGTGGTACATTCGTCGCAAACTGTGCACCTATCTTGCATCGAGATTAACGGTATCTCCATACGGACCGAAACTAGATTCCACTTGACCCAAGTCACGTAGGAGTACCATCGGTTGCGTCAAAATGATTTATGAGCCTATGGAACGTTTAGCGCAAATCGTGCACCTATCTTGTGTCAAGATTAATACTACCTCCAAATGGACTGAAACAAGCTTCCATTTGACCAATGTCACCTAAAAGTACCATCGGGTGTGCCTAAAAAGATTTCCATATCCATAGTACATTCCGCGCAAACCGTACACCTATCTTGCGCCTAGATTAACACTATCTCCAAATTGATCGAAATGAACTTCAACTTGACCAATGTCACCTAGAAGTATCATCGGGTGTGCCTGAAAAGATTTCCATGCTCGTGGTACGTTTAGCGCAAACCGTGCTCCTATCCAGCGTCAAGATTAATACAATCTCCAAACGGTTTGAATCGAGCTTCCACCTGACTAAAGTCACCTAGAAGTACCATCAGTTGTGTCTAAAAACTTTTCCAAACCCATGGTACATTTGGCACAAACCATACACCTATCTTGCGCCTAGATTAACACTATCTCCAGTTGGACCAAAACGAGCTTCCACTTGACCAATGTCGCCTAGAAGTACCATCAGGTGTGCCTGAAAAGATTTCCATTCCCATGGTACATTCGGCGCAAACCGTACACCTATCTTGAGCCAAGATTAACATTATCTCTAAACGGACCGAAACGAGATTCCACTTGACCCACGTCACCTAGGATTACTATCTGGTGCATCCAAAATAATTTTCAAGCCTATGGTACTTTCAGCGCAAACTGTGCCCCTATCTTGCGCCGAGACTAACACTATCTCGTAACAGACCAAAACAAACTTCCACTTGACATACATTACAAAGGAGTACCAACGGGTGCGCCCAATGTGATTTCCATGCCTGTGGTACATTCAGTGCAAACTGTGCACCTTTCTTCCGCCAAAATTATTACTATCACCAAACGGATCGATATGAGCTTCCGCTTGATCCGCATAACCTAGGAGTACAATCAGGTGCGTCCAAAATGATTTTTGAGCCTATAGTACATTTGGCGCAAACCGTGCACCTATCTTGCATCGAGATTAAAACTATCTCCAAATGGACCAAGGCAAGTTTCCAATTGACCCACGTCACCTAGGAGTAACATCGGTGGTGCCCAAAATGATTTCTGAACCTATGGTACGTTCGGCGCAAAACGTGCACCTATCTTGCGTCGAGATTAACATATCAGATTGAAACGATCTTTCTCTTGATCTACGCCACCTAGGAGTACCATCTGGGGTGCTCAAAGTGATTTCAGAGCCTATGGTACATTTGGTGCAAACCGTGCACCAATCTTGTGTCGAGATTAAAACTATCTCTAAATGGACCAAGGCGAGTTTCCACTTGATCCACGCCACGTAGGAGTAACATCGGTTGTGCCCAAAATGGTTTTCGAACCTATGGAACATTGAGCGCAAAACATACACCTATCTTACGTCGAGATTAACACTATCTCCAAATAGACTGAAACAATCTTCCTCTTGATCTACGCCACCTAGGAGCACCATATGGTGTGCGCAAAAGCGATTTCAGAGCCTATTGTACATTTGGCGCAAACCGTGCACCTACCTTGTGCCTAGATTAACAATATCTCTAATTGGACCAAAACAAGCTTCCACTTGACCAATGTCACCAAGAAGTACCATCGGGTGTGCCTAAAAAGTTTTCCATATTCGTGGCACATTCGGCGCAAACTGTACACCTATCTTGCGCCTAGATTAACACTATCTCTAATTGGACCAAAACAAGCTTCCACTTGACCAATGTCACCAAGAAGTACCATCTGGTGTGCCAGAAAAGATTTCCCTGCCTGTGGAACATTCGACACAAACCGTACACCTATCTTGCGCCTAGATTAACTCTATCTCCAAACGGACCGAAATGACCTTCCACTTGGCGCAAACCGAGCAGCTATCTTGCCTCAGGATTAATACTATCTCCAAACGTACCGATACGAGCTTCCACTTGACCAACGTCACCTAGAAGTACCATCGCGTGTGCCAGCAATGATTTCCATGCCCGTAGGACATTAGGCGCAAACTGTGCACCTATTTTGTGTCGAGATTAATACAATCTCCAAATGGTCTGAAACAAGCCTCCACTTGAACAATGTCACCTAGAAGTACATTCGAGTGTGCCTCAAAAGTTTTCCATGCCGTGGTACATTCGGTGCAAACTGTACACCTATCTTGCGCCTAGATTAACACTATCTCCAAATTGATCGAAATGAACTTCAACTTGACCAATGTCACCTAGAAGTATCATCGGGTGTGCCTGAAAAGATTTCCATGCTCGTGGTACGTTTAGCGCAAACCGTGCTCCTATCCAGCGTCAAGATTAATACAATCTCCAAACGGTTTGAATCGAGCTTCCACCTGACTAAAGTCACCTAGAAGTACCATCAGTTGTGTCTAAAAACTTTTCCAAACCCATGGTACATTTGGCACAAACCATACACCTATCTTGCGCCTAGATTAACACTATCTCCAGTTGGACCAAAACGAGCTTCCACTTGACCAATGTCGCCTAGAAGTACCATCAGGTGTGCCTGAAAAGATTTCCATTCCCATGGTACATTCGGCGCAAACCGTACACCTATCTTGAGCCAAGATTAACATTATCTCTAAACGGACCGAAACGAGATTCCACTTGACCCACGTCACCTAGGATTACTATCTGGTGCATCCAAAATAATTTTCAAGCCTATGGTACTTTTAGCGCAAACTGTGCCCCTATCTTGCGCCGAGACTAACACTATCTCGTAACAGACCAAAACAAACTTCCACTTGACATACATTACAAAGGAGTACCAACGGGTGCGCCCAATGTGATTTCCATGCCTGTGGTACATTCAGTGCAAACTGTGCACCTTTCTTCCGCCAAAATTATTACTATCACCAAACGGATCGATATGAGCTTCCGCTTGATCCGCATAACCTAGGAGTACAATCAGGTGCGTCCAAAATGATTTTTGAGCCTATAGTACATTTGGCGCAAACCGTGCACCTATCTTGCATCGAGATTAAAACTATCTCCAAATGGACCAAGGCAAGTTTCCAATTGACCCACGTCACCTAGGAGTAACATCGGTGGTGCCCAAAATGATTTCTGAACCTATGGTACGTTCGGCGCAAAACGTGCACCTATCTTGCGTCGAGATTAACATATCAGATTGAAACGATCTTTCTCTTGATCTACGCCACCTAGGAGTACCATCTGGGGTGCTCAAAGTGATTTCAGAGCCTATGGTACATTTGGTGCAAACCGTGCACCAATCTTGTGTCGAGATTAAAACTATCTCTAAATGGACCAAGGCGAGTTTCCACTTGATCCACGCCACGTAGGAGTAACATCGGTTGTGCCCAAAATGGTTTTCGAACCTATGGAACATTGAGCGCAAAACATACACCTATCTTACGTCGAGATTAACACTATCTCCAAATAGACTGAAACAATCTTCCTCTTGATCTACGCCACCTAGGAGCACCATATGGTGTGCGCAAAAGCGATTTCAGAGCCTATTGTACATTTGGCGCAAACCGTGCACCTACCTTGTGCCTAGATTAACAATATCTCTAATTGGACCAAAACAAGCTTCCACTTGACCAATGTCACCAAGAAGTACCATCGGGTGTGCCTAAAAAGTTTTCCATATTCGTGGCACATTCGGCGCAAACTGTACACCTATCTTGCGCCTAGATTAACACTATCTCTAATTGGACCGAAACAAGCTTCCACTTGACCAATGTCACCAAGAAGTACCATCTGGTGTGCCAGAAAAGATTTCCCTGCCTGTGGAACATTCGACACAAACCGTACACCTATCTTGCGCCTAGATTAACTCTATCTCCAAACGGACCGAAATGACCTTCCACTTGGCGCAAACCGAGCAGCTATCTTGCCTCAGGATTAATACTATCTCCAAACGTACCGATACGAGCTTCCACTTGACCAACGTCACCTAGAAGTACCATCGCGTGTGCCAGCAATGATTTCCATGCCCGTAGGACATTAGGCGCAAACTGTGCACCTATTTTGTGTCGAGATTAATACAATCTCCAAATGGTCTGAAACAAGCCTCCACTTGAACAATGTCACCTAGAAGTACATTCGAGTGTGCCTCAAAAGTTTTCCATGCCGTGGTACATTCGGTGCAAACTGTACACCTATCTTGCGCCTAGATTAACACTATCTCCAAATTGATCGAAATGAACTTCAACTTGACCAATGTCACCTAGAAGTATCATCGGGTGTGCCTGAAAAGATTTCCATGCTCGTGGTACGTTTAGCGCAAACCGTGCTCCTATCCAGCGTCAAGATTAATACAATCTCCAAACGGTTTGAATCGAGCTTCCACCTGACTAAAGTCACCTAGAAGTACCATCAGTTGTGTCTGAAAACTTTTCCAAACCCTTGGTACATTTGGCACAAACCATACACCTATCTTGCGCCTAGATTAACACTATCTCCAGTTGGACCAAAACGAGCTTCCACTTGATCAATGTCGCCTAGAAGTACCATCAGGTGTGCCTGAAAAGATTTCCATTCCCATGGTACATTCGGCGCAAATCGTACACCTATCTTGAGCCAAGATTAACATTGTCTCCAAACGGACCGAAACGAGATTCCACTTGACCCACGTCACCTAGGATTACCATCTGGTGCATCCAAAATAATTTCCAAGCCTATGGTACTTTCAGCGCAAACTGTGCCCCTATCTTGCGCCGAGACTAACACTATCTCGTAACAGACCAAAACAAACTTCCACTTGACAAACATTACAAAGGAGTACCAACGGGTGCGCCCAATGTGATTTCCATGCCCGTGGTACATTCAGTGCAAACTGTGCACCTTTCTTCCGCCAAAATTATTACTATCACCAAACGGATCGATATGAGCTTGCGCTTGATCCGCATAACCTAGGAGTACAATCAGGTGCGTCCAAAATGATTTTTGAGCCCATAGTACATTTGGCACAAACCGTGCACCTATCTTGCATCGAGATTAAAACTATCTCCAAATGGACCAAGGCAAGTTTCCAATTGACCCACGTCACCTAGGAGTAACATCGGTGGTGCCCAAAATGATTTCTGAACCTATGGTACGTTCGGCGCAAAACGTGCACCTATCTTGCGTCGAGATTAACATATCAGATTGAAACGATCTTTCTCTTGATCTACGCCACCTAGGAGTACCATCTGGGGTGCTCAAAGTGATTTCAGAGCCTATGGTACATTTGGTGCAAACCGTGCACCAATCTTGTGTTGAGATTAAAACTATCTCTAAATGGACCAAGGCGAGTTTCCACTTGATCCACGCCACGTAGGAGTAACATCGGTTGTGCCCAAAATGGTTTTCGAACCTATGGAACATTAAGCGCAAAACATACACCTATCTTACGTCGAGATTAACACTATCTCCAAATAGACTGAAACAATCTTCCTCTTGATCTACGCCACCTAGGAGTACCATATGGTGTGCGCAAAAGTGATTTCAGAGCCTATTGTACATTTGGCGCAAACCGTGCACCTACCTTGTGCCTAGATTAACAATATCTCTAATTGGACCAAAACAAGCTTCCACTTGACCAATGTCACCAAGAAGTACCATCTGGTGTGCCTGAAAAGTTTTCCATATTCGTGGCACATTCGGCGCACACTGTACACCTATCTTGCGCTTAGATTAACACTCTCTAATTGGACCGAAACAAGCTTCCACTTGACCAATGTCACCAAGAAGTACCATCTGGTGTGCCAGAAAAGATTTCCATGCCTGTTGAACATTCGGCACAAACCGTACACCTATCTTGCGCCTAGATTAACTCTATCTCCAAACGGACCGAAATGACCTTCCACTTGGCGCAAACCGAGCAGCTATCTTGCCTCAGGATTAATACTATCTCCAAACGTACCGATACGAGCTTCCACTTGACCAACGTCACCTAGAAGTACCATCGCGTGTGCCAGCAATGATTTCCATGCCCGTAGGACATTAGGCGCAAACTGTGCACCTATTTTGTGTCGAGATTAATACAATCTCCAAATGGTCTGAAACAAGCCTCCACTTGAACAATGTCACCTAGAAGTACATTCGAGTGTGCCTCAAAAGTTTTCCATGCCGTGGTACATTCGGTGTTAACCGTACACCTATCTTGCGCCTAGATTAACACTATCTCCAAATTGATCGAAATGAACTTCAACTTGACCAATGTCACCTAGAAGTATCATCGGGTGTGCCTGAAAAGATTTCCATGCTCGTGGTACGTTTAGCGCAAACCGTGCTCCTATCCAGCATCAAGATTAATACAATCTCCAAACGGTTTGAATCGAGCTTCCACCTGACTAACGTCACCTAGAAGTACCATCAGTTGTGTCTGAAAACTTTTCCAAACCCATGGTACATTTGGCACAAAACATACACCTATCTTGCGCCTAGATTAACACTATCTCTAGTTGGACCAAAACGAGCTTCCACTTGACCAATGTCGCCTAGAAGTACCATCAGGTGTGCCTGAAAAGATTTCCATTCCCATGGTACATTCGGCGCAAACCGTACACCTATCTTGTGCCAAGATTAACATTATCTCCAAACGGACCGAAACGAGATTCAACTTGACCCACGTCACCTAGGATTACCATCTGGTGCATCCAAAATAATTTCCAAGCCTATGGTAATTTCAGCGCAAATTGTGCCCCTATCTTGCGCCGAGACTAACACTACCTCGTAACAGACCAAAACAAACTTCCACTTGACATACATTACAAAGGAGTACCAACGGGTGTGCCCAATGTGATTTCCATGCCTGTGGTACATTCAGTGCAAACTGTGCACATTTCTTCCGCCAAAATTATTACTATCACCAAACGGATCGATATGAGCTTGCGCTTGATCCGCATAACCTAGGAGTACAATCAGGTGCGTCCAAAATGATTTTTGAGCCCATAGTACATTTGGCGCAAACCGTGCATCTATCTTGCATCGAGATTAAAACTATCTCCAAATGGACCAAGGCAAGTTTCCAATTGACCCACGTCACCTAGGAGTAACATCGGTGGTGCCCAAAATGATTTCTGAACCTATGGTACGTTCGGCGCAAAACGTGCACCTATCTTGCGTCGAGATTAACATATCAGATTGAAACGATCTTTCTCTTGATCTACGCCACCTAGGAGTACCATCTGGGGTGCTCAAAGTGATTTCAGAGCCTATGGTACATTTGGTGCAAACCGTGCACCAATCTTGTGTCGAGATTAAAACTATCTCTAAATGGACCAAGGCGAGTTTCCACTTGATCCACGCCACGTAGGAGTAACATCGGTTGTGCCCAAAATGGTTTTCGAACCTATGGAACATTGAGCGCAAAACATACACCTATCTTACGTCGAGATTAACACTATCTCCAAATAGACTGAAACAATCTTCCTCTTGATCTACGCCACCTAGGAGCACCATATGGTGTGCGCAAAAGCGATTTCAGAGCCTATTGTACATTTGGCGCAAACCGTGCACCTACCTTGTGCCTAGATTAACAATATCTCTAATTGGACCAAAACAAGCTTCCACTTGACCAATGTCACCAAGAAGTACCATCCGGTGTGCCTGAAAAGTTTTCCATATTCGTGGCACATTCGGCGCACACTGTACACCTATCTTGCGCCTAGATTAACACTCTCTAATTGAACCGAAACAAGCTTCCACTTGACCAATGTCACCAAGAAGTACCATCTGGTGTGCCAGAAAAGATTTCCATGCCTGTGGAACATTCGGCACAAACCGTACACCTATCTTGCGCCTAGATTAACTCTATCTCCAAACGGACTGAAATGACCTTCCACTTGGCGCAAACCGAGCAGCTATCTTGCCTCAGGATTAATACTATCTCCAAACGTACCGATACGAGCTTCCACTTGACCAACGTCACCTAGAAGTACCATCGCGTGTGCCAGCAATGATTTCCATGCCCGTAGGACATTAGGCGCAAACTGTGCACCTATTTTGTGTCGAGATTAATACAATCTCCAAATGGTCTGAAACAAGCCTCCACTTGAACAATGTCACCTAGAAGTACATTCGAGTGTGCCTCAAAAGTTTTCCATGCCGTGGTACATTCGGTGCAAACTGTACACCTATCTTGCGCCTAGATTAACACTATCTCCAAATTGATCGAAATGAACTTCAACTTGACCAATGTCACCTAGAAGTATCATCGGGTGTGCCTGAAAAGATTTCCATGCTCGTGGTACGTTTAGCGCAAACCGTGCTCCTATCCAGCATCAAGATTAATACAATCTCCAAACGGTTTGAATCGAGCTTCCACCTGACTAACGTCACCTAGAAGTACCATCAGTTGTGTCTGAAAACTTTTCCAAACCCATGGTACATTTGGCACAAACCATACACCTATCTTGCGCCTAGATTAACACTATCTCCAGTTGGACCAAAACGAGCTTTCCACTTGACCAATGTCGCCTAGAAGTACCATCAGGTGTGCCTGAAAAGATTTCCATTCCCATGGTACATTCGGCGCAAACCGTACACCTATCTTGTGCCAAGATTAACATTATCTCCAAACGGACCGAAACGAGATTCAACTTGACCCACGTCACCTAGGATTACCATCTGGTGCATCCAAAATAATTTCCAAGCCTATGGTAATTTCAGCGCAAATTGTGCCCCTATCTTGCGCCGAGACTAACACTACCTCGTAACAGACCAAAACAAACTTCCACTTGACATACATTACAAAGGAGTACCAACGGGTGTGCCCAATGTGATTTCCATGCCTGTGGTACATTCAGTGCAAACTGTGCACATTTCTTCCGCCAAAATTATTACTATCACCAAACGGATCGATATGAGCTTGCGCTTGATCCGCATAACCTAGGAGTACAATCAGGTGCGTCCAAAATGATTTTTGAGCCCATAGTACATTTGGCGCAAACCGTGCACCTATCTTGCATCGAGATTAAAACTATCTCCAAATGGACCAAGGCAAGTTTCCAATTGACCCACGTCACCTAGGAGTAACATCGGTGGTGCCCAAAATGATTTCTGAACCTATGGTACGTTCGGCGCAAAACGTGCACCTATCTTGCGTCGAGATTAACATATCAGATTGAAACGATCTTTCTCTTGATCTACGCCACCTAGGAGTACCATCTGGGGTGCTCAAAGTGATTTCAGAGCCTATGGTACATTTGGTGCAAACCGTGCACCAATCTTGTGTCGAGATTAAAACTATCTCTAAATGGACCAAGGCGAGTTTCCACTTGATCCACGCCACGTAGGAGTAACATCGGTTGTGCCCAAAATGGTTTTCGAACCTATGGAACATTGAGCGCAAAACATACACCTATCTTACGTCGAGATTAACACTATCTCCAAATAGACTGAAACAATCTTCCTCTTGATCTACGCCACCTAGGAGCACCATATGGTGTGCGCAAAAGCGATTTCAGAGCCTATTGTACATTTGGCGCAAACCGTGCACCTACCTTGTGCCTAGATTAACAATATCTCTAATTGGACCAAAACAAGCTTCCACTTGACCAATGTCACCAAGAAGTACCATCGGGTGTGCCTAAAAAGTTTTCCATATTCGTGGCACATTCGGCGCAAACTGTACACCTATCTTGCGCCTAGATTAACACTATCTCTAATTGGACCGAAACAAGCTTCCACTTGACCAATGTCACCAAGAAGTACCATCTGGTGTGCCAGAAAAGATTTCCCTGCCTGTGGAACATTCGACACAAACCGTACACCTATCTTGCGCCTAGATTAACTCTATCTCCAAACGGACCGAAATGACCTTCCACTTGGCGCAAACCGAGCAGCTATCTTGCCTCAGGATTAATACTATCTCCAAACGTACCGATACGAGCTTCCACTTGACCAACGTCACCTAGAAGTACCATCGCGTGTGCCAGCAATGATTTCCATGCCCGTAGGACATTAGGCGCAAACTGTGCACCTATTTTGTGTCGAGATTAATACAATCTCCAAATGGTCTGAAACAAGCCTCCACTTGAACAATGTCACCTAGAAGTACATTCGAGTGTGCCTCAAAAGTTTTCCATGCTGTGGTACATTCGGTGCAAACCGTACACCTATCTTGCGCCTAGATTAACACTATCTCCAAATTGATCGAAATGAACTTCAACTTGACCAATGTCACCTAGAAGTATCATCGGGTGTGCCTGAAAAGATTTCCATGCTCGTGGTACGTTTAGCGCAAACCGTGCTCCTATCCAGCATCAAGATTTGTCGGTGTTCGGACCCGAGGGTGTCCTAAACCAACGAGTAAATGCTGTGTGTCTCTTTCCTGGATGGTGATGCAAGGAGAACACACGGGGGTTTATCCTGGTTCGGGCAATAGAAGGCCCTACGTCCAGCGGGGAGACATGTTTGTATTTCCTTGCACCGAGGTGCTCATGTTGGGGTACTGTCGGTGTTCGGAACCGAGGGGGTCCTAAACCAACGAGTAAATGATGCGTGTCTCTTTCCTGGATGGTGATGCAAGGAGAACACACGGGGGTTTATCCTGGTTCGGGCAAAAGAAGGCCCTACGTCCAGCGGGGAGAGATGTTTGTATTTCCTTGCACCGAGGTGCTCGTGTTGGGGTACTGTCGGTGTTCGGACCCGAGGGGGTCCTAAACCAACGAGTAAATGCTGCGTGTCTCTTTCCTAGATGGTGATGCAAGAAGAACACACGGGGGTTTATCCTGGTTCAGGCAAAAGAAGGCCCTACGTCCAGCGGGGGGAGATGTTTGTATTTCCTTGCACCGAGGTGCTCGTGTAGGGGTTACAAGCATGCGAGAGAGGGTGTTGAGCCCAAGTCTCAGAGAGAAACGAGGAAAAAGGCGGTTGCTTGAGATGTCGATCTCTTGTCTTGTTTTTTTGTTTCGTCTTCGTCCCCCTCCTCCGTTGAGCCCTGGCCTGCCCTTTTATAGGGTGAGAGGAGGCCAAGACGACGGGGAGCCTTGAGGTGATGTTTTGTGGATTCCTGTTGAGTTGACTGTAGTGACGTGCCTGGGAGATGGCCGGCCATCCCTGGACATCCTGACGTTGTGGGAGACAGGATGGCGAAATGACTCGGAGCGCCGTGCCATACCGTCCTTCCCTTGCCGTTGAACTATGCCGAGCGTCGAGGTTGGGTCGAGGCCGGATGGATAAGGCCGAACCCTCGATATCACGGAGAACGGGCCTTGTCTTATCCTCCCTCGAGGGTGATTGTTGGTGAACAGTGCGTGGTAAGGTGGGTATAGTGACGGGTTTCACCTCCCATCACGGGATGGGCGGTAAAACAGTGAGATCTGACACGGGTATTGTTCCCACGTCAATCCTGGCCGCAGCCATGCCGGTAGGTGGTAGTAGGTAACCGCATTGAATGCTACGACTTTTGTCCTGGGATAGGTAAAGAAAAGGTGTCGAGGTGCTCGGTCCGGGCTCACGCGAGTCGGAGTTCTCCCCAGCGGGCGGTCGAGCCTCGCGTGGGTCGGAGCGCTGTCGAGGTACCTTGCGGCACGGGATGGGGCGCGGTCAAGGCGCCCCGTCGAGCGGGCCTCGTACGAGTCGGAGCCGGGGCGCGGTCGAGGCGCCCCGTCGAGCGGGCCTCGTACGAGACTGACTGGATACGCGGTCGAGGCGGGCTATCTTTTATTGCGGTTTCGGTCGTGTTAGTTTTTTGGCGATATGTGCGGGTACCCCCGTACTGTTGGTACCGACAAGATTAATACAATCTCCAAACGGTTTGAATCGAGCTTCCACGTGACCAACGTCACCTAGAAGTACCATCGGTTGTGTCTGAATAATTTTCCAAACCCATGGTACATTTGGCACAAATCGTACACCTATCTTGCGCCTAGATTAACACTATCTCCAAACAGACGAAAATGACATTCCACTTGACACACATCACCTAGGAGCACTGTTCGCCTAAACGGTCGTTTAGTCCGTTTAAACACCGTTTAAATGATAAACAGAAGTTAGCCATGTTGTTTAGGCCTTAAACGTTGAATTAAACGGTTGGGCCGTTTAAACCCGTTTAAATCGTTTAATCCCGTCTAAACGGTCTAAACAAAATCAGATTAAACATGATTAAATGAGCTAAACAACCATTTAATCCATAATTAAGTGAATTAAAGGACTACGTCTATCACAATCAACATGAAACTAAATAATATTGTAATTATACGAAGTGTTGTGGGATTTAGATTTCTTCCAACAAGATTATTTGGTAGCATATTTGATTTTTACATGTGTAAATATGTATGGGTTCTAGCAAATTTTATTTTTACCTACATAAATATGTATATTTTATTGTTATTGTATAAAACCGTTTAGGCCGTTTAACTCCATTTAAACACCGTTTAAACGGTCTAAACGCTAAACGAAGGGTGACCGACTGTTTACCGTTTAACGTTTAGGAAAACATTGCCTAGGAGTACCATCGGGTGTGCCCAAATTGATTTCCATGTCGATGGTACATTCAGTGCAAGCTAGACACCCATCTAGCGCTGAGATTAACATTATGTCCAAATAGACCGAAACGAGCTTCCACTTGACCAACGTCACCTAGGAGTACCATCGGGTGTGCCCAAAATGATTTCCACGCCCGTGGTACATTCGCGCAAACCGTGCACCTATCTTGCGCCAAGACTAACACTACCTCCAAACAGACCGAACAACCTTCCACTTGACATACATTACATAGGAGTACGATCGGGTGTGCCCAAAGTGGTTTCTAGGCCGATGATACATTCGGCGCAAACCGTGCACCTTTTTTGCGCCAAAATTATAACTATCTCCAAATGGATTGAAATGAGCTTCTGCTTGATCCACGTCACCTAGTTGTACAATCAGGTGCGTCCAAAATGATTTATGAGTCTATGGTACGTTTGGCGCAAACAGTGCACCTATCTTGCGTTGATATTAAAACTATCTCCAAATGGACCAAGGCAAGTTTCCACTTGACACACGTTAGGTAGGAGTAACATTGGCTGCGCCCAAAATGATTTTCGAACCCATGGCATGTTTGGCGCAAACCATATACCTATCTTGTGTCGAGATTAACAATATCTCCAAATAGACTAAAACGATCTTCCTCTTGATCTACTCCACCTAGGAGTATCATCTGGTGTGCTCAAAGCGATTTCAGAGCTCATGGTACATTTGGTGCAAACCGTGCTCATATCTTGCCTAAGGATTAATAGTATCTCCGAACGGACCAATACGAACTTCCACTTGACCAACGTCACCAAGAAGTACCATCGCGTGTGCCTAAAAGGATTTCCATACCCGTGGTACATTCGGTGCAAACTGTGCACCTATCCTGCCTCGAGATTAATAAAATCTCCAAACGGTCTAAAACGAGCTTCCCCTTAACCAACGTTACCTAGAAATACCATCGGATGTGCCTGAAAAGTTTTCCATGCCTATGGTACATTTGGCGCAAACCGTACACTATTTTGCGCCAAGATTAAAACTATCTCCAGTTGGACCAAAACGAGCTTCCACTTGACCAATTTAGCCTAGAAGTACCATCAGTTGTGCCTAAAAAGATTTCCAATCCCATGGTACATTCGGCGCAAACCATACACCTATCTTGTGCCAAAACTAACACTATCTCCAAACGGACTTAAACGAGCTTCCACTTGACCCACGTCACCTAGGATTACCATCGGGTGTGTCCAAAATAATTTCCAAGCCTATGATACTTTCAGCGCAAACTGTGCCCCTATCTTGCGCCGAGTCTAACACTATCTCGTAACAGACCGAAACAAACTTCCACATGACATACATTACAAAGGAGTACCAATGGGTGTGCCCAATGTGATTTCCATGCCCTTGGTACATTTAGTGCAAACTGTGCACCTTTCTTGCGCCAAAATTATTACTATCACCAAACCGATCGATATGAGCTTCCGCTTGATCCGCATCACCTAGGAGTACAATTAGGTGCGTCCAAAATGATTTTTGAGCCTATAGTACGTTTAGCGCAAACCGTGCACCTATCTTGCATCGAAATTAAAGCTATCTCCAAATGGACCAAGGCAAGTTTCCAATTGACCCACGTCACCTAGGAGTAACATCGGTGGTGCCCAAAATGATTTCTGAACCTATGGTACGTTCGGCGCAAAACGTGCACCTATCTTGCGTCGAGATTAACATATCACATTGAAACAATCTTTCTCTTGATCTACGCCACCTAGGAGTACCATCTGGGGTGCTCAAAGTGATTTCAGAGCCTATGGAACATTTGGTGCAAACCATGCACCAATCTTGTGTCGATATTAAAACTATCTCCAAATGGACCAAGGCGAGTTTCCACTTGATCCACGCCACATAGGAGTAACATCGATTGTGCCCAAAATGGTTTTCGAACCTATGGTACATTGAGCGCAAAACATACACTTATCTTACGTCGAGATTAACACTATCTCCAAATAGACTGAAACAATCGTCCTCTTGATCTACGCCACCTAGGATACCATATGGTGTGCACAAAAGCGATTTTAGAGCCTATTGTACATTTGGCGCAAACCGTGCACCTACCTTGTGCCTAGATTAACAATATCCCTAATTGGACCAAAACAAGCTTCCACTTGACCAATGTCACCAAGAAGTACCATCGGGTGTGCCTGAAAAGTTTTCCATATTCGGCGCAAACTGTACACCTATCTTGCGCCTAGATTAACACTATCTCTAATTGGACCGAAACAAGCTTCCACTTGACCAATGTCACCAAGAAGTACAATCTGGTGTGCCAGAAAAGATTTCCGTGCCTGTGGAACATTCGACACAAACCGTACACCTATCTTGCGCCTAGATTAACTCTATCTCCAAACGGACCAAAATGACCTTCCACTTGGCGCAAACCGAGCTGCTATCTTGCCTCAGGATTAATACTATCTCCAAACGTACTGATACGAGCTTCCACTTGACCAACGTCACCTAGAAGTACCATCGCGTGTGCCAGCAATGATTTCCATGCCCGTAGTACATTAGGCGCAAATTGTGCACCTATTTTGTGTCGAGATTAATATAATCTCCAAATGGTCTGAAACAAGCCTCCACTTAAACAATGTCACCTAGAAGTACATTCGAGTGTGCCTCAAAAGTTTTCCATGCCGTGGTACATTCGGTGCAAACCGTACACCTATCTTGTGCCTAGATTAACACTATCTCCAAATTGATCGAAATGAACTTCAACTTGACCAATGTCACCTAGATGTACCATCGGGTGTGCCTGAAAAGATTTCCATGCTTGTGGTACATTTAGTGCAAACCGTGCTCCTATCCTGCGTCAAGATTAATACAATCTCCAAACTGTTTGAATCGAGCTTCCACGTGACCAACATCACCTAGAAGTACCATCGGTTGTGTCTGAATAATTTTCCAAACCCATGGTACATTTGGCACAAACCGTACACCTATCTTGCGCCTAGATTAACACTATCTCCAAACAGACGAAAATGACCTTCCACTTGACACACATCACCTAGGAGTACCATCGGGTGTGCCCAAATTGATTTCCATGTCGATGGTACATTCAGTGCAAGCTAGACACCCATCTAGCGCTGAGATTAACATTATGTCCAAATAGACCGAAACGAGCTTCCACTTGACCCACGTCACCTAGGGGTACCATCGGGTGTGCCCAAAAAAATTTCCATGCCCGTGGTACATTTGCGCAAACCGTGCACCTATCTTGTGCCAAGACTAACACTATCTCCAAGCAGACCGAAACAACCTTCCACTTGACATACATTACATAGGAGTACGATCGGGTGTGCCCAAAGCGGTTTCTAGGCCGATGATACATTCGGTGCAAACCGTGCACCTTTCTTGCGCCAAAATTATAACTATCTCCAAACGGATTGAAATGAGCTTCTGCTTGATCTACGTCACCTAGTTGTACAATCAGGTGCGTCCAAAATGATTTATGAGCCTGTGGTACATTTGGCGCAAACAGTGCACCTATCTTGCGTTGATATTAAAACTATCTCCAAATGGACCAAGGCAAGTTTCCACTTGACACACGTTAGGTAGGAGTAACATTGGCTGCGCCCAAAATGATTTTCGAACCCATGGCATGTTTGGCGCAAACCATATACCTATCTTGTGTCGAGATTAATAATATCTCCAAATAGACTAAAACGATCTTCCTCTTGATCTACTCCACCTAGGAGTATCATCTTGTGTGCTCAAAGCGATTTTAGAGCTCATGGTACATTTGGTGCAAACTGTGCTCCTATCTTGCCTAAGGATTAATAGTATCTCCGAACGGACCAATACGAGCTTCCACTTGACCAACGTCACCAAAAAGTACCATCGCGTGTGCCTAAAAGGATTTCCATACCCATGGTACATTCGGTGCAAACTGTGCACCTATCCTGCCTCGAGATTAATACAATCTCCAAACGGTCTGAAACGAGCTTCCACTTAACCAACGTTACCTAGAAATACCATCGGATGTGCCTGAAAAGTTTTCCATGCCTGTGGTACATTTGGGGCAAACCATACACCTATCTTGCGCCTAGATTAACACTATTTCCAGTTGGACCAAAACGAGCTTCCACTTGACCAATTTAGCCTAGAAGTACCATCAGCTGTGCCTAAAAAGATTTCCAATCCCATGGTACATTCGGCGCAAACCATACACCTATCTTGTGCCAAGATTAACACTATCTCCAAACGGACCTAAACGAGCTTCCACTTGACCCACGTCACCTAGGATTACCATCGGGTGCGTCCAAAATAATTTCCAAGCCTATGGTACTTTCTGCGCAAACTGTGCCCCTATCTTGCGCCGAGATTAACACTATCTCGTAATAGACCGAAACAAACTTCCACATGACATACATTACAAAGGAGTACCAACGGGTGTGCCCAATGTGATTTCCATGCCCGTGGTACATTCAGTGCAAACTGTGCACCTTTCTTGCGCCAAAATTATTACTATCACCAAACGGATCGATATGAGCTTCCACTTGATCCGCATCACCTAGGAGTACAATCAGGTGCGTCCAAAATAATTTTTAAGCCTATAGTACGTTTGGCGCAAACCGTGCACCTATCTTGCATCGAGATTAAAACTATCTCCAAATGGACCAAGACAAGTTTCCAATTGACCCACGTCACCTAGGAGTAACATCGGTGGTGCCCAAAATGATTTCTGAACCTATGGTACGTTCGGCGCAAAACGTGCACCTATCTTGCGTCGAGATTAACATATCTCTAAATAGATAGAAATGATCTTTCTCTTGATCTACGCCACCTAGGAGTACCATCTGGGGTGCTCAAAGTGATTTTCAGAGCCTATGGTACATTTGGTGTAAACCGTGCACCAATCTTGTGTCGACAATAAAACTATCTCCAAATAGACCAAGGCGAGTTTCCACTTGACCCATGCCACGTAGGAGTAACATCGGTTGTGCCCAAAATGGTTTTCGAACCTATGGTACATTAAGCGCAAAACATACACCTATCTTACGTCGAGATTAACATTATCTCCAAATAGATTGAAACAATCTTCCTCTTGATCTACGCCACCTAGGAGTACCATATGGTGTGCGCAAAAGCGATTTCAGAGCCTATTGTACATTTGGCGCAAATCGTGCACCTACCTTGTGCCTAGATTAACAATATCTCTAATTGGACCAAAACAAGCTTCCACTTGACCAATGTCACCAAGAAGTACCATCGGGTGTGCCTGAAAAGTTTTCCATATTCATGGCACATTCAGCGCAAACTGTACACCTATCTTGCGCCTAGATTAACACTATCTTTAATTGGACCGAAACAAGCTTCCACTTGACCAATGTCACCAAGAAGTACCGTCTGGAGTGCCAGAAAAGATTTTCATGCCTGTGGAACATTCGGCGCAAATCGTACACCTATCTTGGGCCTAGATTAACTCTATCCCCAAACAGACCGAAATGACCTTCCACTTGGCGCAAACCGAGCAGCTATCTTGCCTCAGGATTAATACTATCTCCAAACGTATCGATACAAGCTTCCACTTGACCAACATCACCTAGAAGTACCATCGCGTGTGCCGGCAATGATTTCCATGCCCGTAGTACATTAGGCGCAAACTATGCACCTTTTTTGTGTCGAGATGAATATAATCTCCAAATGGTCTGAAACAAGCCTCCACTTGAACAATGTCACCTGGAAGTACATTCGAGTGTGCCTCAAAAGTTTTCCATGTCGTGGTACATTCGGTGCAAACCGTACACCTATCTTGTGCCTAGATTAACACTATCTCCAAATTGATCGAAATGAACTTCAACTTGACCAATGTCACCTAGATGTACTATCGGGTGTGCCTGAAAAGATTTCCATGCTCATGGTACATTTAGCGCAAACCGTGCTCCTATCCAGCGTCAAGATTAATACAATCTCCAAACAGTTTGAATCGAGCTTCCACGTGACCAAAATCACCTAGAAGTACCATCGGTTGTGTCTGAAAACTTTTCCAAACCCATGGTACATTTGGCACAAACCGTACACCTATCTTGCGCCTAGATTAACACTATCTCCAAATAGATGAAAATGACCTTCCACTTGACAAACATCACCTAGGAGGCTAGGAGTACCATTGGGTGTGCCCAAATTGATTTCCATGTCGATGGTACATTCAGCGCAAGCTAGACACCCGTTTAGCGCTGATATTAACATTGTGTCCAAATAGACCGAAACGAGCTTCCACTTGACCCAGGTCTCCTAGGAGTACCATCGGGTGTGCCCAAAATGATTTCGACGCCCGTGGTACATTCGCTCAAACCGTGCACCTATCTTGCGCCAAGACTAACACTATCTCCAAACAGACTAAAACAAGCTTTCACCTGACATACATTACATAGTAGTACCATCGGGTGTGTCCAAAGCGCTTTCCATGCCCGTGGTACATTCCATGCAAACCGTGCACCTTTCTTCTGTGGAAATTATAACTATCTCCAAAAAGATCGAAATAAACTACCACTTGATCCATGTCACCTAGTAGTACAATTAGGTGCGTCCAAAATGATTTCTGAGCCAATGATACATTTGGCGCAAGCCGTGCACGTATCTTGCATCGAGATTAAAATATCTCCAAATGGACCAAGGCAAGTTTCCACTTGACACACGTCAGGTAGGAGTTACATCAGATGTGCCCAAAATGATTTCTGAACCAATGGCACGTTCGGCGCAAACCGTGCACCTATCTTACATTGAGGTTAACACTATCTCCAAACAGACTGAAACAATCTTCCACTTGATCTGCGCCACCTAGGAGTACCATCTAGTGTGCTCAAAGTGATTTCAGAGCCTATGGTATATTTGGCACAAACCGTGCACCTATCTTGCCTCAAAGTTGATACTATCTCCAAATAGATCGATACAAGCTTCCACTTGACCAATGTCACCTAGAAGTACCATCGCATATGCCTAAAAAGATTTCTATGCCCATGGTACATTCGGCGCAAACTGTGCACCTATCCTGTGTCGAGATTAATACAATCTCCAAACGGTCTAAAACAAGCTTCCACTTGACCAACATCACCTAGAAGTACCATCGAGTGTGGCTGAAAAGTTTTCCATGTCGGTGGTACATTCGACACAAATCGTACACCGATCTTGCGCCTAGATTAACACTACTGCCAATTGGACCAAAACAACCTTCAACATGACCAATGTCACCTAGAAGTACCATTGGGTGTGTCTGAAAAGATTTCCATGCCCATGGTACATTTGGCACAAACCGTATACTTGTCTTTCACCTAGGTTAATGCTATCTCCAAACAGACTAAAACAATCTTCCACTTGATCTACGCCACTAAGGAGTACCATCTGGTGTGCTCAAAGCGATTTTAGAGCCTATAGAACATTTCACAGAAACCATGCACAACAAGGTTGATACTATCTCCAAATGGTCTAAAATGAGTTTCCACTTGACCAACATCACCTAGAAGACCATCAGGTGAGCCTAAAAAGTTTTCCAAGCCCATGGTACATTTGGCGCAAACCGTGCAACTATCTTTCACCGAGACTAACACAATCTCCAAACGGACTGAAACAAGGTTCCACTTGACCAATGTCACCTAGAAGTAACATCGGGTGTGCTAGAAAAGTTTTCCATGCCCGTGGTACATTCGACAAAAATTGTACACCTATCTTGCGCCTTGATAAACACTATCTCCAAATGGTCCAAAATTACCTTCCACTAGACACATGTCACCTAGGAGTACCATCGGGTGCGCCCAAAATGATTTCTATGCCCATGGTACATTCGCACGCAAAACCATGCACCTATCTTGCGTCAAGATTAAAACTATCTCTAAATAGACCAAGGCGAGTTTCCACGTGACCCACATCACGTAGGAGTAACATCGGTTGTGCCCAAAATGGCTTGCGTCGAGATTAACACTATCTCCAAACAGACAAAAATGATCTTTCTCTCGATCTACGCCACCAATGAGTACCATCTGGTGTGCTCAAAGCGATTTTAGAGCTTATGGTACATTTGGCGCAAACCCTGCACCTATCTTGCCTTAGGATTAATACTATCTCCAAACGTACTGATACGAGCTTCCACTTGACCAACGTCACCTAGAAGTACCATCCGTGTGTCTGAAATGATTTCCATGCCCATGGTGCATTAGGCGCAAACCGTGCACCTATCTTGTGTCGAGATTAATACAATCTCCAAATGGTTTGAAATGAGCCTCCACTTGACCCATGTAAGCTAGAAGTACCATCGGGTGTGCCTAAAAAAGTTTTCCATGCCTGTGGTACATTCGGCGCAAACCGTACACTATCTTGCGCCTAGATTAACACTCTCTCTAAATAGACCGAAACAAGCTTCCTCCTGACCAATGTCACCTAGAAGTACCATCGAGTATGCCTGAAAAGATTTCCATGCCCAAGGTACATTCAGCTCAAACCGTGCACCTATCATGCTCCTAGATTAACACTATTGCCAAACGGACCGAAACGAGCTTCCACTTGACCTATGTCACCTAGAAGTACCATCGGGTGTGCCTAAAAAGATTTCTATGCCTATGTACGTTCAGCACAAACCGTGCTCCTATCCTGCGTTGAGATTAATACAATCTCCGAACGGTCTGAAACGAGCTTCCACTTGACCCAGGCCATGTTAGAGTACCATCGGATGTGTCCAAAATGGTTTCAAGCCTATGGTACATTCGGCGCAAAACCGTGCTCCTATCTTGCACTGAGATTAACACTATCTCCAAACAGACCAAAAGAAGCTTCCACTTGACATACATTACATAGGAGTACCATCGGGTGTACCCAAAATGATATCTAAGCCTGTGGTACATTTGGCGCAAACCATGCACCTATCTTGCATCGAGATTAACACTATCTCCAAATGGACAGTTTCCACTTGACCCATGTCACGTAGGACTACCATCGGTTGCGCCCAAAATGATTTCTGAACCAATGGTAAGTTCGGTGCAAACCGTGCACCTATCTTGCGCCGAGACTAACACTATCTCCAAACGGACCGAAACAAGCTTCCACTTGACCAATGTCACCTAGAAGTACCATCGGGTGTGCCTGAAAAGATTTCCATGCCCATGGTACATTCAACGCAATCCGTAAACCTATCTTGTGGCTAGATTAACAATATCTCCAAACGGACCGAACGAGCTTCTACTTGACCAATGTCACCTAGAGGTACCATCAGGTGTGCCTAAAAAGACTTCTATGCCCGAGAGTAACACTATCTCGAAATGGACCGAAACAAGCTTTCACTTGACCAATGTCACCTAGAAGTACCTAGGCATGCCTCAAAAGATTTCCATGCCCGTGGTACGTTCAGCGCAAACCGTGCTCCTATCCTGTGTCGAGATTAATACAATCTCCGAACGGTCTGAAACGAGCTTCCACTTGACCCACGCCACGTTGGAGTACCATCGGGTGTTTCCAAAATGGTTTCAAGCCTATGGTACATTCGGCGCAAACCATGCACCTATAATGCACTGAGATTAACACTATCTCCAAACGGACCAAAACAAGCTTCCACTTGACATACATTACATAGGAGTACCATCGGGTGTGCCCAAAATGATATCTAAGCCTATGGTATGTCTGGCGCAGACCATGCACCTATCTTGCATCGAAATTAATAATATCTCCAAATGAACAGTTTCCACTTGACCCATGTCACGTAGGACTACCATCGGTTGCGCCCAAAATGATTTCCAAACCTGTGGTACGTTCGGTGCAAACTGTGCACCTATCTTGTGCTGAGACTAACACTATCTCCAAATGGACCAAAACAAGCTTCCACTTGACCAATGTCACCTAGAAGTATCATCGGGTGTGCCTGAAAAGATTTCCATGCCCATCGTATGTTTAGCTCAAACCGTGCTCCTATCCTATGTCGAGATTAATACAATCTCCAAACGGACCGAAACAAGCTTCCACTTGACATACATTACATAGGAGTACCATTGGTTGTGCCCAAAGCGATTTCCATGCCCATGGTACATTCGGCGCAAACCATAGACCTTTCTTCTGCCGATATTATAACTATCTCCAAATGGATGAACTGCCGCTTGATTCATGTCAACTATGAGTACAATCAAGTGCGTCCAAAATGATTTCTGAGCCTATGGTACGTTTGGCGCAAACCTTGCACCTATCTTGCATCGAGACTAACACTATCTCCAAACAGACCAAATCAAGCTTCCAGTTGACATACATTACATAGGAGTACCATCGGGTGTGCCTAAAGCGATTTCCATGCCCATGGTTCATTCAGCGCAAACCATGCACCTTTCTTGTGCCGAGAGTAACACTATCTCGAAACGGACCGAAACAAGCTTTCACTTGACCAATGTCACCTAGAAGTACCCAGGCATGCCTCAAAAGATTTCCATGCCCGTGGTACGTTCAGCGCAAACTATGCTCTTATCTTGTGTCTAGATTAATACAATCTCTAAATGGTCTGAAACAAGCTCCCACTTGACCAACATCACCTAGAAGTACCATCAGGTGTGCCTGAAAAGATTTTCATGCCCATGGTATGTTCAGTGCAATCCGTACACCTATCTTGCGTCTAGATGAAAAATATCTCCAAACAGACCGAAATGAGCTTCCACTTGACCCATGTCAAGTAGGAGTACCGTCGGGCGTGCCCAAAATGATTTCCAAGCCTATGGTACATTTGGCGCAAACTATGTAACTATATTGTGCCGAGACTAACACTATCTCCAAACAGATCGAAATAAGGTTCCACTTGACTAATGTCACCTAGAGGTACCATCGGATATGTCATAAAAGATTTCCATTCCCGTGGTACATTGGGCACAAACTGTACACCTATCTTGTGCCAAAATTAACACTATCTCAAATGGACCGAAATGACCTTCCACTTGACACATGTCACCTAGGAGCACCACTGGGTGTGCCCAAAATGATTTCCATGCCCAAGGTACATTCAGCGCAAACCATGCCCCTATCTAGCGCTGAGATTTACACTATGTCCAAACGGACCGAAACTAGCTTTCACTTTAACCCATGTCACATAGGAGTACCATTGGTTGCACCCAAAATGATTTTCAAGCCTATGGTACGTTCAGCACAAACCGTGCACCTATCTTGCATCGAGATTAACACTATCTCCAAACAGATTGAAATGATCTGCCACTTGAAATGAGCTTCCACATGACACATCACCTAGGAGTACCGTCGGGTGTGCCCAAAATGATTTCCATGCCTGTGGTACATTCGGTGCAAACCGTGCACCTATCTTGTGCGAAATTAACACTGTCTCCAAACGGACCGAAACGAGCTTCCACTTGACCCACTTTACGTTGGAGTACCATTGGGTGCGTCCAAAATGGTTTCCAAGCCTATGGTACATTCGGCGCAAACCGTGCACCTATCTTGCACTGAGATTAACACTATCTCCAAACAGACCAAAACAAGCTTCCACTTGACATACATTACATAGGAGTACCATTAGGTGTGCCCAAAGTGATTTCCATGCCCATGGTACATTCGGTGCGAACCGTGCACCTGTCTTCCGCCGAAATTAGAACTATCTCCAAATAGGTCGAAATGAGCCTTTCGCTTGATCCACGTCACCTAGGAGTAAAATCAGGTCTGTCCAAAATGATTTCTGATCCTATGGTACGTTTGGCCCAAACTGTGCACCTATCTTGCATTGAGATTAACACTATCTCCATATGGACCGTAATGAGTTTCCACTTGACCAATGCCTGTGGAACATTCAGTGAAAACCATACACCTATCTTGTGCCTAGATTAACACTATCTCTAATTGGACCGAAACAAGCTTCCACTTGACCAATGTCACCTAGAAGTACATCGGGTGTGCCTGAAAAGATTTCCATGCCCATGGTATATTTGGCGCATTCCGTACACCTATCTTGCGCCTAGATTAACAGTATCTCCGAACGGACTGAAACGAGCTTCCACTTGACCAACATCACGTAGGAGTTCCGTCGGGTGTGCCCAAAATAATTTCCAAGCCTATGGTACGTTCGGCGCAAACCGTGCAACTATCTTGCGCCGAGACTAGCACTATTTCCAAACGGACCGAAATAAGGTTCCACTTGACCAATGTCACCTAGAAGTACTATCTGATGTGCTAGAAAAGATTTCCATGCCCGTGATACATTCGGTGCAAACCGTACACCTATCTTGCGCCTAGATTAACACTATCTCCAAACAGACCGAATTGACCTTCCAGTTGACACACGTCACCTAGGAGTACCATCAGCTGTGCCCAAAATGATTTCCATGCCCATGGTACATTCAGCTCATACCATGCACCTATCTAGCACAGAGATTAACACTATACCCAAATAGACCAAAACGAGCTTCCACTTGACCCACATCACCTAGGAGTACCATCGGGTGTGCCCAAAATGATCTCCACGCCCATGGTACATTCGCACAAACCGTGCCCCTATCTTGCGCCGAGAGTAGCACTATCTCCAAACAGATTGAAAATTCCACTTGACATATATTACATAGGAGTACCATCGGGTGTGCCCAAAGCGATTTCCATGCTCATGGTACATTCGGCGAAAACCGTGCACCTTTCTTGCACCGAAATTAAAACTATTGCCAAATAGATCGAAATGAGCTTCCGCTTGATCCATGTCACCTAAGACTACAATTAGGTGCATCTAAAATGATTTCTGAGCCTATGGTACGTTTGGTGCAAACCGTGCACCTATCCTGTGTCGAGATTAAAACTATCTCGAAATGGACCAAGGCAAGATTCCAATTGACCCACGTCATGTAGGAGTAACATCAGTTGGGCCCAAAACGGTTTCTAAACCTATGGTACATTCGGCGCAAAACCGTGCACCTATCTTGCATCGAGATTAACACTATCTCCAAACAGACAGAAACGATCTTCCTCTTGATCTATGCCACCTAGGAGTACCATCTGGAATGCTCAAAGCGATTTCAGAGCCTATGGTACAATTGGCGCAAACCGTGCACCTATCTTTCCTAAGGATTAATACTATCTCCAAATGTACTGATATGAGCTTCCACTTGACCAACGTCACCTAGAAGTACCATCGCGTGTGCCTGGAAAGATTTCGATGCTGCTGGTACATTTGGCACAAAATGGGCACCTATCTTGCTTCAAGATTAATACAATCTCCAAATGGTCTTAAACGAGCTTCTAGTTAACAAATGTCACCTAGAAGTACCATTGGGTGTGCCTGAAAAGTTTTCCATGCCCATGGTACATTTGGCACAAATCGTACACCTATCTTATGCCTAGATTAACACTATTTCCAAATGGATCGAAACGAGTTTCCACTTGACCAATGTCACCTAGAAGTACCATCGGATGTGCCTGAAAAGATTTCCACGCCCATGGTACATTCGGCGCAAACCGTACACCTATCTTGTGCCTTGATTAACACTGACTCCAAATAGACCAAAATGACCCTCCACTTGACACACATCACCTTGGAGTACCAACGGGTGTGCCTCAAAAGATTTCCATGCCCATGGTACATTCGGCGCAAACCATATACCTATCTAGCGTTGAGATTAACACTATGTCCAAATGGACCAAAACAAGCTTTCACTTAACCCACGCCACCTAAGAGTACCATTGGGTGTGTCTAAAATGATTTCCACGCCTGTTGTACATTCGCGCAAATCGTGCACCTATTTTGCACTGAGATTAACACTATCTCCAAATGGACTGAAACAAGCTTCCTCTTGACCCACGTCCCCTAGGAGTACCATCGGGTGCATCCAAAATAATTTCTAAGCCTATGGTACCTTTGGCGCAAACCGTGCAACTATCTTGCGCCGAGACTATCACTATCTCTAAACAGACCGAAACAAGCTTCCACTTGACATACATTACATAGGAGTACCATTGGGTGTGCCCAAAGCTATTTTCATGCCCGTGGTGCATTCGGCGCAAATCGTGCACCCATTTTGCGACGAGATTAAAACTCTCCAAACAGACTAAAACGATCTTCCACTTGATCTACGCCACCTAGGAGTACCATCTTTTTTTGATACAGCTAGGAATACTATCTGGTGTGCCCAAAAGCGATTTCAGAGCCTATGGTACATTTGGCACAAACCGTGCACCTACCTTGCATCAAGTTTAACACTATCTCCGAAGAGACTGAAACGACCTTCCACTTGACCAACATGACCTAGAAGTTCCCTCGAGCACGGAAATCGCTTTGGGCACACCCGATGGTACTCCTATATAATGTATGTCAAGTGGAAACTTGTTTTGGCCTGTTTGGAGATAGTGTTAGTCTCAGTGCGAGATAGGTGCACTGTTCACGCCGAATGTACCATGGGCATGGTTAATCATTTTGGGCACACCCGATGGTACTCCTAGGTGACATGGGTCAAGTGGAAGCTCATTTTGGTCCGTTTGAAGATAGCGTTAAACTAGGCACAAGATAGATGTACAGTTTGCGCTGAATGTTCCACGGGCATGGAAATCTTTTCAGGCACACCTGATGGTACTTCTAGGTGACATTGGTCAAATAGAAGCCCGTTTCGGTCCATTTAGAGATAATATTAATCTCAACCCAAGGTAGGTGCATGGTTTGCGCTGAATGTACCATAGGCTTAGAAACCATTTTGACACAACCGATGGTACTCCTACGTGACATGGGTTAAGTGGAATCTCGTTTTGGTCTGTATGGGGGATACCATTAATCTCGACGCAAGATAGGTGCACGGTTTGCATTGAACGTATGATAGGCTCAGAAATAATTTTGGAGGCACTTGATTGTTTGGAGATTGTTTTAATCTCGGTGCAAGATAGGTGCATGGTTTGCGCCGAATGTACCACGTGCATGGAAATCGCTTTAGGATGATGGTACTCCTAGGTAATCTATATCAAGTGGAAGCTTCTTTCGGTCTATTTGGAGATAGTTTTAGTCTAGGTGCAAGATAGGTGCATAGTTTGCGCCGAACATACCATAGCCCTAGAAATCATTTTGAATGCACCCGATGGTACTATTAGGTGACGTGGGTCAAGTGGAAGCTCGTTTCGGTCCGTTTGGAGATAGTGTTAATCCTGGCGCAAGATAGGTGCACGGTTTGCGCCGAATATACCATGGGCACGGAAATTACTTTGGGCACACCCGATGGTTCTCCTAGCTGAAGTGGGTCAAGGGGAAGCTCGGTTTGAGCCGTTTAGAGATAGTGTTAATCTCAGCGCTAGATAGGTGCACGGTTTGCACCAAACGTACCATTGGCATAGAAATCATTTTGGACACACCTCATTGTACTCCTAGGTCAGATGGATCATGCGAAAGCTCATTTTGATCCGTTTGGAGATGGTTTTAACTTCAGCGCAAGAATGGTGCACGGTTTGTGCCCAATGTCCCACGGGCATGGAAATCGTTTTGGACACACCCGATGGTACTCCTATGTATTGTATGTCAAGTGGAAGCTTGTTTCGGTCCGTTTGGAGATAGTGTTAGTCTCGGTGCTAGATAGGTGCACGGTTTGCGTCGAATGTACCACGGGCATGAAAATCATTTTGGGCACACCTGATGCTACTCCTAGGTGACGTGGTCAAGTAGAAGATCGTTTTGGTCCATTTGGAGATAGTGTTAAACTAGGCGCAAGATAGGTATACGGTTTGCGCCGAATGTACCACAAGCATGGAAATCTTTTCCGGCAAACCCGATGGTACTTCTAATAGACATTGGTCAAATGGAAGCTCATTTTGGTCCATTTGGAGATAGTATTAATCTCGACGCAATATAGGTGCATGGTTTGTGTTGAACGTACCATATGCTAAGAAATCATTTTGACGCAACTGATGGTACTCCTACGTGACATGGGTCAAGTGGAATCTCATTTAGGCCCGTATGGAGATACCATTATCTCGATGCAAGATATGTGCACTATATGTGCTGAACATACTATAGGCTCAAAAATTATTTTGGACGCACTTGATTGTACTCCAAGGCGATGTGGATCAAGCGAAAGTTCATTTCTATCCGTTTGGAGATTGTTTTTAATCTCGGCGCAAGATAGGTGCACGGTTTTGTGCCGAATGTACCACGGGCATGGAAATCGCTTTGGACAGACCTGATGGTACTCCTAGGTAATGTATGTCAAGTGGAAGCTTGTTTCGGTCTGTTTGGAGATAGTTTTAGTCTAGGCGCAAGGTAGGTGCACGGTTTGCACCGAATGTACCATATGCTTAGAAATCATTTTTGACACACCTCCTAGGTGACGTGGGTCAAGTGGAAGCCCGTTTCGAGCTGTTTGGAGATAGTGTTAGTCTTAGCGCTAGATAAGTGCACGGTTTGCGCCGAATGTATCATGGGCATAGAAATCATTGTGGGCACAACCGATGGTACTCCTTGGTGGCGTGTGTCAAGTGAAAGCTTGTTTCGATCTGTTTGGAGACAGTGTTAATCTCGATGCAAGAGAGGTGCACGGTTTGTGCCGAACATATCATAGGCTCGAAAATCATTTTGGGCACACCTGATGTTACTCCTAGGTGACATGGGTCAAGTGAAAGCTTGTTTTGAGCCGTTTGGAGATAGTGTTAACCTCGACGCAAGATAGGTGCACGGTTTGCGTCAAATGTACCATAGGCTCTGAAATCGCTTTTGGGCACACCATATGGTACTCGTAGATAGCATAGATCAAGTGGAGGATAATTTTGGTCTGTTTGTAGATAGTGTTAATCTCGACGCAAGATAGGTGCACGGTTTGCGTCAAACATATCATAGGTTCATAAATCATTTTGGGCGCAACCGATGGTACTCCTACGTGATGTGAGTCAAGTGGCAACTCATTTTGGTCCATTAGGAGATAGTGTTAATCTCGGTGCAAGATAGGTGCACGGTTTGCACCAAATATACCACAATCTCATTAATCAATTTGGACGCACCTGATTGTACTCGGTGACGTGGATCAAGCGGAAGCTCATTTCGATCTGTTTGGAGATAGTTTTAGTCTCGGCGCAAGATAGGTGCATGGTTTGCGTTGATTGTACCACGGGCATGGAAATCATTTTGGACACACCCAATGGTACTCCTAGGTGACATTTGTCAAGTGGAAGCTCGTTTTGGTCTATTTGGAGATAGAGTTAATCTTGGAGCAAGATAGGTGTACGGTTTGCGCCGAATATGCCATGGGAGCAAAATTCATTTTGGTCACACCCGACTATACTCCTAGGTGACATGGGTCAATGTAGAAGCTCATTTTAGTCCATTTGGAGATAGAGTTAATCTCAACGCTAAATAGGTGCATGGTTTGTGCCGAGTAACATGGGCCAAGAAATCATTTTTGGCATACCCGGTGGTACTCCTAGGTGATGTGTGTCAAGTGGAAGTTCATTTCGGTCTGTTTGGAGATAGTGTTAATCTAGGCGCAAGATAGGTGTACGGTTTGCGCCAAATGTACCACGGGCATGGAAATCTTTTCAGGAACACCCGATGGTACTTCTAGGTGACATTAGTCAAGTGGAAGCTTGTTTTGGTCTGTTTGGAGATAGTCCTTGTCTTGGCACAAAATAGGTGCATGGTTTGCACTGATTGTACCATAGGCTTGGAAATCATTTTGGGCACACCCAATGGTACTCCTAGGTGACGTGGGTCAAGTGATAGCTTATTTTAGTCCATTTGGAGATAGTGAATCTCAGCGATAGTTGGGTGCACGGTTTGCGTCGAATGTACCACCAGCATGGAATTCATTTTTGGCACACCTGATGGTACTGCTAGGTGACGTATGTCAAGTGAAAGCTTGTTTCTATTCGTTTGGAAATAGTGTTAATCTAGGTGCAAGAAATGTGTACGGTTTGCGTCGAATGTACCACGGGCATGGAAATCATTTTGGGCACACCCGATGGTACTCCTAGGTGATGTGGGTCAAGTGGAAGCTCATTTCGGTATGTTTAGAGATAGTGTTAACCTCGATGCAAGATAGATGCAAGGTTCGCGCCAAACATACTATAGTCTCAGAAATCATTTTGAATGCACCTGATTGTACTCCTAGGTGTCATGGGTCAAGCGGAAGCTCATTGCGATATGTTTGGAGTATGGTGTGCGCTAAATGTCCCACGGGCATGGAAATCGCTTTGGGCACACCCGATGGTACTCCTATGTAATGTATGTCAAGTGGAAGCTTGTTTCGGTCCGTTTGGGGTAGTGTAAGTCTCGGTGCTAGATAGGTGCACGGTTTGCACTGAATGTACCACGGGCATGGAAAGGGGCACACCCGATGGTACTCCTAGGTGACGTGGGTCAAGTGGAAGCTTACTTTGGTCCTTTTGGAGATACTGATAAACTAGGCGCAAGATAGGTGTACGATTTGCACCGAATGCACACCCGATGGTACTTCTTGGTGACATTGGTCAAATGTAAGCTTGTTTCGGTCCATTTAGAAATAGTATTAATCTCGACGCAGGATAGGTGCACGGTTTGCACTACCATAGGCTCAGAAATCATTTTGATGCAACCGATGGTACTCCTATGTGACATGGGCCAAGTGGAATCTCATTTCGGTCAGTATGGAGATACCGTTAATCTCAACGCAAGATAGGTGCATAGTTTGCTTTGAACGTACCATAGGCCCGTAAATCATTTTGGACGCACTTGATTGTACTCCTAGGCGACATGGATCAAACAGAAGTTCATTTCAATCCGTTTGGAGATTGTTTGCGCCAAATGTAGCACCAGCATGGAAATCATTTTGAGCACCTCGGATGGTACTCCTAGGTGACGTGGGTCAAGTGGAATCTCGTTTTGGTCCATTTTGGAGATAGTGTTAATCTCAACACAAGATAGGTGCACGGTTTGCACCGAATGTGCCACGGGCATGAAAATCGCTTTGGGCACACCTGATGTGTCAAGTGGAAGCTTGTTTCGGTCCGTCTGGAGATAGTTTTAGTCTAGGTGCATGATAGGGGCACGGTTTGCGCCAAACGTACCATAGCCTTGGAAATCATTTTGGAAGCACTTGATGGTATTTTCTAGGTGATGTGGGTCAAGTGGAAGCTCGTTTGGATCTATTTGGAGATAATGTTAATCTCGGTGCAAGATAGGTGCACGGCTTGCGCTGAATGTACCACGGACCAGGAAATCATTTCGGGCACAACTGATGGTACTCCTAGGTGACATGGGTCAAGTGGAAGCTCGTTTTGAGTCGTTTAGAGATAGTGTTAATCTCAACGTTTGATAGGTGCATGGTTTGTGCTGAATGTACCATGAGCATGGAAATTATTATGGGCACAACTGATGGTACTCCTAGGTGACATGTGTCAAGTGAAAGCTCATTTCGATCCGTTTGGAGATAGTGTTAATCTAGGTGCAAGCTTGGTGCACGGCTTGTGTCGAATGTTCCCCGAACATGGAAATCTTTTCAGGCACACCCGATGGTACTTCTAGGTGACATTGGTCATGTTGAAGCTCATTTTGGTCCATTTGGAGATAGTACTAATCTCGACACAAGATAGGTGTACGGTTTGCGCCAAATGTACCATAGGCTCTGAAACGCTTTAGGTGCACCCGATTGAACTCCTACGTGACATGGATCAAGTGGAAACTTGTTTCAATTTGTTTGGAGATAGTGTTAATCTCGCGTTAGATAGGTGCATGGTTTGCGCCGAACATACCATAGGCTTGGAAATCATTTTGGGCGCAACCGATGGTACTCCTACATGACATGGGTCAAGTGGAAATGCATTTCAGTCCATTTAGAGATAGTGTTAATCTTGACACAAGATAGGTGCATGGTTTACGCTGAATGTACCATGGGCATTGCAATCACTTTTGGGCGCACCCGATGCAACTGCTAGGTGACGTGGGTGAAATGGAAGCTCGTTTCGGTCTGTTTGGAGATACTATTAATCTTGACGCAAGGTAGGTGCACGGTTTGTGCTAAATGTACCATGGGCATAGAACTCCTAGGTGACGTGGGTGAAATGAAAGCTCAATTCGGTCCGTTTGGGGATAGTGTTAATCTCGGTGCATGATAAGTGAACGGTCTGCGCGGATAGGTGCATAGGTTTGGAAATCATCCTGGGCGCAATCGATGGTACTCCTATGTGACGTGGGTCAAGTGGAAACTTATTTCGGTCCACTTGGAGATAGTGTTAATCTCAACGCAATATAGGTACACGGTTTGCATCAAGCATACCATAGGCTCAGAAATCATTTTGGACACAACTGATTATAATCCTAGGTGACATGGATCAAGCGAAAGCTCATTTCAATCCATTTGGAGATAGTTTTAATCTCGGTGCAAGATAGGTGCACGGTTTGCGATGAATGAACCACGGGCATGGAAATCACTTTGGGCACACCCGATGGTACTCCTGAGTAATGTATGTTAAGTGGAAGCTTGTTTCGGTCTGTTTGGATATACTGTTAGTCTCGGCACAAGATAGGTGCACGGTTTGCGTCGAACGTATCATAGGCTTGAAATAATTTTGGTCGCACCTAATGGTATCCTAGGACACGTGGGTCAAGTGGAAGCTCGTTTCAGTCTGTTTCGAGATAGTGTTAATCTTGACGCAAGATAGGTGCACCATGGGCATGGAAATCGCTTTGGGCACACCCGTTGGTACTCCTAGGTAATATATGTCAAGTGGAAGCATGTTTTGGTCCGTTTGGGGATAGTGTTAGTCAGCAAGATAGATGCATGTTTGCGCCGAACATACCATAGGCTTGGAAATCATTTTTGGCACACCCGATAGAACTCCTAAGTGACGTGGATCATTTTTGGTCCATTTGGAGATAGTGTTAATCTCAACAATAGATGGGTGCACGGTTTGCGTCGAATGTACCACGGGCATGGAAATCATTTTGGGCACACCCGATGGTACTCCTAGGTGACATGTGTCAAGTGGAAAGCTCGCTTCTATCTATTTGGAGATAGTGTTAATCAAGGCGCAAGAAAGGTGTATGGTTTGCACCGAATGTTCCACGGGCAAGGAAATCTTTTTAGGCACGCCTGATGGTACTTCTAGGTGACATTAGTCAAGTGGAAGCTTGTTTTAGACCATTTGGAGATAGTATTAATCTTGATAGAAGATAGGTGCACGGTTTGTGTCGAATGTACAATGGGCATGGAAATCTTTTCAGCACACCCGATGGTACTTCTTGGTGACGTTGGTCGAGTGGAAGCTCGTTTCGGTCCCTTTGGAGATAATATTAGTCTTAAGGCAAGATAGGTTCCTAGTTTGCGCCAAATGTACCATAGGCTCTGATATAGAATTGGGCACACTAGATGGTACTCCTAGGTGGCGTAGATCAAGTGGAAGATCATTTCAGACAGTTTGGAGATAGTATTAATCTCGACGCAAGATAGGTGCACAGTTTGTGCCGAATGTACCATAGGTTTGGAAATCATTTTGCATGCAACTGATGGTACTCCTATGTGACGTGGGTCAAGGGGAAACTCATTTCGGTCCATTTGGAGATAGTGTTAATCTCAACGCAAGATAGGTACACGGTATGCGCCAAACGTACCATAAGCTCATAAATCATTTTGGACACACCTGATTGTACTCCTAGGTGACGTGGATCAAGCGGAAGCTCATTTCCATCTGTTTGGAGATAGTTTTAATCTCGGTGCAAGATAGGTGTACGGTTTGTGACGAATCTACCATGGGCATGGAAATCGGTTTGGGCACACCCTATGGTTACTCCTAGGTAATGTATGTAAACTGGAAGCTTGTTTCGGTCCGTTTTGAGATAGTGTTAGTCTTGGTGCCAGATAGGTGCATGGTTTGCGCCAAATGTACCATAGGCTTAGAAGTTATTTTGGACGCACTCGATGGTACTCCTAGGTGACGTGGGTTAAGTGGAAGCTCATTTCTATCTGTTTGGAGATACTCCTAGGTGCATGGTTTGCGACAAATCTAGCACAGGCATGGAAATCGCTTTGGGCACACCCGATAGTACTCCTAGGTAATGTATTTCAAGTGGAAGCTTGTTTTCTGTCCGTTTAGAGGTAGTGTTAGTCTCGGCCCAAGATAGGTGCATGGTTTGCGCCGAACGTACCATAGGTTCAGAAATCATTTTGGGTGCACCCATGGTACTCCTACACGACATCGGTCAAGTAGAAACTCGCTTTGATCCATTTGGAGATAGTGTTAATCTCTATGCAAGATAGGTGCATGGTTTGCGTCAAACGTACCATAGGCTCATAAATCATTGTGGACGCACCTAATTGTACTCCTCGGTGACGTTGATCAAGCAAAAGCTCATTTCCATCTCTTTGGAGATAGTTTTAATTTCGGAGCAAGAAAGGTGACAGTTTGCGCCGAATGTACCATAGGCCTAGAAATCGCTTTGGAAGTGGAAGGTAGTTTCAGTACATCTGGAGATAGTGTTAATCTCGGTGCAAGATTGGTGCATGGTTTACATCGAATATACCACGGGCATGGAAATCATTTTGGCCACACCTGATGGTACTCCTATGTGACGTGGGTCAAGTGGAAGCTCGTTTCGGTCCGTTTGGAGATAGTGTTAACATAGGCGCAAGATAGCTGTTCGGTTTGTGCCGAATGTGCCACGGGCATGAAAATCTTTTCAGGCACACCGGATGGTACTTCTTGGTGACATTGGTCAAGTGAAAAGCTCGTTTCGGTCTGTTTCGAGATAGCATTAATCTTGACACAAGGTAGGTGCACGGTTTGCGCCGAATGTACCACGGGCGTGGAAATCTTTTCAAGCACTCCCGATGGTTCTTCTAGGTGACGTTGGTCAAGTGGAAGCTCATTTCAATCCATTTTGAGATCGTATTAATCTCAAGGCAAGATAGGTGCACGGTTTGCACCAAATGTATTATAGGCTCTGAAATCACTTTTGGGCACACCAGATGGTACTCCTAGGTGGTGTAGATCAAGTGAAAAATTGTTTCAGTCTATTTGGAGATAGTGTTAATCTCGATGCAAGATAGGTGCACAGTTTGTGCCAAATGTACTATAGGCTCTAAAATCTCTTTGGGCACTCCAGATGGTACTCCTAGGTGGCGTCGATCAAGTGGAATATCATTTCAATCTGTTTGGAGATAGTGCTAATCTCCATGCAAGATAGGTGCACGATTTTCGCTGAACGTGTCATAGCTTTAGAAATCATTTTGGGCACAACCGATGGTACTCCTACGTGACGTAGGTCAAGTGGAAACTCGTTTTGGTCCATTTGGAGATAGTGTTAATCTCAAAGCAAGATAGATGCATGGTTTGCGCCAAACGTTCCTTAGGCTTGGAAATCATTTTTGGCACACCCGACGGTACTCCTAGGTGACGTGGGTCAAGTGGAAGCTTGTTTCGGTCCGTTTGGAGATTGTGTTAATCTCGACACAAGATAGGTGCACAGTTTGTGCCGAACGTACCATAGCTTTAGAAATCATTTTGGGCGCAACCGATGGTACTCTAACGTGACGTGGGTCTAGTGAAAACTCGTTTCGGTCCATTTGGAGATAGTGTTAATCCCAATACAAGAGAGGTACATGGTTTGCGCCAAATATACCATAGGTTCAGAAATAATTTTGGACATAGCTAATTGTACTCCTAGGTGACTTGTATCAAACGGAATCTCATTTCGATCCATTTGGAGATAGTTTTCATCTCGGTGCAAAATCAGTGCAGGGTTTGCGATGAATCTACCACGGGCATGGAAATCACTTTGAGCACACCCCTAGTACTCCTAGGTAATGTATGTCAAGTGGAAGCTTGTTTCTCTCTGTTTGGAGATGGTGTTGGTCTCAACGCAAGATAGGTGCACGGTTTGCACTGAACGTACTGTAGGCTTGGAAATCATTTTTGGCACAATTGATGGTACTCCTAGGTGACGTGGGTCAAGTGAAAGCTCATTTCGTTCAGTTTGGAGATAGTGTTAATCTCAGTGCTAGATGGGTGCATGGTTTGCGTTGAATGTACCATGGGCATGGAAATCATTTTTGGCACACCCGATGGTACTCCTAGGTGACGTGGGTCAAGTGGAAGCTCGTTTCGGTCTGTTTGGAGATAGTGTTAATGTCGGCACATCATAGGTGCATGGTTTGCAATGAATCTACCATGGGCATCGAAATCTCTTTGAGCACACCCCCTGGTACTCCTAGGTTATGTATGTCAAGTGGAAGCTTGTTTCTCTCCGTTTGGAGATAGTGTTAGCCACGACGCAAGATAGGTGCCCGGTTTGCACCGAACGTACCATAGCTTCGAAAATCATTTTGGGCGCCACCGATGGTCTCCTACGTGACGCAGGTCAAGTGGAAACTCGTTTCGGTCCATTTAGAGATAGTGTTAATCTCGATGCAAGATAGATGCATGGTTTGCGCCAAACGTACCATAGGCTTGGAAATCATATTGGATGCACCCAATGGTTCTCCTAGGTGATGTGGGTCAAGTGGAAGCTCATTTTGATCCGTTTGGAGATAGTGTTAATCTCGTCGCAAGATAGGTGCACGGTTTGCGCCGAACATAACATAGGCTTGGAAATCATTTTTGCCACACTCGATGGCACTCCTAGGTGACGTAGGTCAAGTGGAAGCTTGTTCAGTCCATTTGGCGGTAGTGTTAATCTCGACGCAAGATAGGTGCACGGTTTGCGCTGAACATACCATAGCTTTAGAAATAATTTTGGGTGTAACTAATGGTATTCCAACGTGATGTGGGTCCAGTGGAAACTTGTTCCAGTCCATTTGGAGATAGTGTTATTCTCGACGCAAGATAGGTACACGGTTTGCATCAAAGTCCCATAGGCTCTGAAATATCTTTAGGCACACGAGATGGTACTCCTTGGTGGCGTAGATCAAGTGGATGATTGTTTGTCTATTTGGAGATAGTGTTAATCTCAATGCAAGATGGGTGCACGGTTTGTGCCGAACGAACCACAGCTTCGGAAATCATTTTGGGCGCAACCGATGGAACTCTTGCCTGACGTTAGTCTACTGGAAACTCATCTCGGTCCATTTCAAGATAGTGTTAATCTTGACGCAAGATATGTACATGGTTTGCGGCAAATGTACCATAGGCTCATAAATCATTTTGGACGCACCTGATTGTACTCCTAGGTGACGTGGATCAAGTGGAAGCTCATTTTGATCCATTTGGAGATAGTTTTAATCTCGGTGCAAGATAGGTGCATGATTTGCGATGAATTTACCACGGGCATGGAAATTGATTTGGGAAGACCCGATGGTACTCCTAGGTAATGTAAGTCAAGTGGAAGTTTGTTTCGGTCCAGTTGGAGATAGTTGCACGGTTTGCGTCGAATGTACAACGGGCAGGGAAATCTTTTCAGCACACCTGATGGTACTTCTAGGTGACGTTGGTCAATCGGGAGCTTGTTTTGGTCCGTTTGGAGATAGTATTAATATCGAGGCAAGATAGGTGCACAGTTTGCGCCAAATGTACCATAGGTTCTGAAATCTCTTCGGGCACACCAGATGGTACTCCTAGGTGGCGTTGATTAAGTGGAAGATCGTTTCAGTCTGTTTGGAGATAGTGTTAATCTCCATGCCTGATAGGTGCATGGTGATGAGACTAGAGGTTGTTCCTGATCTTTTGGTGAGTGTGGGTAAACTCGATTTGTGGTGGATTCGACGTTGGCTGTCCGACTACAACGACCACAAGGTTGCTGCGCCTTAGCAACAGGTACACTGGCTCCGATTGTGATGTTCTTGCCATGCCAAGAACACAAAGAACCTGCAAGCAACCGAGAACAAGCAATAACAAGATGAACAAGCAAATAACTCATGGATTTAAGCCAAAGGCTGAATCTGAATCACAAGTTGGGGTCTTGAAACAAGCAAATCGGGTGGTCTAGCCGACACACGCGTTTACAAGGAAGAAGCAGCAGCTAACTTGCATCTAAACAAAACCCACCCTCATTCTGATGGCTGCTGGCTCTATTTATAAGGAGGAGAGCACAAGGGGGAGTGGGAAACCCTAATCTGGGCGTCCCTCAAAGGGTTGTAGTTAGTACAAGGCTCAGGCCCAAGCTGTAGGTCTCTACGTCCTTTGGCTTGCTGCACACAGCTTTGGTAGATTCTGATAGTGGGGTTGGACCCATGTGAAAGAGGACGACGCGCTCTTTCTAACAAGTCAAAAACCAGCTTCATTGGATCTCGTATCAAGGAGTTATGGTACTTTTGATGGAGTGTCCCCTGCTATCTCGAGATGAGCTGTGCGCCCCATTAATGATGATTCCCACTTGTTCGGCTGCTCCATCCTCATCATGGGGTCTAAACATGACACAATGGAGTCTTGACCAACATTCCTAAGAATAAGACAATCATCACCATGATTTAGTAGCATCCAATTCTGAGACAAGTTTGTATGAACAACGAGGAACGACTTTACCTGATAATTAAGTTGTCGTGCTCGAGCTCTTGTCATCGGACCTTGTTGTGCAGCAGGTGTGGTTGTGTCAATGGAAGGGATGTCCTCATCATCCTCCCGTTCTTGCATTTGAGTCGTCCTCGACTCTAGTTCATCCTCTTCTCCCAAATATGGCTTCAAATCTGCAATGTTAAATGTGGGGCTAACCCCAAAAGCTGCAGGTAGCTCAAGTTTGTACGCATTATCATTAATCCTTTCTAACACTTTAAAAGGACCATCGGCTCTAGGCAGCAACTTAGACTTTCGCAAATCAGGGAACCTATCTTTTCTCAAATGGAGCCAAACTAGATCACCAGGTTCAAAAATGACATGTTTCTTCCCTTTGCTACCAGCTAGTTTATACTTTGCATTCATGCACTCTATTTTCTCTTTAGTGGTTTCATGCAATTTTAAGATCAGTTCAGCACGTTGTTTAGCATCAAAGTTCACTCGCTCCGAGGTCGGAAGAGGTAACAAGTCAATAGGAGCACGTGGCACAAACCCATAAACTATCTCAAAAGGGCTTTTCTTAGTGGTAGAATGATGTGAACGATTATAAGCAAACTCAACAAGAACCCACATTTTTATGTTCTTTTTCAAAACAGCCCTAAGCAATGTAGATAAGGTTCTATTGACAACCTCAGTTTGTCCATCAGTTTGGGGATGACAAGTAGTGGAAAATAAAAGCTTAGTCCCTAGCTTAGCCCACAAAGTTCTCCAAAATTGACTAAGAAATTTTGCATCCCGATCAGAAACAATGGTGTTAGGCACACCATGCAATCGAACAATCTCACGAAAGAACAAATCAGCAACATGTGTAGCATCATCGCTCTTATGATATGGTATGAAATGTGCCATTTTAGAAAATCTGTCCACAACAACAAACACACTATCCCTCCCCTTCTTTGTTCTAGGCAGTCCTAAAACAAAGTCCATTGAAATATCTTCCCATGGTGCACTTGGAACAGGAAGAGGCATGTATAAACCATGAGGATTAAGGCGTGACTTAGCTTTCTGGCATGTTGTGCAGCAAGCAACGAACCTCTCCACGTCTCTCCTCATCTTGGGCCAAAAGAAATGACCAGCAAGAATGTCCTCTGTCTTTTTCACACCAAAATGTCCCATGAGTCCTCCTCCATGCGCTTCCTGCAACAATAACAAACGCACGGAGCTAGCTGGAATGCATAGCTTGTTGGCTCTAAAGACAAACCCGTCGGTGAGGACGAATCTATTACATGTTTTCCCCTCTTGGCAATTCAGCAATACATCTTTGAAATCATTGTCATGTGCATATTGTTCCTTAATAGTTTCCAAACCAAAGATTTTAAAGTCAAGTTGTGAAAGCATGGTGTAACGTCTAGACAAAGCATCAGCAATTATATTTTCCTTCCCCTTTTTGTGTTTGATGACATAAGGAAAGGACTCGATGAATTCAACCCACTTGGCATGTCTACGGTTCAGTTTTGCTTGACTACGGATGTGTTTCAATGATTCATGATCAGAATGTATGACAAACTCTTTGGGCCACAAATAATGCTGCCATGTTTCCAAAGTCCGAACTAGAGCAAGCAATTCCTTATCATAAGTAGAATAGTTCAAACTAGGGCCACTCAACTTTTCACTGAAATACGCCACAGGTTTTCCCTCTTGTAACAGCACACCACCCAACCCAATTCCACTAGCATCACATTCAAGCTCAAAGGTTTTGTTGAAATCAGGAAGCTGGAGTAAAGGTGCATGAGTTAACTTATCTTTGATCGTGTTGAAAGCATCCTGTTGGGCTGCAGCCCAAGTGAAGGTTGCACCCTTCTTGGTGAGTTCATGCAGCGGGGCTGCAATGGTGCTGAAGTCCTTCACAAATCGACGGTAGAAACCAGCAAGTCCTAGAAAACTCCGCACTTGTGTGACCGTGCAGGGAACAGGCCAGCTGTGTATGGCCTCAACCTTGGCTTGATCAACTTCGATTCCCTGCGGTGTCACAACATATCCAAGAAAAGAGACTCAATCTGTGCAAAAGGTGCACTTCTCAAGATTGCCAAACAAGTGTGCATCCCGAAGAGCATTGAAAATGGCATGCAAATGATCAAGATGTTCCTCTAATGATCTACTATATATCAAGATGTCATCAAAGTATACCACTACAAATCTGCCAATAAAAGAGCGTAAAACCTCGTTCATTAATCTCATGAAAGTGCTGGGTGCATTAGTCAATCCAAAGGGCATGACAAGCCATTCATATAAACCAAACTTAGTTTTAAACGTTGTTTTCCATTCATCTCCTAGCTTCATACGAATCTGGTGGTAACCACTACGCAAATCAATTTTAGAGAACACAATTGAGCCACTCAATTCATCAAGCATATCATCTAACCTTGGAATAGGATGACAATATCTGATTGTGATGTTGTTTATCGCTCTACAATCAACACACATGCACCATGATCCATCCTTCTTAGGAACTAAAAGCACGGGAACGACACAAGGGCTAAGAGACTCACGCACATAACCTTTGTTGAGCAATTCTTGTACTTGTCTCTGAATCTCTTTTGTCTCGTCCGGGTTGGTCCTATACGGTGCACGATTAGGCAAGGAAGCCCCAGGGATGAGGTCAACCTGGTGTTCAATCCCTCGAATTGGTGGCAGCCCCGGTGGTACCTCCTTTGGAAAAACATCGGCATACTCCTGCAAAAGATTAGTGATAGCAGGAGGCAAAGAAATAGATGTATCTTCGAGTGAAAATAAAGTTTCTTTGCAAACCAAAGCATAGCAAACAGTAGTACTAGCATCAATCTCATCCAAATCAGATTTGGTGGCAAAGTAACAAGAGCCTTTCAGCTTGATCTCATTTTTATTATGATGAACAGATTTGCTAGACTTCTTCTTATGTTTCTCAAGTTCATTAGCGACAATCTGATTTTTACTAGCAACAGCCTGATTCTTAAGTTTGCTAGATCTAGCAAGTTCATCTCTTAGAATAGACTCAGGGGACATGGGGTGCAACACAATCTTCTTGTCATTATGCACGAAAGAGTATTGATTTGTTTTACCAGAGTGCAAGGAATCTTTATCAAACTGCCGTGGTCTATCTAACAACATAGAGCATGCTTGCATAGGCACAACATCGAAGTCAATGGAATCATGATAAGAACCAATGGCAAACTCTACCCTTACCAATCGGGTTACCTTCACCTTGCCGCTGTTGTTAAGCCACTGAATGTAGTAAGGCTGCGGGTGTGGTTTTGTGCTCAATGAAAGCTTCTCCACCATTTCAGCACTTGCCAAGTTGTTGCAGCTTCCTCCATCTATGATCACACGACAAGAGCGTTCCTTGATCACACACTTGGTTTGAAACAAAGTGTGGCACTGATTTTGTTCAGCCCTCTCCATTTGGGCACTTAGCACCCGCTGCACCATGAGGCTCTCATAGTGCTCAGCAGCTTCAGCCCTAATGTGCTCTTCGTCTTGTTGGAAATAATCTCCTTCTGCTACATTGTTAGCAGCAAGCAAAGCATATGTTTCTTCATCAAAATCACTAGCAGAGGAATACCCACCATCAGCTCGCACAATCATCACACGTGTGCTTGGGCAGTCCTTGTGTATGTGGCCATATCTTTTGCAGCGTAGGCACTGAATATCCCTTGTTCTCCCCGTGGATACCACCGAGGGTGAAGTCTTGGCAGATGTAGCCGTTGCTCCTCTAGTTGGTTCACTTGGGCATGGTACAGAATTTGTTGTAGAGGAGCGTGGCTTGATGGTCGAGGAAGATTGTGGGGGTGCACGCGTTGACGGTGCAGCAGCATTGGAGGGTGTCCACAGGCTAGCACGACCTGCAGGAATGTTAGCCCTCATGCTAGCTCGTCGTCCCTGCACTTCTCGTTCAGCTTTACAAGCAAGGTGAAATAAACGATTGACAGAATTATATTCCTTATAAGCTAGAATGTCCTGAATCTCCCGGTTCAGCCTACCCATAAATCTAGCTATGGCACCATCCTCATTTTCCTCTAGCCCGCAACGAAGCATACCCATTTGTAGCTCTTGATAGTACTCTTCTACAGATTTGGATCCTTGCCTCAATTGTTGCAACTTATTTAAAAGATCACGGGCATAATAAGAAGGAACAAATCTGGCCCACATGACCTGTTTCAAAGCATCCCAAGTTGGTGTGTTATTTGGGTTCTTACGATGGTATTCAGACCACTAAACATAGGCAAAGTCAGTAAACTCACTAGTTGCAGCCCTAACACGTTTGTCCTCAGGGAAATCATGGCAAGTAAATTTCTGATCAACAGCTAATTCCCAACTAAGGTACATATCAGGATTATACCTCCCATCAAAAGCAGGTATGGTGAATTTAATCTTGCCAAATGAGTCATCGGCACGTACCTCTTGCCGTGGTCGGCGAGGACCTGTCTCATGGCGGCGGTGATGTTGTTCGATGCGTCGATGACCATTCAGCTCCTCATCAAGCTCAGTGTCCGCTGCATATTCTTCTTCATCATGACCAGCAACACTGCCCATGGTGTTGTTGTTGTTGTGATTGCGTCGTTCGAAACCAACACAGTGATTCTGTTCCATCGTCTCCAATCGCTCCAAGACACCTACAAGAGATGTATTAACAGAACCAAGAGTGCCTTCCAAGGAAGCCAACTTGGTGTTGGTCTCAATCTGAGCCGTCTCCAATTGACCAAGGCGCTCATTGGTGACACGAACATCATCATCAAGGTGTTCAGCATGGAGCCTCACTTTGCGTTCAAAGTGTTGCAGCAAGGCTTTTGATCGAGGTGATTGTGGAGGGGTCCTTTCACCTTCTCCTACCATGGTTAGTATGTAGCAAGGGAAACACAAGAAAATATGTCCTACCAACTAACTGAATTAGGTGGCAACAATTTTCATTCTTTCAGCATGTGCAACCGAGTTCTTACATGTCTTACCTTGCTATGCAGATGGTGTTGGCGACGACAAGAACAACACAAGTAGTAGCAAGTAGAACCCTGTGATGTTGTAGATAATTTGTGGAGCTGTAGGTGGCTTAAAAAAATCAAGGTACAACTAGAACCACGTTAGTCAATGCAAGTTGAATAAGTGTTCAAAGATAGTATCGTGCTGGTCCTAGGCTAACCCGTGCTAGAGACGCGAGCCTAGACACAAATGTTGTCACCGGATAGTAGCAAACAATGGAAATGATGAGAGTAAATAGCATCAACTTAACCCTTTTTTTTCTTTCTTTCTTTCTTTCTTTCTTTCCTCCTTTTCCTTTCTTTTTCTTTTCTACAAGTAGCACACAAACTGAACTTTTGCAATATGATTATAACAAGAATGCAGCAAGTAGCATAGACTTTCTTTTACTAGGGATAAGGATTGCAACAAGTAGTACAAATATGCAATTTGAACTCTCTTATTTTCAGAACTGAGTGTACTCAGATTTGCACCAAAAGGACAGGTGCATAAGGTAGTGTTTGTGTAGGCGCGGCTAAAGGTGATGGTGGTGAGGGTTTTAGCGAAAAGGCGGAGAGAGCAGCGGTGCTTTTGGTGGTGGTGGTGGTGGTGGTATTGGTGGAGATTGCAGTGGCTGAAGTGGGGGGTTGGGGAAGGCAACAGCGGATTGTGTAGTGACTAAAACGTGACAAGAACTCGAAACTCTAAAGGATTAGAACCTAAGAACCAGCACTTGACACCACGATGTAAAGCACAAACTCAACAAGCAAAGAACTAAGCAGATCAGCAAGGCTCAAACTTGTGTTTGGAATTTCAGTTCTATCCTATTTTTATATTTCTAGAACATAGGTAAAGTAATGAACAGTAAATCACTCACCAAAGAACCTTGCTCTGATTACCACATGATGAGACTAGAGGTTGTTCCTGATCTTTTGGTGAGTGTGGGTAAACTCGATTTGTGGTGGATTTGACGTTGGTTGTCCGACTACAACGACCACAAGGTTGTTGCGCCTTAGCAACAGGTACACCAGCTCTGATTGTGATGTTCTTGCCGTGCCAAGAACACCAAGAACCTGCAAGCAACCGAGAACAAGCAAGAACAAGATGAACAAGCAAATAACTCACGGATTTAAGCCAAAGGCTGAATCTGAATCACAAGTTGGGGTCTTGAAACAAGCAAATCGGGTGGTCTAGCCGACACACGCGTTTACAAGGAAGAAGCAGCAGCTATCTTGCATCTAAACAAAACTCACCCTCATTCTGATGGCTGCTGGCTCTATTTATAAGGAGGAGAGCACAAGGGGGAGTGGGAAACCCTAATCTGGGCGTCCCTCAAAGGGTTGTAGTTAGTACAAGGCCTAGGCTCAAGCTATAGGTCTCTGCGTCCTTTGGCTTGCTGCACATAGCTTTGGTAGATTCTGATAGTGGGGTTGGACCCATGTGAAAGAGGACGACGCGCTCTTTCCAACAAGTCAAAAATCAGATTGGATCTCGTATCAAGGAGTTATGGTACTTTTGATGGAGTGTCCCCTGCTGTCTCGAGATGAGCTGTGCGCCCCATTAATGATGATTCCCACTTGTTCGGTTGCTCCATCCTCATCATGGGGTCTAAACATGAGGCAATGGAGTCTTGACCAACATTCCTAAGAATAAGACAATCATCACCATGATTTAGTAGCATCCAATTCTGAGACGAGTTTGTATGAACAGCGAGGAACGACTTTACCTGATAATTAAGTTGTCGTGCTCGAGCTCTTGTCATCGGACCTTGTTGTGCAGCAGGTGTGGTTGTGTCAATGGAAGGGATGTCCTCATCACATGGTTTGTGTGAATCTACCATAGGCATAGAAATTGCTTTGGGCACACCCGATGGTACTCCTAGGTAATGTATGTCAAGTGGAAGCTTGTTTCGGTCCGTTTGGAGATAGTGTTAGTCTCGGTGCAAGATAGATGGACAGTTTGCGTTGAACATACCATAGGCTTGGAAATCATTTTGGATGCACCCGATGGTACTCCTAGGTGACATGGGTAAAGTGGAAGGCCGTTTCGATCAGTTTGGAGATAGTGTTATCCTCGGCGCAAGATAGTTGCACTGAATGCGATGAATCAACCACGGGCGTGGAAATCGCTTTGGGCACGCCCGCTAGTACTCCTAGGTATGTCAAGTGGAAGCTTGTTTCTCTCTATTTGGAGATAGTGTTAGTCTCGACGCAAGATAGGTGCACGGTTTGCGGTGAAAATACCATAGGCTTGGAAATCATTTTTGGCACACTCGGTGGTACTCCTAGGTGATGTGGGTCAAGTGGAAGCTCGTTTCGGTCCGGTTGGAGATAGTGTTAGTCTCAGCGCTAGATGGGTGCACGGTTTGCGTCAAATGTACCACGGGCATGGAAATAATTTTGGGCACACCCGATGGTACTCCTGGTCACGTGGCTCAAGTGGAAGCTCGTTTCGGTCTATTTGGGGATAGTGTTAATTTCGGCACAAGATAGGTGCACGGTTTGCAAGGAATCTACCATGGGCATGGAAATCGCTTTGGGCACACCCCCTGATACTCCAAGGTAATGTATGTCAAGTGGAAGCTTGTTTCTCTACGTTTGAGAAGCATTAGTCTCGACACAGGATAGGTGCATGGTTTGCACCGAACGTACCATGGGCTTGGAAATCATTTTTGGCACTCCTTATGGTACTCCTAGGTGACGTGTGTCAAGTGTAAACTCGTTTCTATCCATTTGGAGATAGTGTTAATGTAGGCGCAAGAAAGGTGTACGGTTTGCGTCAAATGTACCACGGGCATGGAAATCTTTTCGAGCACACCCGATGGTACTTCTAGGTGACATTGGTCAAGTGGAAGCTCGTTTCAGACCATTTGGAGTAGTATTAATCTTGACGTAAAATAGGTGCATAGTTTCCGTCAAATGTACAACGGGCATGGAAATCTTTTCAGGCACACACGTTGGTACTTCTAGGTGACGTTGGTCAAGTGGAAGCTTGTTTCAGTCTGTTTGGAGATAGTACTAAACTCGAGGCAAGATAGGTGTATGGTTTGTGCCTAATGTACCGTACGCTCTGAAATCACTTTGGGCACACCAGATGGTACTCCTAATTGACGTAGATCAAGTGGAAAAAAAATTTTGATCTATTTGGAGATAGTGTTAATTTTGATGCAAGATAGGTGAACGGTTGGCGCCAAACGTACCATAGCTTTGGAAATAATTTTGGGCGCAACCAATGGTAGGAGTACAAAACGTGTCACCTAGGAGTACCATCGGGTGTGCCAAAAATGATTTCCATGAATATGGTACGTTCGGTGCAAACCGTGCACCTATCTTGCGTGGAGACTAACACTATCTCCAAACTGGGAGAAACAAGCTTCCACTTGATATACATTTCCTAGGAGTACCAAGGGTGTGCCCAAAGCGATTTCCATGCCCATGGTAGATTCGTCGCAAACCGTGCACCTATCTTGCACCTAGATTAACACTATCTCTGAACGAACCAAAACGAGCGTCCACTTGACCCACGTATCCTAGGAGTACCATCGGGTGCGTCCAAAATGATTTCTAAGCCTATGGTATGCTCGGTGCAAACCATGCACCTATCTTCCTTTAAGACTAACCCTATCTCCAAACAGACCGAAATAAGCTTCCACCTGACATACATAACATATGAGTAGCAGGGGGTGTGCCCAAAGCGTTTTCCATGCCCGTGGTAGATTTCTCAGAAACCGTGCACCTATCTTGCACCGAGATTAAAACTATCTCCAAACGGACTGAAATGAGCATCCGCTTGACCCACGTCACCAAGGAGTACCATCAGGTGCGTCCAATATGATTTCCAAGCCTATAGTACGTTCGGCGCAAATAGTGCATCTATCTTGCGTCGATATTAACACTATCTCCAAACAGACCGAAACGAGTTTCCACTAGACCCACATCACGTAGGAGTACTGTTGGTTGCGCCCAAAATGATTTTCGAAGCTATGGTACATTTGGTGCAAACCGTGCACCTATCTTGCATCGAGATTAAAACTATCTCCAGATAGACTGAAATGATCTTCCACTTGATCTACGCCACCTAGGAGTACCATCTAGTGTGCCCAAAGATATTTCAGAGCCTATGGTACATTTGGCAAAAACCATGCACCTATCTTGCCTCGAGATTAATACCTCCAAACAGACCGAAACGAGCTTTCACTTGACCTACATTACCTAGAAGTACCATCAGGTGTGCCTGAAAAGATTTCCATGCTCGTTGTACATTCGATGCAAACCATGCACCTATCCTGCATTGAGATTAATACTACTCCAAATAGTCTGAAATGAGCTTCCACTTGACCAATGTCACCTAGAAGTACTGTCGGGCGTGCCTCAAAAGATTTTCATGCCCATGGTATATTGAACGCAAACCGTGCACCCATCTAGTGCTGAGATTAACACTATTTCCAAATGGACCGAAACGAGGATCCACTTCACCCACGTCACCTAAGAGTACCATTGGGTGTGCCAAAAATGATTCCAAAGCCTATGGTACATTCAGCGCAAACCGTGCACCTGTCTCCAAACGGAGAGAAACAAGCTCCCACTTAGCATACATTACCTAGGAGTACCAGGGCGTGTGCCTCGCAAAATGTGCACCTATCTTGCGATTCTCCAAATAGAGCAAAATGAGCTTCCACTTGACCCACGTCACCTCGGAGTACCATCGGGTGTGCCAAAAATGATTTCCATGACCGTGGTACGTTCGACGCAAACCGTGCACCCATCTAGCACTAAAATTAACATTATCTCTAAACGGACCAAAATGAGCTTCCACTTGACCCACGTCACCTAGGAGTACCATCAAGTGCGCCAAAAATGATTTCCAAGCCTATGGTATGTTCGATGGAAACCGTGCACCTATCTTTCATCGGGACTAACACCAACTCCAAACGAAGAGAAACGAGCTTCCACTTGACATACATTACCTAGGAGTACTAGGCGGTGTGCCCAAAGCGATTTCCATGCCTGTGTTAGATTCGTCGCAAACCATGCACCTATCTGGTGCTGACATTCACACTATCTCCAAACATATCAAAATGTGCTTTCTATTGACCCAAGTCACCTAGGAGTGCCATTGGATGTGTCCAAAAAGATTTCCAAGCCTATGAGTTCGGCGCAAACAATGTATCTATCTTGCGCTGAGACTAACACTATCTCTAAACAGACCGAAACAAGCTTCCACATGACTACATTACCTAGGAGTACCATCGGGTGTGCCCAAAGCGATTTCCGTGCCTGTAGGTTGGTTCGTCACAAACCATGCACCTATCTTGCACTGAGATTAAAACTATCTCCAAACGGATCGAAATGAGCTTCTGCTTGATCCACGTCACCTAGGAGTACAGCCAGGTGTGTCCAAAATAATTTATGAGCCTATGGTATGTTTGGTGAAACCATGTACTTATCTTGCGTCGAAATTAACACTATCTCTAAATGGACCAAAACGAGTTTCCACTTGACCCACCTCACGTTGGAGTACCATCGGTTGCACCCAAAATGATTTCCGAAGTAATGGTATGTTCGGTGTAAACCATGCACCTATCTTGCTCGAGACTAACACTATCTGCAAATAGAGAGAAACAAGCTTCCATACGACAAAGATTACCTAGAAGTACCTGGGGGTGTGCCCAAAGCGATTTTTATGCCCGTGGTAGATTCGTCGCAAACCATGCACCTATCTTGTTATGACATTAACACTATCTCCAAACGTACCAAAATGAGCTTTCCCTTGACCCACATCACCTAGGAGTACCATTGGGTGCAAAATGATTTCCAAGCCTATGGTACGTTCGTCGCAAACCATGCATCTATCTTGCGCCGACATTAACACTATCTCCAAACGTACCAAAACGACCTTTCCCTTGACCCACGTCACCTAGAAGTACCATTAAGTATGTCACAAATGATTTCCAAGCCTATGGTACGTTTGGCGCAAACCATGCATCTATCTTGCTCTGAAACTAACAATACCACCAAACAGACCGAAACAAGCTTTCACTTCACATACTCCTAGGAGTACCATCGGGTGTACCCAAAGGGACACAGGTAGGCTCGTTACAAACCGTGCACCTATCTTGCACCAAGATTAAAACTATCTCCAAACAGGTTCAAATGAGCTTCCGCTTGATCCACGTCACCTAGGAGTATAGTCACATGCATCCAAAATGATTTATGAGCCTATGTACGTTTGGTGAAACTGTGTACCTATCTTGCGTCGAGATTAACACTATCTCTAAATGGATCGAAACAAGTTTCCACATGGCCTACATCATGTTGGAGTACCATCGGTGGCGCCCAAAATGATTTCCAAAGCTATGGTACGTTCGATGCAAACCATGCACCTATCCTGTGTCAAGATTAACACTATATCCAAACAGACTAAAACGATCTTCCACTTGATATACGGCACCGAGGAGTACCATCTAGTGTGCCCAAAGAGATTTCAGAGCTTATGGTATGTTTGGCGCAAACCAGCACATATCTTGCCTTGAGATTAGTACTATCTCCAAACAGACCGAAGCGAACTTCCACTTGACCAACGTCACCTAAAGTACCATTGGGTGTGCTTGAAAAGATTTCCATGCCCGTTGTACATTCGACGCAAACCGTGCACCTATCTTGCATCGAGATTAATACAACTCCAAACAGTCTGAAATGAGTTTTCGCTTGACCAATGGCATCTAGAAGTACCATCGGGCATGCCTAAAAAGAATTCCATGCCCATGGTACATTCAGTGCAAACCATACACCTTTCTTGCACCTAGATTTACACTATCTCCAAATAGACAAAAACGAGCTTCCACTTGACCACGTCACCTAGGAGTACCATCGGGTGTGCCCAAAATGATTTCCATGCCCGTGGTACATTCTACGCAAACCGTGCACCAATCTAGCACTGAGATTAACACTATCTCCAAACGGACCGAAACGAGCTTCCACTTGACCCACATCACCTAGATGTACCATTGGGTGTGCCCAAATTGATTTCCATGCCCGTGGTACATTTGGCGCAAACCGTGCACCCATCTAGCACTAAGATTAACACTATCTCTAAACAGACCAAATCGAACTTCCACTTGACACACGTCACCTAGGAGTACCAATGGGTGTGCCCAAAATGATTTCCACACCCGTGGTACATTCGGCGTAAACCGTGCACCTATCTTGCGCCGAGATTAACACTATCTCCAAAAAGACCGAAATGAGCTTCCACTTGACCCATGTCACCTAGGAGTACCATCGGGTGCGTCCAAAATGGTTTCCAAGCCTATGGTACCCTCGACGCAAATCGTGCACCTATCTTGCGCCGAGATTAACACTATCTCCAAACAGACCGAAATGAGCTTCCACTTGACCCACGTCACCTAGGAGTACAATCAGGTGTGCCCAAAATGATTTCCACGCCCGTGGTACATTCGGTGCAAACCGTGCACCTATCTTGCACCGAGATTAACACTATCTCAAAATAGACCAAAACGAGTTCCACTTGACCCACGTCACCCAGGAGTACCATCGGGTGCGTCCAAAATGATTTCCAAGCCTATGGTATATTTGGCGCAAACCGTGCACCTATCTTGCACCGAGACTAGCACTATCTTCAAACGGACCGAAATAAGCTTCTAGTTGACATACATTACATAGGAGTACCATCGGGTGTACCCAATGTGATTTCCATGCTTGTGGTACATTCGACGCAAATCGTGCACTTTTCTTGCGTCGAAATAAGAACTATCTCCAAACAGATCGAAATGAGCTTCTGCTTGATCCATGTCACCTAGGAGTGCAATCAGGTGCATCCAAAATGATAGCTGAGCCTATGGTATGTTTGGCGCAAATCGTGCACCTATCTTGCATCAAGATTAACACTATCTCCAAATGGACCAAAGCGTGTTTCTACTTGACCCACGTCACGTAGGATTACCATCGGTTGTGCCCAAAATGATTTCCGAAGCTATGGTACGTCCGGTGCAAACCGTTCACCTATCTTGCCTCGAGATTAACGTCCAAACAGACTGAAACGATCTTCCAATTGATTTACACCACCTAGGAGTCCAAAATGAGTTTCCACTTGACCAATGTCACCGAGAAGTACCATCGAGTGTGCCTGAAAAATTTTCCATGCCCATAGTACATTCGGCGCCAATCTTAGGCCTATCTTGCGCCTACATCAACACCATCCAAATGGATGAAAATGAGTTTCCACTCGACCAATGTCACCTAGAAGTACCATCGCGTGTGCCTGAAAAGATTTCCATGCCCGTGGTACATTCGATGCAAACCATGCACCTATCTTGTGCCGAAATTAACACTATCTCTAAACAGACCGAAACGTGCTTCCACTTGGCCCACGTGACCTAGGAGTACCGTCCGGTGCATCTAAAATAATTTCTATGCCTATGGTACATTCGGCGCAAACCATGCACCTATCTTGCGACAAGACTAACACTATGCAAACAAACAAAAACGATCTTTCACTTAATCTACGCCACCTAGGAGAACCATCTGGTGTGCCCAAAACCGATTTTAGAGCCTATGATACATTTGGCGCAAACCTTGCACCTATCTTGTCTCGAGATTAATACGATATCCAAATGGACCAAAACGAGCTTCCACTTGACCAACGTCACATAGAAGTACCATCAGGTGTGCCTGAAAAGATTACCATGTTCGGTACAAACCGTGCACCTATCTTGCGCCGAGGCTGACACCATCTCTAAACGGACCGAAACAAGCTTCCACTTGACCAACGTTAGCTAGAAGTACCATCGGGTGTGCCTGAAAAGATTTCCATGGCCGTAGCGCAAACAGTGCACCTATCTTGCGCCAAGACTAACACTAACATTAATGGACCGAACGAGCTTCCACTTGACCAATGTCACCTAGAAGTACCATCGGGTGTGCCTGAAAAGATTTCCATGCCCATAGTTCATTTGGCGCAAACCGTACACCTATCTTGCTCCTAGATTAATACTATCTCCAAATAGACCGAAACGTGCTTCCACTTGACCCGCATCACCTAGGAGTTCCATCAGGTGTGCCCAAAATGATTTCCACGCCCATGGTACATTCAGCGCAAACCGTGCACCTATCTAGCACCGTGATTAACACTATCTCCAAACAAACCGAAACAAGCTTGCATATGACCCACATCACCTAGGAGTACCATCGGGTGTGTCCAAAATAATTTTCAAGCCTATGGTACCTTTGGCGCAAACCGTGCAACTAGCTTACGTCGAGACTAACACTATCTCCAAACAGACTGAAACAAGCTTTCACTTGACATACATTACATAGGAGTACCATCGGGTGTGCCCAAAGCAATTTCTAGGCCCGTGGTACATTCGGTGCAAACTGTGCACATTTCTTGTGCCAAAATTATTACTATCTCTAAACGGATCGATATGAGCTTCCACTTGATCCACGTCACCTAGGAGTACAATCAGGTGCGTCCAAAATAATTTTTGAGCCTATAGTACGTTTGGCGCAAACCGTGCACCTATCTTGCGTCGAGATTAAAACTATCTCCAAATGGACCAAGGCAAGTTTCCAATTGACCCACGTCACGTAGGAGTAACATCGGTGGCGCCCAAAATGATTTCTAAACCTATGGTATGTCCGGTGCAAAATGTGCACCTATCTTGCGTCGAGATTAACATATCTCCAAACAAACTAAAACGATCTTTCTCTTGATCTATGCCACCTACGAGTACCATCTAGTATGCTCAAAGTGATTTCAGAGCCTATGGTACATTTGGTGCAAACCGTGCACCTATCTTGCGTCAAGATTAAAACTAATTCCAAAGGACCAAGGCGAGTTTCCACTTGACCCACGTCACGTAGGAGTAGCATCGGTTTCGGTTGCACCCAAAATGGTTTCCGATCTATGGTACGTTCGGCGCAAAATGTACACATATCTTGCTTTGAGATTAACACTATCTCCAAACAGACTAAAACGATCTTCCTCTTGATGTACGCCACCTAGGAGTAGCATCTGGTGTGTGCAAAAGTGATTTCAGAGCCTATAGTACATTTGGCACAAACCGTGCACCTATCTTGCGTCAAGATTAACACTATCTCCAAACAGACCAAAACGAGCTTCCACTTGATGAATGTCACCTAGAAGTACCATCGGGTGTGCCTTAAAAGATTTCTATGCACGTGGTACGTTCAGCGTAAACCATGCTCCTATCCTGCGTTGAGAATAATACAATCTCCGAACGGTCTGAAACGAGCTTCCACTTGAGCAATGTCATCTAGAAGTACCATCGGGTGTGCCAGAAAAGATTTCCATGCCCGTGGTACGTTCAACGCAAACCATACACCTATCTTGCGCGTAGATTAACTCTATCTCCAAATGGACCAAAATGACCTTCCACCTGACACGCATCACCTAAGAGTACCATCAGGTGTGCCCAAAATGATTTCCATGCCCATGGTACATTTGGCGCAAACCATGCACCTATCTAGCGCAGAGATTAACACTATCCAAATAGACCAAAATGAGCTTCCAGTTGACCCACGTCACCAAGAAGTACCGTCAGCTATGCCCAAAATGATTTCCCCGCCCGTGGTACATTCGCAAAAACCATGCTCCTATCTTGCGCCGAGATTAGCACTATCTCCAAATAGACCAAAACAAGCTTTCACTTGACCCACGTCACCTAGGAGTATGATCGGGTGCGTTCAAAATAATTTCCAAGATTATGGTACCTTCGGCGCAAATCTTGCACCTGTCTTGCGCCAAGACTAACACTACCTCCAAACTATCTGAAACAAGCTTCCACTTGACGTACATTACATAGGAGTACCTTTGGGTCTGCCCAAAGCGATTTCCATGCCCGTGGTATATTAGACGCAAACCGTGTGTTGATATTTGTTAACGCACACAGAAAAGGATCTACAAGCGCACAGATATCGGTGAGCATTTCACTAGGGAGATATTTCCAGAGTATCATATTTGTTTATCCGCAAGGACAAAGCGTGCGATGACTAACCTAAATCTATACTTAACCCCTAGGCCGCACTACAAGGTAGTGAAGATATAAGCGATTAGAGAAGACTACGACAATAGTCTGGTTCCAACCTATGGTAAGCTATGAAACTATTGGTCTATGGGGACATACCGATGGAAAAGAGACACCACAGAGGATGCTTGACTAGGGCACTTAATCCTACCAATCCTTCTGACGGGATGTGGGGTACAAAGGAAACAATGGGACTGTCACTTCCCACGCTACTACACACTGATCCAGCCAGACAGGGGATATCTATGAGTATCTCTAGCCTAAGCACCATGCTTACGCTACAGACGATTACCCTACCCTCTACCATGGAAGAGAATAAAGTAAACTCGTAAACCATAGAACAATAACAATGTACTTACTTAGTATTAGAAGTTGAATTACCGAAGAATCCTAGAACCAAGCCTCGGGTTAGGAGACTTGATCCTGCAGGTACAAGACAGAGAGGACACACCAACATGCCGGGCTTCCTCCAACTCATCCCTCCCTCTAACTCTCTCAATCTAGAAGAAGAACTCTAATCTCACATGGAGACTACAAAAGCTAATCTCTCTTATATGTGCCCTAAGAGAGAGATCCATTCAAGGGACCCCTCCTTGCTGATCCTCATAAGAAATAATGAATTAGGGTTTCAAGGGATGCCTCCTCCAGGGGCTAGGGGCCTTGCTTATATAGCCCTTGGATTAAACTGACCTTGATCTACGATTATTATTCATCCTCAAAGGCGGTGGAGGCAAGATCCGCGAGGTGGAGCCTAATTGGCCACCTAGGTGGGGTGGGCGCCCAGGCCAGGGGGCGGCCGCCCCACTTTCGGGCCCATTTCGCCTCCGGTTTATTTCTAGAGTCTTCTTGTATCTTCCAGATTACATAAAAGTTATGTGTGGCCCTATTGTCTCTATGTAAACCTGACATGTGGGTCTTCCTTGGTTCTTTTTAGCTGACACCCTATAGAAACAAACATTCACCAAAACTCAAGGAATTATGTCAGTAAGCCCCCTATATCTATGTGGTAATTATTGTTTAGTCTTTTTCATGCTATGTTGATAGTTAAAAAATGATACTTATCTACCGTCAACAAACTCCCCCAAGCTTACCCTTCGCTCGTCCCTGAGTAAAGATAAACTCAGTGATGGATCAGGAGTTGCTACAATGCTTTCACGCCTCAAAAGTACACATGCGTTCAAACAAGAATTCTCCTCCGGATTAGAGTGAACTATCCTGACTTCAAACTTACCCATATTATCTTTTACCATGGGGCTTGTAGCCGTCACTTGGGTCTTGAGCAGTTGAAAGACAGAACGGTCAAGTCAAGCGCTATGTCTCAAGCTCTTTGATCAACCATTATTCCGGAGTTTTGCAGGGTTTTCAAATAAAACTCAGAGATTCTTGTGTATGACCCTTTCACGTCTCTCCTTTATGGTATTTCTGGATCCTCACCAAGGCATTTATGGTGTATGCCTTTTCTCTTCTCTCAAAATATGTGGTATTTTGGCATAAGGCATAGTAACATTATACCTTCTCTCTCTCACCCTACTTCAATAGGTCTATCTAGAGCTCATAGGTGGGAGACAAGGAATCCATACTTGCAAACATTTATTGCATAGTCAGACACATGGATCTAGAGGGACAAGTCCGGGCATACAGTCAAATCAAGATGTGCATGTGTGTGATCCTAAATATGGGCTAAGTGGATATGTATATAGTGGTAATGATGGTGGATGTAAGTAAAAATGAAGGGGTAGAGGAAAAATGGCGAATATCTATTTCTACTTTTGCTCCTTGAAATAAATTTATACTTCTCTTAAACTTTGAAGAATTTGCTGAGAACTTGGGTTGCTGAAAAATCTTTAGGACCCTTGTCCTTTTATTCTCTCTTTATTTTTCTTTCTCACTCTCTTTTCTTTTTTAAAAGGAATTGAATACGATGGAATAATTCCCAAGTATCTTTTTGGAAACATATATAAGAGATAGCAACAGAAATGTTAGAGCTTATAACAAAAGGGGCTAGCAATGGATGAAGGGTTTTGTTCACTCCCAGTATAGGAGCAGAACAACTTGTTGGGTTGTGTCTAATGGAAAATATTTAAATACATGCCTCTAGGGTAGAAGCAGCATAAGTAGGTGGAGTGTACGTGAATCTTGATTTTAACCGCATGACTAATCCCCTAGTGTCAACATAGACTGACCACACTCAATGCTTACAAGCAGCTAAGCTAACAAGTGAAAGTCTTTCCTAATCTAGTAAGCATGTATATATTGCTGTGGTAGGAATTAAACTCTCGTCATACAGGAACTCATCATGTAGGATTTTTAATTTTCAAAGATAAATTCTCCAGAACTCTAGTATCTCTAGGAGCATGATAAACAGCAACTCAAAACCTTCCCATATCATATCTGCCAACTACCTAGACTTAGATCAAGCATTTGCTACCCACGAGTTTCAGGTTCAGAGCAAATCTTAGATCAAAACAGTTGTGTCTAAAACTCAGGAGAGTTCGAGGTTGAAAACTAGGTACTTGAAAGGAATTACGGCAGAACAACCATTCATCATTTCCATGCAAGAGATTATTTGAGATTCTTCTTTTATTAACAACTTCTTTAAGAACAAAGACAAACAAACTAGACACACCCTTTTTATTTTATTTCTATTATTTTAGAACATTATTATTACTAAATAAGAAAACTCATAAAGAATAAGGTAAAACTGAGAGAAGAAAATACTTAGCTGGATACATGGGGGTGCTTTCCCCCAAGCTGGATGTTGACGTAGTCGTTCAATCTTATAAAGTAGCAGACTGGCAGCGGGGATGTTCTTCCTCCTCTAGTGGAGCATTAATTGATGTTGATGATTGTTGAGATAGTGCTCCACCAATGGATAGAACATCCACTTGCTTGTTGGCTCTTCTTGGTCCTTCAAATCCTGTGGAACTCAAATAGACAACAAAACTTGTGGAATAGATTAAGCGTTAGTGGTTGGCCACTCAAGCCTTAATTGTCCAGAGTTTTTAAGATTGTTCTTGATTCTTTTAAACAGAGTTTCAACAGGATTCTCTCAAATACTTTTTATATTTTTATAATGCAGAGAAAGTCTAACAAGATGAATGCATATTTATTTTTATTTTTTGCCACCACAGTGAATATTCCTATGGGTCCTTACATGCCACAAAATTATTCACATGGGGCTTATAATTTATGATGCAGCAAAGCAAACATATATTTATTTTATTTTCTAATGCAATGCTAATGCAGAAAAGTAAACATGCTAAAAGGAGAATGGTTATGCAACTGCTAGAAAGTAACTATGTGAAAAGGGAAATTGATGCAATGCTAAAAAAGGATAAATATGGATAACTACTGATTTTACCTTTCGGCAAGGGTTCAGTGTTTTTAGGTCCTCTGAACAGGAGCATGTTCATTCTGTAGGTGCACCATCTGGTCCCATAGTAGAGACCTTGATAACTTGCACCTCTTGAGATGGTGTCACTCATGTTCCTTGCTCTTCCAGCAGTTTGAAGTAAAGTACTAGTTGTGGAAACTGGTAGCATCTTGCTTATTGTACATGTTCGTAGGTCCAGGATCTTCACTTGTAGGTTTCATGGGGAGTTGACAAGCTCCTCTACTGTTGTGTTCAAAGTGGGTCCTGCTCATAGAGACAAAGTAGAGATCAAGTGCATGGGCTCTGTTGGTGGAAAAACACCAATAGAACCAAAAGTTTATTCTTCTCTAACCTTAGGCATAATGAGCAAGATAAAGTCGATGTTTATGTGTTTTGCTTGAACTTGACATGGGTGATAGGATCAAACAATGAGCATGAATGTAGCATTAAATCAATTGGGTAGATCAAATTTCTTAACCTTGTGGAAGGATAGTCTATCTATGCATATTATGTAATGATTTCATGATTATGACTAGCAACTTCCAAAGAAAAGACGTGCAATCATTTCAGATAATTAAGTTAAGATTATAAGATCAAGAAAGTGGTGATAGGAACAAAGATTAGAGAACTAAGCATGTTGAGTTAATTAGGTTGGGTCAAATGAGGTTGTAACTCAAACATGGTTGGTTCTCTATTTATGTGTATACCAGCATCAAGGAAAGGATTTTAATGTGATGATCACTAACCTTAGGATGTTACCTTTAATGTTGGAGCATGCTGGCACTATAACACCTTGTGGAAGCTTTCCTTCGTTGGACGTTCTTGTTCTTTTGTTCATGCGCCAATGTCTTCTCTGTTGCACTCCTTTCTTACATTTAGTAATGCCATGTTTCATTCTCTCTTGAATTTGTGCTTGGACCGTTAGCTCTTCTTATTGTTTTATTCCTATGAATCATTAGTGGACACACATACCCGAAGGAGTATACAAGTAATGATAGGGCATTGTTGTCACAAAGCTAAGGGTCAGTTTCTATGCTATAGAAGAATTTATTTGAACATACTAGCACAGAAACATTCACTATTACTTCTTTTCTAGAGGATTGATTTTATCTTATATTTGATTATCATATATAGGCATTATGAAATAACTCAAACTTATAGAAATAAATCAATAGTTAATTGAGAGATTGCAAACTAGTGTGTAGAGCGATGAGAGCATGATAGGAGAAAGGTCATGGTTGGAACATCTAAAGGAGTTGGCCTTCCTTCCTCATGCATCAGCTTCTCAATCTAGTGAGGGTGCAGAAAGTTGCATGCTCTCCTCTTGTCAATCTTTCTTGATTCCCGATGATTAATAATTGACAAGAGAATGCAACTGCAACTCGAAATCCTCCACGATGGTCTTTGTCTTCAAGTGGGATGACGGAGATTTGTTCACCTGCTTCCATGGAGTGAGTGCTTTGATTGCGGATCATGCTTTGTGACACTCTTCTTCTTTCTCTTTGGGTATGAATGAGTTGTGTCTCCCTTGTGCAAGATTATTTTGTCTCTCTTCATCTCCAGTATGAGTTCATCTCAAGACTTTCCCATTTTGAATTTTGGAGTTTCTCTGCAGGGGTTAGTCTAACAAAATATACCATTGTCTTTACTAGCAGTTTTTAGTTCAATAACCAAACTAGACTCCATGTCTAATCAGATTAAGGAAGGCTGTTTAACCTAAGCACCATACTTAATTTAAAAGCCAAAAGAAACATGTACACTACTTCTAAACTAACACTTACTAGGGTAGACAAGGGTAGCATGAAATCATTATAGAGATTTACTCAAACAGTGATGAAAGAGCATGATTGTTATTTAGCAAATTGAGCATGTCTTAAAGATAGGGACAACCACGATAATGCAGCAACATGGCAAGAAATGTATTTATGGAAGTCTATCTCCCAAGCTTGAATTTTGCAAGAATTAAGATTGGATGAATGTAATTCAATGTTGCATAATGATTGGTTGGACATACCTTGCATTTGTTGTTCCTTCACTCTTTTTGCTCCAACCTAGAATGATTAGTGACAAGAATACCTGAAGGAATATTTTCACAATTATAACTCTATGCTTATTTCACAAGGGCAGCGCAATAGAAAGGTGAATACTCATGTCATGGTCTGAACAGTGCTTGTTTTAGGACACTAAGCTTGTCCTTGGAAAACCTTCAAGATATGAATTGGCAAAGTGGTTTTCCCTCTAGCACTAGTTTATGTGTACTAATCTCAAGATTCAACACAACGAGATCTGCAATGTTTATGATAAACATATGTGTCTTCAACCACCCTTTCAAAATCTTTAGGAACAGGGAGCATAAGGGGGTTGAAGATCTCGTGTGGGGCAATGTTAGAGAGACTAAGTGAATCAGGAGATTTATTATACAAGCAAGGACTTGATAGGGTTTTTATAAAGTAGCTTCCTTGTTCATTGAAGTCTCCATCATTTTCAACTTCCAAGGGTGATTCGGCATAAATGTCCAAAATTTCCCTTGTATTGCCTCTCGAGTAGGTCTCATATAAGGACTCGCCTACACATTCAATGGAAATAGCACATAGGTTTTTAATGCTCTTTTGCCATTGATGTTGCTCTTCTCGATTCTCCTTATGGTCTTGATGAATCCTATGCTTTAGATGTCTCAGTGGATTTCTAGGATTGCTCAGGAGAAAGAGCATAGGAAGATTCATAGGGATCAAGGATGGGTTTAAAGATGGGTTCAAATTTCATATCTAATGTGGGCATAGAAAGGGAGAAGATAGGAGTGGATTCTAGATGGCTTTGCTCTCCTTCTATGGCATCACTTGACATGTTATCCTTGAGTCTTTCTAAATGTCCTTCAAAGGGATTGGATTTGAAAAGCTTCCAAAGAGATTCCTTCTTGAAAAGATTCAAACTATATGTACTAAAAGGTCTTTCATGAAGCGGGAAGTTTATGCTCCTCCCAAGATCATTGGAAAGGATTTCTAAGGGTAGAATTTCTTCTTCCCTTGGAGGATTTTGGAGTAGAGATGGATAGCCAAATCATGGAGTTGGAATGTTCGTAACGTGGCTATGAAAACTTCCTCTTCTAGTTTGGGGGATGATTCCTTCTTTACCTCTAGGAGTTCATCATGAAGGCTAGTGCGAGGATTGTGTCTACTAATAAGGACAAACCTTGCTTCACTAATGGACAAAGAAAGGAAAACTCCTCTAAAGGCGATATTATCAAGACCCGTATAAAGATGTTGAAGAAGAACAGGGTCTTATAAGGCTAGGTCTAAACCTAAATTTATAAGACACTTGAAAGATTCCCTTAGTGTAGCCAAAAGTTCATTATCTCCTTGATCAGAACATAGGACCTTTGGTTCATTACCTTCTTGATTAGAAGATAGGACCTTGGCTATAGGAAAGGGTTGGTTTTGACCTATTGCAACCAAACATGGGTGTAGCTCATAGCTAGATGTGAGAATCATAGGTTCTGGTGGCTCTAAGCTTTGGTTCATGGGTGCAGGATATTGATAGATAGGCGTGAAATTTGGGTTATCCATAAGGATAGAAAAGAAAAGGCAAAAGGAAAAGAGAAAAAGATAAAAGTATAATACAAGGTTAAGCAAGACTTGAGGTTAACTCAGCTGACGTCTCGTTCCCTGACAACAGCACCAGAAATGCTTGTTGATATTTGTTAACGCACATAGAAAAGGATCCGCAAGCGCACGGATATCGGTGAGCATTTCACTCGGGAGATATTTCTAGAGTATCATATTTGTTTATCCACAAGGAGAAAGCGTGCGATGACTAACATAAATCTATACTTAACCCCTGGGCCGCACTACAAGGTAGCGAAGATATAAGCAATTAGAGAAGACTACGACGATAGTCTGGTTCCAACCTATGGTAAGCTATGAAACTATTGGTCTATGGGGACATACCAATGGAAAAGAGACACCACAGAGGATGCTTGACCAGGGCACTTAATCCTACCAATCCTTCTGACGGGATGTGGGGTACAAAGGAAACAATGGGACTGTCACTTCCCACGCTACTACACACCGATCCGGCCAGACAGGGGATATCTACAAGTATCTCTAGCCTAAGCACCATGCTTACGCTACAGACGATTACCCTACCCTCTACCATGGAAGAGAATAAAGTAAACTCATAAACCACAGAACAATAACAATGTACTTACTTAGTATTAGAGGTTGAATTACCGAAGAATCCTAGAACCAAGCCTCGGGTTGGGAGACTTGATCCCACAGGTACAAGCCGGAGAGGAGATACCGACATGCCGGGCTTCCTCCAACTCATCCCTCCACTCTAACTCTCTCAATCTAGAAGAACTCTAATCTCATATGGAGACTACAAAGCTAATCTCTCTTATATGTGCCCTAAGAGAGAGATCCATTCAAGGGACCCCTCCCTACTGATCCTCACAAGAAATAATGAATTAGGGTTTCAAGGGATGCCTCCTCCAGGGGCCAGGGGCCTTGCTTATATAGCCCTCGGATCAAATCGACCTTGATCTACGATTATTATTTATCCTCAAAGGCGATGGAGGCAGGATCCACGTGGTGGAGCCTGATTGGCCACCTGGTTGGGGCGGACGCCCGGGCCAGGGGGCGGCCGCTCCACTTTCAGGCCCGTTTCACCTCCAGTTTGTTTCTAGAGTCTTCTTGTATCTTCCAGATTATAGAAAAGTTATGTGTGGCCCTGTTGTCTCTATGTAAACCTGACATGTGGGCCTTCGTTGGTTCTTTTCAGCTGACACCCTGTAGAAACAAACATTCACCAAAACTCATGGAATTATGTCAGTAAACCCCCTATATCTAAGTGGTAATTATTGTTTAGTCCTTTTTCATGCTATGTTGATGGTTAAAAAATGATACTTATCTACCGTCAATACCATGCACCTTTCTTGTGCTGAAATTAAAACTATCTCCAAACAGATCGAAATGAGCTTCCGCTTGATCCACGTCGCCTAGGAGTACGATCAGGTGTATCCAAAATGGTTTCTAAGCCTATGGTATGTTTGGCGCAAACCGTACACCTATCTTGCGTCGAGATTAAAACTATCTCCAAATGGACCAATGCGAGTTTCCACTTCACCCGCGTCACGTAGGAGTAACATCGGTTGCGCCCAAAATGGTTTCGGAACCTATGGTACGTTCGGCGGAAACCGTGCACCTATCTTGTATTGTGATTAACACTAGCTCGAAACAGACTTAAATAGTCCTCCTCTTGATCTACACCACCTAGGAGTGCCATCTGGTGTGCGCAAAAGCGATTTCAAAATCTATGGTACATTTGGCGTAAACCGAGCACTTATCTTGCCTCAGGATTAATACTATCTCCAAATGTACCGATACGAGCTTCCACTTGACCAATGTCACCTAGAAGTACCATCACGTGTGCCTGAAAAGATTTCCATGCTCGTGGTACATTAGGCGCAAACTGTGCACCTATGTTGCGTCGAGTTTAATACAATCTCCAAATGGTCTGAAACGAGCCTCCACTTGACCAATGTCACCTAGAAGTACATTCGAGTGTGCCTCAAAAGTTTTCCATGCTCATGGTACATTCGGTGCAAACCATACACCTATCTTGCACCTAGATTAACACTATCCCTAAATTGACCGAAGCGAGATTCAACTTGACCAATGTCACCTAGAAGTACTATCGGGTGTGCCTGAACAAATTTCCATGCCCATGGTACATTTGGCGCAAACTGTACAGCTGTCATGTGCCTAGATTAACAACTATCTCCAAACGAACCAAAACGACTTCCACTTGACCAATGTCATCTAGAAGTACCACCGGGTGTGCCTAAAAAGATTTCCATGCCCGTTGTATGTTTAGTGCAAACCGTGCTCCTATCCTGCGTCGAGATTAATACAATCTCCAAACGGTCAGAATTGAGCTTCCTCGTGACCAACGTAACCTAGAAGTACAATTGGGTGTGTCTAAAAACTTTTCCAAACCTATGGTACATTCAAAACAAACCATACACCTTTCTTGCGCCTAGATTAATACTATCTCCAAACAGACGAAAATGACCTTCCACTTGACACACGTCACCTAGGAGTACCATCTAGTGTGCCCAAATTAATTTCCATGCCATGGTACATTCGGCGCGAACTAGCGCTAATATTAACATTATGTCCTAATAGACCGAAACGAGCTTTCGCTCGACCCACGTCACCTAGGAGTACCAACGGGTGTGCCCAAAATGATTTCCATGCCCGTGGTACATTCGCGCAAACCGTGCACCTATTTTGCGCCAAGACTAACACTATCTCCAAACAGACCAAAACAAGCTTCCACCTGACATACATTACATAGGAGTACCATCAGGTGTGCCCAAAGCGATTTCCATGCTCGTCGTACATTCCACGCAAACCATGCACCTTTCTTTCGCCGAAATTATAACTATCTCCAAACTAATCGAAATGAGCTTTCGCTTGATCCACGTCACCTAGGAGTACAATCAGGTGCGTCCAAAATGATTTATGAGCCTATGGTACGTTTGGCGTAAACCGTGCATCTATCCTGTGTTGAGATTAATACAATCTCCAAATGGTCTGAAACGAGCTTCCACTTGACCAACATCACCTAGTACCATCAGGTGTGCTTGAAAAGTTTTCCATGCCCGTGGTACATTCAGCATAAACCGTACACCTATCTTACACCTAGATTAACTTTATCTTCAATTGGATCGAAACGAGCTTCCTATTGACCAATGGTACCGAGAAAGGATTTCCATGCCCATGGTACATTTGGCGTAAACCGTACACTTATGTTGCGCCTAGATTAGCACTATCTCTAAAATAGATTGAAACGAGCTTCCACTTAACCCACGTCACGTAGGAATATCATTGGGTGTGCCCAAACTGATTTCCAAGCATATGGTATGTTCGGCGCAAACCGTGCAACTATCTTGCGCCGAGACTAACACTATCTCCAAACGGACCGAAACCAGGTTCCACTTGACCAATGTCACCTAGAAGTACCATTCGGTGTGCCAGAAAAGATTTCTATGTCCATAGTACCTTCAGTGCAAACTGTGCCCCTATCCTGCGTCGAGATTAATACAATCTCCAAACGGTCTAAAATGAGCTTCCACTTGACCAACGTCACCTAGAAGGCCATCGGGTGTGCCTAAAAAGTTTTCCAAGCCCATGGTATGTTCAGTGCAAACCATGCAATTATCTTGCACCGAGACTAATACTATCCCTAAACAGACCGAAATAAGGTTCCACTTGACCAATGTCACCTAGAAGTACCATCGAGTGTGCCACAAAAGATTTCCATGCCCATGGTACATTCGACGAAAATTGTACACCTATCTTGTGCCTAGATTAACATTATCTCCAAATAGACCAAAATGACCTTCCACTTGACACATGTCACATAGGAGTACCATCTAGTGCGCCCAAAATGATTTCCATGCCCATGGTACATTCAACGCAAACCATGCACCTATCTTGCATCGAGATTAAAACTATCTCCAAATGGACCAAGGAGAGTTTCCACTTGACCCACGTCACGTAGGAGTAACATCGGTTGTGTAACACCCCGGAATCCATAGACCCCCGAGATGCAACTAAACTTCACAAACAATAGTCACACACCACCAAAAGAAAAAAATTTTGCAGCACCTCCGTATTTAAAAGCAATGTGGGAACAAGATATAGATAACCAAAAAAACCAAACTAGTATTAACGAACATCCCAACACAAATATGACATACTCCAACAAGAAGTTTAACATCCACACCCTAAACATTCACTCTCAAGTCTAATGAACAAGACCAAATTATTATGTATTAAATCATGAAGTCTCTAAGTAAAGGAGTGTGAGGTGTGCAGCTAATGCCCTTTCCCTCCAAGCAAGCATCAAGTACCTAGATTGAGTAATGCAAAGGTGAGATGAACATCTCAGCAAGCAAATTTGTTTTAACAAACTATTTAAACCCCAAGTTGAATTAAACAACATTTTAACATGCAATTCCACTTATAGTTATCAATATCTAATGAGCGACTTTCAAATTTTGACCATAGCCAGATAATAGAGCTTCATAATGACATGGACATATCACTTCAATATACTTCATGAATGCATATAAATGCATTGCAAAATGTCTCCTGCCTGCACACCCAACAAGGTGTGGAGCTACATCCCATGATGTTGTACCAGTACGACCTTGACCATAGGTCAACGGCATAACTTCCAATGCAAATATATGCAATGCACTTGGCATGCTGCAATAAAATAACATAGACCACCAATGATACTTCAACTTCATCTACTAGGTTATGGATTAACCACATATAGCAATATGGAATAATAGCAACACCATAGATAGATAATTAAGATCATAATTAAGTAAGGTTGAATAAAACAAGATCACAAGTTTTAGTTATTAGAAGTATGACATTATTATAGACATTATGGTGTAGGCGATGAAAATAGCAAGCCAAAACGGTAGCAAACCACCGCTACATTCACTTGCCTCTTTACTGAACAAGATCAAAAGTGCTATTGATGATCCAAAGTGCCACCACCTGTTTTGCAATATATAACTCAGTATAAACACACAATCAAATATGTATGAGCAAAGAATAACATGCTTCAATGCGCCAGCCCGCCAAACGGTAAAACGACAACACAACTTTTTTAAGCAGCAGCAGTGCTGCTTCTCTTTTTCATAGCTTTAAAACTAGAAAAGATATTCCATCAGGTTAGAACACTATAAGCTTCTACATTAAAAAATCCTACACTTTTGGTGCACATACCAAAAATTAATTCTCATATCTACTAGCTCTAAAATGTCACGGAACCGTCCAAATTATAAGAGCACAAGTCCAAAAACAATCACCGAAGCGATCAAATTCTTAAACTTGAGCCCATATAACTCCGGTAGTCCACGAAATCACAAGGGATTTCAAATCAAACCGAGATCAACCAAGATCGTAGTGATTCAACATAACACAGCACTTGTTACAATAGTTCATAAGTAATCTCATACATCGGAGTACGAATAATTTATTACAAAACCAAAGTAAAGTTTAGCGGAAGCAACATAATTTCTGAAACCATTTGAAGTGAAATACTGCCAGTACAAAGTCACATCCTGCAAAAGCATACCAGAAGAGATACTATAGAGACCATGCCCATATGGTCTAGTCTTCACGCCCACATGGCGAAGACAATACTTGCAGCAACAAGTACGAATCTGCTACCTGCAACAGGTGGGAATAAACCCTGAGTACGAGAAGGTACTCAGCTAGACTTACCTGACAGAAACCAGAAACAAAGTGACACCAAGGAGTATGCAAGGCTTTGTAAAGTGGGCTAGCTAACTCATTTGCAGAAAAGCTTAATACAGATAAGTATCCATTATTTGCTTAAGCATCAAGTTAATCATCATTAACCTGCTAACTAGATTAGCACCTGTACTATAGCAATCACTTGATTAAGCTAAGCAAGCAATAATAACCATATCCAGTTTAATCATGGCTGTCATTATCATCCTTATCATCAATTCCAAACCATCAATATAATTAGTGTATCTACGCTGGAGATAACCAGTCAAGTTTTTCACTATCCGGGAGAGACGGCGACTCAAATCGATTCTAACTCAGCTGAGGGGGTATTCCTGACACTCACCTGGCAAACCCCACTAAAGGAAGCCATAGATAACCTTTGGTACAACTCAGGGTGGGCCCGAACAGCGCCGCGTTTTCGGGGATACCAGTGGCCAGGATGCTCAGGACTTTTAACTCACCTGCCCTTGGACCCTCTGGCTCCCTTCCAAGGCGACTTCCACTTTTCGACTTCGCAGCCTGAGTTGAGCTACTAGGCTTCGCGATCGGCAACCTCAAGGCGGCTAGCAAATATCAGGCATGCATTCAAAATGACATAGAAGGCACCAGGTCTCGGTCCTTAATCGACACAGGCGACATCACTACAACCGTAAGACCCCGCCCGGTCTTTTATTCATATGAACATAGGGTTCTTTTCCACGATAGCAAATATAGCCAACCGTGACCTGATAAAGCCCTATATCTCGCAGGTGATAGGAAATCACCCGACTTCTACCAGTCTAATTAAGCAGGGCTAAGCATAGATACGATCCTGTCTACATAGGATTCAAGGTTCAAATTGCTGGACAAGGAGTGTTATCAATGCAGCAAGGGTTTCCAACCAACTCCTATAATGCAATGCAACAATACACATATAGCATGTATATAGATAATTGCTTTGAAAGTAGGAGGCCTATAATGCTCCGGGGCTTGCCTTAACCGCAAGAAGAGAGACCGAGGTTCGGCTTCAAGAACGGTTCCCACGTCTTCTCCGGTTTCATCGGACTGGACCTCCGGCTCCCGAATGGACTCCAACTTCGGGGTTCACGCCTTGCGAAGCATTGCGGTCGTCACGATCCTCGGTAAACCTATTGCATGTATATGCACCCAATGAATTTTATGTATGCACCAAGGATGACATGATGAATTGTGAACATGTATGAATGATGTGAAGATGAACGCAATGACATTGCAACATCATAAGCACAAACCAAGTCATGTGGTGCTCTATTCAAATCACTTCAAGCTTAGGCACAAATTTTCTCTCTGGTATTAACATGTTTGAACATCCTTAAGCAATCACTAAGTACCACAAAATTAAGACTAAACACACACATAACAAGATTCCAGAAATTTAGTATTTCCACATGTTAACAGCAGCAGCTAAGAAACATTCATAATTGGAGTTCTACAAATCCAAATGACTAGCAAGATGACATTCTGGAAAGCTTATGAAATTGTCTATATTTCATTTATAAACATCTAAGCATGATTTCATCATTTACCAGGTCGAAAAAGCATATGTACAGAATCTGTTCTAGAAGACAGAGAGCACTACCAAAACTGAACCCAGCTTGGAACAGCTGCCATTTCTAAACTATAAGTCCAAATCCTACCAAATTTTACCAGCAACTAGTTCATGAAGTTCTAAACAACTTTGATATAGATCACCAAGCATGAAAACATCATTAGCAAAGCCTAATTTGCTTAACTACCAAATCTGTCCAGAAAAGATAGATTTGTACACTTAAATATTAAGTGATGTTGAGAACATCACAAATGACCTACCCAACTTCACAAATAGTTAGATCATGTTTAAGTAACACCAAATCAAGTCATGGCACTAGCATAAACATTTATCTAATCACCCTTTTCTATTTATTTTGAGTGTATGAGCATAAATGGCATCACATATAAAATGTACCCAGAAAATTCTAATAAAATTACAGAGGCAAATACATGCTACTAGGAGGCTACCATAAAAATTTCACCTCATTTTGACAAGCAGATTTGGAGAGATCATAATAAACAAATGGATAATCAATATAAACATATACAAAGGAGAATTAATAATTGTAGCATATGACATTCAAAATTCATGAAAATTTAACTGAAGCATCACCAATGCATGCTTAACATCCCACAAAAAATTCATGGCAAAAGGATCACCAACACAGTGAGATATGGAATTATCAAATTCACATAATTACATAAAGCAATTAGTAAAAGTAATTATTAACTCCAGAAACATAAACTAACATGTAACATTTTAATACACTACTGCATAGTACACTTCATGAGGATTACAAAAAGTCCACACTTTCTATTTTATGATTTTTCTACTATTTTGTATGAATTAACAAAGTTCAACAAATAAATCTACATTTCAGAATAATGAATAAAACCAAAATAAACAAACATGCCCTAAGGGCCGCTGGGCCGCTGCCTGCGCCCAAACCGGCCCAAGAGCTGGCCCGCACAAACACAACATAGGGAAGGCGCTAACACGCGGGTCCTGACCGTCATCGGCACAGGGGCAGGGGACGGCGGCTCGCCGCCGATTTCCCGACGACGGCGTGGCCTGCGGGGAAACCAAGAGCATCGGCATGCTCTAAGCATCAAGGTGATTCTAAGGAGGTACCATGGGTAGCTAGGGTCAGCGGCGCTCGGTGGTGGCGCACCGGCGAGCACAGTGCATGGCTGCGCACGTGGAGAGCTTCTACACAATCAGGGAGTCATGGTGGAGCTATTGAAACCACAAACGCGACGACCGAGTGGTAGGCGAGGTGTAGCCACGTGCGGAGCATACGGCGGCGACGATGAACTCCCTGAGCGGCGGCGTTCCCCAGTGACGAGGGCACTACCGGCGGTAACATCTCACCGGGACATGGCTCTAGGTCTAGGACACGCAACGCACTCGCAAGAAGGGAGAAAGGAAGGGCGAACACACACAGAGAGAGGGCTCGCCGGCCATGGCGGCCAAGGCAGAGCACGCTCCACGGTGAAGCCGTTCCGAAGAGCTCACTTCGGTAGAGGTGGAATTGATGGGAGCTCCACGCTCCACGGCGGTGCGGGGACGAGGTGGATGTAGCTCGGTGGAGCTCGATGTGGGGCTAGCCACGGTGGCGGAGTGAGGTCGGCGGTGCTCCGTCAATGGTGACGGTGGCGGAGCGTGAACTGCGGCCACTCTAGGCCACCATTGGACCAATGAAGCCACACATGGGATAGAGGAAGGGATGGTGAGGTTGTATGCGGGCGCAATCTCGTGGTGATGCTATGGTGGCAGAGCTAGGAATGGCGAAACCGCGGCGGCGATGTTGCTAGAGCAGAGCGAGGCAGGGAGAGCGTTAAGGCGAATGAAAGGAGCTGGGGTGAGCTGTCGCGAGCTCCGACCTCACCCACGTGAGCCCAAGCACGGTGTCGACACGCAGCGTCCACCGTCGACCTGCTCCTGCCCTCTATCGGCCACGGACACGAACGAGTTCAACATTTTGAACTCTGATGAAACTGAACCGACTGAATGGAAGCCGATAGAGGTGACTGACAGTTGAACTTCAACGCTCTAGAGCTCCCAATCTAGGATGATTTGATGAGAACCGTAATTAGCAAATTTGTAGATCTATGTGAGGGCTTCAACTTTGTCAATATGGACTTGAGCTAGTTCGGCCTGGATTTGGAACTACAGAGCCCTAAATAGGGTACATTGAAACTGAAATGCACCCTGACTTAGAATAATTTTGCTAAGTTCTGGGCAGTCCTCTAACTGACTTGTAGGCCTTGTTTGAGCATGTTCCAGCCATTTTCATGAGATGGTCATATTGAGACTTTTGTTCCTAGATAAATTGGCTACAACTTTGGTAAATGGTGCACCTCCATGCAAGGTCTCTAGGTTAGACTTTCTAATCAGTCAAACAGAGTCACTTTATAGGTCACCCGAAGTCAAACCTCCCCTTAGAGGCCAAATTAGTCATTTTGGTCCACATGAACAGTGCTCCATTAGGTGTCCTAAGCATAGTTAAGCTACTAGAGATCATGTTAGAGCATCACATGTGTCATCTATACAAAGACCCTAGCAACACATAAAGGAAACACATAGAAACCACAAATGTTGCAATTGTTTCAAAACCATGTTTCACCTGTTTCATGACCTTGTTACAAGGCTTAAGCTTATCATGTTACACTAACAATATTGACATGTTGCAAGGTATGGAAACACATGTTGCACTACCATTTTTCATAAACACAAATTATGAAACAAGCATAATTGAGTATGTTGCATACTTATGTTTCAATGTTTCAAATGAATGTTTCAACACTATGTTTCACTAGTTGCATGGCACTGTTTCATAAGTTTAAAGCACCACTAAGATATTTACAAACACACATGATAAGTACTTGCATTGGTGACACATGATCCCAGCATGCCATATGGAAACACAAGGTGCAAGCTACGTTTCATTAGTGACACAGAGATGGTGCATTAGTTCAAATTAAATGTTTCATCAATTTTAACTTAACAATCAAGATGTATTGCTCATGATATGAGTTGATGATTATATGCTCATGCAATGCTTAGTGCAAAATGAGGCAAGATAACACCTGGGGTGTTATAGCCCTCCCTCCTTATAAAAATCTCGTCCTGAGATTTGAAAGTCGTACCATTTTTCAAAGAAAGCGGAATAGTTGTCCTTTAAATAATCCTCTCTTTCCCAAGTTGCATCACGTCCACCGTGGTTACTCCAAACCACCTTGTATAATTTGACTACTCAACTTCGAGTCACCCTTTCCAGAGTATCCAGAACATATACCGGTTTCTCCTCATAAGAAAGATTGGATTTCAATTTGATGCGTCTCACTTCTACTTTTTCCTCAGGAATACGGAGACATTTCTTCAATTGAGAAACATGGAAGACTGGAAAGATAGCTCCCAACTCACGAGGTAGACTAAGCTTATAAGCTACTCTTCCAGTTTTCTCGATGATCCGATAAGGTCCAACATATCGAGGCTCAAGCTTCCTTTTGATCCCAAAATATTTCACTCCTCTCATAAGGGACACCTTCAGATAGACATGGTCACCTACTTCAAACTCAATAGGTTTCCTCCTCTTATCTGCGTAGCTCTTTTGTCTAGCCTGAGCAGCTGCCATATTTTTCTGTATAGCACGGACTTGCTCTTCAGCTTCTTCTACAAAGTCAATACCATAGAATCTTCTTTCTCCTGGTTCCACCTAGTTCAAAGGAGTTCTACACTTGCGCCCATACAGAGCTTCAAATGGAGCCATTTTGATACTCTCTTGATAACTGTTGTTGTAAGAGAATTCAGTGAGAGGCAACCATTTCTCCCAAGAGCCATTACAAGAGATGACGCAAGCTCTAAGCATGTCTTCAAGAATTTGATTCACCCGCTCAGTCTGCCCCGACGTCTGTGGATGATAAGCAGAACTGTGGATTAAGTTAGTACCAAGATTCTGATGTAGGCGCTCCTAGAAATGAGCAGTAAAGTGTGGCCCTCTGTTAGAGACAATAGACTTAGGCACTCCATGAAGACGTACAACTTCTTGAAAGTAAATATCAACATATTGGTGTGGGTGATAGTTACTCTTCACAGGGATAAAATGAGCAGACTTGGTCAAGCGATCAACTATAACCCAAATAGAATCAAAACCTCTTGGTGTGGTTGGTAATCCGACAATAAAGTCCATAACGATGTCGTCCCACTTCCAGCCTAGGACAGATAAAGGCTGAAGTAAACCGGGCTTCATATGAATGGCCTTAACTCTACAACAATTATCACACTTAGCGATGTAGGCTATATTTCCTTCTTCATTTTGGTCCACCAATAATACGACTTGAGGTCCTGATACATCTTACTACTGCCAGGATGGATCGATAATTTAGAAGAATGGGCTTTAGCCATAATTTGGTTTCTAAGTTCCTTGTCCTTGGGCACGACAAGTCTATTGTCAGAGAATTCCTTTGTCATCCACCCGAAAATGCTTGGTTTCTTGCTCTTTCATTTTTCTCTTGATGTGAAATATACCAGTATCAGTCTTTTGTAGCTCAATGATTCTACTTCTCAAAGGACACTCAACTATGATATTATGGAGTACGATAGGATGTAAGAGATGAGACAAATGAAAATCTTCTTCTATCAGAGAGTTGCAATGAGACTTTCTACTTAAGGCATCGGCAACCACATTTGCTTTACCCGGATGATAGTGCACTTGAAGGTTATAATCCTTGATTAATTCCAACCATCTTCTCTGGCGCATATTTAACTCAGGTTGAGTAAATATGTACTTGAGACTCTTATGATCCGTATAGATATTGCACACATTTCTAAGCAAATAGTGTTTCCAAATTTTTAGAGCATGGATGACCGCAGCTAACTCTAAGTCATGAGTCGGATAGTTAACTTCATGTTTTCTTAACTGACGGGAAGCATATGCAATAACTCAGCCTTCTTGCATCAGTACACCTCCTAAACCAGTACCCGATGCATCACAATACATATCAAACGGTTTCTCAATATCAGGTTGTGCTAATTAAGGATGAAAACGGTCGGAAACGGTCGAAAACGGACTTACGATATAGAAAAACGAAAGCGGTCGGTTCGGGATATTTCTACATTTAGCAATTAAAGAGTACAAAAAATGGTTGAAAATGGTTGTGAAACCAATTGAAACTGACAATTTTTCATGTTAAAAAACGGTTCATAATATAGAAAACAAAAACGGTCAATTCGGAATATTTCTGTTCCATTTTCATCCCTAGTGCTAATACAGGAGCTGATGTCAACAAAGTCCGTAGAGTGTGGAAAGCTTGCTCACACTCCGGAGTCCAATCAAATTTCCTATCCTTCTCAAGTAGTCGAGTCATAGGCTTAGATATCTTAGAGAAATCCGAAATAAAACGACGATAGTAGCCAGCCAATCCAAGAAAACTCAGAACTTTATGCACTGTAGTTGGTGCCTTCCAATCCAAAACTTCCTGTACCTTAGTCGGGTCTACTGAAATCCCCTCACCAAACAATACATGACCAAGGAAAGGTACCTTCTTTAACCAAAATTCACATTTTCTGAACTTGGCGTAGAGCTTCTTTGTACCTTCTTTGTTCACGTAACCTAGATAAAATAATTCTCAAATGCTCGACATGGTCTTCTTCATTTTCAGAATAGATAAGGATATCATCAATTAATATCACCACAAACTTGTTCAGCTCTCGCATGAATACTGAATTCATTAGGTACATGAAATGTGCAGGAGCATTGGTTAGACCAAAAGACATGACAAGATATTCATATAGTCCATATCTGGTAGAGAAAGTTGTCTTTGGTATGTCTTCAGGATAGATTTTAATTTGGTGATAACCAGATCTCAGATCAATCTTCGAGAATACCTTTGCTTTGGATAGCTGATCAAACAAGATATCAATACGAGGCAATGGATACTTGTTCTTGATAGTGACTGCATTGAGTGGTCGATAGTCTACACACATACACAGAGACTGGTCCTTCTTTTTCACAAAGATAGCAGGACAACCCCATGGAGAAGAACTAGGACGGAGAAGCACTTTCTGTAAAAGTTCACTAAGTTGGGTCTTGATTTCAGCTATCTCAATCGGCAGCATTCTATATGGTCTTTTAGAAATTGGTGCAGTGCCCGAAATTAACTCAATCTTGAATTCCACGTCACAATCTGGAGGTAATCCAGGCAAGTCATCAGGAAAAACATCTGGAAATTCACACACCACAGGAACTTCTGCAATCTCTTTTGCTTTTGCTATGATAGCGTAACTGTAGTCTGAGGACTAATGTCTCTAGCAAGTTGCACTAGAAAAGCTTGTTGATCTTTTGGATCCCTCAACATAACCACTCTCGTAGAGGTATCGATCAGAACACCATTTCCACTCATCCACTTCATCCCTAAGATTACATCTAGGCCCAATCCTGGTAATACCACGAGGTCTAGATCATACAGACGTCCTCCTATCTCGATCTTTGTTCCTAAGACCAACTGGTTGGTTGAAATATTATTTTCGACAGCTCTAATATTATAACCACTATCATCTAAAGTAACGACCTTCATACCATACTTGGCTGCAAAAGTGGAACTGATGAAAGAGTGAGAAGCACCTGAATCGAATAGCACAATTGTAGGTTGTTGATTCACTAAGAATACACCAGCCGTAATAATTTCACCCGAAGGGATGGATTCCCACCATGGTGTATTGAACATGTCCTTTACACACTTCCTTATTGTTTTCTTCTGGATTCTTTAGAGGAAGAGGACAATCTTTGGCCCAATGACTGGACATTTTGCAATTCCAACACGGCCGGTTACGTGGTGGAGCATTGGATTTTCCTTGCCTAATATTACTCTTCTTAACCTAACCTTTCTTTTTGATATGGATGATATCTAGTGGATATGCCAGGTGAATAATACTAAGGTGTCACCACCATAAGAGTATTGGACAAAAATACTTTGGATTCATAAGATTTCTCGTGGCTCTTAGAAGCAGCATATACAGCATTACAGTTCTCTTGAAGGATAGTATCACTAACAAACTCGTTGAAAGTTACACACTTGCTATTGCACATGGCCTTCATCAATTTGGGACACAACCCCCTTTTAAAACTTGCAATCTTCTTAACCTCTATATTAACAAATTCTGGAGCATATCTTGACAAGTTGATGAAAGCATGCGAATATTCTGTTAGGCTTTTGTCTCCTTGGGAGAGCTTCATAAACTCGGTGTGCTTGATTGCCATGAGACCAGAAGGAACGTAATGTCCCCGAAATGCTTCCTTGAACTGATCCCAAACTACTTCCATATTCTCAGGCAGAGTATTCTGATGATGACACCACCAAATGCCTGTAGGTCCTTGTAACTGTTGCGAAGCATATTCTGTTTTCATATCATCTGCCACCTTGAGCACACGGAACATCTGTTCGATAGTGTTCAACCATTCATCTGCTTGAAGTGGTTCTTCTGCTTCTCGGAAAATAGGAGGCTTGGTATCCAAGAAATCCTTATAGTTACTGTATTGGATAGGCTCAGGTTCCTGATGGACATGGTTTCTGACACTGTCGTCCAAGGCACGCTGACTTTCGGCAAGCATTTGCAGCAACTTAGCAGAAGTAGGTTGTGGAGGAGATGATGGTGGTTCCGTATTGCCCCGACTCCGACTGCTAGAGCGAAGCTGACGAGACATCTGCAAGTAGGTGAAACCAGTAAGCATCGATGACGCCGAAAGGTTAGTGACAAATTATGTAAGCATGAGGAAGAGGTTGTATTCAACTATCCAAATTCCAATCTCAGAAGAAGAAAATATCTTTATTTGAGGTACTGACCTTCTAACAAGATAGGGATTGATATCCAAGGAAAAAGGTTCACGAGAAGATAACACATTGGTGTAGCTCCATAATGGATCATGACTAGCAATCCTTGATACCTGCGCGTGCCGAGCAGCACAACCTTGTGTCGCGCGCCACAGGAGGCTCCAGGTTTCGTCATGACACCATGGAGTACTAATCGTAACACCATTACCGAACACACACCCATGAGGAATCCTCACATGTCAGGAATTAGGCGTGTAGAAACAGCATCATCCGAAGATGGGGTAGCAAACAAGGATGGATACAAGGTTAGAAGCAATAGAGAGGCAAGTTGTAGATCAAAACGCGTCCCAGCTCGAATAGATACATCATGAAATTGTGTCTTGCTTTCTTCCACTGGGTTAGTTGACTACCATAATTCTTCACGAGAGAAATGCAACTATTTGGAGGAAAGAAAATTTTTAAAGAACAGAATAAGCAATTTATAAGGGAGGGAGTAATGCAGAATGCAATGTATGATGTGAACATGGTGCATGCACAAACCGTACGTCCTCACAAACCTAGGAAGAATTTGAAAATTCTAGCGTATAGTTCGGTGGCATACACACGTTCTCTCAATAACGATAACTAGTCGCTCTACAGCAAACGTTGTTAGTGTACCTGCAGAAAATTGCATTTCAGCCCAACAGTTCCCAATATAGCACACAAAGAAAGCAGTAAACTAAATACTTTCCATACATACATCCCCCGATGTATATACTTCGGTATCAAAGCTACCCGAAAGAGATACCCACAATTAAGTACTTTCATAATTACATGATTGAACATGTAAGTATGCTGGTAACCACAACTACTCTCCCCTAGACCGACGGTTGGACGATCATGCTCTCACGACTCTCACTTACCAGGGTGTAGAGGTATTTTGATCCATACATTACCACCCAAGCGGATGGCATCCATACAATAGCACGCCGTATGGACAACGAACAGAAAAACAAGCGAGAAACCCCCAAGTTAGTAATTTAATAAGCCACCTAATAGTCCTTATTTAGGCATATAGGATATGACCACTGGCACTCTTTAGATTAGAATTAAGATTTTTCACAAAAGCTTTTGTTTAATACACAAATGACGTGTTTAACTGTTGAATCTCGCTCCGATGCCAGCTGTCATGGAACCGTCCAAATTATAAGAGCACAAGTCCAAAAACAATCGCCGAAGCGATCAAATTCTGAAACTTGAGCCCATATAACTCCGGTAGTCCACGAAATCACAAGGGATTTCAAACCAAACCGAGATCAACCAAGATCGTAGTGATTCAACATAACACAACACTTGTTACAACAGTTCATAAGTAATCTCATACATCAGAGTACGAATAATTTATTACAAAACCAAAGTAAAATTTAGTGGAAGCAACATAATTTTTGAAACCATTTGAAGTTAAATACTGCCAGTACAAAGTCACATCCTGCAAAACCTTACTAGAAGAGATACTACAGAGACCATGCCCATATGGTCTAGTCTTCACGCCCACATGGCAAAGACAATACTTGCAGCAACAAGTACGAATCTGCTACCTGCAATAGGTGGGAATAAACCCTGAGTACGAGAAGGTACTCAACTAGACTTACCCGACAGAAACCATAAACAAAGTGACACTAAGGAGTATGCAAGGCTTTGTAAAGTGGGCTAGCTGACTCATTTGCAGAAAAGCTTAATGCAGATAAGTAACCATTATTTGCTTAAGCATCAAGTTAATCATCATTAACCTGCTTACTAGATTAGCACCTATACTATAGCAATCACTTGATTAAGCTAAGCAAGCAATAATAACCATATCCGGTTTAATCATGGCTGTCATTATCATCCTTATCATCAATTCTGAACCATCAATATAATTAGTGTATCTACGCTGGAGATAACCAGTCAAGTTTCTCACTATCCGGGAGAGACGGCGACTCGAATCGATTCCAACTCAGCTGAGGGGGTATTCCTGACACTCACCCGGCAAACCCCGCTAAAGGCAGCCGTAGATAACCTTTGGTACAACTCAGGGTGGGCCCAAATAGTGTCGCGTTCTCGAGGATACTAGTGGCCAGGATGTTGAGGACTTTTTAACTCACCTGCCCTTGGACCCTCTGGCTCCCTTCCGAGGCAACTTCCACTTTTCGACTTCGCAGCCTGAGTTGAGCTACTAGGCTTTGCGGTCGGCAACCTCAAGGCAGCCAGCTAAATGTCAGGCATGAGTTCAAAATGACATAGAAGACTCCAGGTCTCGGTCCTTAATCGACACAGGCAGCATCACTACAACCGTAAGACCCCGCCCAATCTTTTATTCATATTAACACATGGTTCTTTTTCACGATAGCAAATATAGCCAACCGTGACCTGATAAAGCCCTATATCTCGCAGGTGACAGGAAATCACCCGACTTCTACTGGTCTAATTATGCAGGGCTAAGCATATATACGATACTGTCTACATAGGATTCAAGGTTCAAATTGGTGGACAAGGAGTGTTATCAATGCAGCAAGGGTTTCCATCCAACTCCTATAACGTAATGCAACAATACACATATAGCATGTATATAGATAATTGCTTTGAAAGTAGGAGGCTTATAATGCTCCGGGGCTTGCCTTAACTACAAGAAGAGAGATCGAGGTTCGGCTTCAAGAACGGTTCCCACGCCTTCTCCGGCTTCGTCAGACTAGACCTCCGGCTCCTGAACGGACTCCAACTTCGGGGTTCACGCCTTGCAGAGCATTGCGGTCGTCATGATCCTCAGTGCACCTATTGCATGTATATACACCCAATGAATTCATGTATGCACCAAGGATGACATGATGATTTGTGAACATGTATGAATGATGTGAAGATGAACGCAATAACATTGCAACATCATAAGCACAAACCAAGTCATGTGGTGCTCTATTCAAATCACTTCAAGCTTAGGTGCAAATTTTCTCTCTGGTATTAACATGTTTGAACATCCTTAAGCAATCACTAAGTACCACAAAATTAAGACTAAACACACACATAACAAGATTCTAGAAATTTAGTATTTCCACATGTTAACAACAGTAGCTAAGAAACATTCATAATTGGAGTTCTACAAATCCAAATGACTAGAAAGATGACATCCTAGAAAGCTTATGAAATTGACTATATTTCATTTATAAACATCTAAGCATGATTTCATCATTTACCAGGTCGAAATAGCACATGTACAGAATCTGTTCTAGAAGACAAAGAGCACTACTAATTTGCTTAGCTACCAAATCTGTCCAGAAAAGATAGATTTGTACACTTAAATATTAAGTGATGTTAAGAACATCACAAATGACCTACCCAACTTCAGAAATAGTTAGATCATGTTTAAGTAACACCAAATCAAATCATGGCACTGGCATAAACATTTTTCTAATCACCCTTTTCTATTTATTTTGAGTGTATGAGCATAAATGGCATCACATATAAAATGTACCCAGAAAATTCTAATAAAATTACAGAGGCAAATACATGCTACTAGGAGGCTACCATAAAAGTTTCACCTCATTTTGACTAGCAGATTTGGAGAGATCATAATAAACAAATGGATAATCAATATAAAACATATACAAAGGAGAATTAATAATTGAAGCATATGACATTCAAAATTCATGAAAATTTTTACTAAAGTATCACCAAAGCATGCTTAGCATCCCACAAAAATTTCATGGCAAAAGGATCACCACACAGTGAGATATGGAATTATCAAATTCACATAATTACATAAAAGCACTTAGTAAAAGTAATTATTAACTCCAAAAACATAAACTAACATGTAACATTTTAATACACTACTGCATAGTACACTTCATGAGGATTCCAAAAAGTCCACACTTTCTATTTTATGATTTTTCTACTATTTTGTATGAATTAACAAAGTTCAACAAATAAATCTACATTTCAAAATAATGAATAAAACCAAAATAAACAAACAGGCCCTAATGGCCGCTGGGCCACTGCCTGTACCCGAACCGGCCCAAGAGCTGGCCCACTCAAACACAGCACAGGGAAGGCGCTGACACTGCCTGTGCCCGACGACGGCGCGGCCTCCGGGGAAACCAAGAGCATCGGCATGCTCTACGCATCAAGGTGATTCTAAGGAGGTACCATGGGCAGCTAGGGTCAGCCCGAGATGGCTCACCGTCAGCAATGGCGGGCGGCGGCGCTCTGTGGTGGCGCACCGACAAGCACAGGGCATGGCTGCGCACGCGGAGAGCTTCTACATGATCAGGAAGTCATGGTGGAGCAATTGAAACCACAAACACGACGATCAAGTGGTAGGCGAGGTGTAGCCACGTGCGGAGCACTACGGCGGTGACGGTGAACTCCCAGAGCGGCGGCGTTCCCCGGCGACGAGAGCACTACCGGCGGTAACATCTCACCAGGACATGGCTCTAGGTCTAGGACACGCAACACACTCGCAAGAAGGGAGAAAGGAAGGGCGAACACAGAGAGAGAGGGCTCGCCGGCCATGGTGGCCAAGGCGGAGCACGCTCCACAGTGAAGCCATTCCGAAGAGCTCACTTCGGTAGAGGTGGAATTGATGGGAGCTCCACACTCCACGCTCCACAGCGGTGCGGGGATGAGGTGGATGCATCTCGGTGGAGCTCGATGCAGGGCTGGCCATGGTGGCGGAGTGAGGTCGGCGGTGCTCCGTCGATGGTGATGGTGGCAGAGCTCGAACTATGGCCACTGTAGGCCACAATTGGACCAATGAAGCCGCGCATGGGATAGAGGAAGGGATGGTGAGGTTGTTTGCGGGCGCAATCTCATGGTGATGCTACGGTGGCCGAGCTAGGAACGACGAGGCCGCGGCGGCGATGTTGCCAGAGCAGAGCGAGGCAGGGAGAGCGTTAAGGCGAATGAAAGGAGCTAAGGCGAGCTGTCACGAGCTCCAACCTCACCTACGTGAGCCCAAGCACGGTGTCGACACGCAGCGTCGACCTGCTCCTACCCTCGGTCGGCCACAGACACGAACGAGTTCAACATTTTGAACTCTGATGAAACTGAACCAACTGAATGGAAGCCGATAGAGGTGACTGACAGACGAACTTCAATGCTCTAGAGCTCCCAATCTAGGCCGATTTGATGAGAACCGAAATTAGCAAACTTGTAGATCTATGTGAGGGCTTCAACTTTGTCAATGTGGACTTGAGCTAGTTCGGTCTAGATTTGGAACTACAGAGCGCTAAAGTAGGGTACATTGAAACTGAAATGCACCCTGACTTAGAATAATTTTGCTAAGTTTTGGGCAGTCCTCTAACTGACTTGTGGGCCTTGTTTGAGCATGTTCCATGCATTTTCATGAGATGGTCGTATTGAGACTTTTGTTCCTTGATAAAATGGCTACAACTTTGGTAAAGGGTGCACCTCCATGCAAGGTCTCTAGGTTAGACTTTCTAATCAGTCAAACAGAGTCACTTTATAGGTCACCCCAAGTCAAACCTCCCCTTAGAGGGCAAATTAGTCATTTTGGTCCATATGAACTCCATTAGGTGTCCTAAGCATAGTTAAGCTTCTAGAGATCATGTTAGAGCATCACATGTGTCATCTATACAAAAACCCTAGCAACACATAAAGGAAACACATAGAAACCACAAATGTTGCAATTGTTTCAAAACTATATTTCACCTGTTTCACGACCTTGTTACAAGGCTTAAGCTTGTCATGTTACACTAACAATATTGACATGTTGCAAGGTATGGAAACACATGTTGCACTACCATTTTTCATAAACACAAATTATGAAACAAGCATAATTGAGTATGTTGCATACTTATGTTTCAATGTTTCAAATGAATGTTTCAACACTATGTTTCACTAGTTGCATGGCACTGTTTCATTAGTTTCAAGAACCACTAAGATATTTACAAACACACATGACAAGTACTTGCATTGGTGACACATGATCCCAGCATGCCATATGGAAACACAAGGTGCAAGCTACGTGTCATTAGTGACACTGAGATGGTGCATTAGTTCAAATTAAATATTTCATCAATTTTAACTTAACAATCAAGATGTAATGCTCATGATATGAGTTGATGATGCTATGCTCATGCAATTCTTAGTGCAAAATGAGGCAAGATAACAACTGGGGTGTTACATAAAACAGCTGACAAAGTGGCACTGAAAAACTGTCCTTGCAGTACAAGGTGGCTGACTTCACAAATCCATATCTCTCAAACCATCCAACCAAAATCAGAGTTCAAATACTCGTTGGAAAGATCATACAAAGTACTTTGAAAACTTCCATAGACCAATGGACCAATTCGGCCTTGACAAACTCCTAAATCAACACCCAAAACTGAAGGTCGAAACTGCTGTAATTCTGATAGTAAAAATGACGGCCAACTTCGAAATTTCGTATCTGGAGTTATACTCAACCTACAAATATGTTTCTTACCAATCTGGAAAACTTATCAAATTTCATAGAACTTTTATTCAGATCACAATCTTCAATTCGGCCATGAAGACGATGTGAAATGAGTTGGATCTAAACTGCTCTGAATCTTCGACAGACTTAGACAACAGACTTCAAAAAGATTCATATCTCCTAAACCATTTGGCCCAAAATCTTGAACCTGTACTTCGTGGAAAGATCTTTGAGTGCTCTACAACTTATTAGGTCAACTTAAAACGTAATTTGGCCTCTAAGATATCTGAAACTATCGAACAACAGAAACTGCCAGATCTGAAAACTGCAGAAAAACATGGATTCGAGGTCTACCATGGAAAGGTCATCCCTAATCCTTTCCTACCATGATCTACCACACCAAATCCACCTTGAACCAGGTGCTATGGCAGAGGATCAAAACTCACCTAGGGTTCCCCTTGAAGAACAGCGAGAAGAAGAAACCACCGATCAGCACCTCTCCTTGATCCTCTTGTCATACTCAATCCTTTTTTCCTCTTTCCCTTGGTTATTGCTGGTTGGGGAAGGTGCTAGAAAGGGAGAGGGCGCAGGGGAGAAGGGGAAGATGCTTCCGGAGGGGAGGAGTATGAATAGGAGGAGGGAGAGTGGCTGAGGGGCCTGGGGTGTGCCTTCTAGGTTTGGTGGGGGCGACTTGGGCTTGGGAGTGGTGGTGGGCTGCCTGGGCCTTAGCCTTTCTACTCCCTTCCTTTCAGTTTTTTTCCATGTGTTACATGCTCCCCCCATAAAAGAATTCGTCCCCGAATTCCGCCATCCCATGGTAAAATAAATATACAAGTGAGCAAAAGAGAACTTGAAGACATAACTCGCCAATCTCAAAGAGTTTTGGATACTCCTTGCATATTTGCTCTTCAAGCTCCCAAGTCGCTTCTCGCTCTGTCTGGTTAGCCCATATAACCTTAACATATTTGATAGTTCTCCTCCTCATGACTCGCTCGGAGGAGTCCATTATGCACACTGGGCGGCATTTGATTGTCAAGTCCTGCTGCACTCTAATTGGACCTAGATCAACCTTATTCTCAGGGTCCCTCAGATACCTCCTCAACATGGAAACATGAAATACATTGTGCACTAACCTCAATGAATCTGGCAACTACAACCAATAGGCTAAACTGCCTACCCAGGCTATGATCTCAAATGGACCAATATACCTTGGGCTAAGCTTCCCTATAGTGCCAAACCGCACAATACCTTTGGTCGGTGATACCCTGAGAAGAACCTGATCTCCCACTGCAAACTCTAGGTCCCGCCTTCTAACATCTGCATAGCTCTTTTGCCAACTCTAAGCAGCCAACAAATTTTGTCGTACTTTTTGCACCTTTTCAGATGTCTCTTGAACCCAATTTGGACCAACCAAAGACCTTTCACCCAAAGTTTCCCAATATATGGGAGATATACATCTTCTTCCATACAAAGCCTCATATGGAGCCATCTTGATACTAGCTTGGTAGCTATTATTGTAAGCAAACTCTGCCAAAGTTAAATGATCCTCCCAACTACCTTTCCAAGAAAGAACACATGCATGAAGCATGTCCTCTAATGTGTTGAATGGTACATTCTGATTGACCATCTGTTTGTGGGTGAAAAGCTGTGCTAAGTATGTGTCTTATGCCTAAGGCATTTTGTAGACACAAATTTTTGGGTCCCGATCCGAAATAATTGACTTGGGTACACCATGCAGTCTCACCACTTCCTTAACATATAAGGGAACTAAATCCGGTGCGGTGTTTTTTGTTTTCATTGGAATGAAATGGGAGGATTTCGTGAGTCTATCCACAACAACCCATATAGCATCCTTACCTCGAGGTGACCGAGGTAAACCAACTACAAAGTCGATAGTGATGTGTTCCCATTTCCACTCTGGGATATCCAAAGGCTTTAACAGGCCTGCCAGCTTCTTGTGCTCTACCTTAACCTGCTGACAAACTCCACATGATGCCACATATTTAGCAATATCTACCTTCATCCTTTTCCACCAGAAGTTTTGTTTCAAGTCCTGATACATTTTGACCTCTCCAAGGTGAACTGTATAAGGAGTCCGATGTGCCTCCCTTAAAATATCCATCTTCACATTTGATTTCTGTGGCACACAAAGACGTCCTCTGAAGCTTATCACACCATGTTCATCCATTCTGAACTCTCGTGGTCTACCTTCAGAAATACTCTTTCGAACTTCCTAAAGTAAGCGATCATGCTTTTGAGCCTCATACACACACTCAAGTAGGGAAGACTGAACAAGCATTTGAGTCTCCTCATGTGCAACACCCATATAACAAAAAGAAATACCCATGTGATCAAAATCTGAAATTATGGGCATCGTTGTCTTAGGAACGTCTGTCCTACTAAGTGCATCTGCCACCACATTTGCCTTTCCCAGATGGTACTGGACAGTCATATCGTAATCCTTTATCAACTCTAACCATCAACGTTGTCTCAAATTCAACTCCTTTTGGGTGAAGATATACTTGAGACTCTGATGATCAGTAAAGATATCACATGACTCACCATAAAGATGGTGCCTCCAAGACTTCAAGGCAAACACAACAGCAGCTAACTCTAGATCATGGGTAGGATAATTTCTCTCATGCTTCTTCAACTACCTAGAGCCATAAGCAATCACCCTACCATCTTGCATCAAAACACACCCAAGGCCAACACGGCACGCATCAGTGTATACTGTGAAATGTTTGCCACTCTCGGGTAAGGCCAAGATAGGAGCATTCACCAACTTATCCTTTAAGGTCTGAAAACTAGTTTCACAATCATTGTTCCATACAAAAGGAACACCCTTCTCTGTAAGCCTAGTCAGCGGCTTTGCAATACTAGAGAAACCCTGCGCAAAACGCCGGTAATATCACAAGACCTAGAAAACTGCAAATCTCAATCACTGTAGTAGGTCTCTGCCAATTGACAACACTAGCAACATTCTTAGGATCAACTGAAATGCCATGTTGATTACATGACCGAGAAAAGCCACTTTAGAGAGCCAAAAGGCACACTTCTTCAATTTGGCATAAAACTAATTCTTCCGAAGAGCATCCAAAACAAGACAAAGATGTCGCTCATGCTCTTCCTTGGACTTAGAGTAGATCAAGATATCATCAAGGAAAACAATGATGAAATCATCTAAGTACTCATGTAGCATCCTATTGATAGCTTCCATAAACATAGCAGGGGCATTCGTCAGTCCAAAAGACATAACGATATATTCATAATGCCCATACCTTGTGCTAAAAGTTGTCTTCTCTATATCTTCTTCCCGTATTCTCAATTGGTGATAGCCAGAATTCAAATCAATCTTAGAGAATACCTTGACACCTCTCAATTGCTCAAAGAGCACATCAATACGAGGTAAAGGATATTTATTCTTGATGGTCAACCGATTAAGGTCACGATAATCCACACATAACCTCTTGGTGCCAACCTTCTCCACAAGTAACACGGGAAAAGCCCAAGGCGACTTGCTAGGTCTGATAAAACCCTTAGCAAGAAGATCATCTAATTGCCACTTCAACTCAACCTGCTCCTTTGGAGCCATCCGATATGGAGTCTTATGGATAGGCTGCATACCAGGAACTAACTTAATTTCAAAAACTACATCATGCTCAGGTGGAATACTTGGAAGCTCAGCAGGGAACACATAGGATAACGACACACCACTCGTATGTCCTCCACTTGCAAGGGAACCTCACTACTATCCACCATAGAGAAAAGAATTCTAGATTTCCTAGTCCAGCGATCTAGGAACAACAGACATAGAAGAGCAAGAGAGTACTTCATAGCACTCCCTACAAAGATCACCTCTCTACCTAAAGGTGCTTGCAAAGATACTATCTTCCAGAAACAAGAGATAACAGCCCGATATTGGGAAAGCCAATCCATACCCAGAATAACATCAAAAGACTTAAGGGGGATCACCATGAGATTAGCAACAAACCCCTCATCGGCAAGAACGATAGAGCAACCCGGACAAATTGAATGACTAGACATAAAACCTTTAGCAGAATTGACCACAATGGACTGACCAATCTTCTACACCTAAAGGCTAGCACGAGCCACAAAACCCTCTGAGACAAACGAGAAACTAGCGCCGGAGTCAAAGAGAGCATATGCATCAAATGAATCAACTGAGATAGTACCTATAACAACGTCTCCACGGTTTCCATCAGTAGAGGGCAATGCATAAGCTCCAGGAACACCCGTAGAGGAAGGGACACTAGGCGCAAAGCCAGAAGGAGTTGAAATCCAAGGTAGCTGATACACTGGAGGAGCAATAGGTAGTGGTAGTCTAAGACTCCTAGCCTGCGGGTAGGATGGTGCAACCAAGTACTAGTGAGTAGGTGGCATAGAAACATGTTGTTGTGTAGATGTCAACATGTTGGCAGTGCCACTAGAAGTGGAAGAAGACACTGGTTCCCAATGAAGCTTTGCATTTGGATTCCTCCTACACACCACATCGTTGTGGTCCTGGCCACAAATAGAACATCTCCCATTCCACTGGCACTCTGCACGTTGGTGCACACCACCATAGCGGAAACACACTAGCCCATACCTAGTTTAGGAACAGCCCAATACTGAGGTGTACTTCCTCTTGAAGAACTGGAGTGAGAGGACTTGCCACGATATGGATGGTGACGCTGAAACTTCTTCTTGTGAGCTGGACCACCAGACTGGCCCTTTCTGTCATCCTGAGAGCGAGTCTGATTAGCACCAGGAGATTTCTAAATCTCATTAGTGTACTGTTGTTGCATCTCCACACCTAAAGCTTGCTCCATAGTGGTGCGAAAATCCACCAACGGGAAGGCCCCCAAAGTGTGCCTGATCGAAGGCTTCAAACCCTGACGAAACTGGCTTGCCTTCTCTACCTCATTACGGGTCACATGTGGAACAAAGCGAACAATCTTGTTGAAACCCACCTCATACTCTGCCACTGTCTTCTTATCCTGCCTATAGGTTTATAGGTCTACCCTCATCTTCTCAAGAAAAGTGGTTGGGTAAAACCTCCGCTCAAACTATCTGACCAAGACATGCCAGGTCAAAGAACTAGGTGAAGACGAATGAGATGTCTGCACACCTCTCCACCATATTTGAGCCTCACCCTTTAGCAACTGTGTCCCATAGCGAACACGATCTCCATAAGCCACCTCAAAGACATCCATCTTATCCTCCACATAAGTCAGCCAATCTGCTGCCTCCACTAGAGAGCCACTGCCATCAAAGGAATCCAACTTTAATCCAATCCACTTCACAAGAGAAACACCACTGACTGGAAGTGCAGTTTGAGGAACATCAGTGGGGATAGCACCTGTAGTAGGAACGGTGCTAGTAGTAGCACCAACGGTAGCAACAGTAGTAGTGCCCATTAGTGGCAGCTTGCCTCAACGTCTCCAACTCTTGCTGCATCGCCTGCATCGTGGCTGCCATCATTGCTAGACCAGGAGGTGGATTATTATCCATAGAATAATTAGTCGCTGGTCGACCCCGTCATCCTCTCTTAGGCGGCATAGCTGTAGCCACCACGATACACAAATAATAACCACGTTAAAAAGACAAAAACATGCCCACACCAACTCCAATTGGAAACAAATTATATATTTAACATTATATATTTAACATATCATGTCATAACAATCAAGAATAGATAAAATAGTAATTACCCATCCTAAAAGTGCAACTGTGTCAAATTAATCCTTATTTTTCTAAGAATCTAAAACCTGCTCTGGTACCAACTGTAACACCCCCGAAATCCACAGGCCCCCGAGATGCAACTAAACTTCACAAACAACAGTCGCACACCACCAAAAGAAAAAATTTGGCAGCACCTCCTTCGTATTTAAAAGCAACGTGGGAACAAGATATAGATAATCAAAAAAACCAAACTTGTATTAACAAACATCCCAACACAAATATGACATACTCCAACAAGAAGTTTAACATCCACACCCTAAACATTCACTCTCAAGTCTAATGAACAAGACCAAATTATTATGTATTAAAACATGAAGTCTCTAAGTAAAGGAGTGTGAGACGTGCAGCTAATGCCCTTTCCCTCCAAGCAAGCATCAAGTACCTAGATTGAGTAATGCAAAGGTGAGATGAAACATCTTAGCAAGCAAATTTGTTTTGACAAGCTATTTAAACCCCTAGTTGAATTAAACAACATTTTTACAAGGAGTTCCACTTATAGATATCAACATCCAATGAGCGACTTTCAAATTTTGACCATAGCCAGATAATAGAGCTTCATAATGACATGGACATATCACTTCAATATACTTCATGAATGCATATAAATGCATTGTAAAATGTCTCCTGCCTGCACACCCTACAAGGTGTGGAGCTGCATCCCATGTGTCGGTACCAACAGTACGGGGGTACCCACAGCTATCGCCAAAACACTAACATAACCGAAACCGCAATGAAAGATAGCCCACCTCGGCCGAGCATCACGCGGCCCGCTCGACGGGGCGCCTCGACCGCGCCCCGGCTCCGACTCGTACGAGGCCCGCTCGACGGGGCGCCTCGACCGCGCCCGGGCTTCGACTCGTACGAGGCCCGCTCGACGGGGCGCCTCGACCGCGCCCCGGCTCCGACTCGTACGAGGCCCGCTCGACGGGGCGCCTCGACCGCGCCCCGGCTCTGACTCGTACGAGGCCCGCTCGACGGGGCGCCTCGACCGCGCCCTGGCTCCGACTCGTACGAGGCCCGCTCGACGGGGCGCCTCGACCGCGCCCCGGCTCCTCGACGCGTTTTCTTTACCTACCCCAGGACGAAAGCCATAGCATTCAATGCGGGTACCTACTACCACCTACCGGCATGGCTGCGGCATGGACCAACGTGGGAACAATACCCACGTCGAGTCTCACTGTTTTACCGGCCATCCCGTGATGGGAGGTGAAACCCGTCACTGTACCCACCTTACCGCACACTGTTCACCATCAATCACCCTCGAGGGAGGATAAGACAAGGTCCGTTCCCCGCGATATCAGGGGTTCTGCCTTATCCATCCAACCTCGACCCGGCCTCGACCCAGCTTCGACGCTCGGCTTAGTTCGAAGGACGGTATGGCATGGCGCTCTGGGTCATTTCGCCATCTTGTCTCCCACAACGTCAGGGTACCCAGGGATGGTCGGCCATTCCGAAGGCACGTCGCTACAGTTAACTCAACAGGAATCGACAAAGCATCACCTCAAGGCTCCCCTTGGCTTGGCCTCCTCTTGCCTTATAAAAGGGTAGGCCAGGGTTCGACAGAGGGGGGCGGACGAACGAACCAACCAACGAACAGACGAACAAAAAGAAGACGAAACAACCAACCACCCGACCGAACAACGAAAAGCAAGAGATCAACATCTCAAGCAACCGCCTTTCTCCTTTTTTCTCTTTGAGACTAGGGCTCGACACCCTCTCTCGCCTGCTTGTAACCCCTACACGAGCACCTCGGTGCAAGGAAATACAAACCTCTCCCCCCCGCTGGACGTAGGGCCTTCTTTTGCCCGAACCAGGATAAACCCCCGTGTGTTCTCCTTGCATCACCATCCAGGAAAGAGTCACGCAGCATTTACTCGTTGGTTTAGGACCCCCCTCGGTCCGAACACCGACAGTTGGCGCGCCAGGTAGGGGAGCGCTGCGTGCAAATCTCGCTTTGTCGCCGTTCTTCCTGGATGGCTAACCCCGAACGCCCGATCCCGTTGGCTACGGTGATCTGGTTTGGGAGTTTGGAGTTCATGTCGCTCGGCTCTGGCTACGACATGATCCTACTTCCACCCAGGCACCCAACCGACGAGGATTACGAGCTCTCCCAGCCCGAGGGAGCAGTCAACCGGCACCGTCGCTCCAGGCGGGCGCGGGCCGCCCGGCGACGGCGAGCCCGGTACAACCACCGTCTCCACCTGGTGGAGGGCGATGGGATCCCCTGGTCCGGCACCCCCCAGACAGGCGCCAGCCTAGATCTCCTTTTGGAAGATTTGGGAAGGACGAGCCTGGCTGAGGGTGGCGTGCCAATGAAGAATCCCGCCGCTCCCCCGTCCGGTGAGACACCACTGTCCGTAGCATCTATTTCGCCACGGGCAGCGACGTCCCCATCACCATTCCTGTTTGGGCTGGACTCGGTTGCCCGGGTGTATGCATCCTCCGTGAGCACTCGCATGAGCGCTTATGAGGAACTCCCCGAACACCATCTACGCTCCACTCTGGACCTCGTTGCGTCCATGCCGGCTTCTGATTATCGGGACTCTACCGAGACACCGGAAACAGAGCCTCGTGTGACTGCTTCTTCATATCGTCACCGCGGTGACGGTTGGCAACGGCCACACATTCCCCCGTCATATTACTACTTTGGCGCTCCTGACTCCGACTTGGCTGACGACACCTATGATCCGACTCGCGAGTGCTTCAACATCGACGTTGAAAGCACCTCGGAATCAGAGGACGAAGAGCCGGTCGAAGGAAGGCACACGCCCCCTCATGTCGAACTTCCTGCCGAGCGAAATGAGCCCCAGTTCCTTGCGGATCAAGGAGCACAGCTCGAACAGATTCGCGAGTTGCAGGACCAGCTTGACGAGGAACGGGAAAACCTGGATCTTCTCCAGCAAACCCTCGAGCGTGAGCGTGCGGAACACGTATTTGGCGGGAGAGCTCGTGAGAGAGCTCGCGACGTCAACCGTCGCATCGATGAGGACCGGGCGGTCGACCCTCCGGTTTTCGCTCGAGCCAGCCAAAACGTCGTCGCCGCCGCCATGCTCCTGCGCAACATGCCCGAGCCGTCAAACCCTGACGCCCGTCGGGCTCGAGACGAAATCCGAGGACTCCTCGAGACTGCCGCCATGCAGCAGGCCGAGAGCTCTGCCTCGAGGCGGCGTGAAGCAGCCTCGGAGCGGACCCTCGAGCCTTCCCGACAGGAGAGAGAAGCCTCGGTTCATCCCGAGCCTGCCCGGCGAAACCGGGTAGCACCGGCCCCTGAGCCCATTGCCAACGACCGCGAGCCTCGAGACACCCGTGGCAACATCGTCGAGCGTCGCACGCGCAAACACGGTGACGGTGTAGCTCGAGGCTACCACGTCCACAGGGGCGGACGCTACGACAGCTCGGAAAGACCGTAGCCCTTCACCCGAACCCCCAGGTCCTCGGGTGTTCAGTAAGGCTATCCGTGAGACGGTGCCCCCGGCTCGGTTCCGTCCCCCCACGACTCTCACCAAGTATAACGGCGAGACCAAACCCGAACTTTGGCTCGCCGATTTCCGCTTGGCGTGTCAGTTGGGCAGGGCCACCGACGACCGGGTCATCATTCGGCAACTCCCCCTGTTCCTCTCCGACACCGCCCGAGCCTGGCTCGAGGATCTCCCACCTTGGCAGATCCACGACTGGGACGATCTCGTGAGGGTGTTCGAGGGAAATTTCAAGGGAACCTACATGCGCCCCGGCAACTCGTGGGACCTCCGGGGCTGTAAGCAGAAACCAGATGAGTCCCTCCGGGACTACATCCGGCGCTTCTCCCGGCAGCGCACCGAGCTCCCCAACATCACCGACTCCGACGTGATTACGGCCTTCCTCTCCGGTACCACCTGTAAGGAGTTGGTCCGGGAGTTGGGCCGTAACACCCCGCTCACTGCCAACGGATTGATGGACATCGTCACCAACTTCGCCGCCGGCGAGGAGGCGGTTGGTGCAATCTTTGGCGGCGAGCCGGCGAGGGGGGAGCAGAAGGTCGACGACCCCGCGAGTTCCACCCGAGGCCCCAAGAGAAACAACCGCAAGAAGAAGAAAGGCCAGCAGGGCAAGCTCGAGGCCCCGGCCGACGAGCTCGTCGCTGCTACCGAGCACAAGAAACCTCGAGGCCCCCCCGGCGGGGGCGTCTTCGACAAAATGCTCAAAGAGCCGTGTCCCTACCACAAGGGACTCACTAACCATAACCTCGAGGATTGTCACATGCTGCGCAGGTACTTCGGGGGTGCCGGCGCCAAGAAGGACGACAAGGAGGAGGACCCTAAGGGTGACGACAAGGACGGGGAATTTCCCGAGATCCGCGACTGCTACATGATCTACGGAGGGCCCTCGACCTGCCTCTCTGCGCGCCAGCGCAAGCGAGAACGGCGCGAGGTCTTCTCTGTACAATCGGCAGTACCCCGTTTCCTTGATTGGTCTGCGGTGGCCATCACTTTCGACCGTGATGACCACCCAGACTACGTCCCCAACCTGGGGGTCTATCCACTCATCGTTGACCCCGTCATCGCCAACACACGCCTCACCAAATTGCTCATGGACGGCGGAAGCAGCCTCAACATTATCTACTCTCAGACCCTCGACCTCTTGGGGGTCGACAGAGCGCGCCTCTAGCCTAGCGTCGGGGGCTTCCACGGAGTCGTGCCAGGGAAACGGGCGGAACCCCTCGGGCGGGTCGATCTGCCTGTTTGCTTTGGCACACCGGCCAACTTTCGAAAGGAAACTCTCACTTTCGAAGTGGTCAGATTCCGTGGAACGTACCACGCTATCCTGGGACGCCCATGCTACGCCAAGTTCATGGCGATCCCGAACTACACCTACCTTAAGCTCAAAATGCCTGGCCCAAACGGTGTCATCACTGTAGGGCCCTCGTATGAACATGCCTACGAGTGCGACGTCGAGTGCGTCGAGCACGGCGAGGCTGTTTTTGAGTCGGCAAGCTTGGCTGCAGACCTCGACGGTCTCGCCAAAACGATTCCCGACCCAAAACGCCATGCTGGCAGCTTCGAGCCCGCCGAAGACGTCAAACTCGTACCCCTCGACCCCGCTGATCCCAAAGGGAGGACGCTGAACGTCAGCGCCACCCTCGATCCTAAATAGGAAGCAGTGCTCGTCGACTTTCTCCGCGCGAACGTCGACATCTTTGCGTGGAGTCCCTCGGATATGCCGGGCATACCCAGGGAAGTCGCCGAGCACGCCTTGGAGATCCGGGCCGGATCCAAACCGGTGAAGCAACGCCTGCGCCGCTTCGATGAGGAGAAGCGCAGGGTCATCGGCGAGGAGATACACAAACTGTTGGAGGCCGGGTTCATCAAGGAGGTTCATCATCCCGAGTGGCTAGCTAATCCTGTATTAGTTAGAAAAAAGAGTGGGAAATGGAGGATGTGCGTAGACTATACTGGTTTAAATAAAGCATGTCCGAAAGTTCCCTTCCCTTTGCCACGCATTGATCAAATCGTTGATTCCACCGCGGGATGTGAAACTCTCTCATTCTTAGATGCATATTCCGGCTACCACCAGATCAAAATGAAGGAGTCCGACCAGCTCGCGACTTCATTCATCACCCCATTCGGCATGTATTGCTACGTTACGATGCCCTTCGGTCTCCGGAACGCGGGGGCAACGTACCAGCGATGCATGCAACACGTTTTCGGGAAGCACATTGGGTCGACCGTCGAAGCTTACGTCGACGACATCGTGGTCAAAACCCAACGTGCCGACGATCTGGTCAGCGACCTCGACGTTGCATTCAAGTGCCTCAGGGCAAAAAACATCAGACTCAATCCGGAGAAATGTGTTTTCGGCGTCCCACGAGGTATGCTTTTAGGGTTTATCGTATCTAAACGTGGCATCGAGGCCAACCCTGAAAAAATCTCTGCAATAACCAAGATGGGCCCCATCCGAGATCTCAAAGGCGTACAGAGAGTCACAGGTTGCTTGGCGGCACTCAGCCGTTTCATTTCGCGCCTCGGCGAAAAAGCACTCCCTCTGTACCGTCTCTTGAGGAAATCGGACCATTTTTCCTGGAACCTCGAGGCTGAGGAGGCTCTCACGAAACTGAAAGCCACCCTCTCTAGCTCACCGATCCTCGTCCCTCCGACCCCGGGGGAACCACTCCTACTCTATGTCGCCGCGACATCACAAGTAGTCAGTGCTACCCTAGTTGTCAAACGGGCCGAGGAGGCACACACCTTGCTCGTCCAGAGGCCGGTCTATTTCGTTAGCGAGGTGCTCTCTGAAACAAAGTGCCGATATCCACAGATCCAGAAACTGCTATATGCTGTCATCTTGACACGGCGCAAGCTCCGACACTACTTCGAGGGTCACCCGATTACTGTGGTTTCTTCTTTCCCCTTGGGAGAGATAGCCCAGAACCGGGAAGCCTCGGGTAGGGTTGCCAAATGGGCGGTCGAGCTCATGGGCGAGGCATTGTCCTATGCGCCGCGAAAAGCTATCAAGTCACAGGCGTTAGCAGATTTTCTGGCCGAGTGGACTGACACACAACTCCCTCCTGCACAGCTCCAAGCGGAGCTGTGGACCATGTACTTCGATGGGTCATTGACGAAAACGGGAGCAGGCGCGGGCTTGCTCTTCGTCTCACCCCTCGGGGTTCACATGCGCTACGTCGTCCGGCTTCATTTCCCTGCGTCTAACAACGTCGCCGAATACGAGGCACTCGTCACGGGGTTGAGAATCGCCATCGAGCTCGGGGTCCGACACCTCGACGTCCGAGGCGACTCCCAACTCGTGATCGATCAGGTCATGAAGAGCTTGAGCTGCCGCGACCCCAAGATGGAGACCTACTGCCAAGAAGTACGGCGCCTCGAGGACAAGTTTCACGGCCTCGAGCTCAACCACATCGCACGCAGGTATAATGAGGCCGCTGATGAACTGGCAAAAATCGCGTCCGGTCGAGCCACGGTTCCACCGGACGTCTTCACGAAAGACCTTCAGCATCCATCCGTCGACCTCAGGCCAGACGGGGGGGTCGACGGGGCGTCGCTCGACCCTCCACCTGAGGCAGAAGCCCCCTCGACCGGGGCTCAAGCCATGCAGGTGGGAGATTTGACGCCACCGTCTGACCTCGAACCTGATTGGCGCGTCCCGTACCTCGACTACCTCATCCACGGATCGCACGCCGGGCCAAAACTTTTGTGATCATGGGCGACAGCAGGGAGCTCTACCGTCGTAGCCCTACCGGTATCCTCCAACGTTGCATCACGAAAGAGCAAGGCAGAAATCTGCTCGGCGATCTTCACTCGGGGGCTTGCGGTCACCACGCTGCGCCTCGAACCCTCGTCGGAAACGCCTTTCGACAAGGATTCTATTGGCCGACCGCGATCTCCGACGCTGTCAAGCTAGTACGCTCCTACGAGGGTTGTCAGTACTATGCGAGACAGACTCATCTTCCGGCACATGCCCTACAAACTATCCCCATCACATGGCCGTTCGCCGTTTGGGGGCTCGACCTTGTCGGACCACTGAAAAGGACGACCGGCGGCTTCACCCACTTGCTCGTCGCAATCGACAAATTCTCCAAGTGGATCGAGGCCCGCCCTATCACCAGCATCAGGTCCGAACAAGCTGTACTCTTCTTCACTAACATTGTTCATCGCTTCGGGGTCCCCAACTGTATCATCACAGACAATGGCACCCAGTTCACTGGCAAAAAGTTTTTGGATTTCTGCGACAACCACCACATCCGTGTGCTCTGGTCGGCCGTGGCTCATCCAAAAACAAACGGGCAAGTGGAACGTGCCAACGGCATGGTTCTACAAGGCCTGAAGCCCAGAATCTTTAACAAACTAAACAAACATGGAAAAAAATGGGCTGCCGAGCTACCCTCGGTCCTGTGGAGCCTAAGAACAACGCCGAGTCGAGCCACGGGGTTCACTCCGTTCTTCTTAGTCTACGGGTCTGAGGCTATGCTACCAACCGATATAGAATACGGATCCCCGAGGTTGAAGGCATACAACGAAGGACACAACGACGCCACAAGACAGGTCGCCCTCGACCAGCTCGAGGAAGCCCGAGATGTGGCTCTGTTGCATTCTGCCAGGTACCAGCAGGGTCTCCGACGCTACCACGACAGATACGTCCGCAAGCGTGACCTCAACGTTGGTGACTTGGTGCTACGGCGGAACCAGAACACCAAGGGACGACACAAGCTCACACCACCATGGGAAGGGCCATACATCATCGCAGAAGTACTAAAGCCGGGCACCTACAAGCTATCCAACGAGAAGGGCGAAATCCTCACCAACGCTTGGAACATTGAACAGCTACGTCGCTTCTTTCCTTAAAAAGCCTCGAGGCTCTGTATTTCCTTTTTCGTCAATAAAGAATACAGCGATGTTCAAAATTTTTCGTTTCGTAATGAGGAAGGATCGACTCTGCACTCCCAGAGTCGACCCTCCCTCAGGGGCTGCAAGGGGGGAACCCCCGGTCCCCGAAAAAACTTATGCTCTTTTTTAAATTTAAGAACCGCTTCTTAGATCGACTTCGCTGAAAGAGCACCCTAAGGTTCGAAAGGGCTCTCGAGTCTGGAGCATCACCTACGCCTTCGAGGCTACGGTACCTCCACTCAACCCTTACGCCTTTTAGAGGTACGCCTTCACGCTGAGAAGATCTAAACAACGGTTCCTAAAATTAAAAAAGAACATACTCCCTGTCGCTTAGATCAGGCTCTCACACGATTTACTAGGCCGCAACATCACCCTGAAGCTCGAGGGCAGTCGAGCCGCGAGATCACTTACGCCTCCGAGGCTACGGTACCTCCACTCGCTCCCTTACGCCAAAGGATGTAGCTGCGCGCTAAGTAAATCACGCGAGAACACGATCCGTGCGATAAAGGGAAGAAAAGCTCGAGTAAAACTGAATCAACCACAAACCGGTTTATGTTTCGAGTCTTTTAGGCCTCCGCGGCCACCACGATCAAAATTCGAAATACTAACTTATTACATGGGCCTTCATGCCCAGATTTGGCTCACAGGCCTTCGTCGTCGGCAGGCGGAACCACCTCGGCTTCAAAAAGCGAGGCCAGACGACTTCCAGGTTCTTCGGCGGCTTCGATCAGCTCCACGCAGGCATCCTCGTTCTCCTCGTCTGTCCGATCGGGGTTTGTGATGAAGCCCTCGGCAACGAGCCTCATGTCAAACACAAACCCCGAACGGACGACGGCCAGCGCCCTCTTCACGCCGTGATGGAGGCCGTTCCGTATCTTCTCCCGGGCAAGGCGGCCCAGCGCCACCATCCATCGGACGAAGGAGTTCCCCGGAACATCTTCCCCGGTGTCGGCGTCGGGCTCGACCCCTAGGCCATCACACACGGTGGTGATTGCGCCCTGGAGAAGTTGGGTCCTCCGGACCTCGGCTTCGAAGAGGCTCTGGAAGGAGTTGGCACACGATTGGGCCTCTCGGTTCTCTCTCTCCAGCTCTGAAACACGACAAACAAATTAGTGCCCAACGCGGGGCCTTCAACGTCGTGACTATAACAACCACACTTACCCTCAATGTGGGTCTGCAGGCCCACGACCTCGTCGCGGAGCCCCCCACACGTTCGCTCGAGCCCCAGGAAGGCGCTGTCCTTGTCACGGATGGCTGCCTTTAGCGCCTCGACCTCCTGCCGAGCAGACTCGAGAGCTGCGTCCTTCTCTTGGACGGCTCCCTGCAGCGTCGTGATCTCGGCGTGGAAGGCGTCGCGCTGAAGGCCAACCTGGGAGACATCCTCCTCGAGCTCCCTCACCCGCGCAGACAAGGGCTCGAGGTCCCTGCGCGCCTAGGCAGCCTCCTCCCGAGCCTTGTCCAGGCTAGTGCGCATCACGGCCTCGGCCGCCCATGCCTGCGTCGCCTCTTCTTTCACCACGGCGTATGCGACGCGCAGCTCAGCCATCTCGGCGTTCCGATTGGATAGCTGTTTCTGGGCCTCCTCGACCAGGACCCGTTGCTGGGACAGCGCGCCCCACACGCCACTCTCGTCCCGGATGAAGAGCGACTTGCGGCGGGAGTACTCCTTCAGCTCCTGAACGCAATTCGAAAAGGTCACAAATCCGAGGAAAAAACATATCAAGCAAGCCGACGGGTCGATCATACCTCGGTGGCATCCCCCATACTCCGCACGGCACCGGATGCCACTCGGAGCAACCGGTCAAGGTGCTGGCGGACGCCCTCGAGGTATTCCCATCGGTGCACTTCGTCTTTGTCGCTCAAGACAAAGATGGGCTCGGCGTCGGGGTTCGTAGCGTCCTTGAACTGAAGGGACGGCCCCCCCCACCTCGGTAGCTCCGTCTCTGCCCGCGCTATCGCTAGCGCGGCGATGTCGGGCCACGACGAAGATGACCCGGCCGAGGCGTCTCCCGCTCCCGCGGAAGGACCAGCCTCGCCCGCAGTATCCGCCTCTCCAACGGCCGTCGCAACACCGGCCTGGTCCGCGACGACACCCCCCTCGACCCCCATCGCTTGTTTCCCCTTGTCCAGGGGGATGTCGTCGAGGGGAACGTGAGGACGGGCACCCACGACCGCCGGCGCTTCCGGAGCCGGCGCCTCGACCGGCGACGGCTCCGGTACCCGCGCCTCGACCGTTGGCACCTCCGGAGCCGGCGCCTCTTCTTCCAATGCTCCGGTTAGGGGCTCGACCGCCCCGCCCTCCACCGGGCCCGCTGGCTCGGCCAACGGGTCTTGTTGCGGCCGCGACCCCCTCGCCAGGGCCGCCTCTTGCCCCGACACCGACGCGACCTCCTTCATGGTCACGTCAGCACCCGCCCGCTCTGCGTCGTGGACGGGTGCCTCGCCCGTCGCGACCGCGACGGCAGCCTCGGCCATCCCCGACGACCTGGGTCCCGCCTCCACTACGTCAAGCGCCGCCGCCTTTACCGGTTCGGACCCCTCGACGGTAGGCTCCGGGCCGGCAACCGTCGCGGCGTCGGCTGACCCCTGCCGTTGTCGCAGGCGCCCTTTCGCGGCCTCGACCTGACGGACCCAGGCCACGTCCTGCTCCGCCGTCCGGTTGAGGACAACGGCGCCGGCGCGCAGCGACTTCACAGGGGTAGGCCCCATCGGCTCCGCCTTCCGCTTCAGCCTGCGAAGTGAGAAGAATTGTCGGCCAACGGACTTTGGGAAAGGCAGGACAACCAAGCTGAGATACTTACCCGGAAATCGGCACCAAGTACCTCGACCCCGCGCGGCTCGAGCCTCCCGGGACGGCCGCTGGTGGCCTCGCGGCGGCCTCACCAGCAGGTCGAGCGCTCCTGGGAGCCCCGGCCGGTACACCGCCATGCGCCCTCTGTGCTTCCGAGGCCAGCTGGCCTCGGGTCCTTACGCCCGCCGGCGCCGCCGCCGCCGCCGATGACGACACCGGTACCGCCGCTTCCGCCCCTGCCGGAGCTTGCGAGGCCCCGGCTGGTGCGGGCGTCCCCGTCGACCCCTCTCGCCGGGACCGGGGTAAAACGGCCCCTCCCGTCGAGGGCCCGGCTTCCTTCCCCACCTTCTTCCCCTCGACCTCCTCAACCACGACGACCGAGGAGGACGCCCCACGATGGGCTCCAGCAGGGGGCGAATGTCGGGAAGGTCGCCCAGCCTGGTCGCAATCTCATACCGCGACAGGGCATCATCATCTTCGTCGCTGCTGCCGTCGTCCTCCCCCGAGACCGTCTCGGAAGGCGACAGCGACAGGGACACTCCGTCCATGGTCTGCTGGCGCCGGCGCTTCTTCAACGCCTCCGCCTCTTTGGCCTTGCGGACCGCTCGCTTCTTGGCCGCCTCTTTGGTCTGCTTCTTCTGGGAGGCATGCAGGCGTCGAGCCTCCCAGGCAGGCCGGTCCTCCGGGACTGGTGGGCGCGTTTCCCGCAACGCCGACAAATCCTACACGCCGGCCTCGACCACATCAGCAAAATCCACAGAAAAACAAGAATAGCAATACCTCAGCCCCGAGATACGTACCACGGATTCGCACCCTTCGGTAGGCCTCATGGGAACCTGATTGGCCTCCTCCGCCTTGAAGTTCCCGACCATCCGGCGAGCCCGCCGGAGGACCTCCTCAAGGGTGAGGGATTCATGGGACATCCGGGTACCCTCCAGGTTCGCCTCCGGAGTCATCTGATCCAGGCGGAGACGACGCCGGCACAACGGCATCACTCTGCGGCGATGGAAGGCCGCAGCCACCGCCGCAGCCGTTAGGCCCCGAAGGCGAAGCTGCTGCAGCGCCGCCAGCAGCGGGTCCAAGCGCGTCTTCTCGGCCTCGGGCACTCCGTACGACCAATGCTCCTCTCGAGCAGTCAGCACGCGGCCGGTGTACCTCGGCAACTGATTTTCATCATTGCGGAGGTAGAACCAACCCTCGTGCCACCCACTGTTCGAGGAGATGAGGCGGGCCGGGATGTATAGATCCGTCCGACCCGATCTCACCTGTAGCACGCAGCTCCCAACTCGGGCCGCGCACAGGACGCCTTTCTCCCCCGCCCTCTTGGCAAAGAGCTCGGCCTTGAAAAGGTGAAGCCACAGGTTCCACTGCGGCTCCACCCCGAGGTAGCCCTCGCAGACCACCGCGAAGATGGCGGCCTGCGCGACGGCGTTGGGGGAAAGGTGATGAAGTTCCACCCGGTAGTGGTGGAGGAGCGCGCGCATGAAGACCGACGCCGGCACGCCAAACCCCCGCTCATGAAAGTTGACGAAGCTCACCACGTACCCTTCAGGGGGCGCTGGCTCCCGATGGGCAGGGGGCGGCGCCATCCACTCCGGCTGCAACAAGTTCGTCCTCGGCCGCAGCAGCCCGTCCTCGACCAACTCCTCCAACCTCCTCTCCGTCACCGAGGAGTCTGCCCAGTCGTCGGCGGGGAGGATCTGGCTCTTTCCTGCCATCGATGTCGTCGGAAGGGGGGATGGAAGGAAAGGATGCGGTGGCTGCGGCGATACGGGCGGAGAACGCGATGTGGCAGGGGATGTCTAAGGCAAAGGATTGCAGGGACGCAAGCGATCGGTGGGGAACGTAGACCCCTAGGCCTTAGCTTTATATGCCCAGACGGAAGCCCAACGGCCACGCGAGAAGGTAGGAACAGTTTCCCGCATTAAATGCGCTCACCTAACCGTTTCCTTATATCTCGCAGGAACTGGGCACGTGGCCGCTCCCCACGTCGTAACCATATGCCGCTACCGCGCCGATCTCGTCTCCCGAAAAAACGCGCTCGGCCAACGGAATATCCCCAGGTACGTGGTAAATGGGTGCGAAGCCCGCAATAAGTCTCGAGGGAGCAAAAGCTGGCCCTCGAAAGGGGTTCGACAGCTGCCCTCGAGCAACAGAGTTAGGGACGACCCGGGGTGCGCCCGTACATGGCCAAGGGCTCGAGCCGCGCTCTCGAGGCACCCCAGGACGTATTCGAGGCCGAAGGAGATGGTTGTGGTAGGAATCCCTCCGGGGGAGGCATCGAGCCCTCGAATCCTGTCGAAGGGAATCGAGATCCACACGACCACTTCTTGGCATTTTTGAGGGCGCCTCCGGGCCACTAGCCGACCCCTAACGAACGGGGCACGGGTTCTCACTCGAATTCTCCCGTTAGCAGCTCACCGGAGATCGTCGGAACTCAGGCCCAAACGAGGGTAGTACGACGTTCTCCACCCCTCCTCCTTTTCTCGAAAAAGGAGCGTGAGGGTCGCGAAAGACGGCCGGGACTCTGATCGACCTCGTGCGTGCGAGGCTCGGGGTCCCGACCGCAAAAATGGGTGCGAAGCCCGCAATAAGTCTCGAGGGAGCGAAAGCTGGCCCTCGAACGGGGTTCGATAGCTGCCCTCGAGCAACAGAGTTAGGGACGACCCAGGGTGCGCCCGTACATGGCCAAGGGCTCGAGCCACGCTCTCGAGGCACCCCAGGACGTATTCGAGGCCGAAGGAGAAGGTTGTGGTAGGAATCCCTCCGGGGGAGGCATCGAGCCCTCGAATCCTGTCGAAGGGAATCGAGATCCACACGACCACTTCTTGGCATTTTTGAGGGCGCCTCCGGGCCACTAGCCGACCCCTAACGAACGGGGCACGGGTTCTCACTCGAATTCCCCCGCTAGCAGCTCACCGGAGATCGTCGTAACTCGGGCCCAAACGAGGGTAGTACGACATTCTCCACCCCTCCTCCTTTTTTCGAAAAAGGAGCGCGAGGGTCGCACAGCGAAAGACGGCCGGGACCCTGATCGACCTCGCGCGCACGAGGCTCGGGGGCTTGACCGCAACGAAACGTTCCCCAATCAAACGCGTACAAGACCTCGGAGGAGTCTCCATACTCCACCGAGGCCTCGGGGGCTACACCCGGCGGGTGCGCTCGCGCGCCCCCACCGGAAAAAATCACGACGCCACGACTCCAGTTCTGACCAACCTCTGGGAGAGTGATCACACACTCACCCAAAGGCTCGGGGGCTACTGTCGGTACCAACAGTACGGGGGTACCCACAGCTATCGCCAAAACACTAACATAACCGAAACCGCAATGAAAGATAGCCCACCTCGGCCGATCATCACGCGGCCCGCTCGACGGGGCGCCTTGACCGCGCCCCGGCTCCGACTCGTATGAGGCCCGCTCGACGGGGCGCCTCGACCGCGCCCGGGCTCCGACTCGTACGAGGCCCGCTCGACGGGGCGCCTCGACCGCGCCCCGGCTCCGACTCGTACGAGGCCCGCTCGACGGGGCGCCTCGACCGCGCCCCGGCTCCGACTCGTACGAGGCCCGCTCGACGGGGCGCGTCGACCGCGCCCCGGCTCCGACTCGTACGAGGCCCGCTCGACGGGGCGCCTCGACCGCGCCCCGGCTCCTCGACGCGTTTTCTTTACCTACCCCAGGACGAAAGCCATAGCATTCAATGCGGGTACCTACTACCACCTACCGGCATGGCTGCGGCATGGACCAACGTGGGAACAATACCCACGTCGAGTCTCACTGTTTTACCGCCCATCCCGTGATGGGAGGTGAAACCCGTCACTGTACCCACCTTACCGCACACTGTTCACCATCAATCACCCTCGAGGGAGGATAAGACAAGGTCCGTTCCCCGCGATATCAGGGATTCGGCCTTATCCATCCAACCTCGACCCGGCCTCGACCCAGCTTCGACGCTCGGCTTAGTTCGAAGGACGGTATGGCATGGCGCTCTGGGTCATTTCGCCATCTTGTCTCCCACAACGTCAGGGTACCCAGGGATGGCCGGCCATTTCGAAGGCACGTCGCTACAGTCAACTCAACAGGAATCGACAAAGCATCACCTCAAGGCTCCCCTTGGCTTGGCCTCCTCTCGCCTTATAAAAGGGTAGGCCAGGGTTCGACAGAGGGGGGCGGACGAACGAACCAACCAACGAACAGACGAACAAAAAGAAGACGAAACAACCAACCACCCGACCGAACAACGAAAAGCAAGAGATCAACATCTCAAGCAACCGCCTTTCTCCTTTTTTCTCTTTGAGACTTGGGCTCGACACCCTCTCTCGCCTGCTTGTAACCCCTACACGAGCACCTCGGTGCAAGGAAATACAAACCTCTCCCCCCCGCTGGACGTAGGGCCTTCTTTTGCCCGAACCAGGATAAACCCCCGTGTGTTCTCCTTGCATCACCATCCAGGAAAGAGTCACGCAGCATTTACTCATTGGTTTAGGACCCCCCTCGGTCCGAACACCGACACCATGATGCTGTACCGGTACGACCATGACCATAGGTCAATGGCGTAACTTCCAATACAAATGAATGCAATGCACTTGGCATGCTGCAATAAAATAACATAGACCACCAATGATACTTCAACTTCATCTACTAGGTTATGGATTAACCACATATAGCAATATGGAATAATAGCAACACCATAGATAGATAATTAAGACCATAATTAAGTAAGGTTGAATAAACAAAGATCACAACTTTTAGTTATTAGAAGTATGACATTATTATAGACATTATGGTGTAGGCGATGAAAATAGCAAGCCAAAACGGTAGCAAACCACCGCTACATTCACTTGCCTCTTTACAGAACAAGATCAAAAGCGCTATTGATGATCCAAAGTGCCACCACCTGTTTTGCAACATATAACTCAGTATAAACACACAATCAAACATGTATGAGTAAAGAATAACATGCTTCTATGCGCTAGCCCGCCAAACGGTAAAACAACAACACAACATTTTTAAGCAGCAGCAGTGCTGCTTCTCTTTTTCATAGCTTCAAAACTAAAAAAGATATTCCATCAGGTTAGAACACTATAAGCTTCTACATTAAAAAATCATACACTTTTGGTGCACATACCAAAAATTAGTTCTCATCTACTCGCTCTAAAACAGCTGACAAAGGGGCACTGAAAAACTGTCCTTGCAGTACAAGGTGGCTGACTTCACAAATCCATATCTCTCAAACCATCCAACCAAAATCAAAGTTCAAATACTCATTGGAAATATCATACAAAGTACTATGAAAATCTCCATAAACCAATGGACCAATTCGGCTTTGACGAACCCCTAAATCAACACCCAAAACTGAAGGTCGAAACTGTTGTAATTCTGATAGTAAAAATGACGGCCAACTTCAAAATTTCGTATCTGGAGTTATACTCAACCTACAAATATGTTTGTTACCAATCTGGAAAACTTATCAAATTTCATACAACTTTTATTCAGATCACAATCTTCAATTCGGCTAGGAAGACGATGTAAAATGAGTTGGATCTAAACTGCTCTGAATCTTCGACAGACTTAGACAACAGACTTCAAAAAAATTCATATCTCCTAAACCATTTGGCCCCAAATCTTGAACCTGGACTTCGTGGAAAGATCTCTGAGTGCTCTACAACTTATTAGTTCAACTTAAAACGTAATTTGGCCTCTAAGATATCCGAAACTGTCGAACAACAGAAACTGCCAGATCTGAAAACTGCAGAAAAACATGGATTCGAGGTCTACCATTGAAAGGTCATCCCTAATCCTTTCCTACCATGATCTACCACACCAAATCCACCTTGAACCAGGTGCTATGGCAGAGGATCAAAACTCGCCTAGGGTCCCCATTGAAGAACAGCGAGAATAAGTTGGGGAAACCACCGATCAGCACCTCTCCTTGATCCTCTTGTCGTACTCAATCTATTTTTCCTTTTTCCCTTGGTTATTTTTCGTTGGCGAAGGTGCTAGAAAGGGAGAGGGCGCAGGGGAGAAGGGTAAGATGCTTCTGGAGGGGTGGAGTACGAACAGGAGGAGGGAGAGCGGTTGAGGGGGCTGGGGGTGTGCCTCTAGGGTTGGTGGGGGCGACTTGGGCTTGGGAGTGGTGGTGGGCTGCCTGGGCCTTAGCCCTTCTACTCCCTTCCTTTCAGTTTTTTTTCCATGTGTTACAGGTTGCGCCCAAAATGGTTTCTGAACCTATGGTACGTTCGGCGCAAACTGTATAACTATCTTACATAAAATTAACACTGTCTCCAAACAGATCGAGATTAACACTATCTCGATCTACGGCACCAAGGAGTACCATCTGGTGTGTTCAAAGCAATTTTAGAGCCTATGGTACATTTGGCGCAAACCCTGCACCTATCTTGCCTTAGGATTAATACTATCTCCAAACGTACCGATACGAGCTTCCACTTGACCAACATCACCTAGAAGTATCATCGTGTGTGTCTGAAAAGATTTCCATGCCCGTGGTGCATTAGGTGCAAACCGTGCACCTATCTTGCGTCGAGATTAATACAATCTCCAAATGGTCTGAAACGAGCTTTCACTTGACCCATGTCACCTAGAAGTACCATCGGGTGTGCCTAAAAAGTTTTCCATACCTATGGTACATTTGGCACAAACCGTACTACTATCTTGCGCCTAAATTAACACTATCTCCAAATGGACTAAAACGAGCTTCCACTTGACCAATGTCACCTAGAAGTACCATCGGGTGTGACTGAAAAGATTTCCATGCCCATGGTACATTCGGTGCGTACCGTACACCTATCATGCACCTAGATTAACACTATCTCCAAACGGACCAAAACGAGCTTCCACTTGACCAATGTCACCTAGAAGTACCATCGGGTGTGCCTGAAAAGATTTCTATGCTCGTGGTATGTTCAGCGCAAACAGTGCTCCTATCTTGCGTCCAGATTAATACAATCTCCAAACAGTCTGAAACGAGCTTCCAGTTGACCCACGCCACGTTGGAGTACCATTGGGTGCATCCAAAATGGTTTCCATTCCTATGGTACGATTGGTGCAAATGGTGCACTTATCTTGCGCCAAGGTTAACACTATCTCCAAGCGGACCAAAACAAGCTTCCACTTAACATACATTATATAGGAGTACCATCGGGTGTGCCTAAAATGATATCTAAGCCTATGGTACATTTGGCGCAGACCATGCACCTATCTTGCATTGAGATTAACACTATCTCCAAGTGGACAGTCTCCACTTGACCCATGCCATGTAGGACTACAATTGGTTGCACCCAAAATTATTTCTGAACTTATGGTATATTCGGTGCAAATGGTACACCTATCTTGCGCCAAGACTAACACTATCTCCAAATGAACCGAAACAAGCTTCCACTTGACCAATCTCACCTAGAAGTAGCATCGGGTGTGCCTGAAAAGATTTCTATGCCCGTGGTACGTTCAGCGCAAACCGTGCACCTATCCTGCGTCAAGATTAATACAATCTCCAAACAGTCTAAAATGAGCTTCCACTTGACCAACGTCACCTAGAAGTACCATCGGGTGTGCCTAAAAAGTTTTCCAAGCCCGTGCTACATTCAGCCCAATCCGTACACCGATCTTGCGCTTAGATTAACACTGTAACGGAACCGTCCAAATTATAAGAGCACAAGTACAAAAACAATCACCGGAGTGATCAAATTCCCGCACTTGAGCCCATATAACTCCGGTAGTCCAATGAAATCACGAGGGATTTCAAACCAACCAACATACAAGCCAAGATCGTAGTGATTCAACAAAACAAGTCACATGTTACAACCATTTCACAAGTAATTCAATATACATCGGAGTTTAACATAGTTATTACAACTTAGTTTGAAAAGTAGCAGAAGCAAAGTAATTTGAAACTAACATTTATCTTATTTCAAATACATGCCAGTACCAAGGTCGACTTCCAACAAAAGCAGTAGAGAGAAGATAACTTAGACGGATCACGCCCGTGATCACACTCCGCCTCTACGGCAGGAGCCAACCAACTCTTGCAGTCGCCATGATACATCACAACCTGCAACAAGTGGGGATAAAACCCTGAGTACGACAAAGTACTCAGCTAGACTTACCCGTCAGAAACCAAAAATAAGGTGACACCAAGGATCATGCAAGGCTGATATAAAGTGGGCTAGCTTGACAACATTTTGCATAAAAGCTTATTATGGATAAGTAATCATTAATGCTTAAGCATCAAGTTAATTATCATTAGCCTGTCAACTATATTAGAACCTGTACTAGAGCACTCACTTTATTAGGAGCAAACAATATTAACCATAACAGGTATAAATTGAGGCAACCTTTCCATCGTTATCCAATTAACCATCCGTTCAATTTAATAGAATCTACGTTGCCGCTGCTCAAGTCAAGTGCTCACTAACCGGGAGCGACAGCGATTCGAATCGAATTCCTATCCAGCTGGAGGGGTATTTCTAACACTCACCGAGTCACGCCTGGCGAGGGCTGCTCAGTTCACCTTTGGTACAGTTTAGGAGCCGCGGGTCCGAATGATGTCGCGACCCCAAGGGCGACACTCTGCCAGGTGATAGGGACTCTAACCCCCCCTTGGTCTCACGCCAATGTCCCCAAGCACATCCTTTCTCTCCTCCAAGAAGCAACCTACCATTCGATTCCCCGCCTGAACTGTATTACTCGGATTCGCGGTCGGAACGGCTTATCCGGCCAACTAAGTGTTAGACTGCGTTCAACATGACTCAAGGACGTACAGCGAATCGGTCCTTAAATGACTTAGATGGGGATAGATCCACACCCAAGACCTCCATGCCTTGTTGCTTCACTCTCGTCATCCCGCCCGGTCTCATTTCATTTTATTAACACATGGTTCCATTCCACGATAGCAAATATAGCCAACCGTGCCATATATGAATATCCCTATATCTCGCAGGTGACAGGAAATCACCTGACTTCTACCGCTTAAAGCAGGGCTAAGCATCTACTCGATCCTAATCTATGTAGGATTCAAGGATTCATATATCTGGACAAGGAATGATATAATGCAGCAAGGGTTTCCAACAAACTCCTACCACTTAATGCAACAATACTTATAACATATATATATATATATATATATATAATTAATTGCTTTGAAGATAGGAGGCTTATAATGCTCCGGGGCTTGCCTGGGATCCGACTCAAGTTAGAGTATGTTAGATGAATTCACTTGGCGAGCATCTCTCAATCTATCACTTGTCCGGTCCTTCTATCTTCGGGATAGATCCACCAACTCCATCTTCGGGTTTGGCTCCACATCAGGTCCTTCACGTGCTTCAGCTAGCGTACCTAAATGAGGTGCAATAATGCATATGTATGAATGCATAGAAATGCAATAAACAAAATAATCATGCAAGCATACCAAAGTTCACATAAACCCTAGAGCTAATTAACTTAATCCTCATTAAGACATAACATAGAAGAGGGCAAGCACATCAATCAAGAAACAAGTCTCCCAAGATCACAGGGTACCACCCAAGTATCATCAAAGATATGAGTCACACTTCAATAACCAAGCATGACAAAGTTAATCAAAGTACTAGAACTAGAAATTGCTACCTTCTGGACATCAGACCAATAGCTGAGTAATTTAATCATAACTAGAGATCTACAACTCCAAATGACTTGCAAGAAGACATTATGGAAAGATTATGAAATTATCTATATTTCATTTATAAACATCACAGCATGATTCCAAAGTCTAACATGTCGAATTTACACAAACACAGAAACTGGTCCAACAAGACAGAGAGCAAGCAATTCTGTAACCCAACTTTAAACAGCTATAACCCCTAAACCACATGGCCAAATGCCACCAAAGTTTAACAGCAGCTAGATATATAAATTATCTACAACTTTTGTATAAACAAGTTTCACAATAAAGCACATTATCATGACGAACTTTACCAAGTTTCCAGATCTGTCCAGAAACTTCATTTGCAAGAAATAATTATTAACTTATGTTGCAAACATATAATTAGACCAAACCAACTTTACCAACATGTCACACATGACTAATGAACGTCAGAAAACATAGTGTCAATTACTAAATAAATCTTTTAATGCATTTTCTTAATTTATTTAAATAATTAGGTGGAATTATGAACACATATCAAAGGTGCACAATAAATTCTACCAAAATTACAGTGGCCTACATATACTCCCAAAAGTCTACTATCCAAATTTCAAACCATTTGGACATGTATATCAATCTCTATGAAAAAGACAAATGGCTATTGAAATAAATCATGTGAGGGCAAGTTAAACCTAAAACTCAATATTTTCTGTGAACACATGGCCATAGTATGGATCAAAATGATGGAACAACCTCATACTAAGGTAATGGAACAACATTTTCTAATTCATCAATGATATCTTATTTATAAGCTATTTATCAAGCCATAAACAAGTTAACTCAATAACTTGAGCATACAATAAGCAATGACCATAAAATTTATACCACAGTACATTTATAGCATGGAAAGACTACCATAAAAATTTCATATCATTTGGAGCAGCACAACTCAAGATATAAAAATAACAAGCAATATAATGTAAATTCCTTATTTAACAAGGTCCAATCAAAACCCTAAGAAAACAGTGAACAAATAGTGTGTTTAATATTTTTCCTAGCAAGTACATGTCATTACAAAATTAATAAAACAAGAATCACTATTTTTGGAGTTCTAAAACTCCAGATCTTGCTCTGGTTAGGTTTAAAGGTATTTCTAGAGCTCTTTTTCAACTTAAATAAACACATTAGAAAACATCTATAAACATATAGAATTTTATGACTCTACTACATAGATCTCTTCTCAAGGTTTCCAAAAAGTCCACATTTGCCATTTTTGGATTTTCCTAGCATGAGATATGAAATTTAGAAGATTTACACAAAATCTGAAATTCAAATTCGGAATTAACCCAACCCTAACTTAACGCTAGGCGCACCTGGTCGCTTACCCAACTCAGCCACTACTTAAACCGACACGGGGGCCCCACGGTCTGGCCGGGCCCGCTTGTCATATAAGAGAGAGACACAGGGGGGATCGGTCTCCTTCTTCTTCCGTTCGCCGGAAAAACAGAGAAGGCGCCCGGCCCGCGGCTCCGGCCGGCCGGGGCGGCGCTCCGGCGATGAGCGGCAGTGAAGGAGTGGCAGGAGACTCGCGCGCATCCCTTGGTAGCCATAGCTTGGCCAAAGGTGGCTCATGGCCACCCGGCCACGGGAGCGGGCGGCTGCGGCGGTTGCACGGCGGTGGTGGTGATGGGGGGGCACGGCGGTCGTCGGAGTGGCCACGGTGAGGTCACGCGAGCGAGGCGGGTCGAGGGCGCACCAGTGAGACAGAGCGGCTCGGTTGGAGGTGGCCCGGGACGGCCTGCCTATGAGTTGATGAGGACATCAACACCGATCATACATCCACGCCGACAACTGCTGGTCCTATTACTCGTGCTCGTGCTCGAAAAGTTAATCATCAAGTGAGTTCCTTCTTGAGCTCTTGTCCATCCTGTTTAGATCTTGGAGACACGTGCACTCTTGTTTTGATTAGGAATCAAGGAGAAGACCGAAAGGGAAAAGGACTCGCGTAGGCTGGATTCGGACTGCAGCACACCTTCAACTTGCGACGGTCGCCACGGTTACATACGGAGTCGGATTGGGGTGATTCTGAACTTGTTGGAAAGCTAATAAAGTCTACTTTCATATGGATCTGACATCATACTCATACCTACTCAGAAGCGGCGTCAACAGTCCAAAAATCACCGAGAGGTCTATTCTGTCCAGGGTGCTGCGCCACCTTAAGTTAGCCCAATGGGCTTGTATCGTTTAGAGTCCAGTAGGGACGCATCCTAGGGTTGGAGCACGACCCAAACTCTCTTGTGGTCGTCCTCCACACGTTATATACCCCTTAGCCGCCACCAGGAACACTCGGGTTTTGTTTAGATCAAGTTTAGCCATCGCTACTTGCTTGTAGGCGCGCGTGCTGATCCAGTCGCCCGTCTCCTTGTCTTTGGAACCCCACTCATAATAAGATTCAGTGTGAAACCTTCAATTTTATCTTGCAATTTCAGTGCTTGTTTCCTCGTTCTTGCTAGTTCTTCGATTGCTTGCAGGACGGGAGCCCTAGGGGCTGGTTGTCATACTCCACAAGATCGTGACGGCCTTGGGAAGTGGTGTATCGGTCGCTAAGGCGCAGTCTTGGAAGGCTGTAGTCGGGCCATGAACGTCATCTCCATCCACCAATCGAATTATCTCACGCTTCTCATCGAAAGATCGACCACAAACCCTTGCGGGTTCATATCAGTTGGTAATCAGAGCAAGGTTTATCGGTGAGAGACTTCTAATCCTTCACTGTTTTATTTTTCCTATAGTCCAGAAAAGCCAAAAAAAATAGTAGATTAGTTTCCTGCAATCCTATAGACCTTTGAGCCGTGGCTAGTGCTACCTAGTTAGGGTTTGTTGAATATTCGGTTGCATCGGGTGTGTCGGATTGCTGGTCTTAGTTTATTCCCTTAGAGTTTCGAGTTCTTGTCACTTTCCTATCACAACACGCGCTATCATATAGTCTCTCTGTTGGCCGAATCCAAGTAGGGTTTGAAGTTTGAGTCGGATCAAGGGATCGGTTATTCCTCGCTGTTGGCCAAGTCTGAGTAGAATTGGAAGTTCCAATCGGACGAGGAATTAGTTCACCCTGTGCTACAAATATCAAACTAACCACGCAGCATGTATTCATATCTAAACGAGTGGCTTACTCTAGAGAGAGAGAGAGAGTTTTTGTGTGTGCTGAGTTACTCTTTGGGAGTGTTTTTGTTCATATAATCAGTTTTGAGTGTCCCCTGAAAAAAAAAGAAAAAAAAAGAAAAAAAGAAGAAAAAAAGAGAAAGAAGCAAAAGAAAAGAAGAGAAAGGGGCTGATCTTAGAGATTTTTCGTTCACTTTGGGTGGTGTGTTGTGCTTTCCTTTGTGTCCAGGCTCGCGTCTCTAGCACGGTCTAGACTAGGACCAGCACAGTACCGCCGGTTGAACGATTATTCAGCTTGCCTTTTGTAACTAACGTGGTGCTAGTTCGTTCCTTGTTTCAGCCCACCTATAGCTCCACATATTCTACAGCTTGACAGGTCTTGTGCTACGGCACCGATACACTTCATCCATTGCTGCAGACTTGTTGGTAGATGACCCCTCCTATCGAGCAAGGTAAGAACTGGTAAGAACTTGTGTAGCAGGTGGAGAGTGAGCGACTTGCTGTAGCTACATCCTAGTAGTTGTAGGGCTTTTATTTCTTCACTTGTCTTCTTGTTGTCTTTGTCTTTGAACCATGCCAGGGTCCGACGAAGATAACCAAATTCCACATTCTCCGCGCACAAAGGGCATCATTCAACATTTTGAAAGGAAAGTGAAGTTGCAAACGGAGGGACTTGATAATGACTTGCAGGTGACAAATGACAAACTTGGACAGTTGGAGGCTACGCAGATTGCCGCAAACAACAAGCTTGCAGGTTTGGAGAAGTCCATTGCTAGTGTGGACAAAAGCCTTGCTGCTCTGCTGAGGCGTTTTGATGACCTCCACAACAATGATAAAGACCAGCATGATGAACAAAAGGAGGAAGATCGAGAGGATGGTAGTTATAATGAAGAATACACAGGTGATACTGAACAGATGATCGAGACACTCGTGATCGACGTCGCCTACGTCACAACCGTAGAGGTATGGGTGGCCGCCGCCGACGCGAGGTACACAATAATGATGATGCTTTCAGTAAGATTAAATTTAAAATACCTCCTTTTGATGGTAAATATGACCCTGATGCATACATTACTTGGGAGATTGCTGTTGATCAAAAGTTTGCATGCCATGAATTTCCTGAGAACACACGTGTTAGGGCTGCTACTAGTGAGTTCACAGATTTTGCTTCTGTTTGGTGGATCGAATATGGCAAGAAAAACCCTAATAACATACCTAAAACTTGGGATGCGCTGAAACGAGCCATGAGAGCTAGATTTGTTCCATCTTACTATGCCCATGATATGATAAATAAGTTGCAGCAATTGAGACAAGGTTCTAAAAGTGTAGAAGAATACTATCAGGAATTACAAACGGGTATGTTGCGTTGTAAATTAGAGGAGGATGAGGAACCTACTATGGCTAGATTTTTAGGTGGGTTAAATCGGGAAATTCAGGATATCCTCGCTTACAAAGAATACAATAACGTAACCAAACTGTTTCATCTTGCTTGTAAAGCTGAACGGGAAGTGCAGGGACGACGTGCTAGCGCAAGGACTAATGTTTCTGTAGGGAAAGCTAGTTCATGGCAGCAGCGCACGTCTACAACTCCGTCTACATGTACTCCTACGCCATCATCTAGTGACAAGACTCGAGCTGCCCCCACCAATTCAGTCGTGAAGACAGCGCAAAAGCCGGCTGCGAGTACTTCATCCGTGGCATCGACCGGTAGAACAAGCAACATACAATGTCATCGGTGCAAGGGATATGGCCATATGATGCGTGACTGCCCAAACAAGCGTGTTATGATTGTCAAAGATGATGGTGAGTGTTCATCTGCTAGTGATTTTGATGAAGATACACTTGCATTGCTTGCAGCTGACTATGCAGGTAGTGAGGAACACATAGAAGAATACATTAATGCAGGTGACGCGGAGCACTATGAGAGCTTGATTGTACAGCGAGTGCTTAGTGTACAAATAGAGAAGGTAGAGCAAAATCAGCGACACACTTTATTCCAAACAAAGTGTGTCATCAAGGAGCGTTCGTGCCGCATGATCATTGATGGAGGTAGCTGCAACAACTTGGCAAGTAGCGACATGGTACAGAAGCTCGCCCTCACCACCAAACCACACCCCCATCCCTACTACATCCAATGGCTGAATAACAGTGGTAAGGCAAAGGTAACGAGACTTGTGCAAATTGATTTTGTCATAGGATCATACAAAGATATTGTTGAATGTGATGTTGTGCCTATGCAAGCTTGTAATATTCTGCTAGGTAGACCATGGCAATTTGATAGAGATTCGATGCATCATGGTAGATCAAATCAATATTCGTTTCTATACCATGATCGAAAAATTGTGTTGCATCCTATGTCTCCTGAAGCTATTATGCAATCTGATGTTACTAAGGCTGCAAAAGCAAAGAGCAAGAGCAATAAAAATGACAAATCTGTTGTTGATGACAAAGATGAGATAAAATTGAAAGGACGTTGTATGCTTGCTACAAAATCTGATATTAATGAGTTCAATGCATCCACCTCTGTTGCTTATGCTTTGGTATGCAAGGATGCTTTGATTTCATTTGAGGATATGCAACGTTCTTTGCCCCCTGTTGCTGCTAACATTTTGCAGGAGTATTCTGATGTGTTCCCCATTGAGATACCAGCGGGGCTGCCACCAATACGTGGGATTGAGCACCAAATTGATCTTATCCCTGGAGCATCTTTGCCAAACCGTGCGCCATACAGGACCAATCCGGAAGAAGCGAAGGAAATTCAGCGACAAGTGCAAGAACTACTAGACAAAGGTTATGTGTGTCAGTCTCTTAGTCCTTGTGCTGTTCCAGTGATTTTAGTGCCTAAGAAAGATGGAACATGGCGCATGTGTGTTGATTGTAGGGCTATTAATAATATCACCATTCGATATCGACACCCTATTCCACGATTAGATGATATGCTTGATGAATTGAGTGGTGCTGTTGTGTTTTCAAAGGTTGATTTGCGTAGTGGGTACCACCAGATTCGTATGAAATTGGGAGATGAATGGAAAACTGCTTTCAAAACTAAGTTCGGTCTATATGAGTGGTTAGTCATGCCTTTTGGGTTAACTAATGCACCTAGTACTTTCATGAGATTAATGAACGAGGTTTTGCGTGCTTTCATTAGGAAATTTGTTGTCGTCTACTTTGATGATATACTGATTTATAGCAAATCCATGGATGAACACCTTGATCACTTACGTGCTGTTTTCAATGCTCTACGTGATGCACGTTTGTTTGGTAACCTTGTGAAGTGCACTTTCTGCACCAATCGAGTATCGTTTCTTGGCTATGTTGTCACTCCACAGGGAATTGAGGTTGATAAAGCCAAGGTGGAAGCTATACAAGGATGGCCTATACCCATGACGGTCACGCAAGTGCGGAGTTTCCTAGGACTTGCTGGTTTCTATCGCCGTTTCGTGAAGGACTTCAGCACCATTGCTGCACCATTGAATGAGCTTACAAAGAAGGGAGTGCCCTTTTCTTGGGGCAAAGCACAAGATCACGCCTTCCATGTGCTGAAAGATAAGTTAACACATGCACCTCTACTCCAACTCCCTGATTTTAATAAGACTTTCGAGCTTGAATGTGATGCGAGTGGAATTGGATTGGGTGGTGTTTTGTTGCAAGAAGGCAAACCTGTTGCATACTTTAGTGAGAAATTGAGCGGGCCTATTCTTAATTATTCTACATATGATAAGGAATTATATGCTCTAGTGCGGACATTAGAAACATGGCAGCATTATTTGTGGCCCAAAGAATTTGTTATACATTCTGATCATGAATCTTTGAAGCATATTCGTAGTCAAGGAAAACTGAATCGTAGACATGCAAAATGGGTTGAATTTATTGAATCTTTTCCTTATGTTATCAAACACAAGAAAGGGAAAGATAATATCATTGCAGATGCATTGTCTAGGAGATATACTTTGCTGAATCAACTTGATTACAAGATCTTTGGGTTAGAAACAATTAAAGATCGATATGCTCATGATGCTGATTTTAAAGAAGTGCTGCTGCATTGTAAAGATGGGAAAACGTGGAACAAATTCATCGTCAATGATGGGTTTGTGTTTAGAGCTAACAAGCTATGCATTCCAGCTAGCTCCGTTCGCTTGTTGTTGCTGCAGGAAGCGCATGGAGGTGGCTTGATGGGGCATTTTGGAGCGAAGAAGACGGAGGACATTCTTGCTGGTCATTTCTTTTGGCCAAAGATGCGACGAGACGTGGAGAGATTTGTTGCTCGCTGCACAACATGTCAAAAGGCTAAGTCCCGGTTGAATCCACACGGTTTGTATATGCCTCTTCCTGTTCCTAGTGCTCCTTGGGAGGATATTTCTATGGATTTTGTGTTGGGATTGCCATGAACTAGGAAAGGGCGAGATAGTGTTTTTGTGGTTGTGGATCGATTCTCTAAAATGGCACATTTCATACCATGTCATAAAACTGATGATGCTACAAATATTGCTGATTTGTTCTTTCGAGAAGTTGTTCGCTTGCATGGTGTGCCAAATACAATTGTTTCTGATCGTGATGCTAAATTTCTTAGCCATTTTTGGAGAACTTTATGGGCTAAATTGGGGACTAAGCTTTTATTTTCCACCACTTGTCACCCCCAAACTGATGGTCAAACTGAAGTTGTGAATAGAACTTTGTCTACTATGTTAAGGACTATTTTAAAGAAGAATATTAAGATGTGGGAAGATTGTTTGCCTCATATTGAGTTTTCTTATAATCGTTCGCTGCATTCTACTACGAAGATGTGTCCCTTTGAGATTGTTTATGGATTGTTACCACGTGCTCCTATTGATTTAATGCCATTGCCAAGTTCTAAAAAGTTGAATTTTGATGCTAAGCAACGTGCTGAATTGATGCTAAAACTACATGAAACCACTAAAGAAAACATAGAGCGCATGAATGCTAAGTACAAATTTGCTGGAGATAAAGGTAGAAGAGAATTGAACCTGGAGATTTGGTTTGGTTGCATTTGCGAAAGGATAGGTTTCCTGAATTAAGAAAATCTAAATTGATGCCTAGAGCGGATGGTCCTTTTAAAGTGATGCAACGAATAAATGAGAATGCATATAAGCTTGATCTTCCTGCAGATTTTGGGGTTAGTCCCACATTTAACATTGCAGATTTGAAGCCTTATTTGGGTGACGAAGATGAGCTTGAGTCGAGGACGACTCAAATTCAAGAAAGGGAGGATGATGAGGACATCAACACCGATCATACATCCACGCCGACAACTGCTGGTCATATTACTCGTGCTCGTGCTCGAAAAGTTAATCATTAAGTGAGTTCCTTTTTGAGCTCTTGTCCATTCTGTTTAGATCTTGGAGACACGTGCACTCTTGTTTTGATTAGGAATCAAGGAGAAGACCGAAAGGGAAAAGGACTCGCGTAGGCTGGATTCGGATTGCAGCACACCTTCAACTTGCGACGGTCGCCACGGTTACATACGGAGTCGGATTGGGGTGATTCTGGACTTGTTGGAAAGCTAATAAAGTCTACTTTCATATGGATCTGACATCATACTCATACCTGCTCAGAAGCGGCGTCAACAGTCCAAAAATCACCGAGAGGTCTATTCTGTCCAGGGTGCTGCGCCACCTTAAGTTAGCCCAATGGGCTTGTATCGTTTAGAGTCCAGTAGGGACGCATCCTAGGGTTGGAGCACGATCCAAACTCTCTTGTGGTCGTCCTCCACACATTATATACCCCTTAGCCGCCACCAGGAACACTCGGGTTTTGTTTAGATCAAGTTTAGCCATCGCTACTTGGTTGTAGGCGCGCGTGCTGATCCAGTCGTCCGTCTCCTTGTCTTCGGAACCCCACTCATAATAAGATTCAGTGTGAAACCTTCAATTTTATCTTGCAATTTCAATGCTTGTTTCCTTGTTCTTGCTAGTTCTTCGATTGCTTGCAGGACGGGAGCCCTAGGGGCTGGTTGTCATACTCCACAAGATCGTGACGGCCTTGGCTGTGTATCGGTCGCTAAGGCGCAGTCTTGGAAGGCTGTAGTCGGGCCGTGAACGTCATCTCCATCCACCAATCGAATTATCTCACGCTTCTCATCAAAAGATCGACCACAAACCCTTGCGGGATCATATCATGAGTGCCGGCGACGATTCGGCGGCCGTGGCCGCGCGGTGATGAGGGACCGGCGGTTCCCGGCGGTGCGGACCTCGGCGAGCATGAGCACGGTGCACCAGAGATGGTGGCGAAGCTAATGTCAGTGCTCGTGGAGGGGGTTGAGGTGCGGAACAGCGAGTTCACAGGTGACAGCGAGGTTGGCCTACCGACCATGGCGGGCTCGGCGTCTGTGCGAACAGAGAGGGAGTGAGGCGAGGGGAAACGCGGAATGGAGCACGGCAAGCGCCCTAGGACTCTCCACATCCACTCAGGCGAAGGCAAGGCACGGACACGCAGAGGGCACGCGGCATTCATGGCGAAGACGCTCTGGCGCATGACCGCCACGCCCTCCCTAAGGGGACAATTCGTCAAGCACGTGGCAGGCGCCTCTGTGCCCGTCTTGGAGGCCGATTTTGGGCCGGTTCTGTTCATATTTGGGCCAAGGGCCTTGAACCAAAGTTGTTGACCGCAGCATGCTCTACAATTTCTATTCAAGGTGCATCATCATTTGGGCCACGGATTAGTGGATAATTAAGCCTCAACTAGCATTGTCAATGCATTGACAGCGATTACCAATCTTCAAAAATTGATGGTCAAAACAAGTCCAACAGATGCCATCTTGTTGTATGTTATTCCCCATCATATAAGCTCCAACTTTTACATTTGGACCTACCCAAGTCGCTTAACAAATTTTGGAGAACGCGACATGCCAATGTCAATGTCCTTTGAGTGACAAAGTTGCAAACATGCTGTTTTAGCCACTGATTTTAGAGATCCAAACATGCTTCATATGTGATGACACTTGATCCATCGTTTCCCTCATGAACAGTACTCCAACTCCTATTAAGGAACCTAATTGAGCTACCATATGAAATTGAAAGATAAAATGTCATGAACATGTTGACTTGATGCTGCCGATTAGGGACTTAGAATATGCTAAGTGCTGGAAACAGCCCTCAATCTGACTTGTGGGCCTTTTTTTTGAGCATGTTCCACACATTTTCATGACTTGACTCTTAAACAAAATTTGTTCCTTATAAAATTCTCTACAACTTTGTAAAAGGGTGCACAGTCATGCAAAGCTTCTAGGTCACATTTTTGAAATGGTCAAACAAAAGGGTTTTAGGGTCCATACATGGTCAACCATTACTTAGAAGCACCTTTAGGCAAAATGATCAACATGAACATTGTTCCATTAAGTGCCCTAAGTGTAGTTAAGGTGTTGTAGAGTTCATCTAGAGTCATTTGGATAGTTTGCAAGGTTTGGTGGATGTTCTATAGTTTCATTAACTTAATGGGGCAAATTCCAATAGGAATGGAACTTATCATTTCATGTGACTTTTTGATTCTAAACTTCATGAAACTTTTCCAAGGATCAATATAGATAGTTATTGATGTGAGACATGTGAAGATACTTTGATAACAACACCCAAGCATATATCATAAAAATGGCCTATATGCAAAGAAGGGTGCAGCATCCAAGTTTAGATTAGGGTTTATTTCCATAGGTTTGACTTTGGCATCGTCATCTCCCCTAATTTGTCATGTTTGAGCTTAAACCCACTACTTAATTGGTGATCAACACCTGGGTGTTACAGCCCTCCCCCCTTAAAAGAATCGCGTCCCGAGATTCGGAATGGAAGATCTTTTAAGGAAGAGAGACACGTTATCTAGTTCCTAACATCTGCTATAGCATTCAGCTATAAAGCTTCAACATCGGCGAACAATTTGGTCAAAGGCACTTTCTGATACTTACCCTTCATGGTAAAATTTGTCTGAAGAATTTCCTTCATTGACTTCCATGAAGCATTGTTACTTTGGGAGGAATCCAAGATAGCACGTACTGCATTCTCAGTGTATAGAGATCATTTGGTCCATGAGTGAACCACTCACAAGTATCTGACTCTCTAATGAGCACAACATAGGCCATCTGAACTTGACACTAGACCAAAATATTCAGAAGTATACTCGTTGAAATGGCTCTATGTCCACACGGTTTTTGAAAAGCAGTTCTCTACCAACTGGCTTGAGTACAACCTTCCAAAAGGGTGAGATCATAGACGACAAATATACTCTGAGGCTATAGGATACTGACTAACCAATGGACAGGGTCTATGTTGGTCGTAAATGTTCCAACATTCAGACACCAACTAAAGGAAAACTACTTGTGGTCCCATGTGTGCAGTTCTCTTTCTCTGACGACAACACTGTATTATCTGAGTCTGTCGAGGGGTTAGTGAATGTGATGGCTGACTCTGTCGGCTTCGTATTTCTGTCAAATGTTACCTAAGAAGATTCTTCTATCCAAGACAACAGTTATCTAGGTTGAATCAGATGCAACCTCTTGGGTAAAAACATTTATAAGATACCAAAGTATGTCATCTTAGGAAAATAATTCCCTAAGAAAGATGTAACGAGGCCTTAAGGACAACAAAAGTTGTAATTATTCACTTAACCGCGAGGAGTAGTCTACCACCAAGCGATTGAGTAAAATTTTTCTTGGTGACTTAGTTGTACTGTAAGTTGAGTTGACTTGCAGCATAACAACTTTGTCAGGCCAACCTTTCACCATGAGACTTTCTCTTTAGGGTCATATAGCAGCTCTAAGATGGAAATCTGTTGTTTGACACTTCTCAAATTGCTTTCGAATATTCCTCAACACTTTGTCCAATAAAGTTATGAACAAACCGTTTGTGGCACCTATGGGCACAAGGATGTTGATCGAAACTAGGGCATATTTTCTCTAATTCTTCACTTTAGTTGATGGAACACTTTGCACTATCTGTGTGATTGTCCAAGATGGAATTGACTTGGTCGCAATGACTCTGGACGATAGAGTATCACTCCAGTTATTGGCTAGTTGATTAACTTCTTGTTGGTTACTGCTCTATAAGACCTAGCCTTCGTAGCTACCAAAGAGTCGTTACCTAGCTGGAGATTTAACCTTCCTATTGGTAACTAATCAGTTGTCTCTCAACACTAAAAAGTTCCAAATCTTCACTCTTGACCACAACAACTGTGGTTGAAACAAAACAGATGGTTGCCATCGAAATTAGCAAATACGAAGTTATTCTAGAGATGGTTGATTTCGATTGTATGGTCATTATGTATACAAAGGTTAAAATTTGCGTAATGTGACAATCGATTCTCATCCCATAGATAACTTATCCAACATTAAATGTTGTGTGTCCTATTTATCCAACACAGATGAGATACTTTGCTCACTAGATGACGTTTGTCAATACTGGGACAACTAAGTAGAGTCACATGTCTACCACTTCTTGTGGTCTGTTAATGTTTATGTCAGTGACCGGTTCTTCAAAGGTTATCTTCTTAACAACTTCAGAAGGAAACTCCACTACTTTTGGTCTAAGATATGGATCTTACGATACGATATGGAGAGATAACCAAGGAAGAGTTCACATGAGAATAACACGTTGATGTTGTTCCGTAATGGATCATGACTAGAAACCACGATACCAGCGCGTGCCGAGCAGCACAACCTTGTGTCGGCCGCCCACAGGAGGCTCTCGGTTTCGTCGCGGCACCGTTAGTTGCTACTCATAACACCATTAACGATCACACCACCAAGGTGAAATTTCAAGCGAAACAATTTGGGTGGTAAAAACAAGCATTATACAAGGGAGGGATAGCAAGCAAAGGTAGTCACCAGGTTTGGAATTAACCAGGAGGTGATTCGAAGATCAAAACATAGCACAAGAGAACATAGCTCTATTGCCGAATGCGACTAAGCATGAGATTTTTACTTGATTCCACTCACGCCTAGCGTTGATGAAAGTTAACTTGGTTGGTCAGTCGACAAGGGTCTTCACAAAAAGGGTTGGAAAACATCCATGGCTTATACAAACATATAGGAGAACTCAACTTTGGGCTTTCGGTCAAGCAAAGGCATGGATACAAGCACTCAAGACAAGCAACCATGTCTACAGGCTCAGGCTCCTAAGAGAGAAACCTAATTGAAGACAACAACCATACAATTACGTAACGTGAATGTTGTTCTAGGATAAAGCTATGCGACCCTCGTATACTCACCGAGGACAAACGAGGTGACAACTATGGCCTACCTAGATAACAAGCATACATACAACATCACAATCCAGCAGTCATTTGAGAAAATTCAAACGAATGATTTAAGCAACCAATACAAGGCACAAGGCTCACCCAAAACAAGCATTTATCTCAAGCATGAACTAACTACCAGTTTAGCTCAAAACAACGCTAGCTAAGGAAGCTAACTTAGCATGTGCACAGAATCTAGACAGCAGCATAGTAACTACTTGTTTCAACCATAACTGAGGTTGTAGACCTTCTATAAAGGTGATCCTAGACTTTATAGATAGCTTAAGAAAATTACTACTCTTTAGTTATTCATACCAACAGCTAAATCACAGGTTAGCATGGTCAAGCATGCTGATGTTTCAGATCTATACCAACATGGATAGAAAACTGATAAGAACTTCAAAAATGCATAACTGGAGTTCTAGGGACACAACAAGGCTGAGCCTTAACTTTATGTAAAGCTTATTAAGTTGTCTATAACTTTATTATTATCATATTAAGATGATTCTACAGCTAACAAGGCCAAACAAGACAAGGAAGACATCTCTGCCCAGATTTGGACAGATTCTGTCATTCCACTTTACAAGCTCATAAGTAGAGATTTAGACCACCAAAATTTGTGATATAGGACACTTTGGAAAGCTTAGAAAAAGTACTACACTGCTTCTATTATCTCCAATGCATGATTCCATAAGCACATAGGTCAAATAAAGCAAACATTCAGATCTGTTCTGAACATGAGCAGGTTCTGATAACAAACTTCTAAAATTTATAACTCCCAAAACATAAGACCTAGGGTCACGAAATTTTTGGACAAGCTAGATAAGTAAGTTAGCTACATCTTTGGTATTCTCCATAACTATAGAAAACACCATTATGAGCACGAAAGAATCACTACAACATAAACTATTCTAGCAGCCAATGTTTAATAAGCAAAACAAAGCTTGCCTTTGTTCTACTTAACAAGAGAGCACACAAACATATTATTCTAGCAGCTCTAAACATTATTACCTTAGACCAACACCAATTTTATTCATTTATGAGAATCACAATTATTGAAATGAGGTCTAAAGCACTTGCAATTGCTTATATGAACAACATATCCACCGCTTGGATAAACTAGAGAACATTTACAGATTCAAGCATGTAACCACAACTATTTTTAGCAAGGCTAAGCACACACTTTTCTCAAACAACATGGAGTAAGACATTCTTATTTTACTTCACACAAGAAAGATAGTGTACCACATCACTCACAAGTTACTTACTATAGAACAAGGGTGAGAGGAGCATAGTTATGTATTAAGCAACAACATGATGATGCATGCTTCGTCCTATTCATCCTCACAAGATTGCTAATCTAAGGTGGCGATCCCGTTCTATGTTGGTGGCATAACACACACACTCTCGATATATAGCTAGTCGTCAGCTACATTCGACTTACGCATTCGTGGTTAGCGTACCTGCAGAAAATTTTCATTTCAGCCCAACAATTCCCCAATATATGGCACACAATGAAAGCAGTAAGTAAAATTTTTAAGTACTCCCATATACATATACCCCTATATATATACATGTAGCACCAAAACTACCCGAATCATCAATCTCCCACAATTAAGTACCTTCATATATACATGTGTGTAACATGTAAATAATCCAGTAACCAAACTAGCTCTCCCCTAGACCGCAGTTTGTACGGTCATGCTCTCACAACTCACACATACCTGAGCGTAGGTGCGACGTTGCATAAAAGTAAACTAGCAACATATATGGCTATTTCATATATGAAGGCTACCTCTAATCTGACACACCGGGTAGCATAGTGTGGGAGAGTCATCACACATACATACCTTGGCCTGGGCGTAGATGCATAAATGAAAACCCCCAAGTTAGTACTTATATAAGCCACCTAATAATCCTTATATGGGCATAAGGAAATTGACCACTGGCATACTTAGATTTAGAATTCAGTTTTCACAAACCTATATATAGCTATAAGTTGATAAAACTAATTTTATAAACAAATCCTTTGTTTTAAATACACATACGACATGTTTAATGTTGAATCTTGCTCCGATGCCAGCTGTAACGGAACCGTCCAAATTATAAGAGCACAAGTACAAAAACAATCACCGGAGTGATCAAATTCTCGCACTTGAGCCCATATAACTCCGGTAGTCCAATGAAATCATGAGGGATTTCAAACCAACCAACATCAAGCCAAGATCGTAGTGATTCAACATAACAAGTCACATGTTACAACCATTTCACAAGTAATTCAATATACATTGGAGTTTAACATAGTTATTACAACTTAGTTTGAAAAGTAGCGGAAGCAAAGTAATTTGAAACTAACATTTATCTTATTTCAAATACATGCCAGTACCAAGGTCGACTTCCAACAAAAGCAGTAGAGAGAAGATAACTTAGACGGATCACGCCCGTGATCACACTCCGCCTCTACGGCAGGAGCCAACCAACTCTGGCAGTCGCCATGATACATCACAACCTGCAACAAATGGGGATAAAACCCTGAGTACGACAAAGTACTCAGCTAGACTTACCCGTCAGAAACCAGAAATAAGGTGACACCAAGGATCATGCAAGGCTGATATAAAGTGGGCTAGCTTGACAACATTTTGCATAAAAGCTTATTATGGATAAGTAATCATTAATGCTTAAGCATTAAGTTAATTATCATTAGCCTGTCAACTATATTAGAACCTGTACTAGAGCACTCACTTTATTAGGAGCAAACAATATTAACCATAATAGGTATAAATTGAGGCAACCTTTCCATCGTTATCCAATTAACCATCCGTTCAATTTAATGGAATCTACGTTGCCGCTGCTCAAGTCAAGTGCTCACTAACCGGGAGCGACGGCGATTCGAATCGAATTCCTATCCAGCTGGAGGGGTATTTCTAACACTCACCGAGTCACGCCTGGCGAGGGCTGCTCAGGTCACCTTTGGTACAGTTCAGGAGCCGCGGGTCCGAATGATGTCGCGACCCCAAGGGCGACACTCTGCCAGGTGATAGGGACTCTAACCCCCCCCCCCCTTGGTCTCACGCCAATGTCCCCAAGCACATCCTTTCTCTCCTCCAAGAAGCAACCTACCATTCGATTCCCGGCCTGAACTGTATTACTTGGATTCGCGGTCGGAACGGCTTATCCGGCCAACTAAGTGTTAGACTGCGTTCAACATGACTCAAGGACGTACAACGAATCGGTCCTTAAATGACTCAGATGGGGATAGATCCACACCCAAGACCTCCATGCCTTGTTGCTTCACTCTCGTCATCCCTCCCGGTCTCATTTCATTTTATTAACACATGGTTCCATTCCACGATAGCAAATATAGCCAACCGTGCCATATATGAATATCCCTATATCTCGCAGGTGACAGAAAATCACCTGACTTCTACCGCTTAAAGCAGGGCTAAGCATCTACTCGATCCTAATCTATGTAGGATTCAAGGATTCATATATCTGGACAAGGAATGATATAATGCAGCAAGGGTTTCCAACAAACTCCTACCACTTAATGCAACAATACTTATAACATATATATATAATTAATTGCTTTGAAGATAGGAGGCTTATAATGCTCCGGGGCTTGCCTGGGATCCGACTCAAGTTAGAGTATGTTAGATGAATTCACTTGGCGAGGATCTCTCAATCTATCACTTGTCCGGTCCTTCTATCTTCGGGATAGATCCACCAACTCCATCTTCGGGTTTGGCTCCACATCAGGTCCTTCACGTGCTTCAGCTAGCGTACCTAAATGAGGTGCAATAATGCATATGTATGAATGCATAGAAATGCAATAAACAAAATAATCATGCAAGCATACCAAAGTTCACATAAACCCTAGAGCTAATTAACTTAATCCTCATTAAGACATAACATAGAAGAGGGCAAGCACATCAATCAAGAAACAAGTCTCCCAAGATCACAGGGTACCACCCAAGTATCATCAAAGATATGAGTCACACTTCAATACCCAAGCATGACAAAGTTAATCAAAGTAATAGAACTAGAAATTGCTACCTTCTGGACATCAGACCAACAGCTGAGTAATTTAATCATAACTAGAGATCTACAACTCCAAATGACTTGCAAGAAGACATTATGGAAATATTATGAAATTATCTATATTTCATTTATAAACATCACAGCATGATTCCAAAGTCTAACATGTCGAATTTACACAAACACAGAAACTGGTCCAACAAGACAGAGAGCAAGCAATTCTGTAACCCAACTTTAAACAGCTATAACCCCTAAACCACATGGCCAAATGCCACCAAATTTTAACAGCAGCTAGATATATAAATTATCTACAACTTTTGTATAAACAAGTTTCACAATAAAGCACATTATCATGACGAACTTTACCAAGTTTCCAGATCTGTCCAGAAACTTCATTTGCAAGAAATAATTATTAACTTATGTTGCAAACATATAATTAGACCAAACCAACTTTACCAACATGTCACACATGACTAATGAACGTCAGAAAACATAGTGTCAATTACTAAATAAATCTTTTAATGCATTTTCTTAATTTATTTAAATAATTAGGTGGAATTATGAACACATATCAAAGTTGCACAATAAATTCTACCAAAATTACAGTGGCCTAAATATACTCCCAAAAGTCTACTATCCAAATTTCAAACCATTTGGACACGTATATCAATCTCTATGAAAAAGACAAATGGCTATTGAAATAAATCATGTGAGGGCAAGTTAAACCTAAAACTCAATATTTTCTGTGAACACATGGCCATAGTATGGATCAAAATGATGGAACAACCTCATACTAAGGTAATGGAATAAAATTTTCTAATTCATCAATGATATCTTATTTATAAGCTATTTATCAAGCCATAAACAAGTTAACTCAATAACTTGAGCATACAATAAGCAATGACCATAAAATTTATACCACAGTACATTCATAGCATGGAAAGACTACCATAAAAATTTCACATCATTTGGAGCAGCACAACTCAAGATATAAAAATAACAAGCAATATAATGTAAATTCCTTATTTAACAAGGTCCAATCAAAACCCTAAGAAAACAGTGAACAAATAGTGTGTTTAATATTTTTCCTAGCAAGTACATGTCATTACAAAATTAATAAAACAAGAATCACTATTTTTGGAGTTCTAAAACTCCAGATCTTGCTCTGGTTAGGTTTAAAGGTATTTCTAGAGCTCTTTTTCAACTTAAATAAACACATTAGAAAACATCTATAAACATATAGAATTTTATGACTCTACTACATAGATCTCTTCTCAAGGTTTCCAAAAAGTCCACATTTGCCATTTTTGGATTTTCCTAGCATGAGATATGAAATTTAGAAGATTTACACAAAATCTGAAATTCAAATTCGGAATTAACCCAACCCTAACTTAACGCTAGGTTCACCCGGTCGCTTACCCAACTCAGCCACTCTTAAACCGACACGGGGGCCCCACGGTCTGGCCGGGCCCGCTTGTCATATATGAGAGAGACACAGGGGGATCGGTCTCCTTCTTCTTCCGTTCGCCGAAAAAACAGAGAAGGCGGCCGGCCCGCGGCTCAGGTCGGCCGGGGCGGCGCTCCGGCCGGCCGGGGCTGCGCTCCAGCGACGAGTGGCAGTGAAGGAGTGGCAGGAGACTCGCGCGCATCCCTTGGTAGCCATAGCTTGGCCAAAGGTGGCTCATGGCCACCCGGCCACGGGAGCGGGCGGCTGCGGCGGTTGCACGGCGGTGGTGGTGATGGGGGGGGGCACGGCGGTCGTCGGAGTGGCCACGGTGAGGTCACGCGAGCAAGGCGGGTCGAGGGCGCACCAGTGAGACAGAGCGGCTCGGTCGGAGGTGGCCCGGGACGGCCTGCCTACGAGTGCCGGCGACGATTCGGCGGCCGTGGCCGCGCGGTGATGAGGGACCGGCGGTTCCCGGCGGCGCGGACCTCGGCGAGCATGAGCACGGTGCACCAGAGATGGTGGCGAAGCTAATGTCAGTGCTCGTGGAGGGGGTGGAGGTGCGGAACAGCGAGTTCACAGGTGACAGCGAGGTTGGCCTGCCCGCCATGGCGGGCTCGGCGTCTGTGCGAACAGAGAGGGAGTGAGGCGAGGGGAAACACGGAATGGAGCACGGCGAGCGCCCTGGGACTCTCCACATCCACTCAGGTGAAGGCAAGGCACGGACACGCAGAGGGCACGCGGCATTCATGGCGAAGACGCTCTGGCGCATGGCCGCCACGGCCACCCTATGGGGACAATTCGTCAAGCACGTGGCAGGCGCCTCTGTGCCCGTCTTGGAGGCCGATTTTGGGCTGGTTCTGTTCATATTTGGGCCAAGGGCCTTGAACTAAAGTTGTTGACCGCAGCATGCTCTACAATTTCTATTTAACGCGCTTCATCATTTGGGCCACGGATTAGTGGATAATTAAGCCTCAACTAGCATTGTCAATGCATTAACAGCGATTACCAATCTTCAAAAATTGATGGTCAAAACAAGTCCAACAGATGTCATCTTGTTGTATGTTATTCCCCATCATATAAGCTCCAACTTTTACATTTGGACCTACCCAAGTCGCTTAACAAATTTTGGAGAACGCGACATGCCAATGTCAAGGTCCTTTGAGTGACAAAGTTGCAAACATGCTGTTTTAGCCACTGATTTTAGAGATCCAAACATGCTTCATATGTGATGACATTTGATCCATCGTTTCCCTCATGAACAGTACTCCAACTCCTATTAAGGAACCTAATTGAGCTACCATATGAAATTGGAAGATAAAATGTCATGAACATGTTGACTTGATGCTGCCGATTAGGGACTTAGAATATGCTAAGTGCTGGAAACAGCCCTCAATCTGACTTGTGGGCCTTTTTTTTGAGCATGTTCCACACATTTTCATGACTTGACTCTTAAACAAAGTTTGTTCCTTATAAAATTCTCTACAACTTTGTGAAAGGGTGCATAGTCATGCAAAGCTTCTAGGTCACATTTTTGAAATGGTCAAACAAAAGGGTTCTAGGGTCCATACATGGTGACTTAGAAGCACCTTTAGGCAAAATGATCAACATGAACATTGTTTCATTAAGTGCCCTAAGTGTAGTTAAGGTGTTGTAGAGTTCATCTAGAGTCATTTGGACAGTTTGCAAGGTTTGGTGGATGTTCTATAGTTTCATTAACTTAATGGGGCAAATTCCAATAGGAATGGAACTTATCATTTCATGTGACTTTTTGATTCCAAACTTCATGAAACTTTTCCAGGGATCAATATAGATAGTTATTGATGTGAGACATGTGAAGATACTTTGATAACAACACCCAAGCATATATCATAAAAATGGCCTATATGCAAAGAAGGGTGCAGCATCCAAGTTTAGATTAGGGTTTATTTCCATAGGTTTGACTTTGGCATCGTCATCTCCACTAATTTGTCGTGTTTGAGCTTAAACCCACTACTTAATTGGTGATCAACACCTGGGGTGTTACAAATACTATCTCCAATTGGACCGAAACGAGCTTCCACTTGACCAATGCCACCTAGATGTACCATTGGGTGTGCCTGAAAAGATTTCCATGCCCATGGTACATTCGGAGCAATCCGTAAACCTATCTTGTGCCTAGATCAACAATATCTCCAAACGGACCGAAACAAGCTTCCACTTGACCCACATCATGTAGGAGTACCTCGGGTGTGCCCAAAATGATTTCCAAGCCTATGGTACGTTCGGCACAAACCGTGCAACTATTTTGCGCCGAGACTAATACTATCTCCAAACGCACCGAAACAAGGTTCCACTTGACCAATGTCACCTAAATGTACCATCGACTGTGCCAGAAATGATTTCCATGCCAGTGGTACATTCGGCGCAAACTGTACACCTATCTTGCACCAAGATTAACACTATCTGCAAATAGACCGAATTGACCTTCCACTTGACACACGTCACCTAGGAGTATTGTTGACTGTGCCCAAAATGATTTTCATGCCCATGGTACATTCGGCGCAAACCATGCACCTATCTAGGCTGAGATTAACACTGTCCAAATGGACCGAAACAAACTTTCACTTGACCCACGTCACCTAGGAGTACCATGGGGTGTGCCTAAAATGATTTCCAAGCCCATGGTACATTCGCGCAAACCGTGCGCCTATCTTACACCTAGACTAACACTATCTCCAAACAGACCGAAATAAGCTTCCACTTGACATACAATACATAGGAGTACCATCGGGTGTGCCCAAAGTGATTTCCATGCCCGTGGTACACTCGACGCAAACCGTGGACCTTTCTTTCGCCGAAATTATAACTATCTCCAAACGGATTAAAATGAACTACCGCTTGATCCACGTCACCTAGGAGTACAATCAGGTGCGTCCAAATTGATTTCTGAGCCTATGGTACATTTGACGCAAGTTGTGCACCTATCTTGTGTCGAGATTAAAACTATCTCCAAATAGACCAAGGCAAGTTTCCACTGACACATGTCAGGTAGGAGTTACATCAGTTGTGCCTAAAATGATTTCTGAACCTATGGCACGTTCGGCACAAGCCATGCACCTATCTTGCGTCGAGGTTAACACTATCTCCAAACAGACTGAAACAATCGTCCACTTGACCTCCACCACTTAGGAGTACCATCTGGTGTGCTCAAAGCGATTTCAAACCTACGGTACATTTGGTGCAAACCGTGCACCTATCTTGCCTCAAGGTCGATACTATCTCCAAACGAACCGATACGAGCTTCCACTTGACCAACGTCACCTAGAAGTACCATCGTGTGTGCAAGAAAAGATTTCTATGCCCGTGGTACATTCGGTGCAAACTGTGCACCTATCTTGCGTCGAGATTAATATAATCTCCAAATAGTCTGAAACGAGCTTCCACTTGACCAACATCACCTAGAAGTACCATCGGGTGTGCCTGAAAAGTTTTCCATGCCCGTGGTACATTCGGCACAAACCGTACACCTATCTTGTGCCCAGATTAACACTATTGTCAGTTGGACCAAAACAACCTTTCACTTGATCAATGTCACATAGAAGTACCATCGGGTGTGCCTAAAAAATTTTCCATGCCCATGGTACATTCGGCGCAAATCATAAACCTATCTTGTGCCTAGATCACCTATCTTGCGCCGAGACTAACACTATCTCCAAACAGACTGAAACATGCTTCCAATTGACATAAATTACATAGGAGTACCATCGGGTGTGCCTAAAGTGATTTCCATGCCCGTGGTTCATTCAATGCAAACCGTGCAACTATCTTGCACCGAGACTAACAATATCTCCATATGGACCGAAACAAGCTTCCACTTGACCAATGTCACCTAGAAGTACCATTGGTGATGAGTACTGGCCCGATCTTCCGAGAGGTAACCCGTAAGTTCGATTGGTGGAGATCTCGACGTTGGCGATCCGGCTTCAAATCAGACACGATTTGAACCCTGCAACCGTTACACCACTGCTCCGTTGGTTATCAACCAAGCACAACTTGATTGACCTCGCCCAGAAGGCGTTTCCTATAAGCGAATCAAAGAACACAAGCAAGAAGGTAAAAACACGCAATCTGAAATTGCAAATATGAATGATGTGAATATCAATAGAGGGTTCAAGAACTCGGTTCCAAAGGACTAATCGACACAGTGGAGGAGATCAAGAACAGGGGCCCTGGATCACTGTAAAAGGATTTGTCACCACAGTTACAATGAACGATTCAGTTTCTCGATAGAAAACTAAACTCTAAACAAAACCCAATTGTCTAACAGCGGCGGCGGCTGTGTTTATAGTCTAAGACTCGACCTAGGGTTGAGAACGGCCAGGGGTTGGGCGCCCACAACTTGGGCTTAAGGCCCAACACGATACATGGCCAAGTTGGCCCAAATAGGTGACGCAGCACCTTGACGTGGTCACATAGAATGATCCACGGACCTTCTGGAGCTGGGACCAGATCCAAAACGACGGCGTCGTCGTCCCCTTTCCAACGCATCCAAGAACGCCCCGTTTTGATATCGTATGAGAGAGTTATGACCAAAACAGTGACGATGTGTCTACTGAATCCGAGGGTGACATGGCAGCTGAGTTGGGGACGAATTGCAACTTGGGAAAGACCATAACGTCGGTGTGTCCAGCGTGACGATGTCCTCATCAATTGGGGTGCCTGAAAAGATTTCCATACCCATGGTACGTTTAGCGCAAACCATGCTCTTATCCTGCGTCTAGATTAGTACAATCACCAAACGGTCTGAAACGAGCTTCCACTTGACCCACGTCACGTAGGAGTTTCATCGGGCATGCCCAAAATGATTTCCAAGCCTATGGTATGTTCAACGCAAATCATGCAACTATCTAGTGCCGAGACTAACACTATCTCCAAATAGACCGAAACAAGGTTCCATTTGACCAATGTCTTCTAGAAGTGCCATCGGGTGTCCTAGAAAAGATTTCCATGCCCGTGGTACATTCAGCGCAAACCATACACCTATCTTGCGCCAAAATTAACACTATCTTCGAATAGACCGAAATGACCTTCCACTTGACACATGTCACCTAGGAGTACCATCGGGTGTGCCCAAAATGATTTCCATGCCCATGGTACATTTGGCGCAAACCATGCACCTATCTAGCGCTAAGATTTACACTATGTCCAAATGGACCGAAACTAGCTTTCACTTAACCCACGTCACCTTGGAGCATCGTCGGGTGTGCCCAAAGTGATTTCCATACCCATGGTACATTTGGCGCAAACTGTGCACCTATCTTGCGACGAGATTAACACTGTCCAAACAGACTAAAATGATCTTCCGCTTGATCTACGCCACCTAGGAGTACCATCTTTTTTTGATACAGCTAGGTGTACCACCTGGTTTGCACCGAATGTACCACAGGCATGGAAATCTTTTCTGGCACACCCGATGGTACTTCTAAGAGACATAGTGTGCACGGTTTGCACTGATAGGTCCACTTGGAGATAGTATTAATCTCGACGCAAGATAGGTGCACGGTTTGCACTGAACGTACCATAGGCTAAGGAATCATTTTGACGCAACCGATGGTACTCCTACGTGACATGGGTCAAGTGGAATCTCATTTCGGCCCATATGGAGATACCATTAATCTTGATGCAAGATAGGTGCACTATATGCGCTTAACGTATCATAGGCTCAAAAATAAGTTTGGACACACTTGATTGTACTCCTAGGCGACGTGGATCAAGCGAAAGTTCAATTCTATCCATTTGGAGAATGTTTTAATCTCGGCGCAAGATAGGTGTACGGTTTGTGCCGAATATACCACGGGCTTGGAAATTGCTTTGGGCAGACTTGATGGTACTCCTAGGTAATGTATGTCAAGTGGAAGCTTGTTTCGGTCCGTTTGGAGATAGTTTTAGTCTAGACGCAAGATAGGTGCATGGTTTGCGCCGAACATACCATATGCTTAGAAATCGTTTTGGACGCACCTCCTATGTGACGTGGGTCAAGTGGAAGCTCGTTTCGGTCCATTTAGAGACAGTGTTAATCTTGGCGCAATATAGGTGCACGGTTGCGCCAAAGTGCCACGGGCTGGGAAATCACTTTGGGCACACCCGATGGTTCTCCTAGGTGACGTGGGTCAAGTGGAAGCTAGTTTCAGTCTGTTTGGAGATAGTGTTAATATCGGTGCAAGATAGGTGCATGGTTTGCACCGAATGTACCATAGGCATGGAAATCATTTTGGCCACACCTGATGGTACTCCTAAGTGATGTGGGTCAAGTGGAAGCTCGTTTCGGTCCGTTTGGAGATAGTGTTAACATAGGCACAAGATAGCTATATGGTTTGGCCAAATGTACCACGAGCATGAAAATCTTTTCAGGCACACCCGATGGAACTTCTTGGTGACATTGGTAAAGTGGAACCTCGTTTTGGTCCATTTGGAGATAGTGTTAATCTTGGCGCAAGATAGGTGTACGGTTTGCACCGAATGTGCCATAGGCATGAAAAAGTTTAGGCACACCCGATGGTACTTCTAGGTGACATTGGTCAAGTGGAAGCTCGTTTCGGTCTGTTTGGAGATAGTATTAATCTCAACACAATATAGCTGCACGGTTTGCGTAGAATGTACGATGGGCAAGGAAATCTTTTTAGGCACTCCCGATGGTACTTCTAGGTGACGCTGGTCAAGTGGAAGCTCATTTCAATCCGTTTTGACATCGTATTAATCTCGAGGCAAGATAGGTGCGTGGTTTGCGCCAAATATACCATAGACTCTGAAATCGCTTTTGGGCAAACTAGATGGTACTCCTAGGTGGCGTAAATCAAGTGAAGATCGTTTTAGTCTGTTTGGAGAGTGTTAATCTCATCGCAAGATAAGTGCACGGTGTGCACCGAATGTACCACGGGCATGGGAATTATTTTGGGCACACCCGATGGAACTCCAAGATGATCGGTTGCATCCACATCACGTAGGAGTACAAAACGAGTTTCCACTTGACCCACGTCACGTAGGAGTACCATCGGTTGCGCCCAAAATAATTTCCGAACCTATGGTACATTCGGCGCAAATCATACACCCATCTTGTGTCGAGATTAACACTATCTCCAAATAAACCGAAATGATCTTCCACTTGATCTATGCCAATTAGGAGTACCATCTGGTGTGCCCAAAGTGATTTCAGAGCCTATGGTATATTTGACGCAAACTGTGCACCTATCTTGCCTCGAGTTTAATACTATCTCCAAACAGACCAAAACAAGCTTCCACTTGACCAACGTCACCTAGAAGTACCATCATGTGTGCCTGAAAAGATTTCCATACCCGTTGTACATTTGACGCAAACTGTGCACCTATTTTACGTCAGGATTAATACTACTCCAAATGGTCCGAAACGAGCTTCCACATGACCAATGTCACCTAAAAGTACCATCGGACGTGCCTGAAAAGATTTTCATGCCCATGGTACATTTGGCGCAAGCCGTACACCTTTCTTGTGCCTACACTAACACTATCTCCAAATGGACAGAAACGAGTTTACACTTGACACACGTCACGTAGGAGCACCATCGGGAGTGCCAAAAATGATTTCCAAGCCCATGGTACGTTCGGTGCAAACCGTGCACCTATCTTGTGTCGAGACTAACACTATGTCCAAACGTAGAGAAACAAGCTTCCACTTGACATACAATACCTAGGAGTATCAGGGGGTGTGCCCAAAGCGATTTCCATGCCCGTGGGAGATTCCTTGCGAACCGTGCACCTATATTGTGCCGAGATTAACACTATCCCCCAAATAGACCGAAACGAGCTTCCACTTGACCCACGTCACCTAGGAGTACCATCGGGTGTGCCCAAAATGATTTCCATGCCTGCAGTACATTCGACGCAAACCATGCACCCATCTAGCGCTGAGACTAACACTATCTCCAACCGGACCGAAACGAAATTCCACTTGACCCACGTCTCCTAGGAGTACCACCGGGTGTGCCAAAAATGATTTCCATGCCCGTGGTACATTCGACGCAAACCGTGCACCCATCTAGCACTGAGACTAACGCTATCTCCAATCGGACCGAAACAAAATCCCACTTGACCCACGTCTCCTAGGAGTACCACCGGGTGTGCCAAAAATGATTTCCAAGCCTATGGTACGTTCGCCGCAAATTGTGCACCTATCTTGCGTCGAGACTAACACTATCTCCAAACGGAGAGAAACAGGCATCCACTTGACATACATTACCTAGGAGTACCAGCGGGTGCGCCCAAAGGGATTTCCATGCCCGTGGTAGATTCATTGCATACAGTGCAATTATCTTGCACCGAGACTAACACTATCTCCAAACTAATCGAAACGAGCTTCAGCTTTACCCACGTCACCTAGGAGTACCATCGGGTGCGTCCAAAATGATTTCCACGCCTATGGTACGTTCAACACAAACCGACCATCTATCTTGCGCCGAGACTAACACTATCTCCAAATAGACCAAAACAAGCTTTCACTTGACATACATTACCTAGGAGTACCGTCGGGTGTGTGCAAAGCGATTTCTATGCCTGCGGTAGTTCCGTCACAAACCATGCACCTATCTTGCATGGAGATTAACACTATCTCCAAATAGACTGAAACGATCTTCCACTTGATCAACGCCACCTAGGAGTACCATCTGGTGTGCCCGAAGAGATTTTAGGGCCTATGGTACATTTGGCGCAAACCGTGCACCTATCTTGCCTCGAGATTAATACTATCTCCAAACTGACTAAAACGAGCTTCTGCTAGACCAATGTCACCTAGAAGTACCATCGGGTGTGCTGAAAAGATTTCCCTGCCCGTTGTACATTCGACGCAAACCGTGCAATTATCTCTAACTGGACCAAAACAAACTTCCACTTGACTTACATTACCTAGGAGTACCACCGGGTGTTCCCAAAGCGATTTGCATGCCCGTGGTAGATTCATCGCAAATCGTATCTTGCACCGAGATTAAAACTATCTCCGGCATGCAAAGGTTCGAATCCTTTTACTCCAGAGCATACTTACTTATTCTAGTTCTAGAAAAAAAGAAAGTCTCATCCCTAATAAATCAATGAAAGTAGATTTACATTCTTATTCTATTTCTAGGGGGAATGTTGAGGCAAACTTACGATGCTGACAAGCTGGTTAGGTGCCGAGTTGGATTAGACATCGCAGGTTTCAGTTTAAGAATTAGGAAGAGGTTAAGAACCTAGTGGAATCCACTGCGAGGGAAAGATTAGGGTAGATGAGTACCGAGCGGAAGAAGAAACCTATCACGGTGAATTCTGTGGTTCAAGATGTGGTTTCTTGTGCGTACCTTGAGCTGCTGGAGGAAGAGGACGAATGGGATGCCTATAGAGAAGTGCGGTCAGAACCCAAACCCATTGACTTCTTTTTGTTCTTTCGGGTGAAGTCAGATTCGTAAAACAAGGTAGCAGATAAGCTATGGCGATACATAACTCTCCTTAGTTTAGAAGACGGTATCTTTGTCCCCTTAAACTTAAAGGAAGAGAAGGGCGAAGCATATACCAGTGTTTTGCCAATGGCACGAAGCGAATCTTGCGAGCCAGCCTAGCCCTACGCCTAGATTGATATTCACAAGAACTACTACATACGGTATTCACAAGAACAATAAGTTGAGAGGAGGTGATGAGACTAGAAGTTGTTCCTGATCTTTTGGTGAGTGTGGGTAAACTCGATTTGTGGTGGATTCGACGTTGGCTGTCCGACTACAACGGCCACAAGGTTGCTGCGCCTTAGCAACAGGTACACCAGCTCCGATTGTGATGTTCTTGCCGTGCCAAGAACACCAAGAACCTGCAAGCAACCGAGAATAAGCAAGAACAAGATGAACAAGCAAATAACTCACGGATTTAAGCCAAAGGCTGAATCTGAATCACAAGTTGGGGTCTTGAAACAAGCAAATCGGGTGGTCTAGCCGACACACGCGTTTACAAGGAAGAAGCAGCAGCTATCTTGCATCTAAACAAAACCCACCCTCATTCTGATGGCTGCTGGCTCTATTTATAAGGAGGAGAGCACAAGGGGGAGTGGGAAACCCTAATCTGGGCGTCCCTCAAAGGGTTGTAGTTAGTACAAGGCCCAGGCCCAAGCTATAGGTCTCTGCGTCCTTTGGCTTGCTGCACACAGCTTTGGTAGATTCTAATAGTGGGGTTGGACCCATGTGAAAGAGGACGACACGCTCTTTCCAACAAGTCAGAAACCAGCTTCATTGGATCTCGTATCAAGGAGTTATGGTATTATTGATGGAGTGTCCCCTACTGTCTCGAGATGAGCTGTGCGCCCCATTAATGATGATTCCCACTTGTTCGGCTGCTCCATCCTCATCATGGGGTCTAAACATGAGGCAATGGAGTCTTGACCAACATTCCTAAGAATAAGACAATCATCACCATGATTTAGTAGCATCCAATTCTGAGACGAGTTTGTATGAACAGCGAGGAACGACTTTACCTGATAATTAAGTTGTCGTGCTCGAGCTCTTATCATCGGACCTTGTTGTGCAGCAGGTGTGGTTGTGTCAATGGAAGGGATGTCCTCATCATCCTCCCCTTCTTGCATTTGAGTCGTCCTCGACTCTAGTTCATCCTCTTCTCCCAAATATGGCTTCAAATCTACAATGTTAAATGTGGGGCTAACCCCAAAAGTTGCAGGTAGCTCAAGTTTGTACGCATTATCATTAATCCTTTCTAACACTTTAAAAGGATCATCGGCTCTAGGCAGCAACTTAGACTTTCGCAAATCAGGGAACCTATCTTTTCTCAAATGGAGCCAAACTAGATCACCAGGTTCAAAAATGACATGTTTCTTCCCTTTGCTACCAGCTAGTTTATACTTTGCATTCATGCACTCTATTTTCTCTTTAGTGGTTTCATGCAATTTTAAGATCATTTCAGCACGTTGTTTAGCATCAAAGTTCACTCGCTCCGAGGTCGGAAGAGGTAACAAATCAATAGGAGCACGTGGCACAAACCCATAAACTATCTCAAAAGGGCTTTTCTTAGTGGTAGAATGATGTGAACGATTATAAGCAAACTCAACATGAGGCAAGCACTCTTCCCACATTTTTATGTTCTTTTTCAAAACAGCCCTAAGCAATGTAGATAAGGTTCTATTGACAACCTCAGTTTGTCCATTAGTTTGGGGATGACAAGTAGTGGAAAATAAAAGCTTAGTCCCTAGCTTAGCCCACAAAGTTCTCCAAAAATGACTAAGAAATTTTGCATCCCGATCAGAAACAATGGTGTTAGGCACACCATGCAATCGAACAATCTCACGAAAGAACAAATCAGCAACATGTGTAGCATCATCGCTCTTATGACATGGTATGAAATGTGCCATTTTAGAAAATCTGTCCACAACAACAAACACACTATCCCTCCCCTTCTTTGTTCTAGGCAGTCCTAAAACAAAGTCCATTGAAATATCTTCCCATGGTGCACTTGGAATAGGAAGAGGCATGTATAAACCATGAGGATTAAGGCGTGACTTAGCTTTGTGGCATGTTGTGCAGCGAGCAACGAACCTCTCCACGTCTCTCCTCATCTTGGGCCAAAAGAAATGACCAGCAAGGATGTCCTCTGTCTTTTTCACACCAAAATGTCCCATGAGTCCTCCTCCATGCGCTTCCTGCAACAATAACAAACGCACGGAGCTAGCTGGAATGCATAGCTTGTTGGCTCTAAAGACAAACCCGTTGGTGAGGACGAATCTGTTCTATGTTTTCCCCTCTTGGCAATTCAGCAATATATCTTTGAAATCATTGTCATGTGCATATTGTTCCTTAATAGTTTCCAAACCAAAGATTTTAAAGTCAAGTTGTGAAAAGCATGGTGTAACGTCTAGACAAAGCATCAGCAATTATATTTTCCTTCCCCTTTTTGTGTTTGATGACATAAGGAAAGGACTCGATGAATTCAACCCACTTGGCATGTCTACGGTTCAGTTTTGCTTGACTACGGATGTGTTTCAATGATTCATGATCAGAATGTATGACAAACTCTTTGGGCCACAAATAATGCTGCCATGTTTCCAAAGTCCGAACTAGAGCAAGCAATTCCTTATCATAAGTAGAATAGTTCAAACTAGGGCCACTCAACTTTTCACTGAAATACGCCACAGGTTTTCCCTCTTGTAACAGCACACCACCCAACCCAATTCCACTAGCATCACATTCAAGTTCAAAGGTTTTGTTGAAATCAGGAAGCTGGAGTAAAGGTGCATGAGTTAACTTATCTTTGAGCGTGTTGAAAGCATCCTGTTGGGCTGCAACCCAAGTGAAGGTTGCACCCTTCTTGGTGAGTTCATGCAGCGGGGCTGCAATGGTGCTGAAGTCCTTCACAAATCGACGGTAGAAACCAGCAAGTCCTAGAAAACTCCGCACTTGTGTGACCGTGCAGGGAACAGGCCAGCTGTGTATGGCCTCAACCTTGGCTTGATCAACTTTGATTCCCTGCGGTGTCACAACATATCCAAGAAAAGAGACTCGATCTGTGCAAAAGGTGCACTTCTCAAGATTGCCAAACAAGTGTGCATCCCGAAGAGCATTGAAAATGGCACGCAAATGATCAAGATGTTCCTCTAATGATCTACTATATATCAAGATGTCATCAAAGTATACCACTACAAATCTGCCAATAAAAGAGCATAAAACCTCGTTCATTAATCTCATGAAGTGCTGGGTGCATTAGTCAATCCAAAGGGCATGACAAGCCATTCATATAAACCAAACTTAGTTTTAAACGCTGTTTTCCATTCATCTCCTAGCTTCATACGAATCTGGTGGTAACAACTACACAAATCAATTTTAGAGAACACAATTGAGCCACTCAATTCATCAAGCATATCATCTAACCTTGGAATAGGATGACAATATCTGATTGTGATGTTGTTTATCGCTCTACAATCAACACACATGCGCCATGATCCATCCTTCTTAGGAACTAAAAGCACGGGAATGGCACAAGGGCTAAGAGACTCACGCACATAACCTTTGTTGAGCAATTCTTGTACTTGTCTCTGAATCTCTTTTGTCTTGTCCGGGTTGGTCCTATACGGCGCACGATTAGGCAAGGAAGCCCCAGGGATGAGGTCAATCTGGTGTTCAATCCCTCGAATTGGTGGCAGCCCCGGTGGTACCTCCTTTGGAAAAACATCGGCATACTCCTGCAAAAGATTAGTGATAGCAGGAGGCAAAGAAATAGATGTATCTTCGAGTGAAAATAAGGTTTCTTTGCAAACCAAAGCATAGCAAACAGTAGTACTAGCATCAATCTCATCCAAATCTGATTTGGTGGCAAAGTAACAAGAGCCTTTCAGCTTGATCTCATTTTTATTATGATGAACAGATTTGCTAGACTTCTTCTTATGTTTCTCAAGTTCATTAGCGACAATCTGATTTTTACTAGCAACAGCCTGATTCTTAAGTTTGCTAGATCTAGCAAGTTCATCTCTTAGAATAGACTCAGGGGACATGGGGTGCAACACAATCTTGTTGTCATTATGCACGAAAGAGTATTGATTTGTTTTACCAGAGTGCAAGGAATCTTTATCAAACTGCCATGGTCTACCTAACAACATAGAGCATGCTTGCATAGGCATAACATCGCAGTCAATGGAATCATGATAAGAACCAATGGCAAACTCTACCCTTACCAATCGGGTTACCTTCACCTTGCCGCTGCTGTTAAGCCACTGAATGTAGTAAGGCTGCGGGTGTGGTTTTGTGCTCAATGAAAGCTTCTCCACCATTTCAGCACTTGCCAAGTTGTTGCAGCTTCCTCCATCTATGATCACACGGCAAGAGCGTTCCTTGATCACACACTTGGTTTGAAACAAAGTGTGGCGCTGATTTTGTTCAGCCCTCTCCATTTGGGCACTTAGCACCCGCTGCACCATGAGGCTCTCATAGTGCTCAGCAGCTTCAGCCCTAATGTGCTCTTTGTCTTGTTGAAAATAATCTCCTTCATCAGCTCGCACAATCATCACACGTGTGCTTGGTGAAAGGTCTTGATGGCTAGAGGGGGGGTGAATAGCCTATTAAAATTTTCTATAAAGACAAGCTAAACAAGTTTATCAATAAAACAAATAGCGAGATGCGAGTTTTGCTTAGCCTACGGGGTGTTTGCAAGCCACCTAACCGATTCACAATTCTAGTAATTGCACTCAACCGCACAAGTCAAACCGAGAAGGAAACTACAACTAGCAAGGTACACAAAGAAGCTACTCTAGCAAAGCTAACTAGCTAGCAAAGATAACTAAGAAAGTAATGTGGAGTTGAGTTAGGAGGGTATCACCGAGGGGCGAAGTATTGAGCCAACCAATATGATCAACAATGAATACCAAGATAACCGAACACCGAGATCAATCAATCACAATATGAAAGTGATGACACGAAGATTTATCCCGAGGTTCACGTGCTTGCCGGCACGCTAGTCCCCGTTGTGTCCCTCTTCACCACGTGGTTCGGTGGCTAATCGGTCACACACCGAGCCTCTCAAAAGGCGCCACAAGAACCTACCAAATGGCAAAAGGTTGCAATGACACGAAGCAATTTACTAATGTTGCCTTTGGCGCTTCGCCGAGGTAGGCACAAACCCCTCACAATCACCGGAGGTGGCCAAGAACAATCACCAACTCTTGCCAACGCCTCCAAGCTGCTCCAAGCCGTCTAGGTGGCGGCAACCACCAAGAGAAACAAGAATCCCGCAGCAAATCAACCACCAAGTGCCAACTAGATGCAATCTCACAATGCAAATGCACTTGGATCACTCAATCTCACTTCGAATATGCAAAGAAGCAAGAGAGATGAGTGGGAGGGGAGTTGCTTAGCTCAAAGTGCTCACAAGTATGTCAAATGTTCGAGAGCCAGAGCCTAGAGCCGGCCAATGAGTATTTATAGACGTACCCCTTCGAATATAGCCGTTAGAAACTTAAACAGCCGAAATCGGGCTAACCGGACGCGCTGGTCCAACTGACCGGACGCGCCGGTCGCCCAACGGCTAACTCGTGAAGTACTGACCGGACGCGCTGGTCCAAACGACCGGACGCGCTGGTCGCCCAACGGCTAACTGCGAAGCAACGACCGGACGCGCTGGTCCAACTGACCGGACGCGCCGGGAACGACCGGACGCGCTGGTCCCGTGAAGGACCGGACGCGCTGGTCGCCTGAGGAGCGCTCAACAAAACAGTGACCGGACGCGCTGAAGAAAATGACCGGACGCGACAGTGACAGCGTCCGGTTAGAGTCCAGTAAGCTCCCTGAACGACCGGACGCGTCCGATCATCAGTGACCGGACGCGCCTCGTGTCCGATCATCGAACTGAAAAACGCGCAGACACTGAACACTGACCGGACGTGTCCGGTCATGCAAGGACCGCGTCCGGTTCAGCGTCCGGTCACCTCTGTGACCTCTGTTCGCCTCCGTTTCTTTTCCGGACTTCCGGCGTAGTGGAAAATAATCGTTTCAACTTCTCGAAAACGCCTGAATCCCGCCTCGCAAGCTCGGCGGGAGGGAGAGAGGAACCCAAACCCTCTCTACCGCTCAAACTCTACCGCCGTCGCAAACGTGCTAACATCACCAAGTGATCTCGTCATGTGTGAGTGTGTTAGCATTTTCACAATCATTTTTCGAGGCGATATTAGTTCTATCCAAATGCATATGATCATGAAATGCACATCTAGAGGCACTTAGGAGTTCAATAGCCACGTCATTCCCCTCTTATAGTACGGCTATCTATCCTATAATGTAACCACACCCACTAGGTGTCTTGGTTACTAAAACACAACCCTTAAGCATATACCTTTGCCTTGATCACGTAGGGTTGCGTCCAAATCCAAGTGTGGCCATCATGATCACCATGTCCATCTTGCCACCAACCTTGGAGTGTACTAATCCTCATATGCTACATACAACTTAGGCATGGGATTAGTACTTAGGCATTGTCACTAATTACCAACACCAAACATAGGACTTTCACTTGGGCAGTCCTTGCGTATGTGGCCATATCCTTTGCAGCGTAGGCACTGAATATCCCTTGTTCTCCCCGTGGATACCACCGAGGGTGAACTCTTGGCAGATGTAGCCGTTGCTCCTCTAGTTGGTTCACTTGGGCATGGTACAGAACTTGTTGTAGAGGAGCGTGGCTTGATGATCGAGGAAGATTGTGGGGGTGCACGTGTTGACGGTGCAGCAGCATTGGAGGGTGTCCACAGGCTAGCACGACCTGCAGGAATGTTAGCCCTCATGCTAGCTCGTCATCCCTGCACTTCTCGTTCAGCTTTACAAGCAAGGTGAAATAAACGATTGACAGAATTATATTCCTTATAAGCTAGAATGTCCTGAATCTCCCGGTTCAGCCCACCCATAAATCTAGCTATGGCACCATCCTCATTTTCCTCTAGCCCGCAACGAAGCATACCCATTTGTAGCTCTTGATAGTACTCTTCTACAGATTTGGATCCTTGCCTCAATTGTTGCAACTTATTTAAAAGATCACGGGCATAATAAGAAGGAACAAATCTGGCCCGCATGACCCGTTTCAAAGCATCCCAAGTTGGTGTGTTATTTGGGTTCTTACGATGGTATTCAGACCACCAAACAGAGGCAAAGTCAGTAAACTCACTAGTTGCAGCCCTAACACGTTTGTCCTCAGGGAAATCATGGCAAGTAAATTTCTGATCAACAGCTAATTCCCAACTAAGGTATATATCAGGATTATACCTCCCATCAAAAGCAGGTATGGTGAATTTAATCTCATGGCGGCGGCGATGTTGTTCGATGCGTCGATGACCATTCAGCTCCTCATCAAGCTCAGTGTCCACTGCATATTCTTCTTCATCATGACCAGCAGCACTGCCCATGGTGTTGTTGTTGTTGTTGTGATTGCGTCGTTCGAAACCAACACAGCGATTCTGTTCCATCCTCTCCAATCGCTCTAAGACACCTACAAGAGATGTATTAACAGAACCAAGAGTGCTTTCCAAGGAAGCCAACTTGGTGTTGGTCTCAATCTGAGCCGTCTCCAATTGACCAAGGCGCTCATTGGTGACACGAACATCCTCATCAAGGTGTTCAGCATGGAGCCTCACTTTGCGTTCAAAGTGTTGCAGCAAGGCTTTTGATCGAGGTGATTGTGGAGGGGTCCTTTCACCTTCTCCTACCATGGTTAGTATGTAGCAAGGGAATCACAAGAAAATATGTCCTACCAACTAACTGAATTAGGTGGCAACAATTTTCATTCTCTCAGCATGTGCAACCGAGTTCTTACATGTCCTTACCTTGCTATGCAGATGGTGTTGGCGACGACAAGAACAACACAAGTAGTAGCAAGTAGAACCCTATGACGTTGTAGATAATTTGTTGAGCTGTAGGTGGCTTAAAAAAATCAAGGTACAACTGTAACCACGTTAGTCAATGCAAGTTGAATAAGTGTTCAAAGATAGTATCGTGCTGGTCCTAGGCTAACCCGTGCTAGAGACGTGAGCCTAGACACAAATGTTGTCACCGGATAGTAACAAACAATGGAAATGATGAGAGTAAATAGCATCAACTTAACCCTTTTTTCTTTCTTTCTTTCTTTCTTTCTTTCTTTCTTTCTTTCTTTATTTCTTTCTTTCCTCCTTTTCCTTTCTTTTTCTTTTCTATTTTCTTTTCTTTTCTTTTCTTTTCTTTTCGACAAGTAGCGCACAAACTGAACTTTTGCAATATGATTATAACAAGAATGCAGCAGGTAGCGTAGACTTTCTTTTACTAGGGATAAGGATTGCAACAAGTAGTACAAATATGCAATTTGAACTCTCTTATTTTCAGAACTGAGTGTACTCAGATTTGCACCAAAAGGACAGGTGCATAAGGTAGTGTTTGTGTAGGCGCGGCTAAAGGTGATGGTGGTGAGGGTTTCAGCGAAAAGGTGGAGAGAGCAGCGGTGCTTTTGGTGGTGGTGGTATTGGTGGAGATTGCAGCGGCTGAAGTGGGGGGGGGGAGGCAACAGCGGATTGTGTGGTGACTAAAACGTGACAAGAACTCGAAACTCTAAAGGTTTAGAACCTAAGAACCAGCACTTGACACCACGATGTAAAGCACAAACTCAACAAGCAAAGAACTAAGCAGATCAGCAAGGCTCAAACTTGTGTTTGGAATTTCAGTTCTATCCTATTTTTATATTTCTGGAACATAGGTAAAGTAATGAACAGTAAATCACTCACCAAAGAACCTTGCTCTGATTACCACATGATGAGACTAGAAGTTGTTCCTGATCTTTTGGTGAGTGTGGGTAAACTCGATTTGTGGTGGATTCGACGTTGGCTGTCCGACTACAATGACCACAAGGTTGCTGCGCCTTAGCAACAGGTACACCGGCTCCGATTGTGATGTTCTTGCCGTGCCAAGAACACCAAGAACCTGCAAGCAACCGAGAATAAGAAAGAACAAGATGAACAAGCAAATAACTCATGGATTTAAGCCAAAGGCTGAATCTGAATCACAAGTTGGGGTCTTGAAACAAGCAAATCGGGTGGTCTAGCCGACACACGCGTTTACAAGGAAGAAGCAGCAGCTATCTTGCATCTAAACAAAACCCACCCTCATTCTGATGGCTGCTGGCTCTATTTATAAGGAGGAGAGCACAAGGGGGAGTGGGAAACCCTAATCTGGGCGTCCCTCAAAGGGTTGTAGTTAGTACAAGGCCCAGGCCCAAGTTGTAGGTCTCTGCGTCCTTTGGCTTGCTGCACACAGCTTTGGTAGATTCTGATAGTGGGGTTGGACCCATGTGAAAGAGGACGACGCGCTCTTTCCAACAAGTCAAAAACTAGCTTCATTGGATCTCGTATCAAGGAGTTATGATATTTTTGATGGAGTGTCCCCTGCTGTCTCGAGATGAGCTATGTGCCCCATTAATGATGATTCCCACTTGTTCGGCTGCTCCATCCTCATCATGGGGTCTAAACATGAGGCAATGGAGTCTTGACCAACATTCCTAAGAATAAGACAATCATCACCATAATTTAGTAGCATCCAATTCTGAGACGAGTTTGTATGAACAGCGAGGAACGACTTTACCTGATAATTAAGTTTCATGCTCGAGCTCTTGTCATCGGACCTTGTTGTGCAGCAGGTGTGGTTGTGTCAATGGAAGGGATGTCCTCATCAGGAGGAGCAATAAAACTGGACGAAAGCAGTGGGAAGAAAGCGATGCCTAGGCGATGGTAGTATGAAAAGCTCGACTCCTTTGGATTCCGGATTAGAAGTAGCTCCGGCTGCGGCTAGAAGGCAGTTATCATAATTTGAGGATGATGGATCAAGATAGATCGTATTATAAAGGAACGAGGCCCATCTATAGTAGGTGGGTCCCAACTCTTTTTTTTCATGAGGGTCAGTGCGGCTTTAAAGCTCCTAAGTAGTCCACTATATAATAAAAGAATCGAAAAAAGTAGGTGGATCGGGATCGCTATTACGAGTATTCGAGTTCTTGTTTTCCTTTCCTTGGAAAGGGAATTATTTCATGAGAAGTGCACCGGTAGAAATGTGACTAAATATGATCTTGATCCATAGCTTGTCCACTTTCTTGATAAATGACTCGATGCATTTTCTCTTCCTTGCCGCTAAGACTGAGACATATCAAAAAGATCTATTACTAAAAGGAGATTGGGATCATCCTGTGGTTACCGGATGGTGGGAATAACTAAGCAGAAATTAGGAAATGAGCACGAAATGTCTATAAATGAATGTTCTCATTATTTGTTATTTCTGAGTCTTTTCGTTGCATTCACTTACAACAAGAAACAACCACCAGCGTTTGGTGCAGCACCTGCATTTTGGTGCATTCTTCTTTCTTTCCTTGGTCTTTCGTTCCGTCATATTCCAAATAAATTATCTAATTACAATGTATTAACCGCTAATGCACCTTTTTTTTATCAAATCTCAGGGACATGGTCTAATCATGAGGGTAGTATTTTATCATGGTGTTGGATCCCAAGTTTTTATGGATTCCTTTTTTGTTAGCGGGGTCGACCCCAAAGCCATAATGTCTCAAAACGCAGAGGCTATAGAGAAGCTTTGATTTTTTTCCTTTGTCTCGAACTTCGTGAAGAACTCCATTCTATCTCTCCAACAAAAAAGTGGAGTTGCGCCCTAGTTGTACACTCCCTTCGTTTGGGGAACCCTTGTTGATTCTGAACTTCGTTCGCAAAGTAAGCGTCCTTTTAACGGGCCAGCCCTTTTTAATGCGCCGCTTGACCCAGTTTTGAAAATGAGCTTTGCTCTTCTGGGCGCTGGGTGCTCCCATGGTTCACGAGAAGGAAAAAGGACTAATCTTTTGTTACATCTGGCACGAGATGAAAAAGAGAGTGCTTCGTCTATCGATGAACAGCAGATTGACGGAGCTCTTGGCATTGCTTTGTTTTTCTCTCCTTTCCTATCAGCGAGTTCTGATCCTTTTGTTCAAAATTTCTTCGTTCGTACCGAACCACTTGCAGAATCCAATCTTGTTCCACAAGATCCTATATCAGCTATACATCCTCCTTGCATTTATGCCGGAGACGTCACTAGTGCTATGGGCTTTGGGTTATGTAGATCAAAAATTATGAATGGGATTGTTGCACTCCACTCGCCGCCAATGCGGAAGGATGCCGCCGAAAAGAATGGAACGCTGCTTCGCTCTGCTGGATGCGTCGGATCCCATATAAGAAGCTCGCTCTTTACCCAATCATTCAAACATTTTGTGGGCGGCGCGCCTGCTCTATTGTTGCGTAGCAATTGAAGCCTGCTCATGCTACTTCAGCGGCGCTTTTTCGCCTTCTCTTCGCTTTGGACAGGAGCACTAATGGACACGAGGAGGGAGCAGGCGAAGCGTGTTGTCGTTCGTAATGGAAAGAAAGACACCACTACTTTGCCTCTTTGTTGGACCGCCGGCGCGAACACAGTGGTCTCTGACCAGGACCAGGAACCAATTCGAATTTGGATCTTGACATGTTGGTTGTTTTTAACCGTAGGCATCTCGCCAGGAAGTTGGTGGGCTCAACATGAATTAGGTCAGGGTGGCTGATGGTTTTGGGATCCCATAGAAAATGTGTCTTTTATGCCTCAGGTAGCCATAGCTCTTATTCATTCAGTAATTCTACCCCTTCTTCATTATTGGACCTCGCTTCTGAATATTTTGACTCTTCCATGCTATGTCTCAGAAACCTTTTCAATACGGTCCGGATTGCTAGCTCCCATTCATAGTTCTGCTACAGACGATACACGAGGAGGATTTTTATGGCGGTTCTTCCTTCTAATTATAGGCATATCTATGACTCTTTTTTACCAGATGAAGCAGGAGGCATCAGTCCGTAGAACCTATAAAAAAGAGATGGTTGTGGCGCGAAGTACTCTTGTGCACCTATGTCACTTGGCTCGCGCGCAACCCCGCCTCGTTATGTTATGGAAGAATTTAGCTTCTTGCTGGGCTGGTTATTCAGAGCCAGCAACTAGATGCCGGATTTCATCCCATTCGTAGCGCTTCGGAAGTCACTCTGGCATGGCGCTGCTGGATACTTCTAATCAATAGGAATAGGAGGAAAAAAAAAGCTTATTATGAGCATCTATTGGAGTCGATCATTTCCAAGATCTAATTCGAGTTTCTTATTATGTAGTGGAAACGCCTTACAATCTTCAGTTTTACGCTTACACTTAAGGGAAGAAATGTTCTTGGTGGATGCAGGCCTTGGTACCCCAAAAATTTGTATGCAAGATGAGCTTACAGGACTGCCAATCAAGCGAGCCACCCGGTTTGAGAATAAGGTGGGATCCAAGAATGTAGTGGCTAGTGAATCACTGATCAAAAAGCGGATTTTTGAGAGATTCTTCATCGATCTAGTGGCTGGTGAATCACTAATCAAAGAGCAAGCAGCCGCCAGGTTTAATGATTTTGTGGGATCCCTGGATGTAGCGGCTGGCGAACCACTTCTTCTTCTACAAAGATTCAGACAAAACCGAGCTTGGATAGAACTGAAGAAGATTTGGCGAACGAAGAAAAAGGTAAAAGAGTTTCAAATTAATAAAATAGAAGGAGGTTATTCAGTAGCCATCGCAGGTTTCATTACTTTTCTTCCATTCAAATTAAAAAAAACTAAAAAAAAGGATAGCGAATGCTCGATTCACCATTGATAGCTTTATCCCTAAAATGAGGGATATTGTGATAATAACGGCAGATTCAAACAAGAACTTAATAAAAAAAGACAAGATAGAAAAATTCTTAATAATCCAAAGCCCACCTTAATCCATTTTGTTGAGGATCTTGCACTTATTCTGGCCCTATATTTACATAGCCAAGAAAAACTCTGGTGATCATGCGTGACTGCGGAGCGCCTATCGCCCTGGCATGGCACTCTAAAATGCATGTTGGGTTGGGCCAGCAAGAAGACTTCGACTAGGGAGACGAAGAATGGAATTGAAGAAGGCAGCATAGTCTAAGATAACAAAATGGAACACCAACCAACGAGTAAGTGGTGGATTTGGATGGAGTCTCGCAGAAGAAGAGTACGCGCGCTAGCGCGCCCCAAGATGTCAGTCCTTTTTCTGCTTGCTGGCCAAGGTCAGTTTACTGAATCCCTTCCAAACACCAACCCAATCTCCATTCCTTGATGGGAAATGAGCAAGACCATATGTTTCTAAAAAATATAGCCCCTATATAAACCTATCCCTTACTACCCGAACTTCTTACCTTCAAATAGGACTAACTGCCCGAACCCGCTTGCTTATCTTCTACGATCTAATTAAGTTAAGCAGTGGTTATTTTTTTTAAGTGACTAGAACTTCTATTAACTACTATTCTAGCACCCAGCTGTGCCATGTGTTTATCTATTTTGCAGGTATTCCTTTTAGGTAATAAAATTGGAAGATATTCTTAGTCAGCCTATTTGTATTATTATCCTCTAGTGCAGATCCAATCAGATTTTATGAAGCCAAGGCCTGACATCCATTGTGGGGATCATATTTTATCGGGAGACATGGCCTGGTGGTTTTTGATCGAGATTCCTAATCAATAGGGCAAAGAGCTCTTCGCATGATCTGGTCCTACCTTTTTTTCTACACTATTTTTCCCCTTCTCAGCTGCTGTCCTTACTTCGGATAAATTGGAGCACATTGATTCCGTTCGTTCCTGCCCTTCGCTTCAGGCCATAGTGCTTCTGAATTATTTCTATACCCCTTTGATGATGCAGCCTCTGACTCTCGTGGGTAAACTCCTACTTGATTAGTCAGAACTTCTCTGTCTCAACTCGTGGACCTATCTATCTTCTTCTTTATAAGAGATAGGGGTTTGCTATTCTCACGGATTGCTCATATTTATTTACCCTACCCCATTTCAAAGTTTGTGCCTTGTTTCAGCCCTTCCTTCATCTAAACCTTCCAGTACTAATCTATCTTTATGGGGACTCATCTAACCTCCGAGCTACCCTGTCAATTGTAAAAAGTAGTTGAGTTGTGTCTCGCAAGAGCAAAAAGAGTGAAATGAGGACGTAAGCTGTCGGTGCCAACAGTACGAGGGTACCCACATCCATCGCTAATAAAAAACTAAAACGACTGAAACCACAATAGAAGGCAGCCCGCCTCGACCGCGTATCCAGTCCGCCTCGTACGAGGCCCGTTCGACGGGGCACCTCGACCGCGCTCCGGCTCCGACTCGTACGAGGCCCGCTCGACGGGGCGCCTCGACCGCGCCCCATCCCGTACCGCAAGGTACCTCGACGGCGCTCCGACCCGCGCGAGGCTCGTCCGCCCACTGGGAAAAACTCTGGCTCGCGTGAGCCCGGGTCGAGCGCCTCGACTCCTTCTCTTTACCTACCCCAGGACAAAAGCCATAGCAATTAATGCGGTTACCTACTACCACATACCAGCATGGCTGCGACCAGGATCGACGTGGGAACAATGCCCGTGTCAGATCACACTGTTTTACTGCCCATCCCGTGATGGGAGGTGAAACCCGTCACTGTACCCACCTTACCGTGCACTGTTTACCATCGATCACCCTCGAGGGAGGATAAGACAAGGCCCGTCCTCCGCAATCTCGGGGATTCGGCCTTATCCATCCGATCTCGACCCGGCCTCGACCCAACCTCGACGCTCGGCACGGTTCAACGGCAAGGGAAGGACGGTATGGCATGACGCTCTGGGTCATTTCGCCGTCTCGTCTCCCACGACGCCATGGTGTCTAGGGATGGCCGGCCATTCCCAGAGCACGTCGCCACGGTCAGCTCAACAGGAATCGACAAAACATCACCTCAAGGCCCCCCGTCGTCCTGGCCTCCTCTCACCCTATAAAAGGGCAGGCCAGGGTTCTACAAGGGGAGGACGAACAGGACAACGAAGAAACACAAGAGACAACAGGCAAGACGCCAGATAGAGATCGATATCTCAAGCAATCACCCTTGTCCTCTTTTTCCTTTCTTTGAGACTTGGGCTCGACGCCCTCTCTCGCATGCTTGTAACCCCTACACGAGCACTTCGGTGCAAGGAAATACAAACTTCTCCCCCCCGCTGGACGTAGGGCCTTCTCTTGCCCGAACCAGGATAAACCCCCGTGTGTTCTCCTTGCATCACCATCCAGGAAAGAGACACGCAGCATTTACTCGTTGGTTTAGGACCCCCTCGGGTCCGAACACCGACAGTTGGCGCGCCAGGTAGGGGATCGCTGCGTGCCAACGTCGCTTTCTCGCCTTTTTTCCTAGATGGCTGACCCCGAATGCCCTATTCCGTTGGCCACGGTGATCTGGTTCGGGAGTTTGGAGTTCATGTCGCTTGGCTACGGCTACGATATGGTCCTACTTCCACCCAGGCACCTAACCGACGAGGACTATGAGCTCTCCCAGCCCGGGGGAGCAATCCGCCGGTACCATCGCTCTAGGCGGGCGCGGACCGCCTGACGACGACGAGCCCGGTACAACCACCGTCTTCACCTCGCGAAGGGTGATGGGATCCACCGGTCCGGCACCCCCAGCCAGGCGCTAGCCTAGATCTCCTTGTGGAAGGTTTGGGTAGGACGAGCTTGACTGAGGGTAACATGCCGACGGAGAATCCCGCCGCTCCCCTGTCCGGTGAGACACCACTATCCGGAGCATCCATTTTGGCACGGGCAGCAACATCTCCATCACCATTTCCGTTTGGGCTAGACTCGGCTGCCCAGGTGTACGCATCTTCCGTGAGCACTCGCATGAGTGCTTATGAGGAACTCCCCGGGCAACATCTACGCTCCACTCTGGACCTCATTGCATCCACACCGACTTCTGATTATCGGGACTCTACGGAGACACTGGAAACAGAGCCCCATGCGACTACTTCTCAACGTCGCAACCCCAGCGATGATTTGCAACGGCCACACATTCCCCCGTCATACTACTACTTTGGCGCTCCTAACTCCGACTCGGCTGACGACACCTATGATCCGACCCGTGAATGCTTCAACATCGATGTTGAAAGCACCTCGGAATCAGAGGACGAAGAGCCAGTCGAAGGAAGGCACACGCCACCTCATGTCGAGCTTCCTGCCGAGCAAGACAATCCTCAGTTCCTTGCGGATCAAGGAGCGCAGCTCGAGCAGATTCGTGAGTTGCAGGACAGGCTTGACGAGGAACGGGAAAACCTGGATCTACTCCAACAAACCCTTGAGCGTGAGTGTGCGGAACACGCACTTGGCAGGAGAGCTCGCGAAAGAGCTCACGACGTCAACCATCGCATCGACGAGGACCGGGTGGTCAATCCCCTGGTTTTCGCTCGAGCCAGCCAGAATGTCGTCGCCGCAGCCATGCTCCTCCGCAACATGCCCGAGCCATCAAACCCCGACGCCCGTCGGGCTCGAGATGAAATCCGAGAACTCCTCGAGACCGCCGCCATGCAGTAGGGCGAGAGCTCTGCCTCGAGGCGACGCGAGGCAGCCTCGGAGCGGATCATCGAGCCCTCCCGACAGGAGAGAGAAGCCTCGGTTCACCCCAAGCCTGCCCGGCAAAACCGGGTAACTCCATCCCCTGAGCCCACCACCAACGACCACGAGCCTCGAGACACCCGTGGCAACATCGTCGAGCGCCGCACGCGCAAGCACGGTGACGGCGTGCCTCGAGGCTACCACGTCCATAGGGGCGGATGCTACGACAGTTCGGAAGATCGTAGCCCTTCACCCGAGCCCCCGGGTCCTCGGGTCTTCAGCAAGGCTATCCGTGAGACGGTGCTCCCGGCTCGGTTTCGCCCCCCCATGACTCTCACCAAGTACAACAGCGAAACCAAACCCGAACTTTGGCTCACCGATTTCCGCTTGGCATGTCAGCTGGGCGGGGCCACCGACGACCGGGTCATCATTCGACAACTCCCCCTGTTCCTCTCCGACACCGCCCGAGCCTGGCTCGAGGATCTCCCGCCTCGACAGATCCACGACTGGGATGATCTCGTGAGGGTGTTTGAGGGAAATTTCAAGGGGACCTACATGCGCCCCGGCAACTCGTGGGACCTCCAGAGCTGCAAGCAGAAACGAGGTGAATCCCTCCAGGATTACATCCGGCGCTTCTCCCGGCAGCGTACCGAGCTCCCCAACGTCACCGACTCCGACGTAATTATGGCCTTCCTCTCCGGCACCACCTGTAAAGAGTTGGTCCGAGAATTGGGCCGTAACACTCCACTCACTACCAACGGGTTAATGGACATTGTCACTAACTTCGCCGCCGGCGAGGAGGCGGTTGGTGCAATCTTTGGTGGCGACCCGGAGAGGGGGGAGCAGAAGGTCGACGATCCCGCGAGCTCCACCCGGGGCTCCAAGAGAAACAACCGCAAGAAGAAGAAAGGCCAACAGGGCAAGCCTCGAGGCCCCCCGGCAGGGGCGTCTTCGACAAAATGCTCAAAGAACCGTGTCCCTACCACAAGGGACTTACTAACCATAACCTCGAAGACTGTCATATGCTTCGCAGGTACTTTGGGGGTGCCGGCGTCAAAAAGGATGACAAGAAGGAGGACCCTAAGAGTGACGACAAGGACAGGGAATTCCACGAGATCCACGACTGCTTCATGATCTACGGAGGGCCCTCGACCCGCCTCTCGGTGCGCCAGCGCAAGCGAGAACGGCACGAGGTTTTCTCCGTACAAACGGCAGTCCCCCGCTTCCTTGATTAGTCTGCGGTGGCCATCACTTTCGACCGTGACGACCACCCAGACTACGTCCCCAACCCAGGAGTCTATCCGCTCATTGTTGACCCCATCATCGCCAACACACGCCTCACCAAGGTGCTCATGGATGGCGGAAGTAGCCTCAATATCATCTACTCCCAGACCCTCGACCTTCTAGGGGTCGAGAGAGCGCGCCTCCAACCTAGCGTCGGGGGCTTCCACGGAGTCGTGCCAGGGAAACGGGCGGAACCCCTCGGATGGGTCGATCTGCCTATTTGTTTTGGCACACCGGCCAACTTCCAAAAGGAGACTCTCACTTTCGAAGTGGTCGGATTCCATGGAACGTACCACGCTATCCTGGGGCGCCCATGCTACGCCAGGTTCATGGCAATCCCGAACTACACCTACCTCAAGCTCAAGATGCCGGGCCCAAACGGTGTCATCACTGTAGGCCCTCATATGAACATGCTTACGAGTGCGACGTCGAGTGCGTCGAGCACGACGAGGCTGTTTTGGAGTCGGTGATCTTGGCTACAGACCTCGACGCTCTCGCCAATGCGATTCCCGACCCAAAACGCCATGCCGGCAGCTTCGAGCCCGCTGAAGATGTCAAACTCGTACCCCTCGACCCCGCTGATCCCAAGGGAAAGGCGCTGAACATCAGCGCCACCCTCGATCCCAAATAGGAAGCAGTGCTCGTCGACTTTCTCCACGCAAACGTTGACATCTTTGCGTGGAGTCCCTCGGATATGCCGGGCATACCCAGGGGAGTCGCCGAGCACGCCTTGGAGATCCAGGTCGGATCCAAACCGGTGAAGCAACGCCTGCGTCACTTCGATGAGGAGAAGCGTAGGGTCATCGGCGAGGAGATACACAAACTGTTAGAGGCCAGATTCATCAAGGAGGTTCATCATCCCGAGTGGCTAGCTAATCCTGTATTAGTTAGGAAAAAGAGTGGGAAATGGAGGATATGTGTAGACTATACCGGCTTAAATAAAGCATGTCCAAAAGTTCCCTTTCCTTTGCCACGCATTGACCAAATCGTTGATTCCACTGCGGGATGTGAAACTCTCTCATTCTTAGATGCATACTCCGGCTACCACCAAATCAAAATGAAGGAGTCCGACCAGCTTGCGACTTCATTCATCACCCCATTCGGCATGTATTGCTACATTACGATGCCCTTCGGTCTCTAGAACGCGGGGGCTACGTACCAGCGATGCATGCAGCATGTTTTCGGAAAGCACATCGGGTCGACCGTCGAGGCTTATGTCGACGATATCGTTGTCAAAACCAAACAAGCCGACGATCTGGTCAACGACCTCGACGTTGCGTTCAAATGCCTTCGGGCAAAAAACATCAGACTCAATCCAGAGAAATGCGTCTTTGGCGTCCCACGAGGTATGCTTTTAGGGTTCACCGTGTCTAAACGTGGCATCGAGGCCAACCCTGAAAAAATCTCTGCAATAACCAAGATGGGCCCCATCCGAGATCTGAAGGGCGTACAGAGGGTCACAGGTTGCTTGGCGGCACTCAGCCGTTTCATTTCGTGCCTCGGCGAAAAAGCACTCCCTCTGTACCGTCTCTTGAAGAAATCGGAGCATTTTTCCAGGACCCTTGAGGCTGGAGAGGCTCTCACAAAACTCAAGGCCACACTTTCTAACCCACCAATCCTCGTCCCTCCAACCCCGGGGGAACCACTCCTACTTTATGTCGCCGCGACATCACAAGTAGTCAGTGCTGCCCTAGTTGTCGAATGGGCCGAGGAGGCACATGCCTTGCTCGTCCAGAGGCCGGTCTATTTCATTAGCGAGGTCCTCTCAGAAACCAAGATTCGATACCCACAGATCCAGAAACTGCTATACGCCGTCATCCTGACACGGCGCAAGCTCCGACACTACTTCGAGGGTCACCTGATTACTGTGGTTTCTTCTTTCCCCCTGGGAGAGATAGCCCAGAACCGGGAAGCCTCGGGTAGGGTTGCCAAATGGACAGTCGAACTCATGGGCGAGACCTTGAACTATGCGCCGCGAAAAGCTATCAAGTCGCAGGTGTTAGCAGATTTCTTGGCTGAGTGGACCGACACCCAACTCCCCCCTGCACAGCTTCAGGCGGAGCTGTGGACCATGTACTTCGACGGGTCATTGATAAAAACGGGAGCAGGCGCGGGTTTGCTCTTCGTCTCACCCCTCGGGGTTCACATGCGCTACGTCATCCGGCTTCATTTTCCTACGTCTAACAACGTTGCCGAATACGAGGCGCTCGTCACGGGATTAAGAATCGCCGTCGAGCTCGGGGTCCGACACCTTGACGTTCGAGGCGACTCCCAACTCGTGATCGATCAGGTCATGAAGAGCTCGAGCTGCCGTGACCCCAAGATGGAAGCCTACTGCCAAGAAGTATGGTGCCTCGAGGACAAGTTTCACGGCCTCGAGCTCAACCACATCGCACGCAGGTATAATGAGGCCGCCGATGAACTGGCAAAAATCGCGTCCAGTCGAGCTACGGTTCCACCGGACGTTTTCGCAAAAGACCTTCAGCAGCCATCCGTCGACCTCGGGCCAGACGGAGGGGTTGATGGGATGTCACTCGACCCTCCACCTGAGGCAGAAGCCCCCTCGACCGGGGCTGAAGCCATGCAGGTGGAAGACTTGACCCCACTGTCTGACCTCGAGCCTGACTAGCACATCCCGTACCTCGACTACCTCAGCCAAGGGGACCTCCCCTCGGATAAGATTGAGGCTCGACGGATCGCACGCCAGGCCAAAACCTTTGTAATCATGGGCGACAGCAGAGAGCTCTACCGCCGTAGCCCTACTGGTATCCTCCAACGATGCATCACAAATGAGCAAGGCAGGAACCTGCTCAGCGATCTCCACTCGGGGGCTTGCGGTCACCACGCAGCACCTCGAACCCTCGTTGGAAATGCCTTTCGACAAGGATTCTATTGGCCGACCACGATCTCCGACGCTGTCAAGCTAGTACGCTCCTGCAAGGGTTGTCAGTACTATGCAAGACGAACTCATCTCCCGGCACATGCCCTGCAAACTATCCCCATCACATGGTCATTTGCCGTTTGGGGGCTCGACCTTGTCGGACCATTGAAAAGGACAACTGGCGGCTTCACCCACTTGCTCGTTGCAATCGACAAATTCTCCAAGTGGATCGAGGCCCGCCCTATCACCAACATCAGGTCCGAGCAAGCTGTGCTCTTCTTCACCAACATTATTCATCGCTTCGGGGTCCCCAACTGTATCATCACAGACAATGGCACCCAGTTCACTGGTAAAAAGTTTTTGGATTTCTACGACAGCCACCACATCTGGGTGCTCTGGTCAGCCGTGGCCCATCCAAAAACAAACGGTCAGGTCGAACGTGCCAATGGCATGGTCCTACAAGGCCTGAAGCCCAGAATCTTTGACAAACTAAATAGACATGGCAAAAGATGGGCTGCCGAGCTACCCTCGGTCCTATGGAGCCTAAGAACAACGTCGAGTCGAGCCACGGGGTTCACTCCGTTCTTCCTAGTCTACGGGTCTGAGGCTATGCTCCCAACTGATATAGAATATGGATCCCCAAGGTTGAAGGCCTACAACAAAAGAAATAACGACGCCACAAGACGGGACGCCCTCGACCAGCTCAAGGAAGCCCGAGATGTGGCTCTGTTGCATTCTGCCAGGTACCAGCAGGGTCTCCGACGCTACCACGACAGACACGTCCGCAAGCGTGACCTCAATGTCGGCGACTTGGTGCTATGGCGGAACCAGAACACCAAGGGACGGCACAAGCTCACGCCACCATGGGAAGGGTCGTACATCATCGCAGAAGTACTAAAGCTGGGCACCTACAAGCTATCCAACGAGAAGGGTGAAATCCTCACCAACGCTTGGAACATTGAACAGCTACGTCGCTTCTTTCCTTAAAAAGCCTCGAGGCTCTGTAGTTTCTTTTTCGTCAATAAAGAATACAGCGATGTTCAAACTTTCATTTCACAATGAGGAAGGATTGACTCTGCACTCCCAGAATCGACCCTCCCTCGGGGGCTACAAGGGGGGAACCCCCAGTCCTTGAAAAAACTTATGCTCTTTTTTTAAATTTAAGAACCGCTTCTTAGATCGACTTCGCTGCAAGAGCACCCTAAGGTTCGAAAGGGCTCTCGAGTCAGGAGTATCACCTACGCCTCCGAGGCTACGGTACCTCCACTCACCCCTCACACCTTTTAGAGGTACGACTTCACGCTAGGGAGATCTAAATAACGGTTCCTAACTTTGAAAAAGAACATACCCCCTATCGCTTAGATCAGGCTCTCACACGATTTACAAGGCTGCAACATCACCCTGAAGCTCGAGGGCAGTTGAGCCGTGAGATCACTTACGCCCCCAAGGCTACGGTACCTCCACTCGCTCCCTTACGCCAAAGGATGCAACTGTGTGCTAAGTAAATCACGCGAGAACACGATCCAAGCGATAAAGGGAAGAAAAGCTCGAATAAAACTAAATTAACCATGAACCGGTTTATGTTTCGAGTTCTTAGGGCCTTTGAGGCCACCATGACCAAAATTCAAAATACTAACTTATTACATGGGCCTTCATGCCCTGATTTGGCTCACAGGCCCTTATCGTCAGCAGGCGGAACCACCTCGGCTTCAAAAAGCGAGGCCAGACGGCTTCCAGGCTCTTCCGCGGCTTCAATCAGCTCAACGCAAGCATCCTCGTTCTCCTCGTCCGTCTGATCAGGGTCTGTGATGAAGCCCTCAGCGACGAGCTTCATGTCGAACACAAACCCTGAACGGACGACGGCAGGGCCCTCTTCACGCCGTGATGGAGGCCGTCCCGTATCTTCTCCCGGGCAAGGCGGCCCAGCGCCACCATCCGACGGGCGAAGGAGTTCCCCGGAACATCTTCCCCGGTGTCGGCATCGGGCTCGACCCCCAGGCCGTCACACACGGTGGTGATCGCGCCCTAGAGCAGCTGGGTCCTCCGGATCTCGGCTTTGAGGAGGCTCTGGAAGGAGTTGGCAGAAGATTAGGCCTCTCGATTCTCCCTCTCCAGCTCTGAAACACGACAAACAAATTAACACCCAATGCGAGGCCCTCAACGTCGTGGCCGTAACAATCACACTTACCCTCGATATGGGTCTGCAGGCCCACGACCTCGTCGCGAAGCCCCTCGCACGTCCGCTCGAGCCCTCGAAGGGCGCTGTCCTTGTTACTGACGGTCGCCTTTAGCGCCTCGATCTCTTGCCGAGCAGCCTCGAGAGCTGCATCCTTCTCTTGGACGGCTCCCTTCAGCGTCGTGACCTCGTCCTTCAGAGCATCGGAACGAGCGGCGGCCTGCTCGACCTCGACGTTGAGGGCGTCGCGCTGATGGCTAACCTAGGAGACATCCTCCTCGAGCTCCTTCACCCGTGCCAACAGGGGCTCGAGATCTCTGCGGGCCTGGGCAGCCTCCTCCCGAGCCTTGTCCATGTCAGTACGCATCACGGCTTCGGGCGCCCAAGCCTGCATCGCCTCCTCTTTCACCACCGCGTACGCGACGCGCAGCTCAACCATTTCGGCATTCCGATCGGAAAGCTGTTTCTGGGCCTCCTCGACCAGGACCCATTGCTGAGACAGCACGGCCCACACGCCACTCTCATCCCGGATGAAGAGTGACTTGCGGCGGGAGTACTCCTTCAGCTCCTGAATGCAATCCGAAAAAACTGAAAAGGTTAAAAAGCCGAGGGAAAAAGACACCAAGAAAACCACAGAAAGACGACAGGTCGATCATACCTCGGTGGCATCCTGCGTACTCCGCACGACCTCAGACGCCACTCCGAGCAACCGATCAAGGTGCCGGCGGACGCCCTCGAGGTACTCCCATCGGTGCACTTCGTCTTTGTCTTTCAGGACGAAGACGGGCACGGCGTCGGGGTTCGCGGCGTCCCTGAACTGGAGGGACGGCCCCCCCACCTCGGTATCTCCGCCTCTGCCTGTGCTATCGCCAGCGCGGCGATGTCGGGCCATGACGACGACGACCCGGCCGGGGCGTCTCCCGGTCCCGCGAAAGGACCAGCCTCGCCCGCAGTTCCCGCCTCTCCAACGGCCGTCGAGGCACCGGCCTGATCCGCGGCCTCGCCCCCCTCGACCCCCATCACTTGTTTCCCTTTGTCCAGGGGGGTGTCGTCGAGGGTAAGGTCAAAGGTCAAGGGTGCCCGTTCTCCTAGGGGAACTGGCCCCTCAACCGCCGATGCCTCCGGAGCCGGCGCCTCGACCAACGACGGCTCCGCTACCCGCGCCTCGACCGTTGGCGCCCCCGAAGCCGGCGCCTCTTCTTCTGGTGCTTCGGTCAGGGGCTCGACCGCCCCGCCCTCCACCGTACCCGCTCGCTACGCCAACGGGTCTTGCTACGGCCATGACCCCCTCGCCGAGGCCGCCTCCTGACCCGACGCCGACGCGACCTCCTCCATGGTCACGTCAGCACCCGCCCGCTCCGCGTCGCGGACGGGTGCCTCGCCCGTCACGACCTCGACGGCACCGGGCGCCACCACCTTCGCCGGTTCAGACCCATCCACGGCAGGATCAGGGCCAGCAACCGCCGTGGCATCCACTGCCCCCTGCCGTTGTCGCAGGCACCCCTTCGTGGCCTTGACCTGCTGGACCCAGGCCGCATCCTGCTCCGGCGTCCGTTTAAGGACAACGGCGCTGGCCCGCAGCGACTTCACGAGGGTAAGCCCCATCGGCTCCGCCTTCCGCTTTAACCTGCAAAGTGAGAAGAAATGTCAGCCAACGGACCCCGAGAAAGGCAGAACAATCAAGCAGAGACGCTTACCCGGAAATCGGCACCAAGGGCCTCGACCCCGTGCGACCCGAGCCCCCCGGGGCGACCGATTGTGGCCTCGCAGCGGCCTCACCCGCAGGCCGGGCACTCCTTGGGGCCCCAACCGACGCACCTCCTAGCGCCCTCTATGCCTCCGAGGCCAGCTGGCCTCGGGTTCTCACGCCTACCGACGCCGCCGACGATGACGACGCCGGTACTGCCGTCCCAGCCCCTGCCCGAGCTTGCGGGACCTAGGCTGGTGCGGGCATCCCCGTTGACCCCTCTTGCTGGGTCCGGGGTAAAACAGCCCCTCCCATCGAGGGGCCCATCTCCTTCTCCATTTTCCCCTCCTCCCCAGACGCCTCGATCACGACGACCAAGGAGGACGCCCCCCTGATGGGCTCTAGCAGGGGGCGAATGTCGGGAAGGTCCCCCAGTCTAGTCGCGGTCTCATACCGCGATAGGGCGTTGTCGTCTTCGCCGCTGCTGTCGTCGTCCTCCCCCGAGATCGTCTTGGAAGGCGACGGCGCCAGGGGGACCCCGTCGATGGTCTGCTGGCGCCGGAGCCTCTTCAACGCCTCCGCCTCTTTGGCCTTGCGGATGCCCGCTTCTTGGCCGTCTCCTTGGTTTGCTTCTTCTTGGAGGCATGCTGGCGTCGAGCCTCCTGGGCGGGCCGGTCCTCTGGGACTGGCGGACGCGTTTCCCGCAGCGCCGACAAATCCTACGCGCCGGCCTCGACCAAATCAGCGAAATCCAAAAATAAACGAAATTAACAAACATACTAGCCCTAAGATACGTACCACGGGCTCGAACCCTTCGGTAGGTCTCATAGGGACCCGGTTGGCCTCCTCCACCTTGAAGTTCCCAACCATCCGGCGCGCTCGCCGGAGGACCTCCTCGAGGGTAGGGATTCATGGGACATCCGGGTCCCCTCTAGAGATGCCTCCGGAGTCATCTGGTCGAGGCGGAGATGACGCCGGCACAACGGCATCACTCTGCGGCGATGGAAGGCCGCGGCCACCGCCACAGCCGTCAAGCCCCGAAGGCGAAGCTGCTGCAGCGCCGCCAGCAGCGGGTCCAGGCGTGGCTTCTCGGCTTCCAGCACTCCGTACGTCCAGCGATCCTCTCGAGCGGTCAGCACGCGGCCGGTGTACCTCGGCAACTGATTTTCATCGTTGCGGAGGTAGAACCAACCCTCGTGCCACCCGCTGTTCGAAGAGATGAGGCGAGCCAGGATGTACAGATCCGCCCGGCTCGACCTCACCTGCAGGACGCAGCTCCCTACTCGAGCCACGCACAGGACGCCCTTCTCCCCCGCCTTCTTGGCGAAGAGCTCGACCTTGAAAAGGTGAAGCCGAAGGTTCCACTGCGGCTCCACCCCAAGGTAGCCCTCGCAGACCGCCGCGAAGATGGCGGCCTGCGCGACGGCGTTGGAGGCAAGGTGGTGAAGCTCCACCCGGTAGTAGTGGAGGAGCGCGCGCATGAAGACGGATGCCGGCACGCCAAACCCCCGCTCGTGGAAGCAGACAAAGCTCACCACGTACCCTTCAGGGGGCGCCGGCTCCCGGTGACCAGGAGGCGCGCGCGATCCACTCCGGCTGCGACCTGCTCATCCTTGGCCGCAGCAGCCCGTCCTCGACCAACTCTTCCAACCTCCTCTCCGTCACCGAGGAGGCGGCCCAGTCGTCGACAGGGAGAATCTGGCTCCTTCCTGCCATCGGTGCTGTCGGAAGGGGGGTGGATGGAGAGGATGCGGTGGCGGCAGCGACGCGGGCAGAGAGCGCGATAAGGCAAGGGTTGTCTGAGGCAGAAGATTGCAGGGGCGCAAGGAACCGGTGGGGAACGCAGACCCCTAGGCCTTGATTTTATATGCCCAGGCGGAAGCCCAACGGCCGCGCGAAAAGGTAGGAACAGTTTCCTGCATTAAACGCGCCCACCTAACTGTTTCCTTACATCTTGCAGGAATTGGGCACGTGGCCGTCCCCCACGTCGTAACCGTACGCCACGTCGCCCACTACCACGCCGATCTCGCCTCCCCTCCTAAAAAGACGCGCCCGGCTAATGGGCGGGGGAGGGATCCACGGACGGATATTCCCAGATACCTGGGAAACGGGCCCCGAGCCTAGTATGAGCCTCGAGGGAGCGGAAGCTGGCCCTCGACCAGGGTTCGACAGCTGCCCTCGAGCAACAGAGTTAGGGACGACCAGGGGTGCGCCCGTACATGGCCAGGGCTCGAGCCACGCTCTCGAGGCACCCCAGGACGTATTCGAGGCTAAAGGAGGAGGTCCACGTAGGAATCCCCCCGAGGGAGGCACCGAGCCCTCGAATCCTGTCGAAGGGAATCGAGATCCACACGACCACTTCTTGGCATCTTTGGGAGCGCCTCTGGGCCACTAGCCGACCCCTAACGACTGGGGCACGGGCTCTCACTCGAATTCCCCCGCTAGCAGCTCACCGGAGATCGTCGAAACTCGCCCAAACAGGGGTAGTACGGCGTTCCCCACCCCTCCTCCTCCTTCCTAAAGGAGGAGCATGAGGGTCGCACAGCAAAAGACGGCCGAGACTCTGATCGACCTCGTGCGCGCGAGGCTCGGGGGCTCGACCGCAGAAACCTAAACCTTAAGGGATCAAAAGCTGGCCCTCGACCAGGGTTCGACAGCTGCCCTCGAGTAACAGAGTTAGGGACGACCAGGGGTGCGCCCGTACATGGCCAGGGCTCGAGCCACGCTCTCGAGGCACCCCAGGACATATTCGAGGCTAAAGGAGGAGGTCCACGTAGGAATCCCCCCGGGGGAGGCACCAAGCCCTCGAATCCTGTCGAAGGGAATCGAGATCCACACGACCACTTCTTGGCATCTTTGGGAGCGCCTCCGGGCCACTAGCCGACCCATAACACTGGGGCACGGGCTCTCACTCGAATTCCCCCGCTAGCAGCTCACCGGAGATCGTCGGAACTCGCCCAAACAGGGGTAGTACGGCGTTCCCCACCCCTCCTCCTCCTTCCTGAAGGAGGAGCGTGAGGGTCGCACAACAAAAGACGGTCGGGACTCTGATCGACCTCGTGCGTGCGAGGCTCGGGGGCTCGACCGCAGAAACCTAAACCTTGAGGGATCGAAAGCTGGCCCTCGACCAGGGTTCGACAGCTGCCCTCGAGTAACAGAGTTAGGGACGACCAAGGGTGCGCCCGTACATGGCCAGGGCTCGAGCCACGCTCTCGAGGCACCACAGGATGTATTCAAGGCCAAAGGAGGAGGTCCACATAGGAATCCCCTCGAGGGAGGCACCGAGCCCTCGAATCCTGTCGCAGGGAATCGAGATTCACACGACCACTTCTTGGCATCTTTGAGAGCGCCTCCGGGCCACTAGCCGACCCCTAACGACTGGGGCACGGGCTCTCACTCGAATTCCCCCGTTAGCAGCTCACCGGAGATCGTCGGAACTCGCCCAAACGAGGGTAGTACGGCGTTCCCCACCCCTCCTCCTTCTTGAAGGAGGAGCGTGAGGGTCGCACAGCAAAAGACGGCCAGGACTCTAATCGACCTTGTGCGCGCGAGGCTCGGGGGCTTGACCGCAACGAATCATTCCCCAATAAAACGAATACAAGACCTCGGAGGAGTCTCAACACTCCACCGAGGCTTCGGGGGCTACACCCGGCGGGTGCGCTCACGCGCCCCCACCGGAAAAAATCACGACGCTACGACTCCAGTTCAAACAAACCTCTGGAGAGTGATCACACACTCACCCAAAGTCTCGGGGGCTACTGTCGGTACCAACAGTACGGGGGTACCCACATCCATCGCTAATAAAAAACTAAAACGACTGAAACCGCAATAGAAGGCAGCCCGCCTCGACCGCGTATCCAGTCCGCCTCGTACGAGGCCCGTTCGACGGGGCACCTCGACCACGCTCCAGCTCCGACTCGTACGAGGCCCGCTCGACGGGGCGCCTCGACCGCGCCCCATCCCGTACCTCAAGGTACCTATGATGAGGACATCAACACCGATCATACATCCACGCCGACAACTGCTGGTCCTATTACTCGTGCTCGTGCTCGAAAAGTTAATCATCAAGTGAGTTCCTTCTTGAGCTCTTGTCCATCCTGTTTAGATCTTGGAGACACGTGCACTCTTGTTTTGATTAGGAATCAAGGAGAAGACCGAAAGGGAAAAGGACTCACGTAGGCTGGATTCGGACTGCAGCACACCTTCAACTTGCGACGGTCGCCACGGTTACATACGGAGTCGGATTGGGGTGATTCTGGACTTGTTGGAAAGCTAATAAAGTCTACTTTCATATGGATCTGACATCATACTCATACCTGCTCAGAAGCGGCGTCAACAGTCCAAAAATCACCGAGAGGTCTATTCTGTCCAGGGTGCTGCGCCACCTTAAGTTAGCCCAATGGGCTTGTATCGTTTAGAGTCCAGTAGGGACGCATCCTAGGGTTGGAGCACGACCCAAACTCTCTTGTGGTCGTCCTCCACACGTTATATACCCCTTAGCCGCCACCAGGAACACTCGGGTTTTGTTTAGATCAAGTTTAGCCATCGCTACTTGCTTGTAGGCGCGCGTGCTGATCCAGTCGCCTGTCTCCTTGTCTTCGGAACCCCACTCATAATAAGATTCAGTGTGAAACCTTCAATTTTATCTTGCAATTTCAGTGCTTGTTTCCTCGTTATTGCTAGTTCTTCGATTGCTTGCAGGACGGGAGCCCTAGGGGCTGGTTGTCATACTCCACAAGATCGTGACGGCCTTGGGAAGTGGTGTATCGGTCGCTAAGGCGCAGTCTTGGAAGGCTGTAGTCGGGCCGTGAACGTCATCTCCATCCACCAATCGAATTATCTCACGCTTCTCATTGAAAGATCGACCACAAATCCTTGCGGGTTCATATCAGTTGGTAATCAGAGCAAGGTTTATCGGTGAGAGACTTCCAATCCTTCACTGTTTTATTTTTCCTATAGTCCAGAAAAGCCAAAACAAAATAGTAGATTAGTTTCCTACAATCCTATAGACCTTTGAGCCGTGGCTAGTGCTACCTAGTTAGGGTTTGTTGAATATTCGGTTGCATCGGGTGTGTCGGATTGTTGGTCTTAGTTTATTCCCTTAGAGTTTCGAGTTCTTGTCACTTTCCTATCACAACATGCGCTATCATATAGTCTCTCTGTTGGCCGAATCCAAGTAGGGTTTGAAGTTTGAGTCGGATCAAGGGATCGGTTATTCCTCGCTGTTGGCCAAGTCTGAGTAGAATTGGAAGTTCCAATCGGACGAGGAATTAGTTCACCCTGTGCTACAAATATCAAACTAACCACGCAGCAAGTATTCATATCTAAACGAGTGGCTTACTCTAGAGAGAGAGAGAGAGAGTTTTTGTGTGTGCTGAGTTACTCTTTGGGAGTGTTTTTGTTCATATAATCAGTTTTGAGTGTCCCCTGAAAAAAAAAGAAGAAAAAAAAGAAAAAAAAAGAAAGAAGCAAAAGAAAAGAAGAGAAAGGGGCTGATCTTAGAGATTTTTCGTTCACTTTGGGTGGTGTGTTGTGCTTTCCTTTGTGTCCAGGCTCGCGTCTCTAGCACGGTCTAGACTAGGACCAGCACAGTACCGCCGGTTGAACGATTATTCAGCTTGCCTTTTGTAACTAACGTGGTGCTAGTTCGTTCCTTGTTTCAGCCCACCTATAGCTCCACATATTCTACAGCTTGACAGGTCTTGTGCTACGGCACCGATACACTTCATCCATTGCTGCAGACTTGTTGGTAGATGACCCCTCCTATCGAGCAAGGTAAGAACTGGTAAGAACTTGTGTAGCAGGTGGAGAGTGAGCGACTTGCTGTAGCTACATCCTAGTAGTTGTAGGGCTTTTATTTCTTCACTTGTCTTCTTGTTGTCTTTGTCTTTGAACCATGCCAGGGTCCGACGAAGATAACCAAATTCCACATTCTCCGCGCACAAAGGGCATCATTCAACATTTTGAAAGGAAAGTGAAGTTGCACACGGAGGGACTTGATAATGACTTGCAGGTGACAAATGACAAACTTGGACAGTTGGAGGCTACGCAGATTGCCGCAAAAAACAAGCTTGCAGGTTTGGAGAAGTCCATTGCTAGTGTGGACAAAAGCCTTGCTGCTCTGCTGAGGCGTTTTGATGACCTCCACAACAATGATAAGACCAGCATGATGAACAAAAGGAGGAAGATCGAGAGGATGGTAGTTATGATGAAGAATACACAGGTGATACTGAACATGATGATCGAGACACTCGTGATCGACGTCGCCTACGTCACAACCGTAGAGGTATGGGTGGCCGCCGCCGACGCGAGGTACACAATAATGATGATGCTTTCAGTAAGATTAAATTTAAAATACCTCCTTTTGATGGTAAATATGACCCTGATGCATACATTACTTGGGAGATTGCTGTTGATCAAAAGTTTGCATGCCATGAATTTCCTGAGAACACACGTGTTAGGGCTGCTACTAGTGAGTTCACAGATTTTGCTTCTGTTTGGTGGATCGAATATGGCAAGAAAAACCCTAATAACATACCTAAAACTTGGGATGCGCTGAAACGAGCCATGAGAGCTAGATTTGTTCCATCTTACTATGCCCGTGATATGATAAATAAGTTGCAGCAATTGAGACAAGGTTCTAAAAGTGTAGAAGAATACTATCAGGAATTACAAATGGGTATGTTGCGTTGTAAATTAGAGGAGGATGAGGAACCTGCTATGGCTAGATTTTTAGGTGGGTTAAATCGGGAAATTCAGGATATCCTCGCTTACAAAGAATACAATAACGTAACCAAACTGTTTCATCTTGCTTGTAAAGCTGAACGGGAAGTGCAGGGACGACGTGCTAGCGCAAGGACTAATGTTTCTGTAGGGAAAGCTAGTTCATGGCAGCAGCGCACGTCTACAACTCCGTCTACATGTACTCCTACGCCATCATCTAGTGACAAGACTCGAGTTGCCCCCACCAATTCAGTCGCGAAGACAGCGCAAAAGCCGGCTGCGAGTACTTCATCCGTGGCATCGATCGGTAGAACAAGCAACATACAATGTCATCGGTGCAAGGGATATGGCCATATGATGCGTGACTGCCCAAACAAGCATGTTATGATTGTCAAAGATGATGGTGAGTGTTCATCTGCTAGTGATTTTGATGAAGATACACTTGCATTGCTTGCAGTTGACTATGCAGGTAGTGAGGAACACATAGAAGAACACATTAATGCAGGTGACGCGGAGCACTATGAGAGCTTGATTGTACAACGAGTGCTTAGTGTACAAATAGAGAAGGTAGAGCAAAATCAGCGACACACTTTATTCCAAACAAAGTGTGTCATCAAGGAGCGTTCGTGCCGCATGATCATTGATGGAGGTAGCTGCAACAACTTGGCAAGTAGCGACATGGTACAGAAGCTCGCCCTCACCACCAAACCACACCCCCATCCCTACTACATCCAATGGCTGAACAACAGTGGTAAGGCAAAGGTTACGAGACTTGTGCAAATTGATTTTGCCATAGGATCATACAAAGATATTGTTGAATGTGATGTTGTGCCTATGCAAGCTTGTAATATTCTGCTAGGTAGACCATGGCAATTTGATAGAGATTCGATGCATCATGGTAGATCAAATCAATATTCGTTTCTATACCATGATCGAAAAATTGTGTTGCATCCTATGTCTCCTGAAGCTATTATGCAATCTGATGTTACTAAGGCTGCAAAAGCAAAGAGCGAGAGCAATAAAAATGACAAATCTGTTGTTGATGACAAAGATGAGATAAAATTGAAAGGACATTGTATGCTTGCTACAAAATCTGATATTAATGAGTTCAATGCATCCACCTCTGTTGCTTATGCTTTGGTATGCAAGGATGCTTTGATTTCATTTGAGGATATGCAACGTTCTTTGCCCCCTGTTGCTGCTAACATTTTGCAGGAGTATTCTGATGTGTTCCCCATTGAGATACCAGCGGGGCTGCCACCAATACGTGGGATTGAGCACCAAATTGATCTTATCCCTGGAGCATCTTTGCCAAACCATGCGCCATACAGGACCAATCCGGAAGAAGCGAAGGAAATTCAGCGACAAGTGCAAGAACTACTAGACAAAGGTTATGTGCGTCAGTCTCTTAGTCCTTGTGCTGTTCCAATGATTTTAGTGCCCAAGAAAGATGGAACATGGCGCATGTGTGTTGATTGTAGGGCTATTAATAATATCACCATTTGATATCGACACCCTATTCCACGATTAGATGATATGCTTGATGAATTGAGTGGTGCTGTTGTGTTTTCAAAGGTTGATTTGCGTAGTGGGTACCACCAGATTCGTATGAAATTGGGAGATGAATGGAAAACTACTTTCAAAACTAAGTTCAGTCTATATGAGTGGTTAGTCATGCCTTTTGGGTTAACTAATGCACCTAGTACTTTCATGAGATTAATGAACGAGGTTTTGCGTGCTTTCATTGGGAAATTTGTTGTCGTCTACTTTGATGATATACTGATTTATAGCAAATCCATGGATGAACACCTTGATCACTTACGTGCTGTTTTCAATGCTCTACGTGATGCACGTTTGTTTGGTAATCTTGAGAAGTGCACTTTCTACACCAATCGAGTATCGTTTCTTGGCTATGTTGTCACTCCACAGGGAATTGAGGTTGATAAAGCCAAGGTGGAAGCTATACAAGGATGGCCTATACCCATGACGGTCACGCAAGTGCGGAGTTTCCTAGGACTTGCTGGTTTCTATCGCCGTTTCGTGAAGGACTTCAGCACCATTGCTGCACCATTGAATGAGCTTACAAAGAAGGGAGTGCCCTTTTCTTGGGGCAAAGCACAAGATCACGCCTTCCATGTGCTGAAAGATAAGTTAACACATGCACCTCTACTCCAACTCCCTGATTTTAATAAGACTTTCGAGCTTGAATGTGATGCGAGTGGAATTGGATTGGGTGGTGTTTTGTTGCAAGAAGGCAAACATGTTGCATACTTTAGTGAGAAATTGAGCGGGCCTATTCTTAATTATTCTACATATGATAAGGGATTATATGCTCTAGTGTGGACATTAGAAACATGGCAGCATTATTTGTGGCCCAAAGAATTTGTTATACATTCTGATCATGAATCTTTGAAGCATATTCGTAGTCAAGGAAAACTGAATCGTAGACATGCAAAAAGGGTTGAATTTATTGAATCTTTTCCTTATGTTATCAAACACAAGAAAGGGAAAGATAATATCATTGCAGATGCATTGTCTAGGAGATATACTTTGCTGAATCAACTTGATTACAAGATCTTTGGGTTAGAAACAATTAAAGATCGATATGCTCATGATGCTGATTTTAAAGAAGTGCTGCTGCATTGTAAAGATGGGAAAACGTGGAACAAATTCATCGTCAATGATGGGTTTGTGTTTAGAGCTAACAAGCTATGCATTCCAGCTAGCTCCGTTCGCTTGTTGTTGCTGCAGGAAGCGCATGGAGGTGGCTTGATGGGGCATTTTGGAGCGAAGAAGACGGAGGACATTCTTGCTGGTCATTTCTTTTGGCCAAAGATGCGACGAGACGTGGAGAGATTTGTTGCTCGCTGCACAACATGTCAAAAGGCTAAGTCCCGGTTGAATCCACACGGTTTGTATATGCCTCTTCCTGTTCCTAGCGCTCCTTGGGAGGATATTTCTATGGATTTTGTGTTGGGATTGCCACGAACTAGGAAAGGGCGAGATAGTGTTTTTGTGGTTGTGGATCGATTCTCTAAAATGGCACATTTCATACCATGTCATAAAACTGATGATGCTACAAATATTGCTGATTTGTTCTTTCGAGAAGTTGTTCGCTTGCATGGTGTGCCAAATACAATTGTTTCTGATCGTGATGCTAAATTTCTTAGCCATTTTTGGAGAACTTTATTGGCTAAATTGGGGACTAAGCTTTTATTTTCCACCACTTGTCACCCCCAAACTGATGGTCAAACTGAAGTTGTGAATAGAACTTTGTCTACTATGTTAAGGACTATTTTAAAGAAGAATATTAAGATGTGGGAAGATTGTTTGCCTCATATTGAGTTTTCTTATAATCGTTCGCTGCATTCTACTACGAAGATGTGTCCCTTTGAGATTGTTTATGGATTGTTACCACGTGCTCCTATTGATTTAATGCCATTGCCAAGTTCTGAAAAGTTGAATTTTGATGCTAAGCAACGTGCTGAATTGATGCTAAAACTACATGAAACCACTAAAGAAAACATAGAGCCCATGAATGCTAAGTACAAATTTGCTGGAGATAAAGGTGGAAGGGAATTGATTCTTGAACCTGGAGATTTGGTTTGGTTGCATTTGCGAAAGGATAGGTTTCCTGAATTAAGAAAATCTAAATTGATGCCTAGAGCGGATGGTCCTTTTAAAGTGATGCAACGAATAAATGAGAATGCATATAAGCTTGATCTTCCTGCAGATTTTGGGGTTAGTCCCACATTTAACATTGTAGATTTGAAGCCTTATTTGGGTGACGAAGATGAGCTTGAGTCGAGGACGACTCAAATTCAAGAAAGGGAGGATGATGAGGACATCAACACCGATCATACATCCACGCCGACAACTGCTGGTCCTATTACTCGTGCTCGTGCTCGAAAAGTTAATCATCAAGTGAGTTCCTTCTTGAGCTCTTGTCCATCCTGTTTAGATCTTGGAGACACGTGCACTCTTGTTTTGATTAGGAATCAAGGAGAAGACCGAAAGGGAAAAGGACTCACGTAGGCTGGATTCGGACTGCAGCACACCTTCAACTTGCGACGGTCGCCACGGTTACATACGGAGTCGGATTGGGGTGATTCTGGACTTGTTGGAAAGCTAATAAAGTCTACTTTCATATGGATCTGACATCATACTCATACCTGCTCAGAAGCGGCGTCAACAGTCCAAAAATCACCAAGAGGTCTATTCTGTCCAGGGTGCTGCGCCACCTTAAGTTAGCCCAATGGGCTTGTATCGTTTAGAGTCCAGTAGGGACGCATCCTAGGGTTGGAGCACGACCCAAACTCTCTTGTGGTCGTCCTCCACACGTTATATACCCCTTAGCCGCCACCAGGAACACTCGGGTTTTGTTTAGATCAAGTTTAGCCATCGCTACTTGCTTGTAGGCGCGCGTGCTGATCCAGTCGCCTGTCTCCTTGTCTTCGGAACCCCACTCATAATAAGATTCAGTGTGAAACCTTCAATTTTATCTTGCAATTTCAGTGCTTGTTTCCTCGTTCTTGCTAGTTCTTTGATTGCTTGCAGGACGGGAGCCCTAGGGGCTGGTTGTCATACTCCACAAGATCGTGACGGCCTTGGGAAGTGGTGTATCGGTCGCTAAGGCACAGTCTTGGAAGGCTGTAGTCGGGCCGTGAACGTCATCTCCATCCACCAATCGAATTATCTCACGCTTCTCATCGAAAGATCGACCACAAATCCTTGCGGGTTCATATCAACCTCGACGGTGCTCCGACCCGCGCGAGGCTCGTCCACCCACTAGGAAAAACTCCGGCTCACGTGAGCCCGGGTCGAGCGCCTCGACTCCTTCTCTTTACCTACCCTAGGACAAAAGCCATAGCATTTAATGCGGTTACCTACTACCACATACCGGCATGGCTGCGACCAGGATCGACGTGGGAACAATGCCCGTGTTAGATCACACTGTTTTATCGCCCATCCCGTGATGGGAGGTGAAACCCATCACTGTACCCACCTTACCGTGCACTGTTTACCATCGATCACCCTCGAGGGAGGATAAGACAAGGCCCGTCCTCCGCAATCTCGGGGATTCGGCCTTATCCATCTGATCTCGACCCGGCCTCGACCCAACCTCGACGCTCGGCACGGTTCAACGGCAAGGGAAGGACGGTATGGCACGACGCTCCGGGTCATTTCGCTGTCTCGTCTCCCACGACGCCATGGTGTCTAGGGATGGCCGGCCATTCCCAGAGCACGTCGCCACGGTCAGCTCAACAGGAATCGACAAAACATCACCTCAAGGCCCCCCGTCGTCCTAGCCTCCTCTCACCCTATAAAAGGGCAGGCTAGGGTTCTACAAGGGGAGGACGAACGGGACAACGAAGAAACACAAGAGACAACAGGCAAGACGCCAGATAGAGATCGATATCTCAAGCAATCACCCTTGTCCTCTTTTTACTTTCTTTGAGACTTGGGCTCGACGCCCTCTCTCGCATGCTTGTGACCCCTACACGAGCACTTCGGTGCAAGGAAATACAAACTTCTCCCCCCCCCCCCGCTGGACTAGGGCCTTCTCTTGCCCGAACCAGGATAAACCCCCGTGTGTTCTCCTTGCATCACCATCCAGGAAAGAGACACGCAGCATTTACTTGTTGGTTTAGGACCCCCTCGGGTCCGAACACCGACATAAGCCCCCCAGGTCTTCCTCTTCCTTCTAAACTAATTGCTTTCGCTTGACTCTTCCAGTAAAATAGTATACTGAGTGGTTGAAGGAAAGCGAAAAGGAATGGCTTTTTCATGTACCAGATCCGGTGAGCCAGACATCAAGCAAAAATGGACATACAACAATGCCCATTGCACATTCGACGCAAACCGTGCACCTATCTTGCATCGAGATTAATACTATCTCCAAATGGTCCGAAATGAGCTTCCACTTGACCAATGTCACCTAGAAGTACCATCGGGTGTGCCTGGAAAGATTTCCAGGTCCGTTGTACATTCAGCGCAAACCATGCACCTATCTTGCATCGAGATTAATACTATCTCTAAATGGTCCGAAATGAGCTTCCACTTGACCAATGTCACCTAGAAGTACCATCAGGTGTGCATGAAAAAATTTACATGCCCATGGTACATTCGGCGCAAACCGTTCACCGATCTTTAGCCTAGACTAACATTATCTTCAAATGGACGAACGAGCTTCTACTTGACACATGACACCTAGGAGTACCATCGGGTGTGCCCAAAATGATTTCTATGACTGTGGTACATTCGGCGCAAACCGTGCACCCATCTAGCGCTGAGGTTAACACATCTCTAAACAAACCAAAAGAGCTTCCATTTGACCCACATCACATAGGAGTACCATCAGGTGTGCCCAAAATAATTTTCATGTAGTGGTACATTCAGCGCAAACTGTGCACCTATCTTGCGTCGAGATTAAACTGTCTCTAAACGGACCAAAACAAACTTCTGCTTGACCCACGTCAAGTAGAAGTACCATTGGGTGTGCCCAAAATAATTTTCATGCGGTGGTACATTCGGCACAAACCATGCACCTATCTTGTGTCGAGATTAACACCATCTCTAAATGGACTAAAATGAGCTTCCACTTGACCCACGTCACCCAGGAGTGCCATCGGGTGCATTCAAAATGATATCCAAGCCTATGGTACGTTCGGCACAAACCGTACACCTATCTTGCGTCGAGATTAACACTACCTCCAAACATACTGAAATGATCTTCCACTTGATCTATGCGACCTAGGAGTAACATCTGGAGTGCCTAAAGTGAGTTCAGTGCCTATGGTACATTTGGCACAAACCATACACCTATTTTGCCTCGAAATTAATACTATCTCCAAACGGACCGAAATGAGCTTTCACTTGACCAACGTCACCTAGAAATACCGTCGGGTGTGCCAGAAAAGATTTCCATGCCCATTGTACATTCGACGCAAACCATGCACCTATCTTGCACTAGATTAAAACTATCTCCAAACAGAACGAAATGAGCTTCTGGTTGACCCACGTCACCTAGGAGTGCCATCGAGTGCGTCCAAAATTATTTCCAAGGCTATGGTACGTTCGGCGCTAACCGTGCACCTATATTGCACCGAGACTAACACTATATCCAAACAGATTGAAACAAGCTTCCACTTCACAAAAGTTACATAGGAGTACCATCGGGTGTGCCCAAAACGATTTCCGTGCCCGTGGTACATTAGCCGCAAACCGTGCACCATTCTTACGTCCAAATTAAAACTATCTCCAAACATATCGAAATCAGCTTCTGCTTGATCCACGTCACATAGGAGTACAATTAGGTGCATCCAAAATAATTTCCGAGCCTATGGAACGTTTGGTGCAAGTCGTGCACCTATCTTGTGTTGAGATTAACACTATCTCCAAATGTTCCAAAACGAGTTTCCACTTGACCAACGTCATGTAGGAGTACCATCGGTTGCTCCAAATGATTTTTGAACCTATGGTACGTTCGGCGCAAACCATGCACCTATCCGGCATAGAGATTAACACTATCTCCAAATAGGCTGAAACATTCTTTGACTTGATCAACAACAGCTAGGAGTACCGTCTGGTCTGCCCCAAACCGATTTCAGAGCCTTTGGTACATTTGGCGCAAACCGTGCACCTATCTTGCCTCGAGATAAATACTATCTCCAAACATACCAAAATGAGTTTCCACTTGACCCACGTCACTTAGACCATTGGGTGTGCCCGAAATGATTTCTATGCCAGTGCTACATTCGGCACAAACCGCGTGCCTATCCTGCGCCGATATTAACACCATCTCTAAACAGACTGAAACGAGCTTCCACTTGACCCACGTCACCCAAGAGTACCATCGGGTGCGACCAAAATGATTTCCCTAGCTATGGTATGTTCGGTGCAAACCGTGCACCTATCTTGCATCGAGATTAACACTATCTCCAAACAGACTGAAACGATCTTCCACTTGATCTATGTCACCTAGGAGTACAATCTAGTCTGCCCAAAGCGATTTTAGAGCCAATGGTATATTTGGCCCAAACCGTGCACCTATCTTGCCTTGAGATTATTACTATCTTCGAACAAACCGAAACGAGCTTCCACTTGACCAACGTCACCTAGAAGTACCATCGGGTGTGCTTGAAAAGATTTCCATGCCCGTTGTACTTTTGGTGCAAACCGTGAACCAATCATGCGTCAAGATTAATACTATCTCCAAACGGTCCGAAACGAGCTTCCACTTGACCAATGTCACCTAGAAGTACCTTCAGGTGTGCCTAAAAAGATTTCCAAGCCTGTGCTACATTCGGTGCAAACCGTACGCCGATCTAGCGCTGAGGTTAACACATCTCTAAACAGACCAAAAGAGCTTCCATTTGACCCACATCACATAGGAGTACCATCAGGTGTGCCCAAAATAATTTTCATGTAGTGGTACATTCAGCGCAAACTGTGCACCTATCTTGCGTCGAGATTAAACTGTCTCTAAACGGAGCAAAACAAACTTCCGCTTGACCCACGTCAAGTAGGAGTGCCATCGGGTGTGCCCAAAATAATTTTTATGCGGTGGTACATTCGGCACAAACCATGCACCTATCTTGTGCCGAGATTAACACCATCTCTAAATGGACTAAAATGAGCTTCCACTTGACCCACGTCACCCAGGAGTGCCATCGGGTGCGTCCAAAATGATATCCAAGCCTATGGTACGTTTGGCACAAACCGTACACCTATCTTGCGTCGAGATTAACACTACCTCCAAACAGACTGAAATGATCTTCCACTCGATCTACGCGACCTAGGAGTAACATCTGGAGTGCCTAAAGCGAGTTCAGTGCCTATGGTACATTTGGCACAAACTATACACCTATTTTGCCTCGAAATTAATACTATCTCCAAACGGACCAAAATGAGCTTTCACTTGACCAACGTCACCTAGAAATACCGTCGGGTGTGCTTGAAAAGATTTCCATGCCCATTGTACATTCGACGCAAACCGTGCACCTATCTTGCACTAGATTAAAACTATCTCCAAACAGAACGAAATGAGCTTCTTGTTGACCCACGTCACCTAGGAGTGCCATCGAGTGCGTCCAAAATGATTTCCAAGGCTATGGTACGTTCGGCGCTAACCGTGCACCTATATTGCACCGAGACTAACACTATATCCAAACAGATTGAAACAAGCTTCCACTTCACAGAAGTTACATAGGAGTACCATCGGGTGTGCCCAAAACGATTTCCGTGCCCGTGGTACGTTAGCCGCAAACCGTGCACCATTCTTACGTCCAAATTAAAACTATCTCCAAACAGATCGAAATCAGCTTCTGCTTGATCCACGTCACATAGGAGTACAATTAGGTGCATCCAAAATAATTTTATGAGCCTATGGAACATTTGGTGCAAGTCGTGCACCTATCTTGTGTCGAGATTAACACTATCTCCAAATGTTCCAAAACGAGTTTCCACTTGACCCACGTCATGTAGGAGTACCATCGGTTGCTCCAAATGATTTCTGAACCTATGGTACGTTCGGCACAAACCATGCACCTATCCGGCATAGAGATTAACACTATCTCCAAATAGACTGAAACATTCTTTGACTTGATCAACAATAGCTAGGAGTACCATCTGGTCTGCCCCAAACCGGTTTCAGAGCCTTTGGTACATTTGGCGCAAACCGTGCACCTATCTTGCCTCGAGATAAATACTATCTCCAAACATACCAAAATGAGTTTCCACTTGACCCACGTCACTTAGACCATTGGGTGTGCCTGAAATGATTTCTATGCCAGTGGTACATTCGGCACAAACCGCGTGCCTATCCTGCGCTGAGATTAACACCATCTCTAAACAGACTGAAACAAGCTTCCACTTGACCCACGTCACCCAGGAGTACCATCGGGTGCGACCAAAATGATTTCCCTAGCTATGGTATGTTCGGTGCAAACCGTGCACCTATCTTGCATCGAGATTAACACTATCTCCAAACAGACTGAAACGATCTTCCACTTGATCTATGTCACCTAGGAGTACAATCTAGTCTGCCCAAAGCGATTTTAGAGCCAATGGTATATTTGGCCCAAACCGTGCACCTATCTTGCCTTGAGATTATTACTATCTTCGAACAAACCAAAACGAGCTTCCACTTGACCAACGTCACCTAGAAGTACCATCGGGTGTGCTTGAAAAGATTTCCATGCCCGTTGTACTTTTGGTGCAAACCGTGCACCAATCATGCGTCAAGATTAATACTATCTCCAAACGGTCCGAAACGAGCTTCCACTTGACCAATGTCACCTAGAAGTACCTTCAGGTGTGCCTAAAAAGATTTCCAAGCCCGTGCTACATTCGGCGCAAACCGTACACCGATCTTGCGCCTAGACTAACACTATCTCTAAATAGACTGAAATGAGCTTTCACTTGACACATATCACCTAGGAGTACCATCGGGTGTGCCAAAATGATTTCTAGGCCCATGGTACATTCGGCGCAAACCGTGCACCCATCTAGCGCTGAGATTAACACTATCTCTAAACAAACTGAAATGAGCTTCCACTGGACCCACGTCACCTAGGAGTACCATCAGGTGTGCCCAAAATGATTTCCTTACAGTGGTACATTCGGCGCAAACCATGCACCTATCTTGCGCCAAGATTAACACTATCTCTAAAGGACCGAAATAAGCTTCCACTTGACCCACATCACCTAGGAGTACCGTCGGCTGTGTCCAAAATGATTTCCAAGTCCATGGTACGTTCAACGCAAACTGTGCACCTATCTTGCGCTGAGACTAACCTATCTCCAAATGGGCCAAAACAATCTTCCACTTGACACACATTACCGAGGAGTACCATCGGGGCTGCCCAAAGCGATTTCCATGCCAGTGGTACATTCATCACAAATCATGCACCTATCTTGCACCGGATTAAAACTATCTCTAAACACATCGAATTGAGCTTCCGCTTGACCCACGTCACCTAAGACTACCATCGGGTGCTTCCAAAATGATTTCCTAGCCTATGGTACGTTCGGTGTAAACCGTGCACCTATCTTGCATCAAGATTAACACTATCTCTAAACAGACTAAAACAATCTTCCACTTGATCTACACCACCTAGGAGTACAATCTGGTCTGCCCAAAGCGACTTTAGAGCCTATGGTGCAATTGGCGCAAACCGTGCAAGTATCTTGCGTCAAGATTAATACTATCACCAAACGATCCAAAACGAGCTTCCATTTGACCAATTCACCTAGATGTAGCATCGGGTATGCCTAAAAAGATTTCCATGCCCGTGGTACATTCGACGCAAACCATTCACCGACTTGAGCCTAGACTAACCCTATCTCCAAATGGACCAAAACGAGCTTCCACTCGACCAACATCACCAAGAAGTACCATCGGGTGTGCTTGAAAAGATTTCCATGCCCGTTGTACATTTGGTGCAAACCATGCACCTATCTTGCATCGAGATTAATACTATCTCCAAATGGTCCGAAACGAGCTTCCACTTGACCAATGTCACCTTGAAGTACCAACGGGTGTGCCTGAAAAGATTTCCACGCCCGTAGTACATTCGGCGCAAACTGTTCACCTATCTTGCGCCTAGGCTAACACTATTTCCAAATAGACCGAAACGAGCTTCCACTTGACACACGTCACCTAGAAGTACCATCGGGTGTGCCCAAAATGATTTCCATGCCCATGATACATTTGGCACAAACCGTGCACCCATCTAGTGCTGAGATTGACATTATCTCTAAACGGACCGAAACGAGCTTTCACTTGACCCATGTAACCTAGTAGTACCATCGGGTGCATCCAAAATGATTTTCAAGCCTATGGTACATTCGGCACAAACCGGGGACCTATCTTGCGCCGAGACTAACACTATATCCAAACGGACCGAAACAAGCTTCCACTTGACATACATTACCTAGGAGTACCATTCGGTGTGTCCAAAGTGACTTCCATGCGGTGGTACTTTGGTCGCAAACCGTGCACCTATCTTGCACCGGATTAAAACTATATCCAAACGGATCGAAATGAGCTTTCGCTTGACCCACGTCACCTAGGAGTGCCATCGGGTGTGTCCAAAATGCTTTCTAAGCCTATGACACGTTCGGCGCAAACCGTTCACCTTTCTTGCATCGACATTAACACTATCTCCAAACACACTGAAACGATCTTCCAGTTGATCTACAACTCCTAGGAGTACCATCTGGTGTACCCAAAGCGATTTTAGAGCCTATGGTATATTTGGCGCAAATCGTGCACCTATCTAGCCTAGAGGTTAATACTATCTCCAAACGGACCAAAACGAGCTTCCACTTGACTAACATCACCTAGAAGTACCATCGGGTGTGCCTAAAAATATTTCCATGCCCATTGTACATTTGGCACAAACTGTGCACCTATCTTACGTCGAGATTAATACAATATCCATTGGTCCGAAATGAGCTTTCACTTGACCAATGCCCGTTGTACATTCGGCGCAAACCATGCACCTATCTTGAGTCGCGATTAATACTATCTCCAAACAGTCCAAAACGAGCTTCCGCTTCACCAATGTCACCTAGAAGTACCATCGGGTGTGCCCGAATAGATTTCCATGCCCCTAGTACATTCGGCGCAAATCGTGCACCGGTCTAACGCCTAGACTATCACTATCTCCAATAGACCAAAAGGACCTTCCACTTGATACACGTCACCTAGGAGTACCATCGGGTGTGCCCAAAATGATTTCCATGCCCATGGTACATTCGGCGCAAACCGTGCACCCATCCAGTGCTGAGATCAACATTGTCTCTAAATGGACCGAAACGAGCTTCCACTTGACCCACATCACCTAGGAGTACCATTGGGTCTGCCAAAAATGATTTCTAGGCCCGTGGTACATTCGGCGCAAACCGTGCAACCAACTAGGGCAGAGATTAACACTATCTCTAAGCAGACAGAAAGAGCTTCCACTTGACCCACGTCACCTAGAAGTACCATCTGGTGTGCCAAAAATGATTTCCATGTAGTGGTACATTCGGCGGAAACTGTGCACCTATCTTACGCCTAGATGAACACAATCTCCAAACGGATAGAAATGAGCTTCCACTAGACACACGTCACCTAGGAGTACCATCGGGTGTGCCTAAAATGATAAACAGCGGTTGTACATTCGGTGCAAAACATGCACTTATCATGCGCCGAGATGAACACTATATCTAAACGGATCGAAATGAGCTTCCACTTGATCCACGTCACAAAGGAGTCCATCGGGTGTGTCCAAAATGATTTCCAAGCCTATGGTACATTCGGCGCAAACTGTGCACCTATCTTGCGTTGAGGTTAACACTATCTCCAAATAGACTGAAAAGATCTTCCACTTGATCTACGCCACATAGGAGTACCATCTAGGGTGCCCAAAGCAATTTCAGAGCCTTTGGTACATTTGGCACAAAGGGTGCACCTATCCAGCCTCGAGATTAATACTATATCCAAATGGACCGAAACAAGCTTTCACTTGACCAACGTCACCTAGAAGTACCATCGGGTGTGCCTGAAAACATTTCCATACACGTTGTACATTCAGCGTAAACCGTGCACCTATCTTGCATCGAGATTAATACTCTCTCTAAACGGTCCGAAACGAGCTTTCAATTGACCAATGTCTCCTTGAAGTACCATCGGGTGCGTCTGAACATATTTCCATACCCGTGGTACATTCGACGCAAACCGTTCACCGTTCTTGCGCCTAGACTAACACTATCTCCAAATGGACCGAAACAAGCTTCCACTTGACACACGTCACCTAGGAGTACCATCGGGTGTGCCCAAAATAAATTGCATGCCTGTGGTACATTTGGCGCAAACTGTGCACCCATCTAGCGCTGAGATTAACACTATCTCTAAATGCACCGAAAGAGCTTCCACATGACCCATGTCACCTAGGAGTACCATCGCATGTGCTCAAACTGATTTCCATGCGGTGGTAAATTCGGCGCAAACTGTGGACCTAACTTGCGCCGAGATCAACACTATCTCTAAACGGAACGAAACATGCTTCCACTTGACCCACGTCACCTAGGAATACCATCGGGTGTGCCCAAAATGATTTCCATGCGGTGGAACATTCGGCGCAAACTGTGCACCTATCTTGCGCCGAGATTAACACTATCTCTAAACGGACCGAAACGAGCTTCCACTTGACCCACGTCACCTAGGAGTACCCTCGTATGCATCTAAAATAATTTCCAAGCCTATCGTACGTTCCGCCCAAACCATGCATCTATCTTGCGTTGAAATTAACACTACCTCCAAACAAACTGAAACGATCTTCCACTTGATCTACGCCACTTAGGAGTACCATCTGGTGTGCGCAAAGCGATTTCAGAGCCTATGGTACATTTGGCGTAGACCGTGCATCTACTTGACCAACGTCACCTAGAAGTACCATCAGGTGTGCCCGAAAAGATTTCCATACCCGTTGCACTTGACCAACGTCACCTATCTCCAAACAGACCAAAACGAGCTTCCACTTGACCAACGTCACCTAGAAGTACCATCGAGTGTGCCCGAAAAGATTTCCATACCCGTTGCACATTCGGTGCAAACTGTGCACCTATCCTACGTTGAGATTAAGACTATCTCCAAATGGTCTGATACGAGCTTCCACTTGATCAATGTCACCTAGAAGTACCATCCGGTGTGGCTAAAAAGATTTCCATGCCCGTTATACATTCCGCGCAAACCATGCACCTATCTTGTGTTGAGATTAATACTATCTCCAAACGGTCCAAAATGAGCTTCCACTTGACCAATGTCACCTAGAAGTACTATCGGGTGTGCCTGAAAAGATTTCTATCCCTGTGGTACATTCAGCGAAAACATACGCTGGTCTTGCGCCTAGCCTAACACTATCTCCAATTGGACCAAAATGAGCTTCCACTTGACACAAGTCACCTTGGAGTACCATCGGGTCTGCCCAAAATGATTTCCATATCCATGGTTTATTTGGTGCAAACCATGCACCTATCTTGCGTCGAGATTATTACTATATCTAAATGGTCCAAAACGGGTGTGCCTGAAAAGATTTTCGTGCCGTGGTGCATTTGGCGCAAACCGTACACCGATCTTGCACCTAGACTAACGCTATCTCCAAATATACCAAAATGAGCTTCCACTTGACACACTTCACCTAGGAGTACCATAGGGTGTGTCCAAAATGATTTCCATGCCCATAGTACATTCGGCACAAACCATGCACCCATCTAGCGCTGAGATTGACACTATCTCTAAACGGACCAAAACGAGCTTCCACTTGACCCATGTCACCTAGGAGTACCAACGGGTGTGCCCAGAATTTCCATGCGGTAGTACATTCGGCGCAAACCGTGCACCTATCTTGTGTCGAGATTAACGCTATCTCTAAACGGACCAAAGCGAGCTTTCACTTGATCCACGTCACCAATGAGTGCCCAAAGCCTATGAGACGTTCGGCGCAAGCCATGCAACTATCTTGCGTCGAGACTAACACTATCTCCAAACGGACCGAAACAAGCTTCCACTTTACATACATTACCAAGGAGTACCATCGGGTGTGCCTAAAGTGATTTTCATGCCAGTGGTACATTCACCGCAAACCCTGCACCTATCTTGCACCAGATTCAAACTATCTCAAAACAGATCGAGATGAGCTTTCGCTTGACCCATGTCACCTAGGAGTACCATCGGGTACGTCTAAAATGATTTCCAAGCCTATGGTACCTTCGGCACAAACCATACACCTACCTTGTGTTGAGATTAACACTATCTCCAAACACGCAAAAACGACCTTCCACTTGATCTACGCCACCCAAGAGTACCATCTGGTGTGCCCAAAGCGATTTCAGAGCCTATGCTACATTTGGCTCAAACTGTGCTCCTATCTTGTCTCGAGATTATACTATCTTCAAACAGACAAAAACGAGCTTGCACTTGACCAACATCACCTAGAAGTACCATCGGGTGTGCCAACAAAGATTTCCATGCCGTTGTACATTCGGCGCAAACCGTGCACTATCTTGCGTCGAGATTAATACTATCTCCAAATGGTACGAAACGAGTTTCCACTTGACATACATTACATAGGAGTACCATCAGGTGTGCCTAAAGTGATTTCCATGCCCGTGGTACATTAGACGCAAACTGTGCACCTTTCTTGCACCCAAATTAAAACTATCTCCACACAGATCGAAATCAGCTTCCGCTTGATCCACGTCACATAGGAGTACAATCAAGTGCATCCAAAATGATTTCTGAGCCTATGGTATGTTTGGTACAAATCGTGCACCTATCTTGTGTCGAGATTAACACTATCTCCAAATGTTCCAAAAGAAGTTTCCACTTGATCCACGTCACGTAGGAGTACCATCGGTTGCGCCAAATGATTTCTGAACCTTTGGTACGTTCGACGCAAACCGTGCACCTATCTTGCGTCAAGATTAACACTATGTCTAAATAGACTAAAACGATCTTCCAATTGATCTACGCTAGCTAGGAGTGCCATCTGGTGTGCCCATAGCGATTTCAGAGCCTGTGGCACATTTGGCGCAAACAATGCACCTATCTTGCCTCAAGATTAATACTATCTCCAAACAGATCGAAACGAGCTTCCACTTGACCAATGTCACCTAGATGTACCATCGGGTGTGCCTAAAAAGACTTCCACGCCAGCTGTATATTCGGTGCAAACTGTGCAACTATCTTACGTCGAAATTAATACTATCTCCAAAAGGTCCAAAACAAGCTTCCAATTGACCAATGTTTCACCAAGAAGTACCATCAGGTGTGCCTAAAAAGATTTCCATGCCCGTTGTACATTCGGTGCAAACCATGCACCTATATTGCGTAGAGATTAATTCTATCTCCAAATGGTCCAAAACGAGCTTCGACTTGACCAATGTTACCGAGAAGTACCATCGGGTGTGCTTGAAAAGATTTCCATGCCTGTGGTACATTCGGCGCAAACTGTACACTGATCTTCTGCCTAGAATAACACTATCTCCAAATGGACCGAAACGAGCTTCCACTTGACACGTGTCACCTAGGAGTACCATCGGGTGTGCCCAAAATGATTTCCATGCCTATGGTACATTCGGCGTAAAGCGTGCACCCATCTAGCGCTGAGATTAACACTATCTCTAAATGGACCGAAAGAGCTTCCACTTGACCCACGTCTCCTAGTAGTACCATCGGGTGTGCCCAAAATAATTTCCATGCGGTGGTACATTCGGCGCAAAACTATGCACCTAACTTGCGTCGAGATCAACTCTATCTCTAAACGGACCAAAACATGCTTCCACTTGACCCACGTCACCTAGGAGTACCATCGGGTGTGCCCAAAATGATTTTCATGCGATGGTACATTCGGCGCAAACCATGCACCTATCTTGCGCCGAGATTAACACTATCTCTAAATGGACCGAAACGAGCTTCCACTTGACCCACGTCACCTAGGAGTACCATTGGATGCATCCAAAATAATTTCCAAGCCTATCGTACGTTTCACGCAAACTGTGCATCTATCTTAGGTTGAAATTAACACTATCTCCAAACACACTAAAACTATCTTCCACTTGATCTATGCCACCTAGGAGTACCATCTGGTGTGCCCAAAGCGATTTTAGATCCTATGGTACATTTGGCGCAAACCGTGCACCTATGTTGCCTCGAGATTAATACTATCTCTAAACAGACCGAAACAAGCTTCCACTTGACCAACGTCACCTGGAACTACCATCGGGCGTGCCTGAAAATATTTCCATACCCGTTGCACATTCGGCGCAAACCAAGCACCTATCTTGCGTTGAGATTAATACTATCCCCAAACGGTCCGATACGAGCTTCCACTTGACCAATGTCACCTAGAAGTACCATCGGGTGTGCCTGAAAAGATTTCCATCCCCATGGTACATTCGGCGAAAACCATACACTGATCTGGTGCTAAGATTAACACTATCTCTAAACGGACCGAAAGAGCTTCAAATTGACCCACGTCACCTAGGAGTACCAACGGGTGTGCCCAAAATGATTTCCATGCAGTGGTACATTCGGTGCAAATTGTGCACCTAACATGCGCTGAGATCAAAACTGTCTCTAAATGAACTGAAATGAGCTTCCACTTGACCCACGTCACCTACGAGTACTATCGGGTGTGCCCAAAATGATTTCCTTGCGGTGGTACATTCGGCGCAAACCGTACACCTATCTTGTGCTGAGATTAACACTATCTCCAAACGGGCCAAAACAAACTTCCACTTGACCTACGTCGCGTAGGAGTACCATCGGGTGCATACAAAATGATTTCCAAGCCTATGGTACGTTCGATGCATAGCATGCACCTATCTTGCGTCAAGATTAACAATATCTCCAAACATACAGAAATGATCTTCCAATTGATCTACGCCACCTAGGAGTACCATCTGGTGTGCCCAAAGCAATTTAAAAGCTTATGATACATTTGACGCAAACCGGGCACCTATCTTGCCTTGAGATTAGTATTATCTCCAAACGTACCGAAACGAGCTTCCACTTGACCAACGTCATCTAGAAGAACCATCGGGTGTGCCTGAAAAGATTTCCATGCCCGTTGTATATTCAACACAAACCGTGCACCTATCTTGCGTTGAGATTAATATTATTTCCAAATGGTGCGAAACAAGCTTCCACTTGACCAATGTCACCTAGAAGTACCATCAGGAGTGTCTAAAAATATTTCCATGACCGTAGTACATTCGGCACGAACCGTACGCCGATCTTGTGCCTAGACTAACACTATCTCGAAATGGACCGAAACAAGCTTTCACTTGACACACGTCACCTAGGAGTACCATCGAGTGTGCCCAAAATGATTTTCATGTTCATGGTACATTCAGCACAAACTGTGCACCATGCAGCGCTGAGAATAATACTATCTCTAAACTGGACCGAAACGAGCTTCCACTTGACCCACGTCACCTAGGAGTACCAACTGGTGTGTCCAAAATGATTTTCATGCGGTGGTACATTAGGTGCAAACCGTGCACCTATCTTGTGTCAAGATTAACGCTATCTCTAAATGGACCGAAACGAGCTTCGTCTTGAGCTGATGAGGACATCAACACCGATCATACATCCACGCCGTCCACGCCGACAACTGTTGGTCCTATTACTCGTGCTCGTGCTCGAAAAGTTAATCATCAAGTGAGTTCCTTCTTGAGCTCTTGTCCATCCTGTTTAGATCTTGGAGACACGTGCACTCTTGTTTTGATTAGGAATCAAGGAGAAGACCGAAAGGGAAAAGGACTCGCGTAGGCTGGATTCGGACTGCAGCACACCTTCAACTTGCGACGGTCGCCACGGTTACATACGGAGTCGGATTGGGGTGATTCTACACTTGTTGGAAAGCTAATAAAGTCTACTTTCATATGGATCTGACATCATACTCATACCTGCTCAGAAGCGGCGTCAACAGTCCAAAAATCACCGAGAGGTCTATTCTGTCCAGGGTGCTGCGCCACCTTAAGTTAGCCCAATGGGCTTGTATCGTTTAGAGTCCAGTAGGGACGCGTCCTAGGGTTGGAGCACGACCCAAACTCTCTTGTGGTCGTCCTCCACACGTTATATACCCCTTAGCCGCCACCAGGAACACTCGGGTTTTGTTTAGATCAAGTTTAGCCATCGCTACTTGCTTGTAGGCGCGCATGCTGATCCAGTCGCCCGTCTCCTTGTCTTCGGAACCCCACTCATAATAAGATTCAGTGTGAAACCTTCAATTTTATCTTGCAATTTCAGTGCTTGTTTCCTCGTTCTTGCTAGTTCTTCGATTGCTTGCAGGACGGGAGCCCTAGGGGCTGGTTGTCATACTCCACAAGATCGTGACGGCCTTGGAAAGTGGTGTATCGGTCGCTAAGGCGCAGTCTTGGAAGGCTGTAGTCGGGCCGTGAACGTCATCTCCAACCACCAATCGAATTATCTCACGCTTCTCATCGAAAGATCGACCACAAACCCTTGCGGGTTCATATCAGTTGGTAATCAGAGCAAGGTTTATCGGTGAGAGACTTCCAATCCTTCACTGTCTTATTTTTCCTATAGTCCAGAAAAGCCAAAAAAAAATAGTAGATTAGTTTCCTGCAATCCTATAGACCTTTGAGCCGTGGCTAGTGCTACCTAGTTAGGGTTTGTTGAATATTCGGTTGCATCGGGTGTGTCGGATTGCTGGTCTTAGTTTATTCCCTTAGAGTTTCGAGTTCTTGTCACTTTCCTATCACAACACGGGCTATCATATAGTCTCTCTGTTGGCCGAATCCAAGTAGGGTTTGAAGTTTGAGTCGGATCAAGGGATCGGTTATTCCTCGCTGTTGGCCAAGTCTGAGTAGAATTGGAAGTTCCAATCGGACGAGGAATTAGTTCACCCTGTGCTACAAATATCAAACTAACCACGCAGCAAGTATTCATATCTAAACGAGTGGCTTACTCTAGAGAGAGAGAGAGAGAGAGTATTTTTTTTTACCAGAATACCCCTGCCCTTTCGGAAAAAGTGTGTGTGCTGAGTTACTCTTTGGGAGTGTTCTTGTTCATATAATCAGTTTTGAGTGCCCCCTGAAAAAAAAAGAAGAAAAAAAAAGAAAAAAAAAGAAAAAAAAGAGAAAGAAGCAAAAGAAAAGAAGAGAAAGGGGCTGATCTTAGAGATTTTTCGTTCACTTTGGGTGGTGTGTTGTGTTTTCCTTTGTGTCCAGGCTCGCGTCTCTAGCACGGTCTAGACTAGGACCAGCACAGTACCGCCGGTTGAACGATTATTCAGCTTGCCTTTTGTAACTAACGTGGTGCTAGTTCGTTCCTTGTTTCAGCCCACCTATAGCTCCACATATTCTACAGCTTGACAGGTCTTGTGCTACGGCACCGATACACTTCATCCATTGCTGCAGACTTGTTGGTAGACGACCCCTCCTATCGAGCAAGGTAAGAACTGGTAAGAACTTGTGTAGCACGTGGAGAGTGAGCGACTTGCTGTAGCTACATCCTAGTAGTTGTAGGGCTTTTATTTCTTCACTTGTCTTCTTGTTGTCTTTGTCTTTGAACCATGCCAGGGTCCGACGAAGATAACCAAATTCCACATTCTCCGCGCACAAAGGGCATCATTCAACATTTTGAAAGGAAAGTGAAGTTGCACATGGAGGGACTTGATAATGACTTGCAGGTGACAAATGACAAACTTGGACAGTTGGAGGCTACGCAGATCGACCACAAACCCTTGCGGGTTCATATCATGAGCCACATCTCCTAGGACTACCATTGGTGCGCCAAAATGATTTCCAAGCCTATGGGACGTTCGGCATAAGCGGTGCACCTATCTTGCGCCGAGACTAACACTATCTCCAAACTGACCGAAACAAGCTTCACTTGACATACATTACCTAGGAGTACCATCGGGTGTGCCCAAAGCGATTTCCATGTCAGTGGTACATTCGACGCAAACCGTGCGCCTATCTTGCATCAGATTAAAACTATCTCCAAACAGATCGAAATGAGCTTCCAGTTGACCCACGTCACCCATGAGTACTATTGGGTGTGTCCGAAATGATTTCCAAGCCTATGGTACGTTCGGCGCAAACCGTGCACCTATCTTGCGTCGAGATTAATACAATCTCCAAACACATAGAAACGATCTTCCACTTGATCTACGCCACCTAGGTGTACCATCTGATGTGCCCAAAGCGATTTTAGAGCCTATGGTACATTTGGTGCAAACTGTGCACCTATCTTGCGTCAAGATTAATACTATCTCCAAATTGTCTAAAATGAGCTTCCACTTGGCATACATTACATAGGAGTACCATCAGGTGTGCCCAAAGCGATTTCCATGCCTATGGTACATTTGGCGCAAATTGTGCACCTTTCTTGTACCCAAATTAAAACTATCTCTAAATAGATCAAAATCAGCTTCTGCTTGATCCACGTCACATAGGAGTATAATCAGGTGCATCCAAAATTATTTGTGAGCCTATGGTTGCAAAACAAGTTTCCACTTGACCCACGTCACGTAGGAGTACCATCCGTTGCGCCAAATGATTTCTAGACCTTTGGTACGTTCGGCACAAACCGTGCACCTATCTAGCGTCAAGATTAACACTATGTCCAAACACACTAAAATGATCTTCCACTTGATCTACGCTAGCTAGGAGTACCATCTGGTGTGCCCATAGCGATTTTAGAGCCTATGGTACATTTGGCACAAACAATGCACCTATCTTGCCTCGAGATTAATACTATCTCTAAACGGATCGAAACGAGCTTCCACTTGACCAACATCACCTAGAAGTACCATCGGGTGTGCCTGAAAAGATTTCCATGCCCGTTATACATTTAGTGCAAACCGTGTAACTATCTTGCGTCGAGATTAATACTATCTTCAAAAGGTCCAAAACGAGCTTTCGCTTGACCAATGTTTCACCTAGAAGTACCATCGGGTATGCCTAAAAAGATTTCCATGTCTGTTGTACATTCGGCGCAAACCATGCACGTATCTTGCGTAGAGCTTAATTCTATCTCCAAATGGTCCAAAACGAGCTTCTAGTTGACCAATGTCACCTAGAAGTACCTTCGGGTGTGCTTGAAAAGATTTCCATGCCCGTGGTACATTCGCCGCAAACCGTACACCGATATTGCACCTAGACTAACACTATCTCCAAATGGACCGAAACGAGCTTGCACTTGACACATGTCACCTAGGAGTACCATCGGGTGTGCCCAAAATGATTTCCATGCCCATGGTACATTCGGTACAAACCGTGCACTCATCCAGCGCTGAGATTAACACTATCTCTAAATGGACCAAAAGAGCTTCCACTTGACCCACGTCACCTAGGAGTACTATCGGGTGTGCCCAAAATGATTTCCATGCGGTGGTACATTCGGCGCAAACTGTGCACCTAACATGCGCTGAGATTAAAACTGTTTCTAAATGAACCGAAACGAGCTTCCACTTGACCCATGGCACCTACGAGTATCATCGGTGATGAGGACATCAACACCGATCATACATCCACGCCGTCCACGCCGACACCTGCTGGTCCTATTACTCGTGCTCATGCTCGAAAAGTTAATCATCAAGTGAGTTCCTTCTTGAGCTCTTGTCCATCCTGTTTAGATCTTGGAGACACGTGCACTCTTGTTTTAATTAGGAATCAAGGAGAAGACCGAAAGGGAAAAGGACTCGCGTAGGCTGGATTCGGACTGCAGCACACCTCCAACTTGCGACGGTCGCCACGGTTACATACGGAGTCAGATTGGGGTGATTCTGGACTTGTTGGAAAGCTAATAAAGTCTACTTTCATATGGATCTGACCTCGTACTCATACCTGCTCAGAAGCGGCGTCAACAGTCCAAAAATCACCGAGAGGTCTATTCTGTCCAGGGTGCTGCGCCACCTTAAGTTAGCCCAATTTGGCAAAAACTGTGCACCTATCTTGCCTCGTGATTAATACTATCTCCAAATAGATCGAAATAAGCTTGCACTTGACCAACGTCACCTAGAGGTACCATCAGGTGTGCCAGAAAAGATTTCCTTGCCTGTTGTACATTCGGTGCAAACCGTGCACCTATCTATCGATGCAGGACCCATAGGGTTCAGCAGCGGTATGACTACGAGTCGTGGGCCCTGGCCTAGCCCATGGACCAGAGCAAGGAGAGGTGCAGCGTCCGCAACACCAAATCCGAGTAGAATAGGCCAGACTAGCCGGATTCCTATGGAAAGTATCTTCTGTAGTTAGTTCAGGACACCTTCTTTGGATCCGACTAGGATTGCAACCGCACCACAGCCTTCTTTATCGATATAAAGAGAGGGCGTGGGCACCCTGTAACAAGAGACGGGATAACACAATCAATCCAACGCAAAGGCTAATGCCGACTAGACGTACAGGCTATTACTCGATTATGATCGAGGGCCCGAACTAGTATAAATCGACTGTCTCTGTGTTCACCGTTGAGCTCTAAGCATACGCCAAAGCCCAAACAACTGTCCTAGGAACCCCCATGGTAGGCTATCGGTGGTCAAACACCGACAGCTGGCACGCCAGGTATGGGCTTTTCAGCGCAATCGAGATCAATAACTCTACAGATTTCGATGATATGATCTTCCCAATGGGATCAATCTTCATCTTTGGATCGTGGGTTTGCAAGGCGAACGATGAGGGCAACCTCCAAGGATGCCTTGTCAAAGCTTAGGATGCCCACGAAGAATTCACTCTTCCGACGGAGTTAGCCGAAGATCTCACCAAAAGGTTCTCAGGCCTTACGGTGTTCGAATTTACTCAGGCTCCGATGACAACCAGACTCGACTTAGTGTCCGAGTCAGATTCCTCTTTGGAGTCTGATCCGGGTTCCTTTAGAGACAAGCCGAGTTCTTTTCCAATTGGACTCTGGAACGCGGCATCAACTCTTCAAGAGATCAATTCAAATCTATTTCAGGGTTCTTCTAGGAAGTTGAGTCGCCTCCCAATCGGACTCAACAACGTGGCGAGGACTTATCAAGACTTACTCTGAAAAGCAGTCGGTCCAGTACAGAGGCTACGTCTTACCAGAGCACAGGAAGGCCTTATATTAACCATAACATCTCAAGATTTCCAAGTCCACTGGTCGGGTACTTTTCCTGAAACAGCAATACTCGACTAGTTGATGATGCTATCACTCTACCTTACCAAGAAGGCAGTGCATTCTGCGATGCCGATGCTCTAACCGAAGTCATCAGCAACTCCAGCAGGGCAGGGGTGGTGCTAGCCCGAGAAGTCCTCATAATTCGACGGCCACCACCGATGCCACCAATTGCACCCGATGTTAGGTCTTCAGATGAATTAGAATAAAACATATCACCCAACGCTCCTGAGTACGATGGTGAGTCCGAGGACCAGAAATGAGCTAGAGAAAGAAGGAACAAACTAAAAGAAGGTCGCAGATGCCATGCTAGGCAACGAAAAGAAGCGTGGGACACGTACGAAGCAGATCTGGCCGAATACAACAAGAGGAAATCAGAGAGAGAAGCCGAAGAGAGGTGCGCGGCCAGAGCACATAGACTCCTTATGACAAGATACGAGAGGCGCTGGAAGAACTCGAAGCGATCTCGCATCCCAACGAGGAACAAGTACAACTCCGAGAAGTTCTCCAGACAATGGCCCTGAAGGCACATGATGGAAGAACTCGTTCCAAGCTTCCTGCTAGGACAACATCACATGGACAAGAAGCACAAAGCCAAAGAAGGTCTGCCTTCGAAAGGCTGGGACCAAACGGGAGCCAGAATCGAGAGAAAAGAAGAGACCATGCCCAAAGTAATCAAGTCGAGCATCCGAGAGAAGAGAGGAGCAGAGCATCTTACCACTCATACCCATGGTTTCTTCCTAGGCTAAACGATAGCTGGCAAGAAGGGGGCTGAGTCAGAACACAGAGAAGCCAGAACACACAATAGGTTTCCCTATTTTTCAAGGCGACTTGCTTCAGTACGACTGCCTCACAAGTTCAAGCCATCAAACCACTCGAAATATGATGGGAAGGCCGAACCAAGGTAGTGGCTCAGAATCTACTCACAATCAATTAAACTAACTGACGGAGACGACGATATCAAGGCATTGTTCTTTCCCATGACCCTAGAAACCATGTCCCTCCAATGGTTTGACAAATTGAACCTAGGGTCAATTAGAGGCTGGGAGGACTTGCAAAGAGCTTTTTGTGAAAATTTCACAAGCATCATTACACATCCCATCACGCATGCAGAGCTAAAAGGACTCAAGCAGAAGGGAGGTGAGAGCCTTAGGGATTATTATTGATGTTTTGGAGAATTACGTGCCCAAGTACATGACATCACCGAACGAGAAGTGATCGAAGCCTTTTCTCACTGGATCATGGCTAAATGGCAATTTCAAGGTTTTTGCAAAGAGAACCCAAGGAATAATGAAGAATTCAGACGCATAGTAGAAAAGACAATTATGGCAGAAGAAAAGACGAGGGAAAGATTCCTAGATAGAAACAATTGAGAAAACAATAGAGACAACTCGGATAGGAGGAATTTTTCAAACATCGAACATCCGGACAGGAAGCGTGGACTAGACAACACCGTCGCGATGGCTGACAAGACAAAAAAAATTTCAAAATTCAAGAGATTTCAAGACATTGAGAATATGCATTGTATATGACACCCGCAAGGAAACCACACAACTGGAGATTGCTGAATCTTCATTGATCGGTATGCAAGAAAAGGAAAAAAACAAGGATAAAGAAGAGGAAAACAAGAAGAAAGATGAAAACAACCCAGAAGACAAAGGTTTCCAACAGTCAAAGGGAACAGTTGTAGTAATCTTCTCTAGAGTTTCAGGTTCCAGAAGCAAGCACAAAGACATGCTGGCTCTCCGTAGCATCATGGCAGCCGAACCAGACGTCCTGTGGTACCTGAATTGGTCAAAGTACCCAATCTAGTTTTCAAGAGAAGATCAATGGACCAGCGTTGGTAATGCTGGCCTATATCCACTAGTCTTAGATCCAACTATATCAGGGATGACAGTCACCAAGGTTCTGATCGATGGAGGAGCTGACTCAACATCATATTTTCAGAAACGCTAAGGAAGATGGGGTTAGACTTTGCTGGGTTGATTACCCCAACAGGAGTACCATTCTATGGAATAGTACCCGATAAGGCCGCTATGCCGCTCGAACAAATCACTCTACCAGTTACATTTGGAACACCGACCAATTACCAATTCAGTTTGAAGTTACAAACTTTGAGACATCATATTATGCCATCCTTGGAAGACCAGCACTCGCCAAGTTCATGGCTATACCTCACTACCCATACCTCCTGCTCAAGATGCCAGGGCCTCATGGAATACTCTCCGTCCAGGGTGACTTGAAGCGCGCTTTCAATTGTGACATTCAAGCAATCCAAATCATAGCCAAAGCACAGGTAGTCGACGATAGAGAAGAAATTGCCACAGTTGCTGCACAGATGAACCCAAAAGAACAAGAGATCCTAGCTAAGAAGCCTTGCATCCTCACACCACCAAAAGAAGCCAATGTGAAGAAAATTGACCTGGGTACTAGTGATCCCGAGAAGACGGCGACCATTAGTGCTCACCTCCCGGCTAAATAGAAACTTGCGCTCACCAATTTTCTTTGGGATAACAAAGATATCTTCGCTTGAAAGCCGGCCGACATGCCAGGTCTCCTAAGAGGGTTGGCTGAGCACAGAATTGATGTCAATAGAAACTCCAAACCAGTCAAACAACGGTTAAGAAGATTTTCACCAGACAAGAAGACAGCAATCAAAAAGGAGATTACAAAATTAATGGTAGCCGAATGTATAAGAGAAATTCTTCATCCAGATTGGCTAGCAAATCCCATTCTAGTACAGAAAAAGAACATGGCAGAATGGCTCATGTGCGTTGACTACACGGATCTCAACAAACATTACCCAAAGGACCCATTCAGGTTACCACGAATTGATCAAATTGTCAATTCAATGGCAGGAGCTGCCCTGCTATCTTTTCTCGATTGTGATTCAGGATATCATTAGATCGTATTAAAGGAAGAAGACCAGAGCAAGACATCTTTCATCACTCCGTTCGGTGCCTATTGTTATAAAACTATGTCCTTTGGACTCAAGAACACCGGCGCCACCTATCAAAGAGCTATTCAAGCATGCCTTGGTGAATAGATTGGTGACAACGCAGAAGCTTATGTCGACGACGTAGTAGTAAAGAAAGAACCTAGACATGCTAATTGAAGACTTGAAGCAAACTTTTGAAAACCTAAATAAATGGAAGTGGAAATTGAACCCAAACAAGTGTGTTTTTGGGGTACCATCAGGACAACTACTTGGATTCCTGGTTAGTAATCGAGGGATAGAAGCGAGTACTAAGCAGATTCGAGCCATAACAGAAATAGGACCCCTGCGCTATGTAAAAGATGTGCAAAAACTGATAGGAAGCATGGCAACCCTTAATCGCTTCATCTTACGACTCGGTGAAAAAGGACTCCCTTTCTTCAAGCTATTAAAAAACAGGCAAGTTTGAGTGGACAGAATAAGCCAAGGAGGCTTTTGAAAGCCTTAAGGTGGTACCTCACCTCATCACTTGTACTCACACCGCCTAAGAAGCACGAAGACATGATGTTATACATAGCGGCAACGTCTACGGTGGTCAGTGCAGCAATCGTGGTAGAAAGAGAAGAAGAAGGGCATGTATACAAAGTACAGCGACTAGTATACTACGTCAGCGAAGTTTTGACAGACTCAAAAAATACAATATCCGCATGTACAAAAACTACTCTACGCCCTCCTGATTACTTCCCGCAAGCTACGACACTACTTCGAAGGCCACAAGATTATAATGATAACAGATTTCCCTCTTGAAGACATCCTACGCAGTAGAGATGCAACAGGACGCATATCAAAGTGGGCAGTAGAACTTGGAGCTCTAAATATCGATTTCTCTCCATGAAAAGCAATAAAATCACAAGTACTCGCATACTTCATGGCCGAATGGGCAGAAATCCAACAACTCGCGCCAGATGCCTTCCTTGACCATTAAAAGATGTACCTCGACGGATCACTCAAGTTAGGTGGGGTTGGCGCAAGTGTTCTTTTCATTTCCCTAGAAGGAAAACAACTTAAATGTGTACTCTAGATACTGTGGCAAGCCACAAACAACGAAGCAGAGTATGAAGCACTCATCCCTGGACTACGGATTGTGACTTCTCTTGGAATCAAACGGCTACATGTCTATGGCGATTCAGCTATGGTCATCAATCAAGTCAACAAAGATTGGGACTGTACCAAGGACAACATGCCTACTATGCTAAAGTACAAAAACTAGGGAAAATTTTCTAAGGACTAGAAATCTTACATGTTCTACAAGATTCAAACATAGCGGCAGATGTTCTCACCAAGCTAGGATCGGACAGGGCAAAGGTCCCACCAGGTGTGTTTGTAGAGGAGTTGCCGTCACCCTCCATAAAACAACCCGGTGAGATAACCTCTAAGCCACCAGCACCAACAACCTAGATCATGGTAGTCACCAAATCGTGGACTCAATACTTCATCGACTACATGAGAGAAAATAAGTTACCATCTAATAAGGAAGAAGCTACCAGGATAATGAAAAGAAGCAAGAACTACATCCTTGTAGGTGATAGCCTATACAGAAGAGCCGCGTCATCAGGAGTACTTCTTAAATGTGTCTCAAGAGAAAAAGGAAAAGAAATCCTAGATGAAATCCACTTAGGTTGCTATGGCAACCATGCAGCCTCAAGGACACTGGTGGGTAAAACTTTCCATACTGGATTCTATTGGCCAATAGCTTTGAAAGATGCAGAAGAACTAGTCAGACAGTGCAAAGGGTGCCCAATGTTCGCAAGGCAATCTCACATACCAGCACACGACTGAATTTGCATCCCTCCTGCCTAGCCATTCGCATGCTAGGGGCTGGATCAACAAGGACCACTCAAAAAGGACAAAGGCAGATTTGATTACATCTTCGTTGCAATTGACAAATTCACTAAGTGGATTGAATACAAGCCGCTCGTAAAGTATAGCGCAACAAAAGCAGTCGAGTTCATCCAAGACATCATGCACCATTTCAGAATACCCAACCGCATCATCACAGATTTGGGTTCCCCTTTTACAGCCATTGAGTTCAAAAATTGGGCACAGGACTGCGGCATCAATATAGATTATGCGTCAGTTGCACACCCTGAAGCCAATGGACAAGTGGAAAGAGCCAACGAACTCATACTAGCTGGGTTGAAACCAAGGTTGTATGAAGAACTAGAAGATTTATGGCTCCAAGTGGATTGAAGAATTACCCAAAGTAGTCTGGGGGCTACGCACTCAAGTAAGCAGAGCAACTGGATACTCACATTTTTCCTAGTATATGGATCAGAACCCGTGCTACCAGCAGACTTGATCTGGACATCCCCAAAAATCAAACAATACGAGGAGGGAGAAGCAGAACACACCCGAAGATTAGAACTCGACAGTACAGAAGAAGTCAGAGTAAACGCTACCCTTCAGTCAGCTCGATACCTCCAAGGTTTAAGGTGCCACTACAACAAAAGTACTCATCAATGCTCAGTTCAAGTCAGAGACGTAGTACTACGAAGAATACAAAAAACTGATGGATGCCATAACCTAAGCCCATGGGAAGGTCCTTTTATTGTCACAAAAGTCACTGGACCAGACACATATGAGTTGATGACTGAAGATGGAATAAAAGTAAGGAATACGTGGCATATCAGCCAGCTAAGAAGATTCTATGCTTGAAGAACTCAAGACAAAATTTATGTAGCAAGAGAGCAACATGTAATCAGGATTCACGATCAATAAAATAAAGATGATGTTCCACGTCAACGTGTCTTATTATGACCTATCCCGAGTTGTTTTCACAACCGGATGAGAGCAAAAGAGCTGAAAAGATGCTTGAGCTCGCTATCCTAAGTCTTTTTAGGCTTAGATGAGAGTAAGGCTAATTAGCTGTGATACATCCAGCCCAGGTGGGGTTGGCCGAGGCCCAATAAATTAAGGTTGCCCGGACCCCAACAGTTCTTATGCACACCCACTCGGGGAAAGGCCCAATGTCCATAAAAGACTAGTCTAATAGGGGAAGGGTGGCTCTCTCTTTTAAGGTGGCTTCCTCCTCCCAAGCTTAGCAAGGTGGGATTATTCGGAGGCTCACACGGTCGCCGCCCGACTACAACTAGGCCACTTGGCCCTTTTTTGTTGCGTCTTTGCCAGCGGGTAATAGTAGAGGATGTCCTCATCAAGCTGACACTCAAACCAATCCTGGGTTGTTTTCATGGCCTGGATGAGAGCTAGAGGATGCTCGCCCTATCCCGAGTTCACAACCGGATGAGAGCAAAAGAAATGAAAAGATGCTTGAGCTCACTATCTTAAGTCTTTTTGGGCTTAGATGAGAGTAAGGCTAATTAGCTGACACATCAAACTATCGCCCTAGATGAGAGCCATAGGATGCTCGCCCTATCCCGAGTTGTTTTCACAACCGAATGAGAGCAAAAGAGATGAAAAGATGCTTGAGCTCGCTATCCTAAGTCTTTTCAGGCTTAGATGAGAGTAAGGCTAATTAGCTGACACTCAAAACTATCCTAGGTTGTTTTCACAGCCTAGATGAGAGCCAGAGGATGCTCGCCCTATCCCGAGTTGTTTTCACAACCGGATGAGAGCAAAAGAGCTGAAAAGATTCTTGATCTCGCTATCCTAAATCTTTTGAGGCTTAGATGAGAGTAAGGCTAATAAACTGACACTCAAACCTACCCTGGGTTGTTTTCACGACCTAGATGAGAGCCAGAGGGTGCTCGCCCTATCCCGAGTTGTTTTCACAACCCGATGAGAGTAAAAGAACTAAAAACACGCTTGAGCTCACAATTCACAAATAAAGAGCAAAAGAGTTTAAAAAATACTTGAGCTCGTTACATTTAGAACTCTTCAGACTTGGATTGAGACTAAGTCTATTCTTGGCTGAGTAAAAGCCAAGCTACGTTGGACAAAAAGGATGGAAGAAGCCTCAGCCTGCCAAAGACTACTCCTAATATGAACAAAAGCACCGATGCTCGCCAAGGTTCATAATCGACAAACAAGACAGAGAGAAGTCACATAAAGGAAACTCTCAATAGCAAGAAGAAGACCTAATTCTTAGATCCATCATCAGAAGAAGAAAAATACACTTTAAAGAGCAGAAGCAGTCCGTGATGATAGATCTTCAAGATCAAACTCCACCACAAGAAACTACTCAGATTTAAGGAAAAACAAAAGATTTGAGATGTTCACAGAAGTTTAGATAAGCATGACATACAGAAGTACTAGATGCATTGACAAACTAACAAGATGGATCTACGACTGGACAGTCCACCCTTCGATCTCCTTTACGCCAACATCAAAACGAGGGCTAACAACAATGCATCTAAGCCGTCGTCAAGTCCTCGTCGGTGACCCGCTACCCACGGACTCGACGTCATCGTCATCTTCAGCTTCAAGGACTCCCTAGCCAACTTCATCTTTGGCGGCGAGTGCCTCACAATCAACTTCGTCCTCACTGTTGCTACTAAGGACGATCAAATCCACCCCTGCCGAAGTAGCATCAACAAGAGAGACGGGGACAAGGTTGGCCGCTATAGCAGCCGCTATACCATCCTCCTTCCGCAAAGTTGGAACCGGCATTGATGTCCCGATGAGAGGAGCCTTCTCCACCGCCGGAGATGTCGACAATGAAGACGAGGATGAGGAAGACCTCCCGCTCAACAACGCCACCACAACTGCCGCCTTAGGAGAGCGAACAAGCTGTCTGTGGATAAACTTCTTCTTCATCATTTTGGCTATGGGAAGATTGAATAGATGAAAGTGGCCAAACCATCGCAAAGGGGCCGGTTAAATAAGACCAAGACATCTCCTAGAGAAGTCCAATAGCCTCCTCAAGATAAAGATAGAGTTAATTTTTTCTCCTCAGATTAAGTGCAGAGTTAATTCCTTCACTGAAACCAACATAGCACTTCAGTTTCCACCATTAACTACGCAACACGACCGATGTGACAAAGGCACACCTTTTCATGCGGAGCAGCACAACGATAGATTTTAGATTCCTTTGTCCGATATTCAAGTGGATGAGAACCTGCACAAACATATTAGCACAAGGCCAAAACAGCAAAAATACTCTTCATTTGATCAAACAAAGGGCTACAGGGCATAGGGAATAATAGTACAAAACAAAACCCAACAGAGGCAGCAAGAGCAACCATACGAATAGTAACAAGGAACCCAGTAGAATGCCAACCCTGAAGAGGCTAATTACCGATGAGCAGCTCAACCGAGTTCTTCTTGTTACTAGATAGAAGACAAAACACTTGGACAATCCTGGAGTTAATCAACCCGGATGAGAGCAAAAGAGCTGACAAGATGCTTGAGCTCGCCCTATCCCAAGTCTTTTCATGCTTGGATGAGAGTAAGAAGGCTGACAAGCCAACACTCGACCTATCCTGGGTTGTTTTCATGGCCTGGATGAGACCAGATAGCGCTCGCCCTATCCTAGAGTTGTTCAACCCAGATGAGACCAAAAGAGCTGAAAAGATGCTTGAGCTCGCCCTATCCTAAGTCTTTTTAGGCTTGGATGAGAGTAAGAAGGGTGGCAATCTAACACTCGACCTATCATGGGTTGTTTTCATGACCTGGATGAGAGCCAGATATCGCTCGTTGAAAGTCCCTAGTTTGCGAGGCGGGATTCAGCGCTTTTTGTGGAAGTGAAATGCCTATTTTTCACTATGTCGGAGGCGGAGATTTTCTCTAAGTCATTGTGGATAGAAACGGAGGCGAACGGGGGTCACAGGGGTGACCGAACGCTGAACCGGACGAGATATCGGCATAACCGGACGCATCCGGTCAGTGACAGCAGCTGTCTGGCATGTGGACTGGGGTTTACCACCGGTGCGTCCGGTCACTCATGGGACCGGTGCGTCTGGTCAGGCGCCAGAGGGACAACGAACATGAAGGGTCGATCGGTCACGGTGGCGCATCCGGTCACGATAGACCAGACGCGTCAGGTCGTGAGTAGTAGCTTACTGGAATCAACCAGACGCTGGCACTGTAGCATCCGGTCAATTTGAGCAGCGTGTCCTGTTACGCCTCTCAACGTGTGAGCCTCTTGCGACCGGACGCTAGGGCGTGTCCAATCAGTTTTGATCGGCGCGTCCGATCACTCTAGTGCGTAAACGTGTGCATTTAAGTGACCATTATAATCGAACGAACGAGATTCAATGTGAGACACGTGGCGTTCATCGAGGAGGTCTCCGGTCACCCCGAGAGTGGCTGTTTTGTGAGCCAACAGCTCTTTTCTTTTGGGGGCTCCTATAAATACTTGTTGGCTGGTTCCTAGAGGTCTCTCTTGGACATTTTGACATTCTAACATCCTCTTGAGCTGAGCTTACTCCCTCCCACTCATCTCCCTTGCTTGATTGACAAATCAAAGTGAGTGTGAGTGATCTCAAGTGCATTTGCTTGTGAATTTGCATCTAGTTGGCACTTGGGTGAGCATTGGCTGCGGGATTCTTGTTACTCTTGGTGGTTGCCGCCACCTAGACGGCTTGGAGGCAGCGGAGGAGTTGTGGCAAGAGTGGTGCTTGTTCTTGGCCATCTCCCGATGATTTGTGAGGGGTGTTGTGCCTTCCCCGACGGAGCACCAAAGGCAACTCTAGTAAATTGCTCATGTCATTGAGTTACTTCACTTGCGGTAGGTTCTTGCGGTGCTCTTGGGGAGCTTGGCTTTGGATTGCCAATTAGCCGCCGAACCACGAAGTGGTGGTCGACACAACAGGGATGTAGCGTGCCGGCAAGCACGTGAACCTCGGGAGAAAAATTATGTGGCACCTTTGTGATTGATTTGTTGGATTTCTCTCGGTGATTGGTCTTCATATTATTGTGATTGGTTCATTCCTCGATGCGGCGGTATAAAGATCACATACCTCTTTTTTACATTCCGCAAACTAGTTGTAACAAGCTCTTTAGTGTAATTAGTTTTGAGAGCTTGTTTTTATCTTTGCTAGTGTAGCTTGTCACCTAGTTGAGCTCTTTAGTGTAGCTAGCTTGTGAGAGCTTGTAGTGACTTAGCCTTTGTTTGTTATAGTGATCATAGTTACTAGAATTATTGGATAGGTGGCTTGCAACCCTTGTAAAGCTAGAGCAAATTCACATTTTGCCATTTGTTATACTAATCTTTTGCTCTAGTGAGTTTGTAGAATTTTTAATAGGCTATTCACCTCCCTCTAGCCATATTAGGACCTTTCACTCGCCCTATCCCAGAGTTTGTTTAACCCAGATGAGAGCAAAAGAGCTGAAAAGTCTTGAGCTCGCCCTATCCCAAGTCTTTTTAGGCTTGGATGAGAACCCGACTGATCCAATGCCTATGCTTGACAAGACTCACAAAAAACAAGAGTACAGCCAGTTGGAGGGACATAACTCTAAAGCACCTGGATATGCCACAACGATTAAGGCTTATATCCAGCACGTATTTAAAGAAAATTCCAAGATCTAGGAAAACAACTCGAACAGATTCACTCGAATAATTTAAGAAAAATAGTAAAGATGTATCCAAAGAGCCAGAATTTCTTTACAAGGCACCATATAAAGTATATCTTTACAAGAGGGAGGCGCCATGGTTTTCATTCCCTGCACAAGATCTCGATCAACACCAAGTCTAATCAGCTAGGCATGGGTGAGTTCTTCCTCAGCACGAGCTTTTACCTCTTCGGCCCTATTATGATTGGAGTGAACTGATATCTTCATCTCTTCAACATTATCCAAGAGCTTTTGCTTATCTCTACGGAGGGCTAATCAAGGCAATTAAAGAAAATCAGACAAATGAAGAATAGAGAAATAAGAGATAAAAGGAAACAAAGCATAAGAACTCAGGATACCTTCACACTCCTTCTTGAGACCTTTAGATTTCCGAGAGGACTCATGCAAGGCAGCCATGGCTTCATCCCTCCTCTACTCCACCTCAATGACTTGCACACGGAGAGCCCTCTCAGAGTTCTTACGCCCTTGGCGCTCAGAATCTAGCTCCACCTACTTACTAGCCAACTATGCCTTCAGCTAGCTCAATTCAAAGGACAACTTCTTCTCAGTCTCACCTGAGCCAAAAAAGCTAGAGTGATCCCGAGAGAAAGAATTCTCCTACAGAAAAAGGAAGGAAATGAGAAAAGAGAGTAAAAGAAGCCGGAATGCCAAAAACAAGAAAGAAGAAGATGTCTACCTAAAGCTACTCTCCAAAAGAAGCCGCTCCAACTGAGAGGTTCTCCCAAGCCACGGACAGCTTGGACAGACGATGGGTGGCATCAAACTCCAACACCACATCATCTTCCAGGCGCTGGCTGCTCGATGCGTGGCCGATAGGAGAAGAAGTCGGCAGAGGTGTTGAAACCATGACCAGAGCCGTGTCTTGCGCGGTAGATGGCCCGACCACCTCCAAAGCATATTCTCTGCCACGGTCACGGTCACCGTGAGATTGGGTGACTCCACAATGGCTTCATCAACCTGAGTCATCACCTCCCCCACAGTCGCCTCGCTGACCGTACGCTCTGAATCTTGGGACTCGGTGCGTGGAGGAGCACCAGCGGACTGAGAAGAAGTCAGCTAGGGATTGGGGGAAGGCGATGACGATGGCCTAAAAGATGACAAAGAACTCTCCAATAAGGAAATATACAATAAAGACAAAGAACAAGGACATAATGAGCTAGCCAGAATTCACTCACCCAGTTGTTCTTCTCTTTTGGCTGATACCCCCAAGCCGAATAGATGGCTTAGGCGGCGGCATGGCAGTAGAAAAAATATCGTCGCCACCCTGCTTCAAGGTTGGCAAGATTGGCGCCTCAGCCCCAGCGAAACTCAAGCTCGAACCCCGTTTACTACAAGGAACAAAGATGAGAAAAATCAGAAGAAGAACTCGGACCAATACAAGACAACATGAGGGGAACGTTATAACAACTCACCGACGGGTATCGAGGGCCGCATCATCATCCTTGTCCTCATCCTCAAGAATCTCCACCGCACTGCCATCTGAAGAAAAAGGAGGACCCCAGTAAAGATACAAACAGGAAAATCAAAGAAAAATAAGAAACATTGACACACTCACCTTTGAGCATGATACCTATGACTTGAGTACCTGGACGAGTACTCGAAGGACATGGCTTCTTGGTAGCAGATGCGCTAGCGGAAGCATCATCCACCTGTGCCCTGTTGTTTGTGGAACAAGGAGCTCGAGGAACTGGGTGTGGCACATATTCAACATATTGGATGAGTTCATTATAAGAAGCACCAGGAAGAATTTGGATGACTAGAGACTTACTAATTGAAGACAATCAAGTAGGGTTCTCACCCACCCCCGCCCTAGCTGGGTTGCTCTTAGAAGGGATCGGGCCGACAAAATTCCGACCCAAGTCCTATAGATAACCAACAACAACAAGAGAAGTAAGGGAAATGAAGACAGAAAGTACCAACAATAAAGAAAATATGAAGAAAAGTACTCGCAAAGTAAAAAAACTCACAGCAGGAGGCGGGTTATCGGCATGGTGCTTAGAAACTGTGTGCGGGACAACACTCACTCCCTTCAGAATTTTCTTGAGGCGCTCCAGCACCTCTTCTTTGGTTAACTCCAGAGCCAGGACCATATGAGAAGGGTCCTCGGCTCTAGAGTACTCAAAGTCGTAGTTCTCCCTCGCTTTCAAAGGTTGAACTCGTCAATGCAGATAATTGGCAACGATTCCAAAGCTAGTCTGACCTTGCTGCTTTAGAACCCGAATTCTCTCAAGCAATGGCTAGATCTTCTTAAGCTCTTCGCTCTTCTCCTAACGATCATTGACCGAGGGACTAGAATCAGAGTGAACAGCAAGAGCGAGGAGCATGTTTCTAGCATAAAACCACTCAGAACGCCACTCCTTCACAGAATCAACCAGGTCATAGTCAAAAAAGAGATTCTTTTTGCCCTGGCGGAATTGAATCCCACAACCACCTAGAGGAGAAATATTATCACTCTAGGGGTGTGGTTTTAGACGAAAGAAATAACGAAACAAGGAGATGGAAGGGGGATTCCAAGGAAGGTTTCACAGAGATGAACAAACACCGACAAGTGAAGGACACCATTCGGAGTCAAGTGATTTAAACAAATCCCAAAATATTGGAGAAAACGATGGAGAAAAGAAGACGCTAGGAGGCAAAAACCAGCACGGATGAAGGAGATGAACAAAACAATTTTGCTAGGATTAAGAGCGAGAACCCGATGCTGACCTGGAGTCTTCCAATCTGCAAAGCCTTGCTCCTAGATCAGGTCATCACTAACCAACTCCCGCAGCTAGTCTTCCGTCATGGACGGGGATGGCCAGATCTTCTCTGCGGCCCTCATGGCAATGAAATCTTGATTCTCAATCACGCTCAATGATACCTCCTCGTCCACCAATATTTCCTTGGACTTGCTGCTCGTCAGCTTCTTCTTGCCCATACACCGGCAATAAGGAATGACAGAAGCATGAGTAGTGGTGGTGTCCGAGCAGCGACAATGGTAGCGGTGGAGCTCTGGATGCTAGGGTTTTGCAAAGAATAAAAGCTAGAAGGAAAAAGCAGGGTAAGAAAGAAGAAGAAGAAGAAGAAGAAGAAGAAAGGCCCTTAAACAGACTCAGTGGTGAAACATGGCCCGCTAGGCCCGCTTAACATGGCATGGGAACGCAACGGTCCATTTCCCGCCACAACTGACGTGGCTGAAATGACAGACGGCACACCTTTTCACAACAGTACAGTACAACGGGCAGATTTTAGACTTATCCATCTAGTACCACGGCAAAGTTGTCATATTACTAAAAAAAGAAGAACTCATTAACCATGGAGCAAATAAGAGTTACCACACCAGGAAGACAAAGAACTCGGTTATCTCAGAAAGAACTCAAAAGTTTTAGAAACATCCAAATCAATACAGCAGGAGGAAGATCAAGAACTCAGAAGACAAGATTCCTTCTAGTACAAATGACTTCAAAAGATACAAGATTATCGATCTTATAAGACCTAACGAACTCGGTACTACGATGAGCAAGGTAGGAACAAGGAGCCTAGGAAGAACACAGCTCTAGAAACGACTACGTGCTCCTAGTTACAACACGGCAGAAGACACTTAACTCAGACACACAATTTTCTTCAAAGGAAGGACGCAGTGCATCCAAGACGGATATCAGCAGCACAGTGGGACAACACGGACTAGGTGAGGCTCGTAGGCGTCAGTCTACCCAAGTCCGATGAGATGCTAGATCAGGTACCGATCTGCACTAGACAGTCATGAGGTAGAGCGGAAGGATCAACCCTGAGCCGCTGGATGATGGAATGCATCCCACATCACAAGACTTCTTCCACCTGCCAGAACGTACTACCTGGTATAATGCCGCTGCGAGATTAGTCTATCTCTAATCTTGATCACAAGACTTCTTCCATCTGCCACAAGATTTACAAAAATTACAACTCACGCCCGGGGGTTGCTCTACTTCACAAACTATCATATTAGTGACTATGAGGACTTTAGACTATACAACAAGACACTTGATGAATCAAAGCAGCACACCTGGAGGGTATTTATAGGCCAAAGAGCGGTGCACATAGACCGGGAGCACCAACAGTACAAGCCTGACAAAGGTCTCAGTGAAAAGACAAAAAGCAATAAGAAGAGGACACACGCGTGAAGGAACAGTACTCAAGAACAAGCATATTCGAAAGAATATACCAACACTGTACACCTCGTGACTATAGAGAATTCAATTCAACTGCCAACCACCACCAACCTCGGACATAAAGCTGGCTACCTAAGAAGACGATAAGAGACCCTCAATCCGAGTTCTTGATGATAAAAAAGAACCCGAAAAGATGCTCGGGGGCTGCAGGGTACATAGCCTCAAAAGAGATTTTTAGTTTTTTCAACAATCAAAATTTAAGACCCTCCAACTTTTTGTTCCAAATAGCAAGAGGCTTGGGGGCTACACTCAGTGAGTGCACTTTTTTCATAGAAAAAGCGCACGTCACTTGAAAGACTTCTTCAAGACAGGACCACTTCAAGGCTTCACATCGAAAGAACCTGGAACAAGCTTGATTCATCAAGCAAAGCCAGCGAAACAAGGAGGTCTTCGAGTTCAACCATGAAATCCTCGGGGGCTTGTCGATGTGGGACCCATAGGGTTCCACAGCGGTATGACTACGAGTCATGGGCCCTGGCCCAGCCCACGGACCAGAGCATGGAGAGGTGTAGCGTCTGCTACAACGAATCTGAGTAGAATAGGCCAGACTAGCCGAATTCCTATGGAAAGTAACTTATGTAGTTAGTTTAGGACACCTTTGGATTCGACTAGGATTGCAACCACACCACAACCTTCTCTATCGATGTAAAGAGAGGGCATGGGCACCCCTGTAACAAGAGACGAGATAACACAATCAATCTAACGCAAAGGCTAACGCGACTAGATGTAAAGGCTATTACTCGATTACGATCGAGGGCCCGAACTAGTATAAATTGACTATCTCTACGTTCACCATCGAGCTCTAAGCATACGCTGAAGCCCGAACAACTGTCTTGGGTACCCCCATGGCAGGCTATCAGTGGTCAAACACCGATACTATCTTACGTCAAGATTAATACAATCTCCAATGGTTCGAAACGAGCTTCCACTTGACATACATTACATAGGAGTACCATCAGGTGCGCCCAAAACGATTTCCATGCCCGTGGTACATTAGGTACAAACCCTGCACCTTTCTCGTGTCCAAATTAAAACTATATCCAAATAGATTGAAATCAACTTCCACTTGATCCACGTCACATAGGACTACAATCAGGTGCATCCAAAATATTTTTTGAGCCTATGGTATGTTTGGTGCAAATCTGCACCTATCTTGCGTCAAGATTAACAATATCTCCAAATGTTCCAAAACGAGTTTTTACTTGACCCACGTCATGTAGGAGTACCATCGGTTGCTCCAAATGATTTCTGAACCTTTGGTATGTTCGGCGCAAACCGTGCACCTATATTGCGTCAAGATTAACACTATCTGCAAAAAGACTAAAATGATCTTCCACTTGATCTATGCAAGCTAGGAGTACCATCTAGTGTGCCCAAAGTGATTCCAGAGCCTACGGTATATTTGGCGCAAATTGTGCACCTATCTTACCTCGAGATTAATACTATCTCCAAACAGACCAAACGAGCTTCACTTAACCAACATCACCTAGAAGTACCATCAGGTGTGCCAGAAAAGATTTCCATGCCCGTTGAACATTCGGCACAAACCGTGCACCTATTTTACGTCGAGATTAATACTATCTCCAAAAGGTCCAAAATGAGCTTCCCCTTGACCAATGTCACCTAGAAGTACCATCGGGTGTGCCTGAAAAGATTTCCATGCCCGTTGTACATTCGGTGCAAACCATGCACCAATCTTGCGTCGAGATTAATTCTATCTCCAGACGGTCCAAGACAAGCTTCCACTTGACCAATGTCACCTAGAAGTACCATCGGGTGTGCCTGAAAAGATTTCTATGCCCGTGGTACATTTAGTGCAAACCGTACACCGATCTTGCGCCTAGAATAACATTATCTCCAAATGGACCAAAACAAGCTTTCACTTGACACACGTCACCTAGGAGTACCATCGAGTGTGTCCAAAATGATTTCCATGCCCGTGGTACATTCGGCACGAACCGTGCACCCATCTAGCGCTGAGATTAACACTATCTCTAAACGAACCGAAAGAGCTTCCACTTGACCCACGTCATCTAGGAGTACCATCTGGTGTGCCAAAAATGATTTTCATACAGTGGTATCTTCAGCGCAAACTGTGCACCTAACTTGCGCTGAGATTAAAACTGTCTCTAAATGAACTGAAACGAGCTTCCACTTGACCCACGTCACCTATGAGTACCATCGGGTGTGCCCAAAATGATTTCCATGCGGTGGTACATTCGGCGCCAACCGTACACCTATGTTGTGTCGAGATTAACGCTATCTCTAAATGGACCTTAACGAGCTTCCACTTGAGCCACGTCACCTAGGAGCACCATCGGGCGCGTCCAAATTGATTTCTAAGACAATGGGACGTTTGACACAAGCCGTGCACCTATCTTGCGCCGAGATTAACACTATCTCTAAATGGCCAAAATGAGCTTCCACTTGACCAATGTCGCCAAGAAGTACCATCGGGTGTGCCCAAAATGATTTCCATGTCCGTGGTACATTCGGCGCAAACTGTGCACCTATCTAGCGCTGAGATTAACACTATCTGTAAATGGACCGAAACGAGCTTCCACTTGACCCACGTTACCTAGGAGTACCAACGGGTGTGCCCACAATGATTTCCATATGGTGGTACATTCGGCGTAAACCGTGCACCTATCTTGTGTCGAGATTAACGCTATCTCTAAACGAACCGAAACGAGCTTCCACTTGACCCACATCACCTAGGAGTACCATCAGGTGCGTTAAAATAATTTCCAAGCCAATGGTACGTTCAGCGCAAGCGTGCACCTATCTTGCGTCGACACTAACACTATCTCGAAACGGAATGAAACAAGCTTCCACTTGACATACATTGCCTAGGAGTAGCATCGGGTGTGCCCAAAGTGATTTCCATGCCAGTGGAACATTTGTCGTAAACTGTGCAGCTATCTTGCACCAGATTAAAACTATCTTCATACAAATCGAAATGAGCTTCTGCTTGACCCACGTCACCTAGGAGTACCATCGGGTGTGCCTGAAAAGATTTCCATGCCTTTGGTACATTCGGCGCAAATCGTACACTGATCTTGCGCCAAGACTAACACTATCTCCAAATGGACCGAAACGACCTTCCACTCTACACATGTCACCTAGGAGTCCCATCGGGTGTGCCCAAAATGATTTCCATGCCCGTTGTACATTCAGCGCAAACCGTGCACCTATCTTGCGTCGAGATAATACTTTCTCCAAATGGTCCAAAACGAGCTTCCACATGACATACATTACATAGGAGTACCATCGGGTGTGCCCAAAGCGATTTCGATGCCTGTGGTACATTAGGCACAAACCGTGCACCTTTCTTGCGCCTAAATTAAAACTATATCCAAATAGATCGAAATCAGCTTCCGCTTGATTCATGTCACATAGGAGTACAATCAGGTGCATCCAAAATGATTTCTAAGCCTATCTTGCGTTGAGATTAACACTATATCCAAATGTTCCAAAATGAGTTTCCACTTGACCCACGTCATGTAGGAGTACCATCGGTTGCGCCAAATAATTTCTGAACCTATGCTACGTTCGACGCAAACGGTGCACCTATCTTGCATCAAGATTAACACTGTCTCCAAACAGACTCAAGCAATTTTCCACTTGATCTACGCCAGCTAGGAGTACCATCTAGTGTGCCCAAAGCGATTTTAGAGCCTATGGTACATTTGGCACAAATAGTGCACCTATCATGCCTCGAGCTTAATACTATCTCCGAAAGGTCCAAACCGAGCTTCACTTGACCTATGTCACCTAGAAGTACCATCGGGTGTGCCTGAAAAGATTTGCATGCCCATTGTACATTCAGCACAAACCATGCACCCATCTTGCGTCGAGATTAATACTATCTCCAAACGGTCCAAAACGATCTTCCACTTGACCAATGTCACCTAGAAGTACCATTGGGTGTGCCTAAAAAAATTTCTATGCCCGTGGTATATTTGGCGCAAACCGTGCACCGATCTTGCGCCTAGACTAAAACTATCTAGAAATAGAAAGAAAGGAGCTTCCTCTTGACACACGTCACCTAGGAGTGCCATAGGGTGTGCCCAAAATGATTTCCATGCCCGTTATACATTCGGTGCAAACCGTGCACCCATCTAGTGCTGAGACTAGCACTATCTCTAAACGGACCGAAACAGCTTCCACTTGAGCCACGTCACCTAGGAGCACCATCGAGTGTACCCGAAATGATTTCCATGTGGTGGTACATTCGGCGCAAACCGTGCACCCATCTAGTGCTAAGATCAAAACTATCTCTAAACGAACCGAAACGAGCTTCCACATGACCCACGTCACCTAGGAGTACCATCGTATGCGCCCAAAATAATTTCCATGTGGTAGTACATTCGGCGCAAACGGTGCACCTATCTTGTGCTGAGATTAACACTCTCTAAACTGATCGAAACAAGCTTCCACTTGACCCACGTCACCTAGGAGTACTATCAGGTGCATCCAAAATAATTTCCAAGCCTGGTACAATCAGCGCAAACCATGCACCTATCTTGCATCGAGATTAATACTATCTCCAAACACATAAAAATGATCTTCCACTTGATCCATGCCACCTGGGAGTACCATCCAGTGTGCCCAAAGCGATTTAAGAGCCTATGGTACATTTGGCGCAAACCGTGCACCTATCTGCCTCGAGATTAATACTATATCCAAACGGACCGAAACAAGCTTCCACTTGACCAACGTCACCTAGAAGTACCATCGAGTGTGCCTGAAAAGATTTCCATGCCTATTGTACATTCGGCACAAACCGTGCACCTATCTTGCGTCGAGATTAATACTAACCCAAATGGTCCGAAGCAAGCTTGCACTTGACCAATGCCACCTAGAAGTACCATCGGGTGTGCCTGAAAAGATTTCCATGCCCGTGGTACATTTGGCGCAAACCGTACACCGATCTTGCGCCTACACTAACACTATCTCGAAATGGACCCAAACAAGCTTCCACTTGACACACATCACCTAGGAGTACCATTGGGTGTGCCCAAAATAATTTCCATGCCGGTGGTACATTCAGCGCAAACAGTGCACCCATCTAGACCTGAGATTAACACTATATCTAAACGGACCAAAACGAGCTTGCACTTAACCCACGTCACTTAGGAGTGCCATCGGGTGTGCCCAAAATGATTTCCATGCTCGTGATACATTTGGTGCAAACCGTGCACCCATCTAGTGCTGAGGCTAGCACTATCTCTAAACGGACCGAAACAGCTTCCATTTGACCCACGTCACCAAGGAGCACCATCGGGTGTACCTAAAATGATTTCCATGTGGTGGTACATTCGGCGCAAACCGTGCACCCATCTAGTGCTGAGATCAAAACTATCTCTAAATGAACCAAAACGAGCTTCCACATGACCCACGTCACCTAGGAGTACCATCGTATGCGCCCAAAATAATTTCCATGCGGTGGTACATTCGGCGCAAACAGTGCACCTATCTTGCGCCAAGATTAACACTATCTCTAACACAGACCGAAACAAGCTTCCACTTGACCCACGTCACCTAGGAGTACTATCGGGTGCATCCAAAATAATTTCCAAGCCTATGGTACAATCAGCGCAAACCATGCACCTATCTTGCTTCGAGATTAATACTATCTCCAAACACATAAAAATGATCTTCCACTTAATCCATGCCACCTGGGAGTACCATCTAGTGTGCTCAAAGCGATTTAAGAGCCTATGGTTCATTTGGTGCAAACCGTGCACCTATCTACCTCGACATTAATACTATCTCCAAACGGACCGAAACGAGCTTCCACTTGACCAACGTCACCTAGAAGTACCATCGAGTGTGCCTGAAAAGATTTCCATGCCTGTTGTACATTTGGCACAAACTGTGCACCTATCTTGCGTCGAGATTAAAAATAACCCAAATGGTCCGAAGCAAGCTTGCACTTGACCAATGCCACCTAGAAGTACCATCGGGTGTGCCTGAAAAGATTTCCATGCCTATGGTACATTTGGCGCAAACCGTACACTGATTTTGCACCTACACTAACACTATCTCGAAATGGACCCAAACAAGCTTCCACTTGACCAATGCCACCTAGAAGTACCATCAGGTGTGCCTGAAAAGATTTCCATGCCCATGGTACATTTGGCATAAACCGTACACCGATTTTGCACCTACACTAACACTATCTCGAAATGGACCCAAACAAGCTTCCACTTGACACACATCACCTAGGAGTACCATTGGGTGTGCCCAAAATAATTTCCATGTCGGTGGTACATTCGGCACAAACAGTGCACCCATCTAGCGCTGAGATTAACACTATCTCTAAGCGGACCAAAATGAGCTTGCACTTAACCCACGTCACTTAGGAGTGTCATCGGGTGGGCCTAAAAATGATTTCCATGCAGTGGTACATTCAGCGCAAACCGTGCACCTATCTTGCGCTGAGATTAACACTATCTCTAAACAGACTGAAACCAGCTTCCACTTGACCCACGTCACCTAGGAGTATCATCGGGTGCGTCCAAAATGATTTCAAAGCCTATGGTATGTTCGACGCAAACCGTGCACCTATCTTGCACAGAGACTAATACTATCTCCAAACAGACTGAAATAAGCTTGCACTTGACATACATTTCCTAGGAGTACCATCGGGTGTGCCCAAAGCGATTTCCATGCCGGTGGTACATTCGTCGCAAACCGTGCACCTATCTTGCACCAGATTAAAACTATCTCCAAATGGATCGTAATGAGCTTCTGCTTGACCCACGTCACTAGGAGTACCATCGGGTGCGTCCAAAATGATTTCTACGCCTATGGTACGTTTGGCGCAAACCGTGCACCTATTTTGCGCTGAGACTGACACTACATTCAAACAGACCGAAACAAGCTTCCACTTGACATACATTACATAGGAGTACCAACAGGTGTGCCCAAAGCGATTTCGATGCCTGCGGTACATTAGCCGCAAATCGTGCACCTTTCTTGCGCCCAATAAAACTATTTCTAAACAAAACGAAATCAGCTTCTGCTTCATCCACGTCACATAGGAGTACAATCAGGTGCATCCAAAATGATTGTTGAGCCTATGGTACGTTTGGCGCAACTCATGCATCTATCTTGTGTCGAGATTAACACTATCTCCAAATGTTGCAAAACGAGTTTCCACGTGACCCATGTCACGTAGGAGTACCATCGGTTGTGCCAAAATGATTTGTGAACCTGGTACGTTCGGCGCAAACCATGCACCAATCTTTTGTCGAGATTAACACTATCCCCAAACAGACTGAAACGATCTTCCACTTGATCTACGCCAGGTAGGAGTACCATTTGGTGTGCCCAAAGCGATTTCAGAGCCTATGGTACATTTGGCACAAATAGTGCACCTATCTTGCCTAGATTAATATTGTCTCTAAATGGACCGAAACGAGCTTCCACTTGACCAACGTCACCTAGAAGTACCATCGGGTGTGCCTAAAAAGATTTCCATGCCCGTTGTACATTCAGCACAAACTGTGCAACTTTCTTGCATTGAGAATAATACTATCTCCAAAAGGTCCGAAACGAGCTTCCCTAGACCAATGTCACCAAGAAGTACCATCGGATGTGCCTGAATAGATTTCCATGCCCGTTTTACATTTAGCACGAAACATGCACCTATCTTGCGTCGAGATTAATTTTGTCTCCAAACGGTCCAAAAGGAGCTTCCACTAGACCAATGCCACCAAGAAGTACCATCGGGTGTGCTTGAATAGATTTCCATGCCCATTGTACATTCAGCACAAACCGTGCACCTATCTTGTATCGAGATTAATACTATCCCCAAATGTTCCAAAATGAGCTTCCACTTGACCAATGTCGCCTAGAAGTACCATTGGTGTGCCTAAAAAGATTTCCATGCCCTTGGTATATTTGGCGCAAACTGTACACCAATCTTGCGCCTAGACTAACACTATCTCCAAATGGACCCAAACGAGCTTCCACTTGACACACATCACCTCGGAGTACCATCGGTTGTGCCCAAAATGATTTCCATGCACGTGGTACATTCGGCGCAAAACCATGCCCCATCTAGCACTAAGATTAACATAAAGCTAAATGGACCAAAACGAGCTTCCAGTAGACCAATGCCACCAAGAACTACCATCGGATGTGTCTGAATAGATTTCCATGCCCATAGTACATTTGGCGCAAACCATGCACCTATCTTGCGTCGAGATTAATACTATCCCCAAACGGTCCAAAATGAGCTTCCACTTGACCAGTGTCACCTAGAAGTACCATTGGGTGTGCCTAAAAAGATTTCCATGCCCGTGGTATATTTGGCACAAACCGTACACCAATCTTATGCCTAGACTAACACTATCTCCAAATGGACCCAAACAAGCTTCCACTTGACACACATCATTTAGGAGTACCATTGAGTGTGCCCAAAATGATTTCCATGCACGTGCTACATTCGGCGCAAACTGTGCACCCATCTAGTGCTGAGATTAACACTATCGCTAAACGGATCGAAACGAGCTTCCACTTGACCCACATCACCTAGGAGTACCATCGGGTGTGCCCAAAAGGATTTCCACGCGGCGGTACATTTTGCACAAACCGTGCTCCTATCTTGCGCCGAGTTAACACTCTCTAAACGGACAGAAACGAGCTTCCACTTGACCCACGTCACCTAGGAGTTCCATCGGGTGCATCCAAAATGATTTCCAAGCCTATTGTACATTTGGCGCAAACCGTGGTATCTTACGTCAAGATTAACACTATCTCCAAACCAACAGAAATGATGTTCCACTTGATCTACGCTCCTAGGAGTACCATCTGGTGCGCCCAAAGTGATTTTAGAACCTATGGTACATTTAGCACAAACGGTGCCCCTATCTTGCATCGAGATTAAAACTATCTCCGAACGGTCCGAAACGAGCTTCCACTTGACCAATGTCACCAAGAAGTACCATCAGGTGTGCCTAAAAATATTTTCATGCCCGTTGTACATTCGGTATAAACCGTACACCAATATGTGCCTAAACTAACACTATCTCCAAATGGATCGAAACGAACTTTTACATGACACAAATCACCAAGGAGTACCATCGGGTGTGCCAAAAACGATTTTCGTGCCCGTGGTACGTTTGGCGCAAACCGTGCACCCATCTAGTGTTCAGATTAATGCTATCTGTCGGTACCAACAGTACGGGGGTACCCACATCCATCGCTAATAAAAAAACTAAAACGACTGAAACCATAATAGAAGGCAGCCCGCCTCGACCGCGCATCCAGTCCGCCTCGTACGAGGCCCGCTCGACGGGGCGCCTCGACCGCGCTCCGGCTCCGACTCGTACGAAGCCCTATCGACGGGGCGCCTCGACCGCGCCCCATCCCGTACAGCAAGGGACCTCGACGGTGCTCCGACCCGCGCGAGGCTCGTCCGCTCGCAGGGAAGAACTCCGACTCACGTGAGCCCGGGTCGAGCGCCTCGACTCCTTCTCTTTACCTACCCCAGGACAAAAGCCATAGCATTTAATGCCGTTACCTACTACCACCTACCGGCATGGCTGCAACCAGGATCGACGTGGGAACAATGCCCGTGTCAGATCACACTGTTTTACCGCCCATCCCGTGATGGGAGGTGAAACCCATCACTGTACCCACCTTACCGCGTACTGTTTACCATCGATCACCCTCGGGGGAGGATAAGACAAGGCCCGTCCTCCGCAATCTCGGGGATTCGGCCTTATCCATCCGGCCTCGACCCGGCCTCGACCCAACCTCGACGCTCCGCACAGTTCAACCGCAAGGGAAGGACGGTGTGGCGCGGCGCTCCGGGTCATTTCGCCGTCTCGTCTCCCACGACGCCATGGTGTCCGGGGATGGCCGACCATTCCCAGAGCACGTCGCTACGGTCAGCTCAATAGGAATCGACAAAACATCACCTCAAAGCTCCCCGTCGTCTTGGCCTCCTCTCGCCCTATAAAAGGGCAGGCCAGGGTTCTACGGGGAAGACGAACAAGGGACAACGAACGAAGAAAAACACGAAACAACAGTCAAGACACTTCGGTGCAATCACCCTTGTCCTCTTTTTCCTCTCTTTGAGACTTGGGCTCGACGCCCTCTCTCGCATGCTTGTAACCCCTACACGAGCACTCTGGTGCAAGGAAATACAAACTTCTTCCCCCCGCTGGACGTAGAGCCTTCTTTTGCCCGAACCAGGATAAACCCCCGTGTGTTCTCCTTGCATCACCATCCAGGAAAGAGACACACAGCACTTACTCATTGGTTTAGGACCCCCTCGGTCCGAACACCGACAGTTGGCGCGCCAGGTAGGGGACCGCTGCGTGCCAACGTCGCTTTCTCGCCTTTTTTCCTGGATGGCTAACCTCGAACGCCCTATTCCGTTGGCCACGGTGATCTGGTTCGGGAGTCTAGAGTTCATGTCGCTTGGCTACGGCTACGATATGGTCCTACTCCCACCCAGGCACCCAACCGACGAGGACTATGAGTTCTCCCAGCCCGGGGGAGCAATCCGCCGGTACCGTCGCTCTAGGCGAGCGCGGGCCGCCCGACGACGACGAGCCCAGCACAACCACCGTCTTCACCTCGCGGAGGGTGATGGGATCCCCCGGTCCGGCACCCCCCAGCCAAGCGCCAGCCTAGACCTCCTTGTGGAAGGTTTGGGTAGGACGAGCTTGACTGAGGGTAACATGCCAACGGAGAATCCCGCTGCTTCCCCGTCCGGTGAGACACCACTGCCCGGAGCATCCATTTCGGCACGGGCAGCAACATCTCCATCACCATTCCCGATTGGCTAGACTCGGCTGCCCGGGTGTACGCATCTTCCGTGAGCACTCGCATGAGTGCTTATGAGGAACTCCCCAGGCACCATCTACACTCCACTCTGGACCTCGTTGCATCCACACCGGCTTCTGATTATCGAGACTCTACGGAGACACCGGAAACAGAGCCCCATGTGACTGCTTCTCAACGTCACAACCTCAGTGACGATTGGCAACAGCCACACATTCCCCAGTCATACTACTACTTTGGCGCTCCTGACTCTGACTTGGCTGACGACACCTATGATCCGACCCGCGAATGCTTCAACATCGATGTTGAAAGCACTTCGGAATCAGAGGACGAAGAGCCAGTCGAAGGAAGGTACACGCCACCTCACGTCGAGCTTCCTGCTGAGCGAGACGATCCTCAGTTTCTTGCGGATCAAGGAGCGCAACTCGAGCAGATTCGCGAGTTGCAGGACAGGCTTGACGAGGAACGGGAAAACCTGGATCTACTCCAACAAACCCTCGAGTGCGAGCGTGCGGAGCGCGCACTTGGCGGGAGAGCTCGCGACGTTAACCGTCGCATCGACGAGGATCGGGTGGTCGACCCCCCGGTTTTCGCTCGAGCCAGCCAGAACGTCGTCGCCGCCGCCATGCTCCTCCGCAACATGCCCGAGCCATCAAACTCCGACGCCCGTCGGGCTCGGGATGAAATCCGAGAACTCCTCGAGACCGCCGCCATGCAGCAGGACGAGAGCTCTGCCTCGAGGCGATGTGAGGCAGCCTCAGAGCAGATCATCGAGCCCTCCCGACAGGAGAGAGAAGCCTCGGTTCACCTCGAGCCTGCCCAGTGAAACCGGGTAGCTCCGGCCCCTGAGCCCACCACCAACGACCATGAGCCTCGAGACACCCGTGGCAACATCGTCGAGCGCCGCACGCGCAAGCACGGTGATGTCGTGCCTCGAGGCTACCACGTCCATAGGGGCGGACGCTACGACAGTTCGGAAGATCGTAGCCCTTCACCCGAGCCCCCGGGTCCTCGGGTCTCCAGCAAGGCTATCCGTGAGATGGTGCTCCCGGCTCGGTTTCGCCCCCCCCACGACTCTCACCAAGTACAACGGCGAAACCAAACCCGAACTTTGGCTCGCCGATTTCCGCTTGGCGTGTTAGCTGGGCGGGGCCACCAACGACTGGGTCATCATTCGACAACTCCCCCTGTTCCTCTCCGACACCGCCCGAGCCTGGCTCGAGGATCTCCCGCCTCGACAGATCCACGACTGGGACGATCTCGTCAGGGTGTTTGAGGGAAATTTAAAGGGGACCTATATGCGCCCCGGCAACTCGTGGGACCTCCGGAGCTGCAAGCAGAAACTGGGTGAATCCCTCCGGGATTACATCCGGCGCTTCTCCCGGCAGCGTACCAAGCTCCCCAACGTCACCGGGTGGTCGACCCCCCGGTTTTCGCTCGAGCCAGCCAGAACGTCGTCGCCGCCGCCATGCTCCTCCGCAACATGCCCGAGCCATCAAACCCCGACGCCCGTCGGGCTCGGGATGAAATCCGAGAACTCCTCGAGACCGCCGCCATGCAGCAGGACGAGAGTTCTGCCTCGAGGCGATGTGAGGCAGCCTCAGAGCGGATCATCGAGCCCTCCCGACAGGAGAGAGAAGCCTCGGTTCACCTCGAGCCTGCCCAGCGAAACCAGGTAGCTCCGGCCCCTGAGCCCACCACCAACGACCATGAGCCTCGAGACACCCGTGGCAACATCGTCGAGCGCCGCACGCGCAAGCACGGTGACGGCGTGCCTCGAGGCTACCACGTCCACAGGGGCGGACGCTACGACAGTTCGGAAGATCGTAGCCCTTCACCCGAGCCCCCGGGTCCTCGGGTCTCCAGCAAGGCTATCCGTGAGATGGTGCTCCCGGCTCGGTTTCGCCCCCCCACGACTCTCACCAAGTACGACGGCGAAACCAAACCCGAACTTTGGCTCGCCGATTTCCGCTTGGCGTGTTAGCTGGGCGGGGCCACCGACGACTGGGTCATCATTCGACAACTCCCCCTGTTCCTCTCCGACACCGCCCGAGCCTGGCTCGAGGATCTCCCGCCTCGACAGATCCACGACTGGGACGATCTCGTCAGGGTGTTTGAGGGAAATTTCAAGGGGACCTATATGCGCCCCGGCAACTCGTGGGACCTCCGGAGCTGCAAGCAGAAACTGGGTGAATCCCTCCGAGATTACATCCGGCGCTTCTCTCGGAAGCGTACCAAGCTCCCCAACGTCACCGACTCCGACGTAATTATGGCCTTCCTCTCCGGCACCACCTGTAAAGAGTTGGTCCGAGAATTGGGTCGTAACACTCCACTCACCGCCAACAGGTTAATGGACATTATCACCAACTTCGCCGCCGGCGAGGAGGCGGTTGGTGCAATCTTTGGTGGCGACCCGGAGAGGGGGGAGCAGAAGGTCGACGATCCCGCGAGCTCCACCCGAGGCTCCAAGAGAAACAACCGCAAGAAGAAGAAAGGCCAGCAGGGCAAGCTCGAGGCCCCGGCCGACGAGCTCGTCGCTGCTACCGAGCACAAGAAGTCTCGAGGCCCCCCCGGCGGGGCGTCTTCGACAAAATGCTCAAAGAACCGTGTCCCTACCACAAGGGACTTACTAACCATAACCTCGAAGACTGTTATATGCTTCGCAGGTACTTTGGGGGTGCCGACGTCAAGAAGGACGACAAGGAGGACCCTAAGGGTGACGACAAGGACGGGGAATTCCCCGAGATCCACGACTGCTTCATGATCTACGGAGGGCCCTCGACCCGCCTCTCGGCGCGCTAGCGCAAGCGAGAACGGCGCGAGGTTTTCTCCGTACAAATGGCAGTTCCCCGTTTCCTTGATTGGTCTGCGGTGGCCATCACTTTCGATCGTGACAACCACCCAAACTACGTCCTCAACCCGGGAGTCTATCCGCTCGTTGTTGACCCCGTCATTGCCAACACACGCCTCACCAAGGTGCTCATGGACGGCGGAAGCAGCCTCAACATCATCTACTCCCAGACCCTCGACCTTCTGGGGGTCGAGAGAGCGCGCCTCCAACCTAGCGTCGGGGGCTTCCACGGAGTCATGCCAGGGAAACGGGCGGAACTCCTCGGACGGGTCGATCTGCCTGTTTGCTTTGGCACACCGGCCAACTTCAGAAAGGAGATGCTCACGTTTGAAGTGGTTGGATTCCGTGGAACGTACCACGCTATCCTGGGGCGCCCATGCTACGCCAGGTTCATGGCAATCCCGAACTACACCTACCTCAAGCTCAAAATGCCAGGCCCAAACGGTGTTATCATTGTAGGGCCCTCGTACGAACATGCCTACGAGTGCGACGTCGAGTGCGTCGAGCACGACGAGGCTGTTTTGGAGTCGGCGATCTTGGCTGCAGACCTCGACAGCCTCGCCAATGCGATTCCCGACCCAAAACGCCATGCCGGCAGCTTCGAGCCCGCCGAAGATGTCAAACTCATACCCCTCGACCCCGCTGATCCCAAGGGAAAGACGCTGAACATCAGCGCCACCATCGATCCTAAATAGGAAGCAGTGCTCGTCGACTTTCTCCGTGCAAATGTCGACATCTTTGCGTGGAGTCCCTCGGATATGCCGGGCATACCCAGGGAAGTCACCGAGCACGCCTTGGAGATCCGGGCCGGATCCAAACCGGTGAAGCAACGCCTGCGTCGCTTTGATGAGGAGAAACGCAGGGTCATCGACGAGGAGATACACAAACTATTGGAGGCCGGATTCATCAAGGAGGTTCATCATCCCGAGTGGCTAGCTAATCCTGTATTAGTTAGGAAAAAGAGTGGGAAATTGAGGATGTGTGTACATCATCGCAGAAGTACTAAAGCCGGGCACCTACAAGCTATCCAACGAGAAGGGCGAAATCCTCACCAACGCTTGGAACATTGAACAGCTACGTCGCTTCTTTCCTTAAAAAGCCTCGAGGCTCTATAATTTCTTTTTCGTCAATAAATAATACAACGATGTTCAAACTTTCATTTCACAATGAGGAAGGATCGACTCTGCACTCCCAGAATCGACCCTCCCTCGGGGGCTACAAGGGGGGAACCCCCAGTCCCCGAAAAAACTTATGCTCTTTTTTAAATTTAAGAACCGCTTCTTAGATCGACTTCGCTGCAAGAGCACCCTAAGGTTCGAAAGGGCCCTCGAGTCAAGAGTATCACCTACGCCTCCGAGGCTACGGTACCTCCACTCACCCCTCACACCTTTTAGTGGTGCGACTTCACGCTAGGGAGATCTAAATAATGGTTCCTAACTTTGAAAAAGAACATACCCCCTGTTGCTTAGATCAGGCTCTCACACGATTTGCAAGGCCGCAACATCACCCTGAAGCCCGAGGGTAGTTGAGCCGTGAGATCACTTACGCCCCTGAGGCTACGGTACCTCCACTCGCTCCCTTACGCCAAAGGATGCAACTGCGTGCTAAGTAAATCACGCGAGAACACGATCCAAGCGATAAAGGGAAGAAAAGCTCGAATAAAACTAAATTAACCACGAACCGGTTTATGTTTCGAGTTTTTAGGGCCTTCGAGTCCACCGCGACCAAAATTCAAAATACTAACCTATTACATGGGCCTTCATGACCAGATTTGGCTCACAGGCCCTCATCGTCAGCAGGCGGAACCACCTCGGCTTCAAAAAGCGAGGCCAGACGACTTCTAGGCTCTTCTGCGGCTTCAATCAGCTCCACGCAGGCATCCTCGTTCTCCTCATCCGTCCGATCAGGGTCTGTGATGAAGCCCTCAGCGACGAGCTTCATATCGAACACAAACCCTGAACGGACGACGGCCAGGGCCCTCTTCACGCCGTGATGGAGGCCGTCCCGTATCTTCTCCCGGGCAAGGCGGCCCAGCGCCACCATCCGACGGGCGAAGGAGTTCCCCGGAACATCTTCCCCGGTGTCGGCATCGGGCTCGACCCCCAGGCCGTCACACACGGTGGTGATCGCGCCCTGGAGCAGCTGGGTCCTCCGGATCTCGGCTTCGAGGAGGCTCTGGAAGGAGTTGGCAGAAGATTGGGCCTCTCGATTCTCCCTCTCCAGCTCTGAAACACGACAAACAAATTAACACCCAACGCGAGGCCCTCAACGTCATGGCCATAACAATCACACTTACCCTCGATATGGGTCTGCAGGCCCACGACCTCATCACGAAGCTCCCCGCACGTCCGCTCGAGCCCTCGGAGGGCGCTGTCCTTGTTACTGACGGTCGCCTTTAGCGCCTCGATCTCTTACCGAGCAGCCTCGAGAGCTGCGTCCTTCTCTTGGACGGCTCCCTTCAGCGTTGTGACCTTGTCTTTCAGAGCATCAGAACGAGCGGCGGCCTGCTCGACCTCGACGTTGAGGACATCGCGCCGATGGCTAACCTAGGAGACATCCTCCTCGAGCTCCTTCACCCGTGCTGACAGGGGCTCGAGATCTCTGCGGGCCTGGGCAGCCTCCTCCCGAGCCTGGTCCATGTCAGTACGCATCACGGCTTCGGCCGCCCAAGCCTGCATCGCCTCCTCTTTCACCACCGCGTACGCGACGCGCAGCTCAGCCATTTCGGCGTTCCGATCGGAAAGCCATTTCTGGGCCTCCTCGACCAGGACCCGTTGCTGAGACAGCGCGGCCCACATGCCACTCTCATCCTGGATGAAGAGCGACTTGCAGCGGGAGTACTCATTCAGCTCCTGAACGCAATCCGAATAACCGAAAAGGTTAAAAAGCCAAGGGAAAAAGACACCAAGAAAACCACGGAAAGACGACGGGTCGATCATACCTCGGTGGCATCCCGCGTACTCCGCATGGCCTCGGACGCCACTCCGAGCAACCGATCAAGGTGTCAGCGGACGCCCTCGAGGTACTCCCATCGGTGCACCTCATCTTTGTCGTTCAGGACAAAGATGGGCTCGGCGTCAGCGTTCGTGGCGTCCCTAAACTGAAGGGACGGCCCCCCCACCTCGGTATCTCCGCCTCTGCCCGCGCTATCGCTAGCGCGACGATGTCGGGCCATGACGACGATGACCCGGTCGGGGCGTCTCCCGGTCCCACGGAAGGACCGGCCTCTCCCGCAGTTCCCGCATCTCCAACGGCCGTCGAGGCACCGTCCTGATCCGCGGCCTCGCCCCCCTCGACCCCCATCACTTGTTTCCCTTTGTCTAGGGGGTGTCGTCGAGGGTAAGGTCCACGGTCATGGGTGCCCGCCCTCCTAAGGGAACTGGCCCTTGAACCGCCGGCGCCTCCGGAGCCGGCGCCTCGATCGACGATGGCTCCGCTACCCGTGCCTCGACCGTTGGCGTCCCCACGGACGACGCCTCTTCTTCCGGTGCTCCGGTCAGGGGCTCGACCACCCCGCCCTCCACCGTACCCGCTCGCTGCGCCGACGGGTCTTGCTGCGGCCGCGACCCCCTCGCCGAGGCCGCCTCTTGACCCGACGCCGACGCGACCTCCTCCATGGTCACGTCAGCACCCACCCGCTCCGCGCCGCGGACGGGTGCCTCGCCCGTCACGACCTCGACGGCAGCCTCGGCCTTCGCCGACGACCTAGGCCCCGCCTCGACAGCACCGGGCACCACCACCTCCGCCAGTTCGGACCCCTCCACGGCAGGATCAGGGCCAGCAACCGCCGTGGCATCCACTGCCCCCTGTCATTGTTGCAGGCGCCCCTTCGCGGCCTCGACCTGCCGGACCTAGGCCGCATCCTGCTTCGGCGTCCGTTTAAGGACAACGGCGCTGGCCCGCAGTGACTTCACGGGGGTAAGCCCCATCGGCTCCGCCTTCCACTTTAACCAGCAAAATGAGAAGAAATGTCAGCCAACGGACCCTGAGAAAGGCAGAACAATCAAGCAGAGACGCTTACCCAGAAATTGGCACCAAGGGCCTCGACCCTGTGCGACCCGAGCCCCCCGGGGCGGCCGATTGTGGCCTCGCAGCGGCCTCACCCGCAGGTCGAGCACTCCTTGGGGCCCCGACCGACGCACCGCTCTGCGCCCTCTGTGCCTCCGAGGCCAGCTGGCCTCGGGTTCTCACGCCTGCCGACGCCGCCGCCGATGACGACGCTGGTATCGCCGTCCCAGCCCCTGCCCGAGCTTGCGGGGCCTGGGCTGGTGCGGATGTCCCCATTGACCCCTCTTGCTGGGTCCAGGGTAAAACGACCCCTCCCGTCGAGGGGCCCGTCTCCTTCCTCGTCTTCTCCTCCTCCTCGGGCGCCTCGACCACGACGACCGAGGAGGACGCCCTCCTGATGGGCTCCAGCAGGGGGCGAATATCGGGAAGGCCCCCAGTCCGGTCGCGGTCTCATACCGTGACAGGGCGTCATCGTCTTCGCCGCTACTGTCGTCATCCTCCCCCGAGATCGTCTTGGAAGGCGACGAAGCTAGGGGGACCCCGTCGATGGTCTGCTGGCGCCAGAGCCTCTTCAACGCCTCCGCCTCTTTGGCCTTGCGGATTGCCCGCTTCTTGGGCGTCTCCTTGGTTTGCTTCTTCTTAGAGGCATGCTGGCGTCGAGCCTCCCGGGCGGGCCGGTCCTCTGGGACTGGCAGACGCGTTTCCCGCAGCGCCGACAAATCCTACGCGCCGGCCTCGACCAAATCAGCGAAATCCGAAAATAAACGAAATTAACAAACCTACTAGCCCTAAGATACATACCACGGGCTCGAACCCTTCGGTAGGTCTCATAGGGACCCGGTTGGCCTCCTCCACCTTGAAGTTCCCAACCATCCGGCGCGCTCGCCGGAGGACCTCCTCGAGGGCAAGGGATTCATGGGACATCCGGGTCCCCTCCAGAGATGCCTCCGGAGTCATCTGGTCGAGGCGGAGATGACGCCAGCACAGCGGTATCACCCTACGGTGATGGAAGGCTGCGGCCACCGCCGCAGCCGTCAAGCCCCGAAGGCGAAGCTGCTGCAGCGCCGCCAGCAACGGGTCCAGGCGCGGCTTCTCGGCTTCCGGCACTCCGTACGTCCAGTGATCCTCTCGAGCGGTCAGCACGCGGCCGGTGTACCTCAGCAACTGATTTTCATCGTTGCGGAGGTAGAACCAACCCTCGTGCCACCCGCTGTTCGAAGAGATGAGGCGAGCCGGGATGTACAGATCCGCCCGGCCCGACCTCACCTGTAGGACGCAACTCCCTACTCGAGCTCAGCCTTGAAAAGGTGAAGCCACAGGTTCCACTACGGCTCCACCCCAAGGTAGCCCTCGCAGACCGCCGCGAAGATGGCGGCCTATGCGACGGCGTTGGGGGCAAGGTGGTGAAGCTCCACCCGGTAGTAGTGGAAGAGCGCGCGTATGAAGACGGATGCCGGCACGCCGAACCCCCGCTCGTGGAAGCAAACGAAGCTCACCACGTACCCTTCAGGGGGCGCCGGCTCTCGGTGGCCAGGAGGCGGCGCGATCCACTCCGGCTGCGACCTGCTCGTCCTTGGCCGCAGCAGTCCATCCTCGACCAACTCTTCCAACCTCCTCTCCGTCACCGAGGAGGCGGCCTAGTCGTCGGCGGGGAGGATCTAGCTCTTTCCTGCCATCGGTGCTGACGGAAGGGGGGTGGACGAATAGGATGCGGTGGCGGCAGCGATGCGGGCGGAGAGCGCAATAAGGCAAGGGTTGTCTGAGGCAGAAGAATGCAGGAGCGCAAGGGAACGGTGGGGAACACAGACCCCCAAGCCTTGATTTTATATGCCCAGGCGGAAGCCCAACGGCCACACGAAAAGGTAGGAACAGTTTCCCGCATTAAATGCGCCCACCTAACCATTTTCTTACATCTCGCAGGTGTTGGGCACGTGGTCGTCCCCCATGTCATAACCGTACGCCACGTCACCCACTACCGCGCCGATCTCGCCTCCCCTCCTAAAAAGACGCGCTCGGCTAACGGGCGGGGGAGGGATTCGCGGACGGATATTCCCAGATACCTGGGAAACGGGCCCCGAGCCTGGTATAAGCCTCGAGGGAGCGGAGGCTGGCCCTCGACCAGGGTTCGACAGCTGCCCACGAGCAACAGAGTTAGGGACGAACAAGGGTGCGCCCATACATGGCCAAGGCTCGAGCCACGCTCTTGAGGCACCCTAGGACGTATTCGAGGCTAAAGAAGGAGGTCCACGTAGGAATCCCCCCGGGGGAGGCACCGAGCCCTCGAATCCTGTCGAAGGGAATCGAGATCCACACGACCACTTCTTGGCATATTTGAGGGCGCCTCCGGGCCACTAGCCGACCCCTAACGACTGGGGCACGGGCTCTCACTCGAATCCCCCACTAGCAGCTCACCGGATATCGTCGGAACTCGCCCAAACGAGGGTAGTACGGCGTTCTCCACCCCTCCTCCTTTTTTCTCGGAAAAGGAGCGTGAGGGTCGCACAGCAAAAGACGGCCAGGACTCTGATCGACCTCGTGCGCGCGAGGCTCGGGGTCTTGACCGCAGAAATGGGCCCCGAGCCTGGTATAAGCCTCGAGGGAGCGGAGGCTAGCCCTCGACCAGGGTTCGACAGCTGCCCTCGAGCAACAGAGTTAGGGACGACCAAGGGTGTGCCCGTACATGGCCAGGGCTCGAGCCACGCTCTCAAGGCACCCCAGGACGTATTCGAGGCTGAAGGAGGAGGTCCACGTAGGAATCCCCCAGGGGGAGGCACCGAGCCCTCGAATCTTGTCGAAGGGAATCGAGATCCACATGACCACTTCTTGGCATATTTGAGGGCGCCTCCGGGCCACTAGCCGACCCCTAACGACTGGGGCACAGGCTCTCACTCGAATTCCCCCGCTAGTAGCTCACCGGAGATCGTCGGAACTCACCCAAACGAGGGTAGTACGGCGTTCCCCACCCCTCCTCCATCCTGAAGGAGGAGCGCGAGGGTCGCATAGCAAAAGACGGCCAGGACTCTGATCGACCTCGTGCGCGCGAGGCTCGGGGGCTTGATCGCAACGAATCATTCCCCAATAAAATGAATACAAGACCTTGGAGGAGTCTCAACACTCCACCGAGGCCTCGGGGGCTACACCCGGCGGGTGCGCTCGCGCGCCCCCACCGGCAAAAGACACAACGACACGACTCCTGTTCAAACAAACCTCTGGGAGAGTGATCACACACTCACCCAAAGGCTCGGGGGCTACTGTCGGTACCAACAGTACGGGGGTACCCACATCCATCGCTAATAAAAAACTAAAACGACTAAAACCGCAATAGAAGGTAGCCCGCCTCGACCGCGCATCCAGTCCGCCTCGTACGAGGCCCGCTCGACGGGGCGCCTTGACCGCGCTCCGGCTCCGACTCGTACGAGGCCCTATCGACGGGGCGCCTCGACCGCGCCCCATCCCGTACAGCAAGGGATCTCGATGGTGCTCCGACCCGCGCCTCGACTCCTTCTCTTTACCTACCCCATGACAAAAGCCATAGCATTTAATGCCGTTACCTACTACCACCTACCGGCATGGCTGCAACCAGGATCGACGTGGGAACAATGCCCGTGTCAGATCACACTGTTTTACCGCCCATCCCGTGATGGGAGGTGAAACCCGTCACTGTACCCACCTTACCGCGTACTGTTTACCATCGATCACCCTCGAGGGAGGATAAGACAAGGCCCGTCCTCCGCAATCTCGGGGATTCGGCTTTATCCATCCGGCCTCGACCCGACCTCGAACCAACCTCGACGCTCCGCACAGTTCAACCGCAAGGGAAGGACGGTGTGGCGCGGCGCTCCGGGTCATTTCACCGTCTCGTCTCCCACGACGCCATGGTGTCCGAGGATGGCCGACCATTCCCAGATCACGTCGCTACGGTCAGCTCAACAGGAATCGACAAAACATCACCTCAAAGCTCCCCGTCGTCTTGGCCTCCTCTCGCCCTATAAAAGGGCAGGCCAAGGTTCTACGGGGAAGACGAACAAGGGACAACAAATGAAGAAAAACACGAAACAACAGTCAAGACACTCTGGTGCAATCACCCTTGTCCTCTTTTTCCTCTCTTTGAGACTTGGGCTCGACGCTCTCTCTCGCATGCTTGTAACCCCTACACGAGCACTCCGGTGCAAGGAAATACAAACTTCTTCCCCCCGCTGGACGTAGGGCCTTCTTTTGCCTGAACCAGGATAAACCCCCATGTGTTCTCCTTGCATCACCATCTAGGAAAGAGACACGCAGCATATACTCGTTAGTTTAGGACCCCCTCGGTCCGAACACCGACACTATCTCTAAACAGAACGAAATTAGCTTCCACTTCATCCACGTCACATAGGAGTACAATCAGGTGCATCCAAAATGATTTTTATGCCTATTGTACGTTAGGCGCAACTCATGCATCTATCTTGCGTCGAGATTAATACTTTCTCCAAATGTTGCAAAACAAGTTTCCACATGACCCACATAACGTAGGAGTACCGTCGGTTGTGCCAAAATGATTTCTGAACCTGGTACGTTTTGGCACAAACCGTGCACCTATCTTGTGTCGAGATTAACACTATCTCCAAACAGACTAAAATGATCTTTCACTTGATCTATGCCACCTAGGAGTACTATCTAGTGTGCCCAAAGCGATTTCAGAGCCTATGGTACATTTGGCGCAAACAGTGCACATGTCTTCCCTTGATTAATACTGTCTCCAAATGGACAAAAATGGGCTTCCACTTGACCAACATCACCTAGAAGTACCGTTGGGTGTGCCTGAAAAGATTTCCATGCTCGTTGTACATTCAGCGCAAACCATGTACCTATCATGCGTCAAGATTAATACTACCTCCAAACGGTCCGAAACGAGCTTCCACTTGACCAATGTCACCTAGAAGTACCATCGGGTGTGCCTAAAAAGATTTTTCTGCCCGTGGTATATTTGGCACAAACTGTACACCGATCTTGCGCCTAGAATAACACTATCTCCAAATGGACCAAAACAAGCTTCCACTTGACACGCGTCACCAAGGAGTACCATCGGGTGTGCCCAAAATGATTTCCATGCGTGGGTACATTCGGCGCAAACCATGCACCTATCTTGTGCCGAGATTAACACTATCTCTAAACGTATCAAAACGAGCTTCCACTTGACCCACGTAAATTAGGAGTACCATCGGGTGCTTCCAAAATGATTTCCAAGCCCGTGGTACGTTCGGCCCCAAACCGTGCACCTGTCTTGTCCTGACACTAACACTATCTTCAAAGAGACCGAAACAAGCTTCCACTTGACATACATTACCTCGGAGTACCATCGGGTGTGCCCAAAACAATTTCCATGCCAGTGGTACATTTGTTGCAAAGCATGCACCTATCTTGCACCATATTAAAACTATCTTCAGACAGATTGAAATGAGCTTCCACTTGACCGACGTCACCTAGGAGTACCATCAGGTGCATCCAAAGTGATTTCTAAGGCTATGGTATATTTGGTGCAAACCGTGCACCTATCTTGCGCCGTGCCCGTGGTACATTAGGGCAAACCATGCACCTTTCTTGCGCCTAGATTAAAATTATCTCCAAATAGATCGAAGTCAGCTTCCACTAGATCCACGTCACATAGGAGTACAATCAGTTGCATCAAAAAGATTTCTGAGCCTATGGTACATTTGGCAGAAAATCGTGCACCTATCTTGCGTCGAGATTAACACTATCTCCAAATGTTACAAAACGAGTTTCCACTTGACCCACGTCATGCAGGAGTACCATCGGTTGTGCCAAAATGATTTCTGAACCTATGGTACGTTCGGCACAAACCGTGCACCTATCCTGCGTTGAGGTTAACACTATCTCCAAATAGACTAAAACAATCTTCCACTTGTTCTACGCCACCTAGGAGTACCATCTGGCGTGCCCAAAGCAATTTCAAAGCCTATGGTACATTTAGCGCAAACAATGCACCTATCTTGCCTCAAGATTAATATTATCTTCAAACAGACTGAAACGAGCTTCCACTTGACCAACATCACCTAGAAGTACCATCAGGTGTGCATGAAAAGATTTCTATGCCGTTCTACATTCGGCACGAACCGTGCACCTATCTTGCGACGAGGCTAATACTATATCCAAATGGTCCAAAACGAGCTTCTACTTGACCAATGTCTCCTAGAAGTACCATCGGGTGTGCCTGAAAAGATTTACATGCCTGTGGTACATTGGCGCAAACCGTAGACCGATCTTGTGCCCAGACTTACACTATCTCCAAATAGACCGAAACGAGCTTCCACTTGACAAACGTCGCCTAGGAGTACCATTGGGTGTGCCCAAAATGATTTCCATGCGGTGGTAGATTCGGCGCAAACCGTGCACCTATCTTGTGCCGATATTAACACTATCTCTAAACGGACCGAAATGAGCTTTCACTTGACCCACGTCACCTAGGAGTACCATCGGGTGTGCCCAAAATGATTTCCAAGCGGTCGTACATTCGGTGCAAACCATGCGCCTATCTTGCGCCGAGATTAACACTATGTCTAAACAGACTGAAACGAGCTTCCACTTGACCCACGTCACCTAGGAGTACCATCTGGTGCATCCAAAATGTTTTCCAAGCCTATGGTACGTTCGGCACGAACCGTGCACCAGTCTTGCGCATACACTAACCTTATCTCCAAATGGATCGAAACAAGCTTCCACTTGACACACATTACCAAGGAGTACCATCGGGTGTGCCCAAAGCGATTTCCATGCCAGTGGTACATTCATCACAAACCGTGCACCTATCTTGCACCGGATTAAAACTATCTCTAAACGGATTGAAATGAGCTTTCGCTTGACCCACATCACCTAAGAGTACCATCAGGTGCGTCCAAAATGATTTCTAAGCTTATGGTATGTTCGGCGCAAACCATGCGCCTATCTTGCGCTAAGACTAGCACTATATCCAAACGGACCAAAACAAGCCTCCAATTGACACACATTACATAGGAGTACCATCGAGTGTGCCCAAAGCAATTTTCGTGCTTGCGGTACATTAGGCGCAAACCGTGCACCTTTATTGCGCCCAAATTAAAGCTAACTCCAAACATATCATACTCAGCTTCCTAATGATCCACATCACAAAGGACTACAATAAGGTGCATCCAAAATGATTTTCGAGCCTATGATACGTTTGGCGTAAGTCCTGCACCTATCTTGCGTCGAGGTTAACACTATCTCCAAATGTTCTGAAACAAGTTTCCACTTGACCCACGTCACGTAGGAGTACCATCGGTTGCGCCAAAATGATTTCTGAACCTATGGCACGTTCGGTGCAAACTGTGCACCTATCTTGCGTCGAGGTTAACACTATCACGAAATAGGCTGAAATGATCTTCCACTTGATCTACACCACCTAGGATTACCATCTGGTGTGCCCAAAGTGATTTCAGAGCCTATGGTATATTTGGCGCAAATCGTGCACCTATCTTGCCTCGAGATTAATACTATCTCCAAATGGACCGAAACGAGCTTTCACTTAACCAACGTTCTCGAGATTTTGTTAAGCAACTTGGTTTGATCCCTTAATAAAAGTTGGAGTATACATCTTGAAGAGGAGCTCATAGAAAGTTGGATTTGATTTGACATATTTTGACCGGCAAATTGGAGCCTCAACCGAGACAAGCTTAGTCCTCGTTTAGTCGCTGACAATGTCAACTTTGGAGCTAATTATCTCCTAATCCAGAGCCCTAATGACTGTGAACCCTTAATCAAAGTTGGAGAGTATTTAGAGATGATCAAACTTTGTTTTGGGCCCATGATCCAGTTCGGCCCGTAGCTAGCCCAAAACAGCGCCCTAAGATGCCCACAGAGACGCACGCCAGCTGTTCGACGGTGGGCCCCAACGGGGACATGCGGTCACCATGCTCCTCACCTTTGATCCACACGTCAAAGGCGCCCGCCTGAGCCATGCCGCTGCCAGACGCGTGCCCCTTGCCTCGCTCTCCGTTTTGGATGCCCTAGGCTCCCTCTCTGCCTTCCTTCGCTCTCGCCGTGGCTGTAACACCCCTGGGTGTTAAGCATGCATTAACATCCCAAAGCATCAGCATTAGCATCACATTCATTTTCATCATCACATGCAATATAAGTTGAAATTAAATTGAAGTGTGAAAAACATCTGTTTGAAGCATAATTGTTGCATTTGCTTGCTAGAGTTGTAGAACTTGTTTGGCTATAATTTTAAATAACTTAGAATTAATTAGCATGATTTTTGGAGCAACTTTTGTATTCAAAATCTCCCCAAATTTTGCTTTTAAAAAAATTCTAGAAAAAATGAGTTTTATTTTAAAATTGGACTTGAAATCATTAATTCAAAATCTGTTTGGAATTTTGAAAAATGCCCTAAATAAAAGTTGTAGAGAATTAAATTTTGAACAACTTTTGTTTTGAGGTCAACTTTTGAAAATGTCTTTTTCCTCTCCAAAAATTCAATTTAAAATGATTTAAAAAATCTGTAAATTTATTTATAAAAGAAAAAGGGTTTTTCAGTGTTACTGGGCTGACGCCCCGCTTTCGGCCCGCCAGAGCTTCTGGCCCGGCTCGCGTCCGCACCGTCCCCTTCCCCACTCCCGCGTGCGCTCGCGCCGCGTCCAGCCATGGCAGGGCTCGCCCGCCCCGTGGCGCCCGTACGCCGGTGTCGGCCGCCGGGTGGCACTCGGTGGCCCCCGCACCTGCGCCCCACTCACCATAACGTCCCGCGCCGCGCTCACCCTCTCCACTCGCCCCATTTTCCTCCTCCTACGCCTCCTCCGCTCACGCCAGCAGTAGCCGCGCGGCAACTGCGCCATTGCCGCCACCGTGCTCGCCTTCGCCTCTCCACCCGCACCGAGCCCCCGCAAGCAAAGGCACGGGCTCCGCCTCGATGCAGCGCACCTCCCGCACCCCTTCATGCCAAGGTGAGGCCCGCCTTGGGCAAGGCATGCCATGCCAACGTCCTCCGGAGCTCGCCGGAGTTCGTGGCCCCGCCAATCTCCCCGCTCCGCCCCTCCTTCTTCTTCTTTTTCGCGGTCAGTAGCTCCGCCTCACTCTTGCGAAACTACTCCACCCCCTCTCGCGCGACACCAAGCACTGGCTAGGCCGCCGGCGTTGAGCCACGCCGCCGCATCTGCCATTCCCGCAGCCAAGCTTGCTCTAGGCCACCTTTTCTTCATTGGACTACCTCCACGGGTGCGCGCCGGCGAGC